>JBBGZY010000011.1:1272500-2770000 GCA_037952925.1 Lithobates clamitans | reverse complement strand
TTATGACACACCTCTCTCCTCCACCCCCTCCTTTTCTTCTTCCTCCATGGCCTCTTCATGTGCTTTGTTCTCGGAACCAGCGGTGCTCCGTAGCCGTTCAAGGGGCTACGCAAGTATGCAGGCCAAAAGATGCCATGCGGTGATTGAGCTGGTGTGCTTGGGGGACAGGAGCCACACTGGGGTAGAGGTTCTGTCAGCTCTGCAGGGGCAGGTTCAGAGGTGGTTGACGCCACGCCAACTTAAGGCAGGAATGGTGGTTTGCGACAATGGCACCAACCTCCTCTCTGCCCTCTGACAGGGACAAATAACCCATGTGCCCTGTTTGGCTCACGTCCTTAACTTGGTGGTGCAGTGGTTCTTGGGCAGGTACCCAGGCTTACAGGATGTCCTGAGGCAGGCCAGGAAAGTCTGTGTGCATTTCCGCTGGTCATATAATGCCAGTGTTCGGCTGGCAGACCTCCAAAAGGAATTTAACCTGCCCAAGAACCACCTAATCTGTGACATGCCCACAAGGTGGAACCCAACGTTGGCCATGCTGCAGCAGCTGCACACGCAACAGAGGGCCATCAATGAGTACCTGTGCGACTATGGCACCAGGACAGGGTCAGGGGAGCTTGGTTTTTTCCCCACGCCAGTGGGCCATGATCAGGGATGCATGCACTGTCCTGTCACCATTTGAGGAGGCCACGAGGATGGTGAGCAGTGACAGTGCATGCATCAGTGACACTGTCCCCCTTGTCCACCTGTTGGAGCACACGCTGCGTGGAATAATGGACAGGGCACTTGAGGCAGAACAGAGGCAGGAAGAGGAGGACTTCCTTAGCTCTCAAGGCCCCCTTTATCCAGACAGTGTTCCTGCGTGCCCACCGATCACACAGCAAGAGGACGAGGAGGAGGATTGTGTCAGTATGGAGGTGGAGTCTGGCACTCAGCATCTGCAGCAGTCTTTAAGGGATCATTTACAGTCCCAAGAAACACATGAACTTGTACGTGGCTGGGAGGAGGTGGCTGCGGATCATGTCGTCCTTAGTGACCCAGAGGACTCCGGACCGAATGCCTCAGCAAACCTACGCTGCATGGCCTCCCTGATCCTGCAAAGCCTGCGGAAGGATCCTCGTATTTGTGGTATCAAGGAGAAGGAACAATACTGGCTGGCAACCCTCCTTGATCCACGTTACAAGGGTAAGGTTGCGGACTTTATCTTGCCGTCGCAGAGGGAGCAGAGGATGAAACATCTTCGGGAGGCCTTGCAGAAAGGTCTGTGCAACGCGTTCCCAGAGACTGGGAGCTTACAAACTCCTGTTTCTGGACAACGTGTTGCTGAGGCTTCGGTCAGTCAAAGAAGGAGAGGTGGAGAAGGTGGCCGTCTGACCGATGCGTTTAGACAATTTTTTAGTCCGCAGCCCCAAGGTATGATCGATTCGAGGCAACCATCGCCAGCGTCTCTTTTACATGGTGCAGGAATACCTAGGGGCAAGATCTGACTTGGACACCTTTCCCACCGAAAATCCTCTGGGTTACTGGGTCTTGAGGATGGATCACTGGCCAGAGCTTGCACAGTATGCAATTGAGCTACTGGCCTGTCCTACATCCAGCGTTCTTTCGGAACGCACATTCAGTGCTGCTGGAGGCTTTGTAACCGATCACAGGTTGCGTCTGTCCACCAACTCGGTCGAAGGCCCAATTTTTCAGCCCCTGTTCAACAGGGACATGTAATTTGAATTCTTGATCTAATATTTCACAGCAGGGCCTGTTTCTGCACCCACCAAGAGTATCTGTGAGGACTTACAGTGTTGTGGCACCAGCACCACCACCACCACCAAAGGCCCAATTTTTCTGCCCCTGTTCAACAGGGGCATGTAATTACAATTCTTGATCTAATATTTCACAGCAGGGCCCTGTGAGGGCTTACAGTGTTGTGGCCACAACAACACCTAAGGCCCAAATTTCTGCTGAGTATATAGGGCAGGCCCCCACTTTCAAACATCCAACTTACAAACAACTCCTACTTGCAAATGGAAGGAGACAACAGGAAGTGAGATGAAATCTACCCCTAGGAAGGGAAATTCTCTCCTGTAAGAGTTAATATGGGAAAAACTTCCGCTGATGCTTTCCTTTCCACTGATGCTTTATCACCAATTATTGTTTCACTAAAAACCCCAAATTTTCAAAAAACATTTGTCATTGGGACAAAAAGTGAGGTGAAATCTTCTGAAGAGGAGCACAGACAGCAAAACAAATGTCAGGGGTGATAACCCTTTCCTAGGTTTTCAAAAAGCTTAAAATAGATTTTTTGGCTGGAGCTAAACACGTTAAAAATGTACCAGTTCAAAATTACAAACAGATTCTACTTAACAACAAACCTACAGTCCCTGTCTTGCTTGCGCCGCCTGTATACTGCTGTACAGAGTATATAGGGCCTGGGGGCCCCACACCTTTCCTTTTTTAATTTGGGTGTGGGGTTCCCCTTAATATCCATACAGGACCCAAAGGGCCTGGTAATGGACTTGGGGGTACCCATGCCATTTGTCTCACTGATTTTCATCCATATTGCCAGGACCCGACATTACATTAAAGCCGCAAGCAATTTTAAATAACTTTTTTTCCTTTTAAAAATTACATTTTGTGCAGGGACTGTTCTAAGCACGGGAAACAAGTGCCACTTTACAGGCATACTATAGACACCCCCTAGGTACGATATTTAAAGGAATATTTCACTTTTTTTTCACTGCTCCCAAAAAACGGCCGTTTTTAAACGTTTTTTTTTTGCATTGATACATGTCCCCTGGGGCAGGACCCAGGTCCCCAAACCCTTTTTAGGACAATACCATGCAAATTAGCCTTTAAAATGAGCACTTTTGATTTTTGAAGGTTCGAGAACAATAGACGTTAATGGGGTTCTGACGTTCGTGCAAATTTTCGGTCCGTTCGCAGGTTCTGGTGCGAACCGAGCTGGGGGGTTTTCGGCTCATCCCTAGCCAATGATCAGTGCCCACCACAGCCAGAAATCAGTGCCCATTAGTGATGCCAGTCAGTGCTGGCTGACAGTGCCGCCTATCAGTGATGCCCATCAGTAATGCCCATCAGTGCTAGCCATTAATGCCCATCAGTGCCCATTAGTGATGCCCATCAGTGCCCATTGGTGCCGCTTATTCATGCTGGCTATCAGGGCCTGTCAGTGCCACCTATCAGTGCCCACCAGTGCCACCTATAAATGCCCACCAGTGCCACTCATCAGTGCCGCCTATCAGTGCTCATCAGTGCCACCTATCAGTGCCCATAAGTGCAGAATATTAGTTCCTTATCAGTGACACCCAATCAGTGCCCATAAGTGCCACCTCATCAGTGCCCATCAGTGCAGCCTATTAGTGCCCATCAGTGCCGCCTCATAAGCGCACATCAGTGAACTAGAAAAATTACTTAGTTTCTGTCAGTAAATTTTGTAAATAAGAAAATCTTTTTTTTTTCATCATTTTCGGTCTTTTTTTTTTTTTTTGGAAAAAAATAAATAATCCCAGCAGTGATTAAATACCACCAAAAGAAAGCTCTATTTGTGTAAAGAAAATGATAAAAATTCCACATGGTTACAGTGTTTGTATGACCGTGCAATTGTCGTACAAAGTGTGACAGCGCTGAAAGCTGAAAAATGGCCTGGGCAGGAAGGAGTGAAAGTGCCCGGTAGATAACTGATTAATGTGCTTTACCAAACAAGAATGATGTACTACTTACAATTTTAGGAAAACAATACACGACATGCAAAATATACAAATATGCATACAATATACACATGCACAAGCTAGCTATCATTTCTAGCAAAAGAACACGGACACTGTATACAATTGGGATACACTAAAAGTTACTTAACTTGGGTTATAGTGTAGATTTAGTGTTTAGTCCCAGGTAAAGTTCTTCCTTTCAGTTTTTCTGGTGTTAAAGGAGTTGTCTTCCTTCTACACAGGTCTCCTTCCAGACTCCTCTTTGTGTCTTCGAGTCCTCAAAACTAGTGCTTCTTTTGCCATTCAGCACATGGCTGTGTTCAAGACCTTTCTTTCCTCTTCCCATTTCCTGCCAACATCACTTTCTGTTTTACTAGTCTACATGAACCAGTCAAACAAGTTAACTAACATTTGAATCGAGGAAGCCCAGCTACTGCTAGATGTAAGCTTAAATGTATTATTCCATATATTTATGCTATAAAAAAATCACTAAAATGGCCATTCTAACATAGTTAGTCAGAGGTAGCTGCAGAAAAGACAGTGCTCTACATTGGCTGGAATGCCCTAGAGCTGTGCCATCCCCCATAGGCTTCTTATGGCCCATCCGTTGGTAGTGCTCTCTCCTCTTCCCTTCAGCCACTGCTGGCTGACACAAGGGAACTGGATCATGTGATCGAAATTGGATTAGCCTAAAAATAGGTAAGTATATACATCTTTCTTACATAGGTTAGGAGGGAAGGAGCATTTTTAAGACTACTGCAGTTAGGTTTAGCCTGGAATTCCACCTTAAAGTGATTGTAAACTTAAATGTTTTTTAAAATAACAAACATGTCTTATTTACTTGCTCTGTGCAATAATATAGCACAGAGCAGCCCTGATCCTCCTCTTCTGAGGTCCCCTGCCAGTGCTCCTGGCACCTGGCTCTTTCCTCCTGCCAAGTGTGCCGCATTTTTAAGACTACTGCAGTTAGGTTTAGCCTGGAATTCCACCTTAAAGTGATTGTAAACTTAAATGTTTTTTAAAATAACAAACATGTCATATTTACTTGCTCTGTGCAATAATATAGCACAGAGCAGCCCTGATCCTCCTCTTCTGAGGTCCCCTGCCAGTGCTCCTGGCACCTGACTCTTTCCTCCTGCCGAGTGTCCTCAAAGCAAGCCACTCAATCGAGAGCCATGCTTTGTGTGCCCACGGACCAATGGCACCTGCTGCTGCTTCCATATACAGTGAGGAGAGAGCCACTGTTCACAGGCACAGCGCTGGATCGAGATTGGGTAAGTATTTAGGGGGTCTGGACATATATGTATTTTTTTTTACCTTAATGCAAAGCATGCATTAACTTAAAAAAGTTCTATCTTTAAAACCACTTTAGCTACAGCCATTTTTTTTTTTTAAAGATTGATTTTCATTTCTATGTTGGACCACATTGAGGAAATTTAAGCCACATAACACCAGCAAAAGAAATTTGGGGTGCGTGAGCCAGTCTCACTGAGTGTCCCCGTAGGAGTGATTTCTCATCACCTCCTGTCCTTTTTTCCATCTAAAAGCAGGAGGTAAATACATCACAGTTCATTTTTATGTGCCACAACACTACATTTTTTAATGTTTCCTTTGTGCCTTCTTTGCTGTTTTAAAAATACACACTAGAGTTCTGTGGCTGTTGGTTTTCCTTCCTATATTGTATATTGTAGTTAATGGGAAACAGATGAAAAATGTAGAATCCACTTTTATTCTGTTTTCCATCCATCTTTTCGAGTTCTGTGCAGTGACATAGCAAGCAGAAAAAGGATTCAAAACAGAATGAAAACTGAACACAACTAAAAGCATCATTTAAAATAAAAAATAAAGCCTGCTCAAAGAAAGATTAAAAAAAGTGCAATAACATAACTTGAATTTTCTTTGTCTTTTTTTCCTGCTTTTAATAACCGAATAAAATGTCCACTAAGAAATATTGTACACCATCCCGGAGGTCTGTCTGTATATGCACAACTACACATGCATTCTGATTAGTATTTTGATTTAGTTGTGACATATTTGGGCCCAACATTGCTCAAGTATTTAAACCTGAACGACAGCTGAAATAAGCAGGAAAAAAAAGAAAACCATAAGCCTAACATTATTCAAAGCCTAACATTTTTCTTGGTATGCTTCTTCAGTAAGTAATCACTGCAGTGACGATCCATTGCTTGCTATTAATGAAGAATGATAGCTCATAATCATACGAGATCTACTACTGCAGACATTCATGGGACCTAGAAAAGGCCTCCTTGTCCTAATCCAATCCCCCAAGAAAAAAAGTTTTAGGAGGTAAAATAAAAATAAAAGGTTTCTTCTATACCCATTAAACCCTAAGTCCCAGCAAAAAAGTGGTATGCTCTAGATCAGTGGTTCTCAACCTCAGTCCTTAAGTGCACCCCAACAGGCCATGTTTTGGGAATTTCTCCTAGAAAAAATAGCTGTCCAAAATACCAAGCCACTCTGATTTAAAGCACTTGTCCAAGATAAAGGAGGTTGTAAACCCTAGAAAAAACCTTCAGATTGAAGCCCTTGCAGCGGTCCCGTCACACTGCTCTGCCCGGCAACATGTCTCCCGAAGCTATTTCTGGGTATCGTGGGCTCCAGCGCTGTGATAGGCCGGTGCCGCGATGACATCACTCCCGTGCATACACATGGGAACTGCTGGTAACGGCACATTGGGTGAAGCAATGGCACAAATGAGCCCTTGCTTCAGTGCGCGTGTGCCGATGACGTTGGCACATGCTGATACAGGGGATATCTCCTAAACCGCGCAGGTTTAGGAGATATCCACGGTAGTTACAGGTAAGCCTTATTATAGGCTTACCTGTAGTGAAAAGTGGTCTGTAAGGGTTTACAAGTTTTAAGGACTGAGGTTGAGAACCTAGGCACCACATTGGTGCCTAGGAGAGGAAAAACCAAATAGTGTAATTTCAGCCCCTAATGTAGCTCGATTGGGTAAGAACATGTTGGGCAGAGTCTATAATTCTCAACTTTCTGAGAAACAAAAGAGGAACATTATTTAGCACAAAGTATGTAGGTAAAAGGACATGGGGTGATGTTATGCAGACCTAACTTATTACACAGGAAATTATGGAGCTTTTTTCACCAATCCTGTTTTAATGTGCAAGTTCACCTTCAACAAGATTTTCCCAAAATCCCCCTCTGCAGTTTCGTATGCTACTAATACCACATGCCGGAACTGCTGGCCCTTCTAATCCCCTTCTTTTGGGCGGGGCATTACGATTGTTCCTCCTCTGGAGGCTTTTCCGGGCGGACCAAACTGCACATGTGCGCAGTTCATTTTCCCTGCTTCAGGTAAGATCAAAGTACCAGTCTCCTCCTGGGTTGCACAAGTTGCACATGTGCACTGTCTCCTTCTCTAGTTGAGCTTGGAGCGGTTACTAGGGGGTGCACAATTGTATTGTCAAGCCCAAGTTTAGTGTAGTATAACATTTTTTTGGTAGTTAAATAGTACATTCTTTAATAAAGGTCTATATATATCAGATCAAAAATAGAGACAACTAGAGAAGAAATGGGAACAGAGGGATTAGGTTTCTAAAAGAGAATAAGTTTATTTAAATGATAGCAGTTTTTCTAGTGAACATTTAAACTGCCAATTTTTATGTGAGTCTTCAACTCACTGAACTTACCTGTTGGAAAAAGACATCACGAAAATCTAGGAGGGAGAGGCAAATTTGCTACAAAAGTGGATTCTGGGGGTGAGTGACAGCATTCCTTAGAACAAGCCTAAGTGCTATGCACATACACTGTTCTTTTATTTTAAATGCAGTTAAAACCCAAATGAACTTTCAGTTTAAATCGACTAAATACATTCCAGGTACATCAACACAAAAGGTGTGCAAAATCTTATGCCGCGTACACACGATCGGATTTTTCGATGGGAAATGTTGGATGTGATCTTGTTGGCGGTAAGTCCGACCATGTGTATGCTCCATCGGACTTTGTCAGACTTTCCGTCAACAAATGTTGGCTAGCAGGTTCTCAAATTTTCCGCCAACAAATTTTTGTTGTCGGACTTTCCGATCGTGTGTACACAAGTCCGTCACACAAAAGTCCATGCATGCTCGGAATCAAGTACGAGCTGGAAGCGCTCGGTCTTGTAAAACTAGCGTTCATAATGGAGATATCACATTCATGACGCAGCAAATTATGAAATTTCTCAATGCAGCACATTCTCTTCTTCTTTATAATGCTATAATAATGAATAATGAACTATAAATAGAATGCACTGATAGACAGAAACAAACTGACAAGCACACACTGAAAAGCAGAAACAAACTGCAAAGCACAAGGCTGAAAAGCGCAAATCGTCAATCACCAAACTTCTACTAACACGAGATAAACACGAGATTAGCAGAAGAAGCCCAAAGGATGGCGCACTGGCTATTGAACTTCCTTTTTATCAGCTCGTCATACGTTTTGTACGTCACTACATTTGTAATTGTTGTCCAACATTTGTGTGACCGTGTGTATGCAAGACAAGTTGGAGCCAACACCCTTCGAACAAAAATCCACAGTTTTGTTGTCGGAAAGTTTGATCGTGTGTACGGGGCATAACAGTTTATTTTCTGTAGAAAGCAGCCACAACCTGAGTAGAAACCAATATCCCCTGGCAGCATGCAGCAGAAAAGGACCTTGTGTGGAAGCAGTGGTCTCTCTGTGGCGGTCTGACACCCCCCCCCCCCCCTGCTGAGTGAAACTTACAGCTCTGTAATTTGTATGATCTCTGCTGATTTTAGAGCTCTGGCTCAGCAAGGGACATGTTGGATTTCTGCAGAGACAATGATGAGTCCTTCTTGGAAGCATGCTGGCAGGGGACAGACTTTTCCATTCAGGCTCTGGCTGCCTTTTGAAGAAAATGCACACCATATGTTTTGATCCACCTGTATTGTACTGTATTTAGCTATTTGAAGCATAAAGTTCTGTTAAGCTTTAATCTTTTAATTGTCTCCCCTGGATAGAATAAACACAAAACCGTCATGCATTTGTCTCTCACTTTTCCTAGACTCTGTGGCCGAAGATGATGGAGCACTGTGATGGAGCACTTCATCAGCTTTAGAGAAAGGTAGGTGAAAAATCTCAAATCCAATAGACCCCTCTCTCATTAAAGAGAACATGCCATAGTAAAATGCTATCACATTTCCCCAAGTGATAGAAATAAAGCTACAGTAAGTGCAAAAAATTACACCCAAGCATTTAAATCCCCCCTAAAAATGTTGAGCCTGCCCCCATGTGCATGTTCATAGGAACGTAAACGTGTCAGGGCACATATGTGCGAAAACATTAATTTCACTACAAGTTACATATGCATGCCAGAGTGAGCAATAATTCTAGGGACAATACTCATAGATAACTCTAAACTGGTGACCTGCAGGGACTTTTAAAACATTGCCTATACAAAATTTGGGCTATTGAAGTTCGCAGTCATTTCATGAGCACGCACAATTTTAAGGCTTGACATGTATTTGTATTTATTTAATTAACACAGCCTCATCTTTTAAATTTTACCAAAAAGTGGATAATAAATTGCATTTTATGGACCAAAAATTAGCTTAAGTATTTTTTTTAATAAAAATTTGGGATTGATAAACCTTTAGAGAAATATAGTGTGATATAACATTTTGGAACTACCAGCATTTTTTCTTCCGGGTCATTGCTTTTGGAAAATATATCATTTTAATTGGGAGTTTTAACTAATCTTCAGGCCTAAAAATATTTTTTAACCTCCTCCCAGCCGGCCACTGTACTTAACGGCCGGGTGGGCCTTTCCTCGTTCTGAGTGGGCGTTCAGGAACGTCCTCAGATAGGGTGCCCGCAGCGGCGCAATCCTGCGATGGCTGTGATTACAAGACATAGCCAAGCTCTCTGTGTAACAGATGTCACAGATCCCCCACAAATAGTACACCACGCACCAATGTCCCTGTCCCTATACACATCTGTCACAGTGCCCCCATAAAACATCTATATCAGTGCACAAAACATCTGTCAGTCCCTCATCACATCTGTACCAGTGCACAAAAACATCTGTCAGTTCCCCATCGCATCTGCAATAGTGCAACAGTGTACCATTGTGACATCGACATCTGTCGGTGGCCGATCAACATCTGTCAGTGTCTGCCGGTGGCCGATCAACATCTGTCAGTGTACCAGTGTCCCACCAATAAATAAATAAAACATTTATCCCACCATGCTTGCAAAGGCGGACGCACACGGTGGTCCTGTACGCATATGTAAACAGCGATTGCACCACACAGGTGAGGTATCGCCGCAATCGTCAGAACAAGAGCAATCATTCTAGCACCAGACCTCCTGTGTAACTCTCAAATAGTAACCAATATAGGCTTATGAAACGTTGCCTATGGTGATTTTCAAATACCGAAGTGTGGCGCCATTTCACAAGCATGCGCAATTTTAAAGCGTGATATGTTTGGTATGCATTCACCGAGGGCAACACGATATTTTATATTTTACCGAACATTTGGGTATTATATTGACTCTGTGTGCATTGAAATGCATTAAAATGTATTTATGCGTTTAGTGTTTAAAATTGTGTTCGAAAAACTGCTGCGCAAATACTGTGTGACATAAAAATTTGCAAAACCCACCATTTTATTCTCTAGGGCCTCTGCTACAAAAAATATATAATGTTTAAGGTTCTAAGTCATTTTCTATCAAAAATACAGATTTTTACAAACAAAAAGTGTCAGAAGAAGGCCTGGTCCTAAAGTGGATAATGGTTGAAGGTGCTATTTGGATGTTGCACTTCTCTATGTGGCCAGGCTGTGAAAAAGTCTCACACATGTGGTATTGCCACACTCAGGAGGAGTAGCAGAATGTGTTTTGTGGTGTAGTTGAAAGTATGCATATACTGTGTGTTAGAAATAACTTATTAATATGACATTTTTGTGAAAAAGAGAAATTAATAATAATAATTTCTTAATTTTCCAAAAAATTGTGGGGAAAAAATTACAACTTCAAAAAACTTGTCATGCTTTTTACTAAATACCTTGGACTGTCTACTTTCCAAAATAGGGGTCATTTGGGGAACAGTTATACTGTCTTGACATGTTAGGGCCTCAAGAAATGTGCCATCAGCACATCAGGTGTGATCAATTTTCAATGATTGCTACCATAGCTTGTGGACTTTAACAATATACACTGATTTGGGTTATTTTTAACAAATAAATGTAGCAGTTTAAGGGCTCATGCAAAATGCAGTTTAAAGGAGCTCAAAGAAGCGGCTCCTACAGGCTTTTGAGCTCTTTGAGCTCTTATTTTTTCTGCCTAGAAACTCCTCCCTCCATGTTAGCCAATGTGTCCTTGCACACTAGTGCTATTTCAGGCGCTTTCAGGCATATGCTCCTACAGGCAGAAACACCCCCCCTCCACCCCCCCAAACTCACGTTTTTGAGAGGAGCTAGTGTCCAAAAAAGCTGAAAAGAGCTCAAAAACACATGAAAACATTTGTTCCAGCTTTTTGTTTTGTTTATACAGTGGTTAAGAAAATACTATCTAGGTGGGTTTTTGAAAAAAAACGCTTATGCTCAAAAAAGCTTGAAAGAGCTTGAAAGAGCACAATAAAAACATGAGAAAGAGCACAAAAAAGAACAAGCTTCTTCAAGCTTTTTTAGGAAGAAATAAAAGCTCAAAGCAGCTTTTTTTTTTTAGCTGCAATGTGCATGAGCCCTAAATTTTGGTCAAAATCTATGAAGAGAAAATACTTATTTGCAAAATTTGATAACAGAAAAACGCATTCTTCTTAAAAATTTTTGGTCTTTTTTCATTTGTAGCATAAAAAATAAAACCTCCAGTGGTGATTAAATACCACCAAAAGAAAGCTCTATCTGTGTGAAAAAAATAAAAAATATTTAATTTGGTACAGCATTGCATGACTGAGTAATTCTCATTCAAAGTGTGACAGCGCTGAAAGGTGAAAATTGGCGTGGGTAGGAAGGAGGTGAAAGTATTAGTGGTTAAACATGTGTGCAAAACAAAAACACGTTTTCAAGTTCCACGTAAAATGTAAACACCCTTAACTTAAGCATTACTGTATGTTAAAATATTTCCAGTTGCTAAATCATTTTGATGTCTATCTCTGTAATCTTCTAAGGCCTTCTGTACACAGTCAGAAAAATTGGCGCTGTTAGAGGCATGTGGCCACAGTATATATATACATATATATTTACAACGTTGGCTTATACTGTATGTTCTTGGTTGTATGCAATTTGTGTATAATATTGGCATTATCCTGCCATCTTGTGACCATAGCTGAAAGAAAACAACTAAATAAGTGTCATAATGTCCTAATATGTATGTAAAAATTACATTTTAAACTTTAATGGAAGTCAGAAAAAACAGACAAGCAGTCAGATAGACCTTGTGCTACAAGCCTCAATTTTTATAATCAGACTTTTCTGTTACAGCAGTTTTGTAGGATGTTTAAATATAACCATGCAGTCCAATAGGCACTAGTGTTAGACCCAGCACACTCTGTATTTAGCTCTCAGTAACTGGACTAGTCTGACACACCCCTCCATTTCCCTGCAATAAAAATATATAAAAATAAAAGGGTAAAGCTGTTATTCATATTCACCTGGGGTGTCAGAGCTGGAAACATACTTTTCAGGAAAAGTATAATATATTTCCAGGCATTTTAAAAGCATAAATCTGTCCTAAGTTATAACATGTAGGGTATACTATAAGACCTGATGCCCACAGGCATATTAGGGATGAACAACATAAAATTCTGTCTTTTTTACATACACCTGGAAATCCTAGATGCTTTACACAGCTGCCGATAGATCTGAATGGCTATGCGTGGCTTTACGCGAATATACACAGGTATTTTCGTCTAGGATACAAGTGTATTCCCCAAACGCAAACTATCTGGATTCAGGGGACACATCTGTGCACTATACATGGGTTTATGAGAGTATCGCCATATACCCGCATACAGCCATTCTTTTTTTTTGCCTACCGTTGGAAAAAAGCCAAAATTTTACATAACAAAGAGATAAAAATGGGTTAAACATTAATAAGGCTTTTATGGATGACATAAACTAGGTTAATAGGAACCAAAAAGCCCTCTACAGGAGGTGCATTATGACCATTCTTAAAACAGAATATATACAGTATCTCACAAAAGTGAGTACACCCCTCACATTTTTGTAAATATTTTATTATATCTTTTCATGTGACAACACTGAAAAAATTACACTTTGCTACAATGTAAAGTAGTGAGTGTACAGCTTGTATAACAGTGTAAATTTGCTGTCCCCTCAAAATAACTCAACACACAGCCATTCATGTCTAAACCGCTGGCAACAAAAGTGAGTACACTCCTAAGTGAAAATGTCCAAATTGGGCCCAAAGTGTCAATATTTTGTGTGGCCACTACTATTCTTCACCACTGTCTTATCCCTCTTGGGCATGGAGTTCACAAGAGCTTCACAGGTTGCCACTGGAGTCCTCTTCCACTCCTCCATGACGACATCACAGAGCTGGTGGATGTTAGCGACCTTGCCCTCCTCCACCTTCCGTTTGAGGAAGCCCCACAGATGCTCAATAGGGTTTAGGTCTGGAGACATGCTTGGCCAGTCTATTACCTTTACCCTCAGCTTCTTTAGCAAGGCAGTGGTCGTCTTGGAGGTGTGTTGGGGGTCGTTATCATGTTGGAATACTGCCCTGCGGCCCAGTCTCTGAAGGGAGGGATCATGCTCTGCTTCAGTATGTTACAGTACATGTTGGCATTCATGGTTTCCATAATGAACTGTAGCTCCCCAGTGCAGGCAGCGCTCATGCAGCCCCAGACCATGACACTCCCACCACCATGCTTGACCGTAGGCAAGACACACTTGTCTTTGTACTCCTCACCTGGTTGCTGCCACACACGCTTGACTTCATCTGAACCAAATAAGTTTATCTTGGTCTCATCAGACCACAGGACATGGTTCCAGTAATCCATGTCCTTAGTCTGCTTGTCTTCAGCAAAATCATCTTTAGAAGAGGCTTCCCTCTGGGACAACAGCCATGCAGACCAATTTGATGCAATGTGCAGAGTATGGTCTGAGCACTGACAGGCTGACTCCCCACCCCTTCAACCTCTGCAGCAATGCTGGCAGCACTCATACGTCTATTTCCCAAAGACAACCTCTGAATATGACGCTGAGCACGCGCACTCAATTTCTTTGATCGACCATGACGAGGGCCTGTTCTGAGTGAAACCTGTCCCATTAAACCGCTGTATGGTCTTGCTGCAGCTCAGTTTCAGGGTCTTGGTCATTTTCTTATAGCCTAGGTCATCTTTATGAAGAGCAACAATTCTTTTTTTCAGATCCTGAGAGAGTTCTTTGCCATTAGGTGCCATATTGAACGTCCAGTGACCAGTATGAGAGAGTGAGAGCGATAACACCAAATTTAACACACCTGCTCCCCATTCACACCTGAGACCTTGTAACACTAACAAGTCAAATGACACCGTGGAGGGAAAATGGCTAATTGGGCCCAATTTGGACATTTCATTTAGGGATGTACTCACTTTTGTTGCCAGCAGTTTAGACATTAATAGCTGTGTGTTGAGTTATTTTGTGGGGACAGCAAATTTACACTGTTATACAAGCTGTACATTCACTACTTTACATTGTAGCAAAGTGTCATTTCTTCAGTGTTGTCTCATGAAAAGATAGAATAAAATATTTCAAAAAATATGAGGGGTGTACTCACTTCTGTGAGATACTGTACATATACATATTACCTTGGGCACTGAAGGTTGTGTGCGCATAGGCTCCAGTAATGAAAATCCAGCCTTGCCCATGAACAGCTATTTATATGCTTATTGTATGTATGGATATGTAGCGCTACCCCCACAGGAACCGTGGTTACTGGTTCCCACTATTCCTGCACAGCCAGGCAACACACAATTCCAACTTGCATCCAGACACAAGAAATCAGGCCATGGGCTTGTTTTTGTTGCTTTATTGGGGAAAACAACTTGGATAGTGTATAGGGATTATGGAATACCCAACTTGACTTAAAGAACACAGATGAGGACAACTTCCTTCCTATGTACAGAGAAAAGATCCTGGACTGCTCTACTTGCTAGAAACACCCAGTTTCTTGGATCCGTGACAAAGTCACTTACGGGCCCTTTAAAAATTAGCACAAAATGTTGCAAAACTGCTTGCAGGAGTATCTCCTCTCCTCTTGTAGAACTGCTCCTAGCTCCACCGCCTGCAGGTCCTACTAGCCCTTCTGGCTGCTTGGATACCAGCCTATCTGGCTGTTCTGAAGATCTCCCAGGACAAGGGATAATGGGTTAAGCATAGCGCTTTCACTTGAAAGCTTGCTACATGTGGCAGTCTCCCCTTGTCCTGGGTGTGCTGATGTACTCACTATGTCCTCCTTGCTTCCTGCCTTCTTTGGCAAGATTCCATCTCAAACCAGACACTGAAAGGATTCTTTCGATCCCCAGCTTGGAGATAGAGCTCTCCTAGGCCACCGACAGCTTCCTCAGCACTCCACCTTCTACCCAACTGCCCTGTTGGAATGGCTCTCCCATATTTAAGGACTGATCCATCTACATTGCCAGGACATTTTGCAAGTAAGTAAGCAGATCAGGACCTCCTGGCCTCCGCCCACTAATGTCCAGAAGCTTCTACCAGCTTCTAGACCCAGGGGGAGGGACCAGAGACCTCCACTTCAGAGCCATCCAGTCTGACCAGCAGTAACGACCCAGATTCAGACTCACATAACTTACCATGAGTCATGCACATACAGTGCCTTGAAAAAGTATTCATACCCTTATGGGATTCCCTGGATGGGTCTCTGAAAATAGTTTGCCCCCCGAACCACCTCTACATCACTGATGGCCCTCATGGAGTAAAGGGTTCATCAGGCATAGGCAAAATATTCTCAGGACCTGGTGGGGTGGGGGGAGAGGGGTAAGAGGTCTTAGGCTGGGGACCTGCCTCCAACGACTGTTATATAGGTTGTTAGTTTGTTCAGTTCATGTGTCGTGAGCCTTCGCTCCTGTTCAGTGGGGTGCTGGGGCTGGCGCCTTGCTTTTAATGTTGGTGTGGGGTCCCGCCCCGCCTCCTGGGGGTGATGGTCTTGGGGCTGTCGCCCCTGGGGGGCGGGGGGGTCCCCTGCATCCGCACCTTCGGGTGCCAATACTGCACTGAGGTTCTCATACTGTAACTCACTTTAAGTTGCTTGTTTTGATGCTATCTCTTAATTATTGTTTAAACTTTATGTCAATATTATTTAACCTGTTTTAATTGTCTTCACTAAAGGCCGGTGGTTCCGACGGACCACTGCTCCCCCCATGGGTTGGCACATGGCTAAGATATTTGCCTTGGCTATGTGCCCACCCTGTTGTGGGCTTTATTGCCCACGGCGTGATACGTCAAAGTATTCACTACATACTCTTTTTGGTATTCTCATTTATTATGTCTTTTCCTGTTTTTAATATTCTTCTCTCACTTTTCTCTCCCTCCCCCCTTCCCTTTTCCCTTGGCCCCTGGGGTGTGCGGATGGAGTAGTTCATAACATTATATCCCAGTCCCAATGACCCTTCACTGGCTATCCCTGAATGTTCAGGGCATGAATTCCCCACAAAAAAGAGTCAAGATTTTTAAATATCTTAAGCAACAAAAAGTAGACTCACTTTTCTTCTTCTTCTTCCTGTCCCAAATATTTTGCCGCAAACTATCCCCAAGTCTATTTAGCTAATGGTCCTACTAAACAGAGATGGGTTCTTATAGCCATACGAAAATCGGTCCCGTTTGTCTGCAACAAGCAGATAGCTGACCCTAATGGCAGATATCTTCTTTTGCAGGGCTCCGTTCAGGATAATGAAGTAACCATTATGACCTATTATGCCCCAAATGACAATCCGGGTCCGTTTTCTGTCTCATGTCTGTTCTCTGTTACAGGTCCACCAGAGAGGCACCCTCCTGTTGGCGGGTGATTCTAATGTGACGCTCAATCCTGCCCTTGATAAACACCCGGCGGATCATAAAGCCCCCCCCTCCTGCAGCAAAAAAGTTTTTGTTGGCCTTACAAAACTTACATCTAGTGGACATTTGGCGGGAGTTTCATCCCGTGGGCAGGGACTACACCCACTATTTCCACCCTCACCACTCCCACTCTAGAATCGACCATGCGTTTGTGTTACGGAAACATCTCCCTTTAATAGAATCGATATTGATTCTAGCAGTCCCGTGGTCAGACCACGATCCAGTTCTAACTGTTTGTCGTTCTCTACTCACTAAACCACAACACGCTCCCTGGGTGATGAACGATTCACTATTATCTTTAAAACCGATCCTCAGTGAACTTAAAGAAGCTTCTGTGGAATATTTTAGACTTAATGCAGGTTCGGTCTCGTCCCCAATAACATTATGGGAGGCTTATAAGGCGGTCCTCCGAGGGCGTGTTATTCGAATAGCTTCTTAACATAAAAAAGAAAGAATTCAGGCCCGACGCAAGTTAGAGCAGAACTTGGAGGACCGCTCGGCGGCCTTCAAATTAACCCCCACCCCTGCTAATCGCAGACTTTTAGACAAAGCCCGTACAGACTTGGATCTATGCCTGTCAGATGAGGCGGACCGTACCTTACGTTAGGCCCACCAGAAATGGTATGCTAAGGCAAATAAACCCAATGCGCAACTGGCTAACAGACTGCGTACCTTTACCTTAAAATTTACCTCCATAACCTTGTGTACCCGCCATAACATTCTCACGGGAAACCCCCAGCGGATTTTGGAAGAATTCCGTTACCGACTTACTAAGCTCTACTCCCCCCCAAATCACCTTTCAACTCAGGGCCTGACTGCTTTTTTGAGTGAGATATCTTTACCTTCCCTATCGGAATCCCATACTTCCCTAATGGACTGCGACATACAGGTCTCTGAAGTTCTTCAATGTAATAAGGAACTGAAAGTGGGCAAAAGACCAGGTCTGGATGGTTTCACTGCTTTGTATTACCAAAAATTTGCAGAGGTTTTGGCCCCACACCTAGCGGCTATGTACAATTCGGTCAAGGGGGGTCATCCATTTACACCAGACTTGCTGACTGCCAACATAGTGATGATCCCTAAACCAGACAAGGACCATTCTTCCTGGGCAAATTTTCGGCCAATCTCTTTAATTAATATTGACATGAAGATATTGACGAAAATTCTGGCCAATCGTTTGAATTCCTTTCTACCGCGCCTGATAAAAAAAGATCAGGTGGGTTTTGTCCCCCGTAGGCAGGCAGGAGATGCCATTAGACGACTCCTTCAAATCCAACATATAGCACACGAAAGGTCCCTGGAGACAATGTTTCTTTCCTTAGATGTTAATAAGGCTTTCGATACTTTATCTTGGCCCTATTTGACACAGGTCCTCACACATTATGGCTTTGGCACCGCCTTTCTGGGTTGGGTCTCAGCCATATATCACTCCCCTCAGGCCAAAGTGCGTTATTATGGATATGAATCACCTACTTTCCCTATTAAGAGAGGAACCCGCCAGAGATGCCCGCTCTCCCCACTTCTATTTATACTAGCACTTGAACCCCTAGCGGAGGCCATGCGCTCTCACTCAGATATATCAGGAGTGGAAATAGCAGGGACGGCGCATAAGTTGTCTCTGTTTGCAGATGACATTTTATTAACCATTACTAAACCCAGAATCTCCCTCCCCAATTTATTCTCTCTCTTAGACTCCTTCGCCTCGTTTTCGGGCCTTTCAGTTAATCCGGCAAAATCGAAAGCGATGTCTATCAACCTTCGGGCCCCGGAATTAGAATCCCTACAATCGGCATTTTCATTTCAGTGGTTAACTTCACTACCCTATCTGGGTATTAAACTTACTCCGAGGTACTCGGGATTATACCAAGCTAATTTTCCTCCACTTTTTCGAAAGCTGGAGGCTATGCTTACCTCTTGGTCCACACTTCCGATCCCCTGGTTCGGCAGAATAGCGACAGTACCTTCCTAAATTACCCTATTATTTTAGAGTTCTGCCTGTCCAAGTGCGCCCCCCCCCACATCATTCGAATACATCAATGTAAAATTTTGCAGTTTATATGGGGCACCAAGAGACCCAGGATCAAGAGACAAGTGTTTTATGCGCGCTTGATCAATGGTGGCCTTTCAGTTCCTAATTTGCATATTATACAGCTGCGGCTATCGCCCCATTATCTCACCTGCATGAAAAGCAAAAAATGCCACTATGGGCCACCAATGATTTAGTCGACGCACACCAAACGCCCTTGGCTTCTCTTCCTTGGTTTCCTAAATTACATCACCCCCATACCATAGGTCCCTGTCTAGCTCACTCCCTTAAACTGTGGGATGCGGTTAAATACTCAGCAGGTTTAATTTCTCCTCATCTCCCATTACTTCGTCTCCTCCACTGTCCTTTATTTAAACCAGGTTGTGATAATCCACTGCAGTTTAAATGGTGGACCGATAATGGTTTTACAGATGTTCATTCGCTATTCACCCCAACCAAGATCATCTCTTTCACGGCTTTACGTTCCTCACACGATATCCCCCTTAGGAAGCATTATAGTTACCTACAAATTAGACATTTTCTCCAACAGCTTATAAAATCCCATTCTGCCCCCTTTATTATGACCCAATTCGAGAGCCTTTGTAGATCCCGCCCCCAGTCCTCAGGTTTGATTTCTCTCATATATATCGCTATAATTGAGTCTAAGACACCACCACTGAGACCCTACCATCTCCTATGGGAGGCCGAGCTTGGGAAGCAATTAGACCCGGAGGAATGGCAAAGCATGACTACGGCACTATCTAAATGCTTTAAAAATGTTCTCTTATTGGAGAACGCTTACAAAGTCTTCTATAGATGGTATTATACCCCAGCTAGATTAGCAAGCTTCATTCCAGCCTATTCCCCTCTTTGTTTTCGTGGCTGTTCACAGGAGGGCACGATGGCGCATATTTGGTGGACCTGTCCCAGAGTTTGTAGATTATGGGTCAGAGTTTATGCACTACTACGTAATCTTTTTTAATACCATCATAAAACGGGACCCTTTTGAAGCCCTTTTATGGAAACCGATTATGGAAATTCTTCGTCCTGAACATCAGCTAGCAGCACATATTTTCACTGCAGCTAAATTGACCATAGCAAGGGCCTGGAAAACTCCGAACCTTAGTTTTGAAGCAGTTAAAAACACTGTGAATGATATTATGGTAAACGAGAAACTTACGGCTTTCTATCCCTTTCTTTTTTTACTTTCATTTTCTTTCTCCTTCTCTTCATTCAAGCCCTCAGGCTTAAGTCTGCAGAGAGTGGATATTTAATATAATATATACGAATTGATATATGCAGAGGTATGTTCTCCTCATTGAAGTTATTCAATTTAAGCTGACTTTATCTTTGGTTCTTTTAGTTCCTCTTTTTTTTTATGAAATGCTACATATTGCAACAATATCTTGCTATGTATATATCCTTTTTTTTTTTTTTGCTTTGTTATTTATGTACGTTTGCAAAGATACTACTTCGTGCTGTTCCTATATAGTTATGCCAGTAAACGCGAGTTGAGGATGTGCCTTGGTATGCCGCCTGGCCTCGGCTTAGAGAAGCCTGAGACCAGGCTTAAATTTTTGATCATTAGCTCTAATGGCCGGTTACCGGCAGTGATGTACCTGTTCATTTATGATGTATCCATCACTGTTTTGTACTTTTCTGTTGATATATTTTTCAATAAAAACCTTTGTACAGGAAAAAGTATTCATACCCCTTGACATTTTCCACATTTTGTCATGTTACAACCAAAAACGTAAATGTATTTTATTGGGATTCTATGAGATAGACCAACACAAAGTGGCACAAAATTGTGAAGTGGAAGGAAAATGATAAATGGCTTCCAGAATTTTTTACAAATAAATATATGAAAAGTGTGGCCTGCATTTGTATTCAGCCCCCCTTAGTCAATACTTTGTAGAACTACCTTTCGCTGCAATTACAGCTGCAAGTCTTTTTGGGTATGTCTGTACCAGCTTTGCACAACTAGAGAGTGACATTTTTGCATATTCTTCTTTGCACAATAGCTCAAGCTCAAATCAATGAGTTTACTTCCGCTTTAAGTTAAGGTGGAAAGGTTATTAAAAAAAATTATATATTTTTTTTTCAAAATGCAATTTCTTTTCTGCAAGAATTTTTTTTAAAAAAAAGCTGCCTGCCTGCTGGCAGTCTTCTGTAGAATGTACACTGAGCTATGCATGACTCTATTTAAAACTTATGTAGCCCTCTTTTGGGGGGGTTAATAAAAATGGCCCCCCCAAACAAGATATTGCACTAAACCTGTAGGTAAATAAGAGAACCAGAACCTTTACTAAGTGGAAGAATGGGTTTGATAAAAAAAGTTGTCAGTGCCTCTATCCAGAACAGGACGTCTGTGAACAGAGGGGATTCCCTTCCTGGCAAAGTAACCAATAATCTAATCAAAGTAATTGGGAGCAGAAGAACTACTGCAACCAGTATACTGTATAACATTAACCTTAAGATATGCACACCAGTATAGAAAAAATATAAGCTTTATTCAAGAAGACACTATAAAAAGTGCATACATCCAATGTAGTGAGGTAGAAAGAAATCCTGGATAGCCGCACTCTGGGATAAGGACATCTTTATTTCAATAAAATCCAACAATACAGTCAATTTTAGAGACGTACTCTACTCTGCAATTGACTGTATTGTTGGATTTTATTGAAATAAAGATGTCCTTATCCCAGAGTGCAGCTATCCAGGATTTCTTTCTACCTCACTGCAAACCAGCAAAGCCAGCACCTGGAACCAGTTCTTACTAGGGCGGTGTCATTACAGAGCAAGAGTGTTTGTGAGCTGCATTTCTTTTTTTCCTGTCTACCTACCTGGATTTATACATCCAATGTACAAACAGATATCATCAGCAAAGAGTCCTGGTGGAATTGTGCACATATACACAGGAATACATACATACTCATTATAGAGATACCACCAGATGAATGTTGCAGCAAAGTCCAGCTGTAGGGGCCCCTAAGGATGATCACAATACAGTGTACATCTTTGTGTCAGAAACCTGAAGACAAGATCTGCAGTCATGGGGAGATCCTCCAACTGTTGTCCAAAGAGCCTGGAATGGAGCTTCTCGCTGGCAGAAACTGTGGTGTGGCACTGGGACTTAGCCTAGAGTCAGTCTATCTATTATGCACTTTAGTCCTTTCCTAACCATTTCTAATCTGACATGCAACTGAACCTCAATGCTAATGATCCCGAAGTGACCATCAGATTCCTAACCTGGCTCTAGCCTATGCTTGTTATTGAGCTCTAAGTTAAAACTATCTATAGAATCCCAGACCAGAAGGGACAGAGTTAACTAGAATAACATGAGCAACATATAAACTATATTGCAATAAACAGGTTCACCTACCAATACACTTACAGAAGCACAGACCTAGCTATCTGGCACCATGCATGTGAATCAATAACAAGGACAGGGAAGAGATACTCTCTCAGAAGGATTTAGATATACACTCAGCAGCAGCAGTAAACTATATAGATCAAAGGAATACTTTCATAAGAGTCCCTTCTGGCTTGAGGTTTAGCAACATGAACAGGACATTTTGCTGAGACTTTCTCTATTGCTCTCTCTCTCTCTTTCTCTCTCTCCTCCTCTCTCCACCTCTTCCCCTCTCTCTCTCTCCCTCAATAAACTTTAGTTTTCATTGAATAAAAGCTGGTGATCTGGGAACTTTTAGTGTTTGCTGTATAGAATTATTAATCTGTTCCTTGTTGCTTTTTGTTTGGAATATCTCCCTAACAGGGTAATGAATTTTTTTTTACTTGTAATATCAATATACAATTTTAGGATTGGGAATAGAAATCATTGAGGGAGGAGACTCATGCATAGTTTCTTTTATGTCCTATGCATTAACAACCATGCATATTTATCCAAAAATATACAGCTATACTCCAGATTTTCTTCAACTTTATTATCTCTAGTGCCACGTACACACGATCAGAATTTTCGTTGGAAAAGCCTTGGATGGTTTTTCCAACGGAATTCCGCTCAAGCTTGTCTTGCATACACACGGTCACACCAAATTCCGACCGCCAAGAACGCGGTGACGTACAACACGTACGACGGCACTATAAAAGGGAAGTTCAATACCCAATGCGCCACCCTTTGGGCTCCTTCTGCTAATCTCGTGTTAGTAGAAGTTTGGTGAGAGACGATTCGCCCTTTTCAGCCTCGTGCTTTTCAGATCGTTACTGCTCTTCAGTTTGTGCTTGTGGCTTTGTATCTGGATTTCAGTGTGTGTAGTTAGTTCGTATCTGTTTTTAGTGCGTTCTTGTTCACTCATTTCTGATTTTCAGCTCGCTCTTCACAGGCCTTTCTGTTCTTCAGTGCCTTCTGTTAGTTTGTTCTGACCAGCCGACCGTTTTGAAGCCATGTTGTGGTTACGTACTCGTCGTAGAGTTTGTGCTATGTGGGGGCTTGGTGTTGGGGTTCTTGCTGTGACCCAAGCCCAGTCCATGAACAGGGTGGGGAGGAGTTCATGGACGAAGAATTGTTTACTCCAGCGTGACCAATTCTCTCATATGCCTTTGCTGCGGGAGATCCAGGAGAATAACCCTGATGATTTCAGGAATTTTCTCCGGATGACGGACCCCATTTTTCACCGTCTGTTGGCTTTGCTGTCCCCTTATATTACGAAGCAAGACACCTGCATGGGACAAGCCATTACTCCCAAGCAGAGGCTAGTTGCCATGTTGCGGTACTTGGTGACAGGGTGAAGTCTACAGGACCTCAAGTTCTCTACAGGCATCTCCCCCCAGGCTCTGGGGATCATTATTCAAGGGACCTGTTCTGCCATCATTCAGGTCCTGCAGAAGGACTATATTGGGGTAAGTTTTCTCCTTTAACATCACATTCTATGTATTTAATGTATGCTAATGTTTTGTATTTATTTCATCATTCCCTAATTACCATGATTGTAATATGCTGTTAATGTCCTCTTTATCCTCATGCATGCTGTAAGCTTTTAATGCTCCTTTATTAGCCTACATGCATATTTGCCTTCACTAACTTCCCCAGCATGCTATCCTGGGCCCATATACACCTAGCATAGTCACTTAACAATGTATTTTGTCAGCTCCATTGTAGTGCTTTACCCTAAATACCCCCTAAAATGTGTCCAAATGTTATTGTTGTCCTTAAATTCAGGCAGAGTGCCAGAGGCTTTTTTTGGGATCCTAAACTCATTTTTAACCCTCTCCCACCCCTAAAATTTTTCCAATGGGTCATCAGAGGGGGTGAGGAATCTGATAAGTAGACCTTATATTTTTGTCTTTAAATACTTCTTAAAATAAATGTTATACTGATGTTGGCCAAGAATGTTTGTGTCTAATCTGCTTGCAATGTTGATGGTAACATATGAATTTTTATATGTGGAGGTGAGGAAGAATGGGCAGATGTCAGATGGTGGAGTCTTTGCCCAGATCGAGTTCTATGGACATCTCCAGAGTGGTGGCTTGGGATTGCCACCTGCGAAAGAGAACGTTGATGGACTCCCATTTGTTTTTATTGCTGATGAAGCATTTGGTCTGGGTGATCACCTGATGTGGCCATTCTCCCAGAGGACCCTCACCCCGGAGAAGAGGGTTTTTAATTACCGGCTGGCCAGAACCCGAAGAGTCGTGGAGAATGCCCTTGGGATAATGGCCAGCCGGTTCCGCCTATTTCTTACGGCAATTAATATGGCGGAGTACAAACTGAACCACATAGTTCTAGCATGCTGCATACTTCACAACTTTTAAAAGAGAAATGCTACTAATTATGTTGCTTCAGATGGGCCTGAGGCCGGACTTCCTGAAACTACACTGATGATGGTCATGGAAGCTGCCCATCCTGGCTTGCACCCGTGAAGTGCGGCAAAAATATGTTGATTATTTTACGGGTAGAGGGGCCATTGCTATGCCAGCAAATTTTGTAAATATTTTCTATTTGAACACAAAATTTTATCTGATAAAATCTTGATTTTCATTTACTGCTTGTGTTTCTTTTAGTTGTTTCCTAGGTTTTCCTAGTGCACTTGTAGAGCCAAGTGGTTTTTCCATTATTAAATTACCCCCATTGTCACTGTAAACACCAACTTAATACAAAAACTGGTATTGAGCATTGAAAGAAGAAGCCACACATTGTTGAGTATAAAACCTTTTACTCCGTGCACATGCACATGTGCGTTATAAAACATTTTTGGGTAAAAAAACAACATCTTGGTTTTATAAAGTTTTACCTTGAAAAAATTTTTTTTAGTACATAAACAGGCATGTTTCAAAACATAACATTCACAACTCAGGAACTTACAAAGTTCAGCATTGAAAAAATGAATGCAATATCAGACATTGTAGTGTCAAAAAATGTGTTGATCTTGCCTTCATCAGACAGGGTGATGTCACCCCTGTAAAAAACAAATTTTGAAGATGCACACAAATTGGGACTCAAACTGGGGATTTCCCTCCTGATCCCATGCCTAATGTCAACATGTGCTATCTCCCATCATGGGGATTCAATGGATGTGTTTTGTGGGTGCAACCACTTCCTTTCACCTACTTGAGTTGCGAGGAAGGGGTTGCACCCACAAAACGCGTACATTAATATCCCCTGATGGCAGATAGCACATGTTGACACACTGTGTGTATCTTCAAAATTTGGCTTTTAAAATGCGACACAAATTTTTGAAAATTGGTACAAAAAAAACTAAAATGGTGGCATTTTGTTGTTATTTAGATTCTCCCTAATACATCAATCAAGTTCTTCAGTTTTTGTTCAACCTCATTGGTTTTTTTGCTTTATGATGTCTAAATCCCGACTACACCACATTATGTCCTGGAATTTGTGCACTTTCACTGGTGAAATGAGGAGCTTGTTCTTCTACAACATGCACATCACCTAAAAGAAAAAATACACGCCATGTATTATAAATATGCAGGCATACTTCTATTACCTGAATCTGTGGTATCACTGACCTGTTGTGGTGACAATTTCAGCAACTTCTTCCACCTCTCCTCCCTCCACATCCTGAGGTTGTGGTGCCCTCTGTTCCCCTTCTTTAGGAGGTGGAGGGTCCCTGGTGTCCTCAGATGTCCCGAGTCTTTTCTCCCCTATGAGAATGAAACAAAAGGTATACTTAGCACACAGATATTTGAGGCCAGAAATGGGTATATGAAACATTGCTTGGAATGGGGTACAGTTGTCTGTTTTGGCAGAGTTCCTAGCTGAAGACATGATTTTTTTCCCTTACCAAAGCTGGAATACTTACCTTTTTTGGACAAGTTTCACACATGAAGACACCCCAAGTATCCACTGGAGTACCTGTGTGGGACACCCTAAAAAGGGTGTTCTGGTGTCCCACACTAGTGGTCCTCAGTCCAGATGTGTAAACAGCTGCTGAGTGTCCTCTCCTTACATTACACTGAATCAAGTTTGCAATTCATTCTAGTTTCAAACACATCTAGACAACAATGTCCTAAACTTCTTTTAATACAAATTAGCATGACCAAATGTAGTTAACCCTGTATCTGCCAAAAACGTTGTATTTAGTTTGCAAACGAACAATGTTTACTGCGACCGATTACTGTGCCCATGAACATGAAAGTAGCCATTTAAAACTGTACAACAGTAAAGAAAAGCACATGAAGCAGCATGCAAGTAAAAATAATAATAGGGACACACGACACATACTTACTTTTTAGAAGCACTTTTTCGATCCTTCTTTACTGATCCTGCTCCCTCAATTTCAGGTCTGACCAGCGTTTCCTCAATTGCTCCTTGGATCGTCGTACCCCAAAATTCCTGTGTAGACTTCTCACTACTTTAGACATGATCTTGGCCTTCCTCACATTTTGGTTTAGGTACGGTCCATACTTCCCATAACAGTCGGCGCTCTTCAAGATGTCCACCATCTCCACCATTTCTCCAAAAGACATATTTGAGGTCTTAAATCTCCTCTGGGATCGGGACATTTCTGGCTCCGGGCATTCCTCCTCCTTACTGCTATTACGCACCTGCTGTCTCTCCTGAAAGAGAAGGGGCAGGGAATATTCTAGAAAGAATGTCAGGGGCGGGCAACACGGGCGGAGTTTTACGCATGCGCAGTGTATATAAAGCTAACACGCGTGTGTCGTACCTACGTTCTGTGTGCGGAGAAAGGAGGACCGGAAGCGCCGAACGTTCTAACGAAGGTAACATCTTAACTTGGGACATCAGTGGTCTATACTGATTCTAGATTGAGGCCTATATTGGGATAAGATTAGGAGAGTATAGCCTGATATTAGTGTTTTTGTTTTGTGTTTTGTCTTGCAGAAAATATGAAACCATTCAAAGACCCTGAATTCATGGGCCAGTTCATAGACAGATACAGGGATATGAGAAATTTGTGGGAGGTTAAAAACCCCTTATATTGAAATAAACCAGGAAGGCATCGCTGGAGAAACTGCTGCAATTTGTGAAGATGCAGGTCCCCGACACAGACATCAAGTTTGTTGATAAGAAAATTGGTAGCTTGAGAAGATCGTAAAGGAAGGAGCTTAATAAGGTCCAGGCTTCCATGAAATCAGGAGCAGCAGCAAAGGATGTGTATGTACCCAGTCTGAGGTACTACAACAGGATGTGGTTTCTGGAAGACCAGGTTGAAGCCAGGGAATCATTTTCTACACTTCCATCCACCCTTCCCTCAACCCTTACCTCAACCCCAGCTGAGGCTTCCGAGGACCAAACTGGGCCTTCCATCCTGTAGGAAGTTGAGAAGCCCAGCTGGAGCCAGGTATAGTATTTTTTAACATATTTATTGTCCGAAAAGTATTGTTGTTAACCTAGATGTTATTATTGATAACAAATGAATGATTAACAAAAAGTGTTTTACATATCAATAGACAGTAGGGGCCAAAAATGATTGTGACAAGAATGAAAAATGCTGGACTCAGAATGATAGTCTTTTCTATTTATTAACATTCAATTTGCAACAGTCATGAGCTGAAAATCGTGTGTGATTGATGAACCAAAAACTAAAACTATGTCCCTTTTTCATACGCAGGAAGACCTCAGCCTGGACGAGGCTCTGGAATGTGGCAGACAGGAGGAGGCGGGGGTAAGTGTCAGCCAGGAGGTGGGGGTAAGTGTCAGCCAGGAGGTGGCCAGGCCCAGTAGCCTCGCCCAATCCCAGGTGCCTCCCCTACGCCTTACAACAAAAAGGGCCAGGAAGGGGAGTAATGTGGGGGAGGCAGCACTGGACCTCATTAAGGAGGCTAATGCGGCCCTGAAAACACCCCCCAATGCTGAAGAGGCCTATGGCTGCTATGTAGTTGCAAAATTGCAGCAAATGGAGGAGGGCCAATGCCTCATCTGTGAGAAGATTATATTTCAGGCCCTTCATAAGGGGTTGAGGGGCCAAATGACTGATAACATGCATTATGTGCGCTCACCCATCCTCCTCCTCCTCCTGCCACAAGTCCACCTCCAGAACCACAGCCTCCAAGGAAGGCTGCAAGGAAGCCTGCAGGGAAGCATGGAGGGAAGACATGAAAGTAATGGCCTGGGTTCAGTTTGGTCTGACAGAAAACGCAGGCTGTTGTAGTACCACAGCCTAGGGACATATATGTCATCTGCTGCTGTTCCTGATCTCTGGGAGTCCTGGACCAGATTGTGCTCCCTATTATATGGACTTCTCAGGCTACCAATTTTTATTTACAAAGAGTTGATGTGTGCCCTGGGGTACAAAGGCTTTTCAAATTCAAGCAGTTTCTCCAGCGTTGTCTTCCTCTTTAATTTGTTATGAGCCAGAATAAATGGAGATTTTTTTTTTTATATGAAAATACTTGCCTATGTGTTTTTCTTCAAATAGGACAGTTTGTTTGTGAGTAGGCAGGTACATTTCAAAAATACAATCTCAAATTAACAAGGGAAACCAACCTCCTTGAGCTTTAAAAATACAAGATAATAATGTTGTTGTGGAAACATGACACACAAAAAAAATATGGAGATCACTAGAAAATAAGTTAAAAATAATAAAAAAAACAGGAGATCTTGATAAAAAAAAAAAGATGACTCTAAAAATATAATTCTAAACATTATTATGGAGATCTGGCTTTAAAAACAAAAAAGATTATTCAGGAGATCACGAGAAATAATAAAGAAATACGTTTGCCAGAAGAGCCAAAAATTTACAGCGTGACGAATGTGCTATCTCCATTACGAATGCTAGTTTTACCAGACCAAGCGCTTCCGTCTCGTACTTGATTCTGAGCATGCGTGGTTTTTTGCGCGTCCGAAATGCATACAGACGAACGCATTTTCCGATAGGAACTTTTTCCGACCGAAAAATAGAGAACCTGCTCTCAATCTTTTGCTGGCGGGAATTCCGCCAGCAAAAGTCCGTTGGAGCATACACACGGTCGCAATTTCCAACCAAAAGCTCTTATCGGACTTTTGCTGGCAGAATTTCCGATCGTGTGTACAGGGCATTAGAGTTGTAATGTGTTTGATTCTGCAGTATCTAACTTACCTAGCCCAGTATATTTCTAGTACAGTATGTGTTTCCTAGTTCACATGCATGAGGAAGTTAGAATGATTCTGTAGTACGCAGAATGACAAACAGAGCAATGCCCTTTTTGCTCACAGACATGATCAAGCATAACAGATGCTGTAGCAGAGATGCATTGAGCACTATTAAATGAGAAACCAGCAGAGCAATTCATCATTACACGGAGTGACCAAGAGAACAGTCAAGCAATGCATGGAGAAATCATTGGAGCAATAAACCAATAAATAGAGTAACTGGCTGCGCAATGAACTATTACTGAGAAGCCAGAATAGTTCACCATTAAACAGAATGAGCTATGGCACCTTGTGTCCCAGGGACCCACTGCTTGCAGATGTGCACAAGCAGACGTTTTTATTTATGTCATTACTCTGTGCAAGTTTTGCCAGTCTGTGATTGTCCATTTGCTGCAAAGTCATGTCCATGCTAGGATGCACCTACTGAGAAACACCTACAGAGAGATACCTACTGAGAAATTTATTAGGCACACCTGTACTTCTGCTTATTACTAAAAAGATCCAATCAACTAACCATGTGGCAGCAAGATGATGCAGGTAATGTTCACATTAAACACCAATATGGAAAAAAGTGTGATCTCAGTGAGATGATTGTTGGTGCCAGGCAGGCTTTGATAAGTTTTGCAATACCTGGGATTTTCAGGCTAGAGCAGACTTTCTTAACATTTTTAATATGGAGGAACCCTTGAATGATTGTTCCAGCCTGGGGGAACCTCTGATAAATTGTACTGCATCTACAGCTCACTGTACATTAGTGTGATGGTCAAGGAGAAGACTGCTTCTTACATTTGTGCTCAGTGGGAATAATCTCCCTCTTACACGTACCAAAAAATACAATTGGTTTCAGTGGCAACTTAGTTGAGTGGCAGCAATTGCTCCTTGCACAGGGAACCCATAGCAACCTCTGGAGGAACCCTGGTTGAGAAAGCCTGCTCTGTATTCTACTCAGAATGGTGTGAAAAACAAAAAAATATCCAATGTGGGGAAGTTCTGGGGATAGAACTCTCTCTTGTTGGCAAGAGAAGTCAGAAGAGAATGGCAAGACTGTTTAGAGTTGACAGAAAGGCCATGGTAATTTTCTACAAATGTGGTGAGCAGAAAAGCATCTCAGAATAACACATTGAACTCTGAGGCAGGTGGGCTACACCAAGAGAAGATCAAGTTTAAAGACTGAAAAAATATAGCTTAGTGTGATGAATACTGATTTTTGCTGAGGCACACAGATGGTAGATCAGTCACCAGGTTAGGTATAGTAAACCTTTGCAATGTTGTAGACTGGGAGATTTCTCAAAAAGAATCACAAAAGAATGCTTGTGGAATCAATTGCATGAAGGATCAAGGCTGTAATGAGAGCAATGGGAGGCCCAAGTAGTAGCACTGTGTTTCTAATATATTTCTGGATAATTGCAGTTGTATAGAAGCTAAAAGACATTATGCTTTAATGTGTATAATATTTGCTGTCCTGATTCATGTAATGAGTATCCTATGCACTGCCTATATGTACTATGAACCCTAGCCAGTAGAAAGCAATGTGTTAAAACTTGATCTGCTGGGAGCCTATAAAAAAAGCTTGAATATACAGTATGTTCTGTATATTTTGCCTGCATATGTTCTACATATTGGCATTTAATCAAAAAATGAATGACTTATTTTGCAATTACCAGGTTCTTTTTATTTTTTTTAAACTTTATATATTTTTTTTATGTTGTTGCTTACAGCATTATACTGTGAAAGCTTCAGCCTGCAGGCTTCCACTGTCACTGTGCCTCCCTCTTTGCAAACAAACCCATGGTTTTCCCTAGTGTGAGGCACCATGCTGGGGAATGTTAATCTGCAGGTTGCAGTCGGGTAATGGCTTTAAAGTTTTCCAGGTGACAATATTACAGTGTACACAGTAGAAAGCCAATCAGCTATGTCAGATGTCAGTGGGAAAGCACTTCCTGAGGTTCTGGAATTTTTACCAGGTGGTTAGACTTTTCAAAAGTTGAGTAATCAGTTTTAGGGGTTTATTTACTAAAGCTGAAGAGTGCAAAATCAGGCTCACCTGCATGGTCTTATTGCCAAAGATTAATTGAACAAGCTGAGGTTGGAAGCAGATTGGCTACCATGAATAGCTGCACCAGATTCTGAGTGCTCCAGTTTTAGTAAATCTACCCCATAGTGTTGTTTTCCCTTTTATACTACCGTATATACTCAAGTATAAGTCGTTCCGAGTATAAGTCGAGGCCCCTAATTTACCACAAAAAACTGGGAAAAGCTTATTGACCCGAGTATAAGACGAGGGTGAGAAATGCAGAGGGTCAACGATGCCCATCTGCATGCCTCCCTGTGTCCTGTGCTGCCTACCTGTACCCTGTGCATGTGTCCTGTGTCCTGTACATGTGCATGCGTCCTGTACATGTGTGTCCTGTACATGTGTGTCCTGTACATGTGTGTCCTGTACATGTGTCCTGTGTTCCTGTGTCCCTGTGTCCTGTACATGTCCTGTGTGCATGTGTCCTGTGTCCTGTGCAGCCTCCCTGTGGCGATCTCCATTCTCCCTGTGGCGATCTCCATCCTCAGACGGCGGATGATACTGTGATGATACTGTTCGGCGGCCATTCCACAGTTCAAAAGCCGCGCCTCCTCCTCCTCGTCTGTGATAGGCTGACCGCTGACTGCCTATCACGGACATTCTCTCATTCTCTTACCACAGACGAGGATGAGAGAATGTCCGTGATAGGCTGTACACTGACAGCTGTTCAGCCTATCACAGACGAGCAGGAGGCGCGGCTTTTGAAAGCTGGAATAGCCTCCGAACACTATCATCACACGCCGGCCGCCGTCTGCCTGTATGACACGCTGATAATGCAGACAGACGGCGGTGACTCGAGTATAAGTCGAAGGGGACACTTTCAGCCCAAAAAAAAGGGCTGAAAAATTTGACTTATACTCGAGTATATACGGTATCTTTGCTACTAAAAGCCCGTACACACGACAGAAAATCGTACGAAAAATACCACTTTCTAAGCAATTGTACAATAATCTAATCGTTAGTACACAGCTTTTGAGAGCCGAACATGACAATTCATGCAAAATTATCTGATGGGACAAGCATGAAAATTTTTCTCGTACGATACCAGATCGTACAATTTTCGTTTAATTATTACAGTTGTTGTCTGAAAATACAATATAAATAAAATACAATGCATGACATCACTTCCGAATTTCTATTCTGTCGGACGATAATTTTTGTAACTTTAGTAAACTTTTTATTTTCTATATGACATTAGCATGCAACAAAAAAAAAACCAGAAGATTATTTGTCCAATAATCAAATCATGTGTACCAGGCATAAGTAAGGAAAGCAAGAATGTGTTCAAAATGGTGATAAGATCAGCCACTCCCATGGAAGAGAAAGTAGCCTTTAGTTCTCACCAACCCATGGCCAGGCTCATAAAAAGTATCCTATTCATTATCCCATGTATTTACTTCCATTTTGAAATGGTTCAGCTGTATAAGGATAGACAACTATGAACAGTTTTACTGCTGCCTAAAGGGTGAGGTCAACTGTACTTACTTTTGCCAAAAACCTCCCTATGCATTCGTTTTCAATACATTAACATGCTGTATTTCATATTTTGAATTAATGCTTACTTTTTCACATACTCATTACATTTTTTTCTCCGCCCTGTCCTGTCAGTTGACAGGACACACCGAGCATTGCATTCACAGACCTGAAAACCCACAAACAAGCACTCAGCTTCATTCCCTACCCACGCATGTGCAGTCTGCTCTCTTTCACTCTTGCAGAATGCTGAGCTGCAAAAGAGAGCAACATGCTCAAGCACGGTAGAGTACAAAGCTGAATGCTCATTTGTGAGTTTCATTGGCTACGTATCCAATGCTTGATTCATTCTTCCATCTGCGGGTCAGAAAGAGGACAATGTAATGTGCATCTGAAGCATTTAAGTAAGCATTGATTCAAAATACGGAGCAAAGCCTGCTAAAGTAGTTGTGAACTGTAAAGTGTTTAGACACTATGTTACTTTCTAGTATAGTTTTAACTATGCAGGTACCATAACTGTTTGCTTAGTTTCAGAAATAATGTTTCTTACCTTTTTAAAAAGTTCAATCATGTGACCATGCATCTCTTTTTCCTGACAGTAGGGAACGGGATTACAGGACACTGTGCAGACAGTGTGCCTGTATTCCATAGTCTGTTTAGCTTGAGGCAAGATGCAAGCTGTTCTTGAGCCGGGGGTATGTTCAAGAGGCAGGCTGTGAATCAGAGGGCTTGTGTTGCAGAGGCAAGCTATGATTGGTCAGGGGGTGTGGTGGCTGAACAAACTACCCAATACAGGCATGCTGTGTGTTTGCACAGTGTCCTATACCTCTGAATGGCCAATCAAAGGTTGAAAACTGACCGTGCTAACAAAGATCAGATCCTGTGCTTTGTGTGGTCAGTTTAGAACAAAGCAAAGTGACTGGCAGGATCAACCAGGTACTTCAGATGGATCTTTCTACATAAAAAGTACTTGAAAATAATAGAGACTATGATTTTCAAAGTACGCATATGTGAACACACACATAGAAGTAAAAGATAATCAGGATAACATACAGGATAACATACATCAGGATAAAATACACTTTAATGTGTAAAATAAAATAAAGTCCTGAAGTGTGCACCAAATAGGAATATAGGAATAGGAATTTTCCTATTTGGTGCACACTTCAGGACTGTGTACCTTTACCGTATAGATATCACTGTTATTCCTTTAACAACACCATCTCTAGCGCCACACTTTATTTTATTTTATATATTCACACTAGTCAGATTGTTGTGTTGGCTGCTTCAGTATATGCTTTTGTAGGAGTTGGCGCAATTTTGTATTAATATAAATACACTTTAATGTGAACTAATCCTTTAAAGGAGAAGTATGGCCAAAGATATTTTGGCCATACTCATCCTGTAGGTCACAGTACTGCAGTTTGTTCTGTACCCCTGTGACCCGTTTTCAGTCGACAGCAGGATAAAGTCTGCTGTTGGCTGACATCACTCACCCAGTCCAGGCTTGGAAAATATTCCTGGATTGGCAGCTGGATCAGCCTCTTCTTCTTCTAATTTTAGTGAATGGCCGCGTGTCTTATTAAATTCCCTTTCGCAGAAAAGTTTTATCTCTATTGTGGGGTCACCAGTACGGTATTTGTACATTGAAATCATATCCCCTCTCAAGCGTCTCTTCTCCAGAGAGCATAAGTTCAGTGCTCATAACCTTTCCTCATAACTAATTTCCTCCAGTCCATTTATTAGTTTTGTTGCCCTTCTCTGGACTTTTTTCAGTTCCAGCACATCCTGAGGACTGGTGCCCAGAACTGGACGGCATACTCCAGGTGCTGCCAGAGTCTTGTAGAGTGGGAGAATTATTGTTTTTTTGCTCTGGAGTTAATACCTTTTTAATGCATGCCAATATTTATTCTGTTTGTTTGCTTGCAGCAGCTTGGCATTGCATGCCATCACTGAGCCTGTCATCTACTAGGACCCCCTGGTCCTTTTACATCCTGGATTTCCCCAGAGGTTCTCCCCCCAGTGAGTAGATTGCATTCATATTTTTGACACCCAAATGCATTATTTTACATTTTTCTACATTAAACCTCATTTACCATGTAGTTGCCCACCCCATTAATTTGTTCAGAATTTCTTGCAGGTTTCCACATCCTGCGGAGAAGTTTTTGCCCTGCTTAGCTTAGTACCGTCTGTAAATGCAGAGATTGAGCTGTTTATTCCATCCTCCAGCTCATTTATGATTAAATTAAATAGGATTGGTCCCAGGACAGAACCCTGGGTGACCCCACTTACCACCCCTGGACCATTCAGAGTACTCCCCATATTTCACTACCCTCTGAACTCGCCCCTGTAGCCAGTTTTTAATCCATGTACTCACCCTATAGTCCATGCCAATGGGGAACTGTATCAAATACTTTTGCAAAATCCAGATACACCACGTCTACGGGACTTCCTTTATCTAGATGGCAGCTCACCTCCTCATAGAAGGTTAAAAGATTGGTTTGGCAAGAATGATTCTCCATGAATCCATGCTGATTACTGCTAATGATACCATTGTCATTACTAAACTCCTGTATATAGTCCCTTATCATCTCCTCCAAGAGCTTGCATACAATTGATGTTAGGCTAACTGGTCTGTAATTCTTGGCCCCTTTTTAAATATTGGTGCTACATTGACTTTTCTCCAATCAACTGATACCATTCCAGTCAGTAGACTGTCAGCAAAAATTTGGAACATCCTTAGTAACCAGATTCCCTTCATCATACTTTATGGGACCAATATGATCTGACCTCCCTTTCTTACTATTTATGTACGTAAAGAATTTCTTGGGATTTTTTTTACTCTCCTCCGCTATGTGCCGTTCGTGTTCTATCTCAGCTGTCCTGATTGCACCCTTACATTTCTTGTTGTATTCTTTGTAAAGTTGGAGTGCTGATGATGATCCCTCAGCCTTGTATTTCTTGAAGACCTTCTCCTTCACTTTTATATGCATTCTTACGTTGGAGTTAAGCCACCCAGAACTTTTATTAGCTCTTTTAAATTTATTTCCCATTGGGACGAACTGGCTAATACCCTTATTTAATATGCTCTTAAAGATGTACAACTTGTATACCCACTCAAGGTTTTAGAGGATTATAAAAGATACAAAATGCTTAACGTCCCATGCTCTTCCTTCACTGTTCAACAAAGTCTCTATTCTTGAGTTTACAGGCATTGCTCTATATGCCTGCAGCAATCGCCAAACACAAACCTTAGCTAGTGCAGTTCATGTTTAAATGCCTATGTATACATAAAATGAATGTCACTAACTATTTTTTATTTATTTATTTTTTTTAATTCAGGAAGTAAATTAAAGAACAGAATATCAGCAATAACTGAATATCATGTACAGATGAAACAAAAAGATCAAAAGGTATCATTTATCCAAGTCTACCAGGCGCACCAGGAATGACCAGCTTGTACGTATAGATCTCCAGCTGTTTCTACACAATTGTTTTTTTGATATTCCTTCAAAGCCAGTGGCTGGGGAAAAGCTGTGGGGAATGTTTTCAACAGCTGGAGTGCTGAAGGTTTGCCCATTTCACATGCACGCAGAAGAGATAATAACTGTTAGAAACAACCTTTTTTTTCTATGAGCAGAGAACAAATCAGTGTGTTTCCGATTCCCTTTGTACTATTAATTATTTTTCTTTTCACTTTGGTGGTGATGTGCAGCTGGAAAACACAACCCCTCTGAGCTCTGTACTTCATGAAGAATCAGTCTGACAGAAGGAAAGATGCAGCGGGCAATGACTGATTGTGATGATCACATGTGGGATGTGCAGTAAATTAAACAACAATGGTTTTAGGCATCAACTGATCTAAATAGGAAAAAGAAGACGGTCTCAGTTCTCCAGGAACTCAGAAACCAGGAACAGAATTTGTTTCAATATAACTATACAAAAACCTGCCTCCAATTATTACTGCTATCATTTTTCAGTTTGTAATGGTAGTAGTAGCACTTGGAACAGTAATATTTATCACTTTATTGATGGACTATAGAATTGTGCCTCCAATCTTCTGCACAGTTATGTGAAAACATAAGTACACTGCATGGAAATTGTGCTTTTTCAAAATATTTGAACAGACAAACAGAATATCTTCATTTAAAGAAGAATTCCATGTATGGATTTTGTACACATACTGTAGTTACATTGGTCTATCTTGGACCAATGTAAGCATGCATATACCATACCTGGGCGATCCCTCCAGAAACTGGATATCACTGAAGTAGACACTACTACTTCAGTGATCTCCACTTGATCCGGGTCCCACGCTGAGTGAATGGCCTGCTGCATTGTGAATACAGGAGGTTGTCCACTTGGCATTCAGAGATTGCTTTGCATTTTTTGAATTAATGCAAAGCAGTTTCTGCCTGGATAAGGTGCAGATGTGGTGCCAATGCAACTATGTGTAAAGTATCCATACTTGGAATTCTTCTTTAAAGAGTGCTTACAGACAAAGGTGATATACTTGAACAAATGACACCTAAAATTGGCATTTGGTGTATTGATTGTCGCACAATAACTCTCTGTGACCTTCAGAAAGGACATGGATGTCTTTAACGCTGGCAAAAGATTTAAAAATTATTTTAAAAAAATTATTCTGCTGTAATGGAAACAATCTACAAGTGGCATAGGTTTGAAATGACTATTGACTGCCATCCAAGCATGGCCGGCCCAGCAAATTCAGCTCAAGAAATGACTAACACTAAAAGAAATCTCCAAGAATCCCAAATTTTCATTGTGATATTTGCAGGTAACTCTTGCAAAAATTGGTGTCAAAATTCATGTGTCTATAATCCGAAAGGGACCAATTTACCTTGCACAGGCGTGGCAAAAAAACGCCTTTCTAGTCCAGAAAACAACACTAGAGCAAAACTAGTTCGCCATTGAGCATATGGCAAAGACTAGGCCTTCTGAAACAAAACAATGTGCTGTGGACTGGGAAAGCAAAGATACAGTTGTTTGACCACAGTAACAATAGACACTTTTGGTACAAACCAAAGACAGCCTGTTTTACACAGTGTATCATTACATCTGTTCTGTCCCACTTTCAAGTATTTTTTATGTCTTGTATTGTACTGCATGAGGTTACCATTTTTTTTGCAGTATGCTGAAATGTAGTGGTGGTTTTGGGCCACTACAAAATGTCTACTAATATGATTTTGGTATCTGCCTCTGTCCTCCCCTCCTGTTTAATGCTGGCTAGTTTAGTCTTTGCTAGACCCTCCCCATTTCTTCCGTGTTCCCCTAATCAGTGTTAGTTATTGACAGAAACAGGGCTCAGGAAAGTTTTTGCATTCACTTCAAAACACTGGAAAAACATCCCCCCGTAATGTAATTAGCCAAAGTAAAATTGCATTGGATTCTACTTCTGGGTCTGATTGAAGACTTAAGCTGTCTGTGGATAGTGCCAAGTCAGCAGATGATCATACTGTTAGGACAGACTGGCTCTAAGGAAGTGTGTCAATGCATAAAGCGGCATTTGAAACAGAACAACATTCATTCATATTTTTGTTGAATAAATACAGTATGTTTGAACAATTTTTATGGGGTGCAATTGCAGACATATCATTGGTCCAGCCTTTGCAAGTGCACAGGAGCCTCTAGGTCCTGGAGGCCATTACAGGTAGGGGCTGCTCCTGCCTGTAATAGATCCCAGAATCGTAGATGCCAGATGAAGGCCAGTATAGTTTCAATAACTTGATTCTGAGTTTGTGGGCAATACCTTTATAGTACCAGTGTGGGAGGTGTGGAATTAAACATGTCCAGAGGAGCCTCTGTTTCAGATTTTCTTTCACCATTGACCACCAGTGAATTGGGATCCATTTCCCACTGACACCAATGAACAGGGGACCTTCATCTAATAACACTTAATGTAAGAAGGCCTTCTCCCACTAAACTCAAATGAGTTCATTGCCTAGGTGAAGGTATTTAGGCCATCAACCAATGTAGCATGGAATGAATACTGACCACTATTCTAACACGGGAATAAATACTTATCACCAAGTTATGAGGGCATGGTGGCTTGATGCCTTGATGGCTTCTCCCCTGCTTCTACTCCTAGCTGGTCAATACAATCGCTTCTCCTCTTGGTCAATTGGGGGAAGGGTCTCAGGACCCACTTCCTGATTGGCCGGGAGGAGAAGCAGGAGGACAATAGCAAATAATAATTTGCTATTGTCACACAAGTGGGTGGGCTCAGGGCGCAGTGCTCTGCGCCCCGAGCCCACCCTTTTTGAAGCCAAATAGAGCCTCAGGCTCTAATTGTGTGCTTAGAAAAACAAAAAACATTGAAATCCATGTGTCTGGCGCACTGCATGTAGATTAGGGGCTGGGCGCATAGATTTGGGGGAGGTGCTCCTGCGCCCCTATTGGATTAGCCGCCACTGTCGCCTATGGTTTCTGCATTGAGGTTTACCCGCATTTCTCCCAAAACATAACACTTTTGCATTCACAGAGAAGATCTGACCCCTAAACTTTATATTTAAGTGTGTTGGAATTTATTTAAACCTGTTTCTACAGACTGTGGCATGTCATGCACTTTAGAACACCCCCTACAGAAAAACGTTAAAAAGTCAATAAACAATTATTCAATGGTTGACTACAATTGCAGATCAGAAAGAAGATAAAATATGCTGTTGATCTTAATAGCAGGGAGAGCTATCAATGTGCTGCTTTAGCTTCCTGAAGAGTCTTTCTAATGAATACTTGCTGTCTTGAAACATCCTGCGTTATATCATTTACTATTGATTGCATTATATAACACACCTATGAAGATGAGCTAAAGGACGCTAGTAAGCGTTTCATGAAAAACTGAACTTTAAATCTCAACTGACAGCAAGAAATAAGAGATCAGAAGGGAGAACATGTAACATTGTGCACAGTCTTTGTCTGTTAGATATGTGTTATCAGAAGCTGCAGATTTAAATAAGTACCTAAAGTGAACCTGTCACTACAATATCACTTGTACAAAAGAAACTCCCTGTTAAAGAAAAAGCAAAATACTTACTTTTACACAGGCCGTGTCTAAACACTTTTTCCTAATCACAACAGGTACAGTATTTTACCCTGTGTGTGGGTCAAAGACCTGTTACTCCTGCAATATGCAGCTGTTCCTTTCACCAGTTTGTATGTCCTGTAGTAATCAGAAGTCAGAATTTCCTCTGGCAATGGGGTTGATTTACTAAAACTGAAGAATGCAAAATCTGGTGCAACTCTGCATAGAGACCAATCATCTTTTTTTTTGTGTCAAAGCTTAATAGAACAAGCTGAAGTTAGAAGCTGATTGGCTACCATGCACAGCTGCACTAGATTTTGCTCTCTCCAATTTTAGTAAATCTCCTCCAATGCCTTCATCATTTTTTTTTCCCCCAGAAGAACAGAGCCTTCTTTGTTAAGACTTCATCCAGGGTCAGTATCTCATTCCTGGGCTGAGATGCTGGCTCGGAGATCCCATAATCATGTATACCATTAGGGTGCGCAGCCGATTGCATTAGGGCAGGGGTAGGTAACCTTGGCCCTCCAGCTGTGGGGAAACTACAAGATCCATCATGCCTCTGCCTCTAAGAGTCAAGCCTGTGATTTTCAGGGTCTTGCAATGTCTCATGGGACTTGTAATTTCACCACAGCTGGAGGGCCGAGGTTGCCTACCCCTGCATTAGGGTGTGCACCCCAAACCACAAACACATGTGTGTATAACAGCTGAGCAGTGGATGGTGTCAGTAGAGCAGAAAATGGTGTCGGTAGGGCAGTGGACTGTGTCAATAGTTTTTATTTTTAATATATTTTTTTTACAATTTTATTTTTTTAAATAATTTTTTTCAATATTATTTTTTATTATTTTTTTTTACATCTCTTTTAAGAGCCCCATTGGGGGGGGCTTTGGTGAAATATCAAGGGTCTAAACAGAGAGAAAGGGACAGAGATTCCCCAGTCCCTTTCTCTGCAGCCTCACTTAGGGGTGTACTCACTTTTGTTGCCAGCGGTTTAGACATTAATGTCTGTGTGTTGAGTTATTTTGAGGGGACAGAAAATTTACACTGTTATACAAGCTGTACACTCACTACTTTACATTGCAAAGTGTCATTTCTTCAGTGTTGACACATGAAAAGATATAATAGAATATTTACAAAAAATGTGAGGGGTGTACTCACTTTTGTGAGATACTGTATATAGTGCTGCCTGTGCAGTTATTGTATGTGTTGACAAATGTCCGACACAGATCAGCTCCTTCTGCCCTTTTACAAATGTAAAATCTTGCAGTCCTAGTGGAAGCTGGTGACATCATCTTATCTAAAGTTACTAACAGGGTCACTTTAACCACTTGCCGACTGCTGCACGCCGATATACTTTGGCACAATGGCAGCGGTGGGCAAATAGGTGTACCTGTACATCCCCTTAAATTAGTGGGGCTAGCACGCACCCGCCGCGTACAGTGTGACCGTGCCTGCAGGATCCGCGGACTCGATGTCCATCGGTATCACTGTGATCGTGTGGTGACACAGAGCCGCAGAATGGGGAGATGCCTATGTAAACAAGGCGTTTCCCCGTTCTGCCTAGTGACATGACAGAGATCACTGATCCCTGTCATTGGGACAAGTGATCTCTGTCATGTGAGTGGAAGCCCACCCCCCCACAGTTAGAATCACTCCCTAGGACACACTTAACCCCTTGATCGCCCCCTAGAGTTAACCCCTTCCCTGCCAGTGTCATTTACACAGTAATCAGTGCATTTTTATAGCACTGATCGCTGTATAAATGACAATGGTCCCACAATAGTGTCAAAAGTGTCCGATGTGTCCGCCATAATGTCGCAGTCACGATAAAAGTCGCAGATCACTGCCATTACTACTAAAAAAAATAATAATAAAAATGTCATAAAACTATCCCCTATAACTATATATAACTATAACTTTTGTGCAATCCAATCGATATATGCTTATTGCGATTTTTTTTTACCAAAAATATGTAGAAGAATATATATCCGCCTAAACTGAGGAAAAAAATGTGTTTTTTTATATATTTTTGGGGGATATTTATTATAGCAAAAAGTAAAAATATTAATTTTTTTTTTCAAAATTGACGCTGTTTTTTTGTTTATAGCGCAAAAAATAATAACCTCAAAGTTGATCAAATACCACCAAAAGAAAGCTCTATTTGTGGGAAAAAAAGGACGTCAATTTTGTTTGGCTGCAACATCGCACAACCGTGCAATTGTCAGTTAAAGCGACGCAGTGCCGAATCGCAAAAAGTGCTCTGATCAGTGAGCTGCTTTAGTTCCAGGAAACAAAAGTGATGACCGGAGCTCTCCATAGTGCTGAAATAGAGCTCAGCACTAGGAAGGTTAATAAGGCAATAAAGTTTATATTTGATAAAAATAATACAAGAGAAGTACAGTTGAAAGCAAAGGCAAGACTTCCAGCTACATCACATGACCATTAAGAAGATTAATCGGTGGCTCATCTAGAAGGTATCATGTACAGAATGCAAACTTTCCAGCCCATAATGAATAGTTCTGATAGTGAACTAGTTCTGATGCTTTGCTCTGGGTCAGTGGTTACAATTATAGTGTTGTCATGGATTTTCAAACATTAGAAATAAAAGTAAAAGAAGACCAAGAAGAAAAAAAAACAGGGGATAGGAAGATGATTAGGGAAGAATAGGATGCATAGCGGAGCAGAAAAGGGGGGGGGGGTCATTCCCTCAAGAAAATGCCACATGCCTGGGACACCAACTGTGTGAGCTTGTATCTGCATGGGGCAAGTGTGTGTTCCAGTTAGGATAAGGGAATGCATTGAGAGTGGTTCCCCTCAATAAAGGAATACTCCTCCCAAAGCTCTAGCACGGGATGCTGATGGGGATGAGTTTTTTTAGCACCCCCGGGAGAGAGTGATAGCAAGAAAGAACCTGACTGCCCCCCCACGCACACACACAAACACACACAAACACACTATATAGGCCAAGTAGGTGGTCATCCTCTCACTTGTGAACTGGTGTTAAAAAATTGTAATCCTTAAATTAAAATGTAACAAAAGTCAAAACTTTTTTTTTTTTTTTTTAGTTTTTTAGTTTTGGGCAGAGTGTAGAGGAATTAGAACATCTGTTGGTCCTTATTGCTGTCTGTGCCCCCGTAATGGAGATTCACCCTCTCTTTTTGTCCTGTTTAACATTATCATCGAAAGTGAAAAAAAGGTCAAAGAAAATCCCAAATTTTGGGTTGTCATCAGAACAGTAATAGAGAGGAAATATTTTAATGGGGGTTTTGTGTTTCCCCTCACTTTGGATAGATTTCCCTCACTTTCTATTTAGGCCCTTTCACACGTGTGCGACTTTTCCTGTGACTTTGGACATCCAAGTCGCATGACAAGTTGTACTCCATGATTCCCAAAGATAACCATTCATATCTGTGCAACTTCAAGTCCCACCGACTTCAAAGTAGTCGATGTGCTACTTCTGTCCGACTTTGATGCATGTTGAGGTCCATAGACCTCAAGTTTACACAGGAATTCCCTGAAACCGCGTCAAAATCACGTCGCAACCACAAAATCATGGCAAAGTTGCGCGACTTTCAATTTGCAGCAGTGTGAAAGGGGCCTTAGGCTATGAGACAGGAAGTGAAGGCAAATCTCCTCTCTGGGACACACTTGGCAAAAAAAAAATGACAGGGTTTATAACCCTCCCTTACTCTAAAAATGAGAAAAATAGTTTTGGCTTTAGTTACACTTTAATGGAGTCTCCTGCCAGTCCAGAATCCCTAAAAGGGGAGAACAAGCATTAAAATGTTACTAAAACCAGGACCCTGCATTCACTATATCTGGAGGTTTGGTTAACGTAAGAATATGAAATGTTATTTGTAACCCATGTGTTTCTTTTTAAATAATTATCAGAGAATACACCGTGGTGAGGGCACCTACTTTACTGGAAGATCTGTAAAGTTGTAATAGTGCTGTGTTATGTGCCAGAAAAGTTAGATTATTATTATAATATTTACCTATAAATCTTTCACATATTTACTTGCTTGCAGTTCCCTATTTGGATTATTGACTATTATAAACTGCCTTTTAAATGCTCCCTCCAGTGGTCATCTGTAATTTAGGGGGACAGTATTCTAGGAACACCTGTACTAAGGGAAATATGCAGGTGGCCAATGCTGACCTCTCCTTCTCAAACAGCTAATCACCCATCTGTAATGTTAATCTTCTGCCTCAAATACATTCTGAGCCACTAGCCTGGAGCAGGTATGGAGATCAGAAATTGCAACTTTGCTCTCTAACATATGCTAAAATGACAACTTTTGTAAAAAAGCAATAGTTTTACAACATAATTCTAAAAAAGATGTTAATTTTAGAAATGTAAACAGCTTCAGGTTTATAATGTATATAAATATTTTGTGTACAGTGGAGTTCTTCTTTAATAGTAATTATAGAAAAGGTAAGGCTGTAATTATGTGTACCTTAAGGCTTATTTTATGGGATCATTTGCTATGACCACAAAGCTTTTTAAGTGCACAGTTGTCAAGCTCTTGGGTGTTATTGTTACACATTATTTCAATAATGAATAAAGAGAAAAAAAATGCTTCTTGAATTCAAATGGAAATCATTTTATACCATATATAATTTGGGTACATCATGAATCCAACATACACAACTTAGTACCATATGTGGAAATACCACCAATTAAATCAATTAAGGTGGTGTGATCTCATTTACAAACCCATTTGGAGATATCATCCCTATTAAAGTGCAACACATTGATTTCTCCAAAAATATAAAGAGGGACTTTAAATATATCTCTAATAGTATACATGAAACATGAACATTATTTAAAAGTATTTACAGTCAGTAAATTACAGTAAAGTAATACATCTTTATTGACACATATTAAATTACACATATGTTGATATATAAAACCATTACACGCCAGAATAGATTTTACAGGGACTTTTGTTGTAGGGTACCTGGAGACCGTTTAGCTATAGGTCAATGCGTTTCACGGGATACCCAGGACCAGTGATCTCTACTTGATAAGACCATCACTATAACGGTATCAAAAAACATATATATACAGTATAAATACATTAAAGCTTTAAACTAACATACATACAATCAGCAAACCCATCTTCTAATGAATCATAGAAAAATGTCCTAACCCCCAAATTGAAGAAGGGGAAAAAGAAAAAAAATCTATTTGAGGATGTCTCGCAGGGAAGAAAGACGATTCTAATGGAGACCCCTTGAGGGTCAATCTCATTCTAAACATAAAATATGCATTTATAAAATATAAGATATCCTATTGAACAAAAATGACATTCAAAAAGACTCAAAAGAAAACACTGTTTTGTCATAGATTATATACATGCCTATATATATATATATATATATATATATATATATATATATATATATATATATAGTGGGGACGGAAAGTATTCAGACCCCCTTAAATTTTTCACTCTTTGTTATATTGCAGCCATTTTCTAAAAACATTTAAGTTCATTTTTTTTCCTCATTAATGTACACACAGCACCCCACATGACAGAAAAACACAGAATTGTTGACATTTTTGCAGATTTATTAAAAAAGAAAAACTGAAATATCACATGGTCCTAAGTATTCAGACCCTTTGCTGTGAAACTCATATATTTAACTCAGGTGCTGTCCATTTCTTCTGATCATCCTTGAGATGGTTCTATGCCTTCATTTGAGTCCAGCTGTGTTTGATTATACTGATTGGACTTGTTTAGGAAAGCCTCACACCTGTCTATATAAGACCTTACAGCTCACAGTGCATGTCAGAGCAAATGAGAATCTTGAGGTCAAACACACATACACACGGGGCTTACCTCAAGTAAACAATATTGTATCCCTAATGGCTCAATTCCGGGCTTTATTACTTAGCCTCACAATTACAACACATAGTGAGGATGGTGCGCCCGCCGCAAGATCTGGAATTGAACTTACTGTATTCTTCTGCTAAGCTCCTTCGTTTTATGATGGGGATGGGGGTGGCGGATGGCTTGGAGGCCCTACATTTTAACAAATCTAACAAACTTTACCCTACCTATGCCCTTATGCATAAGGTTTGGCATAAGGTTAGGATGGTGCAGGGGGTCCATGGATTCACTAAATATAGCCCCATCTGGGATAACAACAATTTTCCCGAAATAGCTAAACTGCAATATGGCACAAAGTGGAAACAATTTGGCATTTGTCATCTGTCCCACATTTGCCAAATTGGAAAGCTGAGGTAATTCTCGGAGCTTAGAGAGACTTTCTGGCTCCCCTCCACTGTGCACTTCTACTACATGCAACTCCAACATGCAGTCAGAGCCTAGGGGAAGGTGTATCAATGGTCCTTGGGTTCTACCTCTGTCTTAAACTATTTGTTTGAGGTCACAACATAAAGGATTTATCTCCTGCAGTTATGCCATGCTACTCAACCTTTTTCTCAGGCAAGCACCTCTTACGGTGGTGTCCCAGTGGGAACAGGATGTTGGGGTCTTTGAAGTGGAGCAGTGGGAGGAGGCCCTACAGTCTGTTCCCTTGTGCTCTTTGAATGTAGCTTAGTGCCTGTCACAGTTATATATACTCCTGAGGGTTCATTATACACTGGCCAGGCTAGCCCGAATAGGGGTGAACTCTGACTATATATTGGAAGAAGGTCTTAGACACCCTTAATAGGGTCTTCCGGGTTGAGATCCAAGTAGACCTAAACAGTGCTTGCTGGGTATTCTAGACACACTCCCGATGAGGATATCTCTAAACAGGCTATTGCTAGAGCTCCCTTCCAGACCCGAAAAATTATTCTGAGACACTGGAAATCCACAGAGCCTCCCACGGTACAGGAATGGATTACCCAGATGAATGGCACCATCCAATTAGAGAAGATCATTTATCAACACAGGGGCAAAAGGGGCAAATTTGATAAATTGTGGACCCCATGGTTAGATGTCCCTGGTCTAGCCCCAGTAGACCTGGTATATGATCGAATATTCTAGCATTCAATAACATTTTTACCCTGACTTTATGAATACCTACTTGGTTGAATATACGGTTGTACCTTATGCTGATGGGAAATGTTTTATTTGAATGCATAGGCAAGGGGGTTATCAATCTGCAAAATGTTATATATAATGCACTGAAACTTTGTGTGCTGAAAGCTACAGACCTAATGTACTTGTTGCTCTGGACCATGTATGTTCCATTTTTTATGCTCAATAAAAACTTTCTCAGGCAAGCACCTCTTAAGGTGGTGTCCCAGTGGGAACAGGATGTTGGGTTTTTTGAAGAGGAGCAGTGGGAGGAGGCCCTACAGGCTGTTCCCCTGTGCTCTTTGAATGTAGCTCAGCGCCTGTCAAAGTTATATATACTCCTGAGTGTTCATTATACACTGGCCAGGCTAGCCCGAATGGGGGTGAACTCTGACTATATATTGGAAGAAGGTCTTAGACACTCTTAATAGGGTCTTCCGGGTTGAGATCCCAGTAGACCTAAACATTGCTTGCTGGGTATTTTAGACACACTCCCGATGAGGATATCTCTAAACAGGCTATTGCTAGAGCTCCCTTCCAGGCCCGAAAAATTATTCTGAGACACTGGAAATCCACAGAGCCTCCCACGGTACAGGAATGGATTACCCACACGGGTGACACCATCCGATTAGAGAAGATCATTTATCAACACAGGGGCAAAAGGGGCAAATTTGATAAATAGTGGACCCCATGGTTAGATGTCCCTGGTCTAGCCCCAGCAGACCTGGTATATGATCTAATATTCTAGCATTCAATACCATTTTTACCCTGAATATATAAATACCTAGTTGGTTGAATATACGGTTGTACCTTATGCTGATGGGAAATGTTTTATTTGAATGCATAGGCAAGGGGGTTATCAATCTGCAAAATGTTATGTATAATGTACTGAAACTTTGTGCGCTGAAAGCTACAGACCTAATGTACTTGTTGCTCTGGACCATGTATGTTCCATTTTTTATGCTCGATAAAAACTTATTGTTTGAGGGAAAAAAAACATATCCCTTCTGGGCTAGTGGGTTTTAGGACCCATAGCTGGATTTGTTCAGACTAAAAGTTCCAACGTGTATAAGGGCATGAAATGACCTTTCGAGGCTGGAAATAAAGTCCAAATGGATGACAATTTGTCTCCATTTAAATGGTCTTTCTCCCTGCGGGCTAGTGACACATCCTCAAATTGATTCCTTTATCTGTCCCTTTTCACTCCTCTGATAGACGAAACTGACCCAATTTGCGAGACTTGGCATATATATCAAGGTAGGAAAATAGTGATATATAGAAAATAGAAAATAATAAATAATATTTATTTTCCCTTCTTCAATATGGGGGTTAGGTAGTTTTTGTATGATTAAGAAGAAGATGGCATTCGCTGATTGTACGTACATTTTGTCTATGTTAGTATAAAGCTTGAATGTATTTATCTATACACTGTGTGCACAATTAAGCAAGTGAGTATTTTGACCAAATCATAATTTTTATGCATATTGTCCAACTCCAAGCTGTATAAGCTTGAATGCTTATTGGACTTAAGCATATCAGGTGATGTGTATTTGTGTAATGAAGGAGGGTGTGGCCTAAGGAGATCAACACCCTATATCGAGGTGTGCATAATTATTAGGCAGCTTCTTTTCCTCATGCAAAAAGTGCCAATAAAGAGATTTAACTGACTCTGAAAAGCCAAAAATTGTAAAAAGTCTTTCAGAGGGATGCAGCACTCTTGAAATTGCTAAGATATTGAGGTGTGATTACAGAACTATCAAACTTTTTGTTGCAAATAGTTAACAGGGTCTCAAGAAACATGTTGAGAAAAAAAGAAGCAAATTAACTGCTAACGATTTGAGAAGAACCAAATGTGAAGCTACCAGGACCCCATTATCCTCCAGGGCTGTCATATTCCAGAACTGCAAGCTACCTGGAGTACCCAGAAGGACAAGATGTTCAGTGCTCACAGACATGGCCAAGGTAAGGAAGGCTGAAGCCCGACCACCAACTGAACAAGAAATATATGCTGAAATGTCAAGACTGGGCAAAGAAATATCTAACAACAGATTTTTCAAAGGTTTTATGGACTGATGAGATGAGAGTGACTCTTGACAGACCAGATGAATGGGCCTGTGGCTGGATCAGTAACAGGCACAGAGCTCCACTTCAACTCAGACGCCAGCAAGGTGGAGGTGGGGTACTGATATGGGCTGGTTTTATTAAAGTTGAGCTAGTTGGACCTTTTGGGGTTAAAGGTGGACTAAAAATCAACTCCCAAACCTACTGCAACAAGAAAACAGTACACCTCTCTGAACAGTGTCTGGGAGGTTGTTATTGCTGCTGCACAAAAAGTTGATCATCAACAGATTAAGAAACTGACAGATTCCATGAATGGAAGGCTTATGACTGTTATTGAAAAGAAGGGTGGCTATATTGGTCACACATATTTTTTTTTTATGTCAGAAATGTTTATTTGTAAATTTTGAGTTGCTTGTTCATTATTAACAGATGAAAATGAACGTGAGATGGAAAAAAATTGTTTTTCATTTAGTTGCATAATAATCCTGCACAGATATTCTCCTAAGAAAGCCAAAACCTTAATTTTACTTTCTTAAATATTCAGGTTTGACATTTATTAACATTTTGGATTGACCAAGAGTACTGTACTTGTTCAATATTAAAAGTAATCCTCAAAAATGCAACTTGCCTAATAATTGTGCACACAGTGTATATCCAAACACACTCATGGCATTCTTTTTACAATGGAAATCAATTGTTTTTTGGAAAGTTTTTCCCAACACTGTTGCAGAGGTTCCCACAAATGTTTTGCATGTGTAGGTAGCTTTGCATTCACCCTTCTGTCCTGTTCATTCCAAACCAACTCCATAGGATTTAAATCTGGGGACTGTGCTGGTCATTCCATGACTTGAAGCCTATTGTCTTGTTCTTTTCTTCTAAGGTAGTTCTGACACAGTTTGGAGGTATGTTTTGGGTCATTATCCTGCTGTAGGATGAGCCCCTGACCATCAAGGCATATTCCAGAGGGTGGGAGGTTGCATGGCCCTGCAAAATGTTGTGGTAGTAGTTTTGGTTCAAGATGCCACTTACTCTGTGCAAGTCGCCGACTCTGTATCCAGCAAAAGAGCTCCAGACTATCGTGCTTCCTGCACCATGTTTGACAGTTGGTTTCACACACGGAGGAACCATCCTTTCACCTACTCGATGGCATGCAAAAACCTTGTGTGATAAACCGAAGAACTCAAATTTTGATCTATTAATCCAAAAGACCTTCTTCCACTCTTCAGGAGTCCTCTTCTGCTTTTTTTGCCATCTTAGCAATGTCTTTCATACAGCCACTCAAACTGTCAAACCTGCAGCTCAAAGTCTTATCTTCACAGTTGAAACTGAGACTTGCTTACTTCAATAAGGGTCATGCAAGTTGTTGACTCACAGAAACTTGTCTTCTGATCCTGTTGTGGCTTTGGGTCTGCCAGACCTTCTTCTCCAGTTTTCAAGTTCTGATGATGTAGGAATCTGTACTCACTGACACCTTGGCTTTCTTTGCAATTCTCTTAAGGAAAGACCTACACTTTTAAGGCTTATAATGGTCTGTTTGTCTTCCTTTGTTAATTGCCTTTTTCTTGCCATTTTGAGAGCAATATACTACTCTCTGTAAAGAGTAAAATACTGCCCAAATATTGCTTAAGAGTAGTAACACAGTCTGTTTCAGCACGGCTTTTATACAGGCAGAAGGCTTGAAAGTAATCAATAAAAGTTAGGACACCTGTAGGAATTGTTAGAATTAACTTTCAAAGCCTAATTTACTTTGATTGCTGCAGAACAACTGGGAGTTGTTAACCTATTTCTTCTTTGCTTAAAAAAGGCCTTTTTGTATAACTCTGAAATATACATTATTTTTCAGTTTTTGTTAAAGCGGAGTTCCGCCCCTTTAAAAATTAAAAGTCAGCAGCTACACATCCTGTAGCTGCTGACTTTTAACATTAGGACACTTACCTGTCCTGGAGTCCAGCGATGTTGGCACCGCAGCTGATGTTTCCATCGGCTGGTCGGGTGCTGTCACCGCCATTGCGGGTAAGGGAACCCAGCAGTGTAGCCTTTCGGCTTCACAGCCGGGTCCCTACTGCACATGCGTGAAGCGTGCTGCGCTCTCTCACTGGCCCAGCAGAAGGGGAGGAGAAGAGAGGAGGAGGAGGGGGACCGAGCTGCTGACGTAATTTGTCTGGTCTGAAGTGGTGACAGGGTACATGTTAAAACCAGGTACCCGCTCCCCCCTCCCCCCCGAAAATGCCAAATGGGGAACCGGAGGGGGGAAGGAATCAGATAAGCAGAAGTTCCAGTTTTGGGTGGAACTCCGCTTTGACCAAAACTTTTCACCTCTGGCAGTTTACCGCTTACCTTTGTACTATTTCAAGTTGTTCACTGGACTGGAACTGCTGAGTTGAGGTAATGACCTCAATTTCATAAACACCTAAATTTCTATGCTAGTAACAAATGTAATTAGTAAGTAACAAGGTGCTACTCCTTTTATGAAAATTAAAGACTGTAAATGGCACCAGTTCTTTTTTTTAAACTTTGGATTGTAAGTGATTTATTTATAAGTTTCCAATTTTAGTAACCAACGTACTAAGAAGCAAATTGTTATGTCTTCATGATTTTTGTGTAAAATGCTTTTTCCTTCTTTTATTATACTTTATCTAGAATACTAAAATAATGTTTTGTTTTCTGCTAGTAAATTCCCATAACTATTTATCATTTGCCAATCACCTTTGTTGTATGGCAAAGGGTGAAGAAAATGTGGACAGAGATGACGTAGGAGCCACCTGGAGTTAAAACATATCACTACAACATTCACAGGAGGATCTACTGCTATGCCCATTGTTTTCTTCTATTTTATATAGGAAAAAGTATCCAACATGATTCAGAATTTCCCAGGGGATACAAACATTTTCCTAACAGTAAATACAGAACTTGATAAGGTTTGAGTAACTTTCCGTCTGGCTAATCAGCAGCTGAAATCATGCAGTGTTCAAATTATAACCTGGTGTGAGAGAGGTATACTATGCGTGAGCAATGTTGCAAGTTAGACATGCCACAGCTACTAAATGTTCTACATGGAGGGGATCATGAGAAAGCATGCCACAGTGACACAATAAATGACAATGTCATTTTGTGTTATTGCAACACATGTACTATATTCAGAGCAAGCAGGGACATTATTTAAAATTAGTGATCTGGCAAGCAGTTATACAGTATACAGTCTTATGACCTGACTCATCACTACAGGTCTGACATCTAAGTGCTTACCTGTGTGCTGTGAATATATTTTATAGTAAAGTATAATTCCCTTGCCATCTTTTATCGCACCAGTAGAACTATGGCATTCTACAGATCCCCTTTTGCAGACTTCCAAACTGAAAAACATAACTTGGTTTATGGTGGGAGAAACAATTGCCTGTGGATGAAATATGAGGTCTAATGAGCCATGCTAATAGGTGCATTCTATGAATATTAAAACAAATACCCAATTGTCATAATTACTGTTCATACCTGTGTATGCTGTTTCATAGTTACATGTACACATAGATGACTTGGGATGCATATATTTTAAAGGTAATCATGAAAACCAACATTATGAATAAAAATGAGTGCATTAAAATGCAAACTCTAGCCATAGACTTAGAACCGTATTTTAAGAAACTTTAAAAAAAAAAAAGATTTCTGTTTTTAGTCCCAAAGCTCATTCATTCATTAACTTAAAGAACATGACACAAACCTAATCAAGCTACCTACGGTATTCTTCATCATCCTAACTCACAGATAATTAGAAAAATGGTCAAGGCAAGACTAGTGCACCACCACTAAAAAAAAATTTCCAAGTATGCTTAAATTATATACTAAAACTAGGTTTATTGTACAATATAAAACACAAACTGGAAGTTACATGAATCAAAATGGTTTACAATGTGTTCTTTAACAGGAGGAGCGATTGGCTAAATGAACAGACAATCTGAAAATTTGGATAAAAATCTACAGGTAATAAAAGTGGGGCCACTGAACAGCAAAATATACCGTGAGCTGAAAGTTGCATAATTTTAAAGGGTTAAAAAGTGTTAGACTTTAACATTGACTTTTAGAGCTAAATGGCAGAACAACATTCTAAAACAGTTATAGTAAATCAAACCTTACCCTAAATCAGAGCTATCCATGCTTTTTTTTCAAAGGGCCTTTTGGCCAGTCCTTTGACATCAGATCCTTCCTATTCCCCACCAGTGCTGTCAGGGGGAAGTCATGGAAGCATTGTTCAGTGCAGTAGTACTGAGATCCCAGGCCTATGTGATTACACACAAGACAGCCCCAGCTTATAGGCAGTAGTTTGAAGTGGTTGTAAAGCAGGGGTCTTCAAACTACGGCCCTCCAGGTGTTCAGGAACTACAATTCCCATCATGCCTAGTCATGTCTGTGAATGTCAGAGTTTTACAATGCCTCATGGGATGTGTAGTTCTGCAACAGCTGGAAGGCCATAGTTTGAGGATCCCTGTTGTAAAGGATAAAGGTTTTTCAACCTTCATGCATTCAATGCATGAAGGTAAAAAACTTTCAGTATACAGCTTTCCCCCCAAACCCTCCTAATACTTACCTGAGCCTGGTCCCTATCCAGCGATGTGCACGAGAGTGACTGCTGTCTAGGGTCTCTGCCTCCCTACTTGCTGAGACACAGTAGCAGGAGCCATTGGCTCCCACAGCTGTCAATCACAGCTAATGAGAAGGGTGTGGGGGGTGAAGCTGAGCCCCGTTGTGTTTGTCCTATGGACAAGCCATGTAGGGGACACAGCAAACATGTGGAAGAAGGTATAAAATGAAGAAATTGTTACACTCTGAATTTCCAAAAAACTTGCTTGATGTACGTTTATTGTCACAAGTGTATCAGACAAACACAGGACAAGCAGTTGATATGTTTCACAAGGGATATCAAGGTTCTGATCAGTTACTATTGATTTGCCAGACTGATGCTGCAAGGCATCAAGGGAGTTCCCAAAAACCCAAGCTCCTGATGGAGCCTAATTTACCCTTGAAATGTTATTTTGGAACAGTGCTAGATTTACACAGGTACTTAAAGTGGAGTTCCACTCAATTTTTTATTTATTAAAAGTCTGCAGCTACAAAAACTGTAGCTGCTGGCTTTTACTAAACACACACTCACCTGTCCAAGGATCCAGCGGTGCACTCACCCCAGCCATGTTCTTCCCGTGTCCTCCCTCGGCGGTGCCGGCATCTCTACTATGAGGAACCTGACTCTGAGGGATTGCGGTTTCACAGCCGGGTGCCCATTGCGCATGCTCTGTGACTGGTCCTGAAGTCTTCTAGTATCTGTCATGTGTCCCAAAATACTTTGGAAGGGAGGAGGGAAGGAGAACTTCTGCTTCTGATCGCCTAAGGTGACCGGAACGGAAGTGAGAGCAGGTACCTGCTCACCCCCTCCTCCCCAAAAGCTTATTTTTACAAACAGGAGTCGGGGATGAGGCCTTAAAGCGGAAGTTCCAATTTTGGGTGGAACTCCGCTTTAACACATATAAATGAATGTCAGTTGGAGCTTCTAGCTGATGCTGTGCAAGCATGATGGAGACTCCTGTCATATTTTTTCCAAATTTCTCTTTTTGACTGTTGGTCTAGCAGTGGCATGGGTTTAAAATAAACTGGATTTTTTTTTCTGGACAGTTCTTATATTCAAATGGGTTTATTTTTCTCTAATCATTAGGGAATACAGACTAATGAGCCTTGACCTCAGATCTACCATCAGCTCTTTTTTTTTACCATCATCTTGCAAATACAGGAATATCCTACTGTGAAGAAAGCTGTAGACTTTAAAGAGGCAATTTGGGAACTTCACATCACTAATTTATAATAAAATTTAAAGGACTCCTTGTTTTAATTTCATGTAGGATTAAAAGAAAACATTTTAGTATAAAACTGTGCATTGCATAAAGATAAGTGAAATGAAAGCTTTGTTTTATGAGATGCAGAGTTAATCTTTAATCTGCAAAATTTCAGTATTTTCATTAAAGTATACCTTTGTACCCCTGGCATTACTTTTGTAATTGGTATTCATGTTTTATCTTTCGTATTTCATTTGCATACATTACACTAGAAAGGGAATAAACTGTTTAGAGATTGCTCATTAAATTTAATGATGAGTACATTATCATTAAACCAAATGAACATCTGAGTATTCTTTACAGTACTTGGATAAAGTTTAGTGCATTACTTTCCCTATATTTTTGCTCATCTTTAACCATAAAATAGGTTTTATATGCCATGTTAGAAACAAAATTGTTCTTTAAAAAAGTAAAGGTTATTATCTATTTAGGATTCTGTAAAATGTCTAAAGGTTTTTCTCTAATTGCTGTTGGAGACCCTAACATCACTATTAATAAATAAAAAAATTACCAAGCCATTCATAAATTCCAACTTAAAGTGTATTTTTTAATTAGCATTCATGTTATACAATACTTACTTGCTCTGTGAGCAATGGCAATGGTGCTCTGGGCTCCTCCTCTTCCTGGAACACATAGGGATCTGCTTCCTGTGGGCTCGCTCACGAGCTGGGCTGTGTGCGTGGCCCCATTCTCTTTTCTCACAGGATTTCATTAACAGCAGTAGGAGGCAATGGTTCTCACAGCTGCCTCTCTGAGCAGAGAGAAAGGAGGAGCCACTGCAGATGGGCACAGTGCTGGATCAAGATCAGGCTGGAGGTCAGGGTGCAATACAAATACCAAGACTTTTTACCTTAATGCAGGAAATGCATTAAGGTAAAACTGTCCAGTCTTTAAAACCACTTTAAAGTAAAAATGTAAAATAAAATATTAATTTCCACATTGAATTTCGATTATTTCTAGCCTACTCCTATCAATCTGAATGATCTTAAGTGTGATAGCTCACTTGTGGCAGAATCCCACACTTTTACTTACTTGGATTCTGTGATATATTTCATTATGCCCTGTGAGTAGGCACTGCTTTATCATACATTTCACAGAGACTGTCTTCTGAACCACAGGCGTGCTGAGAGTAGGAGTTTCAGGAGGTTGAGTCAGTACAGGAATCTAAGCTTGCAAGCAGCAAGGTACTATGGGATATATAGTCCTTTAAACTTGAAAGTAAACATAATGAAATCAGAGGACACCTTACTGACAATGCCCACTTTTATAAGGGGTGGGGCAGGGGTGGAGCATGAGGCAGAGATAATAGCATAAAGCATGCTGCACCAAATGGCAAGTGTGGCCAAATTGTGCCAACAATGGGACAGGCTTAAAGTATGGTTTAAAAACACCTGAGCCCACTTTGCTCAGGGTCATAACTTGCAGAGTGTAGAGGCAAAAAGTAAGTAAGGTACAGAATGCCTTCCAAACAAACCTTCCTCCCTTCTCCCAATACAATCCCCCCCCCCCCCCATGACAAAACCACCTTCAGCACAAATTTTCCCCTTCCGAAATTGTACTCACTGGACTGTTGCTGATGAGTCCCCACAGGCCAACATCTGCTGGTAAGTTGCCTTCTCTCATCACCAGTGGGAGCACCTATACAGCCGCAGAAAGCACTATATACTTGCAAGACACAGAGGAGTCTGGATTCAGATGGAGCATGTCACCTCTCCAGCTCCCTCTGCCTCTCTCTGCACTGGCAATCACCAGCACACTCATGTGACAGGTGATGCCCCAGGCTACATTTAGAGATGACTGCAAGCAGAAGGCTCTCAAGTCATAATACGATTCAGTATAGTAATGTCACAAAGTGACTCTGATGTCTATTGCTACTGATTTACTTAGCCACACTGTACACCTCCTTCCCCCACATTAAAACACTGTTCACGGGGTAGCTGCTTCTTCTAAATGCCCACCCACCCCTTTGTTCCAGCCTTGTACTCTAGTGTAGTGTTGACTTTCCGGCTCCAGCACTAGATCTGCACTGCGGGTCACCATTACAAAGAAGAGCAAGGAGGCAAATAAGCCATAGGCCCCTTTCACAAGAAGCGGAATCCATCCAAGTGGATCCACCTGCTCAGCGGGGGATCTCCCCATCCATCTGTTTTTAGCTAATCGGATGCCGGCAGGTGACAGCTGACACATGTCCGCTGACATCCGCCACCCCATAGAGAACAATGGGTGGGCCGATCGGGTCCCTCTGGAAAAAGGGCAGGCGCACCCGATCGGTCCAAGATACGAGAGTCCTTATCTTTACCTCCTGCAAACATGTCTACACAAGCTGTGAGGGATGGGACCAGTTAAATTAACAGTAATCCCAGACACAGTTGGGAGAACACATCTCGCATCCCCTTGCTCTTCCTGCTCCAGGCCAATTGCAGAAGTTGCTAGGATGAATTACCCTGCAGCCACCCGTGCCAGATTACCATTATTAAAGCTAGAAAGAAAACAGGGACACAATTTTTTAAAAGTGGACACCATTGGTGACACTTTTATTCTGGGGACAGCCCCCTAAAATTGGGGACTGTCCCCTGAAACTGGGTACATCTGGTTCTCCTATTGTATTGCTATAATAATACTTATGTTATGAAATAAAAGTGCATGCTATGACTATACTGTAGATCTCCTTTAACTAAAAGTACCCTATATGAAAGCAATCAGATAATGATAAGACAGTAAGCCCTATATGTACAAATTTTTAAGAATCATCAGAAATGATCAGTATATGTAGTATCTCCATATACTTTCATAGTGTTATCAATGAACAAAACTAATCGGAGTGGCCATTCATGAAATCATCTTCACAGGGCTTTTTTTCTCGGAGAATAGGTGCAGGAACTCCCCCTGTCTGAGTCACCCCTTCTCTCTGCCCCCTACACATCTCTGACCACCCCCTACCCACCTACCAGTACTGCACCTTTTAGAGAATCCAGAACCAAGTATCATTTTGTGGTGCTAAATCATTTGTATGGAACATGTTAATGATAAAAAGAAAAGCAGTAAAATAGATCCCGTGCTGCCAGCAACAATAGAATACCAGCAATCGATCCCCACACAACAATAGACTCCCCCAGCAACAATGGACTCCACCCCCAACAACAATAGATTCCCTACAGCAACAGTGAACCACCCACAACAAAATATCACACCCAGTAACAAAATATCCACCCAAGCAACATTAGAACCCCTCCCCAGCAGCAACAACAGATCTCCCAACAGCCAGCATCAATACATCCTCCAGCAGCCAATAAAAATAGACCTCTACCTCAACAGCAGATCCCTTCCAGCAACATAGGACCCCCTCAGCAACAATAGATCCCCCATCAGCAACAATAGACCCTCACACAAAATCAGATCCCCACCAGTGACAATAGATCCCCCTGAAGCAAACATCAATAGACCCTCCAGCACACCCTACACCCCATGCTTTTACATACATTCAGTGCTGGAGGTGCCAGAACTGCGTTCCCTCGCGTTCCCGCTGAAAAAAAGCCCTGCATCTTCATATGATCTCTGCACCCAAAGTTAGATAGTTATACAACATGGTTATAACAAGCATATTTGGTTATAAGTACTTCAAGTCATTCTGTCAACTATTTCTATGTTTTGACAGATTGACTTGATGTACCTACAACCAAACATGCCTGTTATAACCAAGTTTCTGATATTCATGCAACAAATGTTTTATATAAAGACCCCCTAAATGTTTTTGCATGAATTGACAACTATATTAACCACCTGACAACTGGGCACTTAAACCCCCTTCGTGACCAGACCAATTTTCAGCTTTCAGCGCTCTCACACTTTGAATGACAATTACTCAGTCATGTAATACTGTACCCAAATGAATTTTGTGTCCTTTTTTTCATACAAATAGAGCTTTCTTTTGGTGGTATTTGATCACCTCTGGGCTTTTTATTTTTTGCGCTATAAATGAAAAAAGACCAAAAATTTAAAAAAAAAACGAATTTTTCTTCGTTTCTGTGATAAAATTTTGCAAATTATTAATTTTTCTTCATAAATTTTGGCCACAATTTATACTGCTACATATCTTTGGTAAAAATAACCAAAATTAGTGGATATTATTTGGTCTGTGTGAAAGTTATAGAGTCTACAAATTGTGGTGCAAAACATAAAAAATTGATCACACCTGATGTACTGGTGGCCTATCTCATTTCTTGTGACCCGAACAAGTCAGGACAGTACAAATACCCCCCAAATGACCCCTTTTTTGAAAGTAGACATTCCAAGGTATTCAGTAAGATGCATGGTGAGGTTTTTGATGTTGTCATTTTTTCCCACAATTCTTTGCAAAATGAAGATTTTTTTTTTTTTTCCTCCCATAAAATTGTCATTGTAATTGGTTATTTCTCTCACATGGCATGTGTATACCACAAATGACGCCCCAAAATACATTCTGCTACTCCTTCTAAGTATGGCGATACCACATGTGTGGGACTTTTTCACAGCCTAGCCACATAGAGAGGCCCAACATGCAGGGAGCACCATCAAGTGTTCTATGAGCATAAATGACACATCTAACTTGTTAACTACCCATTACATTTTTGAAGGCCCTGGAGCACCAGGACAATGGAAACGCCCACAAAATGACCCCATTTTGGAAAGCTAACACCCCAACGTATAATCTATGAGGCATAATGAGTTTTTTGAACGGTTCATTTTTTTCCAGAAGTTTTTGGAAAATGTGGAAAAAAATGAAAACGCATTTTTTTTACACAAAGTTGTCCATTTATAAGCTATTTCCAACACATAGCATGTACATAGCAAAAATGACACCTCAAAATACATTCTGCTACTCCTCCTGAGTATAGCGATACCACATGTGTAAGACTTTTACACAGCCTGGCCACATACAGGGGCACAATACTGAAATAGCACCTTCAAGGGTTTTAGGAGCATAAATTACACATCTCATTTCTCACCCACCTATTACACTTTTAAAGGCCCTGGAGCACCAGGACAATGGAAACGCCCACAAAATGACCCCATTTTGGAAAGCTAACACCCCAACGTATAATCTATGAGACATAATGAGTCTTTTGAACGGTTCATTTTTTTCCAGAAGTTTTTGGAAAATGTGGAAAAAAATGAAAACGCATTTTTTTTTTACACAAAGTTGTCCATTTATAAGCTATTTCCAACACATAGCATGTACATAGCAAAAATAACACCTCAAAATACATTCTGCTACTCCTCCTGAGTATAGCGATACCACATGTGTAAGACTTTTACACAGCCTGGCCACATACAGGGGCACAATACTGAAATAGCACCTTCAAGGGTTTTAGGAGCATAAATTACACATCTCATTTCTCACCCACCTATTACACTTTTGAAGGCCCTGGAGCACCAGGACAATGGAAACGCCCACAAAATGACCCCATTTTGGAAAGCTAACACCCCAATGTATAATCTATGAGGCATAATGAGTCTTTTGAACGGTTCATTTTTTTCCAGAAGTTTTTGGAAAATGTGGAAAAAAATGAAAACGCATTTTTTTTTTACACAAAGTTGTCCATTTATAAGCTATTTCCAACACATAGCATGTACATAGCAAAAATAACACCTCAAAATACATTCTGCTACTCCTCCTGAGTATAGCGATACCACATGTGTAAGACTTTTACACAGCCTGGCCACATACAGGGGCACAATACTGAAATAGCACCTTCAAGGGTTTTAGGAGCATAAATTACACATCTCATTTCTCACCCACCTATTACACTTTTGAAGGCCCTGGAGCACCAGGACAATGGAAACGCCCACAAAATGACCCCATTTTGGAAAGCTAACACCCCAACGTATAATCTATGAGGCATAATGAGTCTTTTGAACGGTTCATTTTTTTCCAGAAGTTTTTGGAAAATGTGGAAAAAAATGAAAACGCATTTTTTTTTACACAAAGTTGTCCATTTATAAGCTATTTCCAACACATAGCATGTACATAGCAAAAATAACACCTCAAAATACATTCTGCTACTCCTCCTGAGTATAGCGATACCACATGTGTAAGACTTTTACACAGCCTGGCCACATACAGGGGCACAATACTGAAATAGCACCTTCAAGGGTTTTAGGAGCATAAATTACACATCTCATTTCTCACCCACCTATTACACTTTTGAAGGCCCTGGAGCACCAGGACAATGGAAACGCCCACAAAATGACCCCATTTTGGAAAGCTAACACCCCAACGTATAATCTATGAGGCATAATGAGTCTTTTGAACGGTTCATTTTTTTCCAGAAGTTTTTGGAAAATGTGGAAAAAAATGAAAACGCATTTTTTTTTACACAAAGTTGTCCATTTATAAGCTATTTCCAACACATAGCATGTACATAGCAAAAATGACACCTCAAAATACATTCTGCTACTCCTCCTGAGTATAGCGATACCACATGTGTAAGACTTTTACACAGCCTGGCCACATACAAGGAACACCGTCAGGTGTTCTAGGGACACATAGCATGCACATAGCAAGAATTACACCCTAAAAATACATTCTGCTGAGCAAAGGGTAAAAAAAAAAGATTACCTGTGGTTTTAGTAGCACAGTTGTCCACAGGAGGATAGCACTGGTCCAGGCAGCAGGCAGGGACTTGGTCAGCAAAAGCGAACGCAATTGATCCAGGCAACAGACAGGAACACTGTCCATAGTCAGTACAGGCAGCAGGCAGGGATACTGTCCATATACAGTCCAGGGTCAGTGCAGGCAGAGATTGTCAGCAGTGCCAAAATATTGATCCTGGTAGTAGGCAGGAACATGGTCCATCCATGTGGTGTGGTCAGTTCATGCAACAGGCAGAGGCATGATGGCATAGGTCCTACAGGCAGCAGGCAGAAGTAGGGCCTCGTTCAGGACAGAATGGGGACAGGGGTAGAGGCTTCTCCCACCCAAATCTCTTTGAAGCCTCCGAGTCTCCAGACCCTAATCTAGGAATGAGAAAACAAAAAAAACGTTTTCTTCATCCAGAAAAACAATTCTGGAGCCCCTCACATATGTGAGACCCCTGTGTTATGAATCCCACTAGTCCAGTAGCAGGGTACAAGATCAGTCCAAGAGGCAGGCAAAAAGGATGGTCAAACAGTCCAGGGTCAGTTCCAGATCAGGCAGAGGTATGAACAGAATCGGTAGGCAGAAGCGTGGTCGAAAAACAAGCCAGGGTCAGTTCCAGATCAGGCAGAGATATAAACAGCATCGGTAGGCAGAAGCGTGGTCGAAAAACAAGCCAGGGTCAGTTCCAGATCAGGCAGAGATATAAACAGAATCGGTAGGCAGAAGCGTGGTCAAAAAACAAGCCAGGGTCAGTTACAGAGCAAGCAGAGGCATAAGGGGTGTGAAGGTAAATGGCAGGAAGTGAGGGTTATGTTTACCATACTTCACTAATAATTTAGTGAAGTATGGTAACGGCGGAAACAGTTAACTATACAGAGGCCTGGTTGGGAAGGACATTCGGGACAATAAAAAGTAGTGTCTCTTCTCACTCCTCCTTTGGAGCACACCCGGCATTTTTTCTGCCGTTTTTGGCCTGTTGGTCTGGGGGGGATTTTTTCGGGAAAGTGGCGTTCGGACAGTCTACTAATCACATCGGATCGAATGGTTTCTGGTGGGCCGTTGGGGTATATCAGGGCAGTGATGATTTCCTCCTGGTATCCAAGGAAGGATTTGGGGCTTGCAGTGGATTTATGATAAATAACATAGCTGTTATATATGGCCAAATTGAACAAATATATTGAAACTTTTTTATACCACTGGTATGTTCTTCTCGTGGCAAGATAGGGTTCGAGCATCTGGTCGTTGAAGTCGACACCCCCCATATACTTGTTGTATTCAAAGATGCATGTGGGCTTTTGGATTACCCCATTCCTCCTGGTTATCTCCACGACGGTGTTATTGTGGATTGATGAAAGCACGTAGACGTCCCTTCTGTCCCTCCACTTCACAGCCAGAATTTCCTCATTCCTCAAGCTCGCCATTTCCCCTCTTCTTAGCTTTTTGTTCACGAGGCTTTGAGGAAAGCCCTTCCGGTTCTTCCTTATGGTGCCACATGCTGGAGTCTTCTGTCTGTGAAGATTTCGGAACAGGGGCAGACTAGAATAAAAATTGTCCACATATAGATGGTAGCCTTTTTCCAGGAGTGGGTTTATGAGTTCCCACACGACTTTCCCACTCGATCCGATGTATTCTGGGCAATTAGGGGGATGTAGCTGGGTGTCCTTCCCTTCGTATACCATGAAGGCATAGGTATATCCTGTAGCTCGGTCGCATAATTTATACATTTTAACCCCATAGCGGGCCCTTTTGGTGGGAATAAATTGTTTTATGCCCAATCTGCCACTAAATTTGACCAGGGACTCATCCACACATATGTGCTGGTCTGGGGTAAATAACTGGGGGAAGATATCAGAAAAATATTTTAGTAGTGGGCGAATTTTATATAGCTTGTCAAAATGTGGGTCATTTCGGGGAGGGCACTGGGTATTGTCATTGAAGTGTAGGAATCTCATAATCATGAGATACCTGGTTCTGGGCATTACAGAGGAAAAGATGGGCATGTGGTGGATGGGGAGGGTAGACCAATAGGAACGTAATACATTTTTTTTGGTTAGTCCCATACAGAATGTGAGGCCCAAAAAAATTCTAAACTCCTCCACTGTTAGGGCTCTCCATTCGTAGGGACGGGCATAATAGGACGTTGGGTTACTTGCTATGTATTGTTGGGCATATAGATTGCACTGGGCCACAATCGATGCAAGCATGTCCTCAGTAAATATAAGGTTGAAAAAATCTAATGGTGAAAAATTTTCCGTATCCACCTGGACTCCTGGCTGGGCAGTAAAAGGGGGAATGATAGCTTCTCCTGAATTGGGTGGCAGCCATAAGGGGTTCTCAAGGGAGTAGGGAAGGCTGGCATGGGACCTAACCCTTTGGGCCTGAGGTGACACCCCACTGGTACGTGGACTTTGTCGAGGCACTGCGGTGCTGGTGGATGGCACTGCGGTGCTGGTGGATGGCATTGCGGTGATAGTGGATGGCATTGTGGTGATAGTGGATGGCATTGCGGTGCTGGTGGATGGCACTGCATCCTCACCAGTACGTCTTCGTTTGGCGGGCGGACTCTCATCCTCCTCTGAGGCTGTCAGTGTACCACTGCTGGGGACAGGCTCGTAGTCCACGTCAGACTCAGAATCTGAATAGGAATCTGAAGCGGAGAGCTCCCCGTTGCTCTCGTCGGCCGCAAGAATATTATATGCCTCCTCGGCTGAATATACTCTTTGTGACATAGTGATGAAGAATGGCAGATATGTGGCACTGATGACACGTGACACTGGCAGATTGCACTGGTGATAGATGGCACTGATACGTGACACTGATGTGGTAGGTGACACTGGTGACACTGATGACACTGATGTGGCAGGTGACAGACAGGTGGCACTGACGACAGATGGCACTGACAGATTGCACTGATACGTGGCAGGTGACACTGACAGGTGGCACTGATGTGGCAGGTGGCACTGATGTGGCAGGTGACACTGACAGGTGACACTGATGTGGCAGGTGACACTGACAGGTGACACTGATGTGGCAGGTGACACTGACAGGTGACACTGATGTGGCAGGTGACACTGACAGGTGGCACTGATGTGGCAGGTGACACTGACAGGTGGCACTGATGTGGCAGGTGACACTGATGACACTGATGTGGCAGGTGACACTGGTGACACTGATGACACTGATGTGGCAGGTGACAGACAGGTGGCACTGACGACAGATGGCGCTGACAGATTTCACTGATACGTGGCACTGATACGTGGCAGGTGACACTGACAGGTGGCACTGATGTGGCAGGTGACACTGATGTGGCAGGTGACACTGACAGGTGACACTGATGTGGCAGGTGACACTGACAGGTGGCACTGATGTGGCAGATGACACTGACAGGTGGCACTGATGTGGCAGGTGACACTGACAGGTGGCACTGATGTGGCAGGTGACACTGACAGGTGGCACTGATGTGGCAGGTGACACTGACAGGTGGCACTGATGTGGCAGGTGACACTGACAGGTGGCACTAACGACAGATGGCACTGACAGATGGCACTGATGACAGATGGAAGCACTGTGGCACTGATGTGGCACTGTATGGGCACTGTATGGGCACTGTAGGGTGTTTCACTAAATGCTTGGCACTCACAGTTATCACAGATCGCTCTCTCTCCTCACACACGGTCTCTGTGTGAGGAGAGAAAACCGGCAATGAGAGATGATCTCATATGTTTACATTTGAGATCATCTGTCATTGGAAGCTCGGATCGCGCTGTAAACGGCCGCTGCGATTGGCCGTTTACGGCGATCCGTGACTGGCTGTATCCAAGGGACACGGCCAGAGCAGAATTTCCCCGATGCGCGCTCCCGGGAGCGCGCATTGCGGAAGTGAACAGGAGGACGTCCAGGGACGCCCTCCCGGCAATTGGAGTCCGCGCTGTAGCCGTCTTTCGGCTATAGCGCGGACGCCTAGTGGTTAAAATGCATCATAGTTACATAGTTAATCTGGTTGAAAACAGACACAAGTCCACCCAGTTCAAGCCACAGTAAAAATAAATAAATTAATACCAAACACATACAAAATCGAAAACCTCTATATACACAATCCTATGCCAACAGTTGATCCAGAGGTAAAAAAAAAAACCCAATAAAGCATGATCCAATTTGCTCCAGTGGGAGAAAAAAATTCCCTCCTGATCCCCAAAAGGCAATCGAATATTCCCTGGATCAAACAAATTTCTATCAGCGCAAATATTAATAACCTTAATCACTATGTAGTGATATAAATAATATGATAGTGATAAATAATATAATATGATATAACAAAATCTCACAAAAAAACAAAAAATAAATAAATTGTAAAATGCCCCCCCCCCCCCCCCACCTGGCTGCTGCACACACAGAAAATGCGCAAATGATAATACCCTTAATCACTATGTAGTGATATGTGTAGTAGGTGATGTGACTAAATCCCACCACAAACCAAAAATTTAAAAATACCCCCCAACCTGGCTGCTGCACACACAGAAAATGTGCTTACTTCACATATAGAATATACGTAACAAAACAGTGTTGCGCTTCCTAAATAAGTACCAATAAATACTTAAAGCGGTAGTAAAGTAATTTTTTTTACTTTTACCTACAGGTAAGCCTATAATAAGGCTTACCTGTAGGTAAAAAGAATATCTCCTAAACCTGTATGGTTAAGGAGATATTCCCCTCGCAATGAGCCACTGACGTCAGCGGCGCATGCGCTCCGGGGATTCTCAGGTGAAAGTCCGGCAGACGCCGGACTATGCCAGAAAGAAGTCTCCCGCACACATGCGCGGGAGTGACGACATCGCAACTTCGGCCACTCACAGCGTCGAGCCGCAATACCTGGAAGACACGCCGAGGGAAAAAGTCCACCACATACTAGCTCATTATGAAATACTTACCTTAGAACGAGGCGCCGGTATCTCACCTGGTCCACGCCGAGGGAGCTGACATTTTTCCTCGGCGTGTCTTCTGGTTATCACGGCTCCGGCGCTGTGAGTGGCTGGAGTCGCAATGTCGTCACTCCCGCGCATGCGCGCGGGAGACTTCTTTACGGCAAGGACCGCGTCTGCTGGACTTTCACCTGAGAATCCCCGGAGCGCATGCGCCACTAAAGTCAGCGGCTCATTGTGAGGGGAATATCTCCTTAACCATACAGGTTTAGGAGATATTCTTTTTACCTACAGGTAAGCCTTATTATAGTAAAAAAAAAAAAGTAAAAAAAAAGACTTTACTACCGCTTTAAGTATTTATTGGTAGTTATTTAGTAAGCGCAACACTGTTTTGTTATGTAAATGTTAGTATCCAGTTATATTATGTTCTTTTAGGAAAGAATCCAGTCTCTTTTTTTAAACAATCCACTGAGCTGGCCATAGCTCTTATTGTGAAGAAGCCTTTTCTTATTTGGAGGTTAAATCTCTTTTCCTTCAGGACTAAAGCGTGCTCCCTTGTCCTCTGTAATGCCCTTAACCGCTTGCCAACCGCCCGCCATCAATTGACGGTGGCAGTATGGCACTCCTGCGCGAATTGCCGTAGCTGTACGGCGGCCACTTTAAGGAGTATAAGGCGCGCCACATGACATAGGAGCCTGTGCGCATTGCTGGCGGCCACGATGGCTGTCGGCTACCCGCGATTGCTCCTGAGAAGGAGGGAACGGAGATCTGTCAGTGTAAACAGACAGATCTCCGTTATGCCAGTGGTGAGGAGAGCGATCTGTTGTTCCTGCTGCTTAGGAACAACAATCGGTCTCCTCCCACAGGCAGTCCCATCCCCCCACAGTTAGAATCACTTCTTAGGACACACATTTAACCCCTTGATCGCCCCCTAGTGTTAACACCTTCCCTGCCAGTGAAATTTATACAGTATGCAATTGCTATTTATAGCTCTGATCGCTGTAAAAATGTCAATGGTCCTAAAATAGTATGAAAAGTGTCCAATCTTTCCGCCATTATTTACTAATAAAATAAAACATAATAATAAAAATTACATAAATCTATCCCCTATTTTGTAGACGCTATAACTTTTGCACAAACCAATCAATACACGCTTATTGCAATTTTTTACTTTTTGTTTTACCAAGAATAGAAATGTAGAAGAATACATATCTGCCTAAACTGAGGAAGAAATAAGTTTTTATTCATTTTTTGTGCATATTTATTATAGCAAAAATTTTAAAAATATTGCTTTTTTTTCAAAATTGTCGCCCTTTTTTGTTTATAGTGCAAAAAATAAAAACCGCAGAGGTGATCAAACACCACCAAAAGAAAGTTCTATTTGTGGGAAAAAAGGATGTCAATTTTGTTTGTCTACAGTGTCGCATGGCCGTGCGATTGTCAGTTAAAGCAACGTAAAAAATTGCCCGGTCAGGAAGGGGGGAAATTCTTCCGGGGCTAAAGTGGTTAAAGTGATATTAAAGACTTGTTTTTAGAAAAACAACAAACATGTTACACTCATCAATTCTGGGCAGTGGTTTTGCACAAAGCAGCTCCGATCTTCCTCTTCTCGGGTCCCCCTGCTGGCACTCCTGCCCCCCCACCACCTCTCGATTGCCCCCAGAGCAAACAGCTTGCTACAGGGGCACCTAAATAGGCTCGCACCCAAGCCACTGCTCTGTGTGTCCATTTACACACAGAGCCATGGCTCAGCCCTGCCCTCTCTCTCCTCATAGGCTCAGTTGCTGTGATTGACAGCAGTTGGAGCCAATGGCTCCAGCTGCTGCCTCAGCCAATGAGGAGTGAGAGTCCTCAGAGAGCCAAGGCTGCCATGCACATTGCTGGATCACGATGGGGCTCGGGTAAGTATTATGGGAAGCTGGGGAAGCTACTTCAAAGAGAAGGTTTTTTTACCTTCATGCATAAAATGCATGAAGGTATAAAACCTTGAGCCTTTACAATCACTTTAAAGTGAATGACTCTACACCAAGTTCACTATATGGACCACTTATGTTTTGTTTTTTTTTTAACATTTTGATCATATTCCACCCCAGTCTTCTCTTCTCAAGAGAGAATAAATTCACTTCATCTAGTCTTTCCTCATAGCTGAGCTCCTCCATGTCTCTTATCAGATTTGTTGCCCGTCCCTGCATGTTCTTCAGTTCTCCAATATTCTTTTTGAGAACTGGTGCTCAAAACTGAACTGCATATTCCAGATGAGGTCTTACTAATGATTTGTACAGGTGCAAAATTATATATCTCTCTCTGCAGTCCATACCTCTCTTAATACAAGAAAGGATTTTGCTTTGCACAGCACTTTACAATGTTAGAGCAAACAGTACAGTTACAATACAATTCAATATAGAAGGAATCAGAGGGCCCTGCTCATTAGAGCTTACAATCTAAAAGGGAGGCTGATGTGATACAAAAGGTAATAACTGTGGGGGGTGAGCTGATGGAGAAAATATACAGTAAGTACAGCTGTTAGGTGAAGGCAGGATAGGCTTCTCTTAAAAGAAAGGTTTTCAGGGATTGCCTAAAAGTGGATAGAGTAGGAGATAGTTGGACAGATTGGGGTAGGGAATTCCAAAAGATGGGAGAGGCTCAGGAGAAGTCCTGGGAGGAGATGACAAGGGAACTAGAGAGAAGAAGGTCTTGGGAGGAACAACGAGAACAATTTGGTTGGTATTTTGAGACTAGATTAGTGATGTAGCTGGGGGTTCAGTTGTGGATGGCTTTGTAAGTTATTGTTAGTATTTTGAATTAAATTTGTTGGGTGAGTGGCAGCCAATGGAGGGATTGGCAGAGAGGGGTAGCAGACACTGAGTGGTTTGGTGAATGACTCTGGCAGCAGCATTCATAATGGACTGAATAGGGGATAGCCTATTTAAAGGTAAGCCAATGAGGAGGGAGTTGTAATAGTTGAGGCGAGAGATAACCAGGGAGTGAATTAGGAGTTTTGTGCTGTTATTGGTCAGGAAGGGGCATATTTTGGAGATTTTGTAGAGGTTGAGGCAGCACGCTTTGGAAAGTAATTAGATGTGGGGCTGAAAGGAGAATTCAGTCCAGGATAACACCTAGCACCCTGGCATGCGGAGATGGGTTCGCAGAATAATTCTCCTGCACTTGGGTGGTAGGTCCAAGAATGTGTAGTGCAGACAACTCTTTTCAACGCCAGTGGCCTTGCTGTCCTGCTCAGGACAATGGGTATCCTAGAAGGGACGGACTGTACCTACATGAGGAGGGTGCAGATCAGCTGGGAGTAAAGATGGGCAAAAAGTTAGAGGGGTTTTTAAACTAGGCGACGGGGGGAGGGCCCAGAGGTAGAGATAGTCAGCGCAAAACGTATTCCAGAAGGTAGGATTGGTGGGCATTAGTGGTAGGTTGACTAAAGCACATAAACCCAAGGTAAGTATAGTAACAAGTCCTAGTTGCAATCTCAGAACACCCAATAAGAGGATAGTATGCAACCGGTCTAAACTACGTGGCATGTTCACCAATGCCAGGAGTCTGGCGGACAAGATGGGTGAACTAGAAATACTGTTGTACGAGGAGGATTTGGATTTTGTGGGAATTTTAGAGACCCGATTGAGCAGCTCTCATGATTGGCTGGCAACCACTCAAGGATATACCCTTTATCGCAGGGATAGAGAGGGTAAAAAAGGGGGAGGGGTATGCCTATATATCAAGAATAATGTACAAGTGAATGTGAGAGATGACATCACTAAGGGAGCTAGGGAGGAGGTGGAATCCTTATGGGTAGAGCTCCAAAGGGATGAAGCTAAGGGGAAAATAATACTGGGAGTATGCTATAACCTAACCTGAGGGAGGAGGGGGAGATGGATCTCCTATTACAATTTGGATTAGCAGCAAGGATGGGATTTTAATTATCCAGACATAGACTGGGCGGAGGGGAACCACGCATTCGTCTAAGGCTTACCAGTTCCTAAATGTCTTGCAGGACAATTTCATGGTTTAGATGGTAGACGCACCAACTAGAAATAAAGCATTGCTGGATCTACTGATTACCAACAATACAGACCTGATCATGTATGTGGAAATACGGGGCAATTTAGGAAACAGCGATCACAGGTCAATTGGCTTCAGTATAAATCACACAAATAGGAAATATAAGGGGAATACAAAGACACTGAATTTCAAAAGAGCCAACTTCCCTAAACTACGAACCTTGCTAGAAGACATAAATTGGGATAAAATCTTAGGAACAAAGAACACGAAGGAGAGATGGGTTTGCTTTAAGAGCATATTAAATAAGGGTATTAGCCAATGCATCCCAAATTTAAAAGAGCGAGCAAAAGTCCTGGATGGCTTCCTGGATTTTTTACCGCGATTTTACCGCAACTTTTGAAGCAATGCCTGTGTCTATGGACCTCAAGTCGCATCAAAGTGGGACCAAAGTAGTGCAGGGACTGCTTTGAAGTAGCTGCGACTTGAAGTCGCACAGATATGAACGGTACTCATTGGAAAGCATGGGGTACTATTTGTCATGCGACTTTTCAGTCCCATGAAAAGTCGCACTAGTGGAAACATAGCCTTAGGAAAAAGATACTTTGATAATTTTGTATTTCATAATATCAAACAGCTATAAATAGTGGAATTTTATCTGCAACAGAGAATCAAACGCAAGGCTTTTTTTTGGAAAATGGTTTATGAGAATCAGTGTCATTTTGCTCCTTTTTTCAGGACATGATGTGATCACTCCATTAGGTAATGGTGGACAAAACTGTAAGCAATTGCATTTCTTTCAAGTATTTTATATAAAGACCTGAATTAAAAATGACACAGAACTGATTGCTAATTCTGGCTCATATTAATTTTGAGCTCCTGTTATGGAAGACTAGATATATGTCCTATCTAATCTGGATGTATTTCACGAATGGAAAATTTAAAGAAAAAAAGATAAAGATCATCAGAAAACTAAAAACGAAAAACAAACTTTTTTTTTTTAAAGTTTTGGATAGACTAGGTAATGTTAAAGGAGATGTAAAGGCAGAGGGGTTTTTATCATAATGCATATAGGATAAAAAACCTTTTGTGTGTAGCAGCCACCTCAGCACCCCCTAATACTTACCTGAGCCCCATCTCTCTCCAGAGATGTCCACGAATGTCTAAGCTGCCCAGGACTCTCCTGATTAGCTGAGACACAGCAGTGGTACCATGGGCTCCTGTGGTTGTCAATCAAAGTCAGTCAGCCAATCAAGGGTGAGAGGGGGCGGGGCCGGGTCGGGACTCAGTGTCTGAATGGACACACGGAGCTGTGACTTGGCTCGGGTGCCCCCATAGCAAGCTGTTGGCTGTGGGGGGCATTCGATAGGAGGGAGGGGCCAGGAGCAGCAAAGAGGGACCCGAGAAGAGGAGGATCTGGACTGCTCTGTGCAAAACCAACTGCACAAAGGAGGTAAGTATGACATGTTTGTTATTTTAAAAAAACTAGACTTTACAATCACTTTAATAGTGAACTGTAGGATCACAGGACAGAGGGGATAAGGTCCACGTTTGAATTAAATGTTATGTGATTGGAAATTTTTTCTATAATACAAATTAGCCAAGAGAAACATGAAGGCTGCCATTGCTTACTTCTCTGCAAATTTTTGTTCACTAGCAGGCATGCTGCAGGTGAGTCCTCCCAGCCAGTGTCATTAGTAGAGTAACAATGCATATTTTTAGCACTGATTACTGTATTAGTGTCACTGGTCCCCAAAAAAGTGTCAAAAATGTCAGTTAGGTGTCCGATTTGTCAGCCGCAACGTCGCAGTCCCATTAAAAATCGCTGATTGCCGCCATTACTAGTAAAAAATAAATACATTAAAACTCCATAAAAATATCCCATCGTTTGTAGATGCTATAACTTTTTGCGCAAACCAATCAATATACGCTTATTGGGATTTTTTACCAAAAATATGTAGCTGAATACATATTAGCCTAAATTGATAAAGCAATTCGATTTTTTTTTCAATTTTTTTATTGGATATGTATTATAGCAAAAAGTAAAAAATATTGTTTTATTTTTTAAATTTTCACTCTTTTTTTGTTTATAGAGCAAAAAATTAAAAACCTGCAAAGGTGGTCAGATACCCTGAAAAGAAAGCTCCATTTGTGAGGAAAAAAAGACATCAATTAATTTGGGTACAACGTCACACAACCACGCAATTTTCAGTTAAAGTAACGCAGTGTCGTATTTTGCAAAAAATGGCCTGGTCATGAAGGTGGTAAAACCTTCCAGGGCTGAAGTGGTTAAAGTGGTTGTAAACCTTTTTATATACCCAGCGAAGGGACTATCCTCTGGTGATACACAGAAATGAAACAGATTCTCCTACATAAGTTGTCTCTGTCCATCTGTAGTCTTCTTTTCTCTACAGCTGTTCAAAGTGTTGGATTTATAAGCTTGTCTGAGAGTTCAGAAAAAAAGGGGGCAGAGAGTTGCACTGGACAGCTGAACAGGACAGCTGAGGCTGTCATTTTGCTGGAGGTCCCTCCCCATCTCCGTTATTCTCTTGGTGTTGTCAAAAATTGTCAAAAGTGTTTCATGCTGATAGCAGAGGAATAGAGCAGCAGACAGAAATTACGCTTTTATTTGAGATAAGTACATACTATATAACATGTATGTTGCCACGCTAAAGCAGTGATAAATATTAAATCAACAAAGAGTCCCAATAGAAAATAGAGGAAATATACATTTGTGAAGACCAGATGATGTCCTAGGGGACGAAATGCATTGGTTAGAGCCTCCACACACAACACTGTCACACCACCCCAGACTTGGAATCTTTGCTGTACAGCCTGGAAATTGTGTTTTTACGGGCATATTGATTTTACCATGTGAGTAGAACCTGTACCACGTATATATCAAAACTTTTAGTGGATTTACACTATGCTGTTTCCTTCACTTTGATTCCATGTGGATGTCAGCAATATATTGTTCTTACTGAGTTCATACACCTTGAAGAGTGAGCCAGTTCGATATACTGCAACCAAGTGATGCAAACTGGGTTGCCCCCTAAGTGTTTACAACAGGAAAATTGGACTCTGTAGTGGGGTCATTTCAATCTGGGAAGATTGCATTTTGCCTATTGGTGACAGTTCACGTGGTGATTGCAGCAATGGATTAGCGCGACTGTCGTTCCATCCGTGGTGTTTGTCGCCAGGGCACATACTGTGGACTCTAAAGTCTTCACAACATCATATTTCCTTCATTTTTTATTGGAACTTTTTGTTGATTTAGTATTTGTTATCACTGCTTTAGTGTGGCAACATACATGTTATATACTGCTGCATAGTTTTGTCTTGCTATTTAGTTGCCAGCAGCTGTTTACTTCTACTTTGTTAACACCAGCATGGTTTGTTTTTTGTTCAAGTACATACAATAGAAGGATATGCTTTGTTCATATTTCATGTCTGAGGTTAACATTAGGTGCGCCCTTGAACATCCTAGATCGTACGCCCACTCTCATGCACTGACTTTGACAGCCACTTCGAGTGATCTGCAGGCCTCCACTTTTCGCTATGATCAAGGTTACTTGTACCACACATCACATCTCTACAGTTATATAAATCAGCAGACAAGGAATTAACTGTTTTCTACTCATTACCCAAGATCTTCACACCCACATCTTCATAACTTTATAAATGCACTCAAGCTCTTTGTCACGTAGACTTAACCCTTTGTTTGCATGCTCACCTCTCCTGTGCTGGTATCCTCAATGCCAATGACCAAACCTTTCCTGCTCCAAAGATGAGCATGCTGTAAGATGGTAACACCAATGCCCCAGCACCTGAATGTACTGCTTTCCTGAACATGTTAACAGTATGAATTCAAATGACTGTATCCATTCCTTCCACCAGTTATACAGTGCCTTGCAAAAGTATTCACCCCCTATGGTATTTTTCGTGTTTTGTTGCCTCACAACCTGGAATTAACATGAACACTTTGAAGATGTTTTTTTTTATTGTGAAGCAAACAACAAATAGGACAAAATAACAGAAAAAGTCAATGTGCATAACTATTCACCCCCCCTAAAGTCAATACTTTGTAGAGCCACCTTTTGTGGCTATCACAGCTCCAAGTCGCTTTGGATAAGTCTCTATGAGCTTGCCACATCTGAGCTTTGCCCATTCCTCCTTTCAAAACTGCTCCAGCTCCTTCAAGTTGGATGGTTTGCGCTTGTGAACAGCAATCTTTAAGTCTGACCACAGATTTTCTATTAGATTGAGGTCTGGGCTTTGTCTGGGCCATTCCAACACACTTTTTCATGTTTCCCCTTAAACCACTCAAGTGCTTTAGCACTGTGTTTGGGGTCATTGTCCTGCTGGAATCACACACAGAGTGATACAGGTTTTGCTGAAGAATATCCCCGTATTTAGCACCATCCATCTTTCCCTGAACTCTGACCAGTTTCCCAGTCCCGACTGCTGAAAAACATCCCCACAGCATGATGCTGCCACCGCCATGTTTTACTGTGGGGATGGTGTTCTTTGGTTGATGTGATGTGTTGGGTTTGCACCAGACATAGCATTTTCTTTAATGGCCAAAAAGTTCAATTTTAGTCTCATCAGACCAGAGCACCTTCCTCCATACATTTTGGGAGTCTCCCACATGCCTTTTCGCAAACTCAAAACATGCCATTTTGTTTTTTGCTGAAAGTAATGGCTTTCTTCTGGCAACTCGGCCATAAAGCCCTACTCTATGGAGCGTAAGGCTTATTGTCGTCCTATATACAGATACTCCAGCCTCTGCTGTGGAACTCTGCAGCTCCTCCAGGATTACCTTACATCTCTGTGTTGCCTCTCTGATTAATTTCCTCCTTGCCCGGTTTGTGAGTTTTGGTGTGCAGATATCTCTTGGCAGGTTTGCTGTTGTGCTATGCTCTTTCCATTTGGTAGATGATGTATGATGATAGATTTGATGGTGCTCCTAGGATCATCAAAGATTTGGATATTTTTTTATAACCTAAACCTGCTTTGTACTTCTCAACAACATTGTCCCTTACTTGTTTGGGGAGTTCCTTGGTCTTCATGGCAGTGTTTGGTTAGTGGTACCTCTTGCTTAGGTGTTGCAGCCTCTGGGGCCTTTCAAAAAAGGTGTGTATATGTAATGACAGATCATGTGACAATTAAATTGCACACAGGTGGACATCATTTCACTAATTATGTGACTTCTGAAGGAAATTGATTGCACCAGAGCTTTTTATGGGCTTTATAACAAAGCGGGTGAATACATACGCACATGCCAATTATCAGTTTTTAATTTCTGAAAAATAGTTTTATGCATATATTTTTCTAATTTTACTTCACCAACTTAGACTATTGTGTTCTGATCCATCACATATAATTCAGATTAAAAAAAAAACATTGAACTAAGGCTGTAATGTAACAAAATAGGTAAAAAGCCAAGGGGGTGAATACTTTTACAAGGCACTGTATATAAGCTCTTACAAAGTTCTGGAATGCTGTTTTTGACAGCTCCTTTGCTCTTTTTCTGAAAAGACTGATTTAATTTTGTCTAACTGCAAACATTTATTTAATGTTGTGTAGGATGTTCCATTTCCTTATTACCAAGACCGAAATTGAAAAGAAAATCCTTATCCTTATTACCAAGACCTAAACAGGAGTCAGACCATCATCACTCTACAGCCCAGATTGAGAACATTTCAGCTTTTGCTCCTAACTGTGCTCATTAAATTACTGTTTGTTCCAAGCCTGGAAATGGATTTGTACAGCTAAACAACGGCTGCTGGCCAGTCCAACTGCAATCAATGTCCACGTTTCTCTTTGCTGCAGCCTTTTTTACGGTAATTGGTTCTTTTCTCTCCTCTTTGTCATTTTGCTCTGTCCATCTGGGCTAGATTAGTCTGTAAATCCCTGTTCATAAATCCTGTGCATTAAAAGTAGAGTGTTAGGACAATTCTATTTTCTAGAAATCTGCCTACAAATTTGGTTATTGCCTCAATAAATATTTTTTTTTTTCACTCAAAGCTTTGAGTTACCTGTGTATTCCTTGGATATACACTTAACCCATATATTTGTAGCTTTATGTTTAATTTTATATGAAAGAGCTCTCTCCAAGGGCCTGTACATTCTTTTTGAAATGCCACCGACCTTCAGACAAACAGTGATATTTGCTGGTGTCATTTCTATAATAGATGTCTTCATTAGAAATATGTCTTCATTAGAAATATCACTAACGTACACTTCTTCAGTAATCATGCACTATACTTCTGAATGATGACATTCCAGGGACCATACATTCATGCATATACATGTTGATTTTTGTAAATACCTATATTATTAATGCTTCTTACAGTATGTACTAATGTCATGTCATTTTTTTCCATAAAGTCATGTTTATTAAAAAGCATTAAGTGTGAATTACCGTATTTATCGGCGTATAACACGCGCCGGCGTATAACACGCACCCCAAGTTTAGGAGGGAATTTTAAGGAAAAAAACTTTTAGGAGGGAAGTTTAAGGAAAAAAAACTTACATTTAAATGCCCATCAATGCAGCGTTATCGTGTCCATCTGCAGCCTTGTCAATGCAGCCTTGCCCCAGTGTCCAGTGCAGCCTTGTCAGTGCAGCCTTGCCCCAGTGTCCAGTGAAGCCTTGTCAGTGCAGCTTTGCCCCAGTGCAGCCTTGTCAGTGCAGCTTTGCCCCAGTGCAGCCTTGTCAGTGCAGCCTTGCCCCAGTGCAGCCTTGTCAGTGCAGCCTTGCCCCAGTGCAGAATTGTCAGTGCAGCTTTGCCCCAGTGCAGCCTTGTCAGTGCAGCTTTGCCCCAGTGCAGAATTGTCAGTGCAGCTTTGCCCCAGTGCAGCCTTGTCAGTGCAGCTTTGCCCCAGTGCAGCCTTGTCAGTGCAGCTTTGCCCCAGTGCAGAATTGTCAGAATTGTCAGTGCAGCTTTGCCCCAGTGCAGCCTTGCCCCAGTGCAGCTGAACGAGCGCCGCCGAGAACACAGTGACTGGTCGGAGCCGAGATACACCTAGCCGAGGGTTCTCGGCTCTTCTCGGCGCCGTTCACGATCACGCCCAGTCCCTATGATGGACATAACAGAGGTCCAATGGCAGGACTGGGCGGGACTGTGAACGGCGCCAAGAAGAGCCGAGAACCCTCGGCTATGTGTATCTCGGCTCCGCCCAGTCACTGTGTTCTCGGCGGCGCTCGTTCAGCTGAACAAGCGCCGCCGAGTCCCTCCGAACTCTGCGGCGCCATATTTAAAAATACACGCTATGTGAATGTCGGCTGCGATCGCGGCGATCGCTCCGATAGATCACAAAATAGCGGGGATCGGCGTATAACACGCACCCACGATTTTCCCCTGATTTTAAGGGGAAAAAAGTGCGTGTTATACGCCGATAAATACGGTATACAGAATAAAGAATACACATTTAACATACAGTACTGTGTAAAAGTTTTAGGCATGTGTGAAAAAATGCTGTACATTAAGCTCTGGGTTCACACCAGTTTGGCATTCAAGTCACGCTATTTCAGCAAGACTTCAAAGCCGACTATCAGTGTAATTTCATGTGCGGCTTGTTGACGTCTGTGCGACTACTTTTAACAGATGTCAATGCAAGTCACACTGAAATTGCACACAAATAGTGCAGGAACTTTCTTCTAGGTCGCTGCAACTTGAGTCACAGCAATTTGAATGGGGTGTGATTTGTCACGTAACTTTGGGGTGTGATTTGTCACATGACTTTGAACTGTCAAGTCACATGACAAGTTGCACTGGTGTGAACCAGGGCTAAGAATGCTTTCAGGAATAGAAGTGTTAATAGTTTATTTTCATCAATTAACAAAATGTAAAAGTAAAGGAACAGAAGAGAAATCCAAATCAAATCAATATTTGGTGTGACTACCCTTTGGCTTCAAACCACCATCAATTCTTCTAGGTACACACAGTGCTTTTGCACACAGTTTTTGAAGGAAATCAGCAGGTAGGTTGTTCCAAACATCTTGGAGTACTAACCATAGATCTTGTGTGGATGTAGGCTGCCTCAAATCCTTCTGTCTCTTCATGTAATCCCAGACAGACTGGATAAGGTTGAGATCAGGGTTCTGTGGGGGCCAAACCATCAATTCCAGTACTCCTTGTTCTTCTTTACCCTGAAAATAGCTCTTAATGACATTGGCTGTATGTTTGGGGTTGTTGTCCTGTTGCAGAATAAATTTGTGAACAGTCACATGCGTCACTGATGATATGGCATGATGGATAAAAGGATCTGCCTGTATTTCTTTTCATTGATCTGGCAACGCAGTGGTCGGCCAAGGAAACTTAATGCAGCAGATGAAAGACACGTCATGCTAACTTCCCTTTGATATCAGAAGATGTCCAGCAGAGGCATCAGCACAGAACTGCGGGAAACCAGTGGGACCCAGGTACATCCACAGACTGTCCAGTCTTGCTAGAAGTGGTCTTCACGAAAGGATTGCGGCCAAAAACCCATACCTCCAACGTGGAAACAAGGCTAAGCCATTCAACTATGCATGAACACAAAGGAACTGGGGTGCAGAAAATGGCAGCAGGTGTTCTAGACTGATAAGTCAAAATTTGAAATATTTGGCAGGCAGTTTATGTATATTATAGAGTCCACGCTTAGGTGTAGGCTAGGCTGCAGCCTCCCCTGGGATGCCCCAAATGGAGCACCAGTAATGTGAATATATAAGTGAATTGGGGATGAGTGGCGCTGCCTATGAACTGAAGAGTGATATACTAACTCCCCCTTCACAGGTAAGTATTATAGTGAAATATCACAATTGATTAAAACAATAATGAGTGCTCCAAATCTCCTACAAAACCTGAATTACATTCATCAGTACATTAGTGCCAAAGTAAACCAACATTAGCTATAGCCAATAATAATACAATTAAAGTCCACTTTACACACATGTATAAACCACACTCAAAATGATCAATTAAGATTCACCTATTGCAAGGTTTAGGGTACACTTTCAGAGTGATGATGGGTGTTTTGAGTGCTTTGCCAAGCAGTGTGCAAAAACCAGAATTATATATATACATATATATTACTAGAAAAAATTATTATAAAGTAAGCAGTCCAATAAAGAACATACAAGTGACTCGTGCTGTTTCAAGGTGACTTGTGCTTGTATTTGATTCCAATCCTGGTGCCACAGTGATAAAGTGACTGTTGTGCTCCCCCTTTTGGATCCCTACTCACCAGATCTTTGCAACCCTGCAGGGGTAAAACGCATATGGTGAGTTTACGACAAGCTGCCGGACCAATCGATCCCTCCCTTCGCTCGTCCTACATTCATCAGTGTACTAATGCACTGATGAATGTAATTCAGGTTTTGTAGGAGATTTAGAGCACTCATTATTGTTTTAATCAATTGTGATATTTCACTATAATGCTTACCTGTGAAGGGGGAGTTAGTATATCACTCTTCAGTTCATAGGCAGGGCCACTCCTCCCCAATTCACTTATTTATTTGCAGGAGACAGTTTGTTTTCCGAAGGGCTGGGGAGCGGTATAATAATGGGTGTCTGCAGGCAACAGTGAAACATGGTGGAGTTCTTTGTGAGTTTGGGGTTGCTAGTCCCTGAGGACGTCTATGTGGATGAAACACATAGGGAAGAGTTTTGTTACTGATGTCAACGTAAATGCATTCTGATCCGAGTGGCATGCAAAGTGCATTACCAAACGCTGTTGCATATCCATCTTTGTGAGTACCTTCTGTTTGCAATAAAGAGCGGTTTTAATAAGGAGAGTGCATTCTTGAACCTCCGTTCCTTTCTGTTTGTAACGATATGCTGTGTGGGAGCTATGAGGAATGTAAATTAACCCTCCATACATAGAAGTGGTGGAGGAGCCGGAGGTCCATGTATGTGGTTTGAGCTGTGGGGTAAGCTGGTGGACATCTTTATCTTCAAATATTGTTGACCTCCTATAATTTGGGGTGTACACCTCCGATAAGCAGACTTAAAGCGAAACTTCAGTCATTTTTTCAACTTTCCATCTACTAAATCTTCTGCCCTTGTTTTAACTTAGGATAGTAAAACATTTTTTTTTTTTTGCCAGTAAATACCTTTTACAGCCTACTTCCTGTTTCTGGTCAGGTAAAAAGTCTAGGCTTATGACATCATGCACAGCTCTCTCTCTCACTCTTGTGAGAGTTTGCCAGGAAGGGAGGGGGGATGAGTCATAAGAGGGCCAATGAGAGCTGCAGAGATGGGTTTGTGCCTCTGTGTAAATCCAGGAAGTGAACAGGTAGCAGATTCAGCTGCCCACAGTTAAAAGTACAGAATCACAGTATATATAAAATAATTTCCAAAGTGGTTGGAGGGAAGCTTCAGAATAACAAAGATGTTTTTATTACAAATTATGTGAGCAGACTTTGGTGGAGGAGCACAAGGATCATTTTTAGAGGACTGCTGGCATTTGTGTTTCACTCAACACATTTTATATGTCATGTTTTTGGAATTGCATTTGGACTGAATCATTATATGGTGTTTATATAGTTTTATATGTTTGTGTTTGAACATGTATTGAATACATCTGGTATTACACATTTAAAGGGATAGCGGATCTATTTATTATATATCTATTATATTACATTTTATCAGGTTAATTGTGTATCCCGGTACTGCATAGAGTTTAGCGCCCCTTACTTTTGGTTTATATATATATATATATATATATATATATATATATATATATATATATATATATATATATAAAATTTTGGCTTTTTTTTTTTTTGTTTATTTAACATCAGTTTTTCTTTTGGTGGATCACCGCATAGATACACATTGCGCAGGGAAAAAGTTTTACACAAAAGATTGTATGTATCAGGAGGTAGTTTGTGTAAGGTAAGTAGAAGGTGTAAGATCATTAAAGAAGTGGATCTACGTCTTATGTGGGTGGGTGTTTGATATTGGTAATTCAGTGCTCTCTCATATATTTTCTGCCATGCCCTTAGTAAAAGTGCCAAGGTTAGAGGGTGGCGTTAGGAATCAGTATTCAATAAGATGTGTGGGGTAGGGATGGGTGTTGAGGAAGCATGGAAAGTGGATATAAGTTCTGAGAGTAGTGGGACAAATTGGGAAAGGAAATCAAGGGAGGGGGGATTTGATTTTACATTAGTTGGGGTAAAGGTAGTTGTCTTATACTATCAGAAAATACATTATCGAGTTCAAAGGTTAGGTAAAAGGTCATTAACAGGGAGCTCTGTTAGTACTAATTTTTAAGGCTCCTGCAGAAACAACTGCACGTCTAGGTGTATTGCTTTTAGATTTACTGTATAAGGGACTTTTGAGGTGCCAGTCAACTTAACATAGTAATAAATATACTACAGCAGTAATTCACTTTTTATTTGAAGGTTAGTACTTTAAAATAGCACAAATAATTAGCTTATTGCCATATTCAAGCCCAAGGCCTGGCTGGAGTATTCCCAACTGCAACACTTTTTCCAAATGGATCTACACTAGAAATACTGTCCAGACCTCACACGGACTTTGAGTCTACGCTCACAAAACTGAACAAACCAGAACACTCTCTATCCGTAATGTATCAACTCCTTTTAGAAGAATCTTATACTCAAGTGTCACACTTCTCCAAGATTTGTACTTCTTCAAATGACTTTGACTGGAATAAAATAATAGTGTTTACTCACAAAACCTCACTATCAAATAGAGCACAGGAAAACAATTAAAAAAATGTCTCCGGGTGGTATCACTGCCCTACAGTCCTACACAACATAGATCCCTTTATCCCAAATACCTGTTGGAGATGTTCACATTCTGCAGGCACAATGACCCTTATATGGGTTACATGCCCATTGATCACCCCCTTCTGGAATTAAGCCTTGAAGAGGTACCACAAGCTTGTGGGCGATAAGATCCCAAGTGTCCCTCAAATCCCTTTACTTTCCATGGCTCTTACAATCAAATCAAAAAGGAACTATTTTGCAATTTCCTAACTTCAGCGCAGGCATTATTTGTAGACATTGGAGAAAACCAAGCACTCCTCCTATGTCAGAATAGGCTCGTGAAATGGATTCCATGTGTCATATGGAACAAATGGTCTTCTGGGAAAATGCTAACAAGACCACATGATCAGTATGGAATACTTTGGACAACTTTGAATTTGAATTTCACCACATATATGTGAGATGTGACCTAAAATTGATAATAGGAAAAAAAATCTTTTCTAACTTCTGAAAGACTTGGAGGCGAAGTTAGGCTCCATTTTAGTCCTCCCCTTTTTTTCCATTTTCTTTATCCTTTTCTCTCCTCTCCTCTTGTACCACTTATCTTACAGTACTATACCCCCCTATGTCAATGGTGTATTTAGGTTTTGTGCTGCCCTAGGCCTGATTAACTTGTGTACCTTCTAAACTAAATATGACCCACCCCTTCCTGTCAAGGTCACACCCCTTCCTGTTTAAGACCCACCCTGTCACCTGTAAATCACTGTGTTCTCCCAGCAGCGATGTCTCCCCTGGTGAACATGATAGTTCCACAGTCAGTGTTGATGAGGGAATCAAGCAATTTTCTTTCCTGCAACCCATGGTTGCAGGAAAAAAAATTGTATAATCTACGGCCTGCTTAAGGGTCCTTTCACACCAGCTGCAGTGGGACTGTGTGTTGTGGCTATTCCCATGCAGCCCCACAGCACGCCCAACATAAGACAAGGAAAAATTATGGCCTGCACTGCGGTGGTGTGCAGGTGGTGTGAGCTGAAAAAAGACCTGTTTGCAGTACTTTTTTCCACCGCAGCACGGGTCACCGCATGGCAGCTGACAGAACTCTATAAATGTGACAATTCAATAAAGTTTGTTTAATAAATAAAAAAGAACAGTGCACTGCACTGGTATCAGTGCATCAACACTGCGCTGGTCCTGCTGGACCTCACCACACACGTTGCAACACCACAGCATTACACCAACACCGGAGCTCTCAAGATTTAACTCTATCAATTCCAGGACAACAGGCAAGATTCATTAGCGCTCAAACTATGACTCACGAGGAAATAATCCTGCAATCACTTTATATATCTCTTCAAAGTTATCAAGCAGGAAGGAAACCACCTAAATGCCCTCTTCAGAGCTGTCAGTGAGGATGCAAAGAAAAAAACCCTCTGCTGCCATACCTGGGGGCTTCCCTCCTCTCTTCTCCGTGCTATTGACACAAAGAGCCCTGGGAGGAAGTTACATTACATATGATAACTTCCTCCCAGGGAGGAGGGTAGGTGGAGCATTGGACTGCTAAGACCTGCCAGTGCCACACTTACTAGTATTGGCGGCCGCCAGTTGTATTAAGCACGGTCACAGATCTTATCATACCGGCAGCAGTGCAGCCGCTTTTTGGGGGAGCCAGACTGATTTGCCCCCCGGATGCTGCCCCCCAGGCTCAGTCTGCACCATAGGACTGGCGCTCCACTAAAAATGCGAGCTCAAGCGGGCAGGGACTCTTTTCTTGCAGGAGACGGAATGAGGCTGTTTTTTCTTGCGGGGGGGGGGGGGTGCTTTTTGCCATCCCCCTGCAAAGTGCCGCCCTAGGCCTGGGCCTTGTTGCCCTATGTGTTACTTTAACTCAACTTTTATATGTATTATAAAACTCACATGCCAGGCCCAGACTAGCCGGACTAGCAAGTCCATGGCTAAAATGGGGGGACTAAGAAAGGATATTGTGCACCAGTCACTGTCACCTTTTTAAAGTTTTTTTGCAGAATGGTTAAGGAGGTGAGGGTTAGGGGTCCCAGATACTGTAGCAGGTCACTCACAGACTCTCCCAATCCAGATCAATGTTTATATTCACAGTGTTTGAACCTTTAAGCCGACGAGGCAACATTGTACATGCGTCCTCCAAGTGATTTACTAGGCCCTTTTGAGAGACCAGCCTTTTTCCTTGCTCTCTCCAGCAAGGGGCCTCCCCTGGGTCTCCTACTTGGCATAGCTTCCTCCAGACCAGGCAGAACAGCTTTAGGACCACTTCAGCACACGTAAATATAAATATTCATAACTTAGTTTTATTTGTGAAATCTCATACTATGACCAGTGATACCAGTGACATCTACTGGTGACAGTCTATGCTAACTACAGCCCAGACAAAAATGAAATTGATACCGTAGCAAATCACTCACAGACTCTCCCAATCCAGATCAATGTTTAGCCTCACAGTGTTTGAACCTTTAAGCCAACCAGGCAATATTGTAAAATTCCCAAATTTCAGTGCGTCCTCCAAGTGATTCACTAGGCCCTTCTGAGAGACCAGCCTTCTTCCTTGCTCTCTCCAGCAAGGGGCCTCCCCCTGGGTCTCCTACTTGGCATAGCTTCCTCCAGACCAGGCAGAACAGCTTCAGGACCACTTCAGCACACGTAAATATAAATATTCATAACTTAGTTTTATTTGTGAAATCTCATACTATGACTAGTGATACCAGTGACATCTACTGGTGACAGTCTATGCTAACTACAACCCAGACAAAAATGAAATTGACATTATTATTATTATTATTATTATTATTATTATTATTATTATACAAGATTTATATAGCGCCAACAGTTTACGCATCGCTTTACAATGTATAAGGGGGACAACACAATTACAGTACAGTTCAATACAAAAGGTATAGGAGGGCCCTGCTCGTAGAGCTTACATTCTAAAGGGAGGGGGTGGTGGTACAAAAGGTAATAGCTACTACTACATACTACTACTACATACTACTACTACATAGTAGCTACTGTTTAGGACAAGGGGCTACATATACTGTATATAGGATGGAATTTAGTGCCAGGAGCATGACCTCAACCTGTATAATTCAAAGCCACATATGGGTCTAGGCTCCAAGAAGCTTCCCAGGAACAATGGAATCAATTTAAAAACTAACAAGATACTTGAAGGCACCACAAGGTGACTTATATTACCTTACAAATACAGTATGTTAAGACAGATCAGGTTTACATTTATTGTGTATTGTCAGATATATGTATATAAGAAGTTACCTCTTTAGACGGCTGTATGCAGAAATACAGATCTTTGTTTTTGCCCAGCATAGTACTTGGATGTTGTCTGAATAGCTAGTTTTTCTTGAGCAATATTTTTTCAAAGAAAAGCAGGGAAGAAATGAACATTGTTATTTTGGGAGTCTCTAGATTGTTAGCTTAGGGGGTAACTATAGGCATTTAAACTAGTTTTCTAACCTATTCCATTGATTGTTCCCTCAGACACAAAAGGGAATGAGGGTCTCAACTACACGTGACATTGTGAGCAAGATTGGCTAAAACTGCTAAAAAAGCTCATATTCTTTGTAGGAAAACATTTAATTATGCCTCCTACGTAAGTATTCTATTTTCTCATCAATGCCTCTCTAAGTCCTTATTGAGACTTTAAATTGAAATGTCCTCTAGACAGGTTCGTTTTTATATTTTTAATATTGCATGTTCTATAAGATATCTTTAGTAAGATAAGACTCATCAAATAACCTCGGAAAATATTCTCCAAAGGACATCAAAGGGTAATTCTCTAGTGTAACAAATACTGTGAACTACTTTAATAACCTATGAAAATATAGTTTTTTTTATCCCTCAAGCTGTTAAAGTTCAGTTTTGCCATTTAATATCACTGCTTCCGGTGGTACATTCACCCCCAAGTGTTTGAAGTAGCCTTTGAGATCAGAATAAAGAATTTTTCAGAGCATTTCAATCTACTTTTTTCATTATTGAAGATAAAAAGGTTTTAAAAATGTATGTGTTAATCATTCCTATTAGAGTTGATGCTTATACCGCATGCTGTTCATTTTGAACTAAGGGTTACTATTTCTACGTACTAAAATCTTAAAGATTATAGAAATGCAATGTTAATTTAATATACTCATTTCATCTGTCATTCAAACTAGAACAGAATATAACATCTTGGCTTGCTGTTGCACAGGAGAATACTTTATGTTTCACTTTATCATTTGTATGTGCCAATTGACTTAAAATGAATGTACATGCTCTTGTTATCCATCTACACCAGTTTTACTATGTGGCTCAATATTATTATACAGGCTCTATATATTCACTGGCCACTTTATTAGGTACACCTGTTCAATTGCTTGATAACACAAATTGCTAATCAGCCAATCGCATGGCAGCAACTCAATGCATTTAGGCAACTAGACATGGTGAAGATGACTTGCTGAAGTTCAAACGGAGCATCAGAATGGGGAAGAAAACACTTTGAGCGTGGAATTGTTGTTGGTGCCAGACGGGCTGGTCTGAGTATTTCAAAAACTGCTGATCTACTGGGATTTGCGTGCACAACCATGTCTAGGGTTTACAGAAAATGGTCCGAAAAAGAGGAAATATTCAGTGAGTGTCAGTCGTGTGGAGGAAAATGCCTTGTTGATGTCAGAGGTCAGAGGAGAATGGGTAAACTTGTTCGGGATGATAGAAATTCAACAGTAACTCAAATAACCACTTGTTGCAGCCAAGGTATGCAGAATACCATCTCTGAACGCACAACACATTGAACCTTGAAGCAGATGGACTACAGCAGCAGAAGACCACACCAGGTGCCACTCCTGTCAGCTAAGAACAGGAAACTGAGGTTACAATTCGCACAGGCTCACCAAAATTTGACAAAAGAAGATTGGAAAAAGATTGCCTGGTCTGGTGAGTCTCAATTTCAGCTGCAACATTCAGATGGTAGGGTCAGAATTTGTGTAAACAACATGAAAGCATGGATCCATCCTGCCTTGTATCAATGGTTCAGGCTGGTGGTGGTGTAATGGTGGGGGGGATATTTTCTTGGCACACTTTGGGCCCCTTAGTACCAATTGAGCCTCATTTAAACACCACAGCCTACCTGAGTATTGTTGCTGACCATGTCCATCCCTTTATGACTACAGTATACCCATCTTCTAATAGCTACTTCCAACAGGATAATGCACCATGTCACAAAGCTCAAATCATCTCAAACTGGTTTCTTGAACATGACAATGAGTTCAATGTACTCCAATGGCCTCCACAGTCACCAGATCTCAATCCAACAGAGCAGCTGTGGAGGAACGAGAGATTTGCATCATAGATGTGCAGCCGACAAACCTGCAGAAACTGCGTGAAGCTTGAATCATGTCAATATGGACCAAAATCTCAGAGGATTGCAGCTTTTATCTATCAAAAAGTGTTTCTCAGTGCTAAACCTTTTGTAAATTTCAAAAGCCAATTTAAAGAAATAGTAGTGGTAAAAATGCACTTGTGGATTTAACTAATTATTTTTTTTTGTATATATCTACTTTAACCACTTGACGACCGCCTCACGCCGATGTACGTCGGCAAGGTGGCACGGACAGGCAAAATCACGTACATGTACGTGATTTGCCTTCCGCGGGTGGGGGGTCTGATCGGACCCCCCCCGGTGCCCGAGGCGGTCGTCTTTTGTCCAGCGGCGATCAGAGGTGAGGGGGAGACCATCCGTTCGTGGCCCCCCCCCTCGCGATCGCCGCCGGCAAATCGAATCATTCCTTTGCTGCTGTATGCTAAACAGCAGCAAAGGAAATGATGTCATCTCTCCTCGGCTCGGTAATTTCCGTTCCGGCCCGAGACGACATGTGAGTGAGTGCACCAACACACACACAGTAGAACATGCCAGGCACACAAAACACCCCGATCCCCCCCCCCCCCGATCGCCCCCGATCCCCCCCCCGATCACCCCCCCCCGTCACAAACTGACACCAAGCAGTTTTTTTTTTTCTGATTACTGCTTAGTGTCAGTTTGTGACAGTTACAGTGTTGGGATAGTTAGTATTACCCCCCTTTAGGTCTAGGGTACCCCCCTAACCCCCCCATATAAAGTTTTAACCCCTTGATCACCCCCTGTCACCAGTGTCGCTAAGCGATCATTTTTCTGATCGCTGTATTAGTGTCGCTGGTGACGCTAGTTAGGGACGTAAATATTTAGGTTCGCCGTCAGCGTTTTATAGCGTCAGGGACCCCCATATACTACCTAATAAATGTTTTAACCCCTTGATTGCCCCCTAGTTAACCCTTTCACCACTGATCACCGTATAACCGTTACGGGTGACGCTGGTTAGTTCGTTTATTTTTTATAGTGTCAGGGCACCCGCCGTTTATTACCGAATAAAGGTTTGGCCCCCTGATCGCCCGGCGGTGATATGCGTCGCCCCAGGCAGCGTCAGATTAGCGCCAGTACCGCTAACACCCACGCACGCAGCATACACTTCCCTTAGTGGTATAGTATCTGTACGGATCAATATCTGATCCGATCAGATCTATACTAGCGTCCCCAGCAGTTTAGGGTTCCCAAAAACGCAGTGTTAGCGGGATCAGCCCAGATACCTGCTAGCACCTGCGTTTTGCCCCTCCGCCCAGCCCACCCAAGTGCAGTATCGATCGATCACTGTCACTTACAAAACACTAAATGCATAACTACAGCGTTCGCAGAGTCAGGCCTGATCCCTGCGATCGCTAACATTTTTTTTTGGTAGTATTTTGGTGAACTGGCAAGCACCAGCCCCAGGCAGCGTCAGGTTAGCGCCAGTAGCACTAACACCCACGCACGCAGCATACGCCTCCCTTAGTGGTATAGTATCTGTACGGATCAATATCTGATCCGATCAGATCTATACTAGCGTCCCCAGCAGTTTAGGTTTCCCAAAAACGCAGTGTTAGCGGAATCAGCCCAGATACCTGCTAGCACCTGCGTTTTGCCCCTCCGCCCGGCCCAGCCCAGCCCACCCAAGTGCAGTATCGATCGATCACTGACACTTACAAAACACTAAATGTATAACTGCAGCGTTCGCAGAGTCAGGCCTGATCCCTGCGATCGCTAACAGTTTTTTTGGTAGTATTTTGGTGAACTAGCAAGCACCAGCCCCAAGCAGCGTCAGATTAGCGCCAGTACCGCTAACACCTACGCACGCAGCATACACCTCCCTTAGTGGTATAGTATCTGATCGGATCAATATCTGATCCGATCAGATCTATACTAGCATCCCCAGCAGTTTAGGGTTCCCAAAAACGCAGTGTTAGTGGGATCAGCACAGATACCTGCTAGCACCTGCGTTTTGCCCCTCCGCCCGGCCCAGCCCAGCCCACCCAAGTGCAGTATCGATCGATCACTGTCACTTACAAAACACTAAACGCATAACTGCAGCATTCGCAGAGTCAGGCCTGATCCCTGCGATCGCTAACAGTTTTTTTGTTAGCGTTTTGGTGAACTGGCAAGCGCCAGCGGCCTAGTACACCCCGGTCGTAGTCAAACCAGCACTGCAGTAACACTTGGTGACGTGGCGAGTCCCATACGTGCAGTTCAAGCTGGTGAGGTGGCAAGAACAAGTAGTGTCCCGCTGCCACCAAAAAGACAAACACAGGCCCGTCGTGCCCTTCCTGCTGCATTCGCCAATCCTAATTGGGAACCCACCGCTTCTGCAGCGCCCGTACTTCCCCCATTCACATCCCCAACCAAATGCAGTCGGCTGCATGAGAAACATTTTCTTTATGTCCTCCCGAGTACCCCTACCCAGCGAACTGCCCAAAAAAGATGTTGTGTCTGCAGCAAGCGCGGATATAGGCGTGACACCCGCTATTATTGTCCCTCCTGTCCTGACAATCCTGGTCTTTGCATTGGTGAATGTTTTGAACGCTACCATTCACTAGTTGAGTATTAGCATAGCGTACAGCATTGCACAGACTAGGCACACTTTCACAGGGTCTCCCAAGATGCCATCGCATTTTGAGAGACCCGAACCTGGAACTGGTTACAGTTATAAAAGTTAGTTACAAAAAAAGTGTAAAAAAAAAATATATATATATATAAAATAAAAAAAAAATAGTTGTCGTTTTATTGTTCTCTCTCTCTCTCTATTCTCTCTATTGTTGTGCTCTTTTTTACTGTATTCTATTCCGAAATGTTTTATTGTTATTATGTTTTATCATGTTTGCTTTTCAGGTATGCAATTTTTTATACTTTACCGTTTACTGTGCTTTATTGTTAACCATTTTTTTGTCTTCAGGTACGCCATTCACAACTTTGAGTGGTTATACCAGAATGATGCCTGCAGGTTTAGGTATCATCTTGGTATCATTCTTTTCAGCCAGCGGTCGGCTTTCATGTAAAAGCAATCCTAGCGGCTAATTAGCCTCTAGACTGCTTTTACAAGCCGTGGGAGGGAATGCCCCCCCCCCCCACCGTCTTCCATGTTTTTCTCTGGCTCTCCTGTCTCAACAGGGAACCTGAAAATGCAGCCGGTGATTCAGCCAGCTGACCATAGAGCTGATCAGAGACCAGAGTGGCTCCAAACATCTCTATGGCCTAAGAAACCGGAAGCTACGAGCATTTTATGACTTAGATTTCGCCGGATGTAAATAGCGCCATTGGGAAATTGGGGAAGCATTTTATCACACCGATCTTGGTGTGGTCAGATGCTTTGAGGGCAGAGGAGAGATCTAGGGTCTAATAGACCCCAATTTTTTTCAAAAAAGAGTACCTGTCACTACCTATTGCTATCGTAGGGGATATTTACATTCCCCGAGATAACAATAAAAATGATTAGAATAAAAAAAAAATGAAAGGAACAGTTTAAAAATAAGATAAAAAAGCAAAAAAATAATAAAGAAAAAAAAAAAAAAGAAGCAACCCTGTCGCCCCCTGCTCTCGCGCTAAGGCGAACGCAAGCGGCGGTCTGTCGTCAAACGTAAACAGCAATTGCACCATGCATGTGAGGTATTACCGCGAAAGTTAGATCGAGGGCAGTAATTTTTGCAGTAGACCTCCTCTGTAAATCTAAAGTGGTAACCTGTAAAGGCTTTTAAAAATGTATTTATTTTGTTGCCACTGCACGTTTGTGCGCAATTCTAAAGCATGTCATGTTTGGTATCCATGTACTCGGCCTAAGATCATCTTTTTTATTTCATCAAACATTTGGGCAATATAGTGTGTTTTAGTGCATTAAAATTTAAAAAAGTGTGTTTTTTCCCCAAAAAATGCGTTTGAAAAATCGCTGCGCAAATACTGTGTGAAAAAAAAAATGAAACACCCACCATTTTAATCTGTAGGGCAATTGCTTTAAAAAATATATATAATGTTTGGGGGTTCAAAGTAATTTTCTTGCAAAAAAAAAATAACTTTTTCATGTAAACAATAAGTGTCAGAAAGGGCTTTGTCTTCAAGTGGTTAGAAGAGTGGGTGATGTGTGACATAAGCTTCTAAATGTTGTGCATAAAATGCCAGGACAGTTCAAACCCCCCCCAAATGACCCCATTTTGGAAAGTAGACACCCCAAGCTATTTGCTGAGAGGCATGTCAAGTCCATGGAATATTTTATATTGCAACACAAGTTGCGGGAAAGAGACAAATTTTTTTTTTTTTTGCACAAAATTGGCACTTAATGATATATTGCTCAAACATGCCATGGGAATATGTGAAATTACACCCCAAAATACATTCTGCTGCTTCTCCTGAGTACGGGGATACCACATGTGTGAGACTTTTTGGGAGCCTAGCCGCGTACGGAACCCCGAAAACCAAGCATCGCCTTCAGGCTTTCTAAGGGCGTGAATTTTTGATTTCACTCTTGACTGCCTATCACGGTTTCGGAGGCCATGGAATGCCCAGGTGGCACAAACCCCCCCCAAATGACCCCATTTTGGAAAGTAGACATCCAAAGCTATTTGCTGAGAGGTATAGTGAGTATTTTGCAGACCTCACTTTTTGTCACAAAGTTTTGAAAATTGAAAAAAGAAAAAAAAAAAAGTTTTTTCTTGTCTTTCTTCGTTTCAAAAACAAATGAGAGCTGCAAAATACTCACCATGCCTCTCAGCAAATAGCTTGGGGTGTCTACTTTCCAAAATGGGGTCATTTGGGGTGGTTTTGTGCCACCTGGTCATTCCATGGCCTCCGAAACTGTGATAGGCAGTGAAGAGTGAAATCAAAAATTTTCACCCTTAGAAATCCTGAAGGCGGTGATTGGATTTCGGGGTCCCGTGCACGGCTAGGCTCCCAAAAAGTCCCACACATGTGGTATCCTCGTACTCAGGAGAAGTAGCTAAATGTATTTTGGGGTGCAATTCCACATATGCCCATGGCCTGTGTGAGCAATATATCATTTAGTGACAACTTTGTGCAAAAAAAAAAATGTGTCACTTTCCCGCAACTTGTGTCAAAATATAAAATATTCCATGGACTCAATATGCCTCTCAGCAAATAGCTTGGGGTGTCTACTTTCCAAAATGGGGTCATTTGGGGGGGTTTTGTGCCACCTGGGCATTCCATGGCCTCCGAAACTGTGATAGGCCATGAAGAGTGAAATCATAAATTTACACCCTTAGAAATCCTGAAGGCGGTGATTGGTTTTCGGGGCCCCGTACGCGGCTAGGCTCCCAAAAAGTCCCACACACGTGGTATCCACATAGGCCCATGGCCTGTGTGAGCAATATATCATTTAGTGACAACTTTTTGTAAATATTTATTTTTTTTTTTTGTCATTATTCAATCACTTGGGACAAAGAAAATAAATATTCAATGGGTTCAACATGCCTCTCAGCAATTTCCTTGGGGTGTCTACTTTCCAAAATGGGGTCATTTGGGGGGGTTTTGTACTGCCCTGCCATTTTAGCACCTCAAGAAATTACATAGGCAGTCATAAACTAAAAGCTGTGTAAATTCCAGAAAATGTACCCTAGTTTGTAGACGCTATAACTTTTGCGCAAACCAATAAATATACGCTTATTGACATTTTTTTTACCAAAGACATGTGGCCGAATACATTTTGGCCTAAATGTATGACTAAAATTGAGTTTATTGGATTTTTTTTTATAACAAAAAGTAGAAAATATCATTTTTTTTCAAAATTTACGGTCTTTTTCCGTTTATATCGCAAAAAATAAAAACCGCAGAGGTGATCAAATACCATCAAAAGAAAGCTCTATTTGTGGGAAGAAAAGGATGCAAATTTCGTTTGGGTACAGCATTGCATGACCGCGCAATTAGCAGTTAAAGCGACGCAGTGCCAAATTGGAAAAAGACCTCTGGTCCTTAGGCAGCATAATTGGTCCGGGGCTCAAGTGGTTAAGAGGGCGTGTCCTATGCCTACATACTTTTGCTAACAGGCGTCCCCATCTCAAAAAAATTGGGAGGTATGCAAATAGTTTGCACAGTGCTTTACAATATAAGTAAGACAGTACAGTTACAATACAATTCAATACAAGAGGGTTAGAAGGGCCCTGCTTGTGAGAGCTTACAATCTAATTGGGTGTAAGCCAGGCGTGTCCAAACTTTTGACCTTCCTGGGCCACATTGGAAGAAGAGGAATTGTCTTGAGCCACACATAAAATCCACTAACAATAAGGATAGCTGTTGAGCATAAAAAGTCAGGCAATAATACACCTATCCGAGTAATACAACTTATTTTTTTTATATTTTTTTATATAAAAGTAAAAGTAGGCAACTGTCACGTACCTTACAGCGGAGCCCGAAAAGATGACGGTGGCCTCTTGCACGGTTCCGGTCCAGGCACCCCTGGTGGTGGGTATAGGGAGTATGAGGGCAACGAAAGGGTGCAGGTGCCTGCAGGCAGGAGGCTGGAACTTGGAGATACAGGAACCTCTGCTGAGGAGATGTGGAAACTGATCACCAAATTTGTTCAGTGGGAGCCAGATCAGGATCAACTGCAGAACCAGGAACAGGCAGGAGTCGGCAAGAGGCTGGCAGCGGCGTACCAAGTCAGAAGGCAAAACTGTAGTCAGAAACAGGCAGATGTTGGCAACAGATGGGCAGCGGGGTACAGAATCAGAAGGCAGAGCCGTAATCATAAGTTCAAGCCAAGGTCAGTATTGCAGGTAGAGGCAGGTTCAGCAGGCAGGGGTGATCCAAGAGAATGGTCAGAAGATAGCCGGGTTTTCAGGAACAAGGTCAATCAGGCAGAGTAACAACAGGAACACAGGAACAAGCTGAAGACAATCCAGCACTGATGCTAGGCAGACTCTCTGTTTATATAGGGTGCTGTGTGCCAGAATTTGCGCCAGCGTACGTGCGTGCACGCATGCGCATTAGTACATTAGCACCTTACCCATCCTACCACATTGGCGCATGCGCGTTAGCACATTAGCACATTGGCGCATGTGCGTTAGCACATTAGCGCTTTGGCACTCGCGGGTGCGCGCGTGCATTCGCATAGAGGTGCCATTGTGCATGCCCATCCTGAATCTCATTTGTCTCTGGCTCTGGATCCGTGCATGCACATTGGCATTAGCAGAACGAGGATTGGCAGCTGCTGCACGGAGATGGGTGCTTGCTGTGTGAGTTCTCTGACAGCATCATAAAACTAGTGCGATATTTGACACTGTTTTTGATAAACGAACACATCAATATCTGGTTCAATGGATGTAGTAGCAATTTTCAATGAAATCTTAAGATGCTCATCAGATATTTTGCTTATAATTTTGCCCTTCATGTGCTTCATCCTTGAAAATAATTGCACATAAATCTGCTGAAAACTGATGACATGAATAAGGCGTGATTGTGATGAGTGGGATATTTTTCTTTGGGAAGATAAAACTTATAAAAGGCTAGTAAAGAGAACCTGTCAATTCCTTCTTCAGCCACATGTGTTCATTCAGCGTAAATGCATTTTTACAAAAAAATCCCCCAACAAATCAACATTTTTTAAGTAAGTTAACGATTTTGTGTTGGGGTGCATTCATAGCCATCTTGGGCTGCATGCGGCCCGTGGGTCGCAGGAGAAACATCCCTAGTGTAAGGGATGCTGAATAAAGGTATCCAGGTGCAGCAGGGATGACCAGATCAACAGGCTACAATTCAGGAAACTGAAATTAAAGTGAGCATGATTAAAATAAAGTTTATTAATGCACACAACACCCATCCAACACTAACAGACCATAAACACTGCAAATGTGAAAAATAAATGTGAAGCAAAGCCAAACCAACAACCTAACTATAATACACTATATACAAATGGAAGGAAGCTAACATAAACCAGGCATGACCAGGACTGGGACTGAGAACAAGGGGAGCAGAGATGGGGTAACAGGATACAGGGTACTTGATGCAAGGTGCAGGATGCAGGATGATCAGCAAGCAGGTATATTGCTAACAGGCAAAACACTGAAACACTGATGTTAATCACGGGAGGTGTATATATCTTCTCAACATCCAGCATTAGGGTGAAATGGACACTGGAAATGCACCCTTTAGCTCCAGGAACCGAAAAAAAGGGGACACTCAGAGGAGTACAGACAAAAGCGGCTGCGCACCCCAAAAGAATTATGTAAAAAACGGGAAACCCCTTAACGGGGCTTTAATGCAGCCAATAATGAAATGTAGCACAATTCAAATTAAATGGATGGTCAAGAGGTTTTATTGGTATAAAATGAAATTTTTTTTATTTAGTGCATTCTGACATATGAAGGTCAGGACATGAACTAGAATATCATTTATAAAATTGGTCAGGGAGCAGTGTACAGTACAATCCACCATGGGCAACAAAGATAAAACAGCATGAATATTAAAACGTAAAATCCTGACGCGTTTCGACCCCAGTGGGTCATCTTCAGAGGATAGGTGTTTGACAGCTGTAGGGATGTAGATATGCATCAAAAAATCTTTCAAAACAAAACAGAACAGAAATAAACAATGTATTGGTATATACATAAACAAGTCGATCTGTTACAACATTACCAGTCAAAATGCTCTTAATGATTGTAGACGGCCAAAGTATGAGGGAGTTACCCTCTCATGTGTCTCCAATTTCCCCGGCGGTGGGTCTGTCCCCCTGGGGAGCAGACGTTGCGCACGCATACCTTACGAGGGATCACACATTGAATAACCCCCAAATTTTGGAGAGGAGGAGGGGCATTCTGGAGACTTTGTGCTATTTCTCAGTTTTTTGCCCACATTGTGAATTACAAGTTGACCACACTGTCAAGGCTGCCTTTAAATACTGACCTATATACATAAGTTACACAGGTTTGGAGGTTAGACTAGCTGGCATGGCCTTTTATCTTAAAGACATGTAAGTTAATGGGTTGGGGAGTGCTCCGCAGTCGATGGGTGCTGGAGTATGTTAGATGTTGACTAAATGGCTTGGCTAGGCACCTGGGAGGATATGTAATTGAAGAGAATATGAAATAAGACAGATGGTGTAGGGAAACTAGTGTGTGCTGACCTGGGGCTGTGTGTGCCTATACTGGGAGAGAGCATTAGTGAGGGTCATAGCTCTGTGTGGCATTTACAGAGGCGGAGAACTGAGCCACTAAGAGCCTCTGGTGATGCAGACTGCGGGGCACAGACCTGCCGTTCCTACCTGTCTGTGCCCACCTTCAGATCCAGAGACAGCCGGTGAGAGTCTGATGCTGGGAAGGAACCTTGCAAGGACCTGGTCTTGGGAACTGGGACCTCTGGGACAACTGACCACCAAGCATATATAACCAGACTTGTTGCACTCCAGGAATGGTGAGCGGAACTGCCAAGATGAATCCCTTGCTGCATACAGTTAATGCCAATAGAGACTAATCCTTACCTAACAACCCATCAGCCATCCACTGCAGACAGTGGAACCCCTCTATCAGGAATGCAGTGTGTGACGCGTGCTCATGAGGACCTTTTATTTTTGGGTTAGTTAATACTGATACTTTTAATCCTGTTTGCATCAGTTAAAAATGGGTTTAGCATTAGTACAGTTTAGTTGATCAAGGCTTTGCATCAACTCATGGTAAAACATGCATTTTACTGTTTGCTGAAAAACAGTGGTGTAAGGGCTCACATTGCCCGCACGTCAGTTTTATTTGCAGTGTGCTGTGGTAAGGTGGCAGTGTGATGTGCATTTCAGAGCATTGTTTTTAAGACCCATTGTGTGACTTCAAAATTACACGATTTACATTGCAACTTTATAGTGCAAATTTGTGTCTCTGGATGAGTGCGACTTTGCTACAACTTTGACTTTGACCAACGTGATTGTTTTGTTTGTGTTCTACAAAATCGCTAGACATGTGCAGAACAGAAAAATGTATTTTGTTTCATTTGTTTCTTCATTTTCTAACAAACTCCATTTTCTAACACTTTCCAACGAAGATTGATCGACCAACCTGAATTCTGTGTGAAGAATGGCTGGTTGTTAAGGAGCGGGGCGGGAAGCCAGTTGCCGCGTCCTTAACAACCGATGACTCGTCAGCTGTTAGCAGGTTTTCCCACTGACAGCTAAATGTAAACAAAGGAATGTTGGGAATGAAAAACCCTGTCCGGTGGTTGTGTGGGTCTGCGGGTGGGGGTCTTATCAGAATCTGGAAGCCCCCTTTAATAAGGGGGCCCTCAGGTCCTGCTCCCCCATGTGAATGAGTAGGGGGGACATAGCACCCCCCTACTCATTCACCAAAAATAAGTGTAGTAGAAAAAAAGGCTGTAGGCAGTTCTTGACAAGTACTTTTTTTTAACCACATCCCACCTGGCCACTGCACATATACGGCTGGGTGGGTGCTTCCTCCTTCTAAATGGACGTTCAGGAACGTCCCTCAGAAAGAGGGGGATCGGGCGCGCTTGCCCGCGCAGCGGCGTGATCCCGATGCGCTCGTGTCACCCGGACACAGCGCATCTCCAATCGGCAGGAGGGCTCTGTGATTGGCCTCCTGATCACATGACGGCTGTGTCCAATCACAGCCGTCATGTGATGTGAATAGAGAGCTGGTTGCTAGGCGATCGGCTCTCCTCTCCTCTTACAGAAGTTGTCAGTGAGGAGAGGAGAGCAGGTCGCTGCAGCCAGCCGGTGATCAGTGAGTATGAGCTGTTTTTTACAGCTTTTTACACACTGATCACCGCCACAGTGTCCCCACACATGTAAACACACAATGTCCCCAAAATAGTGTCCCCAAAACACTGTCCCCACACACATGTCACCACACAGTAAAAGCACCTGTCCCCCACATATGTATCACTAAAATCATATGTCCCAATGATCATCTGCACACATATGTCTGTGATCATCTGTAAATATCTGTCCGTGATCACACAAACCAATTATTATACACTTAACAGGATTTTTTTACCAAAGACATGTAGCAGAATACATGTTGGCTTAAATGTATGACAAAATTAGATTTTATTGGATTTCTTTTAAAACAGAAAGTAGAAAAAACATTTTTTTTCAAAATGTATGCTCTTTTTTTCGCTTATATCGCAGAAAATAAAAAATTGATTTGTGATTAAATACCACCAAAAGAAAGCTCCATTTGTGTGAACAAAATGATAAAAATGTAATTTGGGTACAGTGTTGCATGACTGCACAATTCTTATTGAAAGTGCAAGAGCGCTGAAAGCTGAAAATTGGCCTGGGAAGGAAGGGGATGAAAGTGCCCAGTATTGAAGTGGTTAAAAACAAAACAAAAAAAATATCCCCTGGTGTAGATCCATCGTCAATCATGATGTCTGCCGCCACCGCCAACCTGAAAAAATAAAAAGATCTGCTCCTGCGGTCTGACAGTTCTTAAATAACTAATGGGTAGGGCATGCCCCAGGGCGATGTCATAGGGTGGCCCTGCCCCTTATTAATTTAAGAACTGTTAGGCGGACCTCTTTTTTTTTTCCTGTTCGGCGATGGCGTTCATCGTGATTGATGCTGGATTTACTTCAGGGGACATTGTACCCCATACTCATTCGTATGGGGGTGCTGGGATCTTGGGGTCCCCTTGTTAACCACTTGATAACTGGTCACTTAAACCCCCTTCCCAACCAGACCAATTTTCAGCTTTCAGTGCTCTCACATTTTTAATGACAAATACTCAGTCATGCAACACTGTACCCACATGAAATGTTTGTCCTTTTTTTCACACAGATAGAGTTTTCTTTTGGTGGCATTTGATCACCACTGGGTTTTTTATTTTTTTGTGCTATAAATGAAAAAAGACCGAAAATTTTGTAAAAAAAATGCATTTTTCTTCCTTTCTGTTTTTGCAAAAAAATTTTGCAAATTAGTAATTTTTCTTCATAAATTTTGGCCAAAATTTATACTGCTACATATCTTTGGTAAAAATAACCCAAATCTGTGTAAATTATTTAGTCTTTGTGAAAGTTATAGCGTCTACAAGCTATGGTACCAAAAATTGATCACACCCGATCACATCTGATGTACTGAGCCCTCAGATCTCATTTCTTGAGACACTAACAAGCCAAGAAAGTACAAATACCCCCCCAAATAACCCCTTTTTGGAAAGTAGACATTCAAAGGAATTTAGTAAGAGGCGCATTTAGTTTTTGTCACTTTAGTCACTTGTTAGCGGATGCAGAGTGTCACTTGTCAGCGGATGCAGGGTGTCACTTGCCACGTCGCCTGCCACCGGGTCGAAGGGGGCCCCGTCAGGTAGGATGTACGGGGGCCCCATGATTTCTAACATTCAGCCGCACATTCTAGGGGGCGGCAAACTCCCGCCCGCTAGCAAGCCCGTTTCGCCGGCACCGCTGCTTATTTCACAGCGACCGATCGGGCTTGTGTACTCCCCATTCCTGGTAGCGGTGGAATGCACCATAGGGCGGACGTGATGTCATCAGCCGGAAATAATGCAAGACATGGGAGGCAACGCGGCCATCATTTCTGGCTGACGACATCACGTCCGCCCTATGGTGCGTTCCAGCGCTATCAGGAAGTGGAAGTAAACACAAACCTGATCAGTACCCGTGAAATAAGCAGCGGTACCGACAAAACGGGCTGGCTAGCGGGCGAGAGTTTGCCGTGGATCCGGCCCTGCCCACGGGGCCCCCTATTGGATGGGGACCATGGGCTTGAGCCCAGTCAAGCTCAATTGTAAGTCTGGCTCTGCTCGCAAATACCGGTAAGAATCAGATGTATCGAATACAAGAGAAGCTCCTATTAGCCTGCAAAAGGGCATACCTATAGGTAGTGTAAATATCTTCTAAACGTGCACCGTTTAGGAGATATTTACATTACATGCAGCCAGTGACATCGCTGGCGCATGCCCTCTGAAGGAACGGCCACCTGTGCCATTCCTTCAGAGCCCTTTGCCGCGAACGGCAGCTCCCGCACGCATACGTGACAGTGACATCATCACGGCTTCAGACAGTCACAGAGCAGGGGTCCGCGAGCCCCAAAGGGTGAAGAGTGGAGCTAATGCAGCGCTGACTTCTCGGCACAGGAGGGCTTCATTTTAAGCTAAGTTTTAAACAATGTGCTAGTATGCAATGCATACTAGCACATTATGCCTTTTACCTTGCAGGTTGTAAAAAAAAAAAAGGCCAGTGGTTTACAACCACTTTCACCAAACTGGATGGAAAATGAATGGCTGGACAGTGACTGCATCCTATCAGAAGCAATCACTGTGTGGGTATTTAAACAGCTGCAGGTGCTGTGGCTGTCGGAATAAAATAGCCGTCCATGTATTTCTCTGTCCACATTGTTTATCATGGATGGAGGAATCTATTGACTTTATCTTGTTAACTCTATGGGCTGAAAGGGAGAAATGACTGGTCTTATAGTGTATAAGCGACTTATTTGCAAAAGCTTTCCATCACAACCAATTAGCTTGCCTCTTAAGAAAAAGCAAGAATCAGGTTGGTATGGACAACTGTTCAAGTTTCTTGTTTTTATCCTTCAAAAATTGTCTCAACCATGCTTTTAACTTTTTCTATTTTATTTATTTTTTTTGCACAGCTTGAATTCTTTAATAAAAATGTTTCCTGCTCATCCGAACTTAAAATTGTTTGAGTCGCAAGCGTTAGGTCTGTAATATTGCTCTGGGCTTGTTTGACTGAATCCTGTAAATAGAATTACATTATCACCAGTATTTTCATTGTCTGCTATTACCAGGGATACCAGCTGCACAGAAATGTATAGACTGCCATGTAAAATGCAGACAAAAAAAAATTAAAGTTGTTCATAAAGCTAATGGGAAAAAAAAAATCTGGTTGTACTGAACGCAAGAGATGGATGAATAATGCACAATTTACGATGATCTGAAAACATCATACCTAAAGCAGCACAAGGTTTATTGGACAGATATTATTGTGTCTGCATTTTCTAATGCATGTTTTTGTTTTGTCAATGCTCACACGTGTTTGGCTGCCTTTTTTTATTCTGTAGACTCACGCACTTAGGTTTCTTCATAGAGTCTCAACTCTGCCTCCAGACCAGTGTTTCTCAACTCCAGTCCTCAAGGCGCACCAACAGGTCATGTTTTCAGGATTTCCACTATTTTGCACATGTGATTTGATCAGTTTCACTGCCTTAGTAATTACCACAGCTGTTTCATCTGAGGGAAATCCTGAAAACATGACCTGTTGGTGCGCCTTGAGGACTGGAGTTGAGAAACACTGCTCCAGACACACTCTGCTCCTTTTCTGACCTTTGCTGTGCTGTCTCATCATCTGTCCCACCTGATACCGGTGAATGTGCACTTTTAATATGATTTTTTTTTTTTTAAACTAAATGCAAGTGTTTGTATATTTTCTTATTAAACAATAAAATTATTGTCATATATTGTACAATCTTAAATGTGTATTGATTACTTATAGTTACACTTTGTTAAATGTTAATACTGCTTTGTGTGTGTAGCACCCTGATGTTTAGGCAGGGTTGCTAGTAAATTTACCTGCCAGGTATAGTTGCCTTGGCCAATTGATAGGGGATCAATTGATTCCACCCTAATTCTGGAATTGCTGCACTTCTCTTTTCTGTCACTAGATGGCTGGGTATCTGGTGGCATTGGATAAGACAAGGGCATTGCAGGGACAGATTAGGAATACATGGGGTGTCTCAGCCAATGGGTAGGGATCTTCTTGGGTCCCTTAGCCTGCTGGAACAGCCTATTTAGTTGGGTGAGGTCAGGTGATTGGGGTTCTGTGCCACCTGGATGGCTGTCTGGGTGGACTTGTGTTGTACTGTCCCGGGCTGCTAGGCCGGAGCCTGGGGCCTATCCCGGGGACATCTGGCTGCTAGGCTGTCTGAGGGCAAGAGAGCAATGTAGGGTTTGGACTCTAGCTTGCAGTCCATCCATAAGTGACCGTTCTGCTGGCTGGCTAACCTGTCGTTGTCGGAGGTACGGGGGAAGCTGTCGCCACTAAGGGCCAATCCACGTTGTTACCGGGGACCACTGAGTAGCTGAAGTGGGTGCAGGAGAAGTATTCTCACCAACCGGGGACGGTGACGAATTGGGAAACTCCAGCAGGTGTCAAGCCAGGGACCCAGCCAGCAGAGGTGATGCTTGCAGAGCAGCCTTGTGTGTCAAGCCAGGGACCGAGCAGGCCAGTGGGGTGAGAAGTATCTTGGATGCCAAGCTAGGGACCCAGCAGGGATGCGGGGCTGAAGCTTGAGGAAGATACTGAGTGAAAAGGTTGGAAGAGCTCAGGGGATCCAGTGGCAGTGGATCAGTAAGTCTAGTGAGAGAGACTGGGAGCTCAGTTGAGTGAAGATCTACAGTAGGAGATTGTAAAGGAAGTAAAAGAGTTCATTGTAACCCTTTGCTAGGAACTGTTCAAGATTGTTGCCATAGGAGACAGCGTGTCTACACATGCAGATGTGATGTCCGGCTGGGTGCCTTTCCCTGCATGGCTGTCTACCTCATAGAAGTCTCGGAGTCTGACAATTAACATTGCAACTTCTAAAGGGCGTCCTGGCCCTAAACCCTCTCTCCCACGGTTTTGTTAAGAGAAAATAAATCTTTGCATCCAAAAAGTGTCTAGCGCCCATGAATCCACCTTGCATTACACCCACCATGCCTCGTAAGCCACTCCACAACAACAACCAGAGAGCGGCTCAGCGACTGACAGCGACTTCCAGGTACAGGGGCAAAAGCCAATGCCTCCTGCTCACCTGCCCTCCAATCAGCGTTCAGGCCACGCCTCCAGTCTGACTTTGGGCCAATGCGGCGCTTTCTATTGCTTGGTTACCATCGCTAGGAGGTTTCTGGCGGATGGAAGCCTGTTTGAGTCCATATTATTTTTTTTCTGAGCTGTGACATGGTGCAAAATCCTGTATGATGATAGGCAGCTGATATAGTCCGGGAGAACATGCCACACTCGCGGATGAGCCCGCCGTCAAATGCAGGAGTATCCTGCGAATCGCGGGAGACTTGAGATGTCTGTGAGGGGAGAGCAAACGGCAGAAAGTGAAGGAGTGAGGAGAGGGGATGATCAGTGTGATAGGGAAGGTGTACAGACTTCCATTACACGGAGAGAGGGGGAAGTAAAGTTGGAGGTGAAAGGTGTTGCTGTAGCAGGAGTCAGGACAATGACAATAGCATGGCAGGTGCCCCTTCCTCCCCCCAGTCCTGGTCCTGCATGTACTGTACCTTCTCTGTGTGTTTCCAGGCATCCCTCTGTGTGCACTGCTGGCTGCCGAGTCTGTCACAGGGAGATGGATGGAGGACATGGACTTCTGCACGGACCTGAGCCTGCCACCGTTCTTCTCCTGCTGATTCCCTCAGCACTTACTTGCTGAAGGAGGCAGGCAGTGTGTGAGCCGATTCACTCCTCCGCCAGCAGCACAGGGACTGAGAGAGCCGGGACTTTAACCACTTCAATACAGGCACTTATACACCTTCCTACCCAAACCAATTTTCAGCTTTCAGCACTGTCGCATTTTGAATGACAATTGCGCAGTCATACAACACTGTACCCAAACTAATTTTTTTTTCATTTTGTTCCCACAATTGGAGCTTTCTTTTGGTGGTATTTGATCACCTCTGGGATTTTTATTTTCTGCTAAACACATTAAAAAAAAAAGACTGAAAATTTTGAAAAAAGATGTTTTTTTGGTTTCTGTTACAAAACTTTGTAAATAAGTTTTCTCCTGCACTGATGGGCACTGATGGGGCTGCGCTGATGGGCACCGATGAGGTGGCATTGATGATGGGCACTAATATGCAGCACTGATGGAGCACTGATAGGCGGCACTGATGGGCACTGATAGGTGGCACAGATATGCAGCACTGATGGTACACATGGGTGGCACTAATAGGTGGCACAGATGGGCACTGATAGGCGGCACAGATGGGCACTGATAGGCGGCACAGATGGGCACTGATAGGTGGCACTGATGGGCATGGATGGGCACTGATAAAGATACTGATGTACACTTATTGATGGCATGGATGGATGCCAATCAGTGCCAAATAATAAAGCCTGCCAATCAGTGATGCCCATTGTGGGCACTGATTGGCATCCATTGTGGACACTGATTGGCATCCCTGGTGGTCTAGGGTGGCATACCTAGTGGTGACATCCCTGGTGGTCCTAGTGGTGTCCCTGGTGGTCCAGTGTGGGCATCCGAGGGGGGGGGGCTGCGCTGATAATCAATCAGCACAGACACCCCTGTTAAGAGGAGGAGCCGATCAGCTCTCCTCTACTCGCGTCTGACAGATGCGAGTGAGGAAAAGCCGATCACCGGCTCTTCCTGTTTATATAGTGATCAGCCGTGATTGGACACGGCTGATCATGTGGTAAAGAGTCTCCATCAGAGACTGTTTACCTAGATTAGAGTTCCGGTGTGTCAGACTGACACACCGCAACAACGATCGCCACGATGCGCGCCCCTGGGGGGGCTCAGCGGCTTGATATTCTGCTGGACGTCATATGACGCCCGGTCAGGATATCGAAACCACTTTGCCAACGTCATATTGCTATATGGCGGGCGGCAAGTGGTTAAACTTCGGCAAATGCGGCCAGTGTAAATCCGCATAGGAGCCGAAATAGAAAAAATAGGCCCTCCGGTTACAGTCTCCCAGCTCTCCCGATGAACTTATGCCCCCCTCCAGCCCAGGGGTCCCACCTTATCAGCAGCCCTGGATAGAGCACTGGATGGATGGCCAGTTGGCCACCTACCTGTATGCAGGCTGGGCAACGATTGCCCTGGGCACTCCATTGACCAATCCTGTGTTCTATGGGCTAGGTAGCAGCAGGCGGGGAGGTTACAGGAGTGTCTGATGGCCAGCCAGCCGACTCAGAGAAGCTCAATCCTTGTGTTCCACCACCATGGGACCAGGAAAAGTTGACCAACGAGACCGGAAGTGAAGCAGCTCAGCTAAAAGCACCGCCCTATGTCCTCCACGGCTCCACCAATCACAAAGAATAATTGTATAGTGGGAGTGTTGGGGTGCACGGCTCTGCGCCCTGAGGAAACGCTAAAGGAAGCCAATCAAGCTTCCCAGCTACAATCACATGATTGCAGAAACGTCATGCTTCCCATAGACACCTGTGTGTACCACATCACACTGAGACCAAGCAATTTAATTGAGAAACTCTTCTCAAACTTTCAGCAAAGTCTCTGCGACTGGTTTATTGACTTGTGTGACTATATTCCTGGGCAATTTGCAAAGTTCACGGATAGATTTATTACTGAAGATAAGACAGATTTTCACTAAAAACAGACACATAATTAAGAAGTGATCAGGGTCAGGATTACTGCAGTCCCAAATGCAGCCAAAGAAGGAGTTTAGGACTAATGCCGTGCACACACAGGCGGACTTTTCGACCGGACTGGCCTGACGGGACAAATCCGTTGGACAATCCGACCATGTGTGGGCTTCATCAGACCTGCAGCGGACTTTTTTGGTCGAAAATCAGATGGACTTTAGATTTGGAACATGTTTCAAATCTTTCCGAAGGACTCGAGTCCGGTCAAAAAATCCGCTTGTCTGTATGCTAGTCCGACGGATGAAAACCGACGCTAGGGCAGCTATTGGCTACTGGCAATCAACTTCCTTATTTTAGTCCGGTTGTACGTCATCACGTACGAATCTGTCGGACCTTGGTGTGATTGTGTGTAGGCAAGTCCGTTCGTTCGAAAGTCTGTCGGAAGTCCGTCAAAAGTCCGTCGAAAGTACGTCGGAAAGACCGTCGGACCTTTGAAAAGTCCGCCCGTGTGTACACGGCATTAGGCTGTAACCTTGTAATAAATCTCTTTCATGATTCATCTCATTGCTCCTGTTTAGCACTGCTTTACCTTGCAACAGGATTGAAAAACAGAAGTTTAAAGAATATTACTTGGAATTTGTCTTTTAATTGTTATTATCTTGTTTATTGTTATTGCAGGGCAATATTCTCCAATACCTCAAAGGAGAAGATCAAGATCCCCACTGCGGGACAGAGAGACTGAAAATCAGTTTCACCGGAAATGTCACAATCGCATCACCCAGAGATGCAGAACTCAGTCATCGAACATGACTGAAGATCAGCTGCGCCAAAGACATCAGGACCCTAACGTTCCAATGGAATTCACGCCTCCTGAGGTTGATCGGAACCAGCCAGATCCAGGGAGCATCCAGAGCCCCCATCTTCATGATCAACAGAGGGAGGAGCATCCTACTTGCACAATCTGCCAACAGCAATTGGAAGAGGGAGCAGAAATCCACAGACTATCCTGTTCCCACCAGTTTCATGCCCTTTGCATCTTCAGATGGGCACAAGAGAGGGATTCCACCTGTCCCATCTGCCAGGAAAGGTTCCCTTGGTATATGACGGTAAGGCTCGGTTCACACTAGGACGACTTGGGATCCGACTTGTAAGCCCTCAAGTCGCCCCAAGTCGCCCCAGAAAGAGATTCACATTACAGTGAATGGGAGCGTCTTAATAGACACTACTGAAGTCGCTCCAACTTCAGAGCGTACTCCCTGTACTACTTGGATCCGACTTGGTAGGCGACCTGTACCATAAAAATCAATGGAAGTCTCCTCCAAGTCGAATCTCTCTCTACAGTCAAGCGACTTTGCAGGGAAAAAATTTAGTTTGCCCAGGCAAACCCCTCCCTCCCAGAGAGCTGATTATCCTGTGATTGGCCACAGCCAAAGTCGCCTGTCCTGGAGGCGACTTGAAGTCGCGTTGTAATTTGCTTAAAGTCGCGCTGAAGTCGCGTTGAAGCCGCGTTGAAGTCGACGTACAAAGTCGCGCTGAAATCGTGTTGCCCCTGTGTGTACCGAGCCTTAGTGTCTTACATCTGTTTTTTTTTTCTCCCACATTTTAAAGGTGATTGTTTTTATTAGCTGGATAAAATGATATAAACTTATTTAGTTTATTTAGAATTTTACCTTTAGGAAACTCTTAATAAATGTAATTTCTCTCTTTTCACATACAGCGTACAATTGTCATAGAGGATTATGGAACCCTGAAGTTAATGATCCCTGGCTCACTCTGGGCCAGCCGGGCCTCATTTTCCATTGGCTTTGACAACAGAGAGCCAACTATACAAGGACTGCCTGATAAAATATTAATACAATTTTTGTTGGTTTAGCGGGAAAAAAAGCCTTCTGCTGTGTGAAGGAAGCTTGGGTTGGTTACAAAGTGAAGAATAGCTTTGTAATAATTCACCAGGAACCGACCGGTATTCGGTCAGTGTGTACAGCAGTCTGTCCTACAGATTATTAGACTGGCTTTTGTCAAAGGGACATTCTGGAAAACCAGCATCCAATAGCCCTCACAGCCAATCAGCTGATCAGTGTATTCTGCCGGTGGGGGAGTCCCCATGTCAGAATACAATAGCACAGTCGGGGAGGTCGCCGTACCATTGTCGCTTGTGTTGGTACGGCAATCTGTCAGTTTTTTTAATTTTTTATTCAACCTGCTGGGTTGAATGAAAAAAAAAATGGAGTACCGGGCATAAGAATCATGTCTGCTGCTTTATTCAAATTGTCCACTTAGCTGCCAGACAACATGCAACTGTTAAAGTGCTAGTTCACACAAAATTGATATCTAAGTGAAGAGGAGTGAGTAGAATTCTCGCTACTGGTTCCCCAAGAAGCAATAAAACGCCACACACATGGTGATCAATGCATCCTCTATATAGATATACAAATAAGTATATCATCTGCTGATGAACATATTTATTATGAAAATTAGGTTAGAATTGCAGATAATTGTCCTGTGTTTGTCCTGCTCTAGAGTTCCTTGCTCTATACATCTGTAGCAGCAGTTACAGAGGGGGGTATATTCTCCATATTGGATACGAAATATATTTAATATCATACAGAAAATAATAGAAGGACATTCTGCCTGGACATTCTCCTGCTACTGAGGCCAATGTCCTAAGATCACCGCTGTGACTTTACACAAATGAAAAAAAGGTTAAAAGTAAAGAAATAACATTTGGAATGTGTCTTTAGCATTAGACAGGAGGGAAGCATCTCCAATTTACTAAACATCATTGTTTTTGCAGGCCAAGATTCTCCCATACATCATATCAGAGAATCCAAAACTTTAATATGGGCCGTTGGCTTGAAGAACAAGAGCTACAGAGTTCCAGAAGAGACCAGAACACTGACAGAAACGGCTCTATGGTGGACCAGAACCAGGCAGAACCGGGCAGTGCCCAGACTCCACCTCCTTGTAACCAGCACAGCAATGAGCTGCCTGAATGCAGCGTCTGTTTGCTGGAAATAGAAGAGGAAGACGAATCCTCTAGAATACCCTGTTCCCACCAATTCCACAACGACTGCATCACCAGGTGGATGGAACAGAGCAGAACATGTCCACTCTGCCGGGAAGGGGTCAATCATCATATATGGGTAAGTGTCCTACATCTGTTAATCTTTTCTATCACTTTTACTATTTCTGAGTACAAGTGATTGTTTTTTAATATCTGGCAAAAACATTTAGAAATCATTTTGTTCATTAAGAACATTTTCTTTAAGAAACCCTTTGATAAATCTAACTTTTCTTCTCTCACCTACAGTCTGCGTTTGATCTACCAAATTTTGAAAGGATGGCCGTTATCATCCCTGGACTATTATCATCTCTACAGCCACCAGTTAGGATGGACTTTGATCGTGAAGCACTAACTTTACGAATTCATACACCCACCAGAGATGAAGAAGGGAACAATTTCAGCAGCAGCAGGTAAGCCATGCCTGATAGAAGGATAGATTTCCCCCATTAGATGAAGAAGGGAACAATTTCAGCAGCAGCAGGTAAGCCATGCCTGATAGAAGGATAGATTTCCCCATTACAATAGTTTTCTTTCCAACTAACAAAATTATCACTTATTGGAAAATAGGGATCCTTATCCTTGTGTGATAGTTTTCTGAATAGAGCCTATTGACACCGAATCCCGTTATAGTGAATATAATCTATGAGGTTTGCTATAATGCAGATCCTTGTTACAGAGCGATTAGATGGATAAAATCTATCAATAAATTAGTGAATCAGATAAATAAAGCCTTCTACTCTGTGAAGGAAGTTTGGGTAGTTACAAAATGAACATTAGCTTTGTATTTGCTCAGAATCATGTTCATCAACTGATTTGGATTGTCTGCTTAGCTGCCAAAGGCTATAAAGCTCTTACAGGGCTAATTCACTTAAATTTGATACCTCAATTGTTAGTAAATGGTGGAGGTACAAGTGAAGCTTCTGGTGTCACCGAGATGGACATGTGTAGAACCCATTCATTTCCCAGGAAGCAATAAAACCTAACAGAGCTTTCCCTACTCTATGGAAAACAAAAAAAGAAAATATTTTATTGGATGATTCATTAGTTGCTGTGGCTGAATCAGAATATGAATGCAAGAGACAAGAACCTGTCCACTGTGACAGCAGAGGGTTACTTGGCTAATTCCGATTTGTGTCTTTTCTCCCAAAACAGCCTCCTTGACCATTGTTGGGTAACAGTGATTGTTTTGTTAGCTGGTAGAATTATTTAAAACATTTCTTTTGCTGGTTATTTATACTTCTTTTATGAAATCCTTAATACATGTTTCTTCTCTCCCCACAGATACAACTGCTGCATTGTGGACAGATGATCATAATCACTGCAGACCAAGCCATTGGTTTTCATAGATAGATCGCTAGATAGATAGATAGTGTGTTTGTTTTGAGTGTGTGTTGTGTGTGTTTGCGGTGTGTGCGTGTGTTTGCGGTGTGTGTGTGTTTGCGGTGTGTGTGGTTTGCGGTGTGTGTGTGGTTTGCGGTGTGTGTTTGCGGTGTGTGTGTGTGCGGTGTGTGTGTTTGCGGTGTGTGTGCTTGCGGTGTGTGTGTGTGGTTTGCGGTGTGTGTGTGGTTTGCGGTGTGTGTGTGCGGTGTGTGTGGTTTGCAGTGTGTGTGTGTTTGCGATGTGTGTGTTTGCGGTGTGTGTGTGGTTTGCGGTGTGTGTGTGGTTTGTGGTGTGTGTGTGGTTTGCAGTATGTGTGTTTGTGGTGTGTGTGTGTGTGGTTTGCTGTGTGTGTGTGTTTGGTAATCATTAAATACAGGCAGCACAGTGTCATAGTGGTTAGCACTCATGCCTTGCAGCACTGGGTCCTTGGTTTCCTATTCCAACCGGGATATCACCTGCATGGAGTTTGCATGTTCTCCCTGTGCTTGAGGGTTTTTTTCGCCGGGCACTCCGGTTTCCTCCTACACCCAAAGACATGTTTTAAATCGGATGGTGAATGATTAGATTAGATTAGAGTAGGGACTGGCCAGAGAGGGATTACTTTGACGCAGTTGGGCAGCTTAAACATACATTGCAATGTGTGTGTGAACTAAAAATCCCTGTTTTTATGCAAAGTGTATTAGAAAGGGTGTATAGCAGTGTGCAGAGAGTGTTCATTCAGAATTTTCAGTGTTAACATGTGGTCACACCCCTTTATTACTTGAGATATATATATATATATATATATATATATATATATATATATATATATAAATAGTGGAACCTCGGATTACGAGCATAATCCGTTCCAGGAGTATGCTCGTAATCCAATGTACTCGCATATCAAATCGAGTTTTCCCATTAAAGTCAATGGAAACGAAAATAATTTTTTCCGTATTGACGCAATACTGCATGCGGCCAGAGGCGGGGGGGCGACGGAGAGCCTCGGAAATGGCCGAAAAGGCCCGAGGGACACTTAGGCGGACCTCAGCAAACTCGGAAAGACTCCGTTCACGAGCCTTTTCGAGGTTTGCCGAGGTCAGCCGAACTGTCCTCGGCCCTTTCCGTGCTTTTCCGAACGGCGCCGATCGGCGACTTTCGGCTCTGCTCGGCTCTGGTGCCTCCTCACCTCAGGCCAAAAGCGGTAATGCTTACCGCTTTTGGCCTGAATCCTGCTCGTTTTGCGAGACCACACTCGCAAAACGAGTTAGGAATTTTAGAAATACAGTGCTCGGTTTGCGAAACGCTCGTTAACCGCATTACTCGCAAACCGAGGTTCCACTGTATATAGTATCTCACAAAAGTGAGTACACCACTCACATTTTTGTAAATATTTTATTCTATCTTTTCATGTGACAACACTGAAGAAATGACACTTTGCTACAATGTAAAGTAGTGAGTGTACAGCTTGTATAACAGTGTAAATTTGCTGTCCCCTCAAAATGACTCAACACACAGCCATTAATGTCTAGACCGCTGGCAACAAAAGTGAGTACACCACTAAGTCAAAATGTCCAAATTGGGCCCAAAGTGTCATTATTTTCCAGCACTGCCTTAACCCCCTTGGGCATGGAGTTCACCAGAGCTTCACAGGTTGCCACTGGAGTCCTCTTCCACTCCTCCATGACGACATCACGGAGCTGGTGGATGTTAGAGACCTTGCACTCCTCCGCTTTCCATTTGAGGATGCCCCACAGATGCTCAATAAGGTTTAGGTCTGGAGACATGCTTGGCCAGTCCATCACCTTTACCCTTTAGCTTCTTTAGCAAGGCAGTGCTCATCTTGGAGGTGTGTTTGGGGTCGTTATGTTGGAATACTGCGCTGCGGCCCAGTCTCCGAAGGGAGGGGATCATGCTCGGCTTCAGTGTGTCACAGTACATGATGGCATTCATGGTTCCCTCAATGAACTGTAGCTCCCCAGTGCTGGAAGCACTCATGCAGCCCCAGACCATGACACTCCCACCACCATGCTTGATTGTAGGCAAGACACACTTGTCTTTGTACTCCTCACCTGGTTGCCGCCACACACGCTTGACACCATCTGAACCAAATAGGTTTATCTTGGTCTCATCAGACACCAGGACATGGTTCCAGTAATCCATGTCCTTAGTCTGCTTGTTTTCAGCAAACTGTTTGCAGGCTTTCTTGTGCATCATCTTTAGAAGAGGCTTCCTTCTGGGACAACAGCCGCGCAGACCAATTTGATGCAGCGTGCGGCGTATGGTCTGAGCACTGACAGGCTGACCCCCCACCCCTTCAACCTCTGCAGCAGTGCTGGCAGCACTCATACGTCTAATTCCCAAAGACAACCTCTGAATATGATGCTGAGCACGTGCACTCAATTCTTTGGTCGACCATGCCGAGGCCTGTTCTGAATGGAACCTGTCCTGTTATGCTGCTGTATGGTCTTGGCCACCGTGCTGCAGCTCAGTTTCAGGGTCTTGGCAATCTTCTAATAGCCTAGGCCATCTTTATGTAGAGCAACAATTCTTTTTTTCAGATCCTCAGAGAGTTCTTTGCCATGAGGTGCCATGTTGAACTTCCAGTGACCAGTATGAGAGAGTGAGAGCGATAACACCAAATTTAACACACCTGATCCCCATTCACACCTGAGACCTTGTAACACTAACGAGTCACATGACACCGGGGAGGGAAAATGGCTATTTGGTCCCAATTTGGACATTTTCACATAGGGGTGCACTCATTTTTGTTGCCAGCGGTTTAGACATTAATGACTGTGTATTGAGTTATTTTGAGGGGACAGCAAATTTACACTGTTATACAAGCTGTACACTCACTGCTTTACATTGTAGCAAAGTGTCATTTCTTCAGTGTTGTCACATGAAAAGATATAATAAAATATTTACAAAAATGTGAGGGGTGTACTCACTTTTGTGATATACTGTATATATATATATATATATATACCATTTGGATTTGACCACAGGTGTATCTTATTTCCATTGAATAGTGCAGGCCAGTGACCAGACCTGAACCTGTAAGCTCTCCTACATCCAGCGCCAGCATAAGGCTTCTTAGGCAGCCACCTCAGGGTGCAATGATAGGAAAGGTGGGGCGGTACATTTTTCTGGGAATTCAGATTTTTAACTGTGCTGCAGACATGCAGCAGTGTGCGGAAATGTGTGTACTTTTGTAAAGCCAACTGTCAGCTTTCAATGTGGAAGTGATACAAGCGACTTTGAAGCCGCCGATCACTTCCACAACTGCCAATCTGCCGCTCCCTCGTCATGTGGGAAAGGAAAGCAAGCTGGGACTTTATATGAGGCGCGCCATGTCAAAATAGGATCAATACATAAATAAAATTACAATGCAAGATTTATTGTTGCATATACAAGTTCATACCGCATTCTAAAGAGAAACTTTATATCAAGTATAGATAGTCACATGACTTACACTAAAAAATACTGCTCATAACATACAATACAATCGGCGAATAGGTATAAACAATATATATGCATAAAATATTAATATAAATAATATAACCAAATATCGCTTGACATCTAGTAGCACTCAACGCGTTTATTGGCATTTCAGCCATTCACCAGGAGTGTAATGATGTAATATACTATAAAGAAAAATAGATATTGATAGTTAAAGATGTCCTCTGGAAAAAGAAGATTTGCACAGTCTCAAGGCTGTACCCGATATCTGCACAGGAGAGTGGGGATACTGGGTGGGATATCTCCCCCGGGGCTGAGACGGGGAACCCCCCCCAAGGACCGGGGAAAGAAGACAAGGGACCGCAAGGTGGTCATAGCGTGATCCAATGTGGTGTGTGTGCAGGTAACGTGCATTGTGATCTGTAAAAAGTAAGTGGGAGAATATCAATGATAAGGTGTTGGTTAGTGAAGGTGTGGAAGTATAATGCCCCGTACACACGGTCGGATTTTCTGGCGGAAAATGTTCGATGGGAGCTTGTTGTCGGAAATTCTGACCGTGTGTATTCTCCGAACATTTTCCATCAGAATTTCCGTCACACAAAATTTGAAATCTGGATCTCAAATTTTCCGACAACAAAATCCGTTCTCGTAAATTCAGATCGTGTGTACACAATTCCCAAGCACAAAGTTCCACGCATGCTTGGAATCAAGCAGAAGAGCCGCACTGGCCATACAGCACGAGGGAGGCGGGAAGAGAGAACCCCACTGCGCACGGCGGAGCCGCCATTCAGTGTGCTCTCACCTGTCCCGCCCACAGCCACAGATGGTAGTAGAGCGTCTGAGACGTCAGTGACACCTCGATGCGCAGGAGGCCAGACCCCGCCCCCACATCAAGTGAGGGGGAGGAACGGACTGCCGCACATCGCAGCCCCGGAGATGGAGACACACCCAGCCCCCATCAGACCTCGTCATCTTTACTGTGTTCCGCTGTTCCACCTGCAGGCACCGGGCAGGTGTCGCTGGCAAGGGCGGCGGAAGCTCAACAAACATCTGTCCACTGAGCCCCCCTCCTGTGCCCAGACCAGGAAGTGACATGTATGAGATGTCACAAGTGCTGTCATTCCTGGACCGGCATTCTGTTTAGACATGTGCAGGATGAAAAAATGTGTTTAGTTTCGTTTCGATCTGTTATTTAACTAAATTCGTTTAGTTAAATTTGTTGCATTTGTTACATTCGTTTAGTTTCGTATTCAAATTCGAAAAAATCCGCCTGCATTCGAAAAAATGCAAACCGCATTCTAAAAACTATCAAATTCAAAAAATTCTACCACATTCGAAAAAAATGTAACCAATTTGAAAAAGTAAACTATATATAACCATTTTGCGAAATTTGAATAGAATGAAATCGAAATTCCAATAGAAAACATTAGAATAGAATATATAAAAGAATAGCGTAGAAAAACAAAAGAACAGAATATAATATATTCTATTCTAATCTTTTCTATTCAAATCCATTCTGTACCAATTCTAATTTCGGAAGATGGTTTTATACACACACATATATATATATATATATATATATATATATATATATATATATATATATATATATATATATATTTTTATTTTTTTTCTGTTCTATTGTTTTTCTGTTCTAGTCTTTTCTATTAGAATTCGATTTCATTCTATTTCTGTATAACCATTTTCCGAAATTCGAATTTCATATAGAATGATTTCGCACTCAAATAGAAAAGATTAGAATAAAATAGAAAATAATAGAAAAGAATAGCATAGAAAAACAATAGACCAACAATGAAAAAATATTATATATATATCAATGAATGAATTTGAATTCAAATAGAAAAGATTAGAATAGAATAGAAAATAATAGAAAAACAATACAATAGAACAGAATAGAAAAAAATACAATATAATACAATATAATATAATATATATATCTTCCGAAATTCGAATTTGGTATAAAATGAATTCGAATTTGAATAGAAAAGATTAGAATAGAGTAGAAAAGAATAGACTAGAGAAACAATAGAACAGAATATAATAAAATATATATATTATATTTTATTCCGTTCTGTTCTATTGTTTGTCTAGTCTATTCTTTTCTATTATTTTCTATTCTAATCTTTTCTATTCAAATTCAAATTCATTCTATACGAAATTTGAACTTCAGAAGCCATGTTCCAAAATGTAAATTTCGTATAGAATGAATTTGAATTTGAATAGAAAAGACTATTATAGAATAGAAAATAATAGAAAAGAAAAGCATAGAAAAACAATAGAACAGAATAATAAAAAAATATTATATATATTCTATTGTTTTATTATTTTATATTCTATGTTACTGTATTTTTTAGAAAATCATTTTCTATTTTTTTCGTATTCGATTCGAATTTGTTTTCAAATTCGTTCGTTTTTTTTCGGATTCGTTTAAATGAGTTACTTTTGTAATTCGGAAATTCGGATGCATACGAATTTCCGAATAATGAAAAATTTGTCCGAATTTTGATTCGCAACTAAACGAAATACACATGTCTAGTGCAGCTTATCAGTGTTGCCTCAGCTTATCAATGCCGTCTCATCAGTACAGCTTATTAGTGCCCATCAATGCAGCCTAAGCTTATCAGTGCAGCTTATCAGTGCCCATCAGCGAAGAAGAAAAATTACTTATTTGCAAGATTTTATAACAAAAACAAAGAAAAAGTTGTTGGTTTTTTCAAATGTTTTGGTCTTTTTTTGTTTGTTTAGCAAAAAAATATACAACCCTGTGGTGATTAACCATTAGGTGTCCGGGCTATAGCCGAAAGACGGCTACAGCGCGGACTCCAATTGCCGGGAGGGCTTCCCTAGACGTCCTCCTGTTTACTTCCGCGATGCGCGAGCCCACGGGCGTGCATCGGGGAAATTCTGTGTTGGCCGTGTCCCTCGGGGTACTTTGTCGCAGTAAGTGGGCTTAGCACTAAATGACCATATAGTGTGACCAAACCCCTGTATTTTTTTGAATATGTTCAGGTGCTTTTAACTAGCCTTGCAGGAAATGTCATTCTTGAATGTGTGCGCTGTAATATGTTTTGTATTGTTTGTTGGTCTTATAGCAGCACCATCTTGAATCTAAACGCATTTTAGGGTGTGCTCCCCAAATGTTTTTGTAAATTGGCCGTGTCCCTTGGACACAGCCAATCACAGATCGTGCTAAATGGCCAATCACAGCGGCCATTTAGCACTCGATCTGAGTGTCAAATGAGAGATGATCTTATATGTAAACATGTCATGTGTCATCAAAGCCACATATTAGTGCATCTGTCATCAGTGTCACGTGTCATCAGTGCCACGTATCAGTGCCATCTGTCATCAGTGTCACCTGTCAGTGTCACGTGCCATCTGTCATCAGTGTCACGTGTCATCAGTGCCACGTATCAGTGCCATCTGTCATCAGTGCCACATATTAGTGCCATCTGTCATCAGTGCCACATATTAGTGCCATCTGTCATCAGTGCCATGCGTCATCAGTGCCACATATTAGTACCATCTGTCATCAGTGTCACGTGTCATCAGTGCCACGTATTAGTGCCATTTGTCATCAGTACCACATCAGTGTCACTTGCCATCGGTGCCACGTATCAGTGCCATCAGTCATCAGTGCCACATCAGTGTCACGTGTCATTGTCCTGGTGCTCCAGGGCCTTCAAAAGTGTAATAGGTAGTCAACAAGTTAGATGTGTAATTTATGCTCCTAGAACATGTGATGGCGCTCCCTGAATGTTGGGCCTCTCTAAGTGGCCAGGCTGTGAAAAAGTCCCACACATGTGGTATCCCCATACTCAGGAGGAGTAGCAGCAGGGCCGGTACAAGGCAGGGGCGGAAGAGGCACGTGCCCTGGGCAGTACCATTTGGTATAGGGGGGGCGCAGCCTGCAGGTGAAGTTCTGCCACGCCAGTGTGTACAATAATACTGTCTTACAGTGCATGTACAGCGCCCAGCGGCACTGTACAAATTGCCTTTGTGCGCTCCTGCATAATCCTCCCTTCCCTTCCCTCAGCACACAACTACACTGTTTACTCCCCTACGGAGGAGTCACGTAGTCTCTGCCAGCGCCGTGATGTCACTAACGGCCGGAGGCGAGGTGGGAGGATGCAGAGGAGCGCAGGGAGGCAGGAGCTGTGAGCTGTGTCGGCGCGCTGTCTGTTACCTCAAGCAGAGCCGAGCTGAGGAGCTGCTACCTGCCTGGCTGGCTGGCTGGCTCAGGCTGCTGGATTCAATCTGGAAGGTAGAAGAGTGCAGTGCCAGTGTCATGTGTGCCAGTGTTCTGACTCAGATCTTCAGCAGTGGTGGTCACTGGTCATTAACATCGCCTCAGCCTCCTCCCCTCCCCCAATCCAGCTATTTATTAATCTGTTTTTTAGTGTTTACTTACACAAGTTCAGACTCATAACTTCTGAGTCTGAACTTGTGTAAGTAAATGTGACAGACCTAGCCGGGAGAGAGACTTTTCGAGGGGACTGTATGCTAGCCTCTTGCCGATCGATCGGGGGCCCTGGCATTTGGGGGAACGGTGCTCTTTGTGAGCTGTATGCCTGGGGACTCTTGAGGTGGTATTACTGTGGATTCGGGTCCTGGTCCCCCAGGACACACAGACTCTGGGGACCCTGGATTTGCCATATTGGAATAGTGGCTGATTCATAATGCTGGGACAGATACTGTTAGGAGATGCTGATGTAAATTCCAACACCTGTCTGTCTATTGTCTGCTAAAATGTGTATTGTAAATAAGTCTACTATGGGATCTAAGTCATTAGATCCCCATTGTTATTTGTGTTAATTAACTCTGCTATTGTGTGAAGAAGAGTCTGTGTTGATTGTGATAATGTTGATTGGACTTTCTGAACTACAAGACGGCTAGTCTGGCCTAACGTTCATGTCTGAGTCATCTAGGCTGTCTAAAGGGATTAGTTAATTAGCTCATGTTAATTAGGTTACAGCTGTATTGTTAGAGTAATATGAGCAGGAGGTCTGCACCTCCACTTTGAGTGTATAAAAAGCCTGTATTTTGTCAATAAAGATAGATTCCTGTTTGAACTTACATACAGCCTGCCTGGTGTTTGTTCTGAGCTATCACAACTGGGTTAGAACGGCACATAGCTGAAGTTCTAATCGCGGAGCATTGGATGACCGAACCATCAGACGTTGCAATCTGATTCAATAGCTGCAGAGGAGTGTCGGGATAGTGGAACCGAGCGAGAAAGGGGCTCATTACAGTAAACACTAAAAAACAGATTAATAAAGGGCTGGATTGGGGGAGGGGAGGAGGCTGAGGCGAGGTTAATGACCAGTGACCACCACTGCTGAATACCCCACAACACTGTGCAATACCCCACAATACTGTGCAATACCCCACAATACTGTGCAATACTCTGCAATACCCCGCAATACTCTGCAATATCCCGCAATACCCCACAATACTGTGCAATAATCTGCAATACCCTGAAATACTCTGCAATACCCTGCAATACTCTGCAATACCCTACAATACTGTGCAATACTCTGCAATACCCCACAATACTGTGCAATACTCTGCAATACCCTGAAATACTCTGCAATACCCCACAATACTCTGCAATACCCTGAAATACTCTGCAATACCCCACAATACCCTGAAATACTCTGCAATACCCTGAAATACTCTGCAATACCCCGCAATACATTGCAATACCCCGCAATACATTGCAATACCCCGCAATACCCTACAACACTGTGCAATACTCTGAAATACCCCACAATACTGTGCAATACTCTGAAATACCCCACAATACTGTGCAATACTCTGCAATACCCTGAAATACTCTGCAATACACTGCAACACTGTGCAATACTCTGCAATACCCCGCAATACTCTGCAATACCCTGCAACACTGTGCAATACCCTACAATACTGTGCAATACCCCACAATACTGTGAAATACTCTGCAATACCCTGAAATACTCTGCAATACCCCGCAATACTCTGCAATTTCCCGCAATACTCTGCAATACCCCACAACACTGCAATACTCTGCAATACCCCGCAATACTCTGCAATACCCCGCAACACTGTGCAATACTCTGCAATACTGTGCAATACTCTGCAATATGCCGCAACACTGTGCAATACTCTGCAATACCCCGCAACAATGTGCAATACTCTGCAATACCCCACAATACTGTGCAATACCCCACAATACTCTGCAATACCCCGCAATACCTTGCAATACTCTGCAATACCCCGCAATACCGTGCAATACCCTGCAATACCCAGCGATACCCTGCCATACTCTGCAATACCCAGCCATACTCTGTGATACTCGGTGATACCCAGCCATACTCTGACATACCCAGCCATGCTCAGTTATACCCAGCCATGCTCAGTTATACCCAGCCATGCTCGGCCATACCCAGCCATGCTCAGCCATACTCGGCTATACTCGGCTTCTGTATGTGGCCAGTCTGTGGAAGCCTCACACATGTGGTATCGCCGTACTCAGGAGGAGTAGGAGAATCTATTTTGGGGTGTCATTTTTGGTATGTACATGCTATGTGTTAGAAATATTGTATAAACGGACAACTTTGTGTTTAAAAAAATGCGTTTTAAGCACTTCCCGCCCGCCGGTTGTCATACAACGTCCTTGACTTTGTGCGGGGATATCTGAATGATGGGTGCAACTACAGGCATCATTCAGATATCAACTTTTTTAGCCGGCTATTCTCTACACCATAAGAACGATCATAGCAGCTGTTCCACTGCTTGATATATTCTTGTTTTGAAACAACATTGATTCTTTAGTAAAAACGGGGGGTGGGTACATTTGGGTACAGTATTACATGACTGAGTAATTGTCATTCAAAATGTGAGAGCGCTGAAAATTGGTCTGGGCAGGAGGGGGGTTTAAGTGCCCTGTGGTCAGGTGGTTAAATACCACAAGAAAGTACACTAGTCTAAAAAAAAAGATAAAAATGTCATATGGGTACAGCACAGTGTTTCATGACCCTGCAATTCTCATTGAAAGTGTGAAGAGCTGTAAAAAGATTATGTTATGATCTATGGAGTCAGTCATGACAAAAACAAACTGATGGAGGGCGTTGGGTCTTAAAGGACTCTCACTTCTACACAGCTAATGCCAAGACCAATCACGTAGCTGTAGCAGGCAGCCCGCTCTGACACCAGGCACACCCCTGTACGCAGATCCCCGCCCCTACACCAAGCTCCTCCCTGTATACTCAACTCATCTCTGTACACTGAGCTCCTCCCCGTACACAAAGCTCCTCCCCACACACTTTCCTCGCCCATCCTATCCCAGCACTTTTTCCGCGCTCTGACATTCGCTGACACACCCCTCTACACATAGCCCCTCCCCCTCATTTGCCTTTCCGGCGCCTTTTCCCCGCTCTGTTCTGTTTGTTTATAGGACAGCCTCTCCGGGCCCCGCCCACGTCCCGGAACATACCATGTCTACATCAGGGGTGCCCTATCCAACGTGACACCGAAGTCGCATTCTTCATGACATTTCTCTGAGACAAGCTGGCTACCCTGCGCCCACGGAACAGTCACAACTCTTCTTCTATAGTTCCGAGCCGTCAATCCCCCGTACGTTCCCCGCGATACGGACTCCTGCCCCCCCGCCTCCCCCCGCTCTGGGATGGTAGGAGCCGCGGCGCGCTCTCCGCATCTTGGTGACCGTGTGGAGCCGGGCCTGACCCCTCATTGATTCCCGCCGGAAAGTGTCCTCTCAGGGGGGATGTGTCAGTGAGCGGAGCCCGGCGGTGCAGAGACCTCGGAGCGGCCCGTCACCTCACCGGCCGCCGCAATGGCGGACAGCGAGATGAAAGTTCCGGAGGACATGTTCAAAGATGTGAAGTTCTACCTGGTGGGGGACCTGGACCCTCAGGTGAGGCGGAGGAGGGGACCCCGGGGGGGAAGTGCTCTGTAGGCCCGGAGCTCCAGCAATGTGCGGCCCTGCCGCTGTCCGGGGTGGGGAAGCCTGTGGAGTGTGGGCCTCGCTGGGATTTGTAGTTCATCGGATGTCCGCGGGGGGCCGCCAGAGGAGTGGCCGGGCTCAGCGCCCCGAGTATATGAGGGGTCTCCACTGCCAAATAGTGAGCACAGGGTCAGCCTGAGCCGGATGGCGGACACACCACTTCCTGCCAAATAGTGAGCCTGACATGGGGAGGGAGATCATCAACACACCAGGTGTCCTGACTACAACCTACCCACAGGAATCTCTGATACCCCCCTACCAACCCAGAATCTCTGATCACCCCCACCCATATCCAGAGGAATCTCTGATCTCCCCCCTCCACCCAGAGGAATCTCTGATCTCCCCCCTCCACCCAGAGGAATCTCTGATCTCCCCCCTCCACCCAGAGGAATCTCTGATCCCCCCTACCAACCCAGAGGGATCTCTGATCTCCCCCCCAAAGGGATCTCTGATCTCCCCCCCAGAGGGATCTCTGATCTCCCCCCCAGAGGGATCTCTGATCCCCCCACCAACTGAGAAGAATCTCTGATCTCCCCCCAGAGGAATCTCTGATTCTCCCCCCCAGAGGAATCTCTGATTCTCCCCCCCAGAGGAATCTCTGATTCTCCCCCCCAGAGGAATCTCTGATTCTCCCCCCCAGAGGAATCTCTGATCTCCCCCCCAGAGGAATCTCTGATCTCCCCCCACAGAGGAATCTCTGATCTCCCCCCACAGAGGAATCTCTGATCTCCCCCCACAGAGGAATCTCTGATCTCCCCCCACAGAGGAATCTCTGATCTCCCCCCAGAGGAATCTCTGATCTCCCCCCATATCCGGAGGAATCTCTGATTTTCCCCCCCATATCCAGAGGAATCTCTGATTTTCCCCCCCATATCCAGAGGAATCTCTGATTTTCCCCCCCATATCCAGAGGAATCTCTGATTTCCCCCCCATATCCAGAGGAATCTCTGATTTCCCCCCCATATCCAGAGGAATCTCTGATTTCCCCCCCATATCCAGAGGAATCTCTGATTTCCCCCCCATATCCAGAGGAATCTCTGATTTCCCCCCCATATCCAGAGGAATCTCTGATTTCCCCCCCATATCCAGAGGAATCTCTGATTTCCCCCCCATATCCAGAGGAATCTCTGATTTCCCCCCCATATCCAGAGGAATCTCTGATTTCCCCCCCATATCCAGAGGAATCTCTGATTTCCCCCCCATATCCAGAGGAATCTCTGATTTCCCCCCCATATCCAGAGGAATCTCTGATTTCCCCCCCATATCCAGAGGAATCTCTGATTTCCCCCCCATATCCAGAGGAATCTCTGATTTCCCCCCCCCATATCCAGAGGAATCTCTGATTCCCCCCCATATCCAGAGGAATCTCTGATTCCCCCCCCATATCCAGAGGAATCTCTGATTCCCCCCCCATATCCAGAGGAATCTCTGATTCCCCCCCCATATCCAGAGGAATCTCTGATTCCCCCCCATATCCAGAGGAATCTCTGATTCCCCCCCATATCCAGAGGAATCTCTGATTGCCCCCCCATATCCAGAGGAATCTCTGATTGCCCCCCCATATCCAGAGGAATCTCTGATTGCCCCCCCCCCATATCCAGAGGAATCTCTGATTGCCCCCCCCCCATATCCAGAGGAATCTCTGATTCCCCCCCCATATCCAGAGGAATCTCTGATTCCCCCCCCATATCCAGAGGAATCTCTGATTCCCCCCCATATCCAGAGGAATCTCTGATCACCCCCTGCCCCCCCGAGGAATCTCTGATCACCCCCTGCCCCCCCCAGAGGAATCTCTGATCTGATCCCTCCTCCACCCAGAAGAATCTCTGATTTGATCCCCCCTCCCCACCCAGAGGAATCTCTGATCACCCCCTGCCCCCCCCCCCGAGGAATCTCTGATCTGATCCCTCCTCCACCCAGAGGAATCTCTGATCTGATCCCCCCCACCCAGAGGAATCTCTGACCCCCCCCCCCACCCAGAGGAATCTCTGATCTGATCCCCCCCCACCCAGAAGAATCTCTGATCTGATCCCCCCTCCCCACCCAGAGGAATCTCTGATCTGATCCCCCCCCATCCCCACCCAGAGGAATCTCTGATCTGATCCCCCCCATCCCCACCCAGAGGAATCTCTGATCTGATCCCCCCCATCCCCACCCAGAGGAATCTCTGATTTGATCCCCCCTCCCCACCCAGGGGAATCTCTGATTTGATCCCCCCTCCCCACCCAGGGGAATCTCTGATCTCCCCCCCCACACCCAGAGGAGTGTCTGATCTCCCCCCCCCACCCAGGGGAATCTCTGATCAGCCCCACACTCCAGAGGAATCTCTGATCAGCCCCACACTCCAGAGGAATCTCTGATCAGCCCCCCGCCCCAGAGGAATCTCTGATCAGCCCCCCGCCCCAGAGGAATCTCTGATCAGCCCCCCGCCCCAGAGGAATCTCTGATCAGCCCCCCGCCCCAGAGGAATCTCTGATCAGCCCCCCGCCCCAGAGGAATCTCTGATCAGCCCCCCGCCCCAGAGGAATCTCTGATCAGCCCCCCGCCCCAGAGGAATCTCTGATCAGCCCTCCGCCCCAGAGGAATCTCTGATCAGCCCCCCGCCCCAGAGGAATCTCTGATCAGCCCCCCGCCCCAGAGGAATCTCTGATCAGCCCCCCGCCCCAGAGGAATCTCTGATCAGCCCCCCAACCGAGAAGAATCTCTGATCACTCCCCCCAACCCAGAAGAATCTCTGATCACCCCCCCAACCCAGAAGAATCTCTGATCACCCCCCCAACCCAGAAGAATCTCTGATTACCCTCCCCCAACCCAGAAGAATCTCTGATTCCCCCCCCCCCCCAAAGCAGAAGAATCTCTGATTACCCCACCAACCCAGAAGAATCTCTGAGGTGCTGTATTATATTGAGGACTGCCCAGCTACATAGTAATCCCAGAAGAATCTCTGATCACCCCCCCCCCCCCCAACCCAGAAGAATCTCTGATCACTCACCCACCCATGGGGAATTTCTTTGATCACTCCCCCATCCAGAGAAATCTCTGATCACCCCCACCCTGACATCTATGTACAGTCAGGCCTCACATCCCTGTGCGCGTCTGATCATCATCATGATGGTAGAAGAGCTTACCATCTAATGTATAGCACACATTGTATAGGTCAGGGAGGGTCTGATTTAGCGTTCTATCACAGTGACATCATCCAGACATATATGTCTGACCCGCAGCTGACTTCCGCTTGGCCGGCTTAATGGGGGCGCTGCACAGGAAAGCTGCGTTCTGTGCGTCTGTTTCTTGCACCGCACATGAATGCACTGCTCTTTCCAGACACACAGAGGTGCACATTTATTGTTAATGGCACCCCAAAACGCATGTTGCAAATGCAGCCCCTAAACTGCAGTACGATGTGGTTTTGATGCATCAAAACCTGAAAAAGTAGCACAATTATTACCATGTTCCAGGACACTTGGCAGCCAATTGTAATAAATGGGATGTCAAAATGCATTGGAACACACAAGTGTGCTGTGAGCCGGCCCTAAGGCTTGTTTACATCACATTTGTTCAGGTGTGATTTTTTATTTATTTATTTTAAATGCAGTAAAAACTCAGTACAGAAGCATGCAAAAAAAATTAACGTATTGCAATGAGCTGAGTTTACACCATTGGATTGCTTTAATGTGTAGAAAGGGAGAACAACCGGAAGCTCCACCTAAGTGCAGTATTAAAAGCTGATTTTAATGGCAAGGCATAGAAGTACACTTACAAGAGGTAAGAAAAACATAGGCTCATCTGTATTAGTAGTCCCGGGGGCTCCTCATGTCCGGAAGGGGTTCCTGGTGCGTGGCTGTGTTGATAGCAGGTCCGCAGCACTTCCGGACATGAGGAGCCCCCAGGACTACTAATACAGATGAGCCTATGTTTTTCTTACCTCTTGTAAGTGTACTTCTATGCCCTACCATTAAAATCAGATTTTAATACTGCACTTAGGTGGCGCTTCCATTGTTCTCCCTTTCTAGTTCTGTGTACAGAGTCCGCTCTCTGAGGACAGCATCCGCCCTTGTCACCTCATCCTTGGTCTAATGTTTTTCCTATGGGCTAATGATCTCCTTATGATACAAACCTATTAATAGTGATTTTAATATTACTATTATTCTCCTTTCTACTACACTGTACCTTGCGCTCACAGTTACTGTTACCGTTGCTTTCATGTGTGTTTAAAGGAGAAGTAGGGCTTAGCCCTCATTCACATTGACTGTGGCTTTAAAATCATGCAACTTGATTTGAAATCGCATGATTTCAAAGCTGCATGTCAGTGTGACTTGTAGGGATGTCCAGATAATAGTATCGGTACAATCCTACAAGTCGCACTGATGATACCGAGCATTTACTTGTACTCCTGCAAATGCTCCCGAAGCCTAGTCTGATAGCTGGGCACTCAGCGATGATCGAGCGGAGGAAGTTATAATCACCGATCTCCCTGTGTGGTCTTCAATAAAGCAGCTGACAGACGCTTCTCCTCCTCTCCCCTCCCCTTGTTGTAAAAAATAGCAAACTACTGACACAGTCTACGCCTCATCAGTGCTGCATATTAGTGCCACTGTCCCATGACATTAAAAAAAAAAGAATCGGTATCGGCGAGTACTAGAGAAAAAAAAGTATCAGTACTTGGTCTTTAAAAAGTGGTATCGGGGATAACCCTAGCAACTTGGAGTACATCTGTGTGGTTTCATGCACAGGTGTCTATGCAAGTTGCACTCAAAATTGCCAATAGTAGTGCAGGAACTACTTTTTCAAAGCGATGTGGCCCGCAAAGTTGGCATCGCACCAATTTGAACAGTGTGATTGCCGGGAATAGGATGCAACTTGTCAAACCGTGTGACAAGTCGCTCCAATGTGAACGAGGGCTAAAAGTCTTTTGGCCAAACTTTTCTGTGGGTTACAGGAGTGCACTTCATTCTGCCCTCATGTGACCTGTGTTCATTCAGTCCAAGCTCTGGTGAGATCCTGACTTTAAAGTGGAACTTCACCCAAAAGGGGGAAGTTTCGGTTGTTTGCAACCACCCTCCTCCACTGTCACATTTGACACTTTTTTTTTTTTTTTAGTAGGGTAGGGGGGAGCGAGTGCCTGACTTTGACAGGTACCGTCTCCCATCTCCAGTCAGATGTGCTGCGGCGATCTGAGCTTGCAGTTTGTTTTGGTTTGGAGTCGCCTACTTCAGGCCCTGAACCATGCCACCATCTTCCTTTTTACATTACAGGGAGCCAGCTGTCTCTTACTGGTATTTGCAGTCAGCGATGCAGCAGATCTTGCACATGTACAGACAGATCCAGCACCATGTCTGCTCACACACAGTTCTATAATTGCATTTCTGCAAAAATTTAGTGCAACATTGCCTTGCTGTTATTTTACCAGTTAATTGGCTTATAGCCCAACTCCTTGCTGCTCCACACCCCTCCTTCTGTATGTCCAAGAAGGTCCCCTAGCTTGTATTTTATTTTATACTTACCTTTTCTGATGTCCTCAAGTAAGTGATTCTGCAAGATCCTTCTTGCCTCTTCTGCAGCCTGAGCGGTTCTTACTCACGCAGGGAGATGTAATGACATCATCGCTGCTATCTGTTCCACTTCGTGGTGAATCAAGGAAACTAAAGCCCATTGACTCAGGCCTTTCAGCATATGTCAGGGCAAAAAATAAATAAACACATACAAAGTACACTCTACATTGCATGAGTATTTGCTGACATATTTACAATAACCTGTTGATTGCTAGAATTGCAGGCTGTCTTAAAGACAAACTTCACCCTCCTAATGAAATTTAATTTCCTATCCCCCCCCCCAACTTGGCTTTGATGCTTTGTTTTGGAGTCGCCTACTCAAGGCAGCTGTCTCTTGTTGGTTTTTGCAGCCAGTGATGCAGCAAGTCTTGCACATGTGCAGACCGATCCAGCACCTTGTCTGTTGACATGCAGTGCTATGAATGGAGGAATGTAATGCCTCCCGGAATGATGATGTCACATATTACAGGAGGTATTACTTTTCTCCATTCATAGAACAGTATATAAACCAACATGATACTGGATCTCCATGCATAAACAAGATCTACCGCCACTTCTATTTACATGGATGGAAAGCCATGCCTCTTGAGATAATCTGACATTAGTATCACAGGAGGCTGCAGGGAGAGATTAAAACATTATTTTCGCCTAGGCGGAATGGATATTTTTATTTATATTAAAGTGGAGAGAATGCTGAAAAGTTTTATTTTTAATTGAAGGCCTCTTCTTAATTTGCTATTGTGGGCTGATAACACAACCATTTTTGTTGGCCGTGGTATTAATTCGGTTTGTCATTGCTAAAATACTCATTCCATCCCACTGTCATCTTCTCCACAGCAATGGGACTAATTTACTTGTATTCCAAGATAAGAGGAGGGATAGATAGAGGGACGAGAAGGGGTAAAGAGATGCTTGAAATGGCATAGGATGGCTATGAATTTTTGGCATGATCAACGGGTATATTTTGCACTTTCCAAGCATGTAACAAAACACTTTCAATATTATAACAGACCAAAAGGGAGCAAATAAGACATATTTATTGTCAGGGTTTACACAAACACTTTAAAGTAACTCACACTATCCTGAACATTTGCTATCCAGAGGTTACCCACTGAGAACTGTATCAGCAGAGTTGATGGGTACAGAGATCAAGGCAAGGGACCTTCTCAACTTTTCCTAGGTAACCTGGAATTGGCCTCGCCTTTCCTGGGCTTCCTTTTGGCCTGCAAGGTCATTGGTCACATTACAGGACCATTGGGGAGGCTTGTGAGCAAGCTGGGAGAAGCTTGGCTTTTCCAGGCTATGATGGGATGACTGAGGTTTGCTTCAAGGGTCTGTTCACATACACATTCAATTGGGTAATATAATATATATTACATGGGCGGCACAGTGGTGTAGTGGATAGCACTTTCGCCTAGCAGTAAAAAGGGTCACTGGTTCGAATCCCAACCACGACACTACCTGCCTGGAGTTTGCATGTTCTCCCTGTGCCTGCGTGGGTTTCCTCCGGGTACTCCGGTTTCCTCCCACACTCCAAAGACATGCTGGTAGGTTAATTGGATCCTGTCTAAATTGTCCCTAGTATGTATGAATGTGAGTTAGGCACCTTAGATTGTAAGCTCCTTGAGAGTAGGGACTGATGTGAATGTATATGTAAAGTGTTGCGTAAATTGACGGCGCTATATAAGTAACTGAAATAAAAATAAATTACCTCTTCACACATTAAGGAAACGCACATATGCATGTTCTGTAGTGCAATATAAACTGGAGCAATCTAACTCTTTCCTCCAATCAGATCTCGGAGCTCTCCTCACTGCGCTCTTCAGAGTGTAACTTCAGCTCTCTGCCCCCTGTTTTCTGACCACTCAGACAAGCTACTTTGAACGGCTGTTGAGAAGACAAGACTGCATATAAATAAATGCAACTTAAGTTAAGTAGGAGGGTTTGTTTCACCTGTTAGTTTACTGGGTGTCTGTAAGTGTTTACAACCATGTTAATATATAAAAATTACATTTACAGGACCAAAAGGATTCCCAATTATTATTATAATTATTATTATTATTATTACTACAATACAAGATTTATATAGCGCCAACAGTTTGTGTAGCGCAGACAGTACACTTACAATACAAATCAATACTGGAGGGATCAGAGGACCCTGCTCGTTAGAGCTTACAACCTAGAAGGGAGGGTCAAGTGGAACAAATGGTAATAACTGTGGGGGGTGAGCTGATGGAGAAAATGCAAATATAGTTAGGTGTGGGCAGCGTAGGCTAGGCTTCTCTGAAGAGAAGGGTTTTCAGGGATCGTCTAAAAGCGAATAGAGTAGGAGATAAGTGGACAGATTGGGGTAAGGCATTCCATAGGATTGGAGATACTTTGGAAAAGTCCTGGAGGGGAGCATGGGAGGAGGTGACGAGGGAGCTAGAGAGCAGAAGGTCTTGAGAGGAACGAAGGGAACGAGTAGGTTGGTATTTAGAGACTAGGCTAGTGATGTATCTGGGGGATAAATTGTGGATGGCTTTGTAAGTAGTTGTTAGTATTTTGAATTGAATTCGTTGGGTGAGCGGAAGCTAGTGGAGGGGTAGCAGACACAGGGCGATTGGTAAGGTGGATGAGTCTGGCAGCAGCATTCATGATGGATTGAAGAGGTGATAGACTATGTAGAGGTAAGCCAATGAGAAGGGATTTGCTGTAGTTGAGGCGAGAGATGACCAGCGAGTGAATTAGGAGCTTTGTTGTGTCATTGGTTAAAAAAGGGCGTATTTTGGAGATGTTGCGGAGGTTGAGGCGGCAAGATTTGGACGTGGTGCTTAAAGGAGAGTTCAGAGTCCAGGGCTACACCTAAAACCTTGGCATGCGTGGATGGGCTTATAGTTGTGCCATCGATTTTGACAGAGAGATCAGGGGAAGGGAAAGGGGCATATGGGGGAAGAATAATTACAAGTTCGGTTTTGGATAGATTGAGTTTTTGAGGAAGTGGTATGACATCCAGACTGATATATCTGTTAGTAAATTAGTGATACGTGAGGAGTGAGCTGAGGGGTAGAGAAATAGATTTGGGTGTCGTCAGCATAGAGGTGGTATTGGTATCAGCTGACCAAGGGAGGAGGTGTAGATTGAAAATAGGAGAGGTCCAAGAACAGATCCTTGGGGCACCCCAACAGAGAAATGGAGAGGAGACAGTAGAGTTGTAAGAAACGCTAAAGGTGTGGCTGGATAAGTAGGAAGAGAACCAGCGAAGAGTACAGTCATGGAGCCCAAAGGCGTGGAGTTTTTTTAGGATAATCAGGGAAGGCTATTGAATCCAGTTCAAGGGAACTCCGCCTGCAAGGACGTTTGTAACCACGTTTCCCAGGGATCCTCAGAAGACGACAGCCTTGCTGTCACAGATTGGCGACTTGGTAGACCAGCAGGTTCTTATTCCAGTGCCACAGTGAGAAATAAACCACGGTTTCTACTTTCGCGTTTTCGTAGTAAGGAAACCGTCGGGCAAATTCCGCCTAATATTGAACTTGAAGTCCCTGAACAAATGGGTGACCTACAAGAAATTTCGGATGGAAGCAATCTTTACAGTGAAGTCAATTCTTCCCCCGGATTGATTCATGGCCCCCCTTGATTTGAGGGACGCCTATTTACATGTTCCGATCCACAAAGAATCTCAAAAATTTTTGAGGGTGGCAATCAAGTGGTGAAAGCAGGTCCGACATTTTCAATTCAGGGCCCTGCCATTCGGCCTGTCCCCATCCCCCAGGATTTCTATGAAAATCCTGGCGGAGGTACTGCCCCCCCCTGAGACTGAAAGGAAGATCGGTCATCCCATACTTAGACGACCTTTTATTTTTTGCACACTCCAATTACAAAATCTGCGGGTGGCCATTTCCTTTCTGGAAAAGCTGGGGTGGTTGATAAACGGGGAGAGGTCAAACCTAACCCCAACACAGGTCTTGCAGTACTTGGGGTTTTTGGTGAACTCAGTGATGCAAAAGATCTATCTCAGAGGAGAAAGTAGAAAAGGTGAAGGCGACAATAGCCTTTTTTTCAGAACAATCTAGCAGTTTCCATCCATTCAGCTATGTCGGGTCTGGGTCTCTTGGCAGCAACAATCCCTGTATTACCATGGGCTAATTTCAGGTGTCTCCAGACCAATATCCTGAACAGCTGGGACGGGGCGCAGGAATTGCTGGACACGACTTTCCGCCTATCTCCAAAGACCAAGAGGTCTCTGTGGTTGTGGAGGGACGAAGAGAATCTTGTGTGGGGTCTATTATGGTCTCTTCCAGTGCCTGGGGGACCCACTGGGGGTCGAGTAGCCCAAGGGCACTGGGAGAAAGCACAGTCCCAAAGATCAGCCAACTGGAGGGAGTTTCAAGCGGTCTGGGAAGCGCTAAAGGCATTTGCCAGAGCTAAAAGTCACCACGTAAGGGATTAGCTAGGATTAGACCTGTTTCCTTCAAAATTCTGCCAAAATGGGACCCATTGACAGTATTGCAAGGTTGGATAAAATAGTCTCAGAAGGAAGAGCTGTCCTTTAAAATGGGTCACGCTCAAAACTTTAGTGGCAATATCCACAGCTAGACACATTAGCGAGCTGCAGGCACTTCCCATTAAGGAGCCTTTCCTGCAAATTTTTGAAGACAGACTGGTATTGCGTACAGATCCAGGGTTTTTTCCTAAAGTGGTTTCAAAATTCCACAAGACTCAGGTAATTGTTTTGCCTACCATCTTTCTGTGGGTCCCCAACCAATCCAAAGGAAACAGACTTCCACCAACTGGATGTGAGAGCCTGTGTCTTGCGGTATCTGGAATTGTCAAAGCATTAGAAAATCCAATGCTCTATTCATTTTGCATGCGGGAAAACAATTGGGGTTCCAAGCTTTGAAAGGCACAATCGCAAGGTGGATTAAACAAGCTATTGTGGAAGCTTACAAGATTTTTAAAAAAGGAATGTCCTTTTCCCCCCATGGCTCACTCTTGGGCGGAGTGAGCTGGAGCAGCAACATGGTTAAACTACTCAACTTTCATGAAGCATTATAGATTGGACCTTATCTCAGTGCAAGACCAAGCGTTTGGGGGAAAAGTCCTCCAAGCGGTAGACACCCCCCCATCTGGTAAGTTCTTGTTGATCCTCTCTAGTGCTGTCCTGAACAGACGACTAGAGTTAGACTTACCGGTAACTCTCTTTCTAGGAGTCATCCAGGACAGCAGGGATTCCCCTACCTATATGCTGTCATAACTTTGGAGGAGTTTTTTTTTTTTCAGAAGCCGTTCCGGGGATGTTATCGGTTAAAGACTGGGGAAGAGGGACGGAAGCCGCCCTTTATGGATCTGAATGTTGTGTTTCCTGCCTCCGGAGGTTGAGCCTATCTCTCTAGTGCTGTCCTGGACAACTCATAGCTCCTAGAAACAGTTACCAATAAGTTTAATTCTACTTTTTTAGCATATGGTAATGAAAAACTTCATGTCATTGAAGGAAGTATGAATGGAAAAATGTACCAAGACATTCCTGATAAAAATCTGTTGGCATCTAGCAGGATGATGAAGATGAAACAAAGGTGGACATTTCAGCAAGACAATGATCCCAAACGCAAGGCCAAGGAAACTCTCTATTGGTTTCAAAGAGAAAACTGCTAGAATGTCCCAGCCAATCTCCTGACTTGAATCCAATAGAAGATCTATGGAAAGAACTAAAGATCAGAGTTCATAGAAGAGGCCCACCGAACCTTCAAGATTTGAAGACTGTGTGTGTGTGTGTGTGTGTGTGTGTGTGTGTGTGTGTGTGTGTGTGTGTGTGTGTGTGTGTGTGTGTGTGAGAATGGGCCAAAATCACACCTGAGCAATGTGCCTAGTTTCTTCATGCAGGAGGTGTCTTGAAGCTGTCATTACCAACAAGGGTTTTTGTCTGAAGTATTAAACAAATCTTAGTTAGCATGTTCAATACTTTTTCCCTGTGTCATTCCATTTTAGTACACATAACCTCATTTCTGAACTTTTGTTTTGGTGTCTTTGTATGTATGGATTGCATGTATTGTTACCATCATGTGAAAATTTAATGTCCATAGCACCTTTAGAACTCTACCTAGAAAAATGGTGACGTGTTCAATACTTTATTTACCCACTGTATATTACAGCTTACCAATCATTAGATGTGATTACCTCCATAAGTTTTCGGTTTTAGGCTTTTTCCCTTCTGTTTTCCCCATGGTGATGTGGCCAGTAACCCACCTCCTGTAGAGTGTCTCCATTATGGACGAAGGAGCACAGGGGCACCTTTTAGACAGCAGCATTGTCATTCTGGGGGAGGGGAGTGTAAGATGGATTAGCAGATTTTCATACACTAACAAACTGAAGCTGATTTCCAACGTGCACTGCAATCACAGCAACTTTTTTTTTTTTTTTTTTTTTGTGGGATGAACGTTTTACATACTGTACATAAAAGCTAATCATTGTCAGCACCTCTGTCAGTGGTAAATGGTTTGTCTCAATACTCTTAACTGATACATTTGTAGAACAACTTGTTTTGTTAAACACTGAAGCACTTGGGTGCTTGTTACAAGTGCATGCTGAGCAGCCAAATCAAGCTCCGGTGTCCACTCCATGAAGCTCTATTGACACCTGAGCATTTTGGGATTGTGGCAGAATCGCTTCAATTCTGCCCACTTTCTCAAACGCACTACAACCACAAAATGCAGGTTCTGGTTCCATTATTTTCAATGGCACCTAAATTGCGGTGCAGTTTTGCTGCATGATTTATTGTGTGGCAAATAGCATTGCGTGAAGTTGGTCACCCAAAAGAAGCTTCTGCTCCTTTTTGGGTGACCCAGCTTCACGCAGTGCTATTTGCCACGATTGCTGAACCTGCATTTTGCAATTTGTATTGAGTTTTGAGATTGCAAAATGGCCAGGTGTGAATGGAGCCTTAGTCCCGGTCCACAATGATGCGGATCAGTTGCGATCCGAAAAGCATGGCATCTGAAAATACCTTGTTTTCTATGAAGGACGTTCACATCTATGCGGTGCGATTTTTCTTTTTCTTTTTTTTTTTTTGATCCAGTTAAAAAAGGGTCCTGTGTGAGATTGGAGGATGCCATTCTAAGATAACTGTTCACATAGGGTGTAATTCACAGCCAGTCTTGCATAGAAGTGGATAAAAGGCAGTTTTGTAGAGAAAAGGGTGGACAGAATTTCTAGCAAATGAAAGCAGATTAAAAATTGCAGCAGTGCTAAATTCGCCTTGAACAAAAAGGTATTCACAATCGCATTCCTAAATCTTAGAATTGCATCTGAATCGCTGAACAGCTGCCTTTTGATAATCTGAAAACTGACATAAAAATCGCACCACATAAAGTAAACCCTATTGCTTGACTATATGTAAAAATATAAAAAAAAAAATACCTGCCCGCTTCCCGGAACTGCATGTGTTGGGTGATATGATTTGCACATCCTTGCAAACTTAGGCCGGCCATACACTGTTCAATCTTGGCCGGTTCAGCAGGAACCGGTCGAGATTCGAATTGTGTATGGGCAGGCTCAATGTACCAAGTTCAACGATCAATCAACAACCAGCATGCCAGGTTTTACCTACCATTATCGCTAGCGACTGTCTTCCCCCAGTGGGGACCCCCCCTCCTCGGTAGAAGACAATGGCCCAATGGAGGGTTTCCTGCATCAACACTGTCTGAATCAGCGAATTTCTTTCCTGCAACCTATAGTTGCAAGTAAGAAATTTTTGCTCTGTGTATGGCTGGCCTTACTGGCTAGTTCGCAGGGGAAAATATAAAAGAAAATCATAAAGAAAACAAATTCAGACACTACGTCTCAGAATTGGTAAGATGCAATATAATAAATGTTTGCTTTTAGGCTTAATACTGCTGTAAACATTGACCTTGAGTTATGGAGCAGTAAAAGCCTCTATGCCAGGAGAAAATAATGTGATTCTAAGACCCCTGTAGGATAATGCAGGATTTAAGAAAAACCTACAGGTGGAGGGCTCTTTTTAATTGAGTTGTACCACGTCTGCACACTGGAGTGATGTTCTGTACTATATGGTCAATGAGTGACCCGGTCTTTCATGTTCTACCTTAAGTCGAAGAACTACTTTTAGACCACTTTCACACTGGGGCGCTTTTTAGGTGTTTTAAAAATAGTGCCTGAAAAGTGCCTAGCATGCCTCCCCAGTGTGAAAGTCTGAGTGCTTTCACACTGGGGCGGTGTACTTGCAGGATGGGGAAAAAAGTCCTGCAAGCAGCATCTTTGGGGCGGTGCTGGAGCAGTGTACACCGCCCCTGTCCATTGAAATGACAGTAACATGGACGCTTTTAACCCTTTGGCCGATAGCGGGGGTTAAAAGCGCCCCCCCATAAAGACTTGCCTTCTTATTTGTATGTTAAGACGCATCCGTTAACTAGGGCTGGGAAAAAAATTGATTTAAATCTTGAATCGAGTTGAGAGGTCAAATCGATTCAAAATTTAAGCAAATCGTTGTTTGTTTTTTTTTTTTTTTAGTCCTTTTGTTTTTTTTTGTTTTTTATTTCACCGCTTCGGCCTAGTCCGCAGCTACGGCCGGACGCCGCGGACTAGGCCGATTCCGCGGCCTCGCCTAAAAACTCATGCCCGCAGCACCTCCGGATACCGCGCAGGGCCTGAAGAGCTGTGGGCAAGGAGTTTTTAGGTGAGGCCGCGGCTTCGGCCTAGTCTGCGAGGCCGGACGCCGCGGACTAGGCTGAAGCCGCAGCCTCGCCTAAAAGCTCATGCCCGCAGCGCCTCGGGACTGGCGCGGTTTCCAAAATAAAAAAAATTGGTGTGAATTGAGTTTTTTTTTTAAGAGAATCGAGTTTTTTTTTTTTTAAGATCTCCAAGCCCTACCGTTAATGTTGTTTTACAGTTGCTTAGATATAGCCCCTTAAAGCATAAGCATGAGTTTGTAAAGACCTTTTTTTTTTTTTCTAACACAACGCACTGCAATGCAGTACCGCAAGTTGCCTTGGTGCGTTGGGGTGCCATTCAAAATGAACACATTTTGGCGCGTTGCCGCAGCACGAAAGTGTAAAAAGGCCTTGCATCGCTATTGCTCTGCGCTGATCCATTAAATTGAACGGAGATAGATGTGACACAATTGTTGGAAAAAAAGAAGTGCCAAATGCTTACATGTCTGAAAGCAAATATGATTATGCTGTATCGATTTAAAGTTACAATCTTTATAAAAAGTAAGGGGCAGGGAACAACAACAACGCATAATCCCAGAGAGATTGTAGTAAAGCCCACTGCAAAGCAAGTATTGTATAAAATGTGAGGATGTTAAAACAGACTACACAACATCTCCTCAATCCCTGTTAACTGCCCTCTGAAAAGTGATCCACTGCAGAGTGTTACATTTTTGTAACATTCGCACACTGATATTCATATCTTGCTAATTATAATCACAAATATATCCATGCATTTCCTTTTAGACATTAATGAACCCCAAGTAAAGTAAACATTGCCATCTGTGGTCTGGAAACCACATTTGTATTTGTAATAATATTCACTGAACAGACTGAGTGATGCTTTTAGTAACTGTCTTTTTAATGGCTTTTATTTTACAGATTGTGCAGATGCTAAAAGCAGGAAGAGCAAAGGAAGTGTCATATAATGCTCTAGCTACACACATAATTGCAGAAGATGGAGACAATCCTGAGGTTGGAGAAGCCAGAGAAGTATTTGATCTCCCCATTGTAAAGGTAAGTTTTATGAAGTAACTTTGGCGTTCATTAGATCTTTTGTAAAAATAAACACTGGATACGATCATTTGTCACTTGGATGATAAACAATCATTTAGCTGCTTTTAAACCATTCAGAGGAGACTTTATCAAAATGGTAGCAGATAGAATCTGAAGGAGCTGTGCATAGCAACCAGTAAGCTTCTATCTTTCAATTTTAAAGCTTAAAGTAGTTCTAAAGGCTCACGTTTTTTTTCCAATAATGCTTTAAGGTAAAAAACCTTCTGGGCATATCCCCACTTATACTTGAGCCCCATCTTGATTCAGCGATGTGCAGGAGAGCAGCGGCTCTCCTGGGTCTCCTCATTGGATCCTGCTGCTGTCAATTGCATCCAGAGGGACAATGAGGAGAGAACGGGGGGCAGGGCCAAGACACGCTTTGTGTGTGAATGGGGACACAGCGTTCGGCTTGGGAGTGCACTAATAGCATAAGGCTTGCTATTTGGGGCACTCGGGGGGGGGGGGGAGCCAGCAGTCAGGGGACCCAAAAAGAAGAGGATTGGGGCTGCTCTGTACAAAACCATTGCAAAGAGCAGGTATGTGTGTGGTTTTTAATCTTTCCTTAAGAATTACTTTAACTGATCAACTCTGTGTGCAAGAAAAGGGGCAGGAGAAGAGCAGTATACACAGTGAGGGGGCATTCTGTACAGACAGGCTCCCTCACTTGCTGACATTGTCATTGTCAGCTTTTAAATGTAATTGTCGGCTCTTTTTCTTCTATACCTCATAGCACGGGGAAGTAGCTATGTTAAACAAAGGGGCGGGTTCACCCAGTGACATCACCCAGTGACCCTGTCCCTTTGTTTAATTTAGTGGCGGGACCGATTGACAGCTCCTTCCCGGCGCTATTAAGTATAGAAGAAAAAGAGCTGACAATTAAGCTGACAGTGGCAGTCAGCGCCGGCAAGTGAGGGAGCCTGTCTGTACAAACTGCTCCCTCACTGTGTATACTGCTCTTCTCCTGTCTTTCTCTGCCCAATTTTTGATTCTTTTTAGTTTGTTTAGCAAAAAAAGCACTGGAGCGCAATGCTGTGGAAGAGGCAGGAGAGGCTGGCTCATTCTCCCAGTGGCTCACTGAGAGGCTTAGCCAGCTGCTGGTCCAGGCATTTGAGTGGATCTCATCGTTCGAGTTGGGATCTCTCTAGAGCCTGGACCTGGTGAGTGACGTCAGCTGACAGCAGGCTTTAGGCTGCTGTTGGCTGTATAAGGACCCTGCTGGGCTTCTTTAATACGTTACAAGCTGTTCGGTCTCTAAATTCTGCGGAGTAGCTTTAACTTGCTGCATTTAAAGCCTTGGTAGTAGAATGGTCGTCCTGCCCCCAACAGTGCCTCCTTCCTTGCCCACCTTTTCTAGCCATTCCCGTTGGTCAAAATAGCTGTGGAGAGTGATGTCACCATCCAGCCTCTTCACCTCGCCCACTCGGGGAATGCTTTGCATTCACTAAAAAAATGCAAAGCATTCTCTGAATGGCACCCGTGCCAAACGGCCAATCTACTGTGTTCAGAAATCAGCAGGGCAGCTGCTCTGCGGAATCCAGAAGCAAGTGGGGATCACTGGACTACTACTACTTCAGTGATTTCCAGCTTCCAGGGGCATCGGTCAGGTATCGTATATGCTTAGTGATATGGGTATATTGGTGCAGCTTGGACCATTCTATAAAATATCTATACCTGAAATTCCTCTTTAAAGCCTAGGTTTTTAGTTAAAGTGGTTCCAAAGCCTTAAGGTGTTTTACCTTAAAGCGGAGCTCCACCCAAAAGTGCCAAAAGTGGAAGCTCTGCTTGTCTGCCTTCGGTGAACTGGGCCGGAAGTTCGCCCCCTCCCCCCCCTCCCCCGCTGCCTTCTGGGACACTTCAGACACTTTCTAGGGCTCATAGCATGAAGGTACTCTCCCAGTTTCTAGAGCAGTTCACTAAAAATTAAAAGGTGAACGAACACTGTACACACACCCCCCCCCCCCCCCCACTAAATATTAAAAGCCAATGTAAGGTTCCAGGGATTCGAAAGCCTTGGTCTTCTCCTGAGATGGATCAGAGCGATTCTAATTTGTCAAGTGCTAACGTGACTGCCTTGACGAATCAAAATCTCCCTGATCCATCCTGGCTTCATCCTTAAAGTATAGCTAAAGGCAAAACGTTTTTAAAAAATTTTGAATAGAGTGGATTAGAACACCTGTCTTTGTCCCTGTTAGGGAGATTCACCCCCTCTATTTGTTCTGTTTACCATTATTAGTAAAAGAAAATCCCAAATTTTGGGTTGTTACCAGAAAATTAAGAGGAGAAATCTTCCAACGGAATCACTAGTTCTGGTGACCTTGGGGTCCCTAAGGAATTCCCTTCATTTACAGGGATTTCCTCTCACTTGCTAAGGGAAATCTTTGCAAAGGCGCACAGACGGCTAAAAAAAATTTGACCGGAGTTATAACTCCTTTTTGCTCAATCCAAAATGGAAAAAAAAGAAAGTTTTGCCCATAGTTCTACTTTAAAGGAAGAACACCACAGCTTTCAAATCTCCATTTCTCAGTCCGGCTCATCAAAAGGAAATTTTTCTTCATTGACTGGACCCGACCCCACCCCCAGACAATCAGTCAGCCTCTCTCTATGCCACTGCTTTCTTAAGAGACCAGCTTTTTTTTTTTTCCTATGCTTGATGTGACCCCGTGAGGGTCCAAGCTTATGTTCTCAAGGATTGGATTCCACCCTTTCCTGTCAGGGGGCACCATTATAGATCTGTGATGGCTGCTTGGGTTTTTTTGGTATCAAGCAATTTGTTTCCAGATTGGTAAGGCTGCACCTATCTTCTGTCAACATATTTTCAAAGTTGTAATAAGTGCATGTTGCAGCCTCATCTAATGCCAATTTCTGGCATAATGTCCTTTTTGGCTTTGTCTTTAAGGTCAAGGCAATCCCCAGCTCTGTTTTTTCTTGGGCCTGTTAGAAATTTATAAGATCTGCAAATATAGAGGATCTACAAAGAGGAGTGGGACAAAATCCCTCCTGAGACGTGTCCAAACCTGGTGGCCAACTACAAGAAATGTCTGACCTCTGATTGTCAACAAGGGTTTTGCCAATAAGTACGAAGTCATGTTTTGTGAAGGGGTCAAATACTTATTTCACTCATTAAAATGCAAATCAATTTATAACTTTAAAATGTGTTTTTCTAAATATTTTTGTTATTCTGTCTTTCACTGTTAAACCTACCATTAAAATTATCATTTCTTTGTCGGTGGGCAAACGTACAAAATCAGCAGGTGATCAAATACTGTACTTGTAGGTTTGCCATTAGTAAATCAACCCCATAGTGTTGGACCTGTGTGATAAATCGATATAATAACATTTTTGCCTTGAATTTATTAAATTGCAGTTTAAGGTGGCAAATAAAAGCAAGCAGTTGTGCTAAAGTCAGTTTTCTCAGTGCTTAAACTCCATTCTGTTTGATGGGAAAGGTAGACTTTATGTAGTACTAGTTGATGTTAATAACCCACAGGGGTATTCAGGGACCATTTAATTCTTTATTTGTGCTAAGTGTGAATTTTAGTGATCCACTTTTAAACATTTATAGAGCTGCTGCTCTGCACCTAATGTGCTTGTGTGGTGGGATGCAATTCTAAATGAATGGCACCATGAGAGTTGAGTGTTGCAGTAACAACATCCTTTACTGAAACAGGTGTGAAGCCACATTGGTGACATGTGTGTTTCTTTCATGATGTGTTTTCTTAGACTATGGGTATACTGTACATTTTACCTGCTCTTCTATTTTGGTTTAAAACCTTCAATGCTGCAGTATAGATTTCCACTGCTTTAATGAACTTTGTATTCTGAGTTCTGCTGGAAATCTAATTAAACTTTTTTTTTTTTTTTTCCCTTTTTCACAGCCCTCCTGGGTCATATTATCCGTTCGATGTGGAGTCCGTCTTCCGTATCCTTGAAATTGCTGTTCTCCGATTTTATATAGTTTTGGTTTTTCTCTACTTTACTTTTAATTTAATTTTTCTCCTTTCAGTGCTCACAAATGTTTGACATGTAGGCTGTATTACAAGGTGCTTAAAAGTATAAAATACTTGTTAAGATTGTTTGTTTGACTGTACATACTGCTTTTCAATATAGTGTTAAAAAAAACAGTTTCCTGTGTCATCCAGTCAGGTCCTTGCTCTACTTCTAAACTGAGAAAATAAAAACTGGAATGTAACTAGTTGCTGAGGCATTTTCTGGGTGATTCTTCTTCCTCTTTTTTTTTTTTTTTTCTTCTAAATACCAAACGGATTCAGAACTTTTTATTAGGCTTGCAGTTAGTGTTACTAAACCCAGGACCCTGCACTCACTATATCTACTCTCCCACAGTACACAGAACATGGAAATGCAATTTTAGTAAATATAAACTGCTAAATACCTTTTCACATCAGCAGTATATAGCAGTCTTATGAATGCCTATTAAAGCTTGTAGGAGGAGTTTTCCTTCTCTTCTGACTGTCCTATGAGGCTGCATGACCCCTGACCCTCTGTCTGAACAGTGCTGATTGGTCCTGTGCTGATCACATGCCCTTTCCCAAGAAAAGAAAAAAAGAACTTGCAATACACATCAAACCGAGCATGTGCAAAATGAGTAAGGATTAACCCTTTAGGTTCCACAGTGAGTATAACAAGCATGCTTTACTGAAAATACAGTCTGATTTTACTGTTGTGGGTTTAGTAACATTTAATAAAACGAAAAATGTGCTTAATAAGGTGAATACTGTATTAGTCTGGTGTTTGGTCATGTGACCAAATCCAAGGATGGGTCACATAATCTTTGCCAAAAGACCTTGCAGAACTGGTGTTGAGAAACTGTTATAGCATACAGTGGCTATTTTTGGCCTTAGTCGTGTTGTCTGTATTGATTCTGAACAATCATTACATTAGTCCCAGTCAATGTTCGTTGACAAAACTAAAACATTTTCATCAGTGGCATCTTTGCAGTGACTAAAACTAAAAGAAAAGTACACCACATTTTCGTCCACTGACGGAAATCAATTCCGTTTTCGTTAAACTAAAATGTGAGGCAGGGACTTTTACCCTTGGCATTTCTGGTTTTCACAGAGCTCCGCCTGCTTCCTCTGGATGGAGCCCGGCATTAGTAGATAGGAGGCTGTCCGAGCAGATGGTTAGGCCATCAATGGCTGTTATCTACAGCCTGAAGGGGGATGTTCTATTAGGAAGGCAGGGGGCTTGGCTGTGTAGTTGGCCCTCTCACACACTGCCTCTGTAGATACATGCCTGCAGGGCTGATTGGATCTCTACTAGTCCAGTGAGGGAAGGGCTGTGTGTCATGAAAGACAGAGTTCTCTGATCACACTGATCTCCTTACAAGGACTGTGGGCTCTCTGCTGTCTGTGGACACGCTTTCATACTGCTATATAGAGAGGTCCTCTTTGTCAATAGGCTTTGCAGTTTGTCCATTACAGGAGAGCAGCGCACTGTCTGATCTGTGCAGGATTAATCCTTTTGCTGCCGAGCTGTTTTTGCACCCATGCTTAAAAAAAAAAAAAAAAAAAAAAATCAATTTGGGCCTGAAGATTACATAATGCTCCCCCCCCCCTCCAAAAACATATTTTCTGAAAGCAGACAAGTTCATGGAAATCTGCACTGCATGGTGGCATCATCTCGCAAAGAGGTTTTTATTTTAACGTTGCACTTCTGTCAAAAAAGCAATATTCTTGTAACAACTTGGTTTACCTTAAAGGTTCAGGTTTTTTTTTTTTTTTTAAATAACAAACATATTATACTTACCTCCACTGTGCAGCTCGTTTTGCGCAGAGTGGCCCCGAACCTGCTATTCTGGGGTCTCCCGGTGGCTCCTCCCCATATCCTGGGGGGGTTACCTTGCGGGCGTGCTCCCGAGTCCAGCATTCGGCGTCCATAGACGCTGAATGCAGGACTCTGCCCTGGCAGCTGCGTCATTGGATTTGATTGACAGCAGCGGGAGCCAATGGCTGCACTGCTATCAATCTATCCAGTCAAGAGCCGAGAACCCTGGGCAGAGAGAGAGCACGTCCCCGCCGGGTCAAGTTCGAGGGTTCAGATAAGTAAAACGGGGGGCCGGTCACTGCCAGGTTTTCTTTCACCTTAATGCGTAGGATGTATTCAGGTAAAAAAACACGAACCTTTACAACCCCTTTAAAGATGTTATGACTAAATCTGTAGTGCGTGTTCAAAGCTTAATACTGTACCATAAATAACCTATTTTTTTTTTTTTTTTTTTAGTATTCCTTACAGGCTGAACTCGAGTCCTTTGTACTCGAAGAATATACCTTGTGCAATGCCATGCTAAGAAATATTGTTTTTTTACTTCCCATTCCTCTCACTCCGTACACATGTTTGCTGTGCATTTTAATGCAAACCACTCCTTTTTTGGACACTGTAATGTCTACATCTAAGCAATCCATCAGCGTTTGGCTGTCAGACGTATTGTATTCTTTAGCACCACATGGGAATATCGATGTCATTGGTGGACGTTGCCAGATGAGAGCTGCATGCTAATGCAGCTTGTCAAGTATTGCCCACAACCTGTGGCTCGCAGGAAATGGAATGCTAGTGCAAGTTTTTTTTAGATTGTTATGGTGAAGTGTGGGCTGACTGGTTTCTGGTGGCAGCCTGATTACTTTTCCCTTTCCAGGTGGGGATGAAAAACAAAAAAAAAAAAAAAAGCCTAGAAGTGTGCTTTTGCTTTTCCCAAATGTGGTAGTACCATACATTTTGGTATGAAGACTGTATTCTATATACGGCTTACTTATGCATAAGGTTTTGTAAAGTTTTGCATGTCTCTTGTTGAAATAATGAAATATTTATACCCTATTTAAAGCTTTCCTTAACCAGAAATTCTCAGAGAAAATGGATTTTCTCCAGAGTCTGATCAAATATTTTTTGGTGTGACTGCTTGCCTTTCACAAGTATGTTTCAAAACAAATGACTTTAGATGATGCATTTACCTGAAGGCGTACAAATAAATGTAGAATCTGGGAGTTAATCCAGCCAAGGGCACACTTTTTTAATCACCTGTTGTTCACACAAGCGTTAAGTAGGCAGTTGGGTTGCGCTTTTTTTTTTTTTTTACTGCTTCTGGATTGCCAACCAAAGCCACTTGGTTATTAAAACAGGAACCAGAAGGAGGTGTACACACAGCAGCATTGGCATTGCCTTGATTTGCAGTAAGGCAAAAATAAAGCTATCTGCAGATATATGCAGCCACCTCCATTCTCTTCCATTGAAACGCACTGTAAATGTTCCTAAGAAGTTAGAGGTGCTGTTGCAAAGTGTCAAAAGTGATTTTCACATTTTAGCATTGTAAAAAATGAAAAAAAAAAAATATATATATATATATATATATATATATATATATATATATATATATATATATATATATATATATATATATATATATATATATATTTATATTTATATTTTATATTATGCACACACACATATCTCACAAGGTGCTTGAAGAACACTTGTACAACTTGTCTGAAATGCTTATGAATGCACTTTGGCTTAAAATATACCGTATATACTCGAGTATAAGTCGTTCCGAGTATAAGTCGAGGCCCTAATTTACCACAAAAAAATGGGAAAAACGTATTGACCCGAGTATAAGACGAGGGTGAGAAATGCACAGCTACTGTAAGTGGAAAAGAGGGTCAACAATGCCCATTTGCAGCCTCACTGTGCCCATTTGCAGCCTCACTGTGCCCATTTGCAGCCATAGGTCCCCTGAACTTCAAACTCGGTAGTTAAGGGTTCCTAGATGCAGCCAAAATTTGGGGTCTCTGAACCCAAAGGGTCCCGAAATGACATTGCTGCAGATGGACACAGTTGACTGAATTTGGGGCCCCGTATCTCGGGGCCACTTAGTGCTAAGAACCCCAAATTTGGTGTGCAAACCCAGTGGAACTAGTACCATAAAATGTCTGGGGTTTCTAGCATCAAGTGGCCCCGAGATACAGGGCCCCAAAAATTAGTTCAGAAAATGTCAAGCACTTTTTTGCAGCAGAGAATGACATTTTCCGAACCGGTTTTGGGGCCCCGTATCTCAGGGCCACTTAGTGCTAGGAACTTCAGCTTTGGCTATGTTATGGTACCAGTTCCACTGGGTTTGCACACCAAATTTGGGGTTCCTAGCACCAAGTGGCCCTGAGATACGGGGCCCCAAAATCAGTTCGGAAAATGAATTTTTTTTGCTGCAGAAAAGTGCTTGACTCCAGTATAAGTCGAGGAGGGCACTTTCAGCACAAACAAATGTGCTGAAAAATTCGACTTATACTCGATTATTTACGGTAACTAAAAACAAAACTTTTTCTTTGTGTTGAATAGAGTGGAGAAGGATTAGAACGCTTGTCAGGTTTTATTGCTGTCTGTACCCCCTTTAGGGAGATTTACCCTCTCTATTTGTCCTGATTGCCATTCTCATTGAAGTGAAAGTAAAAGAAAATCCCACATTTTTGGTTGTCCCCAGTAATAAAGGAGAAATCTTCCAATGGGGACACTAGTTCTGGTGACATCGGGGTTCACAATTCCCTTTTAATTTGCAGGGATTTTCTCTCACTCCCTGTTTGGCTGGGACATTGAGTGAAAGGAAATCTTCACAATGGGACTCAGATGGTAGGAAAAAAAAAATCTGACTGGTTATAACTCTCCCTTACTTTATCCAAAAAGTTATGTCTATACGACGTGTGTCTAAAAAGTTTGGTGACTGATATCAGAAAACAAACAAAACTGATGCCTTTATTTACCTTTTTAAAATATTGCCATCTTGCACAACACACTTTTGGCAATGTTCATAAAGCTTCTGGAAACTGTCAGCAAAGGCCTCTTTAGGAATCGATCACAGAACCATTGTCGCACATTCTTGGATTGCCGCCATGTCCGCAAAATGTGCGCCTTTCATGCCGCTCTTCAGGTGGGGAAACAGAAAAAAAAGTATGAAAGACCGTGAACCCGTTCCACCTATTGCTGCTTGGATTCAGTATCGAACTGGTAGCACCAAGTCTCATCCCCCTTGAAGATGGTTTGCAGAAAGGATGGATTCTGGTCACACATGACAATGAAAACTCCAGAGGTTTCCATCCATTTTGCTTTCTATTCGTCTGTAAGTTTGTACCGCACAAACTTGGACAGATCTTCCTCTTGCCCAAATCTTCACTGACGATGGTGCACATCGTTTACTTGCTAATGCCCAATTCCTCTGCCATCAATCGTAGAGTCAGTCGCCAAACTCATGCCAGTATTTGTCGCACTCGCTCGATTATGTTTGGGGTTCTGCTTGTTGACGGCTGACTCGAACGGGGCACATCCTCAGTCGTTTCCTTCTCGTTGTGTAAATGTTTGAACTAGTCGTAAACACCTTTTCTGCTCACGGCTTCCGTCCCTTGCACCCACATTTCATGCATCTCGGTTGCTACTTTCATCAATTTGTAGCAGAACTTGATGTTCACTCGTTGCTCCATTGCACTGTGGCCCTACCGCTCACATTGACTACATTTGACTGCCCGCAGCAGGTTTACCCTGATGATCACATGTACACCACAGCAGGTGGCACTTCTCAACGTGTTTCTGAATAGCCATGTGCATGCACACGCACCTGGCCCATGTTGGTGTTTGAGATCAGACCATTCACCAAACTTTTTAGACACGCCTCATAGTTCTACTTTAAAGAGCAAATGAAAATGGCGTGTTTCAGTTAAAATGTAATCATTTTAACCCCTTCCTGACCAGCCGCCGCAGTCATACTGCAGCAGGTTGGCACAGCTGCGTGAGCCGTCATAGCTGTATGTCTGCTCTTTAAGACGCTGTAGCAGGTGCGCATGCACCCGCAGCGTGTCCCGGAGCCGATGCGCGTGCCCGGCAGGAGCAATGACTGCCGGGCACCTGCGATCGCTCGTGACAAAGCAAAAACCTGGGATCTGTGTGTGTGTGTAAACACACAGATCCCGGTTCTGTCTGGGGAGAGGAGACAGAATGTGGGTTCCTACTAAGGAACAACGATCTCTCTCCTCCTAGTCAGTCACACGGTTAGAAACGCACACAGGGAACGCAGTTAACCCCTTGATCACCCCCTACTGTTAACCCCTTCCCTGCCAGTGATGTTTATACAGTAATCAGTGGCTATTTTAACTCTGATCGCTGTATAAATGTCAATGGCCCCAAAAAAGTGTCCGTCGCGATGTTGCAGTCCCGATTTCAAAATCCTAAATCACTGCCGTTACTAGTAAAAAAAAAAAACGCAATAAAAATGCCATAAATCTATCCCCTATTTTGTAGACGCTATAACTTTTGCAAAAACCAGTCATTATAGGCTTATTGCGATTTTTACCAATTTTTAGACTACATATCGGCCTAAACTGATGAAGGAACTTTGCTATAAAAAAAAAATATCCAAAAAACAAACAAAACAAAGTACAAAATATATACTTTTTTTTATTGTTAGTCTTTTTTTTTGTTTATAGTGCAAAAAATAACTGCAGAGGTGATCAAATACCACCAAAAGAAAGCTCTAATTGTGGGGTAAAAAAAAGGACATAAATTTTGTTTGGGTACAGCTTGGCACGTCTGCGCAATTGTCAGTTAAAGCGACGCAGTGCCGTATCGCAAAAAATGGCCTGGTCAGGAAGGGGTTAAATCCTTCCGGGCTGAAGCGGTTAAATATAATTTGTTAGAAGGTGTATATTATTAGAAAAATATAGAAAGAAAGGTAGTAGTATACTGTGTATTCTGTGCTTGATTGAAAAAAAAATTATTATTGAAGATACATTTTGGTTTTGTAGTATGGAGGATGAATAACAGGTAGAGTGGGAGAGTAGTGAACATAACATATAAAGGAAGAAATGGGGGGGGGGGTGTATGCACTGCATGGCCTAGAACCACTGTATCCAGGTTCTTCATATAGGCTTTATTACTTTTTAAAGCTAGCTGCATCTCTATCAAACCTGTTGGCCTATGTTTTTCTCCAGGGGTTTGTTCCAAGCAGAATATGTTGGTAATTTTTGTTTTTATCTCCTCTACCACCTAGTCCATAATGTTTCATTAGTATTACATTTACATTATGTCTAGCAATAGTTGTCAGCTTTTGTTGTCTCTTCAAATAGCGGAATCAACTGCAACACTCTATAAGAAACTTTTATTGTCTTTTGCCATCTTCATGTAAAAGTTTTGCACCAATCTATATCATTCTACTTCCTTTGTTTAGATATCACCTGACGACAGAAATGCTCTTTGGGCTCTTATTACTTTTTATGGTGGTGACTGTCAGCTAAGCCTCAATAAAAAGTGCACTCATTTAATTGTTCCTGAACCAAAAGGGGTAAGTGCCATGCAAACTACTTCAATGTGTAAAATATGGGAGTTTTGTGTAATATTTTTAACTTCAAGTAATTGGTAGTTAACATGTTGTACATCAGTGATTCTCAAACTGTGTGCCACGGTGCGATTTGCAGGTGTGTCGAGTTTTGAAATATATAAAAATATACATATATAGTCTTTTTCAGTCTGTCAATTTTCTCTAATTATATTATAATAGAGACCGTTCCATTCCAACTTTGATGCTTATAAATAAAGTTTGTTTATTGTTTAGCGATGGAGAAATACTTAATCAAATCTGAAAATGCGCACCGCTTGTTTGTCGACTTTGAAGCCTCGCTTCAATCTGATTTGCTCTCCAAAGTAGGCACATCCTTCACATTAAATTAAAAATAAAGTTCTTTTGTTAATTGTTAAATCTTTTTTCAGGTGTGCCGTAAAATTTTTTTGGTGCGCCGCAAGACAAAAGTTTGAGAAACACTGTTGTACATACTGTTTGTTAATCTGAATTGTAGCCATGTGGGAACAAAAAGAGCATCACTTGCAACTGTGCTAAAGTCAAAAAGTCCACTAAGATAAAGTTAACCACTTAAGGACCAGCTGCCACAGTTATACTGCGGCAGGTTGGTTTACCTGGGTGAATCAAAAACGTAAAAAATAAGTGCTGCGCTCGTCCAAAAACGTATATCTGTGTGAAAGTATATAGGATAAATGGGCAATATGTTTGTATGCACAGTATCCTGAAATAAAATGGTGTCAAAAGTGAATATTTGTCCTCTATCTGTTATGACAAACACGGCACAGTGTGTGTAGGGAACAAGTAGAGGTAATCCTCATACACACCTAGTGCTAATGTACCCTGTGCAAATAAACCTTAAAGTGCTAAAGTGTCATTGTGCAACTCCTATAAATAAATGAAATCACATATAAAAGGTGGAGGGTGTACGAGTACTGTGTCTGTATGCACAGTATCCTGTGATAAATCAAAAAATGGATATAATCCTCCAACTAATATCCTGAAGTAAAATCAATGGTGTCAAAAGTGAATATTTGTCCTCTATCTGTTATAATAAACACGGCACAGTGTGTGTAGGGAACAAGTATAAGTAATCCTCATACACACCTAGTGCTAATGTGACCTGTGCAAAATAAACTTTGAAGTGCTAAAGTGTCATTGTGCAACTCATATAAATAAATAAAATCGCATATATAAAGGGTGGAGGGTGTACGGGTACTGTGTCTGTATGCATAGTATCCTGTGATAAATCAAAAATTGGATGTACTCCTACAACTAATATAAAAAACTAAAGCGGCACAGTATGTGTGGAAAATAAATACCAGTAGTCCACATATACACCTAGTGCTTGTGTAGCATGTGCAGCTGAACCTTAAAGTGCTATAATATCCTTGTACAACCTTTATAGGTAAATTGTGTTTAAAAGCCAGTGAAATAACTTACAACAAATATCACAAAACATACCATGTGCAAACAATATGAAAAACAGGTGTAAACTGCAAAACAATGGTATGTAGAAAGCGTATACAAATACAAAATTGATATTGTGCAAAAAACAAGTGTATGGCATCTAACTATAAAGAGACAGCCACAGAGGATGTATTATTTGCGTGAAATCCAAATTTGTAAAATGCATCAAGCATAAGTGCCAAAAAAATGTTCAGTGATCCTTTAGCAATCCAAAATGTGCAACCGGTGACCAGTGAGGTGCCGAAAGAGAGAGGGTAAAAGTGTATCCTCTTCGTGCTTGAACACACACACAGATGGGTAATGGCCCCTTACCTTGCGGCAATGGGACAACCGCATAGAAGGTAAATGGAGGAGATGATCCCTCTCTGGGGGTCCCTGGACCGGAGCCGGTAGTCCCTGTACTTTACTCTCTCAGTAGCAGCATCAGTGCTAACAAAGCCAGCATATGAAAGGATATAAGGATGCCAACATAGTGTAGTATTTTTTTTAACAGAACGGTATCTTTTATTCAATTTTAAAAACGGGTATTCACATAGAGTAAATGCGCCTCTTATACATATCCTACGAGCGGCGAGCTCGTCAATCCAAATCTGTCAGTGCCTATCCCGTCCCTACGCGTGACGTCACCCAATCACGTGACTTCATCAGGGGATTCTTTTTTTTTGGGGATATTTATTATAGTAAAAAAAATATATTATATTATAATAAATATATATATATATATTTTTGTTTTATATTGCAAAACAAAAAACGCAGAGGTGATCAAATATGACCAAAAGAGAGCTCTATTTGGGGGGGGGAAAAAGACGTCAATTTTGTTTGGGTACAATGTCGCACGACCACGCAATTGTCAGTTAAAGCGACGCAGTGCTGTATCGCAAAAAATGGCCTGGTCATTAAGGAGCAAATCCTTCTGGTCCTTAAGTGGTTAATCTAAGATTTATCAAATTCAGAGTATCCAGCAGGCTTTCTATAGTCTTTATCGGTGGGCTCTTATTTAAGAACAGGCTGTAGTGAGCTTAGATAGTGATGGCTGAACCATGAAGAGCAATGGCCTGCATTATGCTTTTTCAGATTCATAAGATCAGGATACAGCTAAAGGGATTTAGCTAATAGGGGAGCTATAGGAGCTTTTATAGGAACTAAAGGGATTCCTAGTGTATTGACACTAGTGCATGCTATAAAATAAAATACTGTATCTTATTGGGGCTGACATACATTTATTTAACTTTTTCTTTTTTTTTTTTTTAATCTTTTTTTTGAGTTGTGGATTATGTAGGCCTTAGTCTTATTTTCTTATTTGTATCTGTAGACCAAGTATGAATATGCTTATCAGAGGGAGAATATTAAAATAGTTGCTCCGGACTGGGTTTTGGATTCAATATCTGAGAAGAACAGGAAAGATGAAGCACCTTATCACCCACGTCTTATAATCTATGAAGAGGAGGAGGAGGAAGAGGAAGAGGAGGACGAAGAGGAGGAAGAGGTAGAAGATCAGGACTCCCAAAATGCCAGTGCAGATGAGGATAGATATTCTTCAAAATCTAGTCCAGTGTCCTCACGGGAGCAATCTCCTACACCAAACCAAGAACGCTCACCAAAACGCAGTGGCACAGTGAAAATTAAAGAGGAGCTGATGTTTGATGACTCCGATGATTCCTCCCCTGAAAAGCAGGACAGAAACCTGAACTGGACTCCAGCAGAAGTTCCACAGGTGTCGACTACAAAGCGAAGACTCCACCAGGGAAAAGATTCAGGACTGATTAATTTGTGTGCGAATGTACCACCTGTACCGGGGAACATTTTGCCACCTGAAGCTCGGAGTAATTTGCTCACGTCCATCACTGGAACTGCAGGTTCTGAAAGACCAGACATGATGCCTTTCAGAAGTCCGGCAGTGAGAACACTTAGAAACATTACAAACAGTGCAGAGATACAGCAAATCAATAGACCCTCAAATGTAGCTCATGTAAGTATTCATTTTTTTTTCATTACAAGTATTTGTATGTTAATTCTGAACACTTGTGATTAGCATAATGAATATCTACAGTGTATTAGTGTAAGGTTGTTTTTTTTTTTTTTTAACTGGTTGTGTAGTTCTGCATTTTTCTACTTGTTTTTAGCAGAAATGTGCTATGAGGTGTAAAAAGTACATTACATTTTCAACCGCATAGTATTATGCAGGTTTGCATACAAGATAACTTGGTTTTGAGGAGTGCTTAAAGGTAAACTTTCAGAGACAGAGCAACATAAAGGCGCAACCAGTTTCTGACTTCTCATTGCTATGCATTTAAAGAGTTCACCTTTACCAAAAAACTGCCTATGCACATAAGGGACATCTGTAGATAAAAACAAGCTGTCAGCCATATGACCAAAATTGAATACCCTTGATATAGGTACCCCATGAAGCGTGACTGGAAAACTCCCAAAATGTTGTAAAGGATGTTGCTAAGAGAAATCTAGCTGTTACTGTTCACCACAGGAGTGAGCTTTTTCTGATTCAAAGCCCTTTGCATGTGCTTTCTCTCCCTTAAGCAGCTCTAAGCTTGCCGTTTTGAGAACTTGCCCCTGTGATGGTGAAGGTAAACATAGATGGGTCGAGGTTCAGCAAGGACCGGCAAAATTTGTATCAATGTATGGCCTACCCACTAGAGAAAAGTTGATCTGGCGATCTGCTTCTTTCAAACAGGCATGCGGCAAATTTTTCATACGATCAGTGCTACATCCAAAAATCTGCAGCACTGATCAGTGTATTTTGACAGTGGAGTCTCCATTGTCAAAATACAGTAGCGCTGCATGGAGGATTCCTTCATCCACCTCAAATGTGTGAATGAGGGAATCTGTTCATGTTTTTGTGTCAGCCGCCTGGCTGATTAAACAAAAAAAAAGGTCCATCCTGGAAGTTTTCTTGTCAGGCTGTGTTCCGTCCAAAAAAAATTAAAAGCCAGGAGTAGGACACTTACCTGTCCTGGAGTCCAGCGATGTCGGGACTGCAGCGGATGTTTCCATCAGCTGTCGGGTGCTGCCGCCGCCATTGCGGGTAAGGGTACCCGTCAGTGTAGCCTTACGACTTGAATGCCGGGAACCCTACTGCACATGCGCGAGGCCCTGCTCCTCTCTCCTACTCCTCTCTCCTACTCGCCCAGCTACAGGGAGAGGAGGAGGAGGAGGGAGCCCCGCGGTGACGGGCCGCGGAGCTCCCGAGACTCCCGGAAGTGGCAACAGGATACCTGTCAGACAGGTATCCTGTCGTCTCCTCCCCCCCGAAAGGTGCCATTTGTGGCACCGGAGGGGGAGAGGAGACAAATGAGCGGAAGTTCCACTTTTGGGTGGAACTCCACTTTAAGACTTGATCGATCTGCATACTTTTTGCCCCATTGTTAAAGTGTGTTTCCACTTTTGCAGTCATATTTGAGAGAATCCTGCAATATGTTCGTGTTCCCATTTACAAAACATACAGGTTTTTTTTAATATATATTTCTTACTAGTGGTGCACCAAAATTTCAGCCGCTGAAAAATATCGGCCGAAAACGGTTTTCTGCATCGGCCAAAAGAAGAAAAGGTACCGATAATGGCACCGAAAACGGGGCCGGGGTCCGGTTGCCGTGGATTGCAGGGATGTAATCCCGGCAACTCGGTCCAAGTCCTCTCCTCATGCAGAACGACGATCTCTGTGTGTCACGGAGCTGAAATGTCCGGGCGGCCGCAGTAAAAATGTCCCGCCTGCGGCCAGAAAATTCAAATCCAGCTCCGTGACACAGCGGGAGATTGCCACTCTGATCCAGGCACTGGTGGGGCTGCGGCATCTGTCAGGCACTGGTGGGGCTGCGGCATCTGGCAGGCACTGGCGGGGCTGCGGCATCTGTCAGGCACTGGCGGGGCTGTGGCATCTGTCAGGCACTGGTGGGGCTGCGGCATCTGGCAGGCACTGGCGGGGCTGCATTGATCTCTTGTATCATGTCTGCAGGCGCACTGAGTGGAAATTTTACTAATACTATTAGCAATGTGTTTGTTGAAGTAAGAGATTGCAGACATGATACAAGAGATGGTTAGAGACTGAAGACTGCATTTTTCTTGAGCTTTTCCTGCACTAAATGTCCCAATAATGGCCAACAGTAAATTCATATTAATTTAAATTGATGATATTAATAAATACGTTGCAAATAAAACAATTGTATATTAAAATATAATTTTTTAAAAGCTGCCGTTTTGTATCCTGCATTTTCGGTTTCGGCACTGAAATTTCCATTCAGTGCACCTAAGATGTCTTAGGAGAAGGTGTCTTGGCTGACAGCACGTTTAGTGTGATCTGTCCAAATGTCCAACTCTCATTAACATACATTGCATGAGGCTGGCTTCTAAATATTTAACCCTTTATTAGGAGAGACAGTGTCCTTATCAGCTGTAAACTAGATTTGATGGGATCTGCTTGCGTACAGATTGGGTTAAATATGGCAAATGACGCTCCCCAGTTCCAGGTAAACAAGAAAGAACAAAAGCTGCCCATAGATGGATCCAAATTCAGCTGGTTCAACGGTCACTGGCCAAATTTCAATCCATGGTCATGGAGTATGATCACTGTGGTTGTACAGAAGTTGATCTACTTATTGACTTCTGTATAACCACCCCGATGGAAAATTTCTTCTTGATCAGCACTGCCAACTATAGACTGCATCGTTGATCTGTATTCTGATGGCGGGAAGTCTGGATACTGTCATAATACAATGACACAGCGGGGGGATTCCCTCATCCACCTCGAATATATGGATGGGGGAATTGGGTCCGTGTTTTTTGTTTTTTTTTGTTTTTTTTTTTCCTTCAACCCACTGGTTGAACAAAAAAAAAAACCTGAACCATCTATGGTCAGCTTTAAGTGGAACTTCAATACTGACGTTTCCAGAGAATATCAAAAAAAAAAAGGAAGCACAATTTTTAGTATTTTGTGTGTGTGTGTTTTTGTTTGTTTTGCCATGGTTTTTAAGTTATGCAATGTGAATAGGGACATCTAACAAATTTAAAATATGTGATATCTAGGGCTGGGGAAAAATCTATTTAAATCTTGAATCGAGTTGAGAGGTCAAAGCGATTCAAAATTTAAGCAAATCGATTTTTTTTTTTAGATTTTTTTTTTAGATTTTTTTTTTTTTTTTTTTCACCGCGCCGGTCCCGAGGCGCTGCGGGCATGAGTTTTTAGGCGAGGCCGCGGCTTCGGCCTAGTCCGCGGCGTCCAGCCGCGGTTAGTCCTAGTTCACGGCTACGCCCGCACGCCGCGGACTAGGCCGAAGCCGCAGCCTCGCCTAAAAACTCATGCTCACAGCGCCTCCGGACACTGCGCCAGGCCTGAAGAGCTGCGGGCAAGGAGTTTTTAGGTGAGGCCGCAGCTTCGGCCTAGTCCGCGAGGCCGGAAGATGCGGACTAGGCCGAAGCCGCGGCCTCGCCTAAAAGCTCATGCCCGCAGCGCCTCGGGACCGGCGAGGTTTCCAAAGGAAAAAAAAAAAACCTCGATTCGAATCGCGAATCGAGTTTTTGTTTTTTTATTTTATTTTTTTTATTTTTTTTAGAAAATCGCCCAGCCCTGGTGATATCCCAATATGGCTGCAAAAGTGGAAATACACTTTCAAGTATTGAACCAATTTGGATAGGTATAACCGCCAGGCAATTGGCAATTTCAGAAGATCAGCAGTAGCAACTAAAAAAATACATGCTGCATTTTGCAAATTTTTTTCATTAAGTTTAATTAAAAATGAATTAAATAAAAAGTGCCAAGTGTTCAGATATGATCTATGTTTTTTTATTTTTATTTTTAAAGCAACATTTTAAGTCCACTTTTGGTCTTGCTTATGTTGCTGAACTACACTGTAAACCCGAAAGTCTCACGGTGATGCACGTACACAGACATTTACACATCTCTTTATTAACCACTTCTCCTTAGGTGGACATCCTATGACGTCCTGGAGTTTAACCACTTGATAACTGGGCACTTAAACCCCCTTCCTAACCAGACCAATTTTCAGCTTTTGGTGCTCTCACATTTTGAGTGACAATTACTCAGTCATGCAACACTGTATCTATATGAAATTTTTGTCCTTTTTTTCACACAAATAGAGCTTTCTTTTGGTGGTATTTAATCACCGCTGGGTTCTTTATTTTTTGCGCTATAAAAGAAAAAAGACCGAAAAATCTGTAAAAAAAAATACATTTTTCTTCATTTCTGTTTTATTTTGCAAATTAGTAATTTTTCTTCATATATTTTGGCCAAAATTTATACCGCTACATATCTTTGGTAAAAATAACCCAAATCGGTGGATATTATTTGGTCTTTGTGAAAGTTATAGAGTCCAAAAGCTATGGTGCCAATATCTGAAAATTGATCACACCTGAAGTACTGGCAGCCTATCTAATTCCTTGAGACCCTAACATGCCAGAAAAGTACAAATACCCCCCAAATGACCCCTTTTTGGAAAGAAGACATTCCAAGGTATTTAGAAAGATGCATGGTGAGTTTTTTGAAGTTGTCATTTTTTCCCACAATTCTTTACAAATCAAGGTTTTTCCAGCCCACAGCGCTGCAGCCATCCATCCATCCCCCTCTCCACTCACAGTGTACCGATCGGTACACAGGAGGGGAGGAGAGGAACCGGCGTCATCAGATGATGCCGGTCTGTTTACATGTGATCGCGCCGTAAAAGGCTGTTGGTACTTGTAGTTTTTTTATTCACAGAACCCTTTGAATGAATGACGTGGCAGTGTGGGCGGAGCCTTGTAAGGCCGCACTCTTTTTAAATAGTGACAGCGGTGTGGGGAGAAGATCCCTGGCCCGCTGCCACAGGGAGGGGAGCGGGTGTGGGAACATGTTACATGTTCCATCCTAAAAACAAGTGGAATGTGTAACTTTTTCTCAAAGGTGAACATATCCTTTCAATTTGGGGGAGATGTTTGTAGCATGTCTGTCTACTGTTGTAAGGAAAGTGGAAAGTTTCACAGCTTTGGTCTTAGGCCTTTTTTTTATCTTGTATATTCTCATATAGATTTTACAAACCCTGTCGGCCTCTACCAAAAGTTTAGAGCAACAAGGTAACCATCCGCAGCAAGGTCATCCAAACGCAATGTTGTTCAATCAAGTAAAATCCTTAACACCAGAAGCGCAACAACATTTGTTACAGCAACAATCCCATCAAACACAACCGCAACAACAACATCATCCTCTGGTGCAACTTCAGCCTCAACAGCTTATGCAATTGCAGCAGCAGCAACAACAGCAGCAGCAGCAGCAGCAACAGCAGCATCAACAAGTAACTCAGCAAGTTTTCCCACAACATCAGTTTTCACAAGTGAACCAACAGCATCACTTTACTCAGCTGCAGTTTTCTCAGCAACAGCTCCATCGCCCACAGCAGCAAACCATGCAGCGCTTTCAGCAGCAGCATGTTCTGCAGCAGCAGCTTCAACAATTACAGCAGCAGCAACATCTTCAGCAGCAGCAGCAACAACAGCAGCAGTCTCTGCAGCAAACCTTGCAACAGCAGAATATACAGCAGATCCTTCAGCGTCAGCAGACTCCTTCACAGCAACAGGCACTACAGCAGCAGCAACAGTCACTGCAGCCAGCTATACAGCAGCAACAGACTCTTCAGCAGAACATGCAGCAGCAAACACTTCAGCAACAGACCCTTCAAACAAGCATTCAACAGGCTCTCCCACCAGGTGTGCAACAACAACAGCAGGGTCAGGTCTTGCAGCAGAATCTTCAACAGAGCATTCAGCAGATTCAGCAGCAGAATATGCAGATACAGCACCTGACTCTTCAGCAAAAGCAACAATTACAGCAGCATGCTCTTCAACAGCAACAGCAGCAGCAGATTCAGCCCCATGCTTTACAGCAGCAAATGTCATCACATACACTGCAACAGCAGCAGCAAATTCAAAACCAAGCTCTACAACAGCAACAAATTCAGTCGCAAACACTTCAGCAGCAGATACAACCACAGGGACTTCAGGCACAGCAGCATCAGATGCAGGCCCAGACTTTGCAGCAGCAGCAAATCCAGACTCAGTCACAGCATCAAATACAAGCACAAACACTGTCGCAACATCATGCACAACCCCAAACACTTCAACAGCAGCATCAGATGCAACCACAGAGTCTTCAGCAGCATCAGCTCCAGTCACATAACATTCAGCTTCAACACCAAATTCAAACACAGGGCCATCAGCAACACCAGATACCTTCACAAATGTTGCAACAGCAGACACTTGCCCAACAACAGCAGCTGCAACAACAAACTCTACAGCTTCAGCAGCAGCAAATGAAACAGCAGCAAATGCAGCAACAGACACTACTGCAGCAACAAATTCAACAACAAACCCTGCAGCAGCAGCAACAGATTCAGCAAGCAAGCTTACAGCAGCAGCAAATGCAGCAGTCGCAAACATCACAAATGCAGCAGACAGCACTCCAACCGCAGCAAGCCCAGCAGGCAACATTGCAGCAGCCTTCAATGCAACAGGCAGCTCTTCAGCAGCCTCCACTGCAGAACCAAGCAGTTCAGCAACAGAAACACAATCTTCAGCAGATTCAACAGCAGATCCAGCAGCAGCAAATGCAACGGTTACAACAACGGCAAATGCAAAATCAAACCCAGCAACAACTAGGTCAGCAGGTGCAGCCTCAAGCTACTAGTCAACAACCGCCCCAGACTCAGCAGTTGCACGGCCACGACCCATCTCTGGAAAGTAAGTTGAACATGTATATTCATGGCAAAATTTTTGGTTTATTTCACTGAATAAATGTTTTTCTTTATTTTGTCAATTTTGAACATTTTTGCAAAAGAGGATTTGTGCTTGATGAACAACACATTCATGAGGTGAAGATTTACAAATAGCAGTGACAATCAAAGCTTAGCAAGTCAGATTTCAATTTTCTAGCCTGTAAAAGTGTCCCCACATGCAAGAGGATTGCTAATTGTTTACTGCGTTAAAGCACTTTACACATCACTGTCTTCTTATAAAGCAGAGTTCCACATGTTTTTTAGTTTATTAAAAGTCAGCAGCCCCAAAAAGTGTAGTTGCTGACTTTTAATAAACAGACACTCGCCTGTCCAGCGCTGCGGCCACCCGGAGCCTCGCTCCTCTTCCCCTCCTCTCTGTGGCGCTGTCATAGCAACTGTGGGCACCCGGACGTGACAGCTTATGGCTTCACGGCTGGGCGTGCACTGCGCTCTGCTATTGGCCAGGCAATCTTTTAGGACATGTGACGTGTCCCAGAAGATTGCAGGGAGGGAGGGGCCGCCTAGGGGGAGAGGAGGAGTCACCTAGGCATCCGAGAAGCGGAAGAAAGAAATGGGACAGGAAGTCCCTCTAAAAAGAAGGTACCCACTCTCTCCACTTTTGGGTGGAACTCCGCTTTAAATTTGTCAATATTGTTAGAATTTCATATGATTAGGGTCGATCATGTTCTCTGTACAGTACATGTGTTGTGCTTTTTTTTTTTTGTTTTTGTTTTTTTTTAGAACACCTGTCAGGTTTTATAGCTGACTGTGCTCCCATTAGGGAGCTTCACCTTCTCTATTTTGTCCTGTTTACCGTTTTCATTGAAAGAAAAAGAAAATCCCAAATTTGGGGATGACACCAGAACAGTAATGGAGGGGGAAGATCTTCCAATGGGGACATTAGTTCAGGTGACACCCTGGGATTCCCCTGCTTTGTCTTGTGGCTATGGGACAGAAAGTGAAGGGAAATCTCCCCAATGGGACACAGATGGCAAAAAAAACTGCAGCACTTTTATTTTCTATAAAATTGCAGCATGGCAACCTGAAGCTTTTCTGTACACAGTTGGTGTACAGGACAGCCCCAGAAATGTTATTTTCGGTTTGTGTAAAGAACTTTGCTCTAAAATACGAGTCAGGGTTTAGGCATTCCGTACAATGAAAATGTGTTTTTTTTTGTGACATACTCCCCAAGTGTAATTACTTCTAAAGGGATGCAGACACTGCAACTTTTCCACTAGAACATAAAATGTGCACCAGCTGATTTTAAATGTATTGATTACTCCTATTCAGTATCAAAAATACAATGTGGAACAGACAACTTTTTAGAGAGGAACAAGTAGAAATCGGCCCCAAAGTTTAAAACCCCTGTAATGTACATTGATCCCCCAAATAAAAAATAAACAAAATTCCCAACAAAAGTGGAATTACTCTTTAACATTGGTCTGACTTAGACTAATGTAAGTATGCATATCTCATAACCTGAGAATCTGCTGTTAAAGTGAATACCGTATATACTCATGTATAAGCCAAGTTTTTCAGCACATTTTTTGGTTCTGCAAATGGGCACAGTGAGGCTGCAAATGGGCATTGTTGACCTTCTTTTCCACTTACAGTAGTTGCGCATTCCTCACCCTAGGCTTATACTCAAGTCAATAACTTTTCCCAGTTTTTTTGTGGTAAAATTAGGTGCCTCGGCTTATATTTGGGTCGGCTTATACTCGAGTATATACGGTAATCTTTTTATAGTAGGTTGCTTTACTACAGTGAGCGCTGTGGTTTTCTGGGTCCTCTGTCGAGCAGCTGCCTCACTACATACTGAAAACTGGTTCACTCACTTAAAACCACCGCCAATCACAGAAAGCCTTGTGGTTTTGTCGCCTAAGGCAGGAGGACATCACTCTCAGGGTGTATCTGCTGCAATATCCAACAGAGCTCCATGGCCGCCAGTCTGATGGATTAAAAGCAATCCATTGCAAAGTGTGGTCTATTGTGGCTACATTTATTTTATGTATTTTAAATGTATTATCGTGTCCTTATTTGATAGTTGATGAACCTGTGTTTTATGCTGTAAGGTAGGTACTCCAATTTGTGAGTACCACTGTACCTTTATAAAAAAGAGCGAGCACTGCTTAAAAGATTCATTTGATTAGTTTGATTCCAAGATTATGGGTTTTACAAATAAAAGTGGTAAACTGGGATTTTTTTTTAACATTGCAAATATATTGTCTCTTTCTCTTGCTCTTAGTTCCTGAAGACTACTTTTTGGCTGGCTGTGTGTTTTCAATTGCTGATTACCCAGAACAGATGTCTGATAAACAGCTTCTTGCAACATGGAAAAGAGTATGTTTTGTTTTTCTTTGCGTTTTAGTTCTTGCCCCTTAAGTTATGTGAGAGAATCCTTATTACCCTCCTAAGATTGCTTTGTACATCCCTATTTAATGTACACGTGAACACTTAATATTTGGCATTTAGGTTTCCAAAGTACTGTGTATCTTAAAGCGTCTGCAAACCTCTGTCATGGAATCCTGAGTAAAGCACATACTGTATATCTGTACTATTTAATTCTCTCTCCAAAGCCCTGTGTTGTTTCTCGCTGGTGCTTCTTTCCTCTGTTGGGGGCTCAGAACAGAACTGAGCTTAGCTTGTGTATTCACAACACAGTTCTTCTGTGTGATGGGGGTGTGTGTTCCTTTCCTCCAATCAGCTCTCACACACTGTAACTGCAGCCTCTCTGCCCCCCCACCGGCCTGCTGACAGATGAAGAAAGATTTTTTAATACGATCTGCACTTTTGAAAGGGTGTAGGGAAGAGAAGACTGCAAATAAACACGTAAAACCTATGTATGAGGATTTTTCATCTTTGTATCATCTGAGGCTCTTCACTTTAAAAGTGGTTGTAAACCCTGACATATACCCAGTAGACATGTTTTAATATTGTGAGAGCATGTGACAGGGTGACAGCACAGGAGAACCTTTTGAGAGTCAGGGACAGAGCATTGTCCTCCTGTAACACAAACTAATCTTTTCATTGCTGAAATTTGAGAAAGTTGACATTTTAAGCAAGATACACAAGGCCAAAACCGCTTCTATACTGCTCCGTTTGTACCTTTCTAATATATTTTTTTCAATTTTTTCAAAGATAATACAAACGCATGGAGGTACAGTGGACCCTACACTCACCAGTCGTTGTACCCATCTTTTATGTGAAAGCCAAGTCAGTAGTATGTATGCCCAGGTGAGTTCTGATGTGGCTGAAAATGGTGTTCTTCAAAAACTGCCTTTTTTTTTTGTTTGTATGTTTTATCGGTTTGTCTATAAAGTTCTGTTTAGAGACCTTTAAATCTTCCTTTTTTAAAAGCCTTATTTTTTTTCTAAGTTGTCATTTTTTTCATAACCAGCTGATTTTGATTATATGCCATAAAATATCTAGCTGTTAGCAGCTCCATAATTGCCCTTTTTAACCTAGTCCATTAAAATTCTTTAAAATCCTACACTTTTATAAAGCTTTGTTTTTTTATAAATAGGCTATGAAGGAACGAAAACGTTGTATCACTGCTCATTGGCTCAACACCGTGCTGAAAAAAAAGAAGATGGTGCCGCCACATCGTGCTCTACATTTTCCTGTAGCATTTCCCCCTGGAGGGAAGCCATGCTCTCAACATGTAAGAAAACAATATGATAATATTTACTGCATAATTTTTCGTTTTCATGCAGCAGTGTGGGTTTTTTTAAAGCGGAGTACACACTATGAGTAAATTGGAAGAAAAATTCTGTACGAGACACTATCATTCGGTTTTTGTATACACAACTTTCGACATCTGATTCAGACTTTGCAAATGAAAATTTCTGAAGGGGGCAAACTCCACAATTTTTCTCGTACATTAACAGAACGAATGATTTTCGTTTAATGTGTACCATTTTCCTGCGATTTTCTTATGACAGACTGCACATGATCATAAACCACAAAAAAGCCATATGAGAATTTTTTTGTACGTTATTTCCTTCCTGGTTCCGACTTGCTGTTTAACATTGAGGAACTCTGGATAATCGTTCATCCAATTTTCTTAGTGTGTACCAGCCTTGAGTCAGGTTCTCCCGTCAGGATTTTTAATGGAAGTGAACATAGTTAAAATAGAAGTTCAGCCCAAAACTAAAATCTTTAAATCTATTTGCAGCCACATTCTAAGACTAATCTATCTAGCCCTGTAAAGCAAAAATCGCTATTTACCTTTTCTGAAGCCGGTCCAGTCCGATTCCGTGCTGAGCTGTCAGCGGCTTCTTTGTGTAGGCGGATGCAGAAGAGGCAGCCAACAACGGAAGCCCCATAATAACTCTATGGGTGATGTCACTTCCCATTCATTTCCCAGCCAGCTGTCTCCTGCACACAGCTTCTGCCGCTGGAGACCGGACTGAAGTGGCTTCAGAAAAAGTATGTACAGTGGATATAAAGTCTACACACCCCTCCTTAAAATTTCAGGTTTCTGTGATGTAAAAAAAATGAGACTAAGATAATTTCAGAGCTTTTTCCACCTTTAATGTGACCTATAAACTGTACAACTCAGTTGAACAACAAACTGAAATCTTTTTGGTGGAGGGAAGTAAAAATAAAATATGGCTGCATAGGTGTGCACACCCTTAAACTAATACTTTGTTAAAGAACCTTTTGAATTTATTACAGTACTCAGTCTTTTTGGGTATGAGTCTATCAGCATGGAACATCTTGACTTGGCAATATTTGGCCGTTCTTCTTTGCAAAAGCACTCCAAATCTGTCAGATTGCAGGGGGCTTCTTCTGTGCACAGCTCTTCTCATGCCCCACAGATTTGCAATTGGATTCAGATCTGGGCTCTGGCTGGGCCATTCTAAAACTTTAATTTTCTTCTGGTGAAGCCATCCCTTTGTGGATTTGGATGAAAGCTTTGGGTCGTTGTCATGCTGAAAGATGAAGTTCCTCTTCATGTTCAGCTTTCTAGCAGAAGCCTGAAGGTTTTGTGCAAATATTGACTGGTATTTGGAACTGTTCATAATTCCCTCTACCTTGACTAAGTTCCCTGCTCCAGCTGAAGAAAAACAGTCCCAAAGCATGATGCTGCCACCACCATGCTTCACAGTGGGTATTGCCAAAAAGTTCAACCTTGGTTTCATCGGACCATAACACATTTTTCCACCTGTTTTTTGGGAGACTTCTGATGTGTGTTTGCAAAATTTAGCCGGGCTTGGATGTTTTTCTTTGTAAGAAAAGGCTTCCGTATTCCCACTCTACCCCATAGCCCAGACATATGAAGAATACGGGAGATTGTTGTCACGTACCACACAGCCAGTACTTGCCAGATATTTCTGCAGCTCGTTTAGTGTTGCTGTAGGCCTCTTGCCAGCCTCTCTGACCAGTTTTCTTCTCGTCTTTTCATCAAATTTTGAGTGACCTCCAGTTCTTGTTAATGTCACTGTTGTGCCATATTTTTTCCACTTGATAATGACTGTCTTCACTATGTTCCATGGTGTATCTAATGCCTTGGAAATTATTTTGTTCCATTCTTTTGACTGATACCTTTTTAACAATGAGATCCCTCTGATGCTTTGGAAGCTCTCTGCGGACCATTGCTTTTACTGTAGGGTGTGACTAAATGTCAAGAAAGACCTACTGGAACAGCTGAACTTTATTTGGGGTTAATCAGAGCACTTTAAATGATGGCAGGTGTGTACTGACTCCTAACATGAGTTTGAATGTGATTGCTTAATTATAAACACAGCTATATCCCCAGTTATAATAGGGTGTGCACACTTGGACACCTTTCACACTGAAGGCGGTTTTCAGGCATTTTAGCGCTAGAAATAGCGTCTGTAAAGCGCTTAAAAACCCCCTCCCTTGCCTCCCCAGTGTGAAAGCCCGAGTGCTTTCACACTAGGGCGATGCGCTTGCGGGACATTACAAAAAGTCCTGCAAGCAGCATCTTTGGGGCGCTCCTAAACCGCCCCTGCCCATTGGTTTTAACCCTTTAGCCGCTAGCGGGGGTTAAAAGCTCCCCGCTAGTAGCCGAAGAGCAGCACTTTACTGCTAACATGACGCATATACAATATGAAAGTAGCCTTATTTTTGTTTTTTTTCTCCCCCCAAAGATTTTCGTTTTTGTTTTTCAATTGAGTTGTACAGTTTATAGGTCATATTAAAGGTGTAAAAAGTTCTGAAGTGATTTATCTTTGTCTCATATTTTTTTTACATCACAGAAACCTGACATTTTAATAGGGGTGTGTAGACTTTATATCCACTGTATAGCGATTCTTGCTTTACAGGGCTAGATAAGTTAGACTGTGGCTGCCTGTAGATTTACAGATTTTAGTTTTAGACAGAACTTCCATTTTAACTTTAAATCTCTATAGTGTGACAGCTTGAGCAAAGATATCCAATTTTTTTTCTAGCATTTTTTGCTAGAAAATTTGTTAGAACACCCAAACATTATATATTGTTTTAAAGCCGAGGCCCTAGAGAATAAAATGGTAAACATTGTTTTTTTTTTAATACAAAAAAACACAATACATAACCCAATTGTTTGATAAAATATAAAAGATGTTACTCCAAATAAATAGCTACCAAGCATGTCATGCTTTACAATTTCGCACGCCTGTGTAACGGCGATAAACGATGTATATTTTACTATCCACAGGTGACGCTTTAAAAGTCTTTACATGTTATCGCTTTAGCTTTACATGGGAGGTCTGAGGCTAGAATTACTGCCCATGATCTGACGTTCGCAGTGATACCTCACATGTGTAAGATGATCGCTATTTGCTTGCGTGTGGGACCGACACGTGCGTTCGCCCTTGCACGTGAGCACAGAGAAACTATAAATATATATATTTTTTGATCACTTTTATTGCTGTCACAAGGCATGTGAAAGGTACTATTTATGGAGAGATCTGAGGTCTATAAGGTCTAAATCCCTCCTCTGCCCTTAAGCAATTGAACCCCCCTAGATCAGTGTGTTTTTTTAATGCTTTTGATTTTTTGAAAATGGCACGATAACATCTGGGTAAATCGGAAGTCATGTCAGAGTATTGTTTTGGGTTACCATAGCCAGGAGCTGAACAAAGCTGATCCGGTCTTTGTTCGGCTCTCTGATCAACTGGCGGAAGCGCAGTCTGGCTGATCGGGACTCCCAGTGGGATGGGAGATCCTGGTAAAACCATGGGAGGAGGTGGGGGCGGCTGACCATCCCCGCTGCTTGTAAAAGACTCTAGGATTGCTTTAACAAGAGAGTGGACTGTCAGCTCTAATAAAAAAAAAAGTACAAGATTTTTGTCTGGTTGATGGTTATTTTAAGGGTTACAGTCTCATTTGTTATCTAGTACCATTTAACACCACTACAAGTGACTCTAAAGTCTTATTCAGCTTTACCTCCTTAGTGTAATTTTTTCAGTTTTGTCAGTGGGGCATACCATTATCTTTATGAAAACCTGCAGCATATGAGTGAGAAAAGAATCTGTTCTTCCTCCCCTATGTGTCTCTTATGCAGCATATTTTTGCTACAGGATAGCTAGTGCACTTTAAATGCTGAACTGTTTTCTTCAAGTAGAAAAGTATATGTAAATGATGTAACACCTTTGTTCTTCTTCTTCTAGATTATTTCGGTGACGGGATTTGTTGATAGTGATAGAGATGACCTTAAGCTAATGGCCTACTTGGCAGGCGCCAAGTACACTGGGTATCTTTGTCGCAGCAATACAGTTCTCATCTGTAAAGAGTAAGTGACGGCTCTTCATACATTCTCATCCCTGTCTGTGCATTTCATATCCAGACTTTTGCAGATGGCTCTTAAATCATCTAGCTTTGACGTAGATGAGCAATTTTATCGTCATGGTCTGTGCTCTTAAATAGGATGTAGGCAGTGGCTCTTCACTGACAAATATGGCAGCTGCTGCATTAGCAAAGCAAATTGCGGGCACAAGGATTTTAAAACTTACATTTAACTATTCAGAGGAAATTGGGTAACTGTTTTGCAGGATTAGTAGTTAATTTCTTTTGTATTTCTGTGATGCTTGTTTGGCTTGTCTTAACAAAGTTAATGTGTTATGTTTAGGCCTAATGGTATGAAGTATGAAAAGGCAAAAGAGTGGAGGATACCATGTGTAAATGCGTTATGGCTTTGTGACATCCTTCTGGGAAATTTTGAAGCTTTGCGTCAGATTCAAAACAGCCGGTATACAGTGTTCAACCTTCAGGATGCCCTCGCTCCTTCACCAAATATGGTTTCAAACCTCCTTGGTATGACATATCTTCATCTTATTACTATACTCCCCTTTCACTTACAAAGCTAGGGCAAGTGTGAATGAATGTCAAAGATGCTCATCAGGACTTGTAGTTTCTTTAGTCAGATTTCTGTGAATGGATGACGTAGCCCTGCGGGCGTTCATTTTAAAGTGGGTATGGGGGGGCAGGACCTGGAATATGTTACACCCATATTTAGGGTGTAACATGCTTCAAGAGGTGAACCTATCCTTCAATGGCAGCTGTGGTAGGCCCCTATTGACCTTTTGGGTTCCAGTTCTAACTATTAAACCACAATCCTTTGTGCTTGGATCACATCAGTAGGCAGATGAATAATCATCTACTAGCAGAGAGGTGTGGGAGGACATTGGTTAAAGCGGCATTCCATTTTTTTTTTTTAAACACCCCAGTGTTTGCACATAATCCGATTATTATTAGTTAATCTACCTTTTGGAAATGTTATGTATTTAAAAAAAACATACTTTGCAAACCCCCCCATGCGCTCCCATCTTCAGTTTGGGCAGCTGAAGCTGAAGCCACTGGGTATCAAGTTCCGCAATGCGGCCCTGCTTGGCTACCCAGCATGCACCTTCCAATCTCACACATGCGCATAAACAACAAAGTGCGGCACAATGCTACAAGCCGAGGCACTGACTCCTGGGATTTGATATCCCATATCAACTCGTATCCCCGGAGGCAATGGGCGGACGGACATAATATACCTTGCTGCGGTGAGGTACTGCCGAAGTGGGGGATTACAACCAAAAAAAAGTTATTTTCACTGCTCGGAAAAAAATTGAAAAATGCAATGAGAATAGAGGAAGTGATCACGAACGCAGGGGGTGGGGGCAAGTTTCTAAAATACCTGAAACTCCGCTTCAAAATGCAACCATACCCATTGCCACTTTTTGCATATTGTAAGGACCAGGGAGTACTCTGCCAGGTAAATTTAGCACCCTGAGGAGTAGTCAACTTGTTTTTTGTTCAGTGTCGGTTATTTTGATGCTTTTTATATTGTGTTTTTTCTTGCTGTAAAACTGTCAAAATGTTATTTATATTCATAGATGCATGGAGAATACCCTTAAAAGTTTCAACAGATGTGCTAATGGTGGGTATTTTTTGTTTTTACAGCTAATTACCCTTTTGTGTACTTTTAGGTGAAAAAGAGCATTACACTATATATGCCATTTAAATGCAGTCATGTGACAAGTCTCTGTATGGTGTGCAACCAAAATGGGTAATTTTGTTTTGGAAACTCTGCAGACAATGCACTGTGATCTCTTACACTTATAAAAGTAAGCTAGCTCTGATTAGCCTCTTGGAGCTGGCCGGATGCAAATATACATCCTTTTGGCAGGTGGGCCTTGGCGCTAAGCGGGCGCGTATTTGCATGCATTAGTACAAATACAGCTGTGCTGAGATCACGCAGCCGGAACAGTTACCGGCAGCTAATGGAAAGCTCACAATCTCTGCTTGCGATCGGGAGCTTTCCGATCATGTGACAGCCAATCACGGCAGTCACATGATAGTAAACCCTGCCCCACCTCTCGACATCCTAAACCCCTTAAATGGGCGGGAGGCGCCGGCTCCAAGGCGTTAAGAAGCTTGTACAATACTGACAAAAATCGATTTAAATCTTGAATCGAGTTGAGAGGTCAAATCGATTCAAAATTTAAGCAAATCGATTTTTTAGATATTTTTTTTTCACAGCGCCGGTCCCGAGGCACTGTGGGCATGAGATTTTAGGCAAGGCCGGGGCTTCGGCCTAGTCCACGGCTATGGCCGGACGCCGCGGACTAGGCCGAAGCCGTGGCCTCGCCTACAAACTCGTGCCTCCGGACCGGCGCTGACACCGCGCGGGGCCTGAAGAGCTGCGGGCAAGGAGTTTTTAGGTGAGGCTTCGGCCTAGTCCGCGAGGCCGGATGCCGCGGACTAGGCCGAAGCCGCGGCCTCGCCTAAATGCTCATGCCCGCAACGCCTCAGGACCGGCGCGGTTTCCAAAGAAAGAAAAAAAATTTGAATCGTGAATCGAGTTTTTTCTTTAAGAGAATCGAAGATTTTTTTTTTTTTGTTAAGAAACTCTCCCAGCCCTAGCTTATGGTAAGCCTTACATTGCAACTGATCTGCACAGCCAACTTAAAGTGGACCTTTTGGTAGCAGCAGTAAGAGTCTGTAAGAATACTTTCCTGACACATTGCAATATACAACATTGGTATTCGTTTTTACAAATGCTCCACCTTTTTTTTTATCATTAACCCCTTCCCGCCTAAGGTTAAAACAAATCTAAATGCCTAAGCACAATTTTGCAACTTTGACATGCGTATCAAGGTGGTTTATACCTTGTTTTTTTTCAGGACTAATTGGGCTTTCTTTTGGTGGTAAATGGCAATGGACATTAAGCATAAATTGGTCCAAAATAGTAAAAAAAAATATAAAATAAATGTAGCTATATATATTCCTTTCTATTACCATAATTTACCCCCAAAAAATAACTCAAAATATATTCTCCTACTTCTGACGATCACAGCGATACCACATATGTGTATTAGTTGTTGGTACCTAGTAGTAGGGCCCAGAAAAAATGGTGCATATTTTGCATTTTTTTTTATCCTACCTAAAACACGCTGATACTAATTTAAACTTTTTTTTTTTTTTTTTTTTAATTCTACCCAAAATATGACCCTTGACCCGACCTTGCCCACAACACTAACCCTTTTTATTGTATTTGATTTTTTTTTTTATTACATCTCCTGCAAGCTATGTATCATCCTCTCCATTCAGAAGAGTAAGGAAACACAGGGTCAGGCTCACAGTGACTGATCACTGTGATAGCCAATCGGAGGCTATCACAGCGATCAGGTGACCCGCGTTCGGGAGTCCCGATCATTAGTACGGTGAGCGCCCAGGCTCTGTGCGGCACGCTCCCAGCACAAAGATACACACGTGCGGCCCCACGAAAAAAAGCCCACTACCATAAGGCCACATATATGTATGTGGTCGGCGGGAAGGGGTTAAAAAATCCTTACATTTTAAGTAATGAATTTAGTCTGTGACAGGCAGGAGGAAGTATTTCCTCAGTCTCCATTCCCCCAGTGATTAGTCTGCAATATTGTAACTGTCATAAGGTGAACGGCTATACCAGACGTTTGTGAACACTGCAAAGAACTGCACAGATACCAGGATTTCTGAGCTGGCATTTCAAGCCAGGAAGCAGATGGTGACCCTGTATGATGCCTGAACAAAAATAGTGCCGTACTGGAGAGAAAAGTAGATATAGGCATTGTTGGGTGGAGTACTATAATCTCTTTGAAAGGTAATAAGTGCAAGTTACAGAGCTGAAGAAACTCTCCTCTGAGAGTAGCTTCTCCCCACCACCGTTTGAGCCCTGGGTGCTGATGCCATGCTGCCATCCATGCAGCAGCCGCACACCGGATAAATCAGAATTCACCTTTATTGTAGCACATCCACACACATGGCAATGACAGTCCATGCTCTGTCCTAGGGGGTCGGTCCTAGGGTGAGGACTGTCATTGCAGTGTTTGTGGATGTGCTACAATAAACGTGGAAGTCTGTGATTTATCCATTGTGCAACAGCTCTTGAATACCTGCAAGCGTTGCACATTACTTGACACTCTGCACTTGAAAACTCTATTGATGACCGGTCAACTTTAACCTAGGTGATGAACTGTTTATGTAATATTTGCCATATAAGCTCTTAGTGAGCTCCTGTGGACTGTCTTTTGTTATAAGCCTAACCAGCTCATGTTGTCTGAACCCACATGCAAAAGTTTAATTCTGTTTATGTTGTTACAATTTTGACTATGTTTTGGGGACCCTGAAACTATGAAGCAGCTTGGAGGATGAATATGAAGCTTCATTTTGCATCTGCTTTTTCCTGTTGTAATATTTTTGTATTTTACCTGTTTTCAGAGTATAAGAGTTCCCCTCAAACCCAAGCAAAATGAACCAGCTGTACAGCCAAAGCGACCAAGGTAAAAAATATTTGTAGATGGTGATATTTGATAAATAAATTCTAATATTAATGTAAATTTTGACAGGCTTAGACAATTTAACTTGTCCTCGCTTGCACCAGCATTCCTTAAAAGGGTTCAGAATGCTGGAAAGGGGGGGTGGGGGGTACTAGGAGCATACTGTGAGCTTGCTCTCTGTCCATAAACATCAGCCACCCAGCAATGCATATGTGCACTGTGTAGGAGTTAAAGCGCAACGCTTTGCCTCCGCTCATATTGTATTAGACAATCATAAAGAAGTTAAAGGGGTTGTAAAGGTAATTTAAAAAAAAAATAACAAACATGTTATACTTACCTTCACTGTGCAGCTCGTTTTGCACAGAGTGGCCCCGAACCTGCTCTTCTGGGGTCCCTCGGCAGCTGTTTCAGCTCCTCCCCGCAAGAACTAACCACCTTAATGCGAGCTCCCTCGCATGGTGGTTAGTTCTTGCGGGCGCGCTCCAGTGATACAGCCGGCGGCTATAGCCGCTCACTGTATTACTCGCCCCACCCCCCGACGCGCCGCGTCATTGGATGTGATTGACAGCAGCGCGAGCCAATGGCTGCGCTGCTTTCAATCCATCCACTGTAGCCAATCAGCGGCCAGGCTGAGCGGCGAAATGGATGTCTGGAGCGAGCGGCTGACTTTCGAGGGGTCAGGTAAGTAAAACAGGGGGGCGGCGGTATTGTCAAAGTTTTTTCACCTTAATGCATAGAATGCATTAAGGTGAAAAAATTTTTACCTTTACAACCCATTTAATGCATATTAAAAACTCACTGAGCTGTCTAGCTTTCATTATGATCACTTGCTCTCCAGTCTTCGTTGTACATGTGATCCCCATTCTCTGCATAGGATTATATTCAGTGAATATTTGCATTGCCTCAGACTGCATAGAAGGGGCTTTCTTCCTATATTTATATGCTCTGCTCAGTCTTACACATGAGACCTCAGACTTGTGCCGATAATTTTGTCAGGCCGCAAAGAAGGGGAGAGCAGACATTGCACAACTAAACAAATCTGGGAATCTGGACTTTTGAGCTGCACCGAGAAATTCCCCAGCAACAGTCATTATGCAGTGTAGGGAGAGTTTAATGCTGAACCCCACCCAAAAGAGGAAGTTCAGCTTGTTTTCACCCTCCACTGCGATGTTTGGCACTTTTTTTGGGGGGGGGGGGGGACAGGTACTTGGTTTTGACAGATACCTGCTCCCACTTCCCGGTAAGATCACTGCACCACTCTGAGTATGTCTGGCCTCTCCTCCTCCCCCCAACCCCCCCCCCCCTCCTTCTGGGACACGCACAGGACCCAGAAGACGGCCGGACCATTCACAAAGCACAGCGGAACTCATGCATGCGCATTAGGAAACCGGCTGTGAAGCCTTAAGGCTTCACTGCCGGTTTCTCTTAGTGGAGATGCCAGTGCCTGCACCCAAAGCCGATTGAAGAATCGGCTCAGGTGCCGACATTGCTGGATCCCTGGACAGGTAAGTGTCATATAAAAATCTTATATTAAAAATCAGCAGCTACAGTATTTGTAGCTGCTGACTTTTATGGGGTTTTTTGGGGGGGAGATTGGAGCTCTTTAATTTCCACCCCTGCATTTCTTGTTACTGCACTTGCCCTTGGCAAGCTCTCAAAGCCAGAGAGAAGCACTGTCAGTTGTTGTCGGGGTCAGCCATAAAATCTCAGCTTCTATAATACACAGAAAGATGGGACCAAGTGCTTTGTATCCTGGAGGACCAGGGCAACAAAAAGTAAAGTGAGATTAATTCAAAGGCTAACTTCATCTTCCTGAGCATGTTTTATGTTGCATCCATATTTCGGGAACAACATGAAGCATGGTCACAGTCTACAACCCATACCACCCCCTCTTACAGGGATGGGTGGGGTGCTTCTCTCTGTCAGCTCCTGTCAAATTTGAAATTGTTACGGTGCATTAGTCATTCCAGGGTGACAGATGGACTTGTAGCTCTAAATAGAGCAATAGTGCGGTGCCATCACTGCACTTATGGTCCATTTGAACCTCCTCTGCAGAGAGATTCTTAAGAAGCCAGAGCATTGTACCCACAATCTGCTGGTCATAGTTGCAGTGCTTTCCATGCTACTATACAAAAAACAATTACATGCCCTTTTTTTTTTTTTTTTTTTTTTTTTTTTTTTAATACAGATGCTTTTATTTTTGCAAAAGGTGAACTTACCCTTTAACATCACTAGTGGATCACGTGCTACAATACCGGAGATGTTAGAAAAGCGTTACTTTATTGCATACAGATTTGTTTTATTACGCAAAGTTAACATTTGCTGCATTTGAAACTTTCAAAAACATTGTCGTTGTCCTTACTGATCACCTTCAGATAATGCTAGTTTCATGGCTGCAAATGTGTGGTTTTTTTTTTTTTTTTTTAATACTTTTAGTTGCTGACCCCAAACCATTATGTTGCATGAGAAGTCTGAAGTCCTGATTTGCATGCTTTTTCTCAGCCAGTGGCTCATATTATTTAATATATTGGTTCAGCATAACAGCCAGGCAACCTGCATTTTTAGTAATGGTCCACATATATATTTCTTCAGTATAGACATAAGATGTCTGCTCTTAACTTTATGTCCCTGAAAAGCCTCCTCCTGTGTTTTCCTCTTTCATTTTTCTTACTGGGCCCTTACTTTATGGCTCCCCAGCTGCCACCCCCATTTCCTCCATGTGAGAGTACCTGTACCAAACATTACTTATGTAAACAAAGCAGTCATAGCGTTGAATACAGTCTATTTTACTTATGTTAGATGTCTCTTTGCTTGCTGGTCTTTTTCAGAATTGAAGATCTTCCACCTCCAACTAAGAAATTATCCCCAGACATGACTCCTCATGTATTGTTTACAGGGTTTGATCCCACCCAAGCTCAGCAGTATGTTAAGGTAAGGACCTTTTCCTAAATGTGAGCACTGAAGTAACTGCCGCTTTCACAATGAAACATTTGCACAATGCTAGCAGCATGAACCATATTTAAAATAGGCTTGACGTTTAGTATGGTTACATTTATTTCCCTTTAAATGTTTAATGTTGGACTTTCAAAAAACTTTTGTTTTCAGAAACTATATATACTTGGAGGAGAAGTGGTAGACTCTGCACAAAGATGCACTCATTTAATTGCTGGTAAAGTAACAAGAACTGTCAAGTTTCTCACTGCGATTTCCGTAGCAAAGCACATTGTTACTCCAGAGTGGCTGGATGAAAGCTTCAAGTGCCAAAAATTTGTTGGTAAGGAATCATCTTATAATGGACAGATTGGTTAATTTTTCTGTGTGTGTGTGTGTGCTCCAGTAGTTAAGTTGCCCATTCACATCTTGTTTGGCCAACCAGATATGACAATGTAGGTCTTATGGATAGGAAAATGATTTAAATGAGAATAGTGCTTTTAGCTCCAATACTAATAAGATACCTTGATTTTATACTTTAGTGTAATTGATCATTGTTTATTCATACAATTAATATCTATTTTGTTATTGATTAGTACAATTTTTCAGACACTATATCTCTGTGGCTCTATATGTGGCATCTTTTCTCTTTGCCTCTTTTTGGTATAGTATCTTTTCACTAATGAAATATGACCTATGACTTCTATGTATGTATTACTACACGTCATTACAGTACCCGTTTCGAGTTACTGTAATGTTAACCCATTCTTCTTTCAATTCAAAATAGCATGACTAATTGTAGGAATGACTAAGATTATGAAAGCCTGGGGGACCTTGTGGTGAAGCACAAAAACGGGTCCTGTGTAGTGCCATGGTAAATTGTGGTCACGGTCAATTTGCACCTAGCAGTGGGAATGACTTAAAGGGGGATGGTTACACCAAACCTTAGTCTATTCCATGTACACACTATACACCTATGCCAGTCTTTCTGCCCACAAAATACTTCTGACTACAGTGCCACAAGTGACCGTCTCACAGACACACATAAACCTAAGGACAAAGGATTGTTTTTTTTTTAAATTACATTTTTCAATTACATTTACTTTTTTTGCACACACAAAGATATTGCTGCTTCTTGTGACTATTCCTACCTTAAACACTTCAATTCAGGGCAGTTCCCCTCTTGCTGCCCAAACCAATTTTCAGCGTTGTCACTTTTTAAATAACAATTGCGCGGTTATACACCACTGTACCCAAACAAAATTTTTATCATTTTGTTCCCACAAATAGAGCTTTATTTTGGTGGTATTTGATCACCACTGGGGTTTCTATCTTTTGCTAAACAAATAAAAAAAGACCGAAAATTTTGGAAAAAAGTTTTTCTTTGTTTCTGTTATAAAATGTTGTAAATAAGTATGTTTTTTTTCCTCCTTCAATGATGAGCACTGATGAGGCTGCACTGACGGGCACTGATAAGGTGGCACCAATGAGGGGCACTAATATGCAGCACTAATATGCAGCACTGATGTGCAGATAGGCAACACTGATGGGCGGCATTTATAGGCGGCACTGATGGGCACTCATAGGCGGCACTGGCAGGCATTTATTTTGGGCAATTATTGGCATGATTTATGGGCACTGATTGGCATCCCTGGTGATCATGGGTGGGCATACCTGGTGGTCCTGCCTGGGCACCCTGGTGGGGGGCTGCACTGTCAGGAGAGCAGCCGATCAGCTCTCCTTTACTTGTGTCTGTCACAATAGAGGAAAAGTCGTATATCTGTTAACACTGTGCTCAGCTGTGATTGGACACAGCTGATCACGTGGTAAAGAGCCTCCATCAGAGGCTCTTTACCTAGATCGGAGTTGCGGTGTGTCAGATTGACACACCACACCACCGATCGCCGTGCTGCGCACCCCCTGGCTTGTTATTCTGTTGGACGTCATGTGACGCCCAGTCATGATAACTGAACCACTTCCCAGCTGTCATTCTGCTATAGGCTGGGCGGGAAGTGGTTAACCGCTTCAGCCCCAGAAGGTTTTATCCCCCTTCCTGACCAGAGCACATTTTACAATTTGGCACTGCGTTGATTTACCTGACAATTGCGCGGTTATGAAATGCTGTACCCAAATGAAATTTGCGTCCTTTTTTCGCCCATAAATAGCGCTTTCTTTTTGGTGGTGGTATTTGATCACCTGTGCGGTTTTTATTTTTTGCGCTATAAACAAAGAGTGACCATTTTGTAAAAAAAAAACAATATTTTTTACTCTAATGTCCCCAAAAATGTTTTTAAACAAATTTCTTCATTAGTTTAGGCCAATATATATATTCTACATTTTTTGGGTAAAAAAAACCCCCAATGAGCGTATATTGATTGGTTTATGCAAAAGTTATAGCATCTACAAACTATTTTTTTTACAGCTGCGATTTTTAGCGGTACTGCGACATCCTGCATCCTGGCGGACAGATTGGACACTTTTGATGCATTTTTGGGACCATTAACATTTGTCATGATTAGTGCTATAAAAATGCACTGATTACTGTGTAAATGTCACTGGTAGGGAAGGGGGGTTAACACTAGGGGGCGAACAAGGGGTTAACTGTGTTTCCTAGTTAGTGTTTCTAACTGTATGGGAATAGGACTACATGGGGGAGGAGACATATCGCTGTTCCTACTTAGTAGGAACAAACGATATGTCTCCTCTCCTCTAACAGAACAGGGATGTGTGTGTGTTTACACACACACATCCCTGTGCTGGCTCTCGTGCCCGTGATTGCGCCCGCCGGCTACGTGCATTGTGTCCCCCGTCGTGCAGCGGGTGCGCCCCCTTGCGGCTCTTAAAGGGAATCACGGGCACGAGAGCCAGCACGTACCCATACGGGATTTCGCCAAGTCGTGCCATCTGGCAACAAATATCGGCCTGAGCCGGTCGGCAAGTGGTTAAAGAAGATCATTAAAACCAGCAATGTTTTTGAGACAATGAACACTGGTAATAAAAATGTAAAATACAAAGAAGAGTATAAAGTTCAGAGGTCAAGGGTAAGTAACATAAAACACAGAATGTAGCATTCGGTAGTCAGGATGAGAGGTAAATATGGGGAAAAGAGGAGGGCGGGTGTTCGATGTACAAAATGCCCACTCAGATATGGCCGCCCAGGTTGCTCTCCCCAAGGCTCAGGCAGTGTTGCAAAAAGCAGCTAGAATTTAAAGCTGCTGCCTGCCCTGTGTTCATACCTTTTGCCCGCACATGCCCACACAACACCTTTTTACAGGCAGGGTTGCCATGCTACTGTGTACAGAAAAATGTGGTCAGTATTGTATAAAGGAAATGTTTTACTATGATTTATCTGTTTTCTGAAGAAGGATTCAACAGTGACACCCTCAAAACAATTCACCTTTTTTTCATAGTATTGTGAGTGTGCTTTTAATTTAAATGATAGGTAACTGGGTTCACACTAGTACGACGTGGATGTGGGTTTCCCCTCACCCAATTCGCATGACAGGAGATTGTGACTGGCTCTCAATGGAGCCAATTCACACCTCTCCGAAGCGAATTGCACAGGAGCCCTGTGCATCTTTGGCTCCGTTTCACGTCTGAATTTAGGCAAAAATCTCGGACCCGTTTCGTCCCTGAAACAGAGGATAGGGACGCACTGGACCCCCTGCTGTCAGCCGCATCAGTCTGCAGCGTGAACCCAGCCTTAAGGTTTGCAGAATTCTAAAACCTTCTACTTAGTAGAGTACTATAAGAAATAATGGTAGACTTTGCCTACGGAGTATTCTACTACAGTCACATTTTACATTGTATTTCATAGAACATTATCGTATTTAAAATATTGCTGTAGAAGTCAATTTCTCTTAACACCACAATAAAGGTTTTTCATTTTTGTACATCTTTTTTTTTTAGATGAACAGAGCTACATACTTCGGGATGCTGAAGCTGAAGTGTTGTTTTGCTTTAGCTTAGAAGAGTCCCTGAAAAGAGCACGGGTGATTCCACTCTTCAAGGTAAGGGCACTTCCAGTTATTGGAAAGCTTTACAGAGCGGTTTTCAAAATGTTTTACTGTTTTGACGCTGAAGGCTTTCTTTTATCTAGTACTTGGTATATAGCGAGCAGTAGTAATGCTCATTGGCCTTATTCTCCAGTGTTGAAAACACTCAGAGTGAAAGAGTGAAAGAAGCAACTTGGATGAGCAGAGAAACATCTTTGTTATTACAAAACTATTCTAGTTGAATGTGACACAATACTGCTAGCATTGTACTGTTTTAAAATTTAGCTTGCAAGAAGAAAAGCCTGGAGTGTGAATCATTCAGTGTGACTTCAACTGGTCCAGTTTGCTTTCCATTAATAAAAGCTTGTAAAAAAAAAACCAGAGTGAACATTTTGCTCCCAGACTTTGCAAAACTTTCACTCTCTAATTATCATCTGCTGTTTTTAGCAGTGCAGATTGCTTGGTATAAAGGAGTAGGCTTTCAGGAAGTTGTGTGGTGTCGGGGGTGGGTTAACATAATTATAGTATGACTTTCTGTACATATGGATAATAAGAGTGCTGCGCAAATAAATTGTCCATTCAATAAATGTAGATAGGAGATGAGATCACCAGTGGATAGTCAAACGCCTAGGGTAAAATCAGAGGTGACTATAATCCCTTCACCATATAAGGATGGCCCCTCACCTGCAATCTTCGACCTGAAACAGGTCACACAGCATAAAAACCATACACAAGGTAAGCTGAAACAGGCGATAATTATTGCCTCCTGGCCCCCGCATGACGTCACCCGCGGCTGTCAGCCTGTATACGATCACACGCCATCCAGCCGGCACTCGGTTCTAAGTGCTCGGATTTGTGAGTGCATTACTTTTATTCTTATTTTAACATTAAAGTATATGCGGAGAGCACTATATTGTCTATGCTTTATTTACATATTCCATCTATGCCATCTGATGAGACTGGGAGCACTTTATGAGAAGTAATTATCGCCTGTTTCAGCTTACCTTGTGTATGGTTTTTATGCTGTGTGACCTGTTTCAGGTCGAAGATTGCAGGTGAGGGGCCATCCTTATATGGTGAAGGGATTATAGTCACCTCTGATTTTACCCTAGGCGTTTGACTATCCACTGGTGATCTCATCTCCTATCTACATTTATTAAATGGACAATTTATTTGCGCAGCACTCTTATTATCCATATGTCATTTGAGGTTTTTTGTTGAATTTGCCTTTGTGCTTGCTTGTATTTATTTTATATTGTTTATGTGTCAGCGCTGAGTTGATTTTTATTATTATTTATGACTTTCTGTACATACTTGCACACAGATCTGTTAATTAAACTAAGGGATAACCAGTTTTAGAAACATATTTGTATGATTACATTTATGTATTCTCAAAAGTATAATTATGATTATAAAGCAAACCTGTATTAGCTCAAAAAAGAAAATGTAAAGCAAGATTAAAGCGGAGTTCCACCCATTTAAAAGTCAGCAGCTACAAAAAGTGTAGCTGTTGACTTGTAATAAACAAACACTCACCTGTCCCACAATCCAGCCATGCGACCACCTGAAGCCTCTTTTCACAGCCGCGCTGTGCGTTGTGAATGGCCGGGCAATCTTCTGGGAACTGGAACATGTCCCGGAAGATTGCAGGGAGGGAGAGGGTTGAGGTGAACTTCCACTCGGCGTTGTGAAAACTAGGTACCCGCTCCCCCTCCCAAAAAATGACATGCCAAATGTGGCATGTCAGGGGGTCACAAGTACTTAAAGCGGAAGTTCCATTTTTGGGTGGAACTCCACTTTAAAGCTTTTTTTTATACATCAAAAGGTATTTCCACACTTACTGAAACCATGTTCATCAGCATTAAAGGTCTCAGGAAAACTGAGTAAAGCTGGATATGGGGCACATGTATACATACCACTTCACATATACTGTATATACGTGCTGGGTGCCTGGGCAGCCAGTTAGCTAGCCCAAGGACATTCACTGCAATGGGTTTATTAGGAGGCAATGTTAAAATGTTACTAAACCCAGGACCCTGCATTCGCTATATCTCGTCTCCCACAGAACGTGGAAATGCAATTATTTTTGTAAATATAAACTGCTAAATACCTTTTTTCATCAGCAGTATACAGCAGTCTTGTGACTTCCACCGGTGTCCGACCGAGCACTGGTTAAAGCTTGCAGGAGGCGGTTTCATTCTTTTCTGACCTATGAGGCTGCATGACCCCTGACCCTCTGTCTGGAACACACGTACCCTCTTATAAATAAACTCTAGCAATACACATCAAACTGAGTATGTGCAGAGTTGCCTCCAAGACTCTACTTTAAGGAGATGGATTGGGGACTGTGGAAAGGGAGGATCAGAGAAGACAGGATCAAACAGCCTTTTTTGCACATGTAGAGCATTAACCCCTTAGGTTCCATAGTGAGTATAACGAGCATGCTTTACTGCATATACAGACTGAGTTTACTGTTGTGGGTTTGGTAACACTTTAACCACTTCCAGACTGCCCGGGGCTTTTATACGTTGGTAATTTAATGTTGAATACTGTTGTTGTGGCAGCAGATAGCTGCCATAACCCCGCTATTTTTAAAAACGGTAGGTGGTCCGCTTTCGGATAAATGTAGCCTCTGCAGCGGATTCGCCACAAAATCACTTTTATCTGTCATCTCTGCTGCTTACCGGAGCCGTCAGTAGCGGCGGAGTCGATCCGATCCTTTCCCCACAGAGGCATGAAGTCGTGTGAGGGAATGATGGCCCCCACTCGACTCACCATCGGATGACGGAAGGGACGTCAAACATCCCTTCCGCCCAATGGTCTTAAAGGGGAAAAATGTTTTTATTGCATTCAAGTGTAAATGTGAGATTGGAGGTCTTTTTGACCCCAAATCTCGCAATAAAGAGGTCCTGTCATGCTTTTTTTCTATTCCTTATGTTTACATTCCTTATAATAGAAATAAAAGGGACAGTGTAAAAAATAAAATTAAAATAAATAAGAAAAATTTTTAAAGCGCCCTGTCCCACCGTGCTCACGCGCAGAAGCCAACACATATGCAAGTCGCGCCCGCGTATGTAAATGGTCTTCAAACCACACATGTGAGGTATTGCCCCGATCGTTGGAGTGAGAGCAATAATTCTAGCAAAAGACCTCCTCTGCAACTGAAAACTGGTAACCTCTAGAGATTTTTAAACTTCGCCTATGGAGATTTTTAAGTGTCAAAGTTTGTCGCCATTCCACGAGCTGACGCAATTTTGAAGCGTGATATGTTGAGTATCAGTTTACTCGGTGTAACATTTATCTTTCACAATATAAAAAAAAATCGGGCTAACTTTACTGTTTTCTTATTGTTTTATTTAAAAAAAGTGTATTTTTTTTTTCCAAAAAAAAAGCGTTTGTAAGACCGCTGCACAAATACGATGTGACAAAGTATTGCAACGTCCACCATTTTATTCGATGGGGTGTCTGAAAAAAATATACTGTTTGGGGGGGTCCTAAGTAATCTTCTAGCAAAAAGAAAATGATTTTAACTTGTAAACACCAAGTGTAAAAAATAGGCCCGGTCCTTAAGTGGTTAAGATAACTTTTTGGTGCTTGCTGTGTGGCTTTAGTCTCACTGTACAAGTGTTTTCCTTAATACAGGTTCAGTTTGATGAAAGAAATTTCTGTGACAATAGCAATTTAATGTATATACTTTTTTTTTTTTTACCCCAGGGAAAGTATTTCTACATTACTCCAGGGATCTGTCCCAGTTTGTCAACAATGAAATCTATTGTTGAGTGTGCAGGTGGCAAAATCTTAACGAAACCACCCTCCTTTCGAAAAATTATGGAGCACAAACAAAATAAGGTAAGGGATATTCACGTTTTTCAGAGCCGCTGCCCTCAAGAATGTCTTCTAATAAGAAATTCTATCTGAATTGAGAGGGAAGGTGTTATTGCTGTGTTATGGTTGTGACGATTCCCCTTCAGTTTCCTTCCCTAGTAAGTGGGTCAAAGGGACAGGAAGTGATGGGGAATCTCACTATTGGTGACAGAGACTGACTCTCTTTTAGTGTTTAGAATAGTTAGAAAATGTGACGTGTCTTTTGCTGTCTGTCCCCTTATTTCTTGTTCTTTTTACTAATGGCTAATAGGGAAGGGGGATTTCAATTGGGACATGGGCAGGTATAAAAAGAATAAATAAAAACAAATTTGAAAAAATTAAAACCCTTTTGTTGGGCTTTATACAGCTTTGACACACTTTCATTATATCACAGATACATTAATATTTACATTGCTATAATCCCATAACCTTACCCAATAGAATAGATCGGTCATAGAAACACACTTGGAGCCAATTTGCCCATTTAACCTTCTAGTATTGATTGTGGGTATAAACTAGATTAGGGTTCCTTCACACTTGCAAATGCACCCTGTGTGTTATCAGCTGCAAGATCCCCAGTGCGGTTCCCCTGATTAGCTGCAAGTAGGCAGTCCTATTGAAGGCAATGGGAGGCTGACGGCTCTCGCAGCTAATTGCGCCCACTTGCATGTAATCATTCAAGCAATGGTCACATGTAAGTGATCAGCCCTGAACGCAGGCAGTCTGTGTCTAGGGCAGTGGTTCTCAACCTTTCTAGTGCCGTGACCCCTTGATAAAATTTCCCAAGTTGTGGGGACCCTTAACAGTAAAATTATTTTCGTTGGTCATTTTATTGCTGTAATTTTGCGACTGTTATGAATCGAAATATAAATATCTGATATGCGGGATGTATTTTCACTCTTACAAATTTAACATCTTAAAGCATAGTGATTAATCACAAAACAATCTGTAATATACAGCGCAAAATATTTATTTAAAATTAACATATAAGTTACAAATGAATAAAATGCCCCACCGAGAGACAGGGTAAGTGCAGGGCAGACGGCGGGCGGGGCACAGTGGGAGCATTGATATGGCACGGGGGCAGCATTTGATGGTACAGTGGGAGCATTTGATGGGCACAATGCAAACATTGATATGGCACGGGGGCAGCATTTGATAGTACAGTGGGAGCATTTGATATGACACCGTGGCGGCATTTGATGGGCACAGTGGCGGCATTTGATGGGCACAGTGGCGGTTTTGGTGGGCACAGTGGCGGCATTTGATGGGCACAGTGGCGGCATTTGATGGGCACAGTGGCGGCATTTGATGGGCACAGTGGCGGCATTTGATGGGCACAGTGGCGGCATTTGATGGGCACAGTGGCGGCAATTGATGGGCACAGTGGCGGCAATTGATGGGCACAGTGGCTGCAATTGATGTACAAAAATGCTTTTATTAATTAGTATCTTTAACTTACCAAAGTCACTTGTGTTCTGTCGGAATCAGCAAGCCATCTGTGTTAACTGGAAGTGACGTTTCGTCGCCGCCATCTTGGTAGACTCATCCTCAGCAAGCGGACTTCGGTGGGTGTAAAAAGACGTCCGCTTGCCGACTACTAAGTGTAGCCTAACTGCGGACGAGAGTACCAAGATGGCGGTGACGGAACGTCACCGTGCGGTCTCTCTTCACTCCCAAAACATCTCGCTGGCCGAGACTGACAGATTCCGGTGTAACACAGTAACTTCGAGTCTGTCTCTCCCAGCATTCGCGACCCCCTGGCAAATTGACCCCCAGGTTGAAAACCGCTGGTCTAGGGCCAATTGATTCCTGCTTGCAGTTCTCAATGAACTACGAAGGTACTGATGAGCACTCTTGTAGTCCATTGATTCTTCCTGCTATTCAATAACTGCCTGCATGTATTGGAGGTACGGACAGACCGTGTACTGAGAGCAGAATTTAAGCATTGCACCTACAATCTGCTAATCACATTTTGTGCATGCATACTTTTTTACAAGCAAAAAGATGCGCATTCATAATTTTTTTTAAAAGGTGAATGTAGCCTTTTAAGCTGCAACCCCCCCCCCCCCCTTTTTTTTTATATTCATTTAGGAACCTTTTAGAATGATATGTTATCCTTTTCTTGAACGCCTTAACATATTACAAGAGAATAATATGGTTTCATTAAATTTTTTTTTTTCCTTTTTTAGAGCTTGGCAGAAATTATCTTGATTTCATGTGAAAATGATCTTCATCTTTGCAGAGAGTATTTTGCTGGTAGTATAGGTAAATATTCTCATTTGGGTAGTTTAGTGTTAGTCTTACTGATCTTTTATGAGGTCTGATGATTGTTTTTCCTATCTTTTATAGATGTCCATAATGCAGAATTTGTTCTCACTGGAGTTCTGACACAGACATTGGATTATGAGTCATATCCTTTTAAAATAATGTGAAAATGAGCTTAAAAAATGAAAAAGTTAAATCAACTTCTTAAGCACGTTATACTCTCCTGGTCTGCTATATGGGTGGTCCCTGTCCCTCGTTGGCCCTATAGGACCAGTAATCCAGTAATCCAGTGATGCAGGTGTGCTGGGTAGTCCTAGCATTTGCTGTTTATGTAAAAGGAATCTACCTCCTGTAAACAGAAGAAGAGAAGACTCAAGACTGAAGCATCATGGCCCTGTGGAATTAGGTGAGTAAAAACAGCATTTAGATAGGGCTTTTTTTTTCTTCCACCCAATACCAGCAATTGGGGGCCCCGTAACCACTTCAGGACCGCCCACTGTATATATCCGTCGGCATGTTAAAGATGGATATCTCAGTAACTGCAGCAGGTGCTGCCATAACCGAGATATCCATCTCATCAGTGGGCGGTCCGGTTTACGATAATGGTGGTGTCTGCGGCGGATTCAGGCCTTGAGATCAGCATCATCGGCGGCGGGAGAGGGCCCCCCCCCCACGCCCTCTGCCGCTTACTGTCGGTAGCGGCAGAGGCGATCTGGTCCTCTTCCTAGCTGAGTATGGATAGGGGTGAGGGCAAGATGGCCCCCACCCGTCTCCATAGCAGGGCGGAAGTGAAGGGACATTTTTTTTTTTTTTGTCATTTATTCAAATGATAATTTTTTTTTTTTTTTTATTGCATTTAGTCCAAATATGAGATCTGAGGTCTTTTTAACACCAGATCTCATATTTAAGAAAACCTATCATGCTTTTTTCTATTACAAGGGATGTTTACATTCCTTGTAATAGGAATAAAAGTGACCCAATTTTTTTTTTTTTTTTAAATCAATAAAATAAGAAAAAAAAATGTTTTAAAGCGCCGCGTCCCGACGAGCTCACACGCAGAAGCGAGCGCATACTTGAGCAGCGCCCGCATATGAAAACGGTGTTCAAACCACACGTGAGGTATCACCGTGTTCGTTAGAGCGATAGCAATAATTCTAGTCCTAGACCTCCTCTGTAATTCAAAACATGCAACCTGTAGAATTTTTTAAACGTCGCCTATGGAGACTTTGAAGGTTAAAGTTTGACGCCAGTCCACGAGCGGGCGCAATATTGAAGCGTAACATGTTGGGTATCAATTTACTTGGTGTAACATTATCTTTCACAATATAAAAAAAAAAACTTTACTGTTTTTTATTTTTTTTTATTCAAAAAAGTGAATTTTTTCCAAAAAAGGTGCGCTTGTAAGACCACTGCGCAAATACAGTGTGACAAAAAGTTTTGCAATGACGCCATTTATTTCTCTGGGGTGTTAGAAAAAAAATGTATAATGTTTGGGGGGTTCTAAGTAATTTTCTAGCAAAAAAACTTGTTTTTAACTTGTAAACACTAATGCCCCGTACACACGGTCGGACTTTGTTCGGACATTCCGACAACAAAATCCTAGGATTTTTTCCGTCGGATGTTGGCTCAAACTTGTCTTGCATACACACGGTCACACAAAGTTGTCGGAAAATCCGATCGTTCTAAACGCGGTGACGTAAAACACGTACATCGGGACTATAAACGGGGCAGTGGCCAATAGCTTTCATCTCTTTATTTATTCTGAGCATGCGTGGCACTTTGTCCGTCGGATTTGTGTACACACGATCGGAATTTCCGACAACGGATTTTGTTGTCGGAAAATTTTATCTCCTGCTGTCCAACTTTGTGTGTCGGAAAATCCGATGGAAAATGTCCGATGGAGCCCACACACGGTCGGAATTTCCGACAACACGCTCCGATCGGACATTTTCCATCGGAAAATCCGACCGTGTGTACGGGGCATTAGTCTGAAAAACAGGCTCGGTCCATAAGTGGTTAAGCTTTAGATCTCAACTGAACTTTGTTTAAATTGTCTAAGTACTTTCCAGGTACATCCAAACAAGAGTTGTGCAAAATCTTAGTATTGTTTGTCTTTAGAAAGCAGCCACAGCCTGAGTAGAAACGTTTTTCCCCTTCCATCGTGCTGCAGAGAAAGGACCCTTGCTCCATGTGTGGAAGCAGTGGTCTTTCTGCAGATGCCTGACATGCCCCCTGCACATGCAGAGCTCTCCAATTAGTACATAGTGCAAGCTTTGCTGATTGCAGTACTATAGGTCTGAGTGTGACCCTGCTTCATAGTGAGGAGGATAAGGCAACAGATAGGAGTGGAACAGCTACCACTAATGGAATGTTGTATAAAGAGGGGTGCAACGCATATCAGGACTTAATAAAACATATAAGAAAAATAATAATAAAAGTCCAATGGCAGTCCAGAAAGAGCAAGAGGTGGACTAGCAGTCCCAGCAAGCACTGAAGAGAATCCAAGTGACAAAGGCACAAATCCAATGCAATAGTGACTATCCCTTCACCTCCAGAGCACATTCCTATAGATAAATTGGGGGCGATTGGGAAGAACTGCACCCAACACCCTATCTTTCCTAAGAACCTCCCAATGTTTTAAAACAATCCGCTCAAACTGCCTAAATTGCACATTGTAATCAAGAACAATTTTACGTTCATGTTTATTTTTATAAATCCCTGCATTGGAATCTGCAACTATTGCTGGTCAGTCAAGACTCCCTATCTTATACCTGTCTGAGTTGACCTGCTCAATTTGATAACCCTTTTGGAGGAACTTATTCGCCAGGATTTGTGATTGATCCTGATAATCCGAATCCAAGGCACAATTGCGCCTTAGGCGAATAAATTGGACCCTAGGGATGTTACACAACCAAGTGCTATGATGACAGCTGTTAAGTGGGATGTACCCATTCCTATCTGTGGGCTTGAAGTAATTGCGTGTTTTATAATGATCTCCCTCCTTAAAAATTTCCAAATCTAAGAACACCATGCGCTCGGTGTCAATGCTCCAAGGGAGAAAAATATTTTTGGTGTTATTATTCAGCCTAAGCAAAATTGCTTCAAGACTGTGCAAGTCACCATCCCAAACCATAATCAAGTCATCAATGTAGTGTTTGTAGAAAACTCGTTGCCCGGGACAGTCATGAAAAATAGACGACCCTTCCAACAGAGCCATAAATAAGTTTGCCACACCGGGGCAAATTTAGCCCCCCCATGGCTATGCCCATGATTTGGAGGAAAAACTGCCTATCGTACCAGAAATAGTTTTTGGTGGCAAAATTCTAAACACTGGAGCAAAAAACTTCTTATGCATGCTATTAAGAGTCAAATTATTTAAAGCCCATCTAACAGAAGCTATAGCCTCCCGATGGCCAATAATAGTGTCTGTAGTCTGTTTGATGTGCTTAGTATCTCTAAGAAAGGCTGGAGTGTCGCATACTAAGGGTTTTAGAAAAAAAATCTATATTCTCCAAGGCAGGAGGACACCAATTCAATGCCATTAACAATGGGACTCCCAGGGGGAGACTAGGCATCCTTGTGAATTTTAGGCAGGCGATAAATTATCGGTGTCCTACACACACTTGGATCTAAATAGTTAGCCTCCTTCTTAGCAAGAAGCTTACGTTTCAAACCCGTATGGGCCAATATAGATTACTTCTCTTTATGCTGAAAAATTGGATTGCTCTTCAGCATTTGGTATGTTACGGTCTCCCAACAGTCGTTGCATTTCATCCTTGTAAAAGGATTTACTCATTACCACTAGGCCGCCCTCCTTATCTGCGGGGCGGATCACTAATTCTTTTTTAGGTTCCAATGAGGAAATGCCCTTTTTTATAAAAGAAGGATCTCTTAACTTCACCTTCAAGTTTTCTAAATCACTTATTGCCATATTCCTGAATACATCTATATGTTTGGTGTTAACATTGAGAGGATTGAAAACAGATTTATTACCCAAATTAGAGTGCGTCCCCGAAGGGACTAAGTAGGCCCCTACTGCAGGCTTGGATAGAAAATGCTTTTTATTGTTCAGACTCCTAACAAACTTTTGAAGGTTGACATGTATGAAATTTACTAAAATTACCTACTGGAGCAAACTTGAGAGCCTTGTCAAGGACTTTTAAGTTCGTCCTCAGAAAGAACCGAGCCACTTATACCTTTTTTTTCTCCTCCCTGCGTGTCTTCCTCTCAGTTTTTTTTTCTCCCCCCAGGTTTGTTTCCTGCAGGTGAATAAGCTGTTGGGCCCCATCATTGGGGGTTGGGGCTCCCTAAAAAATAGTACGCCTGCTCTTGTCTATTGTATAAGGGCTGAAAACGATTGGCTACAGGAATAGGGGCTTCCAGGTAGGGTTCATCCTTCCATCCAGATTGTGGATATTGGTTGGGGTGATACCCTCCTCTCGAATTGGACCTATTATACATGCCACGCCTAGGTGGACGGTTATTCCTAAAACCCCTACTCCACCTATTTTGATGAGGGGTTGGGAACCATGTGCTCTCCCCTACCCCCTCTACCACAATTACCCCATCCCCTCTGATGGTTATAAGGGCAGCCCTCCCTTCAAATACAGGTCGGGTAATATGTAACTTAATTAATAGGGTACTGATAGGATGAAGACTGCAGTGGAGATGGAAAGATTTATCAGATATAATTTCTGGGAACAAAAAAAAACTTTTATGTTCTAATGAAGATCTGTTCCCAGTCTCCTCTCAAATCTTGCCTTTTGCCCTAGAAAAATAGCAACCAATCGCACACAGGATGCCGACTCCCTGTGACAAAAATGAATTCAGGTGTAATGTAAGATGGCTTCGGCTTTGCTCTCCACCCACAGAAAAGGTCCCTCAGATGTGTTTTGCGACTTAGTGGGCTTAATTGTTGAGGCTGACCTCAACAATTAAGTCCACTAGGGGAGAAATGCATCTGAGGAACCTCTCAAAGTGGTGAGCAGAGCTGAAGCCATCTTTCATTACCTGGTTTCATTGTGGTCTCAGTGAGTCGGTGTCCTGTGTGCGATCAGTTGCAGTTTTTCTGTAACATATGTAGCTTGACAAGCTGTTTTGTAATATCTGCACCAGTTCATTACATGTCATGTTGGCTGATATCAGTGATGGCATTAGTTTTTAATCTCTTTGGCTTTTGCCCTGGCTCAGCTACATCATAAGTAGACCCACAACTGAGGTCAGAATCTGTTCATCTTTTCAAAAAATGTTGCGCTACAGGGTTTGTTTTCTTTTCCTTGCACTGTTTTCCTTAACCAGCACACATATAAGTTTACATGAATGTTTATAACTACACAAGGCCCCCATAGATCTTTTGGATGCTGCAGTGTATCGGTCATGCTGAAAGGCCAGAAAATGTCTTTTACTATCTTCATGTAAAGATTTCCTTGATGGCTGTTCTTCGGTGAACAAGGAAGAAAAGTTTATCTGCATCTTTTCTTAGGATGTGAATTTTCTTAAAAGGAAGCATAAATAATTATGTTGTATTATAATATGGTTTTAAAGCCCGTCTAAAGGGTTAATAAAAATTATTTTCATGTTTTGTTTGTAATGTAAAATAATGAAGGTACCTAAACTATTTTTGTCAAGAGGCAAATGTTTGTTAAATAACTGAGGAAAATAAACCTTTTGTATTTTATATTTCTAAACCAGAGTTCATTTTTATATTGCCGTTTTCAAAATTTCTATTAAATGTGCTTTAGTTGTAGTATTTGTGCCTGAGTTTTTTTTTTTTTGTTCGTTTTTTTTTAAATATCCTTAATGCAAAGGAAGTGTTGGGACTAGTGCTCTTCCACTTTGTTGCTCCAGATGGTCCCCATGAAGGTTCTTGTTCCAGCATCTCTTGGTGAATCACAGACAGACCATCATCCAAGTGTATATTGTCAAGGATCGAGTTCAACCCCTTTCCTGTCAAGCCATTCACTATTAGACCTCTGAGTGCTTCTTGGGTTTTTCAGCATCCAGTTACTGTTTCCCAGATCTGCAAGGCTGCAACATGGTTTTCTGTTCACACGTTTTACATGTTCCGCCAGGCCACATCTGATGCCACAGTCAGGCATACGGTCCTCCAGGTGGTTCTCTGAGCTGCTGGCAGTCCCCAGTTCTGTATGATTCGGTGGGCCTGTCAGCATTTTTGAGCATCCCAATGGTTTAAGACCGCTTGGGTCCCTCATGTACTCAATGTAAAATTTCTTCGCATCCATTAAGCGACACAGGTCCCACCCCTCTTGTTTATGATCCTGCACTTGGTCCTACTTGCTATGAGGCATGCTTGGGGATAAGAGGGGCTATCCTGGTCTGACCTACAATTTTGTGCTCTTTTCTAATTTTCCTATTAAAGGCAGTATACAGGTAATAACTTCCCGTGTCCCTTAATGAACTAAAAAAAAAAATCCTGTTATTGGGTATCTTACTGTCAGTGTGCTTCCAGTTCCTTCTTGAGCAAAATATTATTAACCTTTACATCAGTTGGAAAATGTTTTCTCTAGTGCTTCTTCCATTGGATATAAAGCTAGGTTCTTAAATATGCGGATGCTAGAATGTGTAAATCGCATTAATTCCCCATACCCACGGGCAGAGATCTAATAGTGAATGGCTTGACAGGAAAGGGGTCGAACTCGTTCCTTGACAATATACACTTGGATGATGGTCTGTCTGTGATCCACCAAGAGATGTTGGAACAAGAACCTTCATTTATTTGTGGCAAAAAAAACCCGCCAATTTTGTTTGGGTGCAGTGTCGCACGACCGCGCAATTGTCAGTTAAAGTGATGCAGTGCTGAATCGCAAAAAATGGCCTGGTTATTCAGCAGTCAAATCTTCCGGGCTGAAGTGATTAAGCCATTTGCACTTGGTGACACTGGTGACTTTAGTCGTGTGCTTCCACAAGGAATATAAGTCCTTTCCTTTTTGCCTCTGTATTTGGTGGTAATGTCTTTTTGGGTTGTGGAATAAAAAAAAATTGTTTAGGTGCATTGTGGTGTGTTAACAGCCAGGTCAAAATGAATTGGCTGCCTCAGTGCAACACAAATTATCACATGACATTTAATGCACAACTCTCCACAATGGGGTGAAGGGCCTGTTCTAGTTTGAGACAACACAACATTTTCCCACTCAAAAAGTAAGGCCTATTTTTTTTTTTTTAACCACCAGTATATTTTTTTGCTCCTGTCTAAATTGTCCCTAGTATATGTATGAATGTGAGTTGGAGTCCTTAGTCTGGAAGCTCCTTAAGGGCAGGGACTCGTGGGAATGTACAGTATGTGTGTAAACTGACGGCACTCTGTACATACCTGTAATAAATAAATATGACCTGCTGTATCCAAAGACATGCAAGGAGGTCAAACAGCCTCAGAACAATCATCCACACTACACTATTGAAGGGCTTTAAGCATATGTAGGAAAGCAACGCAGTACAACAGAAGCCCTAAAGTAGATTTCTTCACTCCATGATGGCATAACTATTGGTCAGCTCTGCCCTCTCAGGGAAGTCTCTCAAGAAATCATAGTTCCTCATATTGCCCCTTAAAGCGGAAGTAAACCCATCCATAAAAACAGCACGTGCTGGAAATGTAGCACTCCCATTGGTTGTGCTCTCAACCAAACTGTCAAACCATCCAATGGCTGGTGTCACTGTGCAGCATCATAGCAGTTTTAGATTAAACAGAGGCAAAGATGGCAGCTTCCTTGGCTGAAAACGATAGGGGAGTTTACTTACACTTTAAATGTTTTTTCTGTCTTCACTTCGAACAGTCACGGTACAAATTTGCAGTTTTTGGGTGCTCCTTCCTTCCCATCCAGGTTCAGGCTGTTTCCCTATTTTCCTCTTCTTGCATATTTAAAAAACATTTTTTATACTTCTGATTGTCCTTTCTTTTTACCCCCTTTTGCCTGTTGTGCACCCTTTTCTCATGCTCGGGAACACTAGGCAGCCTGTGCAGCAGAGTTTTGTGTAAAAAAAGGTACGTGGATTTGGGTGGCTATGGTCAAAACTGCGGCATGCTCCCAGGGATTGGGGGGGGGGTCTGGCAGGCCCTATCCCTCCCTGGAACCTTGGGGGGGCACTGACAGAAAGTGGAGATGGTAGCTCAGGTGATTAGGTGTTCTAGGAGTTTGGAGGTAAATGGGAGCAAGGAGCTGGTTCTTGGGTTGTTAAGGTTTGTGGGGTCTAGTGAGGGTTTTTACATTATAGGGGTAAACCAGTGCATGTTTTAGAGTGGGGGCCAACAACCAGTAGATCGCGGACAGCTGACAGGTAGATTGTGGTCTGGGCTTGCTGACGTGCCATCCCAGAGCATCAAACACACTGCAATGCAGGACTACTTGTAAAGTTGGAGCTGTAATTGGGAGCAAGAGCCACATAAGCCGATGCCTCCTCTGTACTGCTAGGTCCCAGAGTAGTGCCAGCAGCAGCAAAGAAGAGATCTTCAGGTCAGTGTGAAGCAATACACTGGACATAATAGCATAGGGCTGCTTTCACACTGATGCGTTGCAGTTTACCCACAACGCAGGTGCAGTGCAGTGTACCTGCAGCTTTCCTGTGGGTTTCCTACGCTTAACCATACACTTCTATTATACCCTGTGGGTTTGGTGCACTTTCTGAAGCACACTAAAACTCCTGAATTCACAAGTTTTGGTGCGCTTTCAGAAAGTGCACCTCACCTGTAGGATATATTAGAAATTATGGCGAAGCGCAGCTAACCCAGGAAAGTTGCAAATGCTCTGTGCTGCACCCGCGGTGTAGGTAAACCACAGCCCATCAGTGTGAAAGCAGCCTTATAGGGGCTCAGAACAGTAAGGGTAAATTTACATTTGTAGTTTGATGGGTGGTAAAACCCCATAGCTAAGATGTGTTTTTTATCACCCCTGCCCCAACTGCACCCCCTTTAGCTGCAGTGGCCAGGGATGTACACATGTAGCAACAGCATGAGTTATATGCCCTTTCATGGTTGGTGGATATAGCATCAGCCAAGCATGACTCATTCAAGTGAATGAGGCCACTCTGCAAGTGCCCTGCAACCTTATACAGTACAGCAAACAAGGAGTTAAAGCAGGCAGCATTGTGTTGCTTTCTCACCACCTGCTTTAACCCCTTAGACCCCACAGAAGCATGCAGTTGCAGGGTACCTGGAGATTGGCCCCATTTATTTGAATGGTTTACGATTGGCAGGCGGTAGCACCCACCAAAAGCAACAGGGGTGTTAATTCCTGCTGTGGCCTTTGGCTGCTGCCTCAGCAGCTACAGGGGGCAGAAATTGGGGGGGGGGGCGGCAGTAAAACTGTGACTCAACTGTAGGGATTTACCACCCCCCCACACCTGACTTTACGTCTGAACGAGCCCTAAGGTTGCTGCTGCCAAATGGAACTAAGGGGTCATTCACAAGTGCAGCAAGCACTGTTGCTCCTCTGAAAGGTGATCTGAGTGTGTTTGACAGGTGGTGAGGAGGAGATATCTTGCCTGCTCACCACCTGATTTAAAGCCATAAATGCTGTGCAATGCATGTGATTGCGTTACGGTAGTGGGGCAATTCAAGATTTAAATCAGGTGTGAGGAGACGAAACTGCCCGGGGATCTTTGACTTATCCCATGTTGTTCAGGTAGATCTCCACCTCTTTGAGGCTGCCCACCCCTGTTTTGGAGGGTTTGGGAAGACACCAGTAGAGAGGAAGTGATTGATGATCTGAGTTAAAGTGTGTAGGATAGAGCACATGGATAACCGTTTCACAGGGAATAGGGGGCAGGTGGTTAGGTGGGCATTAGGGAAAAAAAGTTTAGCAACCTCCTCTATGATAGCAGGGTTAAAAGAGGGAGTGGTGAGTGCAGGTGGACATGGAATGTTAGGTGGGGGAGATATGTGTACAGCTGAGATTTTGAGATCAGTGGAGATCATAAAATGTGTCAATCTTATTTTTGGGCATTGAGTGATTTAGTGGCTGAAGACCGTGAAGGAAAAATGTGAAGAGCTCCAAAGAATCTCAAATATTACCATGAATCAACAAATGTCTGTGACTTCTCAAAATGTGTAAAAAAAAAAAAAATACATACATTTATCAAAATATATATGTATGAATACAAACTAAGTGTCTATGCTTGATGCACAAAAATATCACCATGAGTAACAAACAAAATGAAGAAATGCTAAAAATAACTAAGTATTTACACACACACGCAAAATATTCACCCCCCTTGGCATTTTTCGTATTTTGTTGCCTCACAACCTGGAATTAACATGGATTGTTTGAAGATTTGCATCATTTGAAGATGTTTTTTATTGTGAAGCAAACAACAAATAGGACAAAATAACAGAAAAAGTCAATGTGCATAACTATTCATCCCCCTAAAGTTAATACTTTGTAAAGCCACCTTTTGCGGCTATCACAGCTCCAAGTCGCTTTGGATAAGTCTCTGAGCTTGCCATATCTTACCACTGGGATTTTTTTGCCCATTCCTCCTTGCAAAACTACTCCAGCTCCTTCAAGTTGGATGGTTTGTTATTGTGAACAGAAATCTTTAGGTCTGACCACAGATTTTCTATTGGATTGAGGTCTGGGCTTTGACTAGGCCATTCCAAGACATTTACATGTTTCCCCTTAAACCACTCAAGTGTTGCTTTACCAGTGTGTTTGGGGTCATTGTCCTGCTGGAAGGTGAACCTCCGTCCTATACTCAAATCACACACAGAGTGGTACAGGTTTTGATGAAGAATATCCCTGTATTTAGCACCATCCATCTTTCCCTCAACCCCAACCAGTTTCCCAGTACCGACTGCTGAAAAAAGATGGTGTTCTGTGGGTGATGTGATGTGTTGGGTTTGCGCCACATGCCTTTATGCAAACTCAAAACGTGCCATTTTGTTTTTTGCTGAAAGTAATGACTTTCTTCTGGCCACTCTGCCATAAAGCCCAACTATATGTAGCGTATGGCTTATTGTCGTCCTATGTATGAATACTCCAGTCTCTGCTGTGGAACTCTGCAGCTCCTCCAGGGTTACCTTAGGTCTCTGTGCTGCCTCTCTGATTAATGCCCTCCTTGCCCGGTCCATGAGTTTTGGTGTGCGGCCGTCTCTTGGCAGGTTTGCTGTTGCGCCATGTTCTTTCCATTTGGTTATGATAGATTTGATGGTGCTCCTAGGGGTCATCAAAGATTTGGATATTTTTTTATAACCTAACCCTGACTTGTACTTCTCAACAACATTGTCCCTTACTTGTTTAGAGAGTTCCTTGGTCTTCATGGCAGTGTTTGGTTAGTGGTGCCTTTTAGGTGTTGCAGCCTCTGGGGCCTTTCAAAAAGGTGCGTCTATGTAATGACAGATCATGTGACACTAAAGCTGGCCATACACCATACAATTTTCCTGTTCAATTTTCTTTAGATTTACCTTCAACTATGTAGTACAAGGGCCTGCCTGATTGCATCCAAATTGAAAGTGTTTAGGTTTGACCTCCTATTATATGGTTTTGGTAAATCTAAAGGAAAGTTGAACAGGAAAATTGAATAGTGTATGGCCAGCCTTAGATTGCACACAGGTGGACATCATTTCACTAATTATGTGACTTCTGAAGGTAATTGGTTGCACCAGAGCTTTTTATGGGCTTCATAACAAAGGGGGTGAATACATACGCACATGCCAATTATCATTATTTAATATAATTATTATGAAAAATAGTTTTATGTATATATTTTTTCTAATTTTACTTCACCAACTATTGTGTTCTGATCCATCACATATAATTCAGATTAAAAAAAACATTGAACTAAAGGTTGTAATGTAACAAAATTGGGAAAAAGCCTAAGGGGTGAATACTTTTGCAAGGCACTGTATACACACACTGTTTGTGTGTGTGTATGTGTATGTATATATATATATATATATATATATATATATATATATAAAATGGTATTATATGAAGTCCCAAATCCTTTCAACCAGTATTTATATTAAAATATTTTCTCACATATTTAAAAAATGTTCAGTCATATAAGATAATCCATATATCATCCAATTCTTCCGTGAGTTTTTTTACATCCAATTGTTGCAAAAATTAATGCACCCCAATGCTGTCCAGGCCATCCACGAAATTTAACACCTCGCCAGCAGTGTCTTCTGATGAGAAGGGTTGAAGAAAATCGCCATGCAAATTCACTGCGGTTAGCTAAAGAAGTAGAAAGCCAAACTGGGCTGATTGTTTTCTGTGACACAATACGGTGTACACTGCAGAGGAATGGCATGCATGGGTGTTGTCCTCAAAGGAAGCCTCTCCTAAAGCCCATGCTTGATTGTAGGCAAGACAAACTTGTCTTTGTACTCCTCACCTGGTTGCTGCCACACACGCTTGACACCATCTGAACCAAATAAGTTTATCTTGGTGTCATCAGACCACAAGACATGGTTCCAGTAATCCATGTCCTTAGTCTGCTTGTCTTCAGCAAACTGTTTGTGGGCTTTCTTGTGCATCATCTTTAGAAGATGCTTCCTTCTGGGATGACAGCCATGCAGACCAATTTGATGCAGTGTGCAGTGTATGGTCTGAGCACTGACAGGCTGACCCCCCCCCACCCCTTCAACCTCTGCAGCAATGCTGACAGCACTCATACGTCTATTTCCCAAAGACAACCTCAGGATATGACGCTGAGCATGTGCACTCAACTTCTTTGGTCGACCATGGCGAGGCCTGTTCTTTTATTATTATTATTATTATTATTATACAGTATTTATATAGCGCCAACAGTTTACGTAGCGCTTTACAACTTGAGGGTAGACAGTACAAATACAATACATTTTTATACAGTGGGAATCAGAGGGCCCTGCTCCTTAGAGCTTACAATCTAAGAGGGAAGGTCAAGAGATACAAGAGGTAATAACTGTGGGTGATGTGCTGATTGAGAAGATAAATGTACAGTTGTTAGGTGGGGGCCAGATAGGCTTCTCTGAAGAGATGAGTTTTCAGGGATCGTCTGAAAGTGGATAAAGTAGGAGAAAATCGGACGGATTGGGGTAGAGCATTCCAGAGGATGGGGGAGGCTCTGGAGAAGTCCTGAAGGCGAGCATGGGATGAGGTGACAAGGGAGTTTGAGAGCAGGAGGTCTTGGGAGGAGCGAAGAGAACGATTAGGTTGGTATTTTGTGACTAGGTTAGAGATGTAGCTAGGGGCCAGGTTGTGGATGGCTTTGTAAGTTATAGTTAGTATCTTGAATTTAATTCGGTGACTGAGTGGCAGCCAATGGAGGGATTGGCAGAGGGGTGTAGCAGACGCTGAGCGGTTTGTGTGGTGGATGAGCCTGGCCGCAGCGTTCATGATGGACTGAAGTGGGGATAGCCTATTTAGAGGTAAACCAATGAGGAGGGAGTTGCAGTAGTCAAGGCGGGAGATGACCAGGGAGTGGATTAGAAGCTTTGTGGTGTCATTGGTTAGGAAGGGGCGTATCTTGGAGATGTTGCGAAGACAGAGGCGGCAAGCTTTGGATAGTGATAGAATGTGGGGTCGAAAGGTTAGTTCAGAGTCCAGGATTACACCTAGGACCTTGGCGTGGAGAGATGGGTTGATGGTTGAGCCGTTGATCTTGACAGGGAGATCAGGGGAAGTGGCACCTGAGGGAGGAAATATCATGAGCTCGGTTTTGGATAGGTTGAGTTTGAGAAAGTGATGTGACATCCAGGCTGATATGTCTGCTAGTAAGTTGGTAATGCGTGAGGAGACAAATGGAGAGAGCTGGGGGGTGGAGAGATAGATTTGGGTGTCATCAGCGTAGAGATGATATTTAAAGCCGTGGGAGGCAATCAACTGACCCAAGGAGGTGGTGTAGATTGAGAAAAGGAGAGGTCCGAGAACAGAACCTTGGAGGACCCCAACGGAAAAAGGAAGAGGAGAGGAAGAAGTAGAGTTGTAAGTGACACTGAAGGAGCGGTGGGATAGGTAGGATGAGAACCAGCGAAGAGTACAGTCACGGAGACCAAAGGAGTGGAGTTTTTTGAGGAGGAGGGGGTGGTCCACTGTGTCAAAGGCAGCAGAGAGATCCAGGAGAAGTAGTATAGAATAGTGTCCATTGGCTTTAGCCATTAGTAGGTCATTTGAGAGTTTAAGGAGAGCAGTTTCGGTGGAGTGTTGAGGGCGAAAACCGGACTGAAGGGGATCAAGAAGTTTATTCATGGTCAGATGGTCGCTTAGTCGGTTGTAGACCAGTCTTTCAAGAAGTTTGGAGGAGAAGGAGAGTAAGGAGATGGGACGTAAGTTGTTGAGATTGGTGGGATCCAGTGAGGGCTTTTTTAGTATGGGGGTGACTAGCGCATGTTTTAGAGAGTTTGGGAAGATGCCACAAGAGAGGGAGAGGTTGAAAATGTGAGTTAGAGAGCGTAGAATCGAGTCAGAGGGTGAGCGTAGCATTTGCGAGGGAACAGGATCCAGGGGGCAAGTGGTTAGATGAGTGCTAGATAAAAGTTTAGCAACCTCAGTAGTAGTAGCAGGGTTGAATGAGGGAAGTAATGATTGTATCTTTGGACATGGGGTGTTGCATGGGGGAGGTTTTTGCGCATTGGCGATCTCCTCATGAATTGTATCAATCTTAGTTTTGAAGTGATTGGCAATCTCCTGGGCAGTGAGTGAGGTGGTGGGTGGAGGCAGTGGAGGACAGAGTAGAGTGTTGAAGGTAGAGAAGAGTTGACGTGGACTGGATGAGAAGGTGTTGATGAGTGTGATAAAGTAGGTCTGTTTGGCAGTGTGAAGGCAGGAGTAGTATTTTAGGAGGGCAGATTTATAGTGTGTGAAGTCTTCCTGGGTCTTAGTCTTATGCCACAGGCGCTCAAGAGCGCGGCTACGTTTTCTGAGACTTCTGGTGTCATCTGTTTGCCAGGGTTGTAGCAGTCGGGGCCTAATTCTGCGTGTAGTGAGGGGGGCCAGCTTGTCTAGGGAGGAAGACAGTGAGCTGTTGTAGATGAAAGTAGCTAGGTTGGGGCAGGACAGGGGGGAGATTTTGTCATAGAGGTGATCAGTAGCAGAGTAGAGAAGAGAAGGGTTGAGGTGGCGAAGGTTTCTGCGTGTAACTGTTAGGCGGTTGGAGGGAGAAGAGGTGGAAGACAAGGAGAGAGCAAAACTAATAAGGTGGTGATCAGAGAGTGGGAGTGGATTGTTGGAAAGGTTGCACGGAGTGCACAGATAGGAGAAGGCAAGGTCAAGGGTGTTGCCGTTGGAGTGGGTAGGAGCCTGTATCCATTGCTTCAGGTCAAGCGATGAGGTTAGACTAAGAAGTTTAGAAGTAATAGTAGTGTTAGTGTTGACAGGGATGTTGAAGTCCCCAAGAATAATTGTGGGGATTTCAGAAGAGAGAAAGTAGGGTAGCCAGGCAGAGAAGTCATCAAGAAAGGCTGATACCGGTCCAGGGGGCCGGTAGATGACAGCAATTCTTAGAGAAATGGGAGAGAAAAGACGAATGCAGTGTGCCTCAAAAGAGGAGAGTGTCAGAGAGGGAGGTGGGTGAAGTACCTGATAGGTGCTGCATGGGGCTAGAAGGATTCCCACTCCACCTCCCTTCCGTCCACTTGGTCTGGGGGAGTGAGTCCAGAGAAGGCCCCCATGGGAGAGGGAAGCAGGAGAAATAGTATCCGATTCATGAAGCCAGGTTTCAGTAATGGCAAGTAGGTTAAAGGAATTTGTGATGAAGAGGTCGTGGAGGGCGGTGAGTTTGTTGCAGACAGAACGTGCATTCCACAGGGCACAGGAAAAGGGGCGGCTGGTTTTGGAAAGAGGAATAGAGACCAAGTTCTGTGGGTTGCGGCTCCTGCCAGAGGGTGTAGGGGGATGGGAGCGTTGGGCAAAGACAGATGATGGTGGCCCAGGGTTTGGGGATATGTCACCAGAGATTAGGATAAGCAGGAGGGTGAGGGAGGTAATGTGGGACTGTGATTTATGTGAAGGGGCATGTCTCAGAGTACTGGAGCTTTTATCAGTGTATGGATGTAGAATGAGCGAGAGTTGGTAAGAGCAGTAGTAGGGGGAAGACAGAAGGCAGGGTGATATGTATAAGCAGGCGGGTGGAGAGGGGGGGTGAAGGTAAGAGAGTTTGATGAGAGAGGAGAGGAGTGTCAGAAGCAGTGGTAGAGAGTGCATGTTACAGAGTGGAAGGAGAGCTTATTAGAGTGACGGGTCACCTGCAGTCTGTTAGCTGCTTTCCAGTGCAGATTGATGTATTTGTTTGCTTCGTGCAATCGCTGAAGTGCAGAGAATGAAGTGCATATCACTTGTAGAAAGAATCACTTAGAGAAAGAAGCCTTAAAGATAGAAGCCATTGCAATGTGCTCCCCCGAGCTATGTGCTCACCCCTTAAGGATGCTCAAATATATACTGTTATAGGGGTGGGGTTGAAGTTCGTTAATTAATCATGAGTGACTATAAGAGTGCCTGGCAATCAAAGTGAACTTTTTGCTTCAAAAGTCAGAATAGCAAGAGGCCAAGACAAGATCAACACATAAAACTTAGGTAAGACAGTCCAGAAAAACAAATAATGTCATGGTTGTTCGCACAGGGCAACAGATAGAGAAGGCCACATACCAGAGACATACACACACAGAGACAGCAGGCAGATCCCAATTTCAGTTAACGGTGGAAGATGTGGATGAGCTGACACATACCAGAGACATACACACACAGAGACAGCAGGCAGATCCCAATTTCAGTTAACGGTGGAAGATGTGGATGAGCTGACACATACCAGAGACATACACACACAGAGACAGCAGGCAGATCCCAATTTCAGTTAACGGTTCTGAGTGGAACCTGTCCTGTTAAACTGCTGTATGGTCTTGGCCACTATGCGGCAACTCCGTTTCAGGGTCTTGGAGGTCCTCTTATAGCCTAGGCCAGTGATGGCGAACCTTGGCACCCCAGATGTTTTGGAACTACATTTCCCATGATGCTCATGCACTCTGCAGTGTAGTTGAGCATCATGGGAAATGTAGTTCCAAAACATTTGGGGTGCCAAGGTTCACCATCACTGGCCTAGGCCATCTTTATGTAGAGCATCAATTCTTTTTTTTAGATCCTCAGAGAGTTCTTTGCCATGAGGTGCCATGTTATATTCCAGTGACCAGTATGAGAGGGTGAGAGCGATAACATCAAATTTAACACACCTGCTCCCCATTCACACCTGAGACCTTGTAACACTAAAGAGTCACATGACATCGGGGAGGGAAAATTGCTAATTGGGCCCAATTTGGACATATTCACTTAGGGGTGTACTCGCTTTTTTTTCAAATAACATTTTTATTAATATGTTTGTATTACAGGAATACATAATATGTAGAAAACAATAAAAGAAAGTTGCAAATCACATCGTATAATAATTCTTGCTTATATTTACTAGAGGCTACATATATTAAATTTTAAGACAGTAGTGGTAACGTGTCTGAAGATAATGTATGTGTGTTAATATCTTACAATCTCAAGTAGCAACTTCTTTTTAAAGTAGTGAGAGTCACAAGAGTACTCAAGGTAGAGGAAAAGGAAAAGGAAAGAAGGAAGAAAGAGGGAGAGGTCATCGTAATAGCTTGTTACCTGGTCATGGTGGATCCTCCCGAAGATGCCACAGCTCCCTCAGTTTGTCATGAGCCTCCAATCTCTCCTGCATTCTGGCCAGCATCTTCTCCATCAACTCCACATCCTTAATTCTGGCGTATAAGGCTTCAGGAGTAGGGGGGAGACTTTTTTTTAGGGGTGTACTCACTTTTGTTGGCAGCAGTTTACACATTAATGGCTGTGTGTTGAGTTATGTTGAGGGGACAGCAAATTTACACTGTTATACAAGCTGTACACTCACTACTTTACATTGTAGCAAAGTGTCATTTCTTCAGTGTTGTCACATGAAAAGATATAATAATATATCTTGTCTGTGGAATACCTGTTGTGTATTTTACCCAGTGCCCACAAGCTGTTATTTCTCCTCTGTTGATGAATTCAGAACCATATGCACTTTTGTCCAATTTACTTTGCCAAGTGTTTCTATTCCTGGAACACATTCAAACTCATTCTTGTTGAGAGCCACTTTCAAGAAAATAGATGTAGATTTCGTAGTCTATCTTTGAAATTGCCAATTCCACCTTTGAAATTGATCGCAGGTAATGCTGTGTGGAGTGCCTGAGTAGTTTATCCAAGGGGGGATTTAACTATTCCCTCACTTAAATATTTATACCATCTACTGTATATATGCATTGCATTTTTATTGGTAAAAACTGAATTACCTAATGAGAAATGTTCACTTTTGTCGATTGGAAAAAAATATACAGTTACATGTTAGAAGAGTTGAATGTGTCCCCAGTGATATTCTCAGGAACACTGTGCTCTAGGCTATGATATTTCAAAGCAGCAGCCAATAGTAATGTGTTTCCTTTTAGTTCCTAAGTACAAGGCAACCCCCCGTATTTTCACTTTGGGCAGAGAGAACAGCATCATTCAAGTCTTCAGACATAAACTACATTTTCTCCAATATATCAAGATTAAATTCAGTGCCAAAAAAGGGTTTACTGTTTGAATTGTATGCAAACCCTTACCTTCTAAAACAACCCATTCAGTTTAGAATAAAAATGAAAGGCAAAACATTTGTACATGGTTTAAAAAAACAAAACACTTTTTTCCTTTTATGACTGCATAGGGGCTAGGAAGGAGAAAGATCAGTACACTGAGCTTCCCAGTGAAAGGCTGTGTGGGGGGAACGGGGGAGATGTCGGGACAAGTCTGATCATTGGAGGAGAGCAGGCTGAGTTCCCAGCATAGCTAGAGAACTGACCATGGTGTGTCCCCCTGCTTAGTGTAGTCAGTTTTTAACAGGAAAGCAGAGGGAAGCACAAGCGCTATACTAAGTGTAGCATATATGGAATTTATTGCAAAGAACAAGAGTATTACAAGGGTAAAAGCATCAAAAACATAAAGCACTGTAGATCATTCCCGTCAGTGGAGCAGTGTGTCACGATAGACTTCTGCAACTGCCAGTGGATTCCTCCACTTCCTGGAGCTGTCTCGCACAGGCTGCTACTCATGACATCACTTGCCCGATGGGATGTCATAGGTGACGTGTTACTTTTTCATACAAGTACATGGTACAGTGGGTAGGTTTTTCAGCCAAGACACCCTTTAAAATGTGCAGGAATCTCTGGGATCAGCAGTCAAAAATTTAAAAAGTAAAAAATTTGTAACACAAATTTCAAAGTTCAGTAGTTTGTGAGGCAGAGTTCAGTAGTTTGTAAAGAAAATAAATCTGCCTTACACACTACTGAACCCTGCTTTGCAAACTACCAAACTATGCCTTACAAACTACTAAACTATGGATTACAAACTATTGAACTCTGAAATATGTGTTACCAACTACTACTAAACTCTGTCTTACAAACTACTGAACTCTGAACACAGGTAGAAGGTACTGGAGTATCAAAACTGTCAGACTGCTCAACAGTTTTTTCCCCCAGCCTGTGAGAGCCCTCAACTCCAATCTTCTTAGAAACCTCTTCTACAACCTGTATATTGTGACCAGGAACGTCTCACTTCCCCTCCTTTTTACTCTTGAATATGCACCAGACACTTTTATAAGCACTTGCTGCTACAAAGACTCTTAGAAATATACAGTATATGTACAGTTACGTAGTTCCCAGGTGTGTATAGGTTTATAATTTTTTATTTTTTTTTTTATTTTAATTGCTTTGCTGTGTTTTATTCTTTGTAAATTTATAATTATGTTTAAGTTGTATGTAGCACCGTGGCGCTGTGAGATACGACATTTTGTTCTACGATATGTCCTCACGTGTAGCAGAATGACAATAAAGCTTGACTTGAAAAGAGCCTGTTTGAGCCCGTGTTCACAGCTATGCAAATTAGATGCGGCTTACACCGCATCCAATTCGCAGGACATTTTAAAATACATTCATTTGAATGTATCTGGTTCACATATGTGCGTTGCATTCGCACTGCGCATTGCACAAAAAACGTGTGCGTTTTTTCGGCATTGCGGTGCGAATTACAAGCCCATTACCTCCTATGGGAACGCATCTGATTTGCAGATGCATTGCGTTCTGAACAAGGATTTTCTCCTTCTCCTCACTACACCCCACCCCCTCCCTCCCCCTCTCCCTGCTCACTGATGCACAGCTAGAACGCAGAGACGCCTTTGAACAACAGATTTTTATCTTCCCAGTGAAACCTGAGCTTCACACCGCACATGTGTGAAACCGGGCTTAATGGCAAAAGTGATAGCGGTCAAAAAAAATATGGCTAATCAATGCATGTTCTCCGTATGGGGCAAGGTTTCCAAATGACTCTGTGGCCTTCTTCTCTCATTAATGGTTAGCTGTAGAGGACGATAAAACATGACTTTATTGCAATATTGGTATTAGAGATGGAACTGGTACTCAGTAAAGATTTTGCAATCACTGTTATATTCCCATACAAAATTTGTAAAATAGATGGCAAAGGATTTTTGTGGATCTATGAATGCAAAAGTGTGCCGAGATTGAGTGCTGCATTCTTTTTAGTTACTATATGCTAACATCTGAAATGGAATTTGTAGTGGTTTACTCTTCTACTGTTAGAGGGCTTAACAGTTTGCTGATTGTTGCCTGCATTAGAAGTCTGTGCTTGATAATATTTTGTATGTTTGGTGTAAAAAGCATGAGTGAGCGAAGATACACAAATGGTGCTCATACAGCAATAATTGTAATTAATAATTAAACTGTAGTGCTAATATTCTTGGAGGATGGGTTATGTGACTCAACATGCCAGTTTGAGGTCAGTTGACAATGGGCTGCAGCACTTCGGGGGCTGCTTTTTATAGCTCACGTTAGCTTCTGTTGACCTTACTAACTTTTCCCTACCTGAAGTATCAGGGTAAATGTTACAAATAAAACTAGGGTGCAGTAAAATAGTAAAGAAGGGGGGAGGGGAAAAAGGGGGGTTGGGACTTTATATGAAACACACCACTGGATTACGATGAATCAATTAATCAATTTAAATGACTTATGGATACAAATGAGCATACTGGGCAATGAAAAATTCATCATAGTACGTAACATACAAAATATAATAAACATGAATGGTAAATCACATGATAAAAATTACTGAATAATAAAGTAATGATAACTATAATAATTACATAATATGCATCAATGTACCCAAATATTGACATAATAAAATGTTAATAGTCCCAATTATCTACAAACATGTTCAACATGATAATATAAGGCCATGGTACTGTATAATTGATTCATGGTTCTTGGAGGTAAAAATCACATGGTAACACATAGTTGCTGTGACATAGCATCAATAAAAAGCTTGACACATTTCGTGGATAGCTTCCACTCATCAGGAGCAGATGTAGCCTAGGTATATCTGTAATAGAATATAAATTTACCATAGATTTTGTATATAATATAGCGGCAAGGGGGGAGCAGAGAATGGGGTCCCAACACTCTTACCTATGGGTAGATTTGTAGTAAAAAAGCGTAAATGGTACTAATGATATTGGCAGCTGGAAACACTGTGGGAACATTGTCCCCAGGGGAGAGCTGAGGTAATGGCACTGCGGCAACAGCACGGCAAGGACTACCAGTCAATGGACATCTAGTGGTGGAAAAGGATCCCCAATCGACAGCAAATCTACCCATAAGTAAGAGTGTTGGGACCCTTTTCTCTGCTCCCCCCCTTGCCGCTATATTAATTACTATATCTATGGTAAATTTATATTCTATTACAGATATACCTAGTCTACATCTTCTCCTGATAAGTGGAAGCTATCCACAAAACGCGTCAAGCTTTTTATTGATGCTGTCACAACAACTATGTGTTACCATGTGATTTTTACCTCCGAGAATCATGAATCAATTATACAGTACCATGGCCTTATATTATCATGTTTGTAGATAATTGGGTCTATTACCATTTTATTATGTCAATATTTGGGTACATTGATGCATATTATGTAATTATTATAGTTATCATTACTTTATTATTCAGTAATTTTATGATTTACCAAACATGTTCATTATATTTTGTATGCTATGTACTATGATGAATTTTTCATTGTCCAGTATGCTCATTTGTATCCAATAAATGTAATTTAAATGTATTAATTAATTCATCATATTCCAGTGGTGTGTTTCATATAAAGTGCCAAAATTCCCCCTTTTTTCCCCTACTCCCCCCCCCCCTTCTTTACAAGTAACAGGGATGGAGACAATGGTATTTCAATAGCCGTTGCCTCATTTAAAGTCCCAACATTTCTTTTTTCTTTTAAATGCAGTAAAATAGTGTTACAGCTTTTTTTTTTTTTTTTTTTTAAATAATTTTCATTTATTTATTTATTTTAGTTTACAACAGCATAAAAGTTCCTGCCTTTTCTAATGGCAATAGCAATTTTTCTGAGGATGTCCACCCCCACTGAGTTAGACCTGAAGTGGTCCAATCAATAACATTGTCTGAGGAGAGCTAATATTATTGATTGGAGCTCTATAGATGTAACTGAAGACTGGGGGGCATGGCGGACTACTGCTCTCATACAATATGGTGGAAAAATGTGAAGGGGTGACAGGGAGACAGATAACACTTAGGAGTCTATAAAACTTTTGCTGCGCAAACGTGTCAAACATCCGCACATCATACGCATCAGAACAAAAGATTCACATATTTACTATAATATGCTTAGTTCTTATATCTTTAGTGGCATCTAGTGGCCAAATTTTTTTTTTCATCCAAAAATACCTTAATCACAAAAAAAACACATTATGGCCACTAGATGATACTGACAACATAGGATCTACATATATTACAGAAGACACAGTGCACTTTCATTCTGACAGCACAGATGTTTGTCACGTTCATACAGTGAATGTGCCAAACAGAATGTGATATACATAGACCCCTTACTGTTTTACTGACCCCTGTTTTTTTTTTTTTTTAGCAACTTCCTTGAGATTGTATTTGGGCCTAAATAGAATCCTTTGAAATTTTCCACATTTTGTCACGTTACAACTAAAAACGTAATTGTATTTTATGTGATAGACCAACACAAAGTGGCACATAATTGTAAAGTGGAAGGAAAATGATTAATGGTTTGCAAAATTGTTTACAAATAAATATCTGAAAAGTGTGGCGTGCATTTGTATTCAGCCCCCTTTACTGCGATATCCCTAACTAAAATCTAGTGGAACCAATTGCCTTCAGAAGTCACCTAATTTGTAAATAGAGTCCACCTGTGTGTAATTTAATCTCAGTATAAATACAACTGTTCTGTGAAGCCCTCAGAGGTTTGCTGGAGAACCTCAGTGAACAAACAACATAATGAAGGCCAAAGAACACACTAGACAGGTGAGGGATAAAGTTGTGGAGAAGTTTAAAGCAGGGTTAGGTTATAAAAAAAATCCCAAGCTTTGAACATCTCATGGAGCACTGTTCAATCCATCATCCGAAAATGGAAAGAGTATGACACAACTGCAAACCTACCAAGACATGGCCATCTGCCTAAACTGACAGTCTGGTCAAGGAGAGCAGTAATCAGATAAGCAGCCAAGAGCCCATGGTAACTCTGGAGGAGCTGCAGAGATCCACAGCTCAGGTGGGAGAATCTGTCCACAGGACAACTATTAGTCGTGTACTCCACAAATCTAGCCTTTATGGAAGAGTGGCAAGAAGAAAGCCATTGTTAAAAGAAATCCATAAGAAGGCCTGTTTGAAGTTTGCGAGAAGTCATGTGGGGGACACGGGAAACGTGGAAGAAAGTGCTGTGGTCAGATGAGACCAAAAACTGAACTTTTTGGCCTAAAAGCAAAACGCTATGTGTGGCAGAAAACTAACACTGCACTTCACCCTGAACACACCATCCTCATTGTGAAACGTGGTGGCAGCATCATGTTACCGGAATGCTTTTATTCAACAGGGACAGGGAAGCTGGTCAGAGTTGATGGGAAGATGGATGGAGCCAAAGACAGGACAATCTTAGAGGAAAACCTGTTATGCCCTGTACACACGGTCGGATTTTCCGACGGAAAATGTGTGATAGGACCTTGTTGTCGGAAATTCCGACCGTGTGTGGGCTCCATCACACATTTTCCATCGAAATTTCCGACACACAAAGTTTGAGAGCAGGCTATAAAATTTTCCGACAACAAAATCCGTTGTCGGAAATTCCGATCGTGTTTACACAAATCCGACGCACAAAGTGCCACGCATGCTCAGAATAAATTAAGACATGAAAGCTATTGGCTACTGCCCCGTTTATAGTCCTGATGTACGTGTGTTACGTCACCGCGTTTAGACCGATCGGATTTTCCGACAACTTTGTGTGACCGTGTGTATGCAAGACAAGTTTGAGCCAACATCCGTCGGAAAAAATCCATTGATTTTGTTGTCGGAATGTCCGATCAATGTCCGACCGTGTGTACAGGGCAGTAGAGTCTGCAAAAGACTTGAGACTGGGGCGGAGGTTCACCATCCAGCAGGACAATGACCCTAAACATACAGCCAGAGCTACAATGGAATTGTTTAGAATTAGATCAAAGCATATTTATTAGACTTGTGCACAACGGAAAATTTTGTTTACTTTCGGTTTGTTGTCATTCATAAAATACATAATTTCGTTCTGTTATATTCGTTATGTTACGTTAATATGATTTTGGATAATTTGTTATTTCTGTAGAGTGTCGATATTCGTTATACTGAATTGCGAATCATGTTGAATTCATTCGTTATATGCGCTATAATTGCATTCGTTTTTGTTGAAATTCGATATTTATGTATGTATGTATATTCGTGATAATAATTCGTAGTTTGGAAAGTCGTTTGTTTATTGAACCCATTAACACACAGAATCACAATATCTCTTCTCCTCTGCTCAAATACAATACAATACCCTTCTCACTCAGTTCTCAGGAATGCACTTTGTCAGTAATCCAGCCTCCAGCACAAAATTAATCAGCTGATTGTACTGTAATGCCCTGTACACACGGTTGGATTTTCCGACAGAAAATGTGTGATAGGACCTTGTTGTCGGAAATTCCGACCGTGTGTGGGCTCCATCACACATTTTCCATCTGAATTTCCGACACACAAAGTTTGAGAGCTTGCTATAAAATTTTCCGACAACAAAATCCGTTGTGTACACAAATCCGACGCACAAAGTGCCATGCATGCTCAGAATAAATTAAGAGATGAAAGCTAGTGGCTACTGCCCCGTTTATAGTCCCAACGTATGTGTTTTACGTCACCGCGTTCAGAACGTTCGGATTTTCCGACAACTTTGTGTGTATGCAAGACAAGTTTGAGCCAACATCGTAGGAAAAAATCCATGGATTTTGTTGTCGGAATGTCCGATCAATGTCCGATTGTGTGTACAGGGCATTAGATTTACTTTGAGTTGACCTTTTGTTTCATTAGATCTTTAACGAATTACCGAATCATGTTGAATTCATTCGTTATATACGCTATAATTTCTTTCGGATTAGTTGAAATCGTTATTATTTTATTTGGACATTCGGATGCATCCAAATGTTCGAAAGATGCAAAATTGGGCCGAATTTCGATTCGTTACGAAACGCATTGCACAAGCCTAATATTCATTTGTTAGAATGGTCCAGTCACAGTCCAGACCTAAATCCAATTGAGATTCTGTGGCAAGACTTGAAAATTGCTGTTCACAGACGCTCTCCTTCCAATCTGACAGAGCTTGAGCTATTTTGCAAAGAAAAATGGGCAAAAATTTCACTCTCTAGATGTGCAAAGGTAGTAGAGACATATCCAAAAAGGCTTGCAGCTGTAATTGCAGCGAAAGGTGGTTCAACAAAGTATTGACTCTGGGGGGCTGAATACAAATGCAAGCCATACTTTTCACATATTTATTTGTAAAAACTTTTGAAAACCATTTATCATTTTCCTTTCACTTCACAATTATGTGCCACTTTGTGTTGGTCTATCACATAAAATCCCAATAAAATACATTTACATTTCTGGTTGTAACATGACCAAATGTGGAAAATTTCAAGGGGTATGAAGACTTTTTTAAGGCACTGTATGTGTGGAGGAGTGACTGACTCCAAGTCAGCACCTGAGGGGAGTGCTTAGAGGGTCGGAGCAGTGCACTTTTCTTTCATTCGAGCTGCTGCCCAGTTTTTATGTATATGCTCAGATTGCATGGGTTTGCCCAAGGGTCTATAGTTATCTGAATATTGAAAGATGAGAGAGCTGTAGCAGTTATGTGGGGAGTAGAGGGGGGGACTATCACCTTTACACAAGGTTTTCAAATCTCTGCAAATTACTTTTGTCTCTCTCCGTTTTGGCTGACAAGCGCCTGGTGCTGCCATAAAAAAATTAGATTATTATCCAGTCTGGCCTAAAATTGATGAATTGGCCTGCAATCAACTAATTTGTATAGCCAGCTTAACAGCTCAAATTTACAATTAAACCATGTCATTTTGATATGTGAATCACTACAGAATTAAAAGAACTCTACGGCATGCAAAATCAAAATTATGATATAATGTAATGGGGGATATTTATTAAGCAAATTTATGATACAATTAGATGTAACTCAGGCTGCCTTTCAATGAGCAAATTCTCTGCTTAGTAATTATGGGCAGCTTACTGCGATGGATTTGTGACAGGTTTATTACTAATGATAAAACAGATTTTTCTTTCTTAAAGGATAATTTCACTTTTAAAAAAAATAATAAATGCACATTTTTTCATTTATTATATTTTCCGTAGGAGCCTGCACCCAGCAGATCATGGGTGCAATGTCAGGCTCCTGCAGACTCACAATAAAGCTGTCTGCCCATACCCCCTATATGGGCAGACAGTTACTGAAGAGCAGAAGAGTCAATGAACTACGGAAAGCTAATCAGAACTATAAGCTGGCTGCCACAATGGGAGATGGTATTTGTAGTTCATTCATTCACAGAACTCTGTGAATGAATGACGTGGCTGTGTGGGGAGAGCCCTTTGCGGCCTTGCTGTTTTCAAATTGTGCTAGCAGGTGTGGGGAGAAAAATCCCCCGCTGATGGGGAAATTTCATATTTCCTTATTAAAGTCGTCTCACAATATGTACGAAAGCCTCCAAAGCCTGGTTACCTTAGCTGACTTCATACCAAAGGAATGTCATTACAAACTGACCAAGTCCTTAAAAGGTCATGTTGCTTGCAAGGGGGTTTGGTTGTTTTCTTACATACAAGTCCTGTATATACTACAGCTAAAACTTAGAATAATCAGTCTCGACCAGGGCAAGCATGCACCTGGATAGATCAAGCTGTGCCATGCCGTGAAAGCGGGCGGGACTCCATGGCAAAAATGCATCTTTAGTTAGGTATTCTTGTCACATTTTTTAATACTATGACATTTGTTATCTGTATCTGTCATTTTTTAAATGTTATACTTATAAGTGTTTGTGTGCTCTCTCTTTGCACATCTCAATTACAACCCCAAAAAACTTAAACTATTATGTAACTGTAAGAAAACACCCACCCACTGTCACAATGGGGGATTGATCAGTGGTGTGGAGGAAGGTTGCTAAACCTAAAACATGTTCAGAAAGGTGAACTTATCCTTTATAGTTGAAGTTCAGGTATGGCAGTTTTTACATTCTGTAGTTACCAGCTTGGATCAATGTAAGTATTTTTGTTCCATACCTCTGGGACCCCCATAGACACTGCTCCTAACCTGCTGCTAAGTGAACACAGGAAATCACTCATTCAGCACAGGTGCCATTCAGAGAACACTTTGCATGATCGCAATGAATGCAAACCATTCTCTTATTGAACAAGGTAGAGAGGCGGGATGCGGATAGGGGGGCTGAGTTGATGTCACAATCTCCTCCTTAACCAAACAGAGGACAATTTGCGTTCATTGTGAAAAAGTGTTCTCTGAATGATGGTCATGTTTACTGAGCAGCAAGGGAAGTTAGTGGAGAACACTGTAGTAGCGGTGCCTAGCTTCCAGAGGGATCCCACAGGTATCGCACATGCATATTTACATTGGTCCAAGCTGGACCAATATAATACTAATGATGTAAAAATTGCCATACTTAATTTTCTACTTTAACTAATGCATAATTAAGACATGACCATGGTCATGTTTGATTTTGTCGCAGTTCTACTTTGGAGCAGCTGGTTGTGAAATGTATGGCTCATGCGGTAACCTTGTAGTAAATCCATTGCACAATCTGTCTCACGGCTCCTGTTTAGCCTTGTAGGCTTGCTCTGTGACAGAACCGATAAATGTTCCCCATATGTTAAGACATAATGGAGAAAAGGCAGGGATTTATATAAACTCAAGTACTGTATATCACCTCTACTCTGCCTCAATGAAACCCTTGAATATCTATGAGATGAATGAAGTCTTGTACAACTCTTCAAATGTTGACGTGAATCAGCTGTTTAGAGGTCTGGTTTAGAAATCCTTCTACATTCTTTCATGAAGAATTGAGGATGAAGATATTTGTATTGTAATGATCAAAGTTTTATCTGTGTGTTGTTGAATTCTGAGACATTCATTGGAAAGCAATCATATAGATCTGATGTATGATCAGTAAAGGCTGGCAATCATTTGTTTTCTTTCTGTTGCAATATAGTTTGTGTGCCTTGTTCAGTTGTGTTACATTTGGAACTTGTAGTTGAAGAGCTGTACAGTGTTGCTGCATGTACTGAATTTTTGTGACCACAGATTTTTGTAAGAAACCAAAGTTATATATATATATATATATATATATAGTGGGGACGGAAAGTATTCAGACCCCCTTAAATTTTTCACTCTTTGTTATGTTGCAGCCATTTGCTAAAATCATTTAAGTTCATTTTTTCCCTCATTAATGTACACACAGCACCCCATATTGACAGAAAAACACAGAATTGTTGACATTTTTGCAGGTTTATTAAAAAAGAAAAACTGAAATATCACATGGTCCTAAGTATTCAGACCCTTTGCTCAGTATTTAGTAGAAGCACCCTTGTTGATCTAATACAGCCATAAATCTTTTTGGGAAAGATACAACAAGTTTTTCACACCTGGATTTGGGGATCCTCAGCTATTCCTCCTTGCAGATCTTCTCCAGTTCTGTCAGGCTGGATGGTAAACGTTAGTGGACAGCCATTTTTAGGTCTCACCAGAGATGCTCAATTGGGTTTAAGTCAGGGCTCTGGCTGGGCCATTCAAGAACAGTCACTGAGTTGTTGTGAAGCCACTCCTTCATTATTTTAGCTGTGTGCTTAGGGTCATTGTCTTGTTGGAAGGTAAACCTTCGGCCCAGAGGTCCTGAGCACTGGAGAAGGTTTTTGCCCAGGATATCCCTGTACTTGGCCGCATTCATCTTTCCCTCGATTGCAACCAGCCGTCCTGTCCCTGCAGCTGAAAAACCCCCCTACAGCATGATGCTGCCACCACCATGCTTCACTGTATTGGACAGGTGATGAGCAGTGCCTGGTTTTCTACACACATACCACTTAGAATTAAGGCCAAAAAGTTCTATCTTGGTCTCATCAGACCAAAGAATCTTATTTCTCACTATCTTGGAGTCCTTCAGGTGTTTTTTAGCAAACTCCATGCAGGCTTTCATGTGTCTTGCAATGAGGAGAGGCCTCCGTCAGGCCACTCTACCATAAAGCCCCGACAGGTGGAGGGCTCCAGTGATGGTTGACTTTCTACAACTTTTTCCCATCTCCCGACTGCATCTCTGGAGCTCAGCCACAGTGATCTTTGGGTTCTCCTTTACCTCTCTCACCAAGGCTCTTCTCCCCCGATAGCTCAGTTTGGCCGGATGGCCAGCTCTAGGAAGGGTCCTGGTCATCCCAAACATCTTCCATTTAAGGATTATGGAGGCCACTGTGCTCTTAGGAACCTTAAATGCAGCAGAACTTTTTTTGTAACCTTGGCCAGATCTGTGCCTTGCCACAATTTTGTCTCTGAGCTCTTCAGGCAGTTCCTTTGACCTCATGATTATCATTTGCTCTGACATGCACTGTGAGCTGTAAGGTATTATATAGACAGGTGTGTGGCTTTCCTAATCAAGTCCAATCAGTATAATCAAACATAGCTGGACTCAAATGAAGGTGTAGAACCATGATCAGAAGAAATGGACAGCAAGTTAAATATATGAGTGTCACAGCAAAGGGTCTGAATACTTAGGACCATGTGGTATTTCAGTTTTTCTTTTTTAATAAACCTGCAAAAATGTGAACAATCCTGTGTTTTTCTGTCCATATGGGGTGCTGTGTGTACATTAATAAAGGAAAAAAATGTACTTAAATGATTTTAGCAAATGGCTGAAATATAACAAAGAGTGAAAAATTTAAGGGGGTCTGAATACTTTCCATCCCCACTGTATATAACATTCCGTATATACAGTATATATGAAATAACCAAATAGCATATGATGAGTATGAGGGTGGCAACACCCCCACATAACAAAAATCTGAATGGGTTCTACTGGTGCATTACCTACAGTGAGTATCAATGGGTTCTGTCACAGTCAGGGGTCAGACTAGGAGACCAGTAGCAATAGCAGTAGAGAGGCTCCCACTGACCAGCTGGATAAGTACACAAGCAGGTAACCCTTGCGGAAGGCGCAGGCTCACTTGAGGTGCGGAGTCTAAGCACTAACCGGTATTCACCAGAGCTCCTGATGGTGGAAATAGGTTTTGCTACGTGTTAGTACCAGGTAGCATTCCTTAGGATCACCTCACCAAGAGGTGAGCAAGCCCCGGGGTCCAGTAGCAGATATAGCAGGTAGGGATCAAGCTGAAGCGAAGTCAGTAAACAAAACAAAGGTAATAAATGGTTGCAGGTTGGAATCAAATGGAAGCATAGTCGAGGAACAAGCCAAAGGTCAGTAATGAGTGATAGTGAAGATATGGATGGCAGCAGGAGTGACAAGATTGAGATATTGCTACATATATGGCAAAAAAAAAAAAAAAAAAGATTGAGATATTGGCTGGAGAGAGCACAATAACCTGGCAAACAGAAAGTGCAACGGTTTAGTTTAAATAATAAGTTGTTATAAGGAACAAAGTGTTCAACATTCACCAGAAACAAGGTTAAAGGCAAGATTGTCCAAGGAATTGCCAAGGGAGCTGACCAGCAACACACTGAACCCTGACCCAGATTCACATCTCAGGCTTATCCCTGAGCTGAAAATACATTTTCCTACACTAACAACAAACCTATCTACATCTAGCACACTAGAGGGTGCTACAATTACATTAGAATCTCTCTTTCCTCTGGACTACAGTTCCCACAGTAGAGTGCAGACTGGCTTTGTCTATTGAATTCTTCCTGCTCAGCAGCTCCCTCCTCTAGCGTTTAACTAGTTCAGCACTCCAAGGCAGCAGCCACAGAGAGCAGCTGAAGCCAGTGTTTCTCTCATTTTCTATTCTTAGCCAAGCACCTGGCTACAGGTCTCTGGTTTCCTCCCACAGTCCAAAGACATGCTGGTAGCATAACTGGCTACTTGAGGGCAGGGACTGGTGTGAATATACAATAGGTAAAGTGCTGCACAAATTGTTGTCACTATATAAAGCAGGGATGTCCAACTTGTGTCCTAGGGTCTACATGCAACCCAAGATGGCTATGAATGCGGCCTAACACAAAAAATTATTTTTTCATAAAAAGCATTTACGCTTGCAGTGGATACATGTTACCGAAGAAAAATGTGATAGTGACTCCTTACCTGGACTTATATAAGTTTATAAAATGCCCCACTCTTCACAATCACCGCCTTATTCATGTCATCGGTTTTCAACAGCACCTATATTTGTGAGCAACTATATTCAAGCATGAAGCACATGAAGGGCAAAATTAGAACCAAAAAATCTGATGAGCACCTTGAGATTTCATTGAAAATTGCTACTACATCCATAGAACCAGATATTGATGTGTTCGTTTAGCAAAAACAGTGTCAAATATCACACTAGTTTTATGTTGTCCTTTTTTACTTTTATAATAAAAAATCTTACAAAAAATTATGTTTTATTACTAGATAGGTACATTGTCTATATCCGTGATCGTTACCCCGTGATCCGCCTGACTTTTTCTACTCAACAGCTATCCTTATTGTTAGTGTCGTTTTTGTGTGGCCCAAGACAATTCTTCTACTTCTTCAAAAGGTTGAACATCCCTGAGATATAGATATAGATATATATATATATATATATATATATATATATATATATATATTTCAATAAAAATGAAATATGTCCAGGGTATCAGCCTCTAATTTTACTGTTATTCTATTCCAAGAATAGAAAGTAAAATGTATTAATCAATGGTATTTAGTAAATTCAGCAACGTCCTACTTTAAAACAATATTGGACTTCTTGTTACTATATTTTGGAATGCCACCCTATCTATAGTTCTCTTGTGTAGATCATGGGAATTGTTCAGATGTTCTATGCACTTCAATTTCTGCATCAATTGTTAAATGTCAGTGGTACAAAGAGATGACAGAGACTTCAAAGCTTGTATACTGCACATATTTTCTTTGCTTCTCCCTTCTGCTGTAAAAGAAATACTTTGTTAAAACATAGAAATCAATTCTTTTCCATTTAATCCAACAAGGGACTTGTGATTCAAATATATGTTCTTTTGCTGCCACCATGTGGCTAAAATACCTAAACACAACTGGCCTGTCTAATGTGTAGTCATGGTTTGCTGCTGGAAGGCATTCTACTTTTTATATGATTATTATTATGCCATTCAAAAATTCCAGGTGAGCACGTGTGACATCTTCGCTTAACCCACATTTATTTTTAGTATATTTGTTGTAGTTAAATAGACAACAAGTACCCCTCGTTCACACCAGAGTATGGTTAATGCATTCAACATCTAATGTTTTCCCACACCGCAAGAAAACATTCTGTCCTCTGCAGAAGCATGCAGGTGCTAATAATTTTTAATAGCATCCCCACGCATCTGGCAAACGCATGTGTATTCGCTCCTGACAAAACCGCGGTACTATGCAATTTGGTGCGGCAGGATTTAAAAAGTTGTGCATGCATTATTTTTGCGCATTTCACGCATGTAGCGCAGTCTATTGAAATTACTTTTCCAAATGAGAGGTAAATGCATAAAAACTCACATGCTCAGATGCAGCTTATGATGTAGATGAGCCCGTATAGCTAAAGGCAAACTTTTTCTTCTTTTTTTTTTACTTTGGATAGAGTGGAGATGGATTAGAACACTTGTCAGGTTTTATTGCTGTCTGTGCCCCCATTAGCGAGATTCACTCTCTCTATTTGTCCTGTTTACTGTTATCACTAAGAGAAAAGGTGGAATAAAATCGTACATTTTGGACTGTCACCAGAACAGGAATACAGGGGAAATCTTCCATGAGGACACTAGTTTTGTTGATCCTGGCGATATCCAGCAATTCCCTTATTTTCGAGGAATTTCCTCTCCCTTGGCTCTGCTACAGTAAGTGAAAGGAAAACTCCCCAATGGAACATAAGTGGGAGAAAAAAAACTGACAGGGTTATTATAACCCTTCCTTACTTTATCCAAAATGAAAAAAAAAAGTTTTGCCTTTAATTCTATTTTAACCACCTCAATACCGGGCACTTACCCCCCCCCCCCCCACCTTCCTGCCCAGTCCAATTTTCAGCATTTAGTGCTGTTGCGCTTTGAATAATTAGTCATGCAACACTGTACCCATGTGAGATTTTTATCATTTTTTTTCACACAAATACAGCTTTCTTTGGTGGTATTTAATCACCCCTGGGTTTTTTATTTTTTGCTCTAGAAATAAAAAAAGAAAGAAAATTTTTTTTAAAAATGTGTTTTACTTTGTTTCTATTAACATTTTTTGCAAAAAAGTAATTTTTCTTCATTCATTTTGACCAAAATTTATACTGCTACATTTCTTTGGTAAAAACAAAAACAAATTCAGTGTATATTATTTGGTATGTGTGAAAGTTATAGAGTCTACAAGCTATGGTGCCAATCATTGAAAATTGATCACACCCGATGTACTGATGGTCTATCTAATTTCTTGAGGCTATAACATGCCAAGACAGCACAAATATCCCCCAAATGACCCCTTTTTGGAAAGTAGACTGTCCAAGGTATTTAGTAAGAGACATGGCTAGTGTTTTGAAGTTGTAATTTTTTTCCCATAATGCTTTGGAAAATTAAGAAAGTAAATACAATTTGTTTTTTGTTTTTCACATACATTTCATAATAACAAGTTATTTCTCACACAAGGCATAGTCATACTTGCAACTACACTCCAAAGTGAGTGCAGTAAGACTTTTTCACAGCTTAGCCACATAGAGAGACCCAACATCCAGGGAGCACTTTCAGGCATTATCCACTTTAAGATCAGGCCTTCTTCTGACACTTTTTGTTTTCAAGTAAAAATCAGTATTTTTGCTTGGAAATTATATATTTTTGTAGCAGAGGCCCTAGATCAGGGATATATAATTAGCAGACCTCCAGCTGTTGCAGAACTACAAGCCCCATGATGTTTTGCAAGACTCTGACAGCCACAAGCATAACACCAAGGGGCAGAGGCATGACAGGACTTGTAGTTTTGCAACAGCTGTAGGTCTGCTAATTGCATATCTCTGCCCCAGAGAATACAATGGTGGGTTTTTGCAAATTTTTATGTTACAAAGTTTTTGCGCAGCAGTGTTTCGAACGCAATTTTAACTGCTTTCTGCCTGCCGGCTGTCATATGACGGCCAGTCAGCGCGGCTCTCGTTCTTAGAGGGCATGATGCCCTAGCTTTCTCGGCCCACCGGGGGCCATGTCACTGGGGACTCGGTGCGCATGCCTGGCGGCCGCGATGTCCGCCGGGCACCTACGATTGCCCGGTAACACAGCAGGACCGTGGATCTGTGTGTGTGTAAACACACAGATCCACGGTCCTGTCAGAGGAGAGGAGACCGATGGTGTGTTCCCAGTACAGAGGAACATCGATCGGTCTCCTCCCCTTTTGAATCCCCTCCCCCTACAGTTAGAATCACTCCCTAGGAACATAATTAACCTCTCAATCACCCCCTAGTGTTAACCCCTTCCCTGCCAGTCACATTTATGCAGTAATCAATGCATTTTTATAGCACGGATCGCTGTATAAATGTGAATGGTCCCAAAAATGTGTCAAAAGTGTCCGCCGTAATATCGCAGTCACAATAAAAATCGCAGATCACCGCCATTACTAGTAAAAAAAAAAAATAATAATAAAAATGCTATAAATCTATCCTCTCTTTTGTAGACGCTATAACTTTTGTGCAAACCAATCAATATACACTTATTGCGATTTTTTTTTTTACCAAAAATATGTAGAAGAATACATATCGGCCTAAACTGAGGAAAAAATTTGTTCTAAAAAGAAAAAAATTGGATATTTATTATAGTAAAACGTAAAAAATATTGCGTTTTATTCAAACTTGTCACTCTTCTTTTGTTTATAGCGCAAAAAATAAAAACCACAGAGGTGATCAAATACCACCAAAAGAAAGCTCTATTTGTGTCGAAAAATTATAACAATTTAATTTGGGTACAGTGTTGCATGACCGCGCAATTGTCATTCAAAGTGTGACAGCGCTGAAAGCTGAAAAATTCCTTGGGCAGGAAGGGGGTGAAAATGCACTGCATTGAGATGGTTAAACACTAACGCATAAATGCACTTTATTGAATTTCAATGCACATGAAGACAATATAATATATATGACGCTCTCTCCAGCCAGAATGGTCTCTGTGCGCTCCGCAAGGGACTTATATAGGCGGTGACCCCGCCCCTTATGCCGTCACAGTCCCTGGGCATGCTGGGTCTGTGACGTTTTAGGAGGCGTGGTCACCGGGTGATGACCACGCCCCCTTATGACGGCACAGTCCCAGCATGCCCCGGGACAGTGACCTCATAAGGGGGCGGGGTCACCGCCTATATATTATATTGTCTTATATGCAGCGTAAGTTTGCAGAGGCATTCGATTCTGAGTCCTCTGGGTCAATAAGGATCACATTATCCGTAACTACCTCCTCCCAGCCACGTACAACTCCTTGGGTTTCTGGGGACTGAAAACCATCCCTTGAAGACTGATGCTGACCATCCCTCTACATCCATGCTGACACAATCCTCCTCCTCTTCCTCTTTTTCCTGTGTGTTTGGTGGGCCAGCAGGAATGCTATCTGGATAAAGGGGGCCTTGAGAAGAAAGGAAGTCCCCCTCTTCCACCCGCTGTGCTGCCTCAAGTGCCCTGTCCATGTTTCCACGAAGTGTGTGCTCCAGCAGGAAGACTAGAGGGACAGTGTCACTGATGCATGCATTGTCGCTGCTCACCATTGCCTTCCACATGCCAGTAGAAAGCCAGAATGGCCTTCCGTGAAAAGAAATGGCATTTTGGAACCTGCCACTGAGGTACAGCACTTTTCACAAATTCATGAAAGGGGGCAGAGTCTACCAGCTAAAAAGGCAGCAGTTGCAGTGCTAGCAATTTTGCCAAGCTAGCATTTAGACGCTGAGCATGTGGATGGCTGGGACCAAATTTATTTTTACGTTTCAGCAAATGGGGTAGGGAAATTTGCTTGCTAAAATCAATTGGTGGTGTACTGCTAGCAGATTAGCTGCAAGTACTTGGGACACCTATTGCTATACCTTCTTCCCTCTCAGTGAAGGTTTTTGAGAGGACTGGAGGTATAGTGGAGATCCCAGATGAGGAGCAAGGAGAAGTCCGCCTTTTTCTATGATGTGGGTCTTTCAAGTGCTGTTGCCAACGGACTCCATGGCAGGTCATCATATGTCTGGTCAAGCATGTGGTCTCCAAGCGGCTGCTGTTCTGGCCACGCTTCAGACATAGGTTGCAAACAGCAATGGTGCGATCTACTGCACACGTGTCGAAAAAGGCCCACACCAAGGAACTTTTAAAAGTCAGCGGGGAGTCAGCAGCGCCCTGCTCCTGCACAGCTTTACGGTGTGATGCAATAGGGTGGCTGCCCTTAAGCTGCCCCCTAGAGGACATCCTGCCTTGTTGGAGTTGTGCCTCCTCCTCTCTTCTCTCAGGCATCCAAGTACAGTCAGTGACCTCATCATCCCCTCCCTCCTCGTCACTGGAGCAAACTTGGCAGTATGCTGCAGCTGGGGGAACATGACTGCCAGTTTCTTGTCCTTCTGTGGCACCCCCTCTCTCTAGGCTCACATTACACCCTTCCCCAACCTGTGAACAAACATCGGAGCCTTCAAATCGCTGCTCATCCTTCAGCAGCATATAACCGACACTGTGGTCGAGTAATTCTGGGAACTCCTCTATGCATAATGGTGGGGCTACGGAAGGAGTGACTGTGGACAAGGAGCCGGTGGAATAGGCCACTTTAGCAGCTGCGTTGGAAGGCAAACTACTCTGAGCCTGGGTGACAGAGGATGAGGAGGATGAGGACGACTTTGTTATCCACTCCACCAACTCTTCTGCATGTTGTGGTTCATTAAAACACGGCCAGCAGCAGAAAAAAAGGACAAGCATGCCCCACGGCCACCTGCAGAGGTTGCACCATGTCCACGACCACCACTGTTGACTGTAGACAGAGAGGCTGCTTGCCCTCTTTTAGTGGCCTTTGAGCATCTGCCTCTCCTTGGTGGCCTCTGGACATGATGTATTTCTTGTTTTGCAACATCACACTACACTGTATTATATACTGTGTACACTGCCTGAAGTGTATTAGAAACTATACACCACCGAATGCACTGTATATATAGGCTACACTGAATGCAGAGTATATATATATACTAGACCAGCCCTCAAATTTTCCACTTGCGGGGGGGTGGCCGACCGGAGCTGAAGATGAACGCCTGAACTCTCAGCTCGTCAGCCAGGAGAGAATACAGAGCAACATAGGCCACACACGAATCCCAATCCGCAGCCTTCCATGCTCCAGAGGCACTGCTGACACAGGGAAACATGTCCAGGAAAAGATTCACGGACTACAAACCCCAGAAACTGACGGAGTTTCATTTCAAGCCAGCGGAGCAGGTCAGTGATCCCAAAGATGGCGCCGGCCCGGCCCGGCCACGGACTTCTACACGGATCTCCCCGATGAGATCCCTGAGGACTCAACTACCTCCACAGCCCCTCCACTGTCCGGTTATCCCCCGGAGTGTAATCCCCTCCCAGGCAGCCTCACAAAGGCTAAAATGTGGCTGGATGCGCCGCTGCAGCGGCCGCTACAGGCACAAATTGAGGCCCAGGCTTTCAACCCCCTCCTCTACAACCAGGCCTTACACTCATCCATGGCCTCTTTCCCCACCTCAGGCCAGCCAGTCATCGACACCACTCTGAAGGACATGCTACTATCTCTGCAGTCCTCCCTAATGACTGACCTCTCCTCATTATTCACAAAAATCTTCTCAGACATCCACTTCCTAGATGACAGAGTGACCTGTATTGAAAGGGGAATGAATGAATGAATGCACTTCCACAGTAAATGAAGTCATTGAGGTTTATGGTGATGTGAGAGAGGAACAAGCATGGATGCGCGCCAAGCTGGCCGATTTAGAAGACAGGTCCCGCAGGAACAACGTTAAGCTGAGAGTTATTCCTGAAACCATATTACCTGCAGACCTGACACACTACGTGAAAGAGCTAATGCATACTGTTATCCCAGAAGCGTCCCCCCGGGACATAATCATTGACAGAATACACAGAATTGCCAAACCATCCCACCTAGCAGCCTCAGTTCACAGAGATGTACTGATGAGAGTCCATTTCTTTCACATCAAGGAGAAGCTATTGCTGGGGATCAAAAACAAAACACCCCTGCCAGTTCCCTACACGGGTATCCAATTCTTTCCAGACCTCTCCAAGTACACACTTCAACAACGACGCTTGATGAACCCAGTCACCAAAGGTCTCCAAAACCATACAATTCTATATAAGTGGCGTTATCCAGCAACGCTACTAATTACCAGAAATGGGCAATCCCACACTATAGGTGATCTCAATAAAGAGATGCACCTCCTTCACACTTGGGGAATCATCCAGGATCCTCCCAAACCAACTCCACCATCTAGAGGAACAACAGCACCCCGCAGAAATATGGACCAAAATCGCACCTGAACAGTCCTAAATGGCATCGCCAAGATAGGCCAAAGAACATTACAGCTCCCCCTAGCTCGGACGAATTGATCCCCTTGTTCTTTTTTTCTTTTCAGATCCCCTCGGTATTGACTGTTCTTACCCCCAGTTATAGGTTGAAGCGGTGCTCGTCACCACCTCTATATAACTCATTACAGCTACCCACTGTTTTCTTCATTAACAGTTTGCTAACCAATCATTCTACTGTTTTATGTGAGTAACATATTGCTCTATGCGCAGATTTCGCTTTCATCCTGCTGACAGAGCCCAGGACTCTTGCTTATCTCTTCTACAACCACTGACCCAGGCACCTACAAACCCGGAACCACAGCGTTTAACTGTAAGTGTTACGCCATCAAACCCACTAATCCTACACCCACAAGATGCTCACTATCCTATCCCTGAACACTAACGGACAGAATCACTTGGCTAAAAGACACTCACTCTGGAGGACCGCCAAGGCTCTCCACAGTGACATTTTATGTGTTCAAGAGACTCATCTATTGCCAACGGACTCTTCCCTATGCTCCAACCACCAATTCCCACACATTTTCAATGCCTTCCACTCCACCAAATCTAAAGGGATCATGATTGCCATCAGGGACATGGTGGACTTTCAATTATCTACTATACTACAAGATCCTGAGGGTCGCTATATAATTTTAACGTGTACCATCAACCGAATATCCTATACCCTTATTAATGTATATGCCTCGAACTCCCACCAGATGAAATTTCTCCACAAAGTGCTACGCATCGCCAAACCCATCCAGAAAGGCCACCTAGTAGTCTGCAGAGACTTTAACCTAGGCCCCCAATATAGTCATGGATACCACATCCGCTTCCAAAAGACGAGAATCACTGCTGAAAAAATTTATCTCTACAAACTATCTCTTCGACGTCTGGTGATGTCACCATGGTTCTGAGAAAGATTTTACCTTTTTTTCCCCCAGGCACAATTTGTATTCATGAATTGATTTGTTCTTAACTGATAAATGGCTGCTACAGAAAACTTGTACGTCTGCGATACACACCACGACATGGTCGGATCACGCCCCAATCTCTATTACCATTAAAGAATCCAACCCACAACGCAACACATTTCTCTGGCGTGCAAATAACTACATACTTAGCCACGATAATTATGCACCAGAGATCTCTAGCCACATAACAGAGTTTTTCTCACTAAACAAGGGCTCAGTATCTGACCCTGGCATTGTGTGGAGCGCACACAAGGCTTTCATAATAGGAATGTTGATTAAATTAAGCTCTTCTCACAAAAAGAAGAGGACGCAGCGTCTAGATGAACTGACATCTCAGATAGCGACCCTAGAATCACAACACAAAGTCAATCCACAGGCCTCTCAGACAAGCCGACTACTGTCCCTTAGACAAGAGCTAAAAACACTGCTTCTCCAATCGTTTGAATTCCTTCAACGTAAACTGAAAGCCACGACATACTCCATCTCTAACAAAGAAGGGAAAAGACTGGCACAATGCCTCAAAGGCAAAAGAACCAAAACTAAAGTACACCTACTTTACCACCCCCACACTAAACACCCACTGTCGAACCCACAGGCTATTGCCAACGCATTCAGCAACTATTACAGTGACCTATACAACCTAAAGCAAGATCCACAAACCTCACAACCCTCCCAAGATGAAATTAATCAATCTCTCCACAATATGCACCTACTGACTTTGAGGAAAACTCAATTAGCGACCCTCAACGTCCCATTCACAGAACGAGAAATTAGGGTAACGATCGACTCTCTCCCTAGCAGGAAAGTTCCGGGACCTGATGGTCTGACGGGAGAATATTATAAACAGTACTCTGCACATTTAATACCTCATCTAGTAGAAGTCTTCAATACCGCTGCCTCCTCTTCTCAATTCCCAAACAAATATTTAAATGCACTAATAATAACGATACCTAAGCCAGGGAAGGAGCCGAACATTTCCCCAAACTTCCGTCCTATATCCCTACTCAACCTTGATCTTAAAATTTATGCTAAAACTATTGCAGCAAGACTGCTTGACATCATGCCCACCCTCATACACAGAGACCAGACTCTTCACTGAGGGAAGACAGGCACCAGATGCCACTAGAAGGATGATCAATCTAATCCACCATGCAGAACTCAGTGGAACGCCTTCTCTGCTTCTATCCTTAGAGAAGGCTTTCGACAGAGTACATTGGTCTTACCTCAAAACAGTTCTCCAAAAATTTGGATGCAAAGACCACATTTTTAGCGCCATCATGGCACTCTATTCTGCCCCGTCGGCCCAGGTGTTCACAGAAGGCATGCTATCCTGGCCATTCCCCTTTACCAATGGCACGCGTCAAGGATGCCCATTGTCCCCACTTATCTTTAACCTGCTCATGGAGCCTCTGGCAGAAGACAACCGTTCCAAACCAGCCATCTCAGGTCTTCAAATATGTAACTCGTCTCACAAAATCAGCCTTTTTGCAGATGATGTAATACTGATCCTCACCAATCCGATTCCCTCCCTGGCAGAAGTACAAAGCACCCTGAAATGGTTTAGCAAGGTTTCTTACTATAAAGTAAACATGACCAAATCATTCACACTAGATATTAAACTTGATGCCTCAACAAAAAGCCTACTCCAACTACAACACTCCTTTGCATGGGCACATGAAGACATCTCCTACCTAGGAATTCAACCTACAAGATCAGTTAGGAATCTCTACTCCTCCAAATTCTTACCCCTTCTCCAAAAAATCCAAACAGACTCCCTACAGATAGTGAAACACGAACTCTCCTGGTCAGGGAGGTTAGCAGCCTTTAAAATGACATGTCTCCCCCAAATTTTATACAATTTTCGAACCCTTCCTATCCCCATCCCCTCCTCATTTTTCAGATCCCTCCGAACAATCTTTAATAAATTTCTTTGGAAAAGCAAACGACCTAGGTGTGCCCACCTCAAACTTATCAAACACAAATTGGTGGGAGGCACGGGTTCCATAGACTTTGAGGATTATTATATAGCAGCCATACTTGCCCAACTATCTGGATGGTTCCAAACCCTCCCTACCTCTCTTTGGGACAAAATAGAGAATATTTCACTCATCCGTCCTAATCTAAAGAACTGGTTAATGAGCACCCTTCTAGGTTCCGTCATTCCATCCTCCATCTCCCCACCTATGAAGGCTTCAGTATAAGCATGGAAAAAACTGACTATCCTTTCGAATTACACCCCTTACACCCCACAGAACCACATACCCTTAGAGTCTCTTCACTACTTCTCACCGGATCTAAACCTTTCACAATGGACCCTCAGGGGGATTCATTCACTACAAAATCTGCTACACGGCAACAAACTCAAATCATTCTCCCAATTGCAAACAGAACATGGTCTACCCACCTCAGAACACTTCACGTTTTTACGCATCCAACACTGCCTAGGCAAAATACCCCTTCTCCTCTACAACATCCACCCAAAGACATGGGAATATTTAACTGACCCTACTTCTAAAACCAAAGGCATCTCTTACTTCTATAACCTCCTCCATCAAAAGTTTACCTTCACCAAGATGACCTCACATCTCCAATGTGAATCAGACTTAGCTCACAGCTACACCGACACACAATGGCAATACGCATTTAAAACCATCTACAGAGCCACAAAATGCTCGACACTCTGGGAACTAACACAGAAAATCTCGTTACACTGGTACATGACTCCGGCTAAGATAGCAACCTTCAACCCCCAATCCCCCAATACGTGCTGGAGATGTAAAGCACACAAAGGAGACATGCTCCACATTTTTTGGACTTGTCCCCACATCCAAGGTTACTGGGGACAAGTCTTCAAACATATCTCAACCATAACCAATCATACAATTCCCCCCTCGCCCAACCTCGCACTACTGAATCTAAGCATAGAACCAATCCCCCACTCTTTCAAGCATGTCACCACCCACATTATTTTGGCCTCCAGACTCAACATAACGAGGAAATGGAAGTCTGATAAAACCCCAACGGTAACACAAACTATTGACCTGGTTGCATTACACTACAGCTATGAGACGACGATGAGTAATGATCAGACCACAAAAACCCACAAAGCATGGCAACCCTGGGCAGAATGGTCTCGTGCTGCAAATGTAAACTTCTACCTTACCCTAATGTTTTTTCTTCTTGACCGAGTAATATGTTCAAATTACATATGTTTCCTTTGAGCAAGTAAGTAGATAGATCTATATATACAAGTTACAGAGAACCTCTCTGTGATCAAGCCGACTCTCCTCTTCCTCCACGATCTCTTCTGCTATGATGACCTGGCCGCCCCCTCTGCACGGGTAAGGCTGCAATGATGGACACAGATGAGACTGCAATGATGGACACAGATGAGGCTGCAATGATGGACACAGGTGAGGCTGCACGGGTGAGGCTGCAATGATGGACACAGGTGAGGCTGCATTGGTGGGCACTGGTCATGCTGTGTTGTTGGACACGGGTGAGGCTGCGTTAGTGGGCACTGGTCACGCTGTGTTGATGGACACGGGTGAGGCTGCGTTGATGGGCACGGGTAATAAAGTTGTTGTTAATATTTATTTGTGTAACTTAAGTCTGCATAAAACATTTAAGTGTAATTTCATTAGAATTTATAAGGGAGTGTGTAGGGGTGGGATTATAGGCAGGGCATAATAGGGGTTGGGTGGTGCAACTGGTGGCGAGTAACCCTTAAGGCCTGGCTAATAGCTCAGGACTTGAACTTTTGAGCCCTGTACTAGACTGTATACATATAATTATACACTGCCTGAAGTGTATTAGAAACAGTACACCACCGAATGCACTGCAGATACAGGCTACACTGAATGCAGAATATATATATATATATATATATATATATATATATATATACAGTTGTGCTCATAAGTTTACATACCTTGGCAGAATTTAGGATTTCTTGGCCATTTTTCAGAGAGTATGAATGATAACACAAAAACATTTCTTTCACTCATGGTTAGTGTTTGGGTGAAGCCATTTATTATCAGTCAACTGTGTTTACTCTTTTTAAACCATAATGGCAACAGAAACCACCCAAATGATCCTGATCAAAAGTTTACATACCCTGGTTATTTTGGCCTGATAACATGCACACAAGTTGACACAAAGGGGTTTGAATGGCCATTAACCACTTGTCAACCAGCCGCCGCTTTACTGCAGCAGAATGACACAGCTGGGTGAAACAACGTTATGTTACGCCGTTCCCCAGACGACGTCAGTTACAGACGAAACGTACATCGGGAGGGTGACGCTCTGACATCATCGCCTTTCACTTGGACGGGCGCTCACCAGCCGGCCGGCAATTTTCGCTCTTCTTTTAACTTCTAACTTTGTAAGTGTTTTACCTTATCCCAATAAATTTGCTATACGGAGTCACACTATGGATACCTCTTCTTTACTCCTATGTTTGTGATTCGGGGATTGCTACCTCCCTATACCTGCCCATGGCCACGCCACCAGAGGGATACCCTAACGCTGGTTGGATATCCAGATCTTTACTTCACCCAGCTTGCCTGCTGCCTGTCATAAGCGCACAGAGGGACGTTCCAGATCCAAGTCCATTCGGCTTTTGATTTTTCGACAAGCTTATTGAGCTTGCTATTTGGTAAGCTTGCATTTCAGGTGGTGGTGGATCACTATGATGGGTGTTTTCCTATTCTCCACCTTTCCATACCATTCCCTATGAACAGCGATCAAGGGTCTCTTCTCATTGCCTACTGGACATCTGTTTACCTGGTTTATGGACTTGGTGTTTTAATCTCACTTTCACTACAAGTGCTTTGGTTCTATTGTTCTATAGGCACTTGATAATAGTCAGACACCAGTTTGATTTTTCATAATTGCACTCTGTCCAATGATTTGGTAATATTTGTCATGTAATTTTACATATATCTTTTTGAGGGCACAGCGCAGTCTTTTTCTTTTTCTTTTTGTTATGTTACGTCGCTTCGCCCTGTGGCCATTATGGGGACGCGTGCACAGCCGGAGGCGTGCGCCCGCAGCTCGACCCCAGAGCTGATGCGAGCGCCCGGCAGGCATGATGACCTCCAGGCTCCCGCAATCGCTCGTGACACACCGAGGACCGGGATCTGTGTGTGTAAACACAGATCCCAGTTCTCTGAGGGGAGAAGAGACTGCTCGTGACTGCTTGTGTGTTCATGCAAGGTATAAACAGCGATCTGTCATCTCAACCTAGACATTCCCATCCCCCCTTCAGTTAGAACACAGAGAGGGAACACAATTAACCCCTTGATCGCACCCTAGTGTTTAACCCCTTCCCTGCCAGTGACATTTTTACAGTAATCAGTGCATTTTTATAGCACTGATCGCTGTATAAATGCCAATGGTCCCAAAAATGTGTCAAAACTATAATGTCGCAGTCCCAATAAAAATTGCAGATTGCCGCCATTACTAGTAAAAAAATAATAATAATAAAAATGTTTGTCAAATGTCATATGTTTTTAACTTATATCTTGTTTGGTTTATATATCTACCCTAATTGGGATTTTTATTGCTTCAATTTTTATTCATATACTGCAGTATGGCATTGAATATCCTTTTTGGAGATGTCCCCGTGCAATCTGGCAAGCATAGAGGTCTTAACAAACTTCCGCTTCCGCCTCCTTATGCAGACATTATTTGATTTTAATTGCTTGTTGGAGTGGTTTTCTGCGGTATCCGGTTGCCATGGAGATTTCTCTGGCGTCCGTCTGTGCTGTAACCCGCTCGGACATTGTTCGCTCCTTTATAAGCCGCTGGGTGACTGCCAGGCTCCACCACTCGCTGACGAAGTCCAATCAGGATGTAACGCCACGTACGGGGGGAGGAGTTTGTGGACGTCACCCGCTGCCACACTGTGTTATGCCGGCATCATATTTCTTACTGTGCTGCTGTCCATTCATTTATATTGCGCACCTGAGCGCTCGTTTTTACTTCATGTCAGTGACTTTTTCTTATTAAACATGCGGAGTGCACTTAGATTGTACTTTCTATTTTTTACATTTACACACTGGAGTCGTTTTCCCCTATTTCTGATGCTTATTACTGCTGACCTGGTCCTCCATCTCTGATATCTCCCTGTTGGACGGCTGGTATATCCCCCTCGGACGGCTGATTCTCCAGGCTTCATTTAACCCTTCAGAGACACCACCAGGAATTATCATCATCCCCGTGGGGATACATGTGAGTTTGACCTCTGCTTGCAGAGGTCCACAGCATCTGGTAAGCGCATTCAGTGTTTTTTGGATGAAGCTATATAGGATCGATTATACTATTGGAATTCTACACTCATTGGGATTTCATTTATGGACATTTGATACTTATTTATTTTGGATTCATCTGGAATCATTATTATTTATTAGTTTTACCTATTGCACTGCACTTATTTTTAATTTAATGTATTAAGGCATATGTGATTACCTATAGTGTTCAGCTTGCATATTAACTTTTGTGATTTTTTTTATTTGTTTGTGCTGATTGTCACCTACCGATATTTATTATAGCAAAAAGTACAAAATATTGTGTTTTTTTCAAAATTGTTGCTCTTTTTTTGTTTATAGTGCAAAAAATAAAAAAACGCAATAATGATCAAATACCACCAAAAGAAAGCTCTAATTGTGGGAAAAAAACGATGTCAATTTTGTTTGGGTGCAGCGCCGCACGACCGTCAGTTAAATTGATGCAGTGCCAAATCACAAAAAATGACCTGGTCATTCAGCAGCCAAATCTTCCGGGGCTGAAGCGGTTAAAGGTAACCATCATCACCTGTGATCTGTTTGCTTGTAATGAGTGTGTGTTTATAAAAGGTCAATGTGTTTCTGGACTCCTGACAGACCCTTGCATCTTTCATCCACTGCTGCACTGACGTTACCGGATTCTGAGTCATGGGGAAAGCAGAAGAATTGCCAAAGGATCTGCGGGAGAAGGTAGTTGAACTGGATAAAACAGGAAAGGGATATAAAAAGGATATCCAAGGAATTGAGAATGGCAATCAGCAGTGTGTAGGGTAGCCTATATCTACAGTGCATTCTGTGGTGTACCGTTTCTAATACACTTTAGGCGGTGTATTAATATATATATATACAGTCTAGTATATATGTATATATATATATATATATATATAAAATCAACAGGAGACCCTCATATGAGTGCAGACAAAAAAGGCTGCGCACCCCATAAGATGCATAAAAAATGTACAGAAAACCCCCTAGTGGTAGCGAGGCTTTAAAGCAGCCAATGAATACAAGATGGATAATCAAAACATAATTTTATTGGTACAAAAAATATTATGTAACAAAATGATTCTGACCTGATTTCAGCCGGAGAGATGCTGAAGGTGCTGTGTTACCTTATGGGTTCCTCTGTGTGTGTCGTAAAACGCAATCAAAGCAGAGGGGCCTGCAGGAATGAAGTATCGGGTAAGTAAAAAGTGCTTTACTACGTCATCTAGACATACATAGCCCCACTGCAAGGGAGGACTTTTAGTTTTCCTGAAGTTCAGACTTTATAGATTGCTGTTTAATGAGCCAATCCAGGGCCCTTCTTTTGGAGAATGGCTATAATAGAAGACATATATAGCAGGCATGTAGCAAACCTGCTTTCAGCACAGCTACTAAACAAAAAGGAGAACAGAGAGATCAGCAAGCTTTGCAGTTGTGAATTCATGACAGAATTCTGTCCATTCACTGGTCTGTTTTTCATTTCACTTTTTTATATCTATAATGCCATAATCTATCCAAACTACAAATGTTTAGGCTGGAACCTCCCACACTTGGTCTTGTCTTTGTTCATAGTGTGGAAATGTAGCATCAAGTACAAAAACAAAGGAAGGGAACGCTAAAGGCTAGCAAAATCTTTTTTTTTTTTATTTACTTACTTTTAAATAGAACAGGGGAAGGGTTAGCACCTCTTGTCAGGTGTTTGTACCAGTTTATGCCCTATTGGAGCACTAACTCACTTCTCCCCATCGAAGAGGCCACCAGTAGTTTAGAAAGAAAGTGAAGGAATATCTCCTCAATAGAGACTTAAAGTGATAATAACAAACATGTCATACTTACCTACCCTGTGTAGTGGTTTTGCACACCCCGATGACATCATGTACGACAAAACTAGTAGGGTGGAGTATATGCCCAACATACCACGTTAGTTTGTGATCTGCAGATTATTTTACCTGGGACATTTTAATCTTTGTTAGACTTGTGGATTAATTCAATAAATGTCACGGTTTTACACTATGTGGCAATCATTCTCTTCCTTTACATCACTTCTATGAGAGAGAGAAGGAAAGGAAAAACCAGCAAGGCTGACATCAATGCCATTTCTTCTTTGTTTCCAATGGAAAACAAACAAGTCCATGTCTTCAATGATGTGCGTGAATCCATGCTTTGCTAGGCTCCTATAACGTGAAGTTTAGCTATCCAGTAAAGGTACATCTTTTATATTTTACGGTGGAAGGTGCACTTTGAATTATTTTGTCGTCCATCACCCCAAGAATCACGAGGAGTGTTTTGACACTTTATTGACAATTTTTGGGACTAATTATTACCATTCATTTAATATTGTTTATCAGACACTAGTGAGGCGATCTTTTGCCTTTTTTGCACAGAGCAGCCCAGATCCTCCTCTTCTCGGATCACACCCTGGTGCTCCTGGCCCCTCCCTCCTGCCGGTTGTCCCCACAACAAGCAGCTTGCTATAGGGGCACCCAAGCTGCTCCATGTGTGTCCACTTACACCTGATTGTCTCACTGTTGGTGATTGACAGCAGTGGGAGCCAATGGCTCCCGCTGTTGCCAAAAGCCAATCAGGAGTGCAAGTCCCTGGAGAGGCAAGGTTCTCGTGGGCATCGCTGGATCGAGAGGGGCTCAGGTAAGTATTGGGGGGGCTGCTGCACACAGAAGGTTTTTTACCTTCATGCATTAACAGCGATGTGCTGGATGGCATCCTTTGACAAGTAAGTCTGTCACATCTTGCTAGTATGTTGTACATACTCACACATTTTGGCATAAAGCTGCAGGGAGCCAGAATAAAAGGAAAACATGAATTTACTATCGCTTAAAGCAGTGTTAAACTCAAAACTAAGTTCGGGACTCAAGGTAAACTGGGATAAATTCCAAATTTTGCCCATAGATAAGACCGCAAAGGATGTAGCAGATCCCAACTTACCCTTACTATGGACAGACAAAATTAAATATCTAGGTATCCACATCTCCACATCTACCTCTGACTATCATACCCTTAACTTGGAACCACTGATACAAAGGATGAGAAAAAGACTGAGGGCGTGGGCACATCCCCCCATCTCTTTAATCGGGAGGATCAATTTATTTAAGATGAAGCTTCTGCCTGCCTTTCTCTATGCTCTCAGACATGCACCTGTCTGGATCCCCAAAAAGGTTTTTCGCCTGATAAACACCATTGTATTATCTTTTCTCTGGGGATCCGACCAACCGACATGTGGGGAGAGGGAGGCTTGGCTTGCCCTGACCTTCACTCCTATTTCGTGGCGGCTATGTTATCCCACGCCCACAACTGGCTGGTCTCTGATGAGTCAAACGCAGCGGTGGTCCTGGAAGCAGCACGTTTGGGGTCTTATGAGGTGCTACGGAACCTACTTTACCGGGGCTCTAGAGCTCCCTTCCCTCTTACATTGGCAATGAGGGCGGTCATACGGGCATGGTCAGTGGCAAATTCACTACGCCCCATACCTTCGGGACACATTTCCCCCCTATAGCCCTCTTTGGTTTAACCCGAAATTGCCAGAATTCGGGTACATTCCCGACCCTGGGGTATGGGCATGCAGGGGCATTAAATATATAAATCAAATTTGTCTTGAGGGCAGAATACAAACCTTTGACAGGTTGAAACAACAATATAACTTACCTAACTCACACCTATTTAAATTTCTGCAGCTTAGGCACGCCTTCAACACTCAGTTTGACAATGCCTGTCATAAACCAGATGTGACCAGAACTGTGTGACTGCGACGGAGTGAACCAGACATAAATAAGTGAAAGTAAGTTTATTTAAGGAAAGTACATATGTGAACACACCATAAATACAAGTGAACAACCAAACAATCAGTGATATAAAACCAACCAGCATATGTAGCAAGAGGGAGTACCAGAATCGTAGTCAAGCCAGGCCGGGGTCATAAACACGGAATCAGTAGCTGGGAAGGGAGATAAACAGGACAAGAGAGGATGGATGGATGACAGGAGGGACGGGTCAGGTACAAGGCTCAGAGTCCAGAGTCCAGGGTTTAGGGTTCAGGTAACGGACAGGAAACAGGATCAACAGGTTCCAGGTCCCAGGAATCAGGTTTCAGGTACAGGATCAGGGTAACAGGATGCAGATCAGGGCTCAAGGACAATACCAGGGCAACATAAGTCTGCGATTGCCGGGTATTTATACTGCAGCTCTGCTAATGAAAATCAGGTGACACCTGTCTGCAGAGGGGAATACCTGCTCCATACTGCCAGGATCCATCCGCTGGTGGACGCCAGTACTGCGGCCCAAAGATGACATAACATTAACAGGAAAAAGCTCTCCTGACAGTTCCAAACTGCCAGGAGACACTTGCTGGTGGACCTCAGTACTGCATGCCAAATAACAGATATTTTCAGCGGATGGAACATTTCCTGACAGTACCCCCCCTCAAAGGAGCGACCTCCGGACGCTCCAACTAGCCGTTGCTGAGGAAAGTCCATGGTGTCCAGCTGGGCAGTGGGCACATCAGGCTGGGCAGCGGACAGGAACACTCCAAGCTGGGCAGCGGACAGGAACACTCCAGGCTGGGCAGCGGACAGGAACACTCCAGGCTGGGCAGCAGACAGGAACACTCCAGGCTGGGCAGCAGACAGGAACACTCCAGGCTGGGCAGCAGACAGGAACAACTTGAGCTGGGCAGCAGACAGGAACAACTTGAGCTGGGCAGCAGACAGGAACAACTTGAGCTGGGCAGCAGACAGGAACAACTTGAGCTGGGCAGCAGACAGGAACAACTTGAGCTGGGCAGCAGACAGGAACAACTTGAGCTGGGCAGCAGGCATAGGCACTTCAAGCTGGGCAGCATGCTCCGGGTCATCGAGCTGGGCAGCAGGCATAGGCACTTCAAGCTGGGCAGCTGGCATGGGCACTTCAAGCTGGGCAGCTGGCATGGGCACTTCAAGCTGGGCAGCTGGCATGGGCACTTCAAGCTGGGCAGCTGGCATGGGCACTTCAAGCTGGGCAGCTGGCATGGGCACTACAAGCTGGGCAGCTGGCATGGGCACTTCAAGCTGGGCAGCTGGCATGGGCACTTCAAGCTGGACAGCTGGCATGGGCACTTCAAGCTGGACAGCTGGCATGGGCACTTCAAGCTGGGCGGCAGACACCCGGACATCAGGCTGGAGGGCAGACTCCCGGACATCAGGCTGGAGGGCAGACACCCGGACATCAGGCTGGAGGGCAGACACCCGGACATCAGGCTGGAGGGCAGACACCCGGACATCAGGCTGGAGGGCAGACACCCGGACATCAGGCTGGAGGGCAGACACCCGGACATCAGGCTGGAGGGCAGACTCCCGGACATCAGGCTGGAGGGCAGACTCCCGGACATCAGGCTGGAGGGCAGACTCCCGGACATCAGGCTGGAGGGCAGACTCCCGGACATCAGGCTGGAACAGATCAGCTGGCGGGGAGGCAAGACTGGACACTGGCATGGTGGTATGGGTTGGATTAGCTAGTGCGGAGGCAGGTTGGGTTACTGGCAGGATCGTTTTGGTTGGAAAAAACTTTCGTTTTTTCTTTGGCTTAGCCACTGAAGATCGGTAGGTGAGGGGTGCAGCAGACTGGAGAGGAGGATTGGGATATGGCAGAGAAGAGGTAACAGTAGCTGGAGGAAGTTCGTGTGGGTTTGCAGGTAGCAGGGAAGAGACAGGTGGGTTGAATGCAGGATAGGTACAGGGAGCAGAGACTGGGTATGAGTATTTGGTTGGCAGCAGCGTATACTGAGCTGCAACTGCGGTTGACATGGGTGATGGGGAAACATACATTTGGGTAGGTTGGTGTTTGGTGGCAGAGGTGGTTTGTTTGGCTGGAGCTGCTTGCATCATGTCAGACCATGCTGAAAGTATAGGTTGTACAAACTGTGCTTTTAAACCTCCCTGTCTAACAAAAGACTAAGAAGACACAATGCACTCAGCAATCACCTGTGGGGAACAGGCTGAGTAGTGCTCACAAAAATCATCTGGATCATCTTCAAAAAGCCAAACTAGGGATACAACCTGATTCATATCGAAAGGAGGAGTGAAATCATCACGGCCCTTTGGAATACAGGGCAGGGCCAGCTCAGTACATAGCTTGATCAAAGGCTGCACCTCCCCAAACAATATATAACCCTGATCGACCAGGGAGTGAGCCAAACGTATAGTGGCAAACAACTGGTCACTAGTTCAAAGCCTGGCGGCAATAATCACCACTTTCAGATGCCAGCAGAGAAAAATAAATAACCTCATCGGCATTCATGGTTGCAACCAGCTGAATCAAAATGGTTCCCCTGTGCAGCCACTTCTGGTCAGGGATGGCCCTGGTATTCTGTCATAAACCAGATTTGACCAGAACTGTGTGACTGCGACGGAGTGAACCAGACATTAATAAGTGAAAGTAAGTTTATTTAAGGAAAGTGCATATGTGAACACACCATAAATACAAGTGAACAACCAAACAATCAGTGATATAAAACCAACCAGCATATGTAGCAAGAGGGAGTACAAGAATCGTAGTCAAGCCAGGCCGGGGTCATAAACACGGAATCAGTAGCTGGGAAGGGAGATAAACAGGACAAGAGAGGATGGATGGATGACAGGAGGGACGGGTCAGGTACAAGGCTCAGAGTCCAGAGTCCAGGGTTCAGGGTTCAGGTAACGGACAGGAAACAGGATCAACAGGTTCCAGGTTCCAGGAATCAGGTTTCAGGTACAGGATCAGGGTAACAGGATGCAGATCAGGGCTCAAGGACAATACCAGGGCAACATAAGTCTGCGATTGCCGGGTATTTATACTGCAGCTCTGCTAATGAAAATCAGGTGACACCTGTCTGCAGAGGGGAATACCTGCTCCATACTGCCAGTATCCATCCGCTGGTGGACGCCAGTACTGCAACCCAAAGATGACATAACATTAACAGGAAAAAGCTCTCCTGACAGTTCCAAACTGCCAGGAGACACCTGCTGGTGGACCTCAGTACTGCATGCCAAATAACAGATATTACCAGCGGATGGAACATTTCCTGACAATGCCCCTGTGGCTTTTTACACCTCGAATCTGGAGACTCTGCTCAGAGATGAAGCTCTATCTAAGCCCTTATCTACCATATACAAAGCACTACTACCTAACGTCCACACGGGGCTAGAAAACCTTAGGGCACAGTGGGAGGTAGATTTCCCTACACTAGACACAGAAGATTGGGAAGAAATGTGGGAATACCCCTTTTCACAACTAGTATCAGCTAAGGATAAATTGGTGCAATTTAAAATAGTACATAAGGTATATTACACACCCGTACGCTTACATAGAATCTATCCATCTATCTCTGCCTCTTGCTGGAGATGCAACTCAGCCTCAGCGGATTTCACTCATATTTTTTGGAACTGTCCTCTGATTGAATTTTTTTGGGTTGAGGTAACCAAATTTATTTTGACTGTCACCACCATCCCCGTGCCATTGTCTATAGAGGTATGTCTGCTGGGACTAGTTTAACCACTGGCCCTACGCCGGGCAATCAGAACCCTGCTGAGATTATTACTTTATCTATAGTACTCAGATGGAAGGCCTAATCAGCACCTTCATTAAATTTTTGGAAGAAGTTAGTGAATGCGGCTCTACCATTGTACAAAGCTACTTACCTGTCACGTGGCTGTGGCAAAAAATTCCAAAAAATATGGGATATTTGGATGCAATCCCTGTCCACTAATGCAGAATGAATTGATGATTAATTCACTCTATTAGTGCCGGGAATGGCTCAAGTGGCATCCCTGCTCTCATGAACGTTACTGGGCTGCTCAGTCGATAGTTTATGGGGGTGGGGGGGAATATGAATATAAATATGTTATTGTAATGTACATCTCATTTCATGAATGACTAAAGTGGGCATTACAGGATATGCATGGAATTAGAGGACTACTTTGAATTTTCTGCACAGGTGGTTGAGCGTACAGTGGTTTAGTTAGAATACAGTATATATTTCTCTATATATATGTTTTTTGGTTTTTTTTTTGTTTTTTTTTTCTCTTTGTATTAGTGTGTAGTTCTTATGACCGAGCCTGGGTATGCCCAATAGGCTCTGTTTTGCTTTTGTATTTACCTTGAAATTACAATAAAAATAACTTTAAAAAAAAAACCCAAATCAAAAAATGTAATATTTTGTAGCTTGATGCAATGGCTGCATTCTTTTTTTTCCCTCTGTTTTCCCCTGATGATCTGGTCAGTATCACACCTCCTGCATTCGAGTGCCCCCACTCTGGATGAAGCAGTACAGGGGCACATTTGGACGGGAGGGGTGTATTAGATGTACTAGCAGATTTTAATACAGTAAATTAGGGGTACTAAACTGCTGGCATTTGGTATCACTCAGAGGCGGCTCTCTAATTAGGCAAATAAAGTGGTCGCCTAAGGCCCTGCGCTGATGTGCGAGTGGAAGAATAGGAGGGAATGTCCCCGGCCAGTGTCCCCAAGCTGGCAGGGTGAGCGGGGCGTAAAGTGTTTAGTAAACAGGGCCGCCGCTGCTACCAGACGAATTGTAGAGGAGGCGGAGCTGCCAGCCACTGCTGAACCCACCAGGAGGTAGGGGACTGACAGGGCAGGGGGGGCCTTGCAAAAATGGCGCTTGCTCTGTACCGCTGCAGACAGCTGTGACACCCGCCGGCCGCTGCTGCACTGTGTTAAATCTGCAGCAGCGCGGTGCGAGTATGCTATCCATCCAACCGACGCATTAACTTCTCTGTCAGGCGGAATGATCTCCGCCCGACAGGAGCTTCCTAGTATCGCCCGGCGTGATGTCATTCACAGGCCGGGAGGCGGGATAAAAATGCAGAGGAGAGTGCTGCTTCAAAGACCTGTGAGGAGCTAGTGAAGCCCCATGCAAAAGTGCAAGTAAGTTTGAAGATGGTATTTGTAATATGCAGCATGGGGGGGGGGGGGTGTATGCAGCATTACTATACATTAGTGACCAGTGGAAGTTAATTAACCCCTTTGTGCTGCATTAGTGGCAACAATATCAGTGTTAATTAACCCCTATATGGTGCAGCATGAAAGGGTTCATAAACAAAACACTGATACTGTTGCCACTAATGTAGCACAAAGGGGTTCAATGTACATACTACCCACCATACACTCCGCACCCCTTTCATGTACATACTACCCACCATACACTCCGCACCCCTTTCATGTACATACTACCCACCATACACTCCGCACCCCTCTCATGTACATACCACCCACCATACACTCCGCACCCCTCTCATGTACATACCACCCACCATACACTTCGCACCCCTCTCATGTACATACTACCCACCATACACTCCGCACCCCTCTCATGTACATACCACCCACCATACACTCCGCACCCCTCTCATGTACATACCACCCACCATACACTCCGCACCCCTCTCATGTACATACCACCCACCACACACTCCGCACCCCTCTCATGTACATACTACCCACCACACACTCCGCACCCCTCTCATGTACATACTACCCACCACATACTCCGCACCCCTCTCATGTACATACTACCCACCATACACTCTGCACCCCTCTCATGTACATACTACCCACCATACACTCCGCACCCCTCTCATGTACATACCACCCACCATACACTCCGCACCCCTCTCATGTACATACTACCCACCACACACTCCGCACCCCTCTCATGTACATACCACCCACCATACACTCCGCACCCCTCTCATGTACATACCACCCACCATAAACTCCGCACCGCTCTCATGTACATACTACCCACCACACACTCCGCACCCCCTCTCATGTACATACCACCCACCATACACTCCGCACCCCTCTCATGTACATACTACCTACCACACACTCCGCACCCCTCTCATGTACATACTACCCACCATACACTCCGCACCCCTCTCATGTACATACTACCCACCATACACTCCGCACCCCTCTCATGTACATACCACCCACCATACACTCCGCACCCCTCTCATGTACATACTACCTACCATACATTTTTTTACGTTTCTTGGTGGGAGTTTTTGGTTTCTTTGGTGGGATATCAGGGGTCTAAACGGACACCTGAAGTCTCACTTTTGAGACAGAGAAAGGAAATGAGGAAACACATTCCCCAGTTCCTTTCTCTATAGCGTCAGCTGCACTGCAGATGAATGAAGAGGAGACAGGGGCTCCTGTTAATTCATAAACTAAAGCATAGTATGCTATGAATGAACACAGTGAGTGATCAGTTCCAATTACTCACTGTGTTCTTTTGGAAAAGGTAGGGGCTGGTAAAATTTAATTTACCAGCCCCTTTTCCCGGCCTCCCTCCTGAAGATCCCCCCACAGCAGTCAGCTGGAGAGCAGAGGAGGGAAGTCGGCAGGGCTGGGGGGGGGGGGGGGGGGCACAACGTTATTTTTTATCGCTTTAATTATTTTTCCCATTATGGGTATGAGTGGGGCCTCATGTCTAAGTTTTGCCTAAGGCCTCACAAAGCCTAGAGCCGCCTCTGGTATCACTTTACCAAGGACAGGAACCTTTCTAACCGTCAATGATGCCAGCAGAAACTGAATGATAAAAGGTCAGTTCATTAAACATCACAGTTTAGCAACGGCATATCATGTAATAAATATCATCATTTTGCAATGGGCATATATAAGCAAAAAAATAAAAACGGGTATTAGACCATTTTCACACCGATCCACAGGTGTAGGGCAGTCCACCTTTGGCTTTCCTGTGGGTTAGTTACATTGAGCCATGGACATCTATTATATCTTGTGAGTAGAAAGTGCACCACAACTGCAAGATAAAATAGAAGTCTATGGAGAAGCACAGCTAACACGCAGGAAAGCCACAGGTGCACTGCGCTTCATCACTGCGCAGCCTTAGGCCTCTTTTACACGATTGGTCCAATCGGGTCCACCTGTTCATTTTCTTTCTTTTTGTGATTGTGATGTGGGTAAACCTCAGATGGGGATTGGTTCCACAGTAAAATGATAACTTTGATGGTTGTTTAGCATCTTCATGCTATTCAAAATTTTAAAAATGTGAAATTCTGAATCATTTCATTTCATTGTGGCCCGCAGCCGGTTACCAAATAACTTAACCACTTGCCTACTTGCCTGGCACTATTATCCCCTTCCTGCCCAGGCCAATTTTCAGTTTTCAGAGCTCTTACACTTTGAATGACAATTGCGCAGTCATGCAGCACAGTACCCATATGACATTTTTTAGAGCTTTCTTTTGGTGGTTTTTTATTATTTGCTAAACAAACAAACAAAAAAGACCCCAAAAAATAATTAATTTTTTCAGTTTGATTTAAACTTTTATAAACAGGTAATTTTTCTCCTTCACTGATGTGCGCTGATGAGGGGCACTGATGGGTAATGATGAAGCGGCACTGTTAGGTGGCACTGATGAGCACTGATGAGGTGGCACTGGTGGGCAATGATGAGGGGGCACTGATGAGGCACTGATAGGCGGCACTGATGGGTGGCACTGATGGGCACTGGTAAGCTGCACTGATAGCAGCACTGATAGGTGGCACTGATGGGCAATGGTAAGCGGCACTGAAGGGCACTGATAGCAGCACTGATAGGTGGCACTGATGGGCACTGAAGAGCACTGATTTGTGGCACTGATAGCAGCACTGATAGGTGGCATTGATGGGCACTGATAGGCAGCACTGATGGGCACCGATAGGCAGTATTGATAGGTAACACTGATGAGGAGGCACTTATGGGAACTGATTGGCAGCACTGGTGGGTACTGATTTGCAGTCTGGTGGGCACTTTTGGGACTGCAATGATAATCAGTGCCGATGTCCCTTTAACACAAGCGGTTATTTGCTCTCTTTTTGTCTTCTCATGCTGTCAGCGTGAGAAAAGCCGATAGCCGGCTTGTGTTTACTTCTGCGATCAGCTGTCATCATACACGGGGGGGGCAGAGGTCACGTGGGCAGCGCAATCATGGGAGGATGTCCATGTACAGCCGTCTTTCAGCTATATTGGGGACAGGAAGGGGTTGGATGGCCCTCGCTCTTAAAAAGGTTAGGCACACCTGCACTAAACAAATTAAAGCCATATAACACTTTATAACAGACATGTGCAGAATGAAAAAATGTGTTTTGTTTCTTTTGATTCGTCATTTACATAAATTTGTTTAGTTAAATTTGTTTCATTTGTTTCATTTGTTTTCGGAATTTGTTTTGTTTATTCTTTCCGAATCAATTTGAATTTTTCAAATTCAAATTTGTATCGATTTGAAAAGTTTTCAAATCAATTTCGAATAGTTTTCGAATTCTAAAATGTTTCAAATTCGAATAGTTTTAGAATTTGAATAGTTATAGGAATAAAGAAATAGAACAGAAAGAATAGAATATAATAGAAAAGAATATAACAGAAAATAAAAGAATATAACAAAAAAATAAAAGAATATAACATAATAGAGTAAAACAGAACAAAATAGGATAGGAAATAAAAGAACAGAATAGAATGGAATTGAATAGAATAGAAAGGAATAGAATAAAAAACATTGAATACAATAGAAAGATTATTACCATGTTCTGAAATTCGAATAGAATAGAAAAGAATAGAGTTAAAAAACAATAGAATAGAATAGAAATAATATAACCATTTTCCAAAATTCAAATAGAATCATTTCAAATTTTAATAGAATAGAAAAGAATAGAATAGAAAATAACACAATAGTATAGAAAAAAACAACAGAATAGAATAGAATGAATATAACCATCTTGCTATTCTAATCTATTCTTTTCAATTTAAATTCAAATTGATTCTATTTGAATTTTGGGAAATGGTTATATTCTTTCTATTCTATTCTATTGTTTTGTTAATTCTATTCTTTTCTATTCTATTATAGTCTATTCTATTCTTTTTTTTCTATTCTATTCTTTTCTTATGTATTCAAATTCAAATATATTCTTTCTATGTTATTCTATTCTATTCTATTTTGCTCAGTTTTACTCTATTCCTTTATTTTCTATTCTATTTTATGTTCTTTGGAAATTGAAAAACTATTCGAATTCGAAAACTTTTTGATTTCGAATTTATAAACTATTTGCATTCGAAAACCTTTCGAATTTGAAAACTATTCGAATTTGAAAACGATTCGAATTTCGTCTGACTTTTTTTTTGTTATTTCGGATTCATTTAAATTCGGTATTATTGTAATTCAATACAAAAATTTGTCCAAACAAAACGAACCGCACATATTTACTTTATAAGCAGTTACAGCAAATCGTTTTTCATAACAAAATAAAAGCGGATGTTGTAAACACCCCTGCCAGTGTTGAATGATTTATCTCATCCCTGTAACTGCTACATCTGCAGGAGAGCTTGTTCTTTTGAAAAACAGACTTACTGGCCAGATTACCAGATGAAAATAAAGGAAAGAAAGCTTAAAAAAAAAACGAATGCAAGCATCACATCTAAGAATTTGTAAGCTGCAATATAATAAATTTGCTTTTGGGTTTGTTGCCATTATAACAGGCTTCCACTGATGCTTTGCCAGGTTCAAGCGGCAAAAGGGAAGTCAGCTTGATGCTTCATCTGCTACATTAAGTTTTCTTGGATGATTACTGTGTTTTACAGTATGTCCTCAACATTGCCAATAAAAGTGTTTTTATTTATATCATTTCCCTCCCTCGCTAATGGTACCAATCACTAAAACAAAAAGTGAGGGGAAATCTGGCAGCAGGAAAACCCTTACAGAGTTTCTGACTGTACCCCACTTTATCCAAAACACCGTTTTCCTAAACTTCTACTTCAAATTGTTTTTGCTTTGCAATCCAAGACAGGTTTAAAACCTAACTTCACCTTAAAAAACTAAAACAAACAATAAATGCATATATTTATGCAGGAAAATGTTGAGATCAGTACCTTGTGGAGGACCTTACCATCTCTTCAAGGACCCCTTGTCCTTCTTTTCACTGAAGATAGTTCTTTACAATGCTTGCTGTATGTTTGGTGTTGTTGTCTTGCTGCTTGTCTGGGTCTGATAACATGCCTCCCTGACGATATTCCATGATGGACAAGTATCCGCCTGTGCTTTTCTGCATTGGGTGACCATTAGTTCTGACCAAGTCCCCAACTTTATGTGCAGAAATACAGCCCCAAACCTGCAAGGAACCTCCACCATGCTTCATTTCTGGCTGCGTAGTGCGCACACTTATCCTTGTACCATGCTCCAGGCCTTTTGCAAACAAACTGCCTTCTGTTACAGCTAGACATTCCAGTTCTTGTATTTTCATTCATAGGTGAGTCACTTGACCTTATTTCCCCACCGGGGTATGGCTTTTTAGCCACACGTGTTCCAGAAAGATCACTTCTTACCAGATTTTCTCCAAACTGCAGATGAGTGTACCAGTTGGTTCCATTGGTGCTTTGCCAGGTCTAAGCTGCAATGGGAAGTTAGCTTGATGTTTTTAACTGCTGCATTAAGTTACCTTGGTTGATTAATGTGTTTTACAGCATGTCCTCAACTTTGCCTGTTTCTTTGTGCTTTTAACCACTTCAGCCCCGGAAGGATTTACCCACTACCTGACCAGAGCACTTTTTGTGATACGGCACTGCATCACTTTAACTGACAATTGCGCGGTCATGCGACGTTGCACCCAAACAAAATTGACGTCCTTTCCTTTTTTTCCCACAAATAGAGCTTTCTTTTGGTGGTATTTGATCACCTCTGTGTTTTTTTTTTATGCACTATAAACAAAAAAAGAGCGGCAATTTTGAAAAAAAAAGCAATTTTTTACTTCTTGCTATAATAAATATCCCCAAAAAATATTTAAAAAAAATAATTTTTTTCTCAGTTTAGGCGGATATGTATTCTTCTACATATTTTTGGTAAAAAATTTGCAATAAGCGTATATTGATTGGTTTGCACAAAAGTTATTGCGTCTACAAAATAGTGGATAGATTTATAGCATGTTTGTTATTAATTTTTCCTTATTAGTAATGGCGGCGATCTGTGATTTTTATCGTGACTACGACATTATGGCAGACACATCGGACACTTTTAAAACTATTTTGGGACCATTGTCATTTATACAGCGATCAGTGCTATAAAACACCTTTTGGGGGGGAGCAGGTACCTGGTTTTGACACTTCTGGGCAGAAGTTCGGCCCCACCTCCTCCCCCCCAGTTTTCTGGAACACTTAACAGGTCTCAGAAGACTGCAGCCCATTCACAAAGCACAGTGCACTTCGCGCATGCGCAATACGAAGCTGGCCTATTTCCCTTAGTTGGGATGGCAGCGCCAGCTTCCGAAATCTGGTGGAAGAATTGGCTCGGGTGAGGACACCGCTGGATGCCTGGACAGGTAAGTGCCCGAACATTAAAGTAATTGTAAAGTCTCGTGTTTTCCCTATAAAAATGGATTTGCACAGAGCAGCCCCAATCCTCCTCTTCTTGGGTCCCTCTTCTGTGATCCTGGCCCCTCCCTCCTGTTCAGTGCCCCCACAGCAAGCAGCTTGCTATGGTGGCACCCGAGCCGAGTCACAGCTCCCTGTGTCCATTCAGACACGGAGCCCCAACCTGGCCCCGCCCCCTCTCTTCCCTGATTGGCTAGCTGACTTTGATTGTTGCCGCTGCTGTGTCTCAGCCAATCAGGAGGGAGAATCTCGGATGGCTGAGACACTCGTGGACATCGCTGGACAAAGAGGGACCTCATGTAAGTATTTGGGGGGCCGTGGGGGGCTGCTGAACACAGAAGGCTTTGCATCTTAATGCATAGAATGTATTAAGATAAAAAACCTTCTTCCCTTACAACCACTTTACAAGTCAGCAGCTACAGTGGTCATACCTCCCAACTTTTTGAGATGGGAACGAGGGACACCTATTAGCAAAATTATGTAGGCATAGGACACACCCCCTGCCACACCCACTTAAAGGAGAATTATAAGAAAAAATGATTAGTTAAACCCATAAGTGCTTTAATTTAGAAATTGGATGAAAGGTTTAGCACTGTGAAACACTTTTTGAAAGTGCATTTTATGTACAACTATATAGATCAGCTCAAAGTGAGGGACAAATGAGAAACAAAGAGGGACAGATGGACTTTGTTCCAAATCAGGGACAGTCCCTCGAAATCAGGGACATTTGGGAGCTATGCAGTATTTGTAGCTGCTGACTTATACTTTTTTTGAGGGGGTGATCATTAGCACCTATTTGGTATGATTGATCATACAGTGGACCATATGTCTGCAAAACCCTGTATGCATGAGTACCTGGGAGAACTGATGCTATGATGCTATTCAGGGGTAGACACACTAAATATTAGTTTGAATTAGGTTTTTTCTTTTTTTTTTTGTTGTTAATTAATTGATGAATATAAACTTTTAATGCTGCTATTTTTGAAAGCATCCTCACTTTACAGCTTTTTTTTTCAAGTGCCTAAAACTTCTTCACAGTACTGTACATGAGTGTACTGACTATACATTGTAAGTGTTTCATAAAGTCCACCAGAGAGCAGCCTTGCAATGTTTCCGTTATACTTGCTCCGACAACAAGTGCTAAGCAAATTGGTTTGAAGGCCTGAAAAATTCTAAGTTTCTTTTTAATTTCTCACATTCACAATTGTCCAGTCTGCAGAGAATCAAACAATTTGTAAACATTATGGATTGTATTCCTACATAGATTGATTCTCAAAGGATCAAATAGATATACATGGAAATATCCTTGAAAATCAGAAGATGTGATGAATCAGTGATTCTGCTGATTAGAGCAAAGTGTGAAAGCTGTGCTCAGCAGAAAAAGACAATTCTGATGTTCAAAGATTAAAAGTAATCTATCTTGGAGAAAAACATCTGTGTGAGAAGGCCCAGATGGAAGCCGATTCCCAGATGTACTGTGTCTTCTCACACATATTCATTTAAATAAATGCCATAGCTTGCCATTGTGCAATGGAGCAGTGAGGCTGGCAGTAGGTAGAGCCTGTTCACACATGTGCGAGTTCTCCTGTGTCTGCTGTCGATTGCAATGCACAACATTGGAATTCACATTATTTTCTATAATGCCAATTCACATCAATGTAATATGGTGCAGTGCAATTTTTGGAAAATGGTGGGAGCTTCTTTTGGTGCAGCATACTACGTTTTTAGCCCCATAGGGGGTCATTTACTATAGCGCCGAAAAATGATCCTGCAGTCCCAGAAAATAGCGCCCAATTAAGGCCAATTAAGACTTCAACTCTCAGAAACTGGGCGCTAATGCAAATGGAAAGCAGCACTATTGCCGGCAAACATGCCTGTCAGATCACATATATAGTTACATAGTTGGTAAGGTTGAATAAAGACACCAGTCCATCCAGTTCAACCTGAGTAAGTGTGGGTGCGTGTCTACAAATGCTAGGCGAGAGTGCTAACCACTACACCACTGTGCCACCCAACCACTACACCACTGTGCCACCCAACTACACCACTGTGCCACATATGCGGGAATAGTGGAAGTCAATGGGGCTCGAACCTGCAAAATCCAAAGTTCTCACTGAAGGCTTATATGCAAGTACTTTGCCATAAAAAGTGTATGGGGACCTGGGTCTTGCCCCAGGGGACATGTATCAATTGGAAATTTTTTTTTTTAAATGGCGTTTTTTTCGGGAGCAGTGATTTTAATAATGCTTAAAGTGAAACAATAAAAATTAAAAATTCCTTTAAATATCGTGCCTGGGGGTGTCCTTAGTATGCCTGTAAAGTAGCACACCTTTCCCGTGTTTATTACAGTACCGCAGGAAAATGACATTTCTAAAGGAGAAAAATATCATTAAAAATTGCTCACGGCTGTAAAGAATTTCCAGTTCCCAGCAATATAGATAATAATCAAAGAAAAAACGGTATGGGTTCCTCCCACCAGTCCATACCACGTCCTCTGAGTCTGGTATGGATATTAAGGGGAACTCTACACCAAAATTTAAAAATTAAATAGCATAGGGACCCCCCAAAATCCATACCAGACCCTTATCCGTGCAAGCAGACTGCCAGGTCAGGAAAGGGAGGGGACGAGCGAGCAACCCTCTCACCTGAACCATACCAGGCCACATGCCCTTAACATGAGGAGAGTGCTTTGGGGTCATGTTGATGGGGACAGGGTCCACTGAATGTTCTTAGGGTATTGAGAAATACTACCTTCGCCCTATGAAAGTCAACCTAAATATCAGTAAATAATATTTTGTTAAAACATTGACAAGAATAATTCTTGTGACTTTTACATGAATGCTATTCACACAGCAAATGTTTTCTTTAATAAATAAACCTCACTGTGTTACATTTAGTTAATTTTATGTGTATATGCTGTTTTTTCTGTTCTTCCTTTTAAATACAGACATTTTCATCTAAATGTTGCATTTCTCTTGCCCACCCAAATAGTCCTTGCATAAGTTAGTCATAGGCCGACCTATATAGTAGCAGAAGTGTACTGCGTGTGTATACTCCTTTCGCACATCCCCGTCATCTGGTCAGGGCCGCCATGAGGGGGGTACAGCCTTTAAAACAATAAGGGACCTCGGGGCCTGAGGGGCCCGCCTGGGCCAGAAGAAGGCAGAACGGGAGAAGGGGATCTGGGCTGTGCAGTATAGAAATTATCTCACAGTTTCAACTCAGACATTGAGCTCTTTACTGCCACCTCTGTCTACTATGTGCATGTGCACCCCTCATGTGACAGTGATCTGCCTGTACTATGCTTCTCAGCAACCACACAGCTTTGTGAAAATGAGCTGGGACCAGGTAGGAAGCTACAAGCAGGGGCTGTGAAGGTAAGAGGGGGGCTGTTTGTTTACAGGGAGGGGCCAGAGGCTTGTGTGTGTACAGATTTGTGTATGTGGGGCTGCCATATATACAGGTGTGTGTGGGGGGGGGTGGCTGACATATATACTGGTGTGTGTGGGGCAGGGCGCTGACATATATACAGGTGTGTGTGGGGGGCGCTGACATATATACAGGTGTGTGTGTGTGTGGGGGGCGCTGACATATATACTGGTGTGTATGGGGGGGTGGCTGACATATATACAGGTGTGTTTGTGTGGGGGGGGTGGCTGACATATATACAGGTATGTGTTGGGGGTTGACATATACATAGGTGTGTGTGTGGGGGGCTGACATATATACAGGTGTGTGTGTGTGGGGGGGCTGACATATATACAGGTGTGTGTGGGGGGGTGCTGACATATATACAGGTGTGTGTGTGTGGGGGCTGACATATATACAGGTGTGTGTGTGGGGGGCTGACATATATACAGGTGTGTGTGTGGGGGGGCTGACATATATACAAGTGTGTGTGTGGGGGCTGACATATATATATATATATATATATATATATATATATATATATATATATATATATATATATATATATATATATATATAGGTGTGTGTGGGGGTGCGCTGACATATATACAGGAGTGTGTGGGAGGGGGCGCTGACATATATATACAGGTGTGTGTGAGGGGGGACTGCCATATATATAGGTGTGTGTGGGGGGGCTAACATATATACAGGTGTGTGTGAGGGGGGACTGCCATATATATAGGTGTGTGTGTGGGGAGCTGACATATATACAGGTGTGTGTGTGTTGGGGGGGGGCTGACATATATACAGGTGTGAGGGGGGCTGACAAATATACAGGTGGGGGCTGACAAATATACAGGTGTGTGGGGGGGGGCTGACTTATATACAGGTTTAAGGAAGGCTGACATATATACAGGTGTGAGGGGGACTGACAAATATACAGGTTGGAGGGGACTGACAAATATACAGGATTGAGGGGGGGGCTGAGTGTGTACAAATGAGGTGGCTGGTGTGCGGATTCGGTAGGATGGCCCATAGGCAAGCCCTGGGGAATGCTGGTGGTCAGGCCTGGGGGGGGGGCATATGGCCCAGGCCTAAAGCTGTGTTAGAGGCCCAAAAATTTCTGATGGTTGCCCTGCATCTAGTACAATGTTTAGTATTTTCTAAGGTTGGCAGGTAGAAGCAAATGCAGTTCATACAGTATATCTGAGAGGTACAGGCTTATGGATTATTAGTTGTTTTTATATATGGTGTTTAAATGCTGAGAATGCACTTTTACATTCTTTCAAACAAAGAAGTTACTAAAGCTACATTCACATTGGAGCGTAGCATATTTAGGTGATAATAAAGGTGTATTTTGTGTGTAGTTGAGTGCTCTGCCGGCTGTGTGCAGCTCTCTTTTCCTTCCTCCCCTGGACCTGAAAGAAGAGCTGGCTGTGTGTGTCTGTGTCCGCTCTCCCTTCTCTTCCCAGCACCGCTGTGTTGACAGAACAGCTGTGTAAACTGCTAGCTGTGCCCCCCCCCCCCCACACACCTCACCCCCTCCTGGCAGCATCAGAGAAGCTTTGTGTGAATCTTCAGCTTTTCCTTGCACCCCTTCTCATGGCAATGGAGATAGACCAATTAGGGGAGGCTGGAGGAGGTTCATGGGAATGGTATTAAAGGGGTTCTGCACAATACAAGTCAATGAAGGCTAATGAAACTGCAGACTTGAATACCCAGTATCCCATGTACAACAGAGAAGACGGGACAGAACTTTTCCGGTCAATTCTGGAGAGATCTGGGATCTTTTGCGGGAGAAAGCTAAGCTGTACAGAGATGTGGCCTTTGCTGGAAGTGTGCAGCGACCAGAGGCTATAGGAGCTTTTGCCAAGGAGGACCGAGAGAGTGTAGACCTATCACTGGGGGTGTCTGTGCCCACACAAGAGACCAAGGGCTACGACACTAAACGTTCTCCTGCCATGCCCAAAGCTGAAGGGAGGGACCTGAGGATGAGGACTGAGAGTCCTGGGACAACTGACCACCAAGCGTATGGGACAGGACCTGTTGCATGCCAATAGCAGTGAGCGGAACTACAAAGCTTAATCCCTTGCTGCACACAGTTAATACAATATAGAGACTGCTCCTTCTTAGTAGCCCATCAGCCATCCATTGCACACACTTAAGGGGACAGATTCACGTGCACCACCATACTAAATTGCCCAACGATAACCGGCTAATACTGACAATTAAGCGCTAGATACTTTGCAGTAACCTCCAAGGGTACCCCTTTTGTCAGGAAAGTGTACACCACCCACTGTTGGAACTGAATGCACAGTGTGCACACAAGGATCTACTGTATATTTCTTTGGGTTAGTTAATGCCTATACTTTTAACCCTGTTTGCATCAGTTAAAATTAGGTTTAGTATTATCACAGTTCAGTTGATTGCCATCTTATGGGCCAGAGTTCACATTATCTGGTACTGCATCTTTAAACATGTTCAATTGCCTGTTTATTGATTCATTCGGTGTTTAACTGCATTGCCAGTCAGTGTACTATTCAGTTGCTTGTGGCCTACTTTCTGGCATTATTATAGAGTGGTAGCTTACTAACTCTTAAATTACACAGGTGTGTCAGTGGGGTCTGAGCAGCTTAAAGAGTCATGGTGGAACAGAGAACCCATCATATCCAGCGGCTCCTGTGGGGGTAAATGCTGCATTTGCTTTTCTTGCGCATTTTTCTAGTATTTTAAGAGCAATGTGCCATACAGAAGCTTTTTTGGGGCAGAATTGCACTTTAATGGCTCCGTAGACTTTAATTAGCGCCTGAGAATGCACATAAAGCTTTTTTGTGCATTTTTTTCAGGTGCTCCCATTAAAGGCTATTGGGCCAGAAACATCTAAATCAGCCAGAAAGGAAACTTGTGTACTTTCTTAAGCATCATGTTTCTGAGCACTCATATGTGAACAGTCACCATGTAAAACAATGAGACTTATAATGTCAAGTTCTTTAAAGCTTCAATGTGTGAATGAGGCTTGAGTTTTTATTTCTTCTGATGTTCAGGTAGAATCAAAAGATTTCTGCTCAGTTATTAACCTACAGCCATCTCTTATTCCTCTCTCTGGATAATAAAACCATATGATTTTTTCTTTACTATCCTAATGCCGCGTACACACGAGCGGACTTTACGGCGGACTTTGCCCGGCGGATTTTTCGACGTACTTTACGACGGACTTTCTGAATGAACGGACTTGCCTACACACAATCCACCAAAGTCCGTCAAATTCGTACGTGATGACGTACGACCGGACTAAAACAAGGAAGTTCATAGCCAGTAGCCAATAGCTGCCCTAGCGTGGCTTTTTAGTCCGTCGAACTAGCATACAGAAGGCGGACTTTTCGACCGTACTCGATTTCAACTGATAAATTTTAAACAAGTTTCAAATCTAAGTCCGTCCAACTTTTGAGAAAACAAAGTCCGCTGGAGCCCACACACATCGAATTGTCCGACGAAATCCAGTCCGCCGGGCAAAGTCTGCCGTAAAGTCCGCTCGTGTGTACGCGGCATTAGGCATTTTTTTTAATTTCATGGATAACTTTTTTTTATGTTTTTTTTTTTATCTGGTCATATGTCCTCACTGGTCCCCTTTATAAGTGGATGGGTCCTGAATGCTTTAGGCTAGAGATTGGCACAACATAATGACATAGTGCTATTCTTTGCAAGATTCTCATGTGAGTCCAAAGCAGCTGGATGACCCAAAGAGGTTAGTTATTGAAAATCTGGGCTCACAGGAAGTAGGTTGAGTGATGCTGGATGTCATTCATCCTGTAAGAGGACTGGAGCAATGTATATATAGGGGACAGCGCAGGAGAAGAGGTAAGGTTTTTTATTTTAAAAACTTCTTGGCTCCTTACAGCACTACAAGCTGGTGAATTGGATCTTGAAGCACTAGAGCAAAAATTTACCAGAGAAGATAACTGCTCCTTTCTACATATATAAAACGAGTGAATACAGCGCTGGCAGTAAAACACCACTAAAAAGGTAGATGTGATATTTGGTAAGGAAAAACACTATAGTATGATAATGCGATCATAGATACCTACCACCTATTGCATAAGTGCTAAACATAAATGAGTGACATAAAATTGAAAATATTAGCAAGAAAAAACATGATACTGTTATGAACAGAGTGACAGTAAATATACACACGTGTGTGACATGAGCTGAAATGCTGTACAAATTCCCAAGAACAGTCCCACTGGTCAGCAATGATAGGATATCAACCCTTCAGCCTATGATAACAGTCAGTCACCTGATATGCTGAAGTTCAAAAAGGCAAAGAGGATGGCCGTGGATCGTGGTCAATGGTATAAGTGCTTGGACATCATGTTCCACCCAAAAAACAAAAGAAGACACTATGGTGAAGTACTGTGGGGAAAGATTCAAATGCGCATATCAGCGCTACTCACGAAATCGGGCTTGCAAGCAGGCATTCAGAAAAACTTCCGCAATCGCTGCTGTTTAGCATGCGTTCCACGGGAGACAGGAAGCAACGTCACTGAGAGAGGGGTAGAGAACGAAGCGCCACCTGAGTGTAGTATTAACAAATGATGTTTATTGACACCAGGTAAAAACACACTTACAGGATAAAAACATATAAAAGGCTCATCTGTATAGGTATGTGGTCCTCGGTGTTCCCTCTGATCCTGTGGTGGTGACGCTGCAGGGATGCTGGGCTGCAGAAGGTGGATTACCAGCCGGGAGCTTCTTCTGTGGCCATCAGGAAGAGACTAGGGGCAGGTGTGGAACGCATGTGGAGCGTGCGTGACGTCACAGGTCGTCCGTCCGCTATGCGCTCGGAGCCACTGCTCCTTTAATAGGCTTATTGATGGAGCAGTGGCTCAGAGCGCGTAGCCTTCTCTCAACCTCCCTGCTAGCCCTCCTCCCTGGACGATCCCTCCCCTGGATACCGAACCCAGAAGCAGACGGACGACCTGTGACGTCACGCACGCTCCACGTGTGCTCCATGCCGGCCCCTAGTCTCTTCCTGATGGCCACAGAAGGAGCTCCCAGCTGGTAATCCACCTTCTGCAGCCCAGCATCCCTGCAGCATCACCACCACAGGATCAGAGGAAACACTGAGGACCACATACCTATACAGATGAGCCTTTTATATGTTTTTATCCTGTAAGTGTGTTTTTACCTGGTGTCATTAAACATCATTTGTTAATACTACACTCAGGTGACGCTTCCTTCTCTACCCCTATCTCATCCATCACAGAGCCAGCTCTCTGAGGACAGCAGCCGCCTAGCCTACCAGCGTACTTTAACCGTTACATTACCGGTTACCACTTAACCCTTGAACCTCCAGCCTGTCCCCTATGGACTAAGTTGCTCAGCCCTTTATATCTCCTGTTATATATGGACTTGTGTGTTTGCGCTTACAGTTACCAATACTCTGGAAGCAGCGTCACTGGTTAGCAACGTGTGCCGGATATTGCGTCAACGCGTTTCGCCCCTCCACCAGTGTGTCATTAAACATATGTTCGACATATGTTCCTATTGGTTGTGCAAAACAAGGTGGACCATATTAATCATGGCCATATAACTGAACACAGTGGGGTTGATTTACTAAAGGAAAATAGACTGTTCACTTTGCAAGGAAATTTCCCCCAGAGCTTAGTGAATGTTGTGAAGTTTCACTTTGCAAAGAATACCCAATCACATGCAAGAAAAAAAAAAAAAAACAGCATATTTGTTTGCATATGTTTGGATGATGTAAGTAAGCAGAGCTTCACCCTATTCATCAATCTCTGGGGAAAATTCTCTTTGAAAAGTGCAACTTCTCTTGCAAAGTGAACAGCTCTTTAGTAAATCAACCTCGGTGAATCCCAACTAATGCTAGCTGTCATTTAACTGTGATTACCTAAGAAAGTGGCATGGCACAAAAACTGTTTTGCCACTAAAATCTGCCTTACTCAATGAAATGACATAATGGAAATCATTACTGTACGGCCAATAAAAAATTGTGCACACCAGGACATTACATTACAGGCCATTGTGATAAAGTCCTGCATGCTGCCTGTTAGTACCAAGACCTGTATTGTGACATTATATTGAAATTAGGGTGTGTTAAAAAAAAGATATATATAATTCATTAGGAATTCTTGTCCAACATGAAGCACTTTGTACCAGTAATGGAAAATTTACACAAAAAAAAAGAAATAAAAATGACTAAAGACTTTTGACCACAATCACAAAACCAACATCCTACCCCGTGACCCCACTGTCATGAAGGGGTTAAAATTACATTTAGAAATGTTGTCACTGTGTACACATGGACCATAATGTGTTTTTGGCGTTCTTCTTTAAAGTATATGTAAACCCAATCACTAAAATCTTATTTAACCACTTGAGCCCCGGACCATTATGCTGCCTAAGGACCAGAGGTCTTTTTCCAATTTGGCACTGCGTCGCTTTAACTGCTAATTGCGCGGTCATGCAATGCTGTACCCAAACGAAATTTGCGTCCTTTTCTTCCCACAAATAGAGCTTTCTTTTGATGGTATTTGATCACCTCTGCGGTTTTTATTTTTTGCGCTATAAACGGAAAAAGACCGAAAATTTTGAAAAAAAATGATATTTTCTACTTTTTGTTATAAAAAAAATCCAATAAACTAAATTTTAGTCATACATTTAGGCCAAAATGTATTCGGCCACATGTCTTTGGTAAAAAAAATGTCAATAAGCGTATATTTATTGGTTTGCGCAAAAGTTATAGCGTCTACAAACTAGGGTACATTTTCTGTAATTTACACAGCTTTTAGTTTATGACTGCCTATGTCATTTCTTGAGGTGCTAAAATGGCAGGGCAGTACAAAACCCCCCCAAATGACCCCATTTTGGAAAGTAGACACCCCAAGGAAATTGCTGAGAGGCATGTTGAACCCATTGAATATTTATTTTTTTTGTCCCAAGTGATTGAAAAATGACAAAAAAAAAAAAAAAAAAAATATTTACAAAAAGTTGTCACTAAATGATATATTGCTCACACAGGCCATGGGCCTATGTGGAATTGCACCCCAAAATACATTCAGCTGCTTCTCCTGAGTATGGGGATACCACATGTGTGGGACTTTTTGGGAGCCTAGCCGCGTACGGGGCCCCGAAAACCAATCACCGCCTTCAGGATTTCTAAGGGTGTAAATTTTTGATTTCACTCTTTACTGCCTATCACAGTTTCGGAGGCCATGGAATGCCCAGGTGGCACAAAACCCCCCAAAATGACCCCATTTTGGAAAGTAGACACCCCAAGCTATTTGCTGAGAGGCATATTGAGTCCATGGAATATTTTATATTTTGACACAAGTTGCGGGAAAGTGACACTTTTTTTTTTTTTTTTTTTTTTTTTTCATAAAGTTGTCACTAAATGATATATTGCTCACACAGGCCATGGGCCTATGTGGAATTGCACCCCAAAATACATTTAGCTGCTTCTCCTGAGTATGGGGATACCACATGTGTGGGACTTTTTGGGAGCCTAGCCGCGTACGGGACCCCGAAAACCAATCACTGCCTTCAGGATTTCTAAGGGTGAAAATTTTTGATTTCACTCTTTACTGCCTATCACAGTTTCGGAGGCCATGGAATGCCCAGGTGGCACAAACCCCCCCCAAATGACCCCATTTTGGAAAGTAGACACCCCAAGCTATTTGCTGAGAGGCATGGTGAGTATTTTGCAGCTCTCATTTGTTTTTGAAAATGAAGAAAGACAAGAAAAAACATTTTTTTTTTTTCTTTTTTCAATTTTCAAAACTTTGTGACAAAAAGTGAGGTCTGCAAAATACTCACTATACCTCTCAGCAAATAGCTTGGGGTGTCTACTTTCCAAAATGGGGTCATTTGGGGGGGTTTTGTGCCACCTGGGCATTCCATGGCCTCCGAAACTGTGATAGGCAGTGAAGAGTGAAATCAAAAATTCACGCCCTTAGAAAGCCTGAAGGCGGTGATTGGTTTTCGGGGTCCCGTACGCGGCTAGGCTCCCAAAAAGTCTCACACATGTGGTATCCCCGTACTCAGGAGAAGCAGCAGAATGTATTTTGGGGTGTAATTTCACATATTTCCATGGCATGTTTGAGCAATATATCATTTAGTGACAACTTTGTGCAAAAAAAAAAAAAAAAAAAAAAAATTTGTCTCTTTCCCGCAACTTGTGTCGCAATATAAAATATTCCATGGACTCGACATGCCTCTCAGCAAATAGCTTGGGGTGTCTACTTTCCAAAATGGGGTCATTTGGGGGGGTTTTGAACTGTCCTGGCATTTTATGCACAACATTTAGAAGCTTATGTCACACATCACCCACTCTTCTAACCACTTGAAGACAAAGCCCTTTCTGACACTTATTGTTTACATGAAAAAGTTATTTTTTTTTGCAAAAAAATTACTTTGAACCCCCAAACATTATATATTTTTTTAAAGCAAATGCCCTACAGATTAAAATGGTGGGTGTTTCATTTTTTTTTTCACACAGTAATTGCGCAGCGATTTTTCAAACGCATTTTTTGGGGAAAAAACACACTTTTTTAAATTTTAATGCACTAAAACACGCTATATTGCCCAAATGTTTGATGAAATAAAAAAGATGATCTTAGGCCGAGTACATGGATACCAAACATGACATGCTTTAAAATTGCGCACAAACGTGCAGTGGCAACAAAATAAATACATGTTTAAAAGCCTTTAAAAGCCTTTACAGGTTACCACTTTAGATTTACAGAGGAGGTCTACTGGAAAAATTACTGCACTCGATCTGGCCTTCGCGGTGATACCTCACATGCATGGTGCAATTGCTGTTTACGTTTGACGACAGACCGCCGCTTGCGCTCGCCTTAGCGCGAGAGCAGGGGGCGACAGGGGTGCTTTTTTTTTTTTTTTTTTTTCTTTATTATTTTTTTGCTTTTTTAATCTTACTTTTAAACTGTTCCTTTCATATTTTTTTTTTTTAATCATTTTTATTGTTATCTCGGGGAATGTAAATATCCCCTATGATAGCAATAGGTAGTGACAGGTACTCTTTTTTGAAAAAATTGGGGTCTATTAGACCCTAGATCTCTCCTCTGCCCTCAAAGCATCTGACCACACCAAGATCGGTGTGATAAAATGCTTCCCCAATTTCCCAATGGCGCTATTTACATCCGGCGAAATCTAAGTCATGAAATGCTCGTAGCTTCCGGTTTCTTAGGCCATAGAGATGTTTGGAGCCACTCTGGTCTCTGATCAGCTCTATGGTCAGCTGGCTGAATCACCGGCTGCATTCTCAGGTTCCCTGTTGAGACAGGAGAGCCAGAGAAAAACACGAAAGACGGTGGGGGGGGGGGCATTCCCTCCCACGGCTTGTAAAAGCAGTCTAGAGGCTAATTAGCCGCTAGGATTGCTTTTACATGAAAGCCGACCGCTGGCTGAAAAGAATGATACCAAGATGATACCTAAACCTGCAGGCATCATTCTGGTATAACCACTCAAAGTCGTGAATGGCGTACCTGAAGACAAAAAAATGGTTAACAATGGTTAACAATAAAGCACAGTAAACAGTAAAGTATAAATAATTACACACCTGAAAAACAAACATGATAAAACATAATAACAATAACAATAACAATAAAACATTGCAGAATAGAATACAGTAAAAAAAGAGCAGAACAATAGAGAGAGAGAATGGAGAGAGAGAGAACAATAAAACGACAACTATTTTTTTTTATTTTATATATTTTTTTTTTTTACACTTTTTTTGTAACTAACTTTTATAACGGTAACCGGTTCCAGGTTCGGGTCTCTCAAAATGCGATGGCATCTTGGGAGACCCTGTGAAAGTGCGCCTAGTCTGTGCAGTGCTGTACCCTACGCTATTACTCAACTAGTGTATAGTAGCGTTCAAAACATTCACCAATGCAAAGACCAGGATTATCAGGACAGGAGGGACAATAATAGCGGGTGTCACGCCTATATCCGCGCTTGCTGCAGACACAACATCTTTTTTTGGGGGGGTTCGTTGGGTAGGGGTACTCGGGAGGACATATAAATGCCTCTCATGCAGCCGACTGCATTTGGTTGGGGATGTGAATGGGGGAAGTACGGGCGCTGCAGAAGTAGTGGGTTCCCAATTAGGATTGGCGAATGCAGCAGGAAGGGCACTATGGGCACGACGGGCCTGTGTTTGTCTTTTTGGTGGCAGCGGGACACTACTTGTGCTTGCCACCTCACCAGCTTGAACTGCACTTATGGGACTCGCCACGTCACCAAGTGTTACTGCAGTGCTGGTTTGACTACGACCGGGGTGTACTACGCCGCTGGTGCTTGCCAGTTCCCCAAAACGCTACCAAAAAAACTGTTAGCGATCGCAGGGATCAGGCCTGACTCTGCGAACGCTGCAGTTATGCGTTTAGTCTTTTGTAAGTGACAGTGATCGATCGATACTGCACTTGGGTGGGCTGGGCCGGGCGGAGGGGCAAAACGCAGGTGCTAGCAGGTATCTGGGCTGATCCCGCTAACACTGCGTTTTTGGGAACCCTAAACTGCTGGTGACACTAGTATAGATCTGATCAGATCAGATATTGATCCGTTCAGATACTATACCACTAAGGGAGGTGTACGGTGCGTGCGTGGGTGTTAGCGGTACTGGCGCTAACCTGACGCTGCCTGGGGCTGGTGCTTGCCAGTTCACCAAAACGCTACCAAAAAAAACTGTTAGCGATCACAGGGATCAGGCCTGACTCTGCGAACGCTGCAGTTATGCGTTTAGTGTTCTGTAAGTGACAGTGATCGATCGATACTGCACTTGGGTGGGCTGGGCCGGGCCGGGCGGAGGGGCAAAACGCAGGTGCTAGCAGGTATCTGGGCTGATCCCGCTAACACTGCGTTTTTTGGGAACCCTAAACTGCTGGTGATGCTAGTATAGATCTGATCGGATCAGATATTGATCCGTTCAGATACTATACCACTAAGGGAGGTGTACGGTGCGTGCGTGGGTGTTAGCGGTACTGGCGCTAACCTGACGCTGCCTGGGGCTGGTGCTTGCCAGTTCACCAAAATGCTACCAAAAAAACTGTTAGCAATCGCAGGGATCAGGCCTGACGCTGCGAACGCTGCAGTTATGCGTTTAGTGTTTTGTGTCAGTGATCGATCGATACTGCACTTGGGTGGGCTGGGCGGAGGCGCAAAACGCAGGTGCTAGCAGGTATCTGGGCTGATCCCGCTAACACTGCGTTTTTGGGAACCCTAAACTGCTGGGGACGCTAGTATAGATCTGATCGGATCAGATATTGATCCGATCAGATACTATACCACTAAGGGAGGTGTATGCTGCGTGCGTGGGTGTTAGCGGTACTGGCGCTAATCTGACGCTGCCTGGAGCGACGCATATCACCGCCGGGCGATCGGGGGGCTAAACCTTTATTCGGTAATAAACGGCGGGTGCCCTGACACTATAAAAAATAAACGAACTAACCAGCGTCAACCGTAACGGTTATACGGTGATCAGTGGTGAAAGGGTTAACTAGGGGCCAATCAAGGGGTTAAAACATTTATTAGGTAGTATATGGGGGTCCCTGACGCTATAAAACGCTGACGGCGAACCTAAATATTTACCTCACTAACTAGCGTCACCAGCGACACTAATACAGCGATCAGAAAAATGATCGCTTAGCGACACTGGTGACAGGGGGTGATCAAGGGGTTAAAACTTTATTAGGGGGGGTTAGGGGGGTACCCTAGACCTAAAGGGGGGTAACAGTAACTGTGCTAACACAGTAACTGTCACAAACTGACAGCAGCAGTAATCAGAAAAAAAAAAAAAAAAAAAAAAACGGCTGGTGTCAGTTTGTGACAGGGGGGGGGGGGGTGATCGGGGGGGGGATCGGGGGGCGATCGGGGGGGGGGATCGGGGTGTTTAGTGTGCCTGGCATGTTCTACTGTGTGTGTAGTGTTGGTGCACTCACTCACATGTCTTCTCTCCTCGGGCCGGAACGGAAAATACCGACCCGAGGGGAGATGACATCACTTCCTTTGCTGCTGTTTAGCATACAGCAGCAAAGGAGTGTTCCTATTGGCCGGCGGCGATCGCGAGGGGGGGGCCACGATCGGATGGCCTCCCCCTCGTCTCCGATCGCCGGGGGACAAAACGGGACCGCCTCGGGCGGCGGGGGGGGGTCCGATCGGACCCCCCACCCGCGGGAGGCAAATCACGTACATGTACGTGATTTTGCCTGCCCGTGCCGCCTTGCCGACGTACATCGGCGTGAGGCGGTCCTTAAGTGGTTAAGTATTCGCATAAAACTTATTTCGGAAGTAATTTTCTAATATTTTTAAAGTGATTGTAAAGGAAAAATTATTTAAAAAAAAAAATAAACATGTTATACTTATCTGCTCTGTGCAGTGGTTTTGCACAGAGCCACTTAATTCTCCTCTTCTCGGGTCCCCTGCTGGTGCTCTGGGCCCCTCCCTCCTGCCGAGTGCCCCCATAGCAAGCTGTTTGCACTCATGCATGCTCACGCCCGAGCTGGCTCTCTGCATTCGTAAGATACAGAGATCACGTCTCAGCCCCGCCCCCTGCTCCTGCCTCACTGGCTGTGATTGACAGCAGTGGGAGCCAATGGCTCCTGCTGCTGCACCTCAGCCAATCAGGAGGGAGAAACCTGGGAGGGCCCTGGGTCTTGTGCACATCGCTGGATCAAGATGGGACTTAGCTAAGTATTAGGGGGGCTGAGGGGGGCTGAGGGGGGAGCTGCACACTGAAGGTTTTTTACTTTCATGCATAGAATGCATGAAGGTAAAAAAACCTTCAGCCTTTACAACCATTTTAAATCTTCAGCTTTTATTAAAATAATAACTGGTGATCCTGCCATGAAAGTCCTTGTACAAAATACCTTCTGTTATGGGATGACATTCATTGTCACCCTTTCCAGTGAGCTTCCAATGGAGACTACAAGTGGCCATTTCATTACACTTTATGCAGGTATGGTCCACTATTGTCACCATCAGGAAAACCAACCTGAGGATTTCCATGCAGCCACTGGAGTGCATGTAGACAAGAACTGGCTGCAAAGAAGTTGCAGGGCATTAGCAGCACAGAGATGAGAAAAGAATAAAAAAAGATGAAAATGATGTGAAATTGTTTATAATGCACAGTGCTTTAGTAAACGAAATGTTAATAAATTGGGGGTAACCTCTCATATGTAGAGTATTTAATTGTTTTGGAGTTGTATTCATGTTTCTTTACATGTATTTCTTATTTTATGTTTAGTGGCAGTCTACTTGTTTTGTTCATTGTGCAACATTTTAATTAAGATGACATAGGACAGTGTTAATAAACACTGCTTCTGAAAAGAATACAATTTAATTATAAAAAGGCTGTCTCATTTACTTTCCTATAATTATGTAGCCAAGTCAAAGCCAGTCCTTTAAAATATAGCTGGATTAAGATCAGAAGATAATACATTGTTTAGAGGAATTAGTGGACTTTGCATATCAATGTGTGTTGCTTTTGTTCGTCCTAGTGGCTATCGACAGCAGAGGATGCACGCTACCCCAGAGGAATCGGCTCCTCCAGACACAAGAAGTGCACTGTTCACTTATCTCTTAGTGCCTTGGATTGGCCAGACAAAGACGATCTGTAATGTGGTGTGTGATTAGAACAGGCTTATGTCCCTTCTCTGCTGAGTGAGTTTTCACCCTGTACTGTATAATGCTTTGGCGACTTTCAGTTAAATCATTGGTGTTTTGCTTTATTTTCTTATGGATTGCAACTGTTAAAAGGCCAAAAGAAAATTGATAATTTGGTCATACTGAAGCTGGTAAGTTTATTTACACACTTGCTTCCTGTATCATTGGGGTGCATTTTAGTAAGCTGAATCTCAAAAAGTCCCTGTCATTGTCTAGGGCAGCCTTTCTCAACTTTTTTAAGCTGGGGGAACCCTTGCAATATTTTTCAGGTTATATACAGTATCACACAAAAGTGAGTACACCCCTCACATTTTTGTAAATATTTTATTGTATCTTTTCATGTGACTGAAACACTGAAAAAATGACACTTTGCTACAATGTAAAGTAGTGAGTGTACAGCTTGTATAACAGTGTAAATTTGCTGTCCCCTCAAAATAACTCAACAGACAGCCATTAATGTCTAAACTGCTGGCAACAAAAGTGAGTACACCTCTAAGTGAAAATGTCCAAATTGGGTCCAAAGTATCAATATTTTGTGTGGCTACCATTATTTTCCAGCACTGCCTTAACCCTCTTGGGCATAGAGTTCACCAGAGCTTCACAGGTTGCCACCAGAGTCCTCTTCCACTCCTCCATGACGACATCACGGATCTGGTGGATGTTAGAGACCTTGCGCTCCTCCACCTTCCATTTGAGGATGCCCCACAGATGCTCAATAGGGTTTAGGTCTGAAGACATGCTTGGCCAGTCCATCACCTTTACCCTCAGCTTCTTTAGTAAAGCAATGATCGTCTTGGAGGTGTGTTTGGGGTCATTATCATGTTGGAATACTGCCCTGCAGCCCAGTCTCTGATGGGAGGGGATCATGCTCTTCTTCAGTATGTCACAGTACATGCTGGTATTCATGGTTCCCTCAATGAACTGTAGCTTTCCAGTGCCGGCAGCACTCATGCAGCCCCAGACCATGATACTCCCACCCCCATGCTTGACTGTAGGCAAGACATACTTGTCTTTGTACTCCTCACCTGGTTGCCGCCACACACGCTTGACACCATCTGAACCAAATAAGTTTATCTTTGTCTCATCAGACCACAGGGCATGGTTCCAGACATCCATGTCCTTAGTCTGTTTGTCTTCAGCAAACTGTTTGTGGGCTTTCTTGTGCATCATCTTTAGAAAAGGCTTCCTTCTGGGACGACAGCCATGTCAGACCAATTTGTTGCAGTATGCGGCATATGGTCTGAGCACTGGCAGGCTGACCCCCCCACCCCTTCAATCTCTGCAGCAATGCTGGCAGCACTCATACATCTATTTCCCAAAGACACCCTCTGGATATGATGCTGAGCACGTGCACTCAGCTTCTTTGGTCGACCATGGGGAGGCCTGTTCTGAGTGGAACCTGTCCCGTTAAACCACTGTATGATCTTGGCCACCGTGCTGCAGCTCAGTTTGAGTGTCTTGGCAATCTTCTTATAGCCTAGGCCATCTTTATGTAGAGCAACAATTATTTTTTTCAGATCCTCAGAGAGTTCTTTGCCATGAGGTGCCATGTTGAACTTCCAGTGACCAGTATGAGAGAGTGAGAGTGATAACACCAAATTTTACACACCTGCTCCCCATTCACACCTGAGACCCTGTAACACTAACCAGTCACATGAAATAGAGGAGGGTAAATGGCTAATTGGGCCCAATTTGGACATTTTCACTTAAGGGTGTACTCAATTTTGTTGCCAGTGGTTCAGACATTAATGGCTGTGTTTTGAGTTATTTTGAGGGGACGGCAAATTTACACTGTTATACAAGCTGTCCACTCACTACTTTACATTGTAGCAAAGTGTAATTTCTTCAGTTTTGTCACATGAAAAGATATAATAAAATATTTACAAAAATGTGAGGGTGTACTCACTTTTGTGACATACTGTATAAATGACTCCCAGTACATTACTGTGATCAGTGGGAGAGGTGTCCTCTTATGTTAGTAGTCAGTGGCAGAAGGCCCCCCTTATATTGGCCACCAGTGAAAGAAGTACCCTCTTTTATTGGTGGTCAGATGGAGATGTGCATCCTTATTTAGGGGTCAATGGAAAGAATGCCCCCCCCCCTTCCCCTCTTACAGATGTCTAAAAGATCATGGGTGTCTGGTTCATTGAGGATATCCAGTGGTGTAAATAAATTATGCCAGGGGAAGAGGTGGTGCCACCAAAGGGGAGGTGAATAAGGCAGCAAGATATGCTATTTATTTACACCTCCTGAGGCACCATTAAAAACATTGTCTAAATTTGGGTATTAAATTGTCAAATGGCAAAACCACTACTGTCCACTGATGTTCTGGCATTTAAGTGTTGAACGACAGACTGTGGGTCTTGGTGCCTGTATTGGCAAGGCTTCACCTTGACTTTAAAAACGTCAAGGTCCAATGTACAGCCTGGCCATAAGATCCAAGGGGCTCCACAGGTATTATTTTGAAGGCTAACACAGGCACTTGCCAGGACCACTGGAACTCACAGCACTATTCTTACCCTAGAAATGTTTTAGGCTAGATCAAGTTCATTTTAATGTGGAACTCTAGGTAAACAACTTAATATCAGAAATACTGTATATTCCCTATACCCTTCTTCTTATGCAGTCCTGTTAATTGAATGTACAGTGCCTTGAAAAAGTATTCATACCCTGTGAAATTTTCCACATTTTGTCATGTTACAACCAAAAAAGTAAATGTATTTGATTGGGATTTTATGTGATAGACCAACACAAAGTGGCACATAATTGTGAGGTGGAATAAAAATGATTAATGGTTTTCAATTTTTTTTTTAACAAATAAATATGTGAAAAGTGTGGCGTGCATTTGTATGCAGCCCCCTTTACTCTGATACCTTTAACTCAAATCTAGTGCAACCAATTGCCTCCAGAAGTCACCTAATAAGTAAATAAAGTCCCACCTGTGTGTAATTTAATCTCAGTATAAATACAGCTGTTCTGTGAAGCCCTCAGATGTTTGTTAGAGAACCTTTAATGAACAAACAGCATCATAAAGGCTAAGGAACATACCAGACAGGTCAGGGATAAAGTTGTGAAGAAGTTTAAAGCAGGGTTAGGTTATTAAAAAAATCCCAAGCTTTGAACATCTCACAGAGCACTGTTAAATCCATCATCCGAAAATGGAAAGAGTATAGCACAACTGTAAAGCCTACCAAGACATGGCTGTCCACCTAAACTAACAGGCCAGGCAAGAAGAGCATTAATCAGAGAAGCAACCAAGAGGCCCATGGTAACGCTGGAAGAGCTGCAGAGATCCACAGCTCAGATGGGAGAATCTGTTAGTCGTGCACTCCACAAATCTGGCCTTTGGAAGAGTGGTAAGAAGAAAGCCATTGTTGAAAGATAGCCATAAGAAGTCCCATTTGCAGTTGATGAGAAGCCATGTGGGGGGTCACAGCAAACATGTGGAAGAAGATGCTCTGGTCAGATGAGATCAAAATTGATTTTATTGTCATAAAAGCAAAACGCTTTGTGTGGCGGAAAACTAACACTGCACATCACCCTGAATACACCATCCTCACTTTGAAACATGGTGGTGGCAGCATCATGTTGTGGGGATGCTTTTCTTCAGCAGGGACAGGGAAGCTGGTCAGAGTTGATGGGAAGATGGATCAAGCCAAATACAGGGCAATCTTAGAAGAAAATATGTTAGAGTTTGCAAAAGACTTGAGGGTGGGGCTGAGGTTCATCATACAGCAGGACAACGACCCTAAACATACAGCCAGAGCTAAAATGGAATGGTTTAGATTCAAAGCATATTCATGTGTTAGAATGGCTTGGTCAAGGTCCAGACCTAAATCCAATTGAGAATCTGTGGCAAAAGTTAAAAATTGCTGTTCACAGACGCTTTCCATCCAATCTGACAGAGCTTCAGCTATTTTGCAAAGAATAGGCAAACAATTTACTCTCTAGATGTGCAAAGCTGGTAAAGACATCCCCAAAAAGACTTTCAGCTGTAACTTCTACAAAGTACTGACTTAGAGGGGCTGAATACAAATGCACGCCACACTTTTCACATATTTATTTGTAAAAAATGTTGAAAACCATTTGTCGATTTCCTTCCACTTCACAATTATGTGCCACTTTGTGTTGGTCTATCACATAAAATTCCAATAAAATAGATTTATGTTTTTGGTTGTAACATGACAAAAAGTAGAAAATTTCATGGGGTATGAATACTTTTTCAAGGCACTGTACATATCTAAAGGGTAGTTGTAGCCACAGTGTCAACGATTTTTTTCCTTGATCATTTCCGAACAGTTGAGAAATACAGCAGCACATGATATGGTCATCTCTTTACTCCATTCTCCATATCCTATTGTTGGATAGATAACATATAAACAATTTCTCCAGGATTGCACCAGCACTGGATTTATAGCTTTTCTACTGCTACCATGGAGTCTTACTCCCTCTGTTAAAGGGGAAGTCACCCTTTCTGATATAACATAGATGAAAATCCAATGTAGAGTGAAACTTCTCAACAGTAACGTGGCAGTGAGAACAAATAGTGGTTAACACGTTTATGAGTACTGTATTGTTAAGGGGCAGGACATTTATGTTTGGCACCCAAAGGCACTGGCTAACCATTATTGCATTGCTTGGTAACAATTGAGATGTTTATGGGTATCTTTAGACCTAAGCACACACATCCTGTTTCAGAAAGAATATACAGCAAAGCCCAGATAACAACCCATGTCCTCACTGACGAACTTTTAGCCACTGAATCATTTACACATGTTTACCTTCCAATGTATATAGGCAGATGGCTTTCAAATATGTGAAACTACTATCTTTGTAAATAATTAGTTTGACTATATGTCTATGCACTGTTCCACATCTGCAGCAATACAGTATATACAATATGTTATAGCTGCTGATTTTTTTTTATTTATCTTACATCAAATACCAACAACCAGCTTGATAAAATAATGATTTATTTTATGGATGATGAAACACTACCATGCCACATCCTAACTTTCTTTCTACAAAAATGAAGGACAAAAATTGAAGATTTTACATACCAAGGTACACCTTGTCACCCAATGAAATAGCAAAAATGTTAAAACCATTAGTCTTCATTTGGCATATTATTTGTATTTATTTTTTATGACCTTTCACCATTTTTTTTTTTTTTTTTGTAATGTACCGAAAAAATATCCACTGTAATCAAAATGACTTACAGATAGTCTATTGTCCAATGTGACATAAATAACAGTGACTTACATTCAAAACTTTAAGATAAAAGCAAAAATGTAAAAATGACAAATGAAAAAGAAAAGAACATAGGAACAACATTATTACATCATTTCCCAGACTGGATGTGAGTCTAACATTACTATGTCAAAAATGTTAGAAACCGGCATCAACATTCAAGCTGTCAAACAAAAAAAAAAGAAAAATTATGATTAGCTGTTTTTAGACTGAAATTTAAAGCTAACGGTTTAGCAAAGGGTGATGTTTGACGGCATGCGGAACACAATACTAAAAAGCAGTTGGCGTCACAAATAGATGACGTACATTCCGTATTTACAAATTCATATATACATCATTAATACTGGCTGTAAATTTGGTTGGATCTTTAAAAACCAGATATCAATTTAAAGCCAGCATATCAAAATAGTGTTATTTGTCCATCTGGACTTCTGTGTATTTTCCTTTACCCGAAAAAAAGATCAAAATCCTAAACTAAAATCAACAGAAAACACATTTTGGAGTCCAATCAACAAAAAGATGCAATAAGCATGATTTATTAAATCAGTTATTGAGTGAATGGTTCTGATTATAAATAACCCAATTTTCTAAAGATTTAATGATTTGAGCTTTTTAAAGTGTGCGTTTTCAGGAGTAAATGTAGTTTAAACAGAATGTATATTTCACCAATAAAACTGGGTACATCTTTAAGCTGTTTCAAGTAGGAATTTTGTCTAGGTTTTGCATTACCCATGGAAAGCTTTTTAACTGTTTTGCTTCTCCGTGGTCTGTAACCCATGTGACCACATTAAACACCTACTAATTTGCTCCCTGCTATTGAATGGAAGACATCTAACACTTATTATGTATGTGCCTGACGGTGAAAGGATATTTAAACCCAAGAAAAAATGTATTATATTGCAGCTTACCAGTTCTTAGATGTGGTGGCTGCATTCATTTTTTTTTTCAAGCTGAGATTATTTTCACCAAGTACAGAAAATACCTGTTGACTTTACCAGAAATGCAGTGTCCTTGTAACATTCTCTAAATTGAACTAATATGTCAAACATTGTTGTCTTCCTTCCACACTATCTTCTGTAAATTCCCCCATCCCTTCCTTGGGTAATGGAGATGAAGATATGTTTGTAGTCCTATTTTCCAATGACAACCTTGCTTGCCTCCATATAAAATAAAGAAAACAAAGCCTGAAAAAGAAAGAGAATGTAGCCACCAAATCCAAGGACTAACAAACTGCAATGTATGAAATTTTTGTTTTTGGGTATATATACACTTTATAGAGAACTTGCAAGGCAGAAATTGCTGACTTGATCATAACTGAATGTATCATATTGTTTTACGTAGCCAGTGTTCAGGATTTTATTCTATTATTTCCTCAGTTGAAGGGAGGTACTGCGGAAGTTTATCTACATAAATACCTAACACAGTCCAAATGCTCCATGATGTGACATTCAGAATGTGAGCCATGAGATTGAGTATCAGCTTTCCTACCCAAAATGTAAGGGCACTTAGCAGTCTCCTAAAAGATTCGCTCAATTCCTTTTAGCACCTATGTAATGGTAGCTTTACCTCAATGTGATCTGAAATATAAAAGAGGAGAATTTTAGAAACTGTTTTACAGATGGCATTTTTGTTTCAGGCTTCTATAAATGTCAGATGACAGTTAAATGTTAGGAATTAATAAAACCACCAAAAGGTCTTTTCTCCAAATGATGCAAACATGACCAACTAAGATATCTCACAATCCATTCATGCATGCAGCCACCTGTATTATCCCTTTTAATTCCTGGACAACCTATTTTAAACTGCAGGCTCTCTTCTTTAATGTATGGATTAGTGTAGGCTGGAAGAATAGTAAGATCCATTAAATATGCTTTCCTTTTTACGTATGAATACTACCTTGTCTTCATTATTTCACAACTTGTCAATTAGGACAGAGCGAGAAAACTGCTGTGTACCTATCTTATATTCTGCACTGAGTTTTAAGCAGAAGCAGGTGTAAACTTGAATAGTGATTAAAGCAATTTAACACAATTATTCAAATTTTCTAAAAAAAAAAATATTAACAAAGCAGCTAATTTCAGTTCTTGTCATTAACACAACACCAGTTTTCACAACCCATTTAGGATTGGAGAATTCAAAATAAAACAAGACTTCAAATAGGGTGACGTTACATAAAAGGATTGTTATTGGTTGCTGACTGAACCCTTCTTTATAGCTTATTCTATTGGAGCTAGATGGTAAATAAATCATAATTTATAATTACATATAAATGGTACAAATGTAAATTTGAGTATATTTCTGCAGTGAAAACAACATCCTTCCAAACTGATTTTCCAATGATGAGTAGACACTGGCAAGTTGTATATCTCACAGGCATCACAGATTCTACATGCAAGATAAAGTCACACTCATCCTTGTCTTTAGGCCAGTGAGTGCTGCCCCCATAGACTCAATACCCACCAATGACATTATGTCATACTCTGTTGAAATATACCATGAAAACTGAATCACAGAGGTTTCTTATAATTTAAAGGGGATGTCTACCATGTGTTCTTCATTATGACATGGTGTTTTACACTTCCTGTTGCAAGAGTAAACATTTTTAATAACTGGACCATTGAATGAAAAACTAGGGGGTGGCTGGGGGGATAGTAGGGTTGCCTGAAACTACCATCCATTCACTGGGCAAAACCATGCAATCTGGCTGTGGGTAACTTCACTTCTATCCAGATGTCCTCACTCTCGTTTTATATCAGCCCTGTGAAGAATGAGAATCCCACTCCCCATTAGAATAAACTGAAAAGGTAAGCTTATCTGGGAACTCACATATTGAGATCTTACTACAACAGTCTCTCATCGATGTAAGAGTCCAAAGGAGGAATCAACCCACCAGCATCTATGATTTGGGTAGATTGTGTTACATTTTGGGGAAATGTGACACCTTCACTTGGCTCCATAACGGCCATATGTAGAGACAAATCCTGGGAGGGATCTTGCTGCCTTTCTGCATCTGCCTCTAACTGAAGCAATGTTTTGGATGGAATTGGCCTTTAAATGGTTATGAAATATGTGGACAAAACACATTTTGAAACTTGTTTTAAGACAAAAAAATAAATATTAAATAGCAAATTGTCAGTGCAAGGGTTGTATAGTTATTATTTTAGTATACTGTATATCAGATGTAAATAAGAAATTTAAAAAAAAGAATATATATTACTGTTTTTTGGAGAACTGCTTTAGTTGCAATCAGACTGTTTTTCCTGCAATATTATGCAACTCTCAAAATGATTTGCCTCTTCATATTACAGCGTACAAGGGCTTGTTTGCCAACAATGTATAGATAGGGCTGAATTTATACTCCTTCATCTCTCAGGCCACTTGTCCTGTATTTCCCTCCTCTTACCCCATTACACAAACTAAGCCTCAGTATCATACTTTTTTGGTTATGATAAGTGAGCTTGTTAGTAATGCTTAGTTACAACACCTAGAATAAACAACTAGAAGAGATGGACAAAGTGTGGACAGTTTGGTCATATGTAGACATATAGAATACTAGTCCACCAACGAAAATGCACAAACTGTGCAGAAACCACAATAAGGACCCAAGTACATTGCACTGAGAAGCAAGATGGTTGTCTAAATTATTCAGCAATGTGTGAGTTGCTATTTGCCACCCCTGGTAGCCTCATCGCAACATACCATGGCTCAAGCATGGCTATGCTATTACCTCTGCTTTTTTACAATACACTATATATAGAGACGTTACATAAAAAAATGATGAATAATTTATTTTGCTTATGTCCTTTTCCTTTTCTGAAACTAGTTTTCCTTAATATGCATCAACAGTATTTCAGTTATCTAGAAATATTGGTTTCTCCTGTTTCTCTTTCCCGTCAGTTCCTTGTCAGTTGGTGAGGGTCAGTAATACCAGCAGTACAAAAAGTTAATTGCATTCTGATTGCATGGCCAGAGGAAACTTTGTATCAGTTGTACCATTGTATGAGTCTGCCTAGTGGATTTTACTAGAGGATCTATAGTCATAATTGTCTAGCTGCCTGCTGGTTGTAACTGATTTAATTTACAGCACCCCAGAGGGTCAGAAACCTGTAATTATAATTTATAGCAATAAAAGCCAACATCAATAGCCATGGGCTCAAGCCTACTCCTCTTGTACCTAACTATTGGTTAATGAGGCCACTGACCCTCCCAGCTAAAGGCCGATGGGAAGGTAGGAATGGGCGGGCAAGACCCAAGTCCATGGCAACTGCACACTACTTACATATAGGAATACCCCAGGTTTTGAAGATTCTCAGACACCATAGAAGGAAGCAGAACAATGTGCAGATACCTGGAGATGCATATCATGAAATGTAAGTGGAAGTTTACCAAGAACATGAATAGCTCCAAGTACACAAATTAAAAAGTCTGCTTCTAATTGCAAGGCTCTTTAGAGCTTGAATTATAACCTATTAAAATCCATATATGTGTTTCTAAAGCTGGGAGGGTTGCTAATATTCAAATAAGTTGAGCTCATAATTCAACAGCCAGAACACTGACTGTGGGTGACTGTCCTGCTCTAAGGTCTTTAAGAATCAGTGTAAGCCTGGCTGGGTCTGTGCCCATACTCACCAGTGATCATTAGGGCATGCTAAGGAGTAGTGGCTAAACACACTTTCTATGTTTTCACTTTTCCAGATAAGTATAACTGTTAGAGGCATGAGGGCACCATAAACAGTAAGTGCCACTTTGTTTGCACAGATAAGTTTAATGTTTTTCTAGAATTGCATTGAGCTTACATTAAATGGTAAGTTTAGATGTAATACATGCTTGGAGTAGGTGTCCTTTTATGACAAAGCCAATGTGCACGTCAGCTATTTTCTTTACACTTCATCAAGGCTTCAGCTTTTCAACACCACAATATGCAGTGCCATCAAAACTCTTGTCAATAAGTTTCTTTTTATATAGTATTCACTGACATTTGTTGTTATTTTGAAGAAACTGATAAGTATTTTAGATATGATAAAGTTCTCGCTGTTGATTAACCCTATATGATTTAACCACAGCATCGTTGTTGAGCTTGGATTTTAATTCACCTTTGTTTCACTCCCTTGTTCCCTTGTCCCATGCAGCACTCTAGAAAATGCATCCATGTTTTCCTTTCAGTCAATATATCAGCCACCTTGTAGTATGCTTTACCTTTTATAACTTTTTTTTTAATCTGTTTGAGATTTTGTCTTTGGTTTGTGTTAGTCATAAATGAGAAAGAGAGAGTGAAGAGTAATATATTTTTCATGTACATGACTAGAATGATGGTTTATTACTGGTAGCAAATAACATTACAGACTAATATCTAAAGTAATTGACTTGCTAGCATCGGAAAAACAACTGCAAAAAAATCCAATCTGTGTTTTTGTTTATATTTCTTATACTTGAAAGAAGAGAGAAAATGATTGTTGGGCAATTTACATTTCAATTGAAAGCACACTTGCTAACAGTCACAGATTCCCGTGTCACCAAATGATGTATGTCACCTTGGTCAAAATGATCTTATATTAGGTGTTTTTGAGAGTTTGAAATCTATTAAAGTATACTGTATCTAAAGCCAAAACTTTTTTTTGTTTTGGATAGAGAAGCCAATGGTTAAAACCCCTGAGATTTTTCTTTGCTGTCTGTGTCCTACTGGGGAGATTCTACAGTACTTTCTATCTTGAACCACAACAGAAAATGAGTGTAGAAATCCTCTCTTAGACAGTTGTTACTGGAACAGGTTTCATCTTTACAAGATTTCCCCTCAATTCCGAATCGCCGGATTACTCAAAATGTCAGATCTTCTCTCACTTTAGGTCCTGTGACACTGGTAGGACATTTTAAGAGGGTGAATCTTATAAGTAAGGAAAGAGACAGCAATGAAAACCCGTGAGGGGTTCTACTCTTCTCCAGTCTATCCCAAAAAAAAATCTGCTTTAGATAGACTTTCAGATTTTACAAAAGGGTACATTGGCATTAATGCAAATGTATTACATGGATGAGCGGTTAAAAATGTATGTATCTTTGAAAAGACTCCCAAATATGTATAGCCCACCAGTAATTGACAAAGGCTTCCTTCCTCCCCAAACAGGAAGTTACTAAATTAACAAATACCAATCAGGTCTTCATGAAGAACAGCCAACGAGATACACAGTCCAAGACATTGTAAGTAATGGTACACATCTTTCATACTCTGAAGCAGTTTGTAAAGAAAAGGTATGGGTTTTAAAGAAATCACAATGAAGCCAGTAGAAACAAGAAAAAAAAAATGAGATAATTACATAATGATGCACATGATTTTAGCAAGATTAATACATTGTCTTTGTTTATGCTGCCCTGAAAGTTGCCATTTTCTATTTTTTTTATTTCATGATGTGAGCAAGCAAACTATAAATTAGTATTAATAAAATAATTGTGCTATAATCCCTTTTGAACTAATAGTATTAGTTTCTTCAGACTTGAATGCAATGTTAATTAAGTGTGATAAAAAGAATGGGTTGAATGCTACCAATGTCATGAACTTTAACAGGTTGTCTAGTCCAAGTCCTTTTGGAGTTCCGCTGAAGGTCTCACTTCTTCAATGGTTGGTGTTTTTTCTTTTCTGCCTCATTGTGTTTTGACGTACCACAGATTCCCATTAGTAACAAAAAGCAGTGTTTTCAGACAGCAGGTTAGGCTGAGTTCACCATGCTTTATGTCCTTCCGCAGAGGAAACTTTGGGGTCTGGTTAGCCATTGAGGGCACTGTTCCATTAACACATGCTAAACATAACATTTTGTAATTTTCCAAGGAAAACTATTCAGTTGCATATTGTTCTGTAAGAAATGGTTTGTGCTTGGCACGAACAAAAGTTAATCCTCCTCCTCTTCCTCTATGGCTACTATGGGAGGCTTGTCTTGAACTCTGAAGCATTCTTCAAAGAAATTCACAATGGACTTGTGCAGGTGCTGTTCCATCAATGGGGTCTTCATATAATGGTTCTCATCTGGGTATATCTGTAAGAAAAAACAGAATTAAATGGGAACTAGGGTCTTTGTTCTATGCACTATATGCCAAAAGTTTGTGGTCCACTGACCACACACCTATATGAGCTTGTTGGAACATCTCATTCCAAAACAAGGTGCACAGAATCAAGCACAGAGCAATGCCATGTCCCTTAACAAAGCCGAGTATACAAAGACATTTTTTTCACGTGTAGGCTTCCAAAATTGTGGCAACAGTTTTAGGAAGGCCCATTTGCAAGACTATACATAACGCCAATTACATAAAGGCAAGATGTAATGAGTTTGGTGTGAAGGAACTCGAATGACCTGCACAGAGCCTTCAATTCTAATAAATACTTTTGTAATTAATTGGAATGCCAATTGTGAGCCAGGTCCTCTCTTCCAACATCAGTACCTGACCTTACAAATGCTCTTTTCTCACAGACACACCCCAAAGTCTTATGCAAAGCCTTCCAACATGGGTGGAGACTATTATGGCCACAAAGGAAGGGGTGGCAATTTTTTTATATTAAGGAGGAAGTAAACTCTCCCCCGGCGATGCTGCTTTTTAAACAAGTCAGTATGTAAAGGTGTTCTAATACAATCTGCATTATATTTCAGCTCCTATCACATGTTCCTTACTTTATTCCAGCTATTTTAAAATTTGTGCTTCCTGTGATAAGCCAGGGCCATCTTAACTACTGTCTTCCGAGTCCTTAGTGCAATGTACTTAAGCCCTTTCAGCTAGTCTGTTCTGTAATCTCATACATGGATATGGGGTGTAAGAGAAAAGTCTGAATGAGACTGTAGTCTCGCGATATTGCAGCGTAGTGCTGCAGGGAGCTGATATGACAGACACTTCTTAATGGAAAGAGCGTGCCGTGAATCGGGGGAAAGATGCGCATGTGACGGTGACGTCACTACAAAGAATGAGACAGATTACAAGCCCAGGGGGCAAGTAAGGTGACATCTACATACAGTGGCTAGCAGTGCTTTTAATGATGATGTGCAAAAGTTATGGGGGAGAGTTTACAACCACTTTAACGCCCATGGGTTTGAAATATTCAACAAGCTCCAAAAAGGACAAAGGACAAAGTCCAGGTGTCCACAAACATTTGGCCATATAGTGTTTTTAGATATACACATAACAAATATAGCAAAGTGAACAATAGTAAATAAGGTGACAATGGGGTTGATTTATTAAAGGCAAATAGACTATGCACTTTGCAAAATGCAGCTGCTCCAAAGCTTAGTAAATGAGCAGGAGCTCTGCTGACTTCAATCATCCAATCAAGTGCAAGCAAAAATGCTGTTTTTTTTTATTTTTCTTGCATGTAATTGTGTATCCTTTGCAAAGTGAAGCTTCGCCTCATTAACTAAGCTTTGGAACAACTGCACTTGCAGAGTGCAACAGCACTTTGAAAAGTGCACAGTCTATTTGCCTTTAGTAAATCAACCCCAATGTGTTCACTTTGAATACCCAATCCTGTGCAAAGGGACATAGAAAAACATGATTTTTACAAGTACATGATCTGCTGCTTGAAGTGAACATAACTTCAAAGAGTCAGAGTGGAGTCAGATCTCTGACAGACAGCTTAGTCCATAGCATCAGATGAGTTGGTGCTGAGCTGTCTCTTTAGATAATCTATAGTGCTCTAGGAATCCTTTCATCATCTTTAGCCATGTGTTAATTGCTTATTTGTAGGAATTTTAAAAAAGCAACTAAAATAAACTTGTACCAAAACCGTTATTGTGTGCTTTTAACTGAAAGCATTTGGCCCCCAACCTCTATATCAGCTTGCCTCTACACTCATCTTTAATATAATGTTTTGAGGAATGCTAAAGACTACATGATAAACTCACACAAGTGCTATGACAAATCTGATGTAGCTGTTCGAAAAGTTGCCTCTGTCAGCTGTTTGGGCTTGCAGGCACAAAAGCTAAAATCAAACATGATCATTGCTACAAATCCTTTGCTAAATTAAAGCCAGCCTTGTTGAACCATTATCTGTTGGTCACTGAAAGCCACAAACCTACCTGAGAAGCTACAAACTCCTTTACTGTTTCCCTTATCATGCGTTTTTTTTAAATTAGTAATACAAAAATGGGTTCCTAGCAATGGCCAATGATCATAAATTAAATTGTTTAGTGAGAGCTGAATCTCAGTGTTGTGTGCCTTTACGGAGGTGTACACAGTAGGATGGATTTACTAAAGAAGCAGACGCTGTTTACTTTGCAAAGTGAATGTTATTATATAAGATGAGGTTATGTTCACTGTAAATAGCCAATCATGTGCTAGCAAAATCCTGTTTGTTTTTTGTTTTTTTTTACATTTCCATCGCACATGATTAGTTATTTATTAAAATTATAAAGTTATTAATTAAATTATAAAGTTTATTTATTAAAGTTATAAAGTTATTAAAAGTGAACAAAGGTTTACCTTATTTACCAACAGTCACTTTGCTCAGTGAACAGCCTCTCCTCATTTAGTACATCAACCTCACTGTGTATTTACATGATCCCAGAGGCATATGGCTACTATATTCTTGTAATCAGTTCATTAATGAACATAATGGGGTTCAAGATTTGCCTGCTTTGCCTAAGGTAGGAGTCAGGATATTATGGCTTATATCTCTTTACATGCCAGAGCAATGCATATTAATGAGTTACCATACATGTTCTGTGGCTCTTGTGTCTACAAATACCAATTTATGTAATGATATGTTTTGCTTCCATATAGTGCAACTGAATGCATTACATTTTGTGCTTGGTATCATCACCTATTCTTGGTGTTTTTTCCTGAAGGTAATTGTGAACCAGAAACCATAAAAAAAGCACAGATAATCCTTGGGTGCTTTTGTATCCGAAACCTAACAAGCTAATGTGTAGAAAATTTCCACCTATATAAACACCCCGACCATCATATAACAGTCTTAGAAACTGAGTGCGCTTAGTATCTGAAGACAATTAGGATGGTGCTAATTGACACTGTCTGAAACACATAAAAAATGACATTTTCTTATTTATCAGCACATCTTGAATTTAAGGAGATCATTATCCAATTAAAATTGTTGTATAATAAAGGTTAAAGCTATAAAGTGGAAATGCCAGCCAAAAGCTTGAGTGATATAAATGATATTAATGATTTCATCAATAGCAGTGTTTACGCCTTATTATAAGGCTGATGTACTTAGTTCTGTGAGTGATTGTGGTAAAAAATATAGCGATATCCAGAGATCACACATTATGTTCTGTGGCCAAGGAGAGATAGAAGTATAACAGTACTTGTCATTCTAAAGGCTCCCACCTTGAAGAAGGGGACATACCCCGAAAGCTTGTCCTGAAAAATTGTATGTTAGTGCAAATAAAAAAAGTATCCCGGACAGTACTCAATTTTCTCTGTCACAATTGCACTAATACGGCTACAATCAAATCAAGTATAAAGGCTCCCACAAATGGCTCAAATTTCCACCTGGCTCAGTTAGTTTTAAAATGGACTTTTGTTGACCTAAGTGGTGCATGCTACGACTCAAATTTCGGCCCAAAGGACTAGCCATGCATAGCCAGCTTTAGGTCCCTGTTTGACCAGCAATTTTTCTTTGCCATTACAAGTCACTTAAGCCAATGATTAACAGCAATATGTAGTTGAGCAATTTAAGCACTATAGTTGCCGGCAATTTGTCTCTAAGGAACGAGTTGCTGCTACACTATTTGGTTGGCGTGCTCTGCTACTAATTGTTCCCCATTTTTTGTTGTCTGTGTCCTGTTGGGGAGATTTCTCTTCACTTCCTGTCTCAGAAACATACAGGAAGTGAGAGGAAATCTTTTCAAAGCGAGGGAAACCACTGGAACAGGCTTCCCCATTGAAAGATTTCACCTCAACTCCTGTTCCGGTTACAAACTAATATTTAGGATTTCTCCTAACTTTCTGTACTAGACACAATTGACACCAGTACCACTAAACTAGGTGAATCTCCCAGGGACACAGACAGCAGGACCCCATATGTGTTTTTTAAAGTGGCCATTTCCCAGAAAAAAACAAATTCCCCTCAAACATGCAACTCGGCATGCTATTCTCAAATCACCCGAAAGTCATTTCTAAAAAAAAATATATATATTGATATACTTACCTTTTATTGTAGTTCACTTCCTGGTTTCCCAAGGCACTGGTGACATAGCCAGAGCCTCACAAGTGCATCCTGGGAAGGCAACATCACCAGCGTCTTCCAGGGATTTTGTATATAAGTAAAAAAAAAAATAACTTCTCCCCCCCCCCCACCCCCAAGATCTCATGAGATTACATTAAATCTTTTTTTTCAACAGATAAAAGATTACTATCAGGTGCAAGGACCAAGTAGAAGATACCAGCAACTAAGGATGACATCCTTTTTTAAATGGCTTTGCTAGAAGAGAAAGACAGGCAGGACAGGCCACTGGTAGCGTGCACGACCAGTAAAGTAGAAGCTTGTTACTATAGGTAAGTAAACCTATTTTACTAAATACATTTCATTAGTGCTGGCAGTGTATGGAGGGGGACCACCTTAACACTTTCAAGCTCTATCCATCTTCCCTCATTAAAGGATAAGTGCACATTTGGGAACATGCAACATGTTCCCGCTCCTGCAACTCTCCCCTTAGTAAAGCAGGTCACCGACTTTTGTAGCTGCAGGCACTGTTGGGAGATTCATCCTCAAAGATGAGAACAAAATTTTACAGCTCCTTGTGTGTGTTTACAGGCTGCCAGTCCTTGTTACCAGAGAACATAAGGGATTTGGAGAGATTTCTGTGCCTGTTGTGAACATTTAAGATGCATTTTTCTACAATGCTTACAGCTACAGAGGTCAGTAATTTTTTTGTTTTTACTTTTACTGCTTGTTAAGAATATGTAAATACTTTATTATTCATAGGTTTGGCAGAGGTGCACTTAAAGTGGTAATAAACTCTGTACTACCACTTGTACCCACAGGTAAGCCTATAATAAGGCTTACCTGTTGGTACTGTGAATATCTCCTAAACTTGCACATTTTAGGAGATATTCAGAGTGCATACAGCCAATGACATCATCGGTCCATGCGCTCTGAAGGTCCGGCTTACAGTGCCGGACCCTCAGAGCCTGTGCCGGAAATGGCAGTTCCAGCGCACAGGAGTGACGTTATCGCACCCCCTGGCCACTCATGTAGCCTCGAACCCGGAAAAAAGACTGAGGGAAGGTGTTAGTTGTCTCAGCAGTGATATTGCAGTGCAGGAGGGCTTCATTCTAAGGTAAGTTTCTCATAATTTGCTAGAATTCAATGAATACTAGCACATTATGACTTTGCCTTGCCGGATTTTTTTTTTTCAAGCACCAGCGGTTTACAATTGCTTTAAAGCATTTATCCTTATTACATTTCCTGAGCCAATCTTTACAAACTGTAAATGCAATAATCAAAATACAGAAGAGCAAGCTAGTGAAATACTTACCTTCAGTGGATTGTCCCATTTATTTCTCAAACTGTGAGTTTGATTTACTAAAACCGGAGAGTGCAAAATTGGGGGGCAGGTGTGCATAGTAACCAATCAGCTTCCAGTTATTTTTTAGACAACGCTTAATTGGACAAGCTGAAGTTAGGAGCTGATTGGCTTCCATGCACAGCTGCACCAGATTTTTCACTTTCCAGGTTTAGTAAATCAAGCCCTGTGTACTAACTGAAAAGAAAGCCTGTAGTTTCCTTCAATAAGAAAAGCCAATCTTTCAGCAGCACAGGGATATAGCATGTCTGCTCATGTCAGTGAAATTGGCCAGGAAATAAGCTCTATAAACAGCTCAGGAAGGAAGGAAGACACTCACCAGTAAGGAATAATTGGCTTTGGCTTTCACTAAATTCGTTATAAGTTCCGCAGTGTGTTGGAAGTGGATTTTTTCTGTAAAATAAGATTAGTATCAGTAAAGAGGACAAATTAATTAAAGCACATTTTCTAACTGCTCAGCGAGGAGCATCTGTATAATAGCTTCTTATCATTATGGAATAGATTAAGGATTAATAAAGCATTACTTACCATCTGCAGTGGCATGGATAATCAAAAATTTAGCTTTATTCGATAAGGACTCACGAACGGTTATTTTGGCCAACTGTGGAAATACAGATTAAAAGAGACTATCTTCAGTAAAAAGAAGAGAAAATTGGCTTTACAGAAATGACTGATAAGCTACAACAGAAAGTCACGCAGGCCCTCTCATTTAAATGGAACAAAGGATATATATTTCAGACAAATTGAATAGCGTCCTATTTTAGCTGGGTGGCTGCATGCAAAAATCCTGCTTTTATTTTATTGCTGAGAAATACTAGAGAATTTTGTCTGTAACCAATTATTCAATTTGATACTGTTTTTAATTAAAGTATAGCTAAACCCAAGCACAACAATGTAATGTATTGCTGCCTAACAGTTCTTAGATGTTGTAACTCCATTCGTTTCTCTTTTCAGGCATTTTTTTCCTTTATTTTAACTGGGGATCATGTCAGTAACACATTTCCTGTCCTAGGGTGTCAAGGTTCGCTTACAGTACTGCTTCTATAAAGGAGCAGCATTGTCACCCTAGACTGATTTCCTGATTTAGAGTAAAAACACTTTGACTTCTCCACAACATGGTGGGAAGATGTTCTGTAGTTCACAGAATGCTTCTGGGAAAGCTGTTAACATTATTCGAGATTTCAGCTCAGTGCACAGGAAGTTATGAAAATGTGCTTAGGCTCAAAAAAGAAAACAAATGTAGCCACCACAAGTAAAGGCTGATGAGCTATGATATATTCATTTTTTGATCCTGTGTTTAGATATATTGTACTTTAGCCACCTCCCACTCTCTCGCTCTGGGATGACGCCATATGACGTTTGCACGGCGATCTGCGGCGCGATGTGTCCCTGGGACACACCGCATCCCCGATCTTAGTAAAGAGCCGATGACAAGGCTTTTTACCCATGTGATCAGCTGTGTCCAATCCTCACACTGACAGTGTGAGAAGAGAGGAGAGCTGATCAGCAGCATTTTCTCACAGGGGAGACCTGCACAAATAATCAAGGCACTGATCATCAGTGGTCTGATTATTAGTGCAGCTCCAACAGTGTCCAGCAGTGATGCCAATCAGTGCCCATCTGTGACGCCTCTCGTGCCTATAAGTGCCACCTATCAGTGCCCATCAGTGCTGCATATTAGTGCCTCCCCATCAATGCCCTTCAGTGCTGTCTTATCAGTGGCTATCAGTGCCACCTCATCAGTGCCCATCAGTGCAGCCTCATCAGTAGACATGTGCGGTTCGTTTCGTACGAATCGAAAATTCGTTCATTCAGAAGCATCCGAAATACGAATTTCTATGCTTCCGAATTGTATACGAAATACGAAATTTCGTTGACGAATTTCGGATCCAAATTCCCTTACAATGGAAACGTGACTGGTGTTTTGTTGACCAATCAGAGGTTTTCTTCTGCTGCGGAGTGAGGGTTGGGAAAATTACCTTTTTTAATATGGGAGTGGGAGACTGGTACTGGTAGTCGATGGGAGATTCAGAATCGGACAAAATAAGAATGTTCGTTAATATTGTTTCTATATAGTCATAATAATTACGATTATTCGTTATGATGAAGTTAGAAATCCAGGAAGTCAGCACAGCACGGGGATGGTGGGAGCCCCTCATAATGAGCACATCAGGGATACAGCCCCAGGAGGAAGTCAGCACAGCACAGGGATGGTGGGAGCCCCTCATAATGAGCACAGCAGGGGTACAGCACCAGGAGGAAGTCAGCACAGCACAGGGATGGTGAGAGACCCTCATAATGAGCACAGCAGGGGTGCAGCCCCAGGAGGAAGTCAGCACAGCACAGGGATGGTGGAAACCCCTTATATTGAGCACAGCACAGGGATGGTGGAAACCCCTTATAATGAGCACAGCACAGGGATGGTGGAAGCCCCTCATAATGAGCACAGCAGGGGTACAAACCCAGGAAGTCATCACAGCACAGGGATGGTGGGAGCCCCTCATAATGAGCACAGCAGGGGTACAGCCCTAGGAGGAAGTTAGCACAGCACAGGGATGGTGGGAGCCCCTCATAATGATTATAATGATTTCGACGACTGCCATATTGAGAAAGGTATTATTTGCTTTTTAAATTCATCATAACGAATGTTCCTAATTGTTATGAAAAGTTAATGAACCTAATGAAAATTCGTATTTCGTACGAATCCAAATTGGATTTCAGACACAAATTACGTAATACGAATTAACGGCTAATACGAAACGGAACGAAACGAAACAAATTAATTGACGGCGCACATGTCTACTCAACAGCACACACCAGTGGAGGAGAAAAAACTTTATTTATTTATTTATTTATTTATTTATTGTGTTAATTTTTGGTCTTTTTTTGCATATTTAGAAAAAAACCAAAGAACTCAGTGTCTGTCTCAAGAAAATGATAAAAAATTTAATTTTGGTACAGCGTTGCATGACCGCGCAATTGTCATTCCAAGTGTGACAGTGCTGAAAGCTGAAAATAGGCCTGAGCAGGAAGGGGGTGAAAATACCCAGTATTGAAGTTGTTAAGCAGAATTTTATTTGGGGTAAATATGACAAGTAAACGATCAATGTATTAGGTTGATATTCTTCTTCTGAGTGTAATGCCCCGTACACACGGTCAGACTTTGTTCGGACATTCCGACAACAAAATCCTAGGATTTTGTCCGACGGATGTTGGCTCAAACTTGTCTTGCATACACACGGTCACACAAAGTTGTCGGAAAATCCGATCGTTCTGAACGCAGTGACGTAAAACACATACGTCGGGACTATAAATGGGGCAGTGGCCAATAGCTTTCATCTCTTTATTTATTCTGAGCATGCGTGGCACTTTGTCCGTCGGATTTGTGTACACACGATCGGAATTTCCAACAACGGATTTTGTTGTCGGAACATTTTATATCCTGCTCTCAAACTTTGTGTGTCGAAAAATCCGATGGAAAATGTCCAATGGAGCCTACACATGGTCGGAATTTCCGACAACATGCTCCGATCGGACATTTTCCATCGGAAAATCCGACCGTGTGTACGGGGCATAAGTTGTAACAATACCAGCGATAAAACTTTTTTTTTTTTTTTTTAAAGCAGCAACTTTTTTTCTTATGATTGCAAAAAAAAAAAAAAAAAACACTTTTATTTACGTACCTCATATGCTCCATTATCAATAGTATGTAACCCCAGGTATCTCTCAGAAAAGGCAGAGGCTGAAAGAGATAGTGTGCAATGATTTATGAGATTTTAAAAATATTGTACAATCACACAACATTCCTATAAACTGCAGTCCCAGATAAGGTAAGCTGAACAGTGTGAATAGGAAAACTTACAAAAAACAAGCAGGGAATTTAAAAATATTATAATGGGTTGTGATACATTTGCTTTTAAAAGCTATCTTGAAAATATATGAGTTCATAGACTTTTATGCTGCATACATTTTTAATATTTGCCACATTGCCAAATATTTGAAAAATAAACATTCAATGCACGGTGCTTCAGTGATACCCTTTCTGCAGAGTAAGCTGGAATTTCTAGAAGAAAAGCCCAACACTAGCTTGTTACTTTATAGCTGCTACAGTATGATTCATTATTGTTGTGTTGAGAACATTGCAGTGTAAACTACTGATGTGGTTCACAGATATGCACTCTGTTGTGGTGTGCTAATGCTTGTGAGCGGAGTCCTGCTTTAGCATGCATGGCGTTGATTATGAATGGGCTGTTAATGAACTGAATGCAGCACATAACTATGCATGGTATTGTGTTGCAATATGCTGTGCTTTGGCTGCTACTGTACGATGTATTTGGCTGCCATTCATAATGAACATCAATGAAATTCACTGCATCTGGCCAGATACGATGACAGGCTTTGCGGTAATGCAAATGAAATTTGATTACAGAGGACCGCTGAATCGTGCAATTTTTGCAGTCAAGTGGTTCTCTTTTTTCAGTTTGCATTTGAAACTCAATACAGCAATCAGTTTGGTCACCCACAGACATGAGGTGTAGAGCTTGGAAAATGATCATATGAAAATGGCTTTGCGTAACACCTGGCCAAACTGAGGAGGAGGATTTCAGGGATTTTCTCTTCTGAGAAAAGTTAGGATCCAGGGATGATACACAAAGACAGTGTATCAAGATAATAGTGTGCATAATTATGCAATTATTTATTTAAAAAACTATTGTTCACAATTCATCTTCTGAGATCCATCTCCTGCCTACAACCATCTTCATACTTTGAACAAAAAAAAAAAAAAATGATACAAATCACTTGGATGAAAATCTTTTTATGTACTGGGTAAAAAAAAAAATAGAACTGATTTCCTAGAGTATTTGCAGGCTGAAGAAGGATGTGACTGCAAGAACAGTCCTCAAAGAACTAAAAAGATTAAAGGGAATGTGTAGGGGTTTCTCTTATTTTTTTTATTTTTGCTTCAAAATTTTTGAAAAAAAAAATATTTTTTACATTTCATTTTAGTCAGGTAAATGCAAATAATTTTATATAAATTTCACATTTACCATGTGTAGCCAGCAGGTGATTAGTGCAAGTCTGATACTCCAGCTGATTTTACTGTTGCACTGTGGAGACAGACCAGAATAGCAGGACCCCAGATAACTTAGATAAAGATGAATTTCTCAGAGGAAGATACACACTCCCTTCTCAACCTCTACAGGTAGAGACAGGACTGTCTTGTACCTTTAATATGCAGGAGTGGTCCGTAGGTGAAGAGCTAGTGCTGGGCTTTCCTAGCAAGCTTTGTACACACAGTTGCATGCAAGCATCCAGTATTAGATCTTTTTGGTTCAAGGAACAAATTATTATAAAATATCCATTAAAAAAAAAACAGTGCAGCATTAATCACATGAATAAGAAAAATTCATATAACAATAGATACAATAAAAATGTGACTATGAAGTGCTAAGAAATATTTAGAATCAGTGTAGTACCACACATAAAACTTGAAAAATAGTGACATTCATGTAAATTATAAAACACAAATATTGTGAATATCTATGATCATGAGCAAGTGACTATCACACATGCCCACAATGTGTGTGGGCTAAAAAAGGTGCAATCCAAAAAAAATAAATTAAAAAAATTATATATATATATAGATCTATATCTATATATAGATCAATATATATATAGATATGTCTATATATATATAGATATATCTATATATATATATAGATATATCTATATATCTATAGATAGATAGATAGATAGATAGATAGATAGATAGATAGATAGATAGATAGATAGATAGATAGATAGATAGATAGATAGATAGATAGATAGATAGATAGATAGATAAAAATACAGTGGGGACGGAAAGTTTTCAGACCCCTTTAAATTTTTCACTCTTTGTTATACTGCAGCCATTTGCTAAAATCATTTAAGTTAATTTTTTTCCTCATTATTGTACACACAGCACCCCATATTGACAGAAAAACACAGAATTGTTGACATTTTTGCAGATTTATTAAAAAAGAAAAACTGAAATATCACATGGTCCTAAGTATTCAGACCCTTTGCTCAGTATTTAGTAGAAGCACCCTTTTGATCTAATACAGCCATGAGTCTTTTTGGGAAATATTTAATAAATCTCTGGAGAGAGCTAAAAATGGCTGCTCATCAACGTTTACCATCCAACCTGACAGAACTGGAGAGGATCTGCAAGGAGGAATTGCAGAGGATGCCCAAATCCAGGTGTGAAAAACTTGTTGCATATTTCCCAAAAAGACTCATAGCTGGAAAATGAAAGTGAAAAATTTAAGGGGGTCTGAATACTTTCCGCCCCCACTGATATATATATATATATATATATATATATATATATATATATATATATATATATATATATATATCTAGTGAAGAAGTCCAGATAAGCGTATAAGGTATAAGATGGTCAAGATGGTAAATTCATATAACAATAGATACAATAAAAATGTGACTATGAAGTGCTAAGAAATATTTAGAATCAGTGAGTAACTTACAACTTGAAAAATAGTTGAATTCATGTAAATTATAAAACACAAAAATTGTGAATATCTATGATCATGAACAAGTGACTATCACACATGCCCACAATGTGTGTGGGCTAAAAAAGGTGCAATCCAAAAATTAATTTAAAAAATGATATATATATATATAGATATAGATATCAATATAGATATAGAAATAGATATATCTATCTATCTAGATAGATAGATCTATCTAGATAGATAGATAGATAGATATATCTATCTATATATAGTGAAGAAGTCCAATCAAGCGTATAAGGTATAAGATGGTCAAGATGGTAATCCGAGAAATGATGACTAAGTCCCAAAGATACCATCAAGGGTCACCGCAGTGGAAGGGTCTACCGCCAATAAGACATGAGGGGGCTTACTAAAACATGTGGACCCAATTGGCTTATACCTAATGGGTCTATACAGGCAGTGGTGTCAAACACCTGGTATAAAATCACCACTCCACTCGTCACCGGACAAACTTTGAACCGCTTGGGGGGATAATCCACTTCCACTGTAAATATTGCAGCAAAGTTACACACAGCTATGCGGGACCATCAAAATCAATTTCAGAGGTAGATAGAATCCTCTCACCATCGCTCCATTAACACATGAGTCCAAGGTGGAAAAACAGAAGACTCTACATAGTGTAAAACCATATGGCAGGAGTTTAATTTAAAATATTGTAGAACACTCACATTTCAGCAGATATAAAAGCACATATCAGAATATACCTTGTAGACAGCAAGACAATGGCATAAACAGGACTAGGACCCTAGGACTAGGACCCTATGACCTTTTGCTACAATATTTACATGGAAGTCGATTATCCCCCCAAGCGGTTCAAAGTTTATCTGGTGACAAGTGGAGTGGCGATTTTATACCAGGTGTTTGGACACCACTGCCTGTATAGACCCATTTTCTATTATGTGTACCCGCTTTCTCCTATGCTCATAAGGTGTGTTGTAGCCTACTCCTATGCTCATGTGGTGTGTAGTAGCTTTCTCCTATGCTCATGTGGTGTGTTGTATTAAACAAAGCATCTCAGTGTATAGTACACACTCACCATATAGTTTAAAATCTGTTATTGGAGAGAGTGAAGCACCACACGTGAAAAGGTCATCTGCCGTTAATGTGATAAGACGTGAGCTCAAGTATCCTCCATATCCCTAAATAATAAAAAGAGAGGTTAACATAAACAACACATTTTCACAATAATGACAAGAAAAGCAAATCAGTCCTTCAAATAGAGAAAAAATACTTTGCTCTTAACTAGAGAGATTTTTTGTTGCGGGAAAAGCAAAAATCACAATCTGGGGTGGTGTTCTCAGTTATATTAGACAGCTAGTTTGTTGCTCTCCATGAAAGCCAGTGTGGAAAGGTAGGAAATAAAAACACCCCTCACAGTGATCCTCCACCACCTAAAATATGCGCTTACCAGATTGCAAGCACAACAGGCACGTATGTGAACTCAAATCTGGGTGTGCGGCTAACAATGAAGCATCCCTCTGAGCAGCGTAACAGATGGTAAAAAAACAGGCACGTAGTGGACTATATCCGGGTGTCCAGCTAGTAGTAGGGCGTCCCTCTGTATAGCATGGCCTCCACGCTGCTCTCTTGCATCTGCATGCACCTGAGAGGGCTGGGTCCACTTCCACCACTGCCAAACTATGTATATATTTCCCCCTTTTTTATTATGGAATTAACTAAGATTTAAACTCATTATATGCATATTTTTGAGTGTCCGGAGTTTACCATTTAAATGCCCTAATATTTCCTCCCCATCCTATTATACTCAGGGTTGGTACTCTGTGAATATATATTTGTCATCATTGTTATATGGGCCTTGATTATTTATTCCTACTATATATATGCTTTTTACACTTCACTGAAAAAGCTTTGATTAATGCATCAATGTTTGGGTGGTTACGCTTTAGTCCACCACTTGCAGTCATATGTTACAGATGGGAAAACCTCAGCATAGTGGCCACATAATGGAAATACAGGACTCGTGGCAAAACACAGATGAAGAGAAAGAATGACAGAGGCTAAGATGCTCAGTGATCTCCACCTACAATTCTTGATGTCCTCAAATGAGCCATCAAAGCAGTGGAACCCAGTGCAGTACTCAACGAATAACAATAGCAGTGGGCATGTACCACCTTGCTCTTTATTCTTCTACAAAGAACAAGGAGGGGGTCAAGGCTACTTAATGTAGATTTTGCAACTTGTTTGTTATTACCTCCTAATGCCGCATACACACGAGCAGACTTTACAGCAGACTTTGTCCTGCAGACTTTTCGACGGACTTTTCGACGGACTTTCCGAATGAATGGACTTGCCTACACACGATCAACCAAAGACCGACGGATTCGTACGTGATGACGTACGACCAGACTAAGACAAGGAAGTTCATAGCCAGTAGCCAATAGCTACTGGGTATATCAGTTTTTGTCCGTCGGACTAGCATACAGACAAGCGGACTTTTTCGACCGGACTCGAGTCCGTCGAAAAGATTTGAAACATGTTGTTTTATTTCTAGGTCCGTCGAACTTTTGGGGAAAAAAAGTCCGCTGGAGCCCACACACGATCGAATTGTCCGACGGACTCCGTTCCGCCGAACCAAGTATGCCGTAAAGTCCGGTCGTGTGTACGTGGCATAAGAGTTCAGGAATGGCTGATAAGCATATAAATGTGAAATAATCCATAGTACCCACTCAGATTTTAGCTTTCTAAAGTCCAAAATAAATCAAACAGTAGTGATTAATCCATGTACTTAAATTCCACAGATTTTATATGAAGCAGATTTAAAAAAAGGCTTCACAATCCTAAAACAGACAGCTGAAACTTAAATAAGTAAATTTAAATTATGCACCCACCCAGAGCACTTTTATTGTCCCATATTCTTTGTAGCCATTCAGTTTCCTTAGGTTAAAAAGATGTGATAAATGGTCAGAGGAAGAGCAATCAACATAACTCTTAAAATTAGCCTTCCTCTCCCCATTCTGAGCTGCCTTTCCACAATTTCAGACATTAAAATACAGGCTGCCTAGGAAAGATTATTTATACATTCTAAATGCCACCCTTTACCGGTCTCATCTGCACCTTTTGTTAATTTCCCTTGTAAACTGCTAAATAAACAACCTACAATTACCCTTTTCATCTCCATTGTTCAAAATACTACTCTCACTAATCTCCTTCTGTTAATTTATTTTACAACTCGGTACGCTAAAATCCTTTTCACATCTATTTCCTTCAGATTATTAAAACAGATTGGATTTGTAGTATCAATAATTTTATCTTTATTACACTATAAGTGCTCTCAACAACTCATAATGACAACAAATTGTTCACTGAACACCCTAGCTCCGACAAGGTATCAAACCTGTAAATTCCAGTATAATGCACTCGCTTTCGGTAATTTAAATTAGAATTGCTGTTTCCATTGTTGTGTTCTCAAGTGCCAAACAGCCTGATGTTGGCCATATGTTAGACACACACATTAAAACCATTTTTTACAATCTCATTTTTTATGGTGGCCATAGACCGTCAGATACATCTGCCTGTCCTTAAAAGACCGAAAGCTCAAAGCAGAATAAAACGCACTGGGGTGGACTTACTAAAGGCAAATAGAATGTAAACTCTGCACGTGTAGTTGCTCCAGAGTTTAGTAAATGAGGTGAAACTGCACTTTGCAAAGAATACCCAATCACATGCAAGGAAAATTGAAAAAAAAAAACAAAAAAAACAGCACTTTTGTTTGCACATGATTGGATGATAAAAAACAACAGAGCTTCTCCTCCTTTACTAAGCTCTGGAGCAACTGCACTTGCAAAGTGCACGTCCTACTTGCCTTTATTAAATCCGACCCATTGGTTTAACTGTTTCCCCAAAACAGTTACATTCAAGGTATGCCAAGAATGTTAACTGTCACAATTGTTTGTGTTCTTTACTGAACTGTCAAGCCATCACATAGCTGGTCTCATAACTGACCAAATGTGCAGCACCATGGCAGCTGCAGGTCTAACAGAGGGGTATGATGGCAGCTTCCTGCCATCATAACAAACATGTCATACTTACCTGCTCTGCGCAATGGTTTTGAACAGAGCAGCCCCGATCCTCCTCTTTTGGGATCCCCAACAGCACTCCTGGCTCCTCCTGCCTTCGAGTACTCCCCCAGCAAGCCAGGCTCAAATCAAATACATACTGTGTACAGCAGTTGTTACCTGCCAAAGATTGTGTACTTCTGCCAATCCAGTCCTGCGATTTACACAGCTCTGTCACACAACACAGAATCTGGCAGCGCAAAAATTTTTTCTTGGCTGCAATTAAACAACACTTACAGGTCTTGTCCCTCCCCAGTCTGTGACTGGACAGTGAAAGATAATCTCTATGTCACTCTGCTCTTTCCTCCTATAAGAATTTCCCTTGCTATCATATAAGCACTGCAGTATTGTGCTGCTTCTTAATCTCTCAGTCTGAAATTTTCTGCATAGAGACTAAATGAGGCTGATGTGAAAAAATTAAATTTAATAAGATATTAACAAAAACAAAGCTGCATTAATTTGTGTACTGTATATCTGCATGGAGTTTAGCTTCAAAGTGTATGTGATTCCATTTTTTTTTAGTTTTGGATAGACTAGGGAAGGGATAAAACCCGTGCCAGGGTATTTTTGTTGCTGTCTCTGCACCACTGGGGTAATTTGCCTTTACTTCCCGTATGAGAGATGAAAGGAATTTAGAGGAAATCTCCAAAAGTGGATTTCCTCTCACTTTCTTTCTTAGTGACAATGGTCACCAGTAAAAATAGAGAGGTGTATTTTATGCTATGTTACAAAATAGGCATTGGCTTTGCAAATCTCTTTGCAAAAGCTTAACAACACAAGCACTTGGCTATTCTCTATGAAAGAGGCTTTCCTTTTTTTCTATTTAAAACTTGAACAAATAGAGCTTTTTTATCTGTTACGAGTTCACATTTCACTGAATGTAACAATGCATTATATTAAAATCGTTGTTTATTTGTATGTATCAACAGTTTTACTCTAAGGCTCCATTCACATCTCCGTGTGCCGAATCGCGGGCACAATAGTGGCAAATCGCGGGACGCCCGTGTGTTCCTGGTGCGTTTCCCATCGATTTCAATAGCACCCCGAATGCGGCACGATTTTCCTGCAATTCGTCGGGCGGCAATCGTGGTAAAAACGTGCACACAGAATCGTGGGACGCCTGTCACCTCAAAAGAAGCACATGAGCTTCTTTTGGGCAACGGGCATCCCGTGATTCTTTTTGCACGATTTTACCGCGATTGTTGCCCCCCATACGCCTAGATCGGAATGAAGCCTGAGAGTGCAAACAGAAAGACAAGGTACAATTTTGCTTAACAAAAGAAGCTTGTATCTCTCCACTGTGCCATTTGAGACTGATGGGATATAGAACATGTATAGGCCATGGCATGCCAACACTCACACATATATAGCACAGCATTGATACGTTGAGTTCTTATGCTTGTACTGTATTGCCTGGGTTTGGCATGGTGAGCAGTGCCTACATAACAGGGTGGTAAGATACTTTTTATTTGAGCACTGATGAGCACATACACATCATTTACCATATTTTGCTCTAACAGGATTATATGAACTCAGATAACTAGGGTCCGGGAGAATAGTGATAATATTTATAGACCATGGACATGTCAATGTTACATTATCTGCTTTGTATTACAATATATAATATTGTTTATATGTTCAAAGAAGCACTGATGTTTGCAAGTAACATTTTCAGTTGAAGTCCCTATTCCCACCTAGAGGGGGCCTAGCCAGGCAATTTAGAGGCATTTTTTATGCACGTTTATATGCACATTTTCACATATTTGTATGTGCAATTTGTAGTACAGAAGCAAAATTGTGCTTTTTTGACCACACAGACTTTTAAACAGACGCCCCTGAAAAGCATGCATAAATGTGTCTTTCAAGAATTTTTTAGGTACTTCTTATTAAAGTCTATAGGGTCAAAAAAGCCTGATTCTGCCCCAAAAAAGCTCAAGTGCTCTTTCAAGCCTCATGCAACAAGTGACACAATTCTCAGGTGTAAACAGGCTCATTAAGAATAATGAGATTGATCATCTTGTCACTTTGGGAATAGTGCATACTCAGGTGTGAATGAAGTTTAAGGGTCAGTCCACTCAAAAATGATACCTCAGTTTTTGGTAGATGCTGGCCAGTGTTTTTTTCCACTTTTTTTCCCACTTTATTTTACCTTTGGAATAAATGAATAAGAGTAATGCCACGTACACACGGTCGGACTTTTCGTCTACAAAAGTCCGACGGACGCCGATTGACTAAAGCTGGCTGACAATCCGATCATGTGTGGGCTTCCCCGGACTTTCAGCGGACTTCTCCAGTCGCAAATCTGACCGACTTTTGAAACATGCTTCAAATCTTTACGTCGTAACTATGCTGGACCCAGAAATCCGCTCGTCTGTGTGCTAGTCCAAGGGACAAAAACCCACGCTAGGGCAGCTACTGTATTGGCTACTGGCTATCAACTTCCTTATTTTAGTCTGGTGTATCACGTACGAATCCGTCGGACTTTTGTGTGATCGTATGTAGGCAAGTCCGTTCGTAAGAAAGTCTGCCGCAAGTCCACCAAAAGTCCGCCAAAAGTCCATCAAAAGTCTGTCGGACAGGCTGTCGGACTTTTGTAGCCGAAAAGTCCGACCGTGTGTACGCGGCATTAGAGTCTCTGTTAATTTTAAAATGCTCTCTGGGTCCTTTGAGATTCTTGTGTCAGATATTATCTGCTATCTTTGTCTTTCTGTTCTTTTCCTGTTCTTCCTGGCACTTGTCACCTGGACAGGAAGTAAGGGGACATTTCTCTCTTGTGGCAACAGATGACTATAAAATCCTGACAGTTGTTCTGAACATTCCTCACCTACCAAGGATGATGATGGGGAAATTTTCCCTCACTCCTGTTCTTTGTTAAAAGCAAGGAAGTAAAGAAACATCTTCCAAATGGGGGACACATGCTCTAAGCTTTTCTAATTCTAGCTAAAAAAAAAGTTTGGGTTGGATTTGGGCTTTAAATCACCCAACGGTTACACTTATTTCTGACATATCAATAACAAGTGGGTTCCACTCCATCTGCTAAAGGAGTGGAAACACTGAAAGGTGGATGAGAACATCAAACATTCCAAGGGCGGAGGGAATAGAGCTATGAAATATGGCTGGGACCTGGAGATGCAATAAACTGGTAAATGACTCAATCCACCAGACAACACTTATAGCTGCAGAGTCATTTCTCAGTCTACTGAACCTTTCTTTACCAGATAGACTGTAAAGACTATAGGCTGTGCATATGTTTATTTATGTACTTATTATTGGTATTTTTATAGTGCCGACAAATTTACGCAGTGCTTTACATATATATTGAACATTCACATCAGCCCCTGCCCTCAAGCAGCTTACAATCTAAGGTCCCTAACCTACATTTTTGCATACACATGTTAGGGCCAATTTAAACAGAATCCAATTAACCTACTAGAAAACTTCTAGAAAGTGTCTTAAAGCAGAACTAGGGACAGACAAAGATGATATAAATATCCCCTAGATGCTTTACACCACTGCTATTAAATAATCTGTAGACGCTTTTTGAAATATATTTTCTTAGTACCTTTTTCCATGCTTTGTTACTGCATCCTACCTTCATCTATGGCTGCATATGTATTAATGCCTAAAATGCTGATGGCAATACATCTTGCTCTTTTGATATATGCTGCTTCAGTGGAAGAAGGGCTTGGATAGGTGTCCAGCCAGACAATAAATATTAGCTTAATGACAGAGATTGGTCACCAATCATGAAGACAGCAGGGATACAGATGATTACAGCGCAAGTGGTAGGCAATTTGAATGTAATCCTCAAAGAGCAATTATACACAAGTCCTGTTTGGCCTCTGCATATAAATCAGTTCTGTACAATTCCTCCAATGCCCAAAGTTTAAAGTAGAATTCCAGCCTAACACTAACTAGATGTAAAAATATCCTCCGCCCTCCCCGTTACCCATACTGCCTAACCTTTGTAAAAAAAAAGATCTGTATGCTTTCCTATTTTCATTTGCTCCAGTCTGGTTATGTGATCCCCTATGTTAGTGAGTGGCAGACGCAGGGGAAAGGTGGGAGTGTCCAATAACGGCTAAGAATTCTGGGAGCCGTGATGTCACTCTTATGCCCCGTACACACGGTCAGATTTTCCAACGGACCGGATTTGATAGGACCTTGTTGTCGGAAATTCCGACCGTGTGTAGGCTCCATCACACATTTTCCATCGGATTTTCCGACACACAAAGTTTGAGAGCAGGGTATAAAATTTTCCGACAACAAAATCCATTGTCGGAATTTCCGATCGTGTGTACACAAATCCGACTCACAAAGTGCCACGCATGCTCAGAATAAATAAAGAGATGAAAGCTATTGGCTACTGCCCCGTTTATAGTCCCGACGTACGTGTTTTACGTCACCGCGTTCAGAATGATCGGATTTTCCGACAACTTTGTGTGACTGTGTGTATGCAAGACAAGTTTGAGCCAACATCCGTTGGAAAAAATCCTAGGATTTTGCTGTCGGAATGTCCGATCAATGTCCGACCGTGTGTACGGGGCATTAGGCTCTCATGGCTCAACCGTTGTCGGCGCTCCCTCCTTTGACCTGCAGCCACCGCTCACTGACACAAGGAAGCTGGAGCTGCAAATCACATGACCGCACTGGAGCAGACCAAGAATAGGTACACACATCTTTTTTTACACAAGTTAGGCAGCATAGGTAGCAGGAGGAAGGACTAGGGAGACTAGTTAGTGTTAGGCTACTTTAAATAGGAGTTTAAAAAATCTCCTGTGAAAAAAATGAAAGTCAGCAGCTACAAAAACTGTAGCTGCTGACTTTAAAAAAAACAGCCTGTCCCACGATCCAGAGGTGTGCTCACCCCAGCCGGTTTCACCCGATGTCTTCTTTCCTCGGTGCCAGCATCTCAACTATGGGCATATCGAAACTATATTAATAGTATAGGCATGGGACTTTTAAGGCACAGCTTTTTTTGATAAAATATAACATTTATTCAAAGTATGATAAAATTAAACAATGTTCAGTCTATATTATAACAAACCACAATAAAATACAATTGTATAAAACCAGTCAATCAATATTTGCAATGATTACATATAGTAGTCTTTACAGCTCAATGCGTTTCTCGGACAAGGTCCTCTTCATCAGGAGAATCAATATAGACTTTCTATAAATGTCATCTAGATAGAATGACAAACTTTTAATAAGGAAAGCACGTGACGTCAGCACGTCACTTCGGAGCCGCGCGCCCAGGGTGTTTGAATACTTGACCAGGAACCAACAGCTGACGGCCGGTCTATAGCACTCAACTGAAGGCGCTGACATAGCGGGACATCCTGGATGTTTACATTCCTTGTGACAGCAATAAAAGTGATCAATTTAAAAAAACAAAACAAAACACTATTTAATAATATAAAAATAAATAAGAAAAAAAAAAGATTTTTAAAGCGCTCCCCATCCCCGCTAACTCACGCAACAAAGAAAACGCCCACATTTGCAAACGGTGTTCAAATCACACATGTGAGGTATCGCCGCGATCGTCAGAGTGAGAGCAATAATTCTAGCACTAGACCTCCTCTGTAACTCTAACCTGGTAACCGTAAAAAAAAAATTTAAAGCGTCGCCTATGGAGATTTTTAGGTACCGTAGTTTGTCGCCATTCCACGAGTGCGTGCAATTATAAAGTGTGACATGTTTGGTATCTATTTACTCTGCGTAACATCATCTTTCGCATTATACAAAAAAATTGGGCTAACTTTACTGTTTCGTTTTTTTTAAATTCATGAAAGTGTCCCTTTTCCCAAAAAGTTGAGTTTAAAACCCTGCTGCACAAATGCCGGGTGACATAAAATAATGCAACAATCGCCATTTTATTCTCTAGATTCTCTGATAATAAATATATATATAATGTTTGGGGGTTCTAAGTAATTTTCTAGCAAAAAATATGGATTTTAACTTGTAAACACCAAATGTCAGAAATAGGCTTAGGTGTGAAAGGGATAATATTATGTTATAATGCGATTATTAAAAGTTTGTCATTCTATATAGATGGCATTTATAGAAAGTCTATATTGATAGCTCCTCATGAAGAGGACCTTTTTTCGAGAAACGCATTGAGCTGTAAAGACTACTTATTGTGGTTTGTTATAATATAGACTGAACATTGTTTAATTTTATCATACTTTGAATAAATGTTATTTTTTATCACAAAATGCTGTGCCTTAAAAGTCCCACGCCTATACTATTAATATAGTTTTGATACATCAAATTTAGAGATGTGGTACAGAAGTTGAATTATTTGTTTGATCGGATTATGGGCACCTGGCTGTGACAGCTTGCAGTTTCACAGCCGGGTGCCCACTGCACATTTGGAAGCAGCGCTGTGCATTGTGAATGGTGGATGCAGTCTTCTGGGACACTTCACATGTCCCAGGAGAATGAGGAGAACTTCCGCTTCTGATCACCTAGACAGTCAGCGCAGAAGTGAAAGCGGGTACCTGTCAAAATCGAGTACCCGCTCTCCCCCTACCCCTCATAAGTGCCATTTCCTTTAGAGGAGCGGGGGATGAGTCCTTAAAGCGGAACTTCCCCTTTTGGGTGGAGCTCGGCTTTAGACTTAAAACCATCTTATACTTCCGGTGATCTTGGGCGTGGGCCATTTTGCCTTTGTTTTGATTGTTTAGAAATTTGAAAGACACTTTAATCTAATGGGTAATAAAAAAAGTGGCAGCATATTTCTTCCTTAGTTTTGAATTATGGGCACCCGAGCCTGACAAACATCCCAGCTGCTGCAGTCCTAGTAAACACTGTTAAGTTATATTATAAGAATGTTATATTGCTGTACTAAAATATGTGCTTTATGGAAAACCCAGGTACGCATACTAAAATAAAACTTGATGACATACTCCAAAAGAGAAATAGGAGACATGCCCGGGCATTAAAAAATCACAAAGCAGATTCTACCTAATCTAAAATAACAAAATAAATCTCTGCAATGTTTTGTTTACAATAAGTGCAAAATCTTGTTATAATACCCGCTAAAACCTCCTGTCAATAAAAGTTGAATTAGTTCTAACTATGCGCTCATCCAAACCTAAAAACTATGAATATTTAACAAGTCAGTCTCCGAGTGGCGAACAAGAGAAAGGTGACTATAATTGTAGATTTACATCATTAAACATAATCTGATTCTGAGGATTCGGCTGAAATTGTAAATGAGAGTCTGCCAATTATGGCCCGGACAAAATAACCTGTTTTATCTTCAAAGGAATTATTCCAGGAGCACGTAGACTGCATGGTAATCAAGTGCTTACTCTAATTATAAATTAGATTTAATAAGAAGCGTTACAGCATTACAACACAAATAATTCAAACCATATTGGTGGAAACATATCAGGAAAATGAATGCACTCATCAATAGTTTTTGCTTAGATAATTGTATTTTATAATACATCACAGCCTACTGAAAGAGGATTATGTTATATAGAATTTATGTGTTATTTGTATGGGAAGTCTCCTTCATGTAATAACTTCTTCTTTGTGTTCTCGCTCTCTCCCTGTAGCAGTCACAGACTTATTCCAACAGGATGCTGAGTTTTATAACGCGAAACTAGTCTATAGTCGTTTTTTAAATTATTTTTCTATAAAATTAAGATTTTGTTACTACATATCATTATGCAAATAAATCAGATCTCACCAGGATCAGAAGACATACAGTATATCTAAATCGATGGAGCACCCATTTATTATATTTAACATAAGGGGGGGTTTACTAAAACTGGAGCACACAGAATCTGGTGCAGCTGTGTACAGTAGCCAATCAGCTTTTAACTTTAGCTTGTTCAATTAAAGCGGTGTTCCAGCCACAATTTTTTTTTAAGTCAGCAGCTACAAAAACTGTATCTGCTGACTTTTAATAAGGACACTTACCTGTCCAGGGAGCCCGCGATGTCGGTCCCCCCGAGGCCAATCCGTCCATCGGATCGGGTGCAGGCGCCGCCATTACAACTAAAGGAAACCAGCAGTGGAGCCTTCAGGCTTCACTGCCGGTTTCCTACTGTGCATACGTGAGTTGCACGGCACTTTCTGAATGGCCCTGTCGTCTTTTGGGACACACACAGGTCCCAGAAGGCAGCGGGGGGAGAAGAGGAAATGACGCCCTGAGCCGCGGCCAAGTACTCAGTACTTCAGAAAAGCTAAGTAAGAAAAAAAAAATAATAATAATTTTCCAAAAATGTATTCCCCCATCAACATTGACTGTGTTGATAGTAGAATCTCTGCATAGCACTATTGTTTTCTACAGGTGGGGAGTGTGGGGGACCTTCCCTGCTGGCAGAACAGAGTGGTCACTGCTGGCGGCTATAGCCGACAGGCTGGTTTCTTTGTGTAAAATCCCTGGTGTTCCTGCTAGTCCCTCTGCTCTCCTATTAAAACTGACCACACTAAGCAGGAAAGCGCACTGTGGTCAGTTCTCTGGCTAAACTGGGCACTCCGTGTACTCTCCTACAATGATCAGATTTGTCCTGACATGCCCCCACTGCACAAACATTGACTGGGAAGCTCAGTGTTCTGCTGCTTCTCTCCCCCCCCCCCCAGATCTTATGCAGATGAGAACAGAGGGAATTTAATCACTTATAAAAAGGGGTGACAAGGTATTTATAATTTTTTTTTATCCATAGTAAAATGTTTTGTCTTTTATTTCTATTTTAAACTGAATGGGTTGTTTTACAAGGTGATCGTTTACAATCACTTTGAAGAGGAACTGCAGTCTGCTCACATAATTTGTAATAAAAACATATTTGCCATTCTGAAGCTTCCCTCCAACCACTTTGCACATTATTTTATATATACTGTGATTCTGTACTTGCCAAATATGCTGCAGAAATCTCCCTCCACTATGTCTGGCTGCAACCATTTTAACTGTGGGCAGCTGAAGCTGCTGATTGTTCACTTCCTGGATTTACACAGACACACACCTCCAGCTTTGCAGCCCTGCAGCTCTCATTGGTGCTCTTATGACTCATCCCCCCTCCCTCCCTGGTAAACTCTCATGAGAGTGAGAGAGAGAGCTGTGCATGATATCATAAGTCTAGGCTTTTTACCAGACAAGAAACAGGACGTGGGCTGTAAAAGGTGTTTACTGTCAAAAAAATGTTTTACTATCTAAAGTTAAAAGAACAAGGGCAGAAGATTTATTAGATGGTAAATTGAAAAAATGACCGAAGGTCCGCCTTTTAAGCAAAAAAAACCTGGAAGCTGAAGAAGGTTTCTTTGCACAACTGCACCAGATTTTGCATTCCCCAGTCTTGCTCAAATAACCCCATAGTGTATGCTAATTATTGTGTTTCTTTCTATTTATGTTAAAAAGAATGGTTAAGTATCATAATGCAATAGCTGTTGAGATTTAAGTTGTGGATATTTCTTGATATTGTATCATTCAGAAAAAAAAAAATCCTAGAAGCTGATTGGTTACCATGCACAGTTGGAGCACATTCTTTGTGCTCCAGTTTTAGTGAATGCCCCCTATAGTGTGTCCTCTGGAAATGTACAATAAATGGGGTGATCCCAGGCAGATCTATGAATGTGCACAGAAGTGCGTTTTTTGTAGCATTGTAGCATTGAGCAGGTGTGTTGTCATGCATCAATGTGTATTTCCTTTGTGTTATTGCGTTATGGAGACACATTTTCAATACGTTTTTCACTTTAGGATTTGGAGTAGCTAGGAATAACAGCCTTTCGCCAAAGATTGTCAGTCTTTGTCAACACATCAAAAAGTTATATGTGATTTGATACGTTAACTTTGAATTCTTTCCAATGCACTAAAATGCTGATATAAACTGATGCTGTATTTTGATAGGAACAGACACTATTTTTAATATGGGGTAGTTAGACATGTGTTACTTTGTGTTTTAACCACTTCCAGACCGCCGCACGACGATGTACGTCCTAAGTTTGAACGGGGATATCGTTGTTATGGCAGCAGCTAGCTGCCATAACCCCGGTATCCCCGTTTTCGTGCGGCGGGCAACTTTCAGATAAAAGTGGTCCCTGCGGCGGATTCGCCGCGAGATCACTTTTATCGGTGGCGGGAGAGGGCCCCCCCGCCGCGATCCGGTGCCCTCCGCCGCTTACCGGAGCCGTCGGTAGCGGCGGAGGCGATCGCGTCCTGTTCTCTGGTGTGTCTGGAGACGAGTGAGCGCCATCTTGGCCTCATGACACTGCTGGGCGGAAGCGACGTCAAAACGTCACTTCCGTCCACGCCTCTTAAAGGCATATTTTTTCAAATGTCATTTTTCTAAATGACTTTTTTTTTTTTTTTTTTATTGCATTTTAGTGTAAATATGAGATCTGAGGTCTTTTTGACCCCAGATCTCATATTTAAGAGGTCCTGCCATGCTTTTTTTCTATTACAAGGGATGTTTACACATACGCGAGTAGCGCCCGCATATGAAAACGGTGGTCAAACCACACATGTGAGGTATCACAGCGACCGGTAGAGCGAGAGAAATAATTCTAGCCCTAGACCTCCTCTGTAGCGCAAAATATGCAACCTGTAGAATTTTTTAAACGGCGCCTATGGAGATTTTTGAGGGTAAAAGTTTGACGCCATTCCACGAGCGGGCGCAATTTTCAAGCATGACATGTTGGGTATCAATTTACTTGGCGTAACATTATATTTCACAATATAAAAAAAAAATTGGGATAACTTTACTGTTGTTTTATTTTTTTATTCAAAAAAGTGAATTTTTTCCAAAAAAAGTGCGCTTATAAGACCGCTGCGCAAATACGGTGCAAAAAAAAGTATTGCAATGACCGCCATTGTATTCTCTAGGGTGTTAGAAGAAAAACCATATATAATGTTTGGGGGTTCTAAGTAATTTTCTAGCAGAAAAACCTGTTTTAAACATGTAAACACCTAAAATCCAAAACGAGGCTGGTCCTTAAGTGGTTAAAATGCAACAATGTAAGGGGCCCTTAAAGTGCTGCTGTGTTTTCGCTACCTTATTAAGAATATTCTAGGAAAATGGAACATCCTACTTATCTATAGTCCTTACCAACACAGTTGGTTTTACCTCCATTAGAGCTGTAAATTACAGTGCTAGTCATCAAGCTGATAAAGATGAGTATAACCGGTGGGTGGTGGGTGCGGTGTTTTTTCAAGTGTTACATGAAGCTTGATGAATCAGGGCTAATAACTCTCTATGGGAAAACTTTTGACGTCAAATTTCAATTTCGTTGTAGTCATAGTCTTTTGACTAAAATTCCATTTTAATCATACTTTAGTCATCTGAATTGTTTGAGTTTTAGTCGTATTTTAATCTACTAAAATCTCCAGTACATTTTAGCCAACTAAAATAGTAATGCATTATTTAAGCATTTCTGTAGAATTGCCAAACTCAATATATACTCCTGGAGTAAAAATCTGATAATATGTTATTATTTATGGTATTAATGTTTGAACATGCACTACAGACACACATTTAGCCGTTGTGATATATAATGTCATTATAAATAAAACCAAGTTTCATAAACAAAAAGAAATATTGCTTTTTGATAAACAGAAGTTCAACTTTAAAATATAAAAAAATCCCAAAAAACTAAACTCTATTGGCTGTAATGCCATTGCACATATTCCATTGCACATATTATTTGAATATATTACTAACATTAAATTGTAAGAAAAAAAAAAGAAAAGCCTTTTTCTTAATTTTTTTTCTTTCAGCAGCTTAGTAGATGCCCCCTACTTTTGGGACCAGGGACATAACCTGAACAACTATCAAATAACTAAATAAATAGGCAAACAGGCATCATGGATAGTATGAATTGGCCATTGCCTGTTTATTGTTGGTATGAAATTATTTAATAATTATTGCAAAACATAGCAACTTTGACTGCTATTAACTAATCCTTCAAAAACAAAAAAATATTTGCCGCTTCTAACTGCTAACCTTTCTTTCTTAGGGGACACTAAAGTGTTTGCTCTCCTTTCATTCTTATGTTGTAGGGCAGTGTTAATTTTGACGTCTAATTTCAATTCAGTTTTATGCCCTGTACACACGATCAGAAATTCCACCAGCAAAAGTCGGATGTGAGCTTTTGGTCAGAAATTCCGACTGTGTGTGTATGCTACATCAGACTTTTGCTGGCAGAATTCCAGCCAGCAAAAGATTGCGAGCAGGTTCTCTATTTTTCGGTCGGAAAAAGTTCCTATCCAAAAATGCGTTCGTCTGTATGCAATTCGGACGCGCAAAAAATCACGCATGCTCGGAAACAATTCGACGCATGCTCGGAAGCATTGAACTTCATTTTCTCAGCTCGTCGTAGTGTTGTACGTCACCGCGTTCTTGACAGTCGAAAGTTCAGAGAATTTTTGTGTGACTGTGTGTATGCAAGGCAAGCTTGAGCGGAATTCATCCATCCAAGTTTTTTCTGACTGAGTTTCTGATCGTGTGTATGGGGCATTAGTCAGTCTTTTGACTAAAATGCAATTTTAGTTGTATTTTAGTCATCTGAATTGTTTTAGTTTTAGTTGTATTTTAGTTGACTAAAATCATGTTCATTTCGTCGACAAAAACATTTTCTTGGGCAAAATTAACATTTATGTGGACGAAAGTTTATATTTTTCTGGTTAAACTGCAGTCCGCTATGTAATGCATGCAGCATGACAAGGTTCCCCTTTGATTATTACCAAAAGGGCTGTGGTAAGGATGACATCGCTCTGTGTTCCACAGGTAGTTTCCTTGGAAAATATGGAATTTCCACTTGTTTTTGGAAATCCCACACATGAATAATTTTTTACACAGCTGCCACTTTTGAATAGAACACAGAGTATATCTAGCAACCATATTTCTATATCTCCCAACTGGGAGAACTAGGATCAAAAAAGAGGCACTTTTTAGTTTACATTGTTAGGCAAGATCAATTATTAACCACTTGCCGACCGCCTCCTGTAGATATACGTCAGCAGAATAGCACAGCTGCGCAAAGTAGCGTACCTGTTCGTTACCTTGCATTTGCCGCCATGCGCGCGGGGGCCTGCCGCAAGCTCCGTGAGTCGGGTCGCAGGTCCCGCGGACTCAATCACCGCGGGGATACCCGCGATCGCCTCATGGAGAGGACGAACGGGGAGATGCTGATGTAAACAGCATCTCCCCGTTCTGCCTAGTGACAGTGTCACTGATCTCTGCTCCCTGTCATCGGGAGCAGAGATCAGTGACATGACACACACAGCCCATCCCCCCTACAGTTAGAACACATCATCCCTAGTACTGACTTAACCCCTCCCCGCCCCCTAGTGGTTAACCCCTTCAATGCCAGTGTCATTTACACAGGAATCAGCGCAAACCAATCAATAAACACTTATTGCGATTTTTTTTTAACAAAAATATGTAGAAGAATATCGGCCTAAACTGAGGAAAAAAAATGTTTTTTTATATATTTTTGGGGGATATTTATTATAGCAAAATGTAAAAAATAATGTGTTTTTTTCAAAATTGACGCTCTTATTTTGTTTATAGCGCAAAAAATAAAAATCGCAGAGGTGATCAAATACCACCAAAAGAAAGCTCTATTTGTGGGGAAAAAAGGACATCAAGTTTGTTTGGGAGCCACATCACACGACCGCGCACTTGTCAGTTAAAGCGACGCAGTGCCGAATCGTAAAAAACGCACTGGTCAGGAAGGGGGTAAATCCTTCCAGGGCTGAAGTGGTTAATATTCTAAAAAAATGAATTCTGTCATGTTTTTAAATGTTATTTGATGACTGCCATGGGTATCAGCACACCATTTCCTTTTTCATTTAAAATGAACATTTTTAAAACGCTTTAATGAATTAAGAAAAAACAAAACAGTACAGTTGGCCCAATTTTTTTGTATAATGTGAAAGATGATGTTACACAGAGTAAAAAGATACCTCACATGTCACGCTTTAATTTTACGCACACTCGTGGAATGGCACCAAACTTCGGTACTTAAAAATCTCCATAGGCGATGCTTTAACATTTTTTACAGGTTACCAGTTTAGAGTTACAGAGGAGGCCTTGAACTAGAATTATTGCTCTCGCTCTAATATTCGTGGTGATACCTCATGTGTGGTTTGAATGTTGTTTACATTTGTGGACGCGACCTACGTATTCTGTGTGAAAACATGAGGGGATGGGGGTGCTTCAATTTTGAATTTTTTTTTATTGTTTATTTTATTTAAAACAAAATAATTTTTACACTTTCCCTTTAATTTATTTTTTTGATCACTTTTATTCCTATTATAAGGAATGTAAACATCTCTTGTAATAGTAATAGGGCATGCCAGGTGCTCTTTACAGCAAGATCTGAGGTCTATAAGTCCCCAGATCTTGCCTCTAGGCTGGAAAGCCTGAGATTGGGAAAACAAGAAAAAAATACGACCTCGGCTTCCCAGCAGTGCTCCCATCTGCCTGGGACCGGAAGTGACGACATAATGTTGCGCCTGGCCTCTGAAGGTCATAGAGATGACCAGGGACCGTCTGGTCTTTGGTCAGCTCTATGGTAAACAGCCGCCGCTGGCCGATTCATTCTCTGGCTCACCGATTGCATGGGTGAGCCTGGTAGAAGCACTGGGGGGCAGCAGGAGGGGGACATCCCCTCCCGCTGCCTGTAAAAACAATCAAGCGGCCGAACCGCTATGATTGTTTTTACTGTGCAGCAAATTGCCGGCAGAAAAAAAGATATCTGAATGATACCTGCAGCTGTAGGCATCATTCAGATATCTCCACTCACAATCCATGATGTCATATGACAGCCTGTAGTATGGAAGTGGTAAATAAAGAAATTTAGAGTTCCCATGATCTGATCTGAGGTTAACATTAGAGGATTGCAAGAACAGATTGGGTGAAGTGCAAGGAGAACAGATTTTTCATTCTTCACACAATTCAATATCAGGAATCAGTGCTGCTTTTTCCTTTTCTAATTTAGCTAAGCATTAACCAGAGCCATGTATATTCCATCACTTTTAAATGCTAAACGTTTATAGATTACCTTTCCAAATACGCCAACTCGCGTCTTGTCTATGTATTGTTCTTTTAATATTGTACTGGAAGAGAAGGAAATCAAGAGAGTTATTAAAAAAAAGAATACGTTGCTAATTAGCTGTTATGACATATTATATTTCATTGAAATAAGGTGGATGGTGTTGGTGCAATGTTATTATGGGCCTAGGATACTAGCTGCAATTTTTGGGGGCTGTAGACAGAAAGAGAACCCCTCTAGAACCCTAGAAACTACATAGATAAAATACAAGTTGAACTGTATTTTCGCCATCAAATCACTTCAAATGGGTTCCTCAAAAATACAATGCAAATAATGTTACATGCATCAATGCATACATTCTAAAGTATATATAAACCCTAAAAAGTAACTTCTCTTATTTGCTCCCTTTTGATCTGTTAAATAAATCATTGAAAGTAATTTGTTATATTGGTTCAAAAAAGTGCAAAATAAAACAAAAACTGTCAATCTGCTAGAAATCTTAAAGCGGTAGTAAATCGTTGGGCGTTTCTTTTTTTTTTGTACCCTGCAAGGTAAAGGCATAATGTGCTAGTATGCATTGCATACTAGCACATTATTTAAAACTTACCTTAGAGCGAAGCCCTCCAGCAGCGTGCTGTCACTGCTGACAAGGCTTCCATCTTCACCTGTCTTCCTTCCTGGTTCGCGGACTCCATCTGTGTGACTGGCCGGAGCCGGATCCTATGGATCAAAGTAGTTCAATTCGTTCTGCACTCCTGTGACCCATTTTTAGCAGACAGCAGGCTGAAGCCTGCTGTCAGCTGACGCCACAGAGCCGGTCCAAGCTCGGGAAAGATTGTGACCATATGGCTGGGATACGCCCACATTCCTGGACTGGCACCTGGCTCAGCCTCTCAGCAAGCTGCTGAGAGCCTAAGCTGGCTGCTCCCAACCCCCCCACAGCCCAGAGCTCCAGTGAGCATGGGGGGGGCAGAGCAGAGAGACGGTGGCTGACAGTCACCAGCTCACTGCTCAGGGAGTTGTGAGAACTGAGCAATCGGTGGTGTTTGTTCTCAGTCTTAGAGCTGGCGGGGGATATGTGCAACATTGGACCAATGCTGCATCCACCTAGGTAAATATGATTAAAAAAAACATTTCCATACTTCTCTTTTAATATTTAATATAATTTAATATAATAAATTGGCATATTGACTGTAGCCGTTCCATTTTTGGGGAACATCTTAAAATTCATGTTGGCACAAAGTGATTCATAGCCCCAACATAGTTTCTGGTTTACAATAACTTGTTTTTCCTATAATGGAAGAAATGTGCTAACAGTCACCTGTAAGTAAAATTTTGTACTGAAAATAACAGCAGATTGCAGTGAGGCTGACCTGATCATCTAGATCTGCTTTTTTTAACCTTCTAAACACAGAGGAACCCCTGAAATACCTTTCTGGTCTCAAGGAATCCCTGCTAAAAAAAAAAAAAACTATGTCTACAACTCATGATACATTAGTATGATGGTAAGTGAGAACACTGCTTCTTACACATGTGGTTATTGGGAAGAATTCCCCCCTTACAGATAGTTGAATTGGGAATTTATCTAAGAGGCAGAAATTGCTTATTGCTCAAGGAACCCCTAGCAACCTCTGGAGGAACCCTAGTTGAGAAACCCTGATCTAGATTCATCCTTGTACAACCCTATCCAGCTTCAATGTCCATTTAGAATAGATGGCGCAGTGTAAATTACCTCAGTGCAATCAGCTGATCTCTCTCTTGGCAACTTCCCAGACCTTTCCTCACTTCATGTAAAAGCTTTGTTCCTTGAAATCCACTTCCACGTCCATCGAATTTTACGACTATTGTACTGTAGGAACTGACCAGCACAGTTGTCCAATCGATTTCAAACCTCTCTGACACACTCTGACTTCCTGGGCTGCCATCACTAGAATAGTAACAAAAAAAGAATAAAAAATAGACACATTGCTTATAAATAAGTAACACATTAATAATATAAGTTTGAGTTTTGTTTTCCGCAGCACAGTTTCACTTTACCATTTGAGGATAATGCCTATGTTTCATTCTTCCATTGGAGGATTCTGCCTCTTCACCACAAAAAAAACAAAAAAACAAAAAACAGCACATGTGCTTTTATCTCTCTGTAGCCAGTTACCAGCACTTGAGGTAACCCTCAGTATCCATCTGTGGCAAATGTGTAATTGCCTTTCAAGCCCAGTGTATGTGTGTCAACCCCAGGGAACCCAGTCCCCAGAACAGTTAGGCTAATCCCTCACATTTATTAGGTGTTCCATGCCAAATATCAGTCTAATCTGAATTGATTCTTGGCCATGTGATAATTTAATATCAACTGTCTCATTTCCTGTGTATTCATTCCTGGCACCATCTCCCACATTCCCAGCAACATATCCATTGTCCTTGGACTCCATGACAGTGCCCTCTAATAATAAATGTACATGTAAAAAATCTCAGTGTCCTCCTTTTAACTTTCATTGTCCCCAATTTCACTGACACACTTCTCCTGTTTCATTGTGGGTCCTCCCCACAACTTTTGAATTCTATGGACTACCTTAGTGGAGATGGTGGGGAGTGTATCAGCAGTTATGAAGACCATAGTACTGCTGACACACTCCCCATCACCTCCACTGTTCCCAAATAACCTACATCAGCTTTAGCTGTCTGTTTTCTGGATGCTGATTTTGACCTCTAATCCTCCTTTATTACACTCCCTGTTTAAACAGTTTGGCTCTCATGCTGCTAATTTATAATTATTCAGTTTTGTGAATGGGTGTCTAAATGCATTGTGAGGAACACTTCTCCACCCCTACCATTTATCTGTATGGCTATGACCATAGACTTTAATGATTTTGTTGCTTAATATGGACAGATTAATAGCTATCATTTGTGAGTCAAATGATGAACTGATCTGATAGATGTCATACCTTCCCTCTCCTCTCCTGCACATATTTCCCACTTCATACCCTCCACACTCATCTCCTGAAAATACAGACCACATTCATACCCTTCACATGCCTCTCCTGCACATACCTCCCCTGTCCCTCTGCACTCCTTTCTTGCACGTACTGCCTGCTATCACACCCTCTGCACTCCTATCCTGCACATACTGCCCTCTGTCATGTCCACCTCTCTCCTGCACATTCTGCTTACAGTCATACTCTCTGTACACATCTCCTGCACATACTGCCTGTCATGCCCTCCACACTCTTCTCTTGTACATACTGTCCACTGTCATACCCTCCACACTCCTCCTCTGCACATACTGTCTAATTTCTTACTCTCTACACTTCTCTCCTGCACATACTACCCGCTATCATACCCTCTGCACTCCTCTCCTGCATATACTGTCCATTGTCAAACCCTCAGTATTTCTCTCCTGCACATACTGCCTATGGTTATATGCTCTGCATGCCTCTCCTACACATACTGCCCACTGTCCTACCCTCAGTACTTCCCTCATGCATATACTGTCAACTGTCATACCCTCAGTACTTCTCTCCTACATATACTGTCCATTGTCATACCCCCAGTACTTCTCTCCTGCATATACTGTCCATTGTGATACCCTAAGTACTTCTCTCCTGCACACACTACCTGCTGCAATACCCTCTGCACTCCTCTCCTGCACATACTGTCCATTGTCATACCCTCAGTACTTCTCTCCTGCATATACTGCCCACTGTCATACCCTCAGTACTTCTCTCCTGCATATACTGCCCACTGTCATAACCTCTGCACTCCTCTCCTGCACACATCGCCAGCTGTTATTGCATGCACATTATTTTACAGCATATAGTATACTGTCCCCTAAGATACACTGTTTGTTATATCCCCAATCCTTTCCCGTTCTGGAACAGGTACACTTTTGTTAGTATACAATATTATTCAAAAAGGCTTTACAAAGAGTTAATGTGCAAAGTGTAGCAGGTAATGCCAGTGACAGCTAAAAAATAGGTGCTACTTAGGGACCGGTGCACCCAAAAAGTGACATGAAACCCGTTGGATTGAACCAATCCTTGGCGTCTTATATGTCTTGAAAATTTCAACAGTGGGTTCCCCCTGCTATAATTATGATTGAAGTATTTCTTGTGCACCTAGAAATGTTGAATATTTATATCTCCAGTTGCATTCCCAACTATATGGCATTACTAACATAGCTACCATTTAGCATGGTCAGATTACCATAAATGGATCCTTTTGGACACCAACATTTGTTGCCAAAAGCAATGTCCCTCTGCTAGGATCACCTTTTACACAGAAGATTTCCTTGTTTTACTGATCCTAACCTGACTTAGAATATTGTGATATATACAACTATATGAAATGATTGTATTTTTACTAAAGATAGAGGGAAAAATATGTGGCTGATAATTACTAGGCCTAATTCTAAATCTGGCCCAGCCAATAAGATTTAAATCTACCATGGATTTTACCTTAACGCTTTCAAAGTACTAGTGCTGATACATCTGAAGTGCAAGTTTGCTTTTAGGCCTGCTTCAAATGGGCTTCCCCTTGTATAAGAGTAGTGTGAACAACAAGCATTTGTAGAGCCAGCAAGCTTTGTTTAAGGATTTAAAGTACCATTCAAATCCAGTTTGTAAATGTTGAAAACAGATCCTAATGGGAGTGTTGATTGCCACTTTAGGCAAGCTGCTAGCAGGCTTCAGCAGAATCCCATTACTATCTGTGTTCAACATTTACAAACTGGAGCTGAAAGGTACTTTAACCTCCCTGGCAGTATTCCCGAGTGTGGCTCATTTTCAGCACCAAAACGCTAACTCCAAGCCACACTCAGGATTACACTGCAGTATCCAGATACAGGTACTTACCTTGTCACTAGGATCCCGCAATGTACTCCCGCTGTGTCCCCTAACCAGTTTCTCCCTTCGATGCTCTGTGTCCTGGGTTCCACTCCCTGCGAGCGTCGCCACGCATGGGGTCGGAACCGGCGGCAAATTAAAAAGTATAAAACATAACACACACTCAATACATTGTAATTTGTAGGATTACATTACTTTATCAAATCATTTGACATCAGTTTTGTCCTTAGTGCTTTGTCCAGTGCCCTGCCTGCAGTTTTACCAATTTTTCTCCCATTCTTTCTGCCTGGAAACTTTAGAACATCCATGGCATCCAAAAAGCGTCCCTCTAAGTCAAAAGCGGTTTATGATCAGCTTGAAAACAGTGATAGTGAATTCGTAGGGAAATTCATCATCAGACACTGAAAGTAATGACAGCGACGATTCTGTGACTGAACCCAGTGATGTGCGAACTTGGTGCTCTATTGACTGTGGTACGGATCATGCAGCATCCCCAATATTCCCATTTACTGGAGCAGCTGGTATGAAAGTAGATGTTGAAGATGATAACCCCTTGGTATACTTACAACTATTTCTGACCGATGAGGTTATTGAAAAAATAGTTACTTGGCCAAACCGGTACTAAGAGCAACAGTTAGCTACTACGCATCAGAGGTATCGACAGAGCTGACCAAGCAATGACATTCTACCCAGCAATGAGGAAACACCAGAAGAAGTACTACAAGAAGATCTTTAGGCATCTTCTTGATCAATGCTTGTGGAATGCCTACATTATGCTCCAAAAAAAAGAGTGACAAGCCTGTGATTCATTCTGACTTCATTTGGAAAGTTGCCGAATGGATCTTTGTGAACTACCAAACACCAATAATGGCTATGAATAGAGCTGGACATTGTGCTGTTGGCGTTCTGAAGCCAGAACGCCTGACTGGTAGTCACTTCATGGACTACATCCCACCAACCGAGAAATGGTCAGCACCTACAAGGATGTGCGTGGTTTGTTGATCGAAACAAGATGACAGTAGAAAGAAAATCTGAAAGGAAACCAGGTTTCATTGTCCTGATTAAGACGTCGGACTTTGTGCAGTCCCATGTTTCAAAACGTATCATACCCGGGATGTTTACCTAACCAATATGCAGTGTCTAGTATTACAGTGACTATGTCAGAAACCATGAATCAGACCAAGACAGAAGTACAGTTAAATCACACTTGTTTAACAATAAAAGTAAATAGAACAAACGTAGTCAAAACATAGCCAAAGTTCGGTAACTGGAATGGATAGTCAGACAAGTCAGAAAGTCAGGAAGCCAGGAATCAGCGTAGTGGAACAGCAAGCAGGATCTGGAGCCAGAAGGAATGTCAGCCAAGCAAGTCTTTAACAGGAGTGCAGGAGAAAGTCTCTGTGATGTTGACCAAGGCGAAGGCAGAGATCATCTGGGCTGGACGGCTTAAGTAAACAGGACCACAGAGGGCAGATGGCTAATACCCCAGCCTGGGATCTCAAGCAAAACACTGGACTCTTTGGCTTCAGCAGTGATGGTCCTCACACGGATCAGGCACGGTTAGTGAATCCCCATAAAACAAAGGCTTTGCATAGTATAAAACCGTCACATTTATTTTACACTTCAAAAGACAAATGGAGACTTACAATAAGGTAGAGTGAAAATCACATTAAAAGAATAGAGCCAGCCAGCTCTTGCAAAACAGCCCGTAGCTTCCGGGACTAGCGCAAATTGCGGTGACGTCAAAGTGATGTTAAAGAAATCATCTACTTTGAGGGGTGGTTAGGCTGTGGTGTGATAGTAAACATTTTTATGAATTCTCTGCAAGATGGATTTGTACTCTTAGATCTTTTTGACACTTGCTTTTGACCAAAAGCTTTGCCACTGGCAATAATGCTCAATGCCTCTGTTCCTGCCTTGCACTGTCAGTATTTCTAGCTGGCTTGATGATTTGATGCCATGACTAAGGACTAATGTTTGAAATGCGTAGGCTGTTTTACAGCTCTGTACATGTATTTAATAAAGGAATTAAAGAAACTATTTTGGATGTCATCCTGAGTGCCGACCATCCCTTTCCTTATTCTGGCTTGATGATTTTGCCTGCATGCAGAAGCAAATAGAGTTTCCACACAGCTGCTTGCTACAAACAGGAAGTGGCTGGAGCTGCTCTGTCCTAGTTCTCAATCTCCCAGTGCATTCTGGAATATAGGAACCTCCACTGCCTCTCCCCCAGTGTCTAGCTAACACTTTATAAATGCTTCACTAACACGTCATATATTCTGGTGCTGTTGAGGTGCCGTTACAGAGTATTACCACGGAAATCAATGGAGAAGACTGACAAGCGCTGATGCCTCTTGAAAGCAACATGCTACTCATTTTTTAAAACAACGCAAAGCTACCGCTCCTGTGTGTACTTTACTGTGCGATGCCCATTGTAATATTGATGGTAGGCTTTGAAGAGCTTACAAAATGCTGAATAAATGCCGCTTAAACATATAGTTTTAATACATGTGTAAACAAGCCCTTAGTGAGTTTCCACTTTGTACAAGCCCAAATCCTTATTACAATGTTCTTAAATAATTACCTGAAATTCACTGGTACGGGGAGCAAATTGAGTATTTAACAGAGAAGTGGGCAAGTACATACTGCACAAGCTCACTGGAATTTGAAATCACAACTCAGATTACGGTAAGCTGAGTGGCCTTTCTGATATTAATCCCCATGAGCAAGCTCCAGTGGGCGGAGTGAAATGTGTTGGGGGGGCGTGGCCTGGTGGGGGTCCAAACTGAGATTGCCATTCACTATCACAGAGCAGGCTTTGAATTAATGTACGCCTCCTGGGACAACTATCACGTTCTGATATTAAAATTTAAAGGGCTTTGCTGTCGCCTGCCATTGATTATTTCACTCTGCAATGCACTATTGCTCTTTGTACAATGTTAAAGAAAGTGGCAGACCAAATGCATTTTGCAAGCCCTAAAAATAAGTGTTGAGGTCACACGCTAATAATAATAACATAGCGATTTACACATATAGAAAAAAAATTATATATATCTATATCTATATATATATATAGATATATATATCTATATATATAGATATATATATACTGTATACTGTATATACAGACACTAATTGGTAACTTCAGCAATTGCTTACTCGGCCTATATAGTACACAAAATTTCCCTGCACCTTATATCCAGGAGGTGGTAAACAACAACAATCTGTGATGACAGCTTAGTACATGAGCTTCCTATACACAAGCCAGCAGCTTAATGAGATGGAGATAAGTATTCAAAGGGAAGGGTGCAAGCTCAGCACCAGAAAAAGTAATTTCGGCTTGGCCGATTATTTATTACCTCTCCAAAATTGGCTGCTCACCCACCCCTGTGTACAAACACATTCTGAGGCCAAGTAAGATTTCTTCCATATTTTTTGAGAAACAATAATATTAATAGCATAATTAATAATATTAATACTGCAGAGTAAGCCCTGCAAATCCACACACAGTGTAATCCACCACAGTGAGGATGACAAGTTCGGAAAGCTCAGAGTCTAATTAGGAATCATGTCACTTAAAGAGAAGCATGTTATTTTTCATTGTCAGTAGCTTGGTTAATGAACACAGTGTACTCTTACAAGTGCAATGGTTTGACGACTTCAAGCTCAGGGGTATGAGTGAACACAAATGCTGTATATAACTATGGCTCCAAGGGTATTTAAACATTGGTACTTTGGTATTAAAGAAAAGAGAAACATTGTAAGTGTGTGGAGATGGGGACTTAACTGGGTTTAAAAAAAAGATAGTGGGAGATTTAACTAAAAAAGCTCAAACCCATATCTGAAATATCAGTCTTGGGTGGATTGACCTTTTAACAAATTACAAGAATAAATCAGAACTCCAGTTAAAGTCATTAAAAGAGAAAAACACAACCTTTTCTACATTACTCACACATCAGCAAAGAACACCAGATGGCACCAACTAAGGCCAGCATTAGTAAAATCTTTAATGATAAAAAGACACCACAAGCCTTCCAGTCATGAGGATCCTGTTAATGGCTATTATTCATCAGACAAGTGCATTGCTTTCTTTAGCATGTGAGTTGCTAAATGTCTTTTTTATCATTAAAGGTTTTACTAATGCTGCACTTAGTTGGTGCTCCCTGGTGTTCTTTGCTTGCATTATAGAGATTACTCCAGTAGCAGCTTTATATACAGTGCAGTGCACCTTTTTTCTACATGGATTTTTAATATGGACTTTTTAAAAATAGACTTTTTTGATTCCTTTTAACTGACAATTTTTTTCAGTTTTTAAGAAGGAAAGGGAAGGGAAGAAAGTGCCAAACCGGCATAGTGTAGCACAATTTATTAAGTAAAATACCATATAAAACAAATAGAACTCACAAGTGGGTGAGGGGGAAAAAGGATGACATTCCGCAGTGGATTGTAATGAGCTGGGTGCTGTGTGGTAGTCCTTGGTGGAGAAGAAAGCCGGCTGTGGTGGCGAGCAAATTTAGCCTGGAGTCCATGCAGGGAGACCAGCGTCAGGCTGCCCTGTGTGACCATGATGGTTTATCCAGAAATCGGATGTTTGCCCAAAGACGACGTGTCCAGCTGGAGTAGTCAGAGGAGCTGTCAGTCCAACTGCTGTGTGAGCAAATCGGGATGCGTTTCGGGAGCTTAACCACGCCTCCTTCATCAGCCTGATTGTTTGAAAATACCTCCGGGAATTTTTAGAGCTGCTAATTATCCTCATGACATCCAGGTTAGTGAGATACATGTCTTTGAGCAATTGCCAGTATGGCGGTGCCAGGAATGTCAGCTCTTAGTATTTGCAAATAAAAACATTATTAAGATACTGGATTAACCACTTCCCGACCAGCCGCCGCAGTTGCACTGCGGCAGGTTGGCTCCCCTGGGCGAAACGAGATTACCTTACGCCAGCTTGCCTTTTGGCCACTAGGGGGCGCGTGCACATGCCCGCAGCGCAACACCGGAGCTGATGCGCGTGCCCGACTGTCATGATGGCTGCCGCACACTTGCGATTACTCCACACGGAGACAGAACAGAGATCTGTCAATGCAAACAGACAGATCTCTGTGCTGTCAGGCGTGAGGAGAGCGATCTGTTGTTCCTACTAAGTAGGAACAACAAATCGCTCTCCTCACTCAGGCAGTCCCATCCCCCCACAGTTAGAATCACTCCCTAGGACACACAATTAACCCCTTGATCGCCCCCTAGTGTTAACCCCAAAAGTGTAAGATCTGTCCGCTATAATGTCGCAGTCCTAATAAAAATTGCTGATCACCGTCATTACTAGTAAAAAAAAAATAATAATAAAAATGCCATAAATCGTTCCCCTATTTTGTAGATGCTATAACTTTTGCGCAAGCCAATCAATATAGGCTTATTGCGATTTTTATTACCAAAAATATGTAGAAGAATACATATCGGCCTAAACTGAGGAAATAATTTGCTTTTTTAAAAAAAAATTGGGGATATTTATTATATTTATTATTAAAAGTACAAAATATTGTTTTTTCTCAAAATTGTCGCTTTTTTGTTGTTGTTTATAGTGCAAAAAATAAAAACCGCGGAGGTAATCAAATACCACCAAAAGAAAGCTCTATTTGTGGGGAAAAAAAAGGATGGCAATTTTGTTTGGATACAACGTTGCACGACCGCGCAACTGTCAGTTAAAGCGACGCAGTGCCGTATCGCAAAAAATGGCATGGTCATTGAGCAGCCAAATCTTCCGGGGCTGAAGTGGTGAAAGACTAATGTAGCAAACTAAATTGGTAAATTGAAACAAAATATAACAAAGTTATAATTGTGCTACACTATGCCGGTTTGGGGCTTTCTTCCATTCCCTTCCTAAAAAACAATTTGTTTTTTATATTTTTTGGGGGATATTTATTATAGTAAAACGTAAAAAATATTGCTTTTTTTTAAAGTTGTCGCTCTTTTTTTTGTTTATAGCGCAAAAAACGCAGAGGTGATCAAGTACCATCAAAAGAAGGCTCTATTTATGGGAAAAAAAGGACGTCGATTTTGTTTCGGTGTAACGTCGCACGACCGCGCAATTGTCAGTTAAAGCAACGCAGTGCCGAATCGCAAAAAGTGCTCTGGTCTGGAAGGGGGTAAATCCTTCCGGGGCTGAAGTGGTTAAACAAAGTAGTAGCGAGAGGCAGTGGCAGCCGCTCATGTAGGGTGCAGGGGCACTGCCCCCCCCCCCCCCCAATCCATGCGCCCGGCCCCTAATCTACATGCAGGGCGCCGGACGCATGGATTCCAACAGGGTTTTTTTTTTTTTTAAAGAACATGATTGAAAAAAAACACAGGGTGACTATTAGGCAGCTGGGAATGCAGGAATAGGCCTTTAAACTGAAATCTGCATAAAATCTCAGCTGCCTATATTTCTGGATCTTGTGGGCATTTTGATATGCAGTTTTTAAGGAAGGTATACATCCTAATAGTGACATAGCTTGCCCACCCCTTCCCACATCAAACAGAAGTGTTGAAGCTTTGCCCATTTAGGATGGCTGGCCTTTGATTGTTGTAAAGCAGCTTGTCAGAACATCCAGCAACTTTAAAAATAAATGGAATAGCTGGTAGTATATGGAGAATATTTAATGTACCAACATCCACATCAATCAAGTACACACAAAAAATCTGTAAATTGCTAATAACTTCATATATGTATTAAAAAGCTAGTATTTTTATAACCAACCATCAAAATATTGTACAACAATGAAATGATTTGTACAGCATGGACTCTTCATCTATGTAACAATCTCCCAGCAAGATCCCATCAGTATGTGGTACATCAATATACAATATTAATTTACTTATGTATTCTATCCAATCACCAGTATCTTCACAAAGGGATGACACAGTCTACTTCCTCAGGAGATATGGAGGTTATAAAGTCTGAAAGATATAAATATATCCTAAATAGATATCGACTGTATCTAAAAAACACGTAGCGAAAATATTTGTGATTTGATAGAATACAATAATATGAAGATTCTGAGCGGTACAAATAATTTTATTGCAGTATTAGGTTTTAATGGTTGGTTATAAAATACTAGCTTTTTAATACATACTGTAAAAGACGTTATATTTTGACAATTTTGCTGGTTTTGCTGGATGTTGGTACATTATTGAATTATACTGCTCTAACTGACTCCAAGTTTTGATGATGATGAGAATGTGTATATTGGGCTCCATTCACAAAGCGGTATCTTACCGCATCAAAGTATGCGATAAGATACTGCACATCGTTTTAAAAAAAAATTTTTGCCATTCACTAAAAGATGCTACTAAATTACCGCAGGCACTATTTTATGAAGTCATGCAGTATTTTAGTAGTGAAAGCTGGTGGTAAATTACTGCCGGCTGTAGCCGGCGTCCTTAACAAACACTGTAAATAGCTGGTTGTTAAGGAGCGGGTGGCTGCCGTCATCCTGCACAACCAGTAAACAGCATGGTTGTTAAGGAGTGGGTGGTCACTGCGTCCTTAACAAGTTCTTAATGGGATTAGGGCCTGGGGAGTTTCCTGGCCATGGACACAAAATTTCCACGTTTTGTTCCCCAAGCCACTTAGTTATCACTTTTGCCTTATGACAAGGTGCTCCACCATGCTGGAAAAGGCATTGTTCCTCACTAAACTGTTCTTGGATGGTTGGAAGGAGTTGCTCTTGGAGGATGTTTTTGTACCATTCTTTATTCATGGCTGTGTTCTTGGGCAAAATTGTAAGTGAACCCACTCCCTTGTCTGGAAAGCAACCTCACACATGAATGGTCTCAGGATGCTTTACTGTTGGCATGACACAGGACTGATGGTAGCACTCACATTTTCTTTTCCAGACTAGGTTTTTTTCAAGGATGCCCCAAACAGTTGGAAAGGGGATTCATCAGAGAAAATGACTTGTTTTTCCAGGAGAGAAGTGGCTTCTTTGCTGCCCTTCTTGACACCAGGCCATCCTCCAAAAGTCTTCTTCTCACTGTGCATGCAGACGTACTCACACCTGCCTGCTGCCATTCCTGAACAAGCTCTCCAGTGGTGGTGCCCCATTTCCGCAGCTGAATCAATTGTAGGACATGGTCCTGGCACTTGCTGGACTTTCTTGAGCGCCCTGAAGCCTTCCTCACAAATGCAGTGGAAATGAGTTTATGGGATTAGGTCCATGTTCATGGCAAAGAGGGACTTTGCAATTAATTGCAATTCATCTGATCACTCTTCATAACATTCTGGAGTATATGAAAATTGGCATTATAAAAACTGAGGGGGCGGACTTTGTGAAAATTAATATTTGTTTTATTCTTAAAACTTTTGGCCATGGCTGTATATCTCCATTGCTGCTTGAAGAAGCAGATTCTGTCTGCGAAACGAGTCCAGTTTCAATTTCCTTCCAATTATCCTTTATAGCAGTAATTTTTCTCCAACTGAAATATATGTAATAAATGGGTTGTTTTTGTGTACATAGCATACTGGGTGGAGGCAGTATGGGAATGTATTTGATCACCAGAATGAGACATTATTCTGAATTGATTTTAAGAGAATCATTTAGTATGTAAAAAATAAATGTTCGGTTTTACAGTAAATGCAGATATCTGTAAATTCTTTGATCAGCGCCTTAAATTTTCCCTTTGGTTTTTTGACCACTTGCAAAGTTAAGCCTTTTTTTCTATTTTAATGGTTGGTTATCAATAAATACTAGCTTTAAATAAATATATGAAGTTATTGGCAATATTTTTGGTACCCTAAAGTCCCATTTATACATGTTTTTGGTCGACTGAAGAAAAACTCAGTGCTTGTAGAAATTTGTGGAGTTGGGAACACATCTGCAAAAAAAACTAAAGAGGTTATAAATGATGCAAAAAGCTAAGTCAGCATTCATTTAAAAATAATGCATCAGCTTTGGGTGGACTAAGCATTTAAATGTAAACTAGCTCACTTTAACTGTGAAAGTAGCAGATAATAGCATTTCAGTTCTATGTACGTTTACCATTTCCTTCTCCTCCAAAGTATTATTCTGTATGTATGCTGTAAAATGTTAACCCAGGGCACAAAGTGGCAATTGCCACTTAAACTATGACATTTTATATTATATTGATTTATGCGTGTTCTCACCGGGCACTTCTATCTTAAATGTCCAGTTTTTACATTCCTCTTCCTTTACAAGCCATGTTTATATCTAGAAATGTTCAATTTTCTACATTCCATGGAAAAGTCAAGGTTGAAAAAGAATTTAACTCGTCATGTGAGAGACTGACATTTGAAATTTAATATTAGGGATATATTTCTGGATATTAGCCAAATGTCAAACTGGAATGAAAAAAAAAGAGCCAACACTATGCTGAAAATACACAAAGTATAGAAATAAAATGGAGAGGCCCTAATGGGTTTGAAATGTTATTAACAGTTTCTGCCTGTGAAATAAAATTAATTTTTTGACTGTAATTTATTTACCTAAATACGATTTAAGGAAATTACCATCTTTGATTGCTTTTCCCTAGTCCCTTTTGTAAGCCAAATTTTAAAGTATAGTTCTGTTCATTTTTAAGCTCCTCTACATTTGCAGCTCATAATTTTTCAAACACTGCAGTTAAAGTTGAATTACAGCTGAAATACATAGATGAAATATTGTTATGAACTTTTTGTGTTTCTGTCCATTCAGCTCTACCACACTTTTTTTTAATCAATACAAGGCATTCTTTGATTGGATGAGGTACAGAGGTGGAGCGATAGTCTCACTATCTCCCCCATATCTATTCAAAGAACACCTTGTATACACTGAAACAAAGTGTTCTATGAATGGTGGAAGTGCCAAGCAGCCCCTTGTGGTTTCTAGAAAGAAGGGAAGGTGCTTGGCACATGACCCAAAAGATCGCTGTTATCACTATAGGAGCGCACACTACTACGGTGATTGTCAGTTTCCACAGCGTTTCCTAAGGTATGAGATATGCATACTCACATGGTACAGGCTGGGCCAATGTAAATTTGCAATACAAATAATACATAGGGGTTGATTTACTACAAGCAAATAGACTGTGCACTTTGCAAGAGCAGTTGCTCCAGGGCTTAGTAAATGAGCAGAAGCTCTGCTGATTTTTCTATCATCCAATCATGTGCAAGCAAAAATGCTGTTTTTTTTAATTTTTTTATTCTTTGCAACATGAAGCCTTACCTCATTTACTAAACTCTGGAGCAACTGCACTTGCAGAGGGCAACTGCACGTTTCAAAGTGCACAGTCTTTTTGCCTTTAGTAAATCAACCCCATAGAGTTCAGCTTTAAGCTACAAACTTTCTGCACACATTGATGGTTGACATTTAACAAGACTACTACTGCACTGATAATAGAAAATTTACTAAAGAATATGCATGTTAGACCACATCTCGCTATAGCCCACTTTGTGTCATGTGTCTTTTTTTCTTATTTTAGGTTCCTGCCTTTAAAGTTTCCTATTGTTCTGGGATGTTGGAAGCTCAGTTTAAATTAATATTTCAAAAACCTTTATCTTGTTTTAAATATTTTTGTATAGTGACTGCTTTTAACAAAATTTGCAGATGGGACGGCCATATAATTTAGTGTAATACAGTATACACTCACGGGCCACTTTATTAGGTACACCTTGCTGGTACCGGGTTGAACCCCCTTTTTGCCTTCAGAACTGCCTTAATTCTTTGTGGCGTAAATTCGACAAGAAACCAGTGGTGAGATGATTTAATCTTTGTGACACGGTGCATTATCCTCCTGGAAGGAGCCATCAGAAGATGGGGACACTGTAGTCATAAAGGGATGGACATGGTCAGCAACAATACTCAGGTAGGCCGTGGTGTTTAAACAATGCTCAATTGGTAATAAGGGGCCCAAAGTGTGCCAAGAAAATATCCCCCACACCATTACACCATCACCACCAGCCTGAACTGTTGATACAAGGCAGGATGGATCCATGCTTTCATGTTGTTTATGCCAAATTCTGACACTACCATCTGAATGTCGCAGCTGAAATCGAGACTCATCAGACCAGGCAATGTTTCTCCAATCTTCTATTGTCCAATTTTGGTGAGCCTGTGTGAATTGTAGCCCCCTGTTTTTAGCTGACAGGAGTGGCACCCGGTGTGGTCTTCTGCTTCTGTAGCCCATCTGCTCCAAGGTTTGATGTGTTGTGCATTGAGACAGAGTATTCTGCATACATTGGTTGTAATGAGCGGTTATTTGAGTTACTGTTGTCTTTCTATCATATTGAACCAGTCTGTCAAGTCTTCTCTGACATCAACAAGGCATTTCCATCCAAACAACTGCCACTCACTGGATATTTTCTCTTTTTTGGACCGTTTTCTGTAAACCCTAGAGATGGTTGTGCATGAAAATCCGAGTAGATCAGCAGTTTTTGAAATACTCAGACCAGCCCATCTGGCACCAACATCCATGCCACGTTCAAAGTCACTTAAATCCTCTTTCTTCCCTAATTTGATGCTCGGCTTAAACTTCAGCAAGTCGTCTTCATTATGTCTAGATACCTAAATGCATTGAGTTGCTGCCATGTGATTAGCTGATTGGCAATTTGTGTTACCATGAAATTGAACAGGTGTACCCAATTAAGTGACCGGTGAGTGTACATTCACACTTACCTCCTTTATAACAGTACAGCAGTATGCCTGTGCCTGCCTTCTTTCCTACTAAAATCCAATAGGCACCTCAGAAAATAGATTTCAAATGAAAACTGTGGGAAGGTTATTGAGCAAACGTTTTCAGCTTGGGCTACATTGACAGACTCACAACTCACTCTAGGTGATTTCCCTTGTAATAATTACATCACAGTAGTTAAGCAAAGATGTTCATTATATTGTCTGGACACTGAATGGACACACGGAGCTGCAGCTTGGCTCAGGTGCCCCCATAGCAAGCTGCTTGATGAGGGGACACTCGTCAGGGAGGAAGTGCCAGGAACAGCAAAAAGGGACCTGAGAAGAGGAGGATCGGGGCTGCCATGTGCAAATGCAACTGCACAGAGCAGGTAAGTATAACATGTTTGTTATAAAAAAACAAAAAACAAAACATCACTTTACAATCACTTTAAACCCCAAAACAAACATTTATTATATTGCCCTATATTATACAGCCCCTAACCTGTCCACCTTTAGGAGATCCCTGAAAACTCACTTATTCAAGGAAGCCAATCCCACACCCACATAACAACCCCATCAAATAATTTCCTGCATTTATTACCTTTTGTACCACCACTTCCTCCCTTTAGAATATAAGCTCTACGAGTGGGGCCCTCTGGTCCCTTCTGTATTGTACTGTAATTGTGCTGTCCCCCCTCTACACTGTAAAGCGCTGCATAAACTGTAACAATAGCATGTGCTCAGAGTTAAATAGGCCAACTAATTATAGGGACTAGACAAATTAATACACAGATATAATATTAATAATTATATCGATTTCTACACGCTATATAAATCGTGAATAATAATAATAATAATAATGCACATTACCAATTCTTAGATTTGGTGTCTGCATTCGTTTTCTTGTTTAAGCTTTCTTTCTTTTATTTTCTCATGGTAATCTGGCCACTAAGTATTTTTCAACAGAACAGGCTATCTTGCAGATGTAGCAGTTAGAGGTTGGGACAAATCATTTACCACTGACAGGGGTGCTTACAATGATCCGCTTTTATTTATTCATGTAAAAGCTTTATTCCAAAAGGAGTGAAAACTGTTTCTGTAACTGCATATAAAGTATTAGCTGGAATTTGGCTTCAGTTTGTTAGTGTAAAATCTCGATCAGCTAGAACATCTAACACTCCCCTCCCCCAAGACTAAAGCAGGCCATACACGGTCGAATTTCGAACGAATTTTCTTTCAAAATCAGAAAGTTCTTTTTTTTTTGTGATCCGATGATGCCACCATTGATTTTCAAAATTCGGCCGACCAAGCCTTCAATTTCACCGCATGTTGCTACAGAAAAGAATTTTCTTGGCCGGGAATCTTCTTTTCTCTCCGTAAATTTTCTTTTCTTATTACATTTCTCGCACAATTCTCCCATCATTGATTAGAAAATCGTTCGTTTTTCTAAAAATTTCCAACATGTCCGATTCCTCAAATTTGATTGCCGCACGAAAATCGGCCGTTGTTGCAGCCCGCTAATAGTGCGAAATTCATACGAAAATTCTTTCATACGATTTTCTAATGAAAATTCTTACGAAATTAGAACCGTGTATGGCCGGCATAACAATGCTGCTGTCCAAAGATGCCCCTGTGCTCCTTCATCCAGAGTGGGGGCACTCTAATACAGAAAGTGTGTTACTGACCAGATCACCAGGTGAAAACAGAGGGATTAAACCTAAAAAATGTAAAACAAATTCAGCCACCACATCTAATAATTGATAAGATGCAATATATCTTTTTTTTTTTGGTTTTGGGTTTAATGCCGCTTTAAAACCAGCTCTGAAAGGTAATGTATCTGATCATACTCACACAACAAGCAGGAGAGGATAATGTGCCGTGTTTATAAAGGTTGCTGGCTTGATAATCTGCATCGGCAATTCTTTAAAACAAAAAGAGAAAGAAAGAGCATATTAAGGTTCATTTCAGGCTTGGGATTGACTTGGCACAGAGATGCCCCTGGTTTAGTTCAGGTCAAATTAAGCACAAAATCATTAAGTGAATCAGCCAGTCAAGCATTCGTAAATTGAATTGTTGTTAGATCTATTGTTCTATCTTGTTCCTTACGATTAACAATACAAGCGTCATGTATCAACTTGACTGTTAACAACATACCGATAACACATTTGCTCTCGTGTCTCTTAACATCCCAGACAATGTTCCTAAAATTAAAGCCAATGCCCTTGAGCAGATGCATTTCTTAGAAGCCTTTGGTATAAATGAACACAGAATGTGCAAGAAAGAGAGGACACGGCTAAAACAAGCAATACAATTAACTTTTAAGATGTGTTCTTTATCTTCCTAATTTATTTTGCCATTTTCTAAAAGGATTTCAGTAACACCCGTTTACAGAGTACAGTAGCATAGCCTCATTTTACAGCGGACACTTAAATGAAGGAGCTTAGTGTAGGGCATTGAAGAAAAAAAACTTAAAGATACCACTACATCTTTTTATTACTCCATCCTTTAGGTATCTTTTTTGCAGCTGAATGGCAATATTTTACATTTATTCAAATTAGATAAAGCACGGCATGACTTATTACTGTTTTACAGCAGCCCTAAAGCCATTGTGTACTATAAGAACATTTGTTGTAAAGGGGAGTACACACTGAAAAATGAAAGAAAAATTCCATATGAGGCACTATCGTTTGATATTCATATACACAACCTTCGACATCCAAATCAGACTTTGCAAATGAAAATCTCTGAAGTATCAAACTCCAAAATTTTTCTCATATGCGAACAGGATGAACATTATTCATACGAGAAAAATCAGAAATGAAAGACTGTGCATGGTCAAAAACAATAACTATAAAAAAAAGGCTTCGCCGTACAAGAATTTTTTTCCTTCCTCTGTTCCGACTTGCTGTAAAACAACAAGGGAGATTGGACTATCGCTCACCTGATTTTCTCATGAGCTTTGGGCTTGGTTCACACAGGTTCAGGCATGCTAATTGGATAAATTGTATCTGAATTGCAGGCGGTTCACACTGACATCTGCGAACCGCTGCAGGAGTCAATGTAAATTTAATGACATCCCCAAATTGGTTTGCAGAATGCAATGCGAACTGTGGGATTGAATCACATGGGTCTGAACACCAATGTGACTCGATTCCAGTGCGGACCAAAAGAAGGGTCCTGCACCATTTTGGTGCGAATGTGATGCGATTTCAGCCATACAAACTGTATGGCTGAATTTGCATCACACAGACATCGCATGTGATATGCAAATCACATGCATGGTCTGGAATCGCATAGGTGTGAACCCACCCTAAAAATGAGTGTAAACAATCACCTTGTAAAACAACCCATTCAGTTTAAAATAGTAATGAAAGGCAAAACATTTTTCTATAGGGTGATCACATTCCCTCTGTTCTCGGCTGCATAAGAGCTGAGGGGAAGGAAAACAGCAGAACACTGAGCTTCCCAGTAAATGGCTGTGCAGGGGGGTGTGTCAGGACAAGTCTGATCATTGGAGGAGAGCACACTGCGATCCCAGCATAGATAGAGAACTATATGCATATCAATCAGCGCAATTAAAATTCTATAAGACCGAAAGCTGCTGAACACTCAGGGTCAAAATATCAAATCCCTTAAACAAAAACATATAAACATATAGTGCAGTGCTAAGATATATGTAAATAAAGTTCATATGACAGAAACAAATGCAAACAAATGGAAATAAAGTTAATTTGTCAAAACACAAGCACCAATATTAAGGCTCCATGCACACTGGGCTTCAAAAAACATCTGTTCTCTCGGGAGTAAAAAACGCTCATATAGAGCATTTTTTGTACAAAGTTTAGATGAGTTTAGGAGAGCTTACGTTTTTTCTGCCTCTAAGCTCCAATCAGAAATGCGATCCAGAAAGGGTTTTTTTTCTGCCTCTAAATGTTAAATTAAAAATATGCCTGTAATCTTCCTAATGTGCATGGACACATAGGATAACACTGAGCTGCTTCTATGGGCAGAACACAAAACTCGTGTAGAAGCAACGTTTTTTAAGCCAGTGTGCATGGAGCCTTGAGTCTCCAAAATAGGGCTATAATGAGCAATCATACAGGTGACTCCATGAGAAAAACCTCCATCTCTTGAGACACTAGCAGCTCACCTCCCAACGTGGACCCTTGAAGGAATAGGGCCACAAACACTTTCCCCTATCAGGGTGTATTTGGAAGACAACACCAGGCTGAACTGACAGGAACAGATCACACTGTTCTCCAGACTCCTCCAATTGATATGGACAATATCTCTGGTGCCACAATAGACATGCAAATAAAAAGATATTTCACATGATTCCCATCCATGCGCGTTACGTGCCCAGGGGGTGGGACTTCTGTCAGATCCGCTGACAAAGTCTCACCCCTGGGGACGTAACACGTACGGATGGAAGGGAATCACGTGACGTCACCTGCGGCAATTGTTGATCCACATTACACACGCCTGTACACTTGGCACTGGGTTACAGTGCCTTATTTGTAAATTTTATTCCTTTTTTATCAATAAAGTCCTTACTTGCAGATAGCACTTTATATCTTTTTATTTGCATGTCTATTGTGGCACCGGAGATATTGTCCATATCAATTGGAGGAGTCTGGAGCGCAGAGCATGTGATCAGTTCAGCCTGGTATTGTCTTCCATATACACCCCGATAGGGCAAAGCGTTTGTGGCCCTATTCCTTCAAGGGTCCACGTTGGGAGGTGAGCTGCTAGTGTCTCAAGAGATGGAGGTTTTTCTCATGAAGTCACCTGTATGATTGTTCATTATAGCACTATTTTGGAGACTCAAGGCTCCATGCACACTGGCTTTAAAATCATTGCTTCTACACGAGTTTTGTGTTCTGCCCATAGAAGCAGCTCAATGTTACCCTATGTGTCCATGCACATTAGGACAATTACAGGCATATTTTCAGTTTAACGTTTAGAGGCAGAAAAAAACCCTTTTTGGTTCGCGTTTCTGATTGGAGATTGGAGGAAGAAAAATCTTAAAACTCTCCTAAACTCGTCTAAGCTTTGTAAAAAAAAGTGCTCTATATGATTCATTACAGCAATTCATTGCAGCACTATTTTGGACACTTTAATATCAGTGCTTGTGTTTTGACAAATTAACTTTATTTGCATTTGTTTCTGTCATGTGAACTTTATTTGCATATATCTTAGCACTGCACTATATGTTTATATAGCTAGAGAACTGACCACAATGTGTTCTCCTGCTTAGTGTGGTCAGTTATTAATAGCAAAGCAGGGGGACTGGCAGGGACACCAGGGATTTCACATAAAGGAAGCAAAACACAGAGAACAGGATACTTTCACATACAAGTACATGGTGCAGCAGGCACATATCAGGAATATGAAGTTTTGGGGTAATAAATGCTTTAGGGCTGCCCATAAATAGATTGATATATACAATCAGCACTCCCAATTTCAAACTTCACATACAGTTTTTAGGGCATTTCCGCCTGCACATGTCTTTATATGACCACTCCAATGCAGGTGGTGTCTGAAATTCTGGGCTGTCTCACCCACTTCAACACCACACACATTATAGACCAGTAGGGTGTCCTAACATAGAATTTGGGTCAGTAGTATTATTCAGAGGTTTGCCTTATGTCCAACACTACCAAGAGGTGTTAAAACTGCCATCTTGCAGCAGCCCAAGATGTAAAGCCTGGGATTGTAGGGTCATGTAAAGGTATGTGTATCCACCACTAGTTATTTCATTGTACAGTTGCAGCATTTTCAGTACTTTAATTACACTGACAGATGTCTTTACATGCTTTGGACCTCCCCTATTTACAATACCGATAACCCCATATTACTGAATCACACTGACAACTAGCACAGCAATGTTACATAAAAACTTACTGTAGTCATCCAGTTGGATGTGTACAAACTCTGAGTAAGGCATTTGTCTGTCTTCTATCACAGCTTTCACTTTGGAGTTATCTTCTAGCTCAATTAGACCTAATTTAAAATAATTAAGATGATTAGAAATATTACTCTGAGTTACAAATAATTCTGATCTGATCAGTAATGTTGACTATATTGAAGGCATTTTCTGGTCTTACATGGCATGCATTTTGGACAATTCCTACTAAATTAGTTGGAATTCGAGCTGTGCGCGGGTATATCGGCACCACCCAGCTTGACAAACTTCAAATGAAAAATTGAAAGCGCCAGGTAGAAAATTGTCAGCCAGACTGTGACTGCATCCAATCAGATGCAGTCACTTTTCAAGTACTGTATTCTGGCAAATGCGGGTGTCAGCTGTCTGAATACAATAGTAAGCAAGAAAGATTCCTCCATCTACCCTGTTTAACATGGATGGAGGAATCTGTTCGATTTTTTTCACCATCAGTCTATGGGTCGCATGAAAGAAATGTATGCGTGTATGGCTAGCCTAAGTCATAGGCAATCTGGAATACTGTTTTATCATAAAAATATAGTGCATTTTCACTAAGAAACCATCTCAAGTTATTGTTGCAGTGCATGTGTTAATTTTATGTGGATTTTATAATTTTATATGTTTGTTTCCATATTTTTGTTATTGTATTATTTGTAGAACCTTAAGCCTAGTACACATGGGCCAAATGTTGGGCGGAATAAGGCGGTGTAGTAGAAACTGGCGATATTCGTCCCTTGTGTACTTCTGCCAGTTAGACAGAAGTTTGGCCGGCTTCTGACGATGGGCATGACCGAAAAAGACCTGCCGATCGGCTGCCAATCAGCGTTCTTAGCCAATGACTGAGAGCACTGACTGGAGTGTTCTGGCAGGGGGGGGGGGGGCGTCCCCATGTCAGAACACAATAGCTCAGCAGGGGAGATTGCTGTACTAACATTCCACGATTAGTACAGTGGCTCCTCCAGTCAGTTTTTTTTCCATTCAACCCTGCTGGGTTGAACAAAAAAAGAGCTAAAAGTGTGTACTAGGCTTTATACTTTAGCTACTAGACGCAGGGTATATTCATTATTACAAAGACTTTACCCAATTGCTTGGCAACTATTGACATAAGGTATCAGTCTCAAGGCAGTGTATTTACTAAAGGAAAATAGGCTATTCTCTTTGCAAGTGAAGTTGAACTTTCCAAGGGAACTTTCCTCAGAACTTAGGGAATGTGAAAAAAATTACACTTTGCAAAGAATACCCAATCACACGCAAGGGACAAAAAATATTGCGTCATCTCATTCGGTAAGCTGTGGGGAACATTCTCTTGTAGAATGCAACTTCCATTGCAAAGTGAACAGCTGATTTGTCTTTAGTAAATCAACCCCTTAGACTTTTATATTTGGGAGAGAGAGCAGTAAAGCACAAGCATTGTGTAGCACTGCAAAAGCAGCACATAGCACACATATAGACACCCCATGTACATGTACATTACAAGTCCAGCATATTTACAAATGAAACATATATACAAGGTTTTTAAACCACTAAAAAGTATTGTTAAGTCTTTTAGCATTAAGATGTATACCTAAAAAAACATGGGTTGCAGAAAAGAAATTTGATTCCCCCATTAATAAAGATTGCTATGCATGAATCCCTCCTGCCGGCAATTGTCTTCTCTTGGCGATCATTGCAAGAGAATCTGACAGGCCGCTTGTACCCAAGTTGATTGATCGATCAACATGGTATATTCAGCCTGCCCATTAAAGGTTTGAATCTCGGCCGGTTCTGGCAGAACCGTATGTGGCCAGCCTAGGATTGTACTTTCCCTTTTTTACACATTTTCTATTCCCAACAAAACTGTATTACATGACATACACAGATTTGTGCGCTCTACCCCCCGTTGGCTATCGGTATTACACTGTGGTCATTAAGTCTTTAATAACTCCTGAAATTAAATCACCCACTTCTAGTTCTTATTGTTTACAAAGACCATTAGAGAAAACAGTAAAGCCAATCACTAAAATATCATACAAGCTTTCAAATAAAACCTGGTGGTTCCCATGAGGGCTATTGTCCAGACACCTCCTGTTATAGGACGACAACGCTCTGTCCCTATCACCCAGTTGTGTTCCTGTGTTGTCACTCTGGCTTCTGTTGAAGACCATGAGTGGCAGTTCCAACACACGTTACCCAGGCATGGTCCACTGTTGTCCCCCTCAGGGAACCTGCCCAGAGAAATGTTGTGCAACCACCATTGAAGTACATGCATGGCAGACAGATGAGATGCATCAAAGGATAAAAAAGAAATAAAAACAACTACTTCATGTTTTAAAAATGTGTTATGATGCACAGGCTGCACAAAGTCTATTTAAGTATGTTTCGCACCACAGCAGCATGATTTATTCTAGGAAACAATTGTTTCACGTCTCCCCAAAGGCATCAATCAGGTTCAAAGCTTGGTTCTTCAACTGTCATTTTCCACAGCAGGTTATAAATACAGTTGGTGGCTATCTGAAACAGTACTCGATGAAAAAAATAAAATAAAAAATGATAAATGACCCCCAATAAGTTGGGAATACGAACCATCGGTCCTAGAAAAGCCCTGGGATTTTCAAGCCTCAGTTCAATGAAATTGAGTTGCGTAGTTCAGTGTAATGTACACACCACAAATCCCTGCTCACGTTCCACTATTAAGGTCATTATGGAATCGCCCTTTAAAAAAACAATTCTGCACTGATGCAAGTCTTACTCACTATTGACTAACCATTTGAAACCATTATTATCAACCCAAATATTGGAAGCCAGCACTTTTTTCATATTGATTTTCCCACCATAATATAATAGTGTTTTTTTTCGAAAGTGGAAAGAATTGTATTTTCAGTGTGTCAGTATAGAAATTCTAAAAAGGTAATACATAAATAAAAAATAAAATAAACCTATATATTTTTTTTTAATGAAACGAAAGTGTAAAAGGCTCAGTTCTTTATGGGATTCTCATTTAATTAAAACTAACAGAATTTGCTTTATCAGCTGGAAGATGCCTGTCACTCAGGGGACTTGAGCAGAGTCTTGTGTTTGTTCCTATAATTGCTAGCGTGGATAAATAGTTATGGCTTAGAGGAGATTGGCATATCTCCTAGAGGACACTCTTGTTCAGTTTTAGGGCCACTGGGAATGCATTATTCAGTGGAGCAGAAATTGCTATTTCTCAGATAAATATGAACGCCCCATAATATTCTAAAGAGAGTTGCAATTAGCCATTATCAACTTATTTATTCTATAAGAACACAGAACATATCAACAGACGAGGCTTGGAAATGTCCAGAAAGGAATTGAAATCCTCCCAGGAAATTTGTGTGAACAACAACTCCATTAAAAATATTTTCAGCAAATATTAACATCATACTATGGCATCACAGCATCATTGATAAAATAAACAGAGATAAAAAAAAAAATAGCAACAGAACTAGGCATGAGAGATACACAAACTTTACTTCATGTTGAGTGAGGTGAATAAGGCGTGCCAAAATTTTACCTTTGAGCCAGTCTGCTGTGTGACCTATCTTTGCTCTATCTTTAAAGTGAACGCAGCAAAACTTCTGTTCGGAAAGAGTTGGGAAGGATTAAAACTGCTGCCAGTTTATATTTCGTGGTTTGTGCTCCTTTTGGGGAAATTTCCCTTCACTTCCTGTTCTAGAGACACACCAAGAAGTTCAAGGAAATATCCCAAAGTGAGGAAAATTGCCCTGCTAGAGAGTTGTCCCCTGGAACACTCCTCCCTATTGGAGGATTTTCCCCCTTACCTCTTGTTCTGGAGACAACTTTCTCCTCCCTCTCTGTTTCAGTGACAATAGTCATCAAGACAAAGAGAGTGGAGAACCTTCCCAATAAGAAAAAGACAACAATAAAAACCTGACAGAGGGCTTAAAGTGTTACTAATCCAACAACAGTAAAATCAGTTGTATACACAGCACTGTGAAGCATGCTTGCTATAGTCACTGTGGAACCTAATGGGTTAATCCTCTGCATTGTGTAAAAAGGCTGTTTGATCCTGTATGCACAGATCCTCCTCTTCATCCACTGACTCCAAAACATGTCCGGATAAGACAGAGGGGGTCATTTACTATAGCGCTATGGCGCTAATTCGCGCAAATTGCCGCGAATTAGCGCTAATTCGCGGCATTTTAGCGCTAATTCGCGGCAATTTAGCGCGCATTAGCGCTAATAGCGGTAATTCGCGCTAAAACGGTATTCACTATAGCGCTGGTGAGAAAATTCTCCCAAAATCGAATTTACTATAGCTCCCTGAAACTAAATAGAGCCCAAACCCTTACTCTGCTAAAACCTAGAGAATTGCACATGGAAATAATTTTTAGAGCATGATATAATTGCCTAAATGGTACTGAAATATGTGGTATATTATTTAAAGATTATCTGCTTTTAAACTGTGTGAAAAAGTGATTTCTACACTGAAATATCTTTAAAAGTCTGAAAAGTGAAAAATTCCCCGTTTTGGACAACTAGGTGCCAACACAACTGAGCATGCTCAGACCTGAAAATAACTCTCATTTTAACTCAAGAGTCCTTTTTACCTGGAGGTATAGTAAATACCAAAATGAGAGCTAATTAGAGAGCATTTTTTGGGAGTTAAAATCTGCTCTAATTTAGTCCAAATGAAGTTTCAGTCACTGATTCTAATGGAACAATTCTAACTTTCACAAAAAAACCCTTTTAATGTTGAGATGAAATGTATCTTTCTGTGAAATACATTTTCCTTTGCAACATTGTTGCTTCTACTTAAAATATTTTGATTTTAAGAATGCTACAATGTGGAATGTTTTGATGTTTTGGTAAAATATATTTTTCTCTGTCACTTTCACTTGTTTTTCTTCATCTCACAACCATCTTTACCCCAAACTCACACAGGAGTCTTTACAATCCACAAACAATACCATTGCCGATGAAAATTTAAAATGAATCACAATTTTTTGTGCTTTGTATTATTTGCAAATATTCATAATTTGAGCCCAAAAATGTGATATGTGTACCAACATCAGAAATCAAAATGTAATTCCCAAAAATTTGAGGGTAATATTCTACTCTCACCCACAAAAAAACACCAAATATCACAGAATAAATCAAGAAGAATAACTCTTGAGTAATGTAATTCCATCACCTGTATGTCCATAGAAATGCAGTATTTATGTGTTTTTATGTGTATTTATGTGTATTTATGTGTAGTTATGTGTAGGAGGGTCTCACACGTGGCAGCTCTGTGGCTTAGAGGTTAGAACTTCTGCTTAGTATCTCTGAGGGTCTGGGTTCAAATCCCAACCATGTTACTTCATGTAGAGAAGTTGTCTCATTTCCCAGGTCCTATAACTATGTCTAATTGTAGTAGTTATGTGTAGGAGGGTTCCACCACCATTGTAAGTCTTTTCCAGATACACTATATAGCCAAAAGTATTGGGACGCCTGCCTTTACACACACATGAACTTTAATGGCAGCCCAGTCTTAGTCCGTAGGGTTAAAATTTGATTTGGCCCACCCTTTGCAGCTAGAACAGCTTCTGGGAAGGCTGTCCACAAGGTTTAGTCTGCCTATGGGAATGTTTGATCATTCTTCCAGAAGTGCATTTGTGAGGCCAGGCACTGATGTTGGATGAGAAGGCCTGGCTTGCAGTCTCTACTCTAATTCAGCCAAAGGGTGTTCTATCGGGTTGAGGCCAGGACTCTGTGCAGGCCAGTCAAGTTTCTCCACCCAAAACTTGCTCATCCATGTCTTTATGGACCTTGCTTTGTGTACTGGTGTGCAGTCATGTTGGAACAGGAAGGGGCTTTCCCCAAACTGTCCCCACAAAGTTGGGAGCATGAAATTGTCCAAATTGTCTTGGTATGCTGACGCCTTAAGAGTTCCCTTATCTGAAACTAAGAGGCCAAGCCCAACCCCTGAAAAACAACCCCGCACCATAATCCCCCTCCACCAAATCATTTGGACCAGTGCACAAAGCAAGGTCCATAAAGACATGGATGAGTGATTTTGGGGTGGAGGAACTTGACTGGCCTGCACAGAGTCCTGACGTCAACACAACAGAACACCTTGGGGATAAATTAGAGAGGAGACTGTAGGTCAGGCCTTCTTGTCCAACTTCAGTGCCTGACCTCACAAATGCACTTGGAAGAATGGTCAAACATTCCCATAGACACACTCCTAAACCTTGTGGACAAGAAGAGTTGAAGCTGTTATAGCTGCAAAGGGTGGGCCAAATGAGTTTTGAACCCAATACTAATACTGGGATGCCATTACAGTTCATGTGTGTTTAAAGGCAGGCATCCCAATACTTACGCCAATATACTGTATATTGCTTGTGACACTGAGCATGGCTATGGACTTAGGGCTAGTTCACACCACAGAGATGCAGAGAACATGTGTGGGTCTGCCCTGGTGGCTAAGTGGGTAGCAGTTCTGTCTAGCAGCACCTGGGATGTTGGTTCACTTCCACCAACATGCTAATGCTTGTGTTGAAGTTTATATGTTCTCCCTGTGTGGGTTTCTCACCACAATCTAAAGACATGCTGGCATCTTATTTGTCTCCTGTCGAAATAGGTTCTAATGTAAGAAAGTTAATTTTGGACTTTATATTGGAAGCTCATTGCAGCCAGGGACTGATGTTAATGTTTATTAGCACTAATCATGCCCAGGGACTTGGACATTTCAAATTTTAGGGTTTACACTGCACAGGTACATATGCTTAGAAAACTTTTGCTTTGTTTATGTGGATGCAAATGGACTTTGATCTTTGTCCTGTAGTTGGAGATTTGATGCACATAGCCAAGGTCTAACACAGTTGCGAATACTATTATGTGTTCCTGCTCATCAGGTGCAATCACTTTAGACATACATGAAGAGACAGATTGAAAGATACTGGTGGGCGTGTACTTCTATTGGGTGTGTCAGTGTGCTAACAATACAACCTCTCTTATATAAAGGCCTGCAGTAGGGGGGTTCGTTTGGCCTGAGAAGGTCAATTTTTTTGTTGTGATGGAGAAGGAATGATATTGGGAGATTTGATGAAATTCTTGTGCATTTTTTCAAACAAAAGTGGGTTTATGTGGCCATGCTGTCAATGTTGTGTGTGTATTGTTCCTGTCTGATCATGCAAACATCGTTTGGAAGCATCTGCTGACCTACTATTTTTGATCTCGTTTAATTGTGTACACCGAAATGCAGCTTCCAGCAGAACATGGTCACCAATGTATGTATGTGTGGATTGTGGGCTGGTGGTGGGTGTTTTGAATAAGTCTTTTGCAATATTATGTTGGAATGCTTTGTAAGAATGACTGTTAAGTATGTTTCTATAATCTTTCAGATAATAATGTGATGTGTTGCCCGTTATACACTGAAATTAAAGCTGTGTCCACTCTAAGGTTTTGTCTAATTTTAGATTGTAAGCTCCTATGAGCAGGGCCCTTAAAATTCCGTTGCTAAATGTAGTACCATATATCCTGTCCAAATTTTTTTGAAGCTAGTAAATGTAAATTTATTTTTTTTCTGCTGGTAAAATAAAAGTACATTGAGCTCTTGTTGTGGTGTGTGGGGTTTTTTTTTTTTTCCTTCTACTTTTCTTTCTTTAGTTTTTGTGGGTGGTGGTTTTGGGAAAGTGCAATATCTCTTTTATATTTTATTTCAATATGTATTTGTGCACCAAAAAACTAATCTCTTTGCCCTGGTTCACATGCTACTTTGAAATTGTGCTACTTCACTTGAAGTAGCATGATTTCAAAGTAGCAAGGTCAGCGTGATTTCAGGTGGCTTCATACACAAATGTCTATTGAAGTCGCACCTGAAATCGGCAAAAATAGTGCAGGAACTACTTTAGCAAATTGATGCGGTGCCACAAAAAAAATGTTGCATCAATTGGAACAGTGCCAGTGCCATTAGTCATGCGATTTGATCTCTCAAATCGCATGACCAATCGCTCCAATGTAAACCTAGGCTTCTGCACAACTGCAAGTTATATATAAAGATTCCACCTTTATCATTAACAGCTGTGGAGAATTGCAGGTAATGAATTCAGCTGGTGGATAGGCAGTGTTTGAATGTGTCAGCTCTGGTTCACATTGGTGTGATTTGACATGTCAAATCTGTGGCAATTGCACTGTTCTAATTAGTGCGATTTGTATTGATATTGGTGCAGAAACCTGCAACGATGTCTCTGATGTTGCCCCCACAGTCGGGACTGACATGCAGGAATGAAATTGTGGGAGTTCAGCTGAACGCTTTCCTCCTGCTGTCAGTGTGAACCAGGGCTCAAACTGGGCCTTTTGCCTTTGTAATTCACCTGCTGCTAACCCAGGGACACCATTTCTTAGCAAACTCCCTTAAGTTTACCTTCAAATATATGTAGAAATACAGATTTGCATATCTGAAAATAAAAAAATACTAATCATGGTTGAGATCAAATATTCGCAGCTGCAATCAAAAGCGTGGTTTCACCTTCTGACCTGGAAATTAGTCATTGTATGCACCCGGAAGTTCTTGTGCTGGTCAGGATCTCAATCTAGGTGGACATGGCGAGGTCTCTTTAGCAGAGAGGAGGTGCTGCTCATTGGCCGGGTAAGTGTAGGATCTGTACTTGTACTTAATCAATGTAGGGGTGGATGTCATAGTTAGATTTGGTGTGGGTGGGGTTCATTGATTTGTTCGGCATCACCACACATTTGCTTCCGTCCCATGTGCACACATCACTTCCTGCATTTGTTCTGCTGATGTAAATCAGTAAGGACTATGCAAGTATAAATGAGAGATCCTTTTATTAAAATATATATGACTTGTTTCACAGCTGGGTGAATTTTCCAGCAAATTTGGACCTCTGAGTTGCATGGAAAGTTGTACCCCATGATTCTCAATGACAACCATTCATATCTGTGCTACTTTAAGTCGCACCAACTTCAAAGTAGTCCCTGTACTACTTTGGTGTGACTTGAGGTATATCGGGTACAATATTACACAGGCATTCCCAGAAGTTGGAGCCAAGTTGCAGCGGCAAAGTGGCAGCAAAATAGTGTGACTTTCAGGTCGCAGCAGTGTGAATGAGATTCAAGGATAACACCTTTGAATTTGGCCCTATTGTCACTTGTGCATCCTGAAAGTGTAGCAAATTCGTCCCTGCACTACCTTGGTTTGACTGATGCAATTTGAGGTCCATACACCACAAGATTACACAGACATTGCTTCAAGTCATGACAAAGCTGTGCAAATGGGGCCTTATTCAAAGGTGTTATCAATTAATCGCATTAGGTTACTTTCACACTTGGGTGACTTTTCATGGAGCTTTGGACCTCAGAGTCACATGAAAAGTTGTCCCCCTTGATTTCCATTAATATTTATTGGAGCTGCATGATTAATCGTCATCGTAATTTTTTTCCCCTTTACGATCTTGAAAAAAGCGTTTCACGATTCTTGCTATTGCAAAGAACTCTCTCTGCTCTTCTGAAGCCACAGCCGAAAAAACAGGAAGTCTGCCAAGAATTAGAACATTCTTTATCAGTGAACTTGACTAGAAACCTTGTAACAATTTGTCAATTAAATAGAATTCTGTGTAAGTGAGGAAAGTTTAACCACTTAAACACTAAACATTTTTCTGACATTTGTTGGTTTCAGGTTAAAATCATTTTTTTTTTTGCTAGAAAATTACTTAAAACCCCCCAACATTATATATATATTTTTAGTAGAGACCCTAGAGAATAAAATGGTGGTTGTTACAATATTTTATGTCACACTGTATTTGCGCCTTTCAAATGCAATTTTTTTGGGAAAAAATGACTTTAATGATTTAAAAAAAAAAAAGAAAAGTTAGCCCAATTTCTTGTGGGATAATGTGAAAGATTTTATGTCACGAGAATCGTGATCTTTTTATTCTAAGCAAAAAAATTGTGATTCTCATTTTGGCCAGAACCGTGCAGCTCTAATATCTATGCAACTTCACCCATGTTCACATAGGTCTGAATTGACATGTCAAATTGTAGGCCAAATCGGCGCCTATTGATGGCAATGGAACTGTCCAAATTGGTGCGACGCCACAACAATTCCCAAAAGTAGTTCCTGCACTACTTTGGGCGACTTCAGGGGGCGATTTCTTACCTCCCAACTTTTTGAGATGGGTATAAGGGACACCTATTAGCAAAAGTAGGTAGGCATAGGACACCTTCTTAAAGGAGAACAGTTGGGACCTATGTGATTTCACTAGACATTTGTGCAGGAAAGTGCACTGATGTCTCTGAAATCGCTGACAAAGTCAGGCTGAGTCACACTTGTGCAACTTTGGACATCAGAGTCGTATGACAAGTCATACCCCATGATTTTCAATGTGTACCATTCATATCTGTGCGACTTCAAGTAACACTGACTTCAACGTAGTCCCTGTACTACTTTGGTCTGACTTTGATGCGAGTTGAGGTCCATAGACCTCAAGTTTACACAGGCATTCCCTGGAATTGCGGCAAAATTGCTGATGCAAAATCGTGGGAAAGTTGCCTGTCTTTCCCTGCGACTCCTGCGTCCATAGACCTCAAGATTACACAGGCATTGCCAAAAGTCGCATTAAAAATCTCGCAACTTTCAGGTCGCACAAGTGTGAAAGGTGCTTAAGTCACTGTGCTGAGTACTATTTTATACCTAGAATATAAAGTAGTCCCACCATCAAACACTAGTAAACATATGTTCTCAATATAATTGTGCTCAAATGGCTGAAAATCACACAGATGGTATCACCTACTGAAAGCTTGCCTTGTACTCAGCAGCATATGCTGAAAAGAGGCGAACGCCTATTAGCCAATGGCACATCGGCATGAGCATGGTTGTTACTATAATATTAATGCCTGAAATGCAAAACATTATTGTATTGAATCAAACATTAGTAAATGTATTTTCTCTGTAGGTAAGTGCTCAGCTCTGTAGCATAGCGGTACACCCTGCTGCCCCCAAAAGTTCAAGCCATGAATTCAAATACCACTGACAGCATTACCTCCTAGAAGTGTGCATTGTACTCAGAAGCATCATTAGCCAAAGCACATCAGCTTGCTTTATTCCATATTTTAACTCTTCAAATGCATGCAATGGTATGTACTTATTCAATAATATTATGGTATGGAATTCCAAAATTCAAGGAAAAAAATGTCGTAGGGTCCCCCCAGTACATACCAGGCCCTTCGGTATGGACTTTAAGGGGAACCCCACACCAAATTGTAAAATAAATTTGATGTGGGGCCCCCCAAAATCCATACCAGACCCTTATCCGAGCATGCAGCCTGGAGGTCAGGATAGGGGGGGACGAGTGAGCACCCTCCCCTTCTGAACCTTACCAGGCCACATGCCCCAAAGCACCTTTTCCCCATGTTGATGGGGACAAGGGCCTCTTCCCGACAACCCTGGTCGGTGGTTGTCAGTCTGCAGGCAGGGGGTTTATCAGAATCTGGAAGCCCCCTTTAAAAAGTCGGCTCCCAGATCCTGCCCCCTATGTGAATAGGTATAGGGTACATTTTACCCCTACCCATTCACCAAAAAAAGCAGTGAAATGTAAAAAAAAACAATAGCCGGTTTTTGACAAGTCCTTTATTGTAAAATAGCTCCGAGCTGTCTTCTTCCCTTGGCCATCTTCTCCAGACGCTGTCTCTCCCTCCTCCATCTTCTCCCCGAGCTGTATTCTCCCAGAGCCGTCTCTCCTGCCGCTGCCATGTTCTCCATCTGCTGTCTTCTTCCGCACCGCTGGTTACCCGCTAATAAAAAAAAGCTGCTCTTTTTCCATGGTGGTCTTCCTCTGCTGTGTTGTCACCCACTGTGTGGCGTCTCTTACATAGCCATGGAGCGGACTCTCCGGGTGACATTATCGGATGGCCACAGAAGACCGCCACAAGAAGAGCGGCTTTTTTTTTTATTAGTGGGTAACCGGCTGCGCTGAAGAACACATCAGCGGGGGAAGATGGTGGCAGCAGGAGAGACAGCTCGGGGAGAAGAAACATCAAACACTAGTGAATGTATTTTCTATGTATTTTCTATTTATGACTGTGCTACACCCAATAGGCTAGCAGTCAGCACTTCTACCTTGAAGAACTCATGGGTTCAAATCCCACAGAGAAATACTAAAAGATTGAATTGGTGAAAAAAAAAGCAAATGACTATTAGCCAATTAGCCAAAGTAGCATATGCTGAAAATAGGTGAATGCCAATTAGCCAATGCACTTTAAATTTGGCTGATTATATTAACTCTTCAAATGCATGCAATGATATGTAAGTATTCAATACTATTATGGTGTGAAATTCCAAATACCACACACTAACTAATGGGCAGATTACATTTTTTTGTTTGTTCATTTTAATTCGCTTGTGCACTGAAAAAATAAACACAGCTGGGGGATGGTAGGTTGGCTGGTATTTGAACTTGTACCGTGAGTGCTGTGGAGACATCTGAGCAGACTACTAAGCCATTGTGCTAAGTATGAGACCTACATAATAGTGTAGTATGATTAAAGAATGAATATAAATAATTACCGCTTTATAGTCACCTAAATTAAAAAATAAAAAACAACATACAACAAATAGGTAACCTAAATGTTTAATACATGTAACTTTACAGAATAGCAGACATTACTATGTAATAATCATTCATAACTGCATTAGTTAGCAAAAGAAGGAAAGAAATAGGAATACTAATTGCAACATACATCAATAGATGCACATGAGGTAGAGCACATCTCACATAAAAATGTTTCTTTCACATACATGGATCATGGCTACAGTACACTGCTATATAACAACTTGATAAGAATTGGCATTTGTATATACGCGGAAGCACTAATTAGCGGCAATTTAGAACTTTCAAACGTTTGTTCTCCACTTATATCGCTGATTTTCATGCGCAAATTCGCCGTTTTGTTCCCATTTGGCTAAAATTGGCTCTATTATTTGCCATAGTGCCCAGTACTTCCTGGAGTTATAGTAAATGACCCCCAGAGTTACTGGAGTCAGGCTACAAATGCTCAGTTTGGTGTATATTGCTAGAGTTTTTTTTTTTTGGGGAGAGAGCATGTGATCAGCACAGGGGCCAATCAGCACTGTCCAGACAGAGGGTCAGGGGTCTTGGATCCTGAAAGGACAGCTAGTGCAGTATGAAAACTTCTTCTACAAGTTTTAACCAGGCACTGATAGAAGTCACAAGACTGTATACTGTGGGAAACCAGCTATAGTGAATGCAGGGTCCTGGGTTTAGTAACACTTTAACCTTTCCCCATGCCATCCAAAACTAAAAAAAAAAATGCCCGCCGCCCCCCCCCCCTCCTTCTGCCCATTCACAGAAGCCTTTGTATTATGTGCACTCATTCACAAAATTCTAAAGCTTCTGTGAATAGGCAGAGCTGCTCTGTGTGCTTCTCCCCTCTCAAAGCCAAAGTGTGTCCTCAGGCAGTTCAATAAACCTCACATATAAGTAATAGAAGTCCCGGAGGTGACATGCACCTAATTGGACTTAACTCATAGGGGGTTATTTACGAAAGGCAAATCCACTTTGCACTGCAAGTGCACTTGGAAGTGCAGTCGCTCTAAATCTAAGGGGTAGATCTGAAATGAGTGGAAGCTCTGCTGATTTTATCATCCAATCATGTGCAAGCTAAAATGCTTTTTTTAATTTTCCTTGCATGCCCCCCTCGGATCTACAGCGACTGTACTTCCAAGTGCACTTTCAGTGCAAAGTGGTTTTTCCTTTAGTAAATAATCCCCAAAGTGTGCCTTTACTTTTTGCAAAGTTGCTGAATTCCTGGAATTCAGCTTTAAAGAATCCAAGCATGCTCAAATCATGACTTGTAGCCCCCCTGGCGGTTTTCCCGAGTGTGGCTCGGGGTTAAAATTCAGTCCCATTAGCGGTAACCCCGAGCCACACTCGGGATCGCATTGCAGGATCCTGGAGCGGTATACTTACCTTGTCCCCGGGATCCTGCGATGTCCCCCGCAGTGTCCGTGGGCTCCGTCCTCTGCCCGAAGCCTCTCCGTGCCAGGCTCCGTTCCCTGCGAGCGTCGCGACGCACGGGGGCAGAGCCTGGCGGCAAATTCAAAAAACTGTAAAAAGCATAACACATACAGTACTGTAATCTTACAGATTACAGTACTGTATGAAAATATTTCACATCCCTTTTGTCCCCAGTGCTTTGTCCAATGCCCTGCATGCAGTTCTATATTATCTATACTGTTCTTTCTGCCTGGAAACTGGAGATTGTCCATAGAAACCAAAAAGTGTCCCTTTACGTCAAAAATGGTTTTAGACCAGCTAGAAAACAGCGATAGTAAATTAGAACACTTGCAAAATTGAGCGATAGTGAATCGTGGGGAAATTTATTTTATTATTATTTTATTTTTATTTTTTTAATTATTTATTTTTATTTATTATATTATAATTTATGATTTTGTGTTTCAAACTTTATCATACCCGGGATATCTACTAGACTCTTGTTTGGACAGATTTAAGTGTGTTATTGTTAAGAATTACAGACCTACAATATAAAACGCCAAATTTCCATGCAAAATAATTGTACCGCTTTCAGCACCTAAAATCCGAAATAATCACACCGCCAGGGAGGTTAATCAGTTGCTTTCAAGCTTCACTTTACATGGTGCCCTACTCAGGCTCATAGGGGCATATTTATATGTGATATTCACCAAACATTTACTGCAAGCGAATCTTCCTGGTTTCACATACAGTCACCGCCAGTGAATGTTTGGTGATTATCACATTCACTACTAAATAAAAAAATCAACATTAGCACAGTTTCTCACCCAGGAGCCTAATCCATCTCATGGAACCCTAAACTCCAAATATCTATTTAATACCTATAGACAATAAAGGGCAATCTGATGGGCTGGTGCAACCTGGGCAGAAAATCTTTTGGCACCCTTTTGGGTTGAATTCAGCGCTGGCCAAACTTTTGGTGTTATATAAATCCTTAATAATTTAATAATATTGTGGCAGGTTAATGCCATCACTTTGTTTTGTGTGTTAGCATGTATTACCCTATGGCAGCCTTTTAATTTTGAAAGAGATTCCAATGCAGTACAATGCGGGTAAATTTTAGTCTTTGGTGCATATTGCGGTGCACTTTAATGTAGGTGTTTTGTAAAATGAATTGCAGTGTACTACAGTTCACATATAACCATGGGTTAACATGCCACGCATTACTGCAACACTTTTATATAAATGTGGCCTAAAAGGGTAATGACCTTGGACCAACTTTATTTTTTTTTGTTTCTTTTTTAACTAAAACTCATATTTGTGGTTTTCAATTTAATATTTATATACACAGCACAGTAGAAAATGCCTGTCTTCTGGCTGTCTTTGATGGAAACAAAGACAGGGCCATCCGATAAAGGAAGAGTAACTCTCATGGCTCATTTAATTATGTATATAAATTCTATCTTGAGCTACTGAGCCCAGTAAACTACCAGCTTTTTACTACAGATGACATTGATGGAGAAAAGCATGTAGGAAAAAGCCTAAAGTGTCACCTAATGGCTGAACAAAAGACTACATGCTAATATTAAGTATTTATTCTTCATTACCCTAATCAGAATTATAAAATCAGAGTACCTATGAAATACACAAGAATAAGGAGGACAAGTGACAACTATCATTGTTTCGCTAGCTGACACATAAACATTCTGTTCAGATGTCATGTTTTATATTAGGCCGTGCTTTGCAAAGTTATAAATATCTGAAGTCTATCAGAGTATTTCATATTTACCTGACAAAATGAGAGACAAACATGTACAGTATATATATATATACAAATTTCCTCTAGGGCTAATTCACACCAGATGCTTTCCAGTGCATTTTTTAAATGTATTCAGAACGCATTTTCAGTAATTGCCATGTATTCCACTAGCCCTAGTTCACATCACTGCATTTTGTTACGGTACTTTCCCAAAAAAATACACTATGCTGCACTATCCAGAACACATGGAAACACATCTAAACACACCAGAACCCACATAAGAAACCCTTGTTATAAGATTTATGAAGTGTCAAAATATAAAAAAAAGAGGAAAAAAATGCACTGGAACGCAGTGAACACATATCTAAGGCCTGGTTCACACCTATCATTTTTTTGTGCGCTTTCAGTTTTTGCAGAAACACACTACAGTAAATTTAACATCGATTCCTATGGGTAACGTTCACATCTGTGCATTTTTTGGAATGGGCCAGGGACTTTTTTCTGGTTTTGGTTCCATAGACTTCAAGGTTGAAAGCACCTGACCTGGGGTAAATGCCTGCTAACATACACAGGAGATTGTTGGCCAAAAAAGACTACCATATCCATTAATAACTACTCCTTGTATCTTTTCAAAAAAAATAAAATAAAAAGAAAGTCTGTTGGTTACATCAGAGAGGTGAAAATGCCAAGCTCTGCAGGGAAAATGATGGCTTCCTTTATGCAGAGCTGTGTTGCAGTTAAAGATGTCAAGTAGCACCTTGGGAAACAAAATGAAGGTCATCGTCTAACTCTGTGCAGTAACCCTATAACTAAATGTATTGCTATCTGTATTACAGGGGATTCTGCTTTTGCTGATGCTCCCGTATATCTGTACAGAGCTCCAAATTAACAGGAACACAATGACTTCAATGCAGACAAAACAATAAAGAAACAACAAGCTGTGATATACCTTCAATTATGCCTATGGTTACTAGCTCTTTAATAATTTATATCCCATCTGTGGCCTACCCACAGGCTGTGTTTATTTAAATGTGTCATATTATTCTATTCCCCGCTGTGTGCTGTGACATGATCATGCTGACAATATTGACAGCTAAATTGTGGAAATTAAAGGATATATCCAGTAGGTATTCTGCAATCGCAGAAGATTACTTTTACCTCTTTGTCACCAAAAGTGCACACGCCACTTTGGATGTAAAGTAAGGTTATGTAAGGGCAGATCCCTGAACATACATAATTGGTGGCTGGAGGAAACGTTTAAACTAGAGCTGAACTTGAAATGTGAAACACTGCTAATAGGTATTTATGGTTGGAAAGACTCTACGGGGTGTATTTTATTAAAAATTTGCATAGCTGTTCATCCATCAAAACTGCATTCTGAACAAATGGGACAAAATCAAATGTTCTCTGGCTATAGTCTCTGCGATTTGAATGTGTGAATGTGGAAAATACTGCATTTTGGTCATTAGATGACCCTGAGGTGCATACTTATTTATGTAAGACTAAAACCAAAAAACCTGATGTCGCTCAACCATCTCCAGAATTGATAAATGAATCTATACAGCCCACTATACATATTAAAATGATGAAATGTATTAACATCAAAAAGGTAAGTTATTGAAAGCTACATGTAAACACATATAACACAAGACATATACAGTCTAAAATCAGGACTGGTGCAAGGATTTTTGACACCCCAGGCGAAACCTCATTTTGCCGCCCCCATTGGCTTCACACCTGACTCCACCCCCTGTGCCCTGCCCATGTGACCAAAGGCGCCGCTAAACAGGAAGCCTCGGCTCTGCTTCCTCTAGCGCTGGCTCCAGTGCTGGGCTGCACCTCTAATTACACTACTGATTAGACTGAGTTAGTTACATGCTGCAGCTTGCAGAGCATGCAGACATAGAGGGAAACCAGCGGCCGGGCACCCCTAGGCAGCAGTGCGTCCTAGGCGGCTGCCTAGTTTGCCTAGTGGTAGCACCGGCCCTGTCTAAATTCATGACCACCTCATTGTTGTATAATGAGACCAAATCTCAATGTGTGTGAATGAAAAAAGTCCCTCTGGTTACACATAGTTCCTAAGTTCATCGCTCCCAACTGTCCCTGATTTGGAGGGACTGTCCCTGATTTGGAGGGACTGTCCCTGATTTGGAGCAATGTCCCTTTGTCCCTCATTTTGGTCTGATCTATATAGTTGTATAAAATGCACTTTTTATCTTTCAAAAATTGTTTCCCAGTGCTAAACCTTTCATCCAATTTCTAAATTGCAGCATTTGTACACTTTAAAAGCCAATATAAAGGAATAGTAGTGGTAAAAAAAAGTCCTTGTGGATTTAAGTAACCTTTTTTTGTTGATTCTCCTTTAAGGGGGTGTGGCAGGGGGAGTGTCCTATGCCTACATACATTTGTTAGTAGATGTCCCTCATTCCCACCTCAAAATGTTGGGAGGTATGTAAGTGGGAGTAACTTTGTAGAGAGTTTACTCTGTGTGCTGGCAAGATTTCTTGCAGGGAAAATTAGATATTTGAATATTCCTCAGGATAAAATGGACTAAGATCAAGTCCCAAAATCAAAGTGCACCTGCAGCGTAGACAATAGTGAAAACCCAGTGTTAAGCCAGTGGTGTATTTAGGTTTTGTGCTGCCCTAGGCCTGACTAAACTTGTACACCCCCTAATTTAAATACGACCCACCCTTTCCTGTCAATGCCACGCCCCTTCCTGTTTAAGACCCGCCCTGTCATCTGTAAACCACAACCTTTCCTCTTTAGGCTTCACCTTTTCTGGAACACAGACTTGTCAATCTCATGCCAAATCGGCAGCTATTGCCGGCAATGGCACCATCCGAACTGGTGCGCCGCACCAATTCCCAAGAAGAGTTCCTGTGCTACTTTTGGTGACTTCGGGGGTGATTTGAATAGAGATCTGTGCATGAACCGGCACCGATGTCTGTCAAATCGCCCCCCGAAGTTGGACTGCATTGCTGGTTTGAAATTGTGCGAGTTCAGCTGAACTTGCACGGTTTCTAACCTGCATCAGTGTGAACCTGGGCTAAATGTCGTCAGCAGGATGGGTAATAACATTCAGACTGATCTGTGATCAGAAATGACATTTTCCTTATAAGTCAGAAGGCAGCATTAGGCTGGGTTCACACCTATGTGAATTGGATGTTGGTTTACCCGCATCCAATTCTCATAGCAGGAGAATGTGACCGGCTCTCTATGGAACCGGTTCACATATCTCTGGTGGTGGCTGTGGAGTAGTTTGCACAGAAACACCATGTGTCTTTGGCTCTGTTTCAGGGCCCGAAATCAGGCAAAGATTCGGTCCTGATTCGTCCCTGAAATGGAGAACAGGGATGCACAGCGTTTCTGTGCGATCCGTAGCCGGTTCCAGTGTGAACCAAGCCTTAGACATACAAGTAGTTATGAAAGGTTAACCACATATACAAGCAGACTCTAAGGTGTTAAATGTCATTGACTCCAGAAGCACCAGCCTGCAGATATTGAGCTATAAAGAGTTAACCATATATGTAAGCAGCACTGTCTCCAATGATGCAGAGTAGAAAAGCACAGTCCTCCCTAGCACCGAGGACACAGAGGGTTAATTATCAGAGAGTTGTCCTTATTTCAGATAACAGGGAGATAGGAGAAACAAAGTTGAAGCACAGATAAGTGGCTGTGTGAGGATTGCAAGGAGAGACAGTGAAGAGGATCGGTATCTTACTCTCACCCCCTCCAGGATATTAAGAATGTAGCTGGGTCTGCCCACTGAAGCCACAATCCGACCATCCCTGGAATCACAACACAGGAGAAGAAGCTGACAAGTTCTCTCTCTCTGCTCTCCTGTCTGTGTGAAGGGGAAGGGGAAATGAGAACTGTGAGCACATGCTCTTCTCTATGTGAGAGATTCTGCAGCCAGCAACCTCCGGCAGTGAATGGACTGACTCGGGAGGCGCGGGGGCTTTTTCATGCCTGGGGGGCGTCGCCGCCCCTCCCGCAAAGTGCCGCCCCAGGCCTGGGCCTTGTCAGCCTAGACCAGAATACAGCACTGTGTTTAGCTCAATATGACAAAGGCTGGTAATCATGGTCTACAGGAGGTTTCAACTGTCAGGAGTAAGACGTATTTAACACAGATTGCATAGATCCACATATTCTGTTGTAAAAAACATATTCTGTCCTGGACTCCCTCCCTCGCACTATATTGTTAATCCACAGTCTGTGTATGAGCATAGAGCTACCAATAGAGATCTCATGGAGCCTTTGAAATCCATGATCCAAGATAAACCTGGAAGTGCAAAGTCAATGTTCCATAAAGGTAGGGGGTAAGAAGTACTTATCCGCTCCGGAGGTGCTTTATCACTCAATACTCTCTCATCACAGGATATGACATGTATAAAATCCTAAGTGTAAAAATGGTAAGGTCACAACATCAGAGGTGATCGAAGAGGTCGCCTGACTGGTTTCACCAGACTCAGGCAGCTGCTTTAGAGGCTTGATCGGGAAGCGATCTGCCGCCCTGTGTCAGCCCCGGGCTTTAAATAGCTGCTGCGTGTGTCGTCCTGTACGCTGCATCCGCATCATGGCACATCACATGCCCATCAGCAGTGTTAGTGCATACATCATCATGTCCCTCTCAACACACACAAAGACGTTGGTGCCGCAGACCAGTTTACAGTAGTGAAGGTAAATCATAGCCCTAGGATGTCCACAAGACGGAGACAAATAAGGGCAGATCCACGTAAACCAGCAGTGCCCTGAGAAGACACAAGGCCACAAGGCCAATTTTAGTAGCTACATTTCAGATATCGATATTAAAAATATATATTCAAAAAGTGAATGATAGAAAAAACCCTGATATGTACATAGAGCTGTATATATATATATATAAAAAAAAGGGGGAATAGGGAAGAAAAAGGGGGTAAAAATCTCCAGAAGTCACAGTCATTTAGGAAAAGGGACAAAACGTAAGCTGTCGTTCAATCCGGGGGCCTTTGTAGCCTCTGCATACTTATTTACTATTTATGATAGTTGGCAAAATATAGTGGCCATAGTATAGTATGGCCACCTAGGTAGGTCTGACTATCATAGTAAATAAGTATGCTTCTAAGTTCTAACCATAATGCAGTTTTTTTCACATTCACACTGCAGAGAATATAGCTAGAGAACATTCGATTTTTCTCCATTTACACAGAACGAATGCACATGCAGTTTCGATGGATGAATAGCTATGCAAAATTAGTTTCACAGACTGCTTAAAGCGGAGTTCCACCCAAAAAGTGGAACTTCCACGCATTTGTTTCCTCCACCCCTCCAGTGCCACAATTGGCACCTTTTGGGGGGGGGGGGGGCTGGATATCTGTCTTTGACAGGTATCCTGTTCCTACTTCCAAGAGCCACAGCCGCGGATATTGACGTCACCGCTCGGCTGACCCCCCGGCTCCCTTCTCCTCCCCTGTCGCTGGGCCAGAAGGGGAGAGAGAAGCGGAGCCTCATGCATGCACAGTAGGGTTCCTGGCGTGAAGCCATAAGGCTACCCTGCCGGGTTCCCTTACCAGCAATGGCGACAACTGATGGAAACATCAGCTTCGGTGCCGACATCGCTGGACTCCAGGACAGGTAAGTGTCCTATTTTTAAAAGCCAGCAGCTGCAGTATGTGTAGCTGCTGGCTTTTAATTTTTGCAGCGGTGGGCGGACCTCCACTTTAGTGATTGTAAAGTCTCCTTTTTTTTCTAAAAATATTAACAAACATGTTAAACTTACCCGTTCTGTGCAGTGGTTTTGCACAGAGCAGCCTAGATTCTTCTCTTCTGGGGGTCCCTCTTCGGTGTTCATGGCCCCTCCCTCCTGTCAAGTGCTCCCACAGCAAGCAGCTTGCTATGGGGGCACGTGAGCCGAGCCGCAGTTTCCTGTGTCTATTCAGACACGGAGCCGCGTCTTGGCTTCGCCCCCCCCCTTACCTAATTGGCTAACTGACTTTGATTGACAGCAGCGGGAGCCAATGACGCCGCTGCTGTGTCTCAGCCAGTCAAGAGGGAGAGTCCTTGACAGCCGAGGCACTCGTGGACATCCCCGGATCGAGAGGGGGCTCAGGTATGTATTAGGGGGGCTGCTGCACACAGAAGGCTTTTTATCTTAATGCATAGAATGCATTAAGATAAAAAAAAACTTCTGCTTTTACAACCACTTTAAAGTACTAAACTAAACTAAACTAAAGTACTAAATACTAAACACACACTGTTTAATTTACATTGCCCCTTCTATTTCTGTATGGAGATGATGGCACTGTAATTTTTTTAATATAAAAAAAAAACATCAAAGTAATTTTTTCCTAATCTATATACAGTTATCACATGACCTAGTTGTTTCCCAGCCTATCTGCAGGGAAACATAAGCAGGGTGAGCTTCTAGTCCCCTGCTGCTGAACACATGTTCAAAAAAAACTCTTTGGAGTAAAAATTGGAGTAAAAATAAATAATTAAAATCAATAAACTGTTTTAAATTGGCATACAAATATGTATTTAAAATCAAATCTGTATTATTTTTTAAAAATAACATGGTGTTGGTGGATTTTTGCCAGTCACAGGCTGTGTCATGCCCGTCCAGCCTGTGTCTTAGAATAACAGGGAGATGAAGCCTCAATTAATCTACATGTAATATCCGCCCCCATTGTGTTTAGCTGGTTAGTGGGCCATTGAGGAGAAGGGAGGGAGTGGGCTGTCATTTACCACTGTGTATACTCCCACATGTGTGACTCTATAGTCACATGGGCTGCTCAGATGAGATAGGGAGGAAAATTCTCAGCATAGAAACTCACTGAAAACTGAGCATGTGCAGAGTTTCCACCACAGCTGCAAAATCCCTAACTGAATTGGGGACATGAGCAGTAGGTGGAGAGAGAAAGCAGCAGGATCAACCAGGTTTTTTTCAGAAAAACGAATCTCATAGTGACTGAGTGAGTATGAACAGCTTTTAATACAGCATTTATAGATAGTTTTTTATGATGTGGGTTTAGTGACACTTTAAGCACCTCTGGAAGTGTTGTAGTCTTTCCCTGCTCTTGACAAAGTCACTTTTGATGGACAGCTTAGGCTGCATTTGAACGCGGAGAAAATTACATTTGAAACAATGGAAGGATTTATATGCTAAATAATGCTATCATTACAAGTGTTAACCACATGCAGTTATCAAAATACATTATTTCTTGCAGTAATGCTCCTTTAAAGTATTTTTTCTTTTTTTCTTGTTCAAATCTTTTTTTTTTTTTTTGTCACAGTAGAAAAATTACAGCATCTGTAAGAAGTGTAATGACCAAAGGAATTGCTATATTTAAAGTCTAAAAAGTGTGATTACTAGACTTAGAACAGTACATAGTTGCACAAAAAGTACAGCTCATAGACAGAATATTAATTTGGGGGGGGGGGGGTAGGGAATTGTGTGGGGGGAGGGGGGAACCCGTGGGATATAGACATGTATGCATCATGATGGGAGGAGAGATAGGAGACTCCAATGGCATAGAATCAAGGCTTGAGCGGGGATTCATCAAAATCAAATGGGGAGGAAATCAGCAACCCAAGGTCGCCATAGCTTAGTAAAAGCAGAGACTCTGTCTTGTAGGGTGGCTAATATCCTACCAGGGATCAAGGCCTGCATGACCCTGTTCTTAGGTTCGGTGAAGCATTACTTGGGAGCAGGGTGAATAAAAATCAATGATTCTTTTTTAAAAAAAATCAAAAAAAATCTGATTTTTTTTATTTAAATCTGATTTTTTTATTTAAATCGATTTTTTTGATTTTTATCAAATTTATTTTAATACAATGCTTTTGGGGTAAAAATCTATCTAAAGATAATTTTCCATTTAGGATACATTAATAATTTTGTTTATTCGGCATGAAATGGAGCTTAGTTATGTAGCATGAGGCTGTATATTCTTCAATAGTTACATTTTTGGTAAACTCATTCAATGAATCCAAGCTCTGCAAGCTGAGATAACATGCACTGCATTGATGCATTCACACAATTTCACAGTACCCATGAGATAAAACGAAGTTTGGGAGTATTCCTTTATCCCATTGTTTTGCAAATCTATGTACACTACAAACTGTATGATTGAATCGGTTCTGATATCGCTGTTTTACTAACCTGACAGCTTATTATTCTAAATAGAAAACCTTCATTTTGTTTGCAAATATTAAAGAGAGTCTAACTACTAACAAGAATGAGTCCTTACATTTAAAGTGTACCTGTCATTTCAGATCCATCATGGCAGCGCCTGTTAGCGGGTATCCACTCACCTGCTGCCGTCCCTCACCTTGTTGTGTCACTGCCGCATCACCAGCCATCCCATTAAAGTGAATGGGACTGTCGGTGAGTCAACAGCGGGTCAGAGAAGGAGCCGCTGCGGGACAGAGATGGCAGTTGCTCTTTAACCTCCCTGGCGCTATGATTATTTCGGATTTTAGGTGCTAAAAGCGGTACAATTATTTTGCATGGAAATTTAGCGTTTTATATTGTAGGCCTGTAATTCTTAGCATTAACACACTTAAATCTGTCCAAACAAGAGTCTAGTAGATATCCCGGGTATGATAAAGTTTGAAACACAAAAACATAAATTTTAATATAATAAATAAAAATAAATAATTAAAAAAAAAAAATAATAATAATAATAAAATAAATTTCCCCACGATTCACTATCGCTCAATTCTGCAAGTGTTCTAATTTACTATCGCTGTTTTCTAGCTGGTCTAAAGCCACTTTTGACGTAAAGGGACACTTTTTGGTTGCTATGAACAATCTCCAGTTTCCAGGCAGAAACAACAACAACAACAACAGTATATGTAATAAAAAACTGCATTCAGGGCATTGGACAAAGCACTGAGGACAAAAGGGATGTGAAATAATTTCATACAGTACTGTAATCTGTAAGATTACAGTACTGTATGTGTTATGATTTTTAAATTTTTTTGAATTTGCCGCCAGGCTCCGCCCCCGTGCGTCGCGACGCTCGCAGGGAACGGAGCCTGGCACAGAGAGGCTTCGGGAGGAGGACGGAGCCCACGGACACTGCGGGGGACATCGCAGGAACCCGGGGACAAGGTAAGTGTACCGCTCTAGGATCCTGCGATGTAATCCCGAGTGTGGCTCGGGGTTACCGCTAATGGTACTGAATTTTAACCCCGAGCCACACTCAGGAAAACCGCCAGGGAGGCTACAAATTAGGATTTAAATCGAGTTGATTTAAATCAAACGTTTTTACTAGTGATTTAAATCATGTTTTAATTTGTGATTTAAATTAAATCCACCCTGCTTGGGAGTTTTCCTGGCCTTTGTTTAAAACGGTTTTGAAAGGCAAATTGAAACAGTGGCTAAGTGGTTAGTACTTCTGCCTAGCAGCACCGGGATTGTCAGTTTGAATACCAACCACACCACTACCTGCCTGGAGTTTGCATGTTATCCCTGTGCCAGCATAGGTTTCCTCTCACACTCTAGCGCCACCCGCTGGTGAGATCTGGTACTAAGGTGCAATTATAAAATACACAGTTGTTCTCTAAGGGGTTAAATAGCTTTGTAAATCATTTCCCCACTTTATTTAAAATAGTCAAAGTTAAACAAAACAATCGTCTTTTTTTTTTCTTTTTTCTTTTTTAGTCAGGTAGTTTCTTTTTTAGTTGCATTTAGTTGCTATTATGGGTTGCTGCGATTCACATTGTTGAAGCATGGTTTTTACTTAACACAAGGAAACTATATTGGCTGATTGAAATGTTGAATAATTTAGAAAACGCTGAAAAAGTTGTAGATTTTAATAAGTAATGATCTCTCCTGATCTATGTGAATATGTAAAGGAATACATAAAGCAATTATGCTTTATGTTGAAATCACCTGCTATATTTTCCTGAACATCTTTATGAGTCCAGCACAAGTAACAGAAATAAGTTATTCTATTTGTAAGAACAAACACATAAAGATTTTATATGCTGGCAATGGAAGAGTAGTAAATGTATGCATTTGTATTTATTAATGTGACCCTGCAATAAAACTGAAACATTTTACATACAGCTACTGCTGTACTGCTAAGTGGCAACATTTAAATTATACTCTGTAAAAGAAATAATTTACGTTTTGGAAGAGACATGTCTGCTCTAATGTTTACAAGCTGTATACACCTATTAAACTTGCAGAGATTTGTTACAGCTAAACATTATTTGAACTATGAGTAATGACTGAATGATGACCAAGGAAAGCATCATAAAGCGACTCAATTTGGTTTAGAGTCCTTTCCATGGGTGTGCTCTGTCCTGTCCAGTAGAGGATCCAGAGCAGAACGGGAAGGGTGCGATTTGTGACATTAGTGCCCATACAGTTTTTTTTTTCCTGCATTTTGACAACGAACTATGACAGACCTGTATTCTATCTTTCATATGTCAGATCTGTCACGCGTAAGCAAAGAATAAGACACAATCCTTTTCTGTGATATTTTTCTAGACCTGGACAGACTCAGAGGTAGGCAGATGTACAACATAAACTGAAACAAGTCTGTTTACATCTACTTACCCATAGACCTGCATGGAGCATCTGATCAGGTCCTAACAGGCGGGCCTGATTGAAAAGACCATGAGAGGGGCACTAAAGTGTGTGTAGTGACCTTGCCATATGCAGGCGAGTTTCTACTCAAATTTTAGTATTGCCAGGCTGTATGTGGCCTGGGCTGATTTATACAGTCTGCCTTCTGCAAGTTCCCCTAAGCTAAGGTAACCATTTGCTTCCTCCTGCTGCTGGGGAATGTCTCTGGCAATAGTGTAAGAAAGTGACTATATACTGAGTGATGAACATTCATATTCCCCTTGGCCAGTGGCGGGCAAAGGCTGCCACTGTGCCCATCAAATGTTGTCAGTGTGGCATTAAACGCTGCCAGTGTGCCCATCAAATAGTGCCAGTGTGCCCATTAAATGCTACCATTGTGCCCTTGAATGCCCCCAGTGTGACCTCCCCCCACCCAATCGCCATCTGCCTGGCACTTACCCTTTCTTGGTGGGGCAGAGGGTGACAGCGACGGGCAGGGTCCTTTGTGCTTCTACTGCCGTCCTCATCTCCCATCCTCTCCTCCTGATAGGCGTCCAATAGCGGCGCCTGTCGTTTCAGCCAATCAGGTGACAGGTAACAGACCCGAGCACCTGATTGGCGGAAAGGCAGTTTAATGTTAGGAAAGCGAATATTCATTCGCTTTTCTAACACAGCTGAGTGATCTGCGAGCGCCCAGCATGGTGTTCGCAGGTCACCTTTTTTGACGCCTATGAGAGGCTATGGCTCTAATCAGGTGATTTAAACCCCCCCCCCCGCCGCTGTAATTCAGGCGCCCGAAAAGGGGGCGGGTGCCTGAATAGGGGGTGGCAGCGGCGGCCATGGATAGATTCATGCAATGCATGAATCTATCTATTGGTGCTAGAGGGGGTGGCAGGAGAGAGGGGACGGTGCCTGTGCGCCCTTATGGACGCACCACCACTGCGCCTTGGTCAACCACTAGGAATTTTGTTTACCAAAGGTGCATACTGAGGCAGAGTATAAATACTTGCAGGAACTTCCAGGATGCACTCTTACCTCTCGGACTCTGAACTGGTAGGATCTGTGCTCGTTGTTTCCTGCCTTCTGGGCCTGTTGCCTTAGGTGGATTACTGCAAAGAGAAAGTTCTGGGCCCCATGGCCTGAAATCTTTGCTGCCCTTCTGGAAGGTGACTCCAAAAAAAAGGGAGTGTGAGTTATAAGCATCCTGCAGAGGGAACTTCTCTGTCGTGAGAGTTTTGGAGGGCTGGTCACAAGCTGCTACCAGTAGACCCCACAGGAACCCTGAACTGCTCACCATGTATCAAGTATTGCTGGTCTCATCTTAAAGGCCCAACATCAAATCTCAACAGGTCTCGGGTTAAAGGCGCACCATCCCAGTCTGTAAGAGAGGCTGAATTCATCTATTAGTCCATGAGAGGGGCTGGAGTCATTTCTCTAATTGAGCTAGTTGTGAAAAGAATTATTTTTTAATCTAGCGGGTATCCTGCACAGCCTAGCGGGTATCCTGCACAGTACAAATATTTGTACGAAAATTCTCAGTACTTTTGATGGCTTGACAAAAGTACTCCAAAATTTTGTTTGCTTTTAACATTCGATTGTAGGATGAATGTAATTTCCCAAACTAAAATCACATTCGTTGGAGAAAAAACTTCTACCCTGCTCCTTTGAATTTTCTCATCAATTTTGTCAAAAACAAACACTGACTTGACCCCACTAATGATTAGAAAATAGGATGAACCTTCTTAAAATGAACATTTTCAAACAAAATTCTGCTAGTGTATAGCTAGCTTAATCCTCGCTCTCCAAGAAATATCTAAATAAACTTCTCACCGAGCAAAGATGGATTTCAATTTGTTAGTTGCCGCTGAATGGTTGGTGAGCGCTGTGGGGCATTGTGGGACTGTTACCCCTAGACAGGTTAAGAGGGCCCATTAAATTGGGATGAAAACTTCTACAAAAAAAATAAATAAATAAAGTACTTTACCGCTTTTCTTTTAAAATGTGATGACTACTTGCTCCAGCGTGACTATCGCCTTAGAGGTCAATGAGAGCTTGTATTAGAATTGCCATACTGCTTGTTAGGAATATGTATCAATTTAAATGTTCATTGCCTGGCGACACTTCTAATTCAGGGGAATGTAAAGTGTTTTAGTGTTTTTTAGATATGCATGTAAAAAAGATTGCATTAATGTACATAATCTCTCAACATGCTTTAAAAACCTTTGTCCTCTGTTCAGCAGCAAATTTAGGATTTACATACATGGGGCGGCAATATTGCTTTGCGGTGTAATATAACAGTTGTGCTTTACTGCTCATATCTTAAGAAAAAAGAAAAAAAGTAAAACACACTAACAAAAAAGCATTTAGCGAAAAATAAATGTTATATTTCAGCTTACTTTGGTTGTCCGTTGTGTTATGAATGGTTACTGTAGGAATCCTCGGACCTATAAAATAGAGTAATAATAATAATAAAATGGTTATTGTAATCAATAATAATAATAATATATTTCATTTCAGTGTAATACAAGCTGAACTTCAAGCAAGCTGCTATATAGAAAGATGAAATACATGTTCTGGTGCATCTTGACTATATTATATAGGGATCCATTCCCTCAATCCCAACAGCTGAATGGAGTGGTGGGGGATTGTGCTAACGTTCACATTGGGCCGTCAATCGCATGTTAAATGGCCGGCAACGGCACCGTCCCAATCGGTGCGGCACCGCATTGATTCCCAAAAGTAGCTCCTGTACTACTTTTGGCGACTTCGGGGCGATTTGAATAGACATCTGTGCAGGAACCGATGTCCAATAGATGTTTGTCAAATCACCCAAAAGTCAGACTGCATTGCCGGTTTGAAATTGTGTGAGTTCAGCTGAACTCGCACGATTTCTAACCCGCAGCAGTGTGAACCTGGGCTAAAGGAAAGATATGTAATGCTGGGGAACAGGCAATAAAGCACACCTATTACTCTGCTCTACGTGGACAAAGCATAGATTTGCTCTAATACAGGCTTTTCATAAGAGAAACATCTAGACCACAATAATCTCTCCACCTGAAAATCATGGTCCTCAGGTTATCTGGCCTCTGGTTTTACCAAGTGTTCCTGCAATGTACATAACGCATTGTGATTGCCATTTGTTTTTAATAGCACCCCAATGCATTAATTTGTTGCACATTCAACACAGCTGTGTTGCAGCACACCGCAATACATGGTAATGGATTACTGTGCATTGTACTGTGTTGAAGAAAAAACAGGACATATACAGCTTTTCCTGCTTTGTGATGCATTGGTAGTTAGGATGAGCTAGGTTTGGCCCAAACTTGGCCCTAGGGGAGGTTGTCACATGATTGCATCCAAGCCGGGCTTAATCAGCTGTGGTTGGGGCATTTCTTGGCCAATTATCGAGGCATTCCTTGCCCCACAGCAGCATATACACAAAGGGCAAGGATGTTATTGACCTAATATGGCCAGGTTGACCACATTAGGTCAATGACATCATGAGCATCCATACACTGTTGACTATGTGGTCATGGACGTAGCTGATTGGGCTGGTGGGGATGTAATCGTGTGACAGCTTCCCACAGGTTCTACCAAGCTGGGATCGGACTGAGTTCAGACTGCACTTAGCTCATTCTTGGTTGACAGCCCATTCAGATGAATGAGCTGCCTGAATGCACAAAAGCACAAAAGATAACATATGTGAGGGCTTGTTCCCACCATGTCTAATTATGTTCAATGTGCCCTGTTCACATCATACATGTGTGATGGTCATCACACCAACAGAAATGGTGTAAACAAGTCCTTAAAAGTATAGTTCACCATTACAAAAAAACTACCTATGCAGGTAAGGGATGTTTGTAGATTAAAACAAACTGTGCAGCTCTGACTAAAGATGAATAACACCCTTGCTATAGGTGTAGGTCATTTACATACCTTATGAAGCCTTACTGGAATACTCCCAGGACGTTGCTAAGTACTCCCAGGGTGTTGCTAAGTGAGGCCTAGTCATCACTACTTACCTCCACCATCACAGGAGTGAGATGTTTCTCTGATTCAAACCCTCTCACCTACTCTTTCTCTCCCCTTATGCAGCGGCTCTGAGCTCAGCATTTAAGAGATCACTCCTGTGGTGGTTTAGGCGGGCAGTGATGACTAGGCCTCACTTAGCAATGTCCTGAGAGTATTCCAGTCAGGTTTAATAAGGTATGTAAATGACCTACACCTATAGAAGGGCTTTATTCAACTTTAGTCAGAGCTGCGTAGTTTGTTTTTATCTACAGATGCCCCTTATCTGCATAAGCAGTTTTGTGGTAAAGGTGAACTATCCCTTTAGAGGTAAATATATTTTTATTGTTTGTTTCCATCAAAAGAAGCAATATAACGAAGAGTTATACCCAAACAGTACATATTTTGTGAAAGCAAATATATTGCGGTCCGTGCCAATAGATAAAAAAATTCACCTATGGCATGAACTATCCCTTTAATGTGAGTTTAGTTCTGCAACACAATGCAGACATATGACACCATGCTTCAATAAAACTTAAAGTGGAGTTCCACCCAAAAGTGGAACTTCCACTCATCGGGTTCCTCCCCCCCTCCGGTGTCACAGTTGGCACCTTTCAAGGGGGAGGGGGGTGCAGATACCTGTATATTACAGGTATCTGTACCCACTTCCGGCATAGATAGCCGCAGAATCTGCGGTTATTTACGCCACTTCCTGCTCCCTCCCCGCTGTCTGCTGGGAAACACACGGGTCCCAGAGACAGCAGGGACCATCCGTATTGCGCTGCGCGACTCGCACATGCGCAGTAGGAAACCGGGAAGTGAAGCCGCACGGCTTCACTTCCTGATTCCCTTACCAAAGATGGAGGCGACAGCACCCGAGGACCGAGAGACGGTTCGGCCTCGGGTGCCGACATCGCGGGCGCCCTGGACGGGTAAGTGTCCATGTTTTAAAAGTCAGCAGCTGCAGTATTTGTAGCTGCTGACTTTTAAAAAAAAAATTTCGGCGGAGCTCCGCTTTAATTTATTCACATAGGCCAGTGATGGCGAACCTTGGCACCCCCGATATATTGGAACAACATTTCCCATGATGTTCAACTACACTGCAGAGTGCATGAGCATTATGGGAAATCTGGAGTGCCAAGGTTCGCCATCACTGATATAGACCTATGATGTATTGTAGTGAGAGGCAGCCAGGGAACTGGCATTTTCTGAAGGATGTCAGCCATGACAGCCATGTTTCTCCAAAAAACAGGTCTATGCAGGTATATTTTAATCTCTGTATTAATCATATCTTTCTGCATGTTCTCCTTATCCTGTTCATTCTAAATTTCTATTTTCCAGCAGTTCATTTATGTCTTACAATGCTAAACATTTACATACACAATGCAGACAGAAAACAAACCCCAGTATCTCCCAGACAAATGCAATGGCAACATAAAAGATAAAAGGACTCAAAGCGAACACTCTGCAGAATATCGTTCACATGACACCTCCTCGATACTCTCCCGGGTTTACGCAGCTGATAATTTTACACCACAAGCAAAACTGCCAGTGTGTAAACAAAAGGAATTCAGATGTTTGGTGCCCACATCCACAGAGTGCCTCACACACATTGATGAATGATTTAAAAGAGCAGCTGCCAGCAATGTGAACGGAGAGGAGAGAAAGAGCCCTGCACAACGGAGATAATTGGCGAGCACGCTATCTATTTGCCGATTGCAGATCTCTTTATTTGTGGCCCTTATGAATTATTTATATGTGATACATGAAGTTCTTATACTGAAGATATTATCATACGAATCCAATGGCACATTATTTTTACATAGCTTATGTTCTATTTCTCCCCATTTCATCCAGTGACAACAATCTGAACTGTTTCACGCAGATAGTGAAGGTCCCTTTTCTCTATGGGAGAGCAGAATGGTAGCTAGATGCTGGGAGATTGCAGCTTTCAATGAGCAAACTGTTTACGTCTTTACATCTAGTCAAGGAATCTAAAATGATGACACACACTTCACAGACATGCAAACATGCTAAACACACCAATACACTCAAACCATAGCGCTGCCATGGAAATTTGCTGAGACTCATTGGGGTGGATTTATTAAAGGCAAATAGACTTTTTTTTTCTTTACAAGTGCAGTTGTACTCATTTTCCTTAGTAAATGTGGCAAAGCTTCACTTTGTAAAGAATACCCAATCAGGTGCAAGGAAAATAAAAAAACAGCATCTTTGCTTGCACATGATTGGATGATGGAAATCAGCAGAGCTTCACCACATTTACTAAGCTCTGGGGAAAATTAGTGCTACTCCACTTAGAGTGTGCATAGTCTATTTGCCTTTAGTAAACCCACCCCATCTCAAAATATACTGTCCTACTCAGCCCTTGAAGCTAATAAGTAATCAAACTAGATACAATTAAATACACTTTTCTTTCACATTGTGCACTTCTGGTTAAAGCTGAACTCCAAGCAGGCAGAAAAACACTAATTAGCGCAGTTATGCATTTATTAAAAAATAATAAAATGTACCGAGCTAAACTTCAGACAGTTAGCTACATACCCCACTGATATACATATAAGGTCCCTATTTTATCTGCCTGATTTGTATTTCTGTTAATCCATTCCTGAGATTTACACAGCTCTGCCAGACAGACTAGCCAGTCAGGTGATCTGATTTTTCTCTATTGCAATTAGACCCCTTTCACACTGGGGCAGTTTGCAGGCGCTATTGCGTTAAAAATAGCACCTGCAAACCGACCTGAAACAGCCGCTGCTGTCTCTCCATTGTGAAAGCCTCGGGGCTTTCACACTGGAGCGGTGCGCTAGCAGGACGCTTAAAAAAGTCCTGCTAGCAGCATCTTTGGAGCGGTGAAGGAGCAGTTTATACACCGCTCCTTCAACGCTCCTGCCCTTTGAAATCAATGGGACACTGCCGCTAGCGGGGGGTAAAACCGCCTGCTAGTGGGCGAATACCGCCGCTAAAACGACGGTAAAGCACCGTTAAAGAGACCTTAAAGAGAAACGATAGGGTTGATTTACTAAAACTGGAGAGGACAAAATCTGGTGCAGCTGTGCATGGTATTAGCTTCTAACTTCAGCTTGTTCAATTAACCACTTAAGGACCACCCGCCACAGTTGTACTGCGACAATGTCACTGCTTCCCGTGAATCGCCATCATTGTACATCGGCTCGTACACAGCGATTTGTGGGAGCAAGCGCACCCACTGGCCAGCGGGGGAGCCAATCAGTGGGTGGGGTGGACTCGGTGTCCACCGGCCACCCGCGATCATTCCCCACAGTGACAGAACGGGGATCTGTGTAAACAAGGCAAATCTCCATTCTGACAGGGGAGATCACACAGATCCTGTCTTTCTGCTATGCAGGAAGTTGGATCTGTATATTTCCCCAAATGTCAAAAATGTCAGTTAGGTGTCCGATCTGTCGCAGTCCCGCTAAAAATCACTGATTGCTGCCATTTCGGCACAGTGGTGTAGTGGATAGCACTTTCACCTAGCAGTAAGAAGGGTCGCTGCGCTGGTTCGAATCCCAACCACAACACTACCTGCCTGGAGTTTGCATGTTTTCTCTCTGCGTGTGTTTCCTCCGGGTACTCCGGTTTCCTTCCACACTCCAAAGACATGCTGGTAGGTTAATTGGATCCTGTCTAAATTGTCCCTAGTATGTATGAATGTGAGTTAGGGACCTTAGATTGTAAGCTCCTTGAGGGTAGGGACTGATGTGAATGTACAATGTATATGTAAAGCGCTGCGTAAATTGACGGCGCTATATAAGTACCTAAAATAAATATTTTGTAGACACTATAACTTTTGTGCAAACCAATCAATATACGCTTATTGCAGTTTTTTTTACCAAAAATATGTAGAAGAAAACATATCGGCCTAAACTGATCAAGAAATTAGGTTTTTTTTGGGGGATATTTATTATAGCAAAAAGTAAAAAAGTTTTTTTTTTTCAAAATTGTCGCTCTTTTTTGTTTATAGTGCAAAAAATAAAAAACGCAGAGGTGATCAAATACCACCAAAGAAATCTCTATTTGTGGGAAAAATAAGGACATCAATTTTGTTTGGGTACACCGTTGCATGGCCGCGCAATTGTCAGTTAAGGCGACGCAGTGCCGTATCGCAAAAAATGGCCTGGTCATTAACCACTTCCACTGACCGCGCCCTTTTTTGCGATACGGCACTGCAACGCTTTAACTGACTATTGCGCGGTCGTGCGACGTTGTACCCTAACAAAATTGATGTCCTTTTTTCCCACAAATGGAGCTTTCTTTTAGTGGTATTTGATCACCTCTAGGGGTTTTTTTTGCGCTATAAACAAAAAAAAAGCGAACATTTTGAAAAAGAAGCAATATTTTTTACTTTTTGCTATAATAAATATCCCCCAAAAATATATAAAAAAACAAATTTCTTCCTCAGTTTAGGCCGATGTGTATTCTTCTACATATTTTTGGTAAAAAAAAAAATTGCAATAAGCGTATATATATTGATTGGTTTGCGCAAAAGTTATTACGTCTACAACATAGGGGATAGATTTATGGCTTTTTAATTTTTTTTATTTTTTATTAGTAATGGCGACAATCTTTTTATCGTGACTGCGACATTGCGGCGGACATATCGGACACTTTTGACACTATTTTTGAACCATTGGCATTTATACAGCGATCAGTGCTATAAAAATGCACTAATTACTGTGTAAATGTCACTGGCAGGAAAGGGGTTAAACACTAGGGGGAGACCAAGGGTTTAAGTGTGTTCCCTGGGCATGTTCTAACTGTAGGGGGGATGGGCTCACTAGAACATGACAGAGATCACTGGGAGCAATAGATCCCTGTCATGTTTCTAGACAGAACAGGGAAATGCCTTGTTTACATAGGCATCTCCCCACTCTGCCTCTCCGTGTCACGATCGCCAGCCACGGCGGACATCGAGTCCGCAGGACCCGTAAGCACGCGCCGCTAGCCGACAATGACGCAGTGACATACGGGTACGGTGTTTTGCTTACCCGTGCCACTTTGCCGACGTATATCAGTGTGAGCCGGTCGGCGAGTGGTTAAGGGGGAAAATCTTCCGGCCCTTAAGTGGTTAAGCTTTGGCAAAAGAAACAACAACCTGGAAGCTGATTGGTTTCTATGCAGAGTTGCACCAGATTTTGCACTCTCCAGTTTTAGTAAATCAAGTCACCACAGTCACCTTGTTTATTCAGAACAAAGTCACAGCATCTTTGGAAGGAGCGCCCCCACCCCCTTATACTCTCCATTCTAGCGTTCTTCACCACTCCTTCCTCTCTGTTGTAGCTGGAACTAAAATCACTAGTGGCTAGCGGAGTGGTGATGTCACTCCCTCGGTCATGTGACAGTATTTAGGTTTAATGATTGGCTGCTAAACCCAACTTCTGTTACACAGTAGGCGGTCACATGCTCCCCCGCACCTGGAGGCAATGGGTATTTTTCCTAGCTGAGGTAGCAGAAAAAGGGATGGGGAAGTCCTGCCAAGATGAGTATAGACGGGTTGGGGAAGGAACCAATGGGCAAGGTGTCATTTTCTCTTTAAGAAACAGAGCTTCATTACCACCTTCCGCCAACCTGTGGTTGAACACTGAAGGTGCAGCAAGAGATGAGGTCATCTCTCCTCCTCTTACCAGCAGCACACCTGATTGGCCATAGATGCGCCCCCCCCCCCTCTCTCAGTCTGAGCAATGTGGCGATATTACAAGAGACTAAAATCAAGGTACCTACCCTACCTAGGTAAGTCGATGTTCCTAATTTTCAGGAACACTAACTGGCTGTTGCTGAGATCATAATTCCTAATTATTAATACATTCAGCTTTAAATACCAATAGGTTGCCTGCACACATTTCAACATTATAGCCAGCCCATTATCAGTAAGTGATCAGAACATTATTATTGGAAAATCTGAATCACCCCTAAGAAAAGGACACAAGGAGATGAAAAGTGGCGCTACCCCCTTAAAGTGGGCTTGAGGCGAGTGCTAACACCCCCTCAAATGATGTGGAGTAAACCCTATAGATCACAGTGAAAGAAGTGAAAGGAAGTAGTGTTAGGTGTGGTGGTGAGGAGGAGTTGTGTGGAGAAGACACCTGTTTTGGAGAGCTGGGAGTCTGCTAAAATATTCAACAAGGACTGTTAAAACCTTGGGGTGAAGACCCATCCACGAACTATCCATGTCGGGACTCAGGAGGAAGAAACTGGAGTGGAGGAGAAAGTCAGCCAGGTCAGCCCAGTGAAGGGGGACGAACTATCCCCCTAGTGAGATGTGCAGACATTGTCCCCATGTCATGAGAGCCATTATTGGAGGCACTGAGTCCAGACTGAGAACACTGAGCAGGGAGAGGGAATTGACTGAAAATAAGAGAAAGAAAGTGTTACCAGTGGATATCATTGGTCGCATGATAACCCCCATGTGAGTGGGTTGAGGTTTCTTGCCGGCCAAACATGAGAGTTGGAGGCCTTATCAGCTGGTGAGTTTGCAATCTACAAGGGAGTGGAATCACGTCACTGAGGTGTGGTGGACACGGGTCAACAGCATTTTGTGGATTGCACTTTTGGAACTTTTTCTCTACATCACTTCACAATTTATGTGGACTTTTTTGAGTTTTCTCCATTTTTCCATTTTTATTTCACATATAGTCTTATATTTTTAGATCTTTTTTAATATTGTTTCATAGTTTACTCATCTAATATCTTATTAATTTTTTTCAGTGTATTTTTTATGGTATCACGATACCGGATTATATTCATTTATCACAGGGTGTCAATAGGAGTCATTGTAGTCATTCACACACTACTCCTTTCACCTGCTTCTAGTGTCATGCTAAATCATGCTTGATATGCATTAGTTCGTATTCATTTGTATTGCACCATTAGCAGGTGTTTACTTGTGTGGTCATCACTACTCACTTCACTTGCCCTTCTAGTATTTCTCTAGTATTTTTATTGTATGTTTTGATTGTAGTTTTTGTATCACTTCTTTCACTGTGATCTAGGATATATAGGGTATACTGCACATCATTTGAGGGGGTGTTAGCACTCGCCTCAAGCCCACTTTAAGGCGGTAGCGCCACTTTTCATCTCCTTGTGTTCTTTTCTTAGGGGTGATTCAGATTTTCCATATATATTCTTTAAAGTGGCAAATGGGGGAACACAGAGGATTGCAATTTGCTCACAAAGGAACATATTTGTTACAGTTTGTAAAACAAAAGCAATAAATAAAAGAGTTCCCTAACTTTCTGATTTTACTGGGTCATTGAAATCTAAGCGGTCTTCTATTGCAATTACCTTTCGCAGTAAGGGGCATAAAATCCTTTTTATAATATCAGCGGCATAGAATGCGTAGGCCCATTTTCAGTGTCTTATTTGAATATGTTTACTGGTTCTTCAATAATAAAATAAAATGGGCCATATTCTTGCTTTAATGTGCTTTTCCTCGCATTACCTTTTTATGGCTCAGCACTTGATCATGTATAGCACCATGTATCATTTCAGAAGACAAGTTAACGAATTGTACTGGCTATAATACCTTCACATTTCAGTAAGAAGTACTCCAGAGTGTGACTGAAGGAAGCACTGACATAAGTACAGTTTTCAATCAGTAGGCACGAGATGCATTGCCTGTTGAAGCTCCCATTGGTGTTCGTGCTGCAAGGAAAATATAATTAGTAAAGTATATCTATCTCTTGTACAGTACATTTCCCTTTTCATAGTCCAGTTAACAGCTGTCATAGCTGTATTTTAAATTTATGATCATTAAAATGCTCACCATTGTGTAGCAAAGCACCTGATTAGCGCACTCTTACCCTTCATCATAAAATCAGTAAAAATGTATACAGATCATCCCAGGTTTGTTTAACGCCCAGCTTACTTCAACCCAGAGATATGTACAGTATACCATGTCTTGCCCATCCTTATTGAACTTGTTTTATGCCTGTGGGGATCTTATGCATTTGCATCCAAGGAGGAAACAGGTCCCTGGCAGCAATGAGGGCAGATTGATATGGCCAATATAAAGTTGGCCAAGATGAAGTTGGCTGCATATGCCCATCTAAGGTAAGTGCAAGTAGGTTTAGTAAGGATGGGGATTGGGGAGTGATGGTTTGTTAGATTAAGTTATTTAAAAATATATTTAACCTTTAGGCTCCCTTTAGCACACCCAAAAAACTTGGCAAAACCCAACTGGCAAAATATATGGACACGATCTTTGACCATTAGCCGTGTAATTCCCACTTCCTCCATGCCTGCTCTCCGAGGAGGTCATTGTAATCTATCTGCCAGTTAAAAACTTCCTCCAGTTAAAAGCTTTTGTTGAAAACTGGCAGGCTAAATCACATACAAAGTCTTACACTCTGTATCAGAGGTTATAGGAAACAAAGTCTTATGACTCTACTGAATTCCTTTGATTATTGTAAGTTATGGGAAGTCCAACTGTGGGATTGTGTCACCCTTAACAGTCTGCTCAAAGCCGGATTAAACTCTGTGGAGGTCCCTAAACAGTCAAAACCTTGGGCCCCTCGCAGGTTTCTGGAGGTTTCTCGTGTGTATGCTCCAGTGGCATAGCATTGAACTAAGTAGTAATGACCATCATTATTGTACATTACTCATACATAGGTTGCACCAAATTCTTTTACAAACTGACAGCTGAAAGAAGATGAGCTTTTAGGAGACTAACTGTAATGTGAACCTCATGTCTATGGTTTATGTACCGGTACATTAAATTTTTATTGGATATGTTACATTAATACAGTATTTTCCCTATAGAGTTTTTAATGTGATGTTTTCATTTCTTTGAGTTAATATTTTTTTTCTATCCTTTATAAACAATCTAGGAAAGCTTCATTGTAATATTTGTTAATTGTTTTTGGACCAAGACTAAATCAATATTATTTTGATGCATTGTCGCGGGGCCCTTAAACGGTGTGGGGCGCATAAGCCAGTGCTTACTCTGTCTGTTTGGCAATCCGGTCTGCTGTGTGTTAGTAGATCTAGGAGCTTTATATGAGTTCATTTCAGAATTGCCAACAGAAGGCATCAAATCTGCTGCTAGCACCCCAAAACGGAACTACTGGTTGAACTGACTTTTATGCTACCATTTCAGGCTGGGTTCACACTGATGAATTGGATGCGGGTAATGATGCTAATTGGATGCGGGGGTTTCCCCACATCCAATTCGTATGACAGGAGAGTGTGCCCAGCTCTCAATAAAGCCAGTTCACACAGCTCCGGGGCGGCTGCGGTCTGCACTGGAAAAAAGTCTTGTGTGTCTTCTGGTCCGTTTCAGGTGCGAATTTGGACCTGATTCGCATCTGAGTCGGAAAACAGGAACGCACCAGACCACCTGCAGCTAAAGGAGTCCTTAGCAAAAAAGAAGGTAAGTTTTCCTGGAAATCTCAAGTTCTTACTTTATAGCTCTCATCACACACCAGGTCATCTGTAAAGGACGTAAAAAGGACATAAGCTGTTTGATGATCAAATCGTCATTATGCGGGGTTTTATTTACCCTAAGGCCCCAATTGGACAATGCCCTGGGGGGGCAAGGTAAAGATGACCAAATGTGTCAGAGGGGTATCGGCATGCAGGTAAAATCCAATCATTCTCCGTTATCTGGATCTTTCCTATATACAAAGTGTTGGACAGAGTATAGTTTGTGTTTAGCTTATGGAAAGAAGCAAACTAGGTGTGCTTCAGACCCCTTCAGGGGCACCTTGCTAATGGAAAATGGACAAGGTTTTCCTGGAAAGCCTTGATCAGCAGGATCTGCTGGTGTCCCCTGTACATTAAACTTCCAGTTCCTTTTACAACCAAAGACAAGCGATTTGGGAAACTGTCATTTACTGCATATGAACATCTTTAGAGGGAGCTATAGGACAGTAGTTACAATGGGGGTTATTTACGAAAGGCAAAGCCACTTTGCACTACAAGTGCAAACTACAAGTGCAAAGTGCACTTAAAATTGCACTGAAAGTGCACTTGGAAGTGCAGTCACTGTAAATCTGAGGGGTAGATCTGAAATGAGGGGAAGCTCTACTGATTTTATTATCCAATCATGTGCAAGCTCAAATGCTGTTTTTTATTCTCCTTGCATGTCCCCCTCAGATCTACAGCAACTGCACTTCCAAGTGCACTTTCAGTGCAATTTAAAGTGCACTTTACACTTGTAGTTTGCACTTGTAGTGCAAAGTGGATTTGCCTTTCGTAAATAACCCCCAATATGTATGTTTTGTACAATACGTATAGTTTTTGTCTTGGCTGGGTAATTCAGTACACATGAGCAAATCTTTCGATTAACTTGTGAACAACAAGCCTGTCGGGTTTTTTCCAAATGATCAGTGCCGCTGGCTACAGCCAGCAACACTGATCATTATATTCTGCCGGCTGGGAAAGTTCCTCACTGGCAGAATACAATAGCACAGCGGGAGGATTTGGCTCTTTTCTTTTATTTATTTTTTTCAACCCACTGGTTGAACAAAAAAAAAATTATTAATGTATGTATTAATGTAAGTCTTAAAGTGTATGTAAACTCTAATGCCGCGTACACGCGGTCGGATTTTCCAAAGGGAAATGTTCAATGTGAGCTTGTTGTCGGAAAGTCCGACCATGTGTATGCTCCATCGAACATTTGCTGTCAGAATTTCCGCCAACAAATGTTTGCGAGCAGGTTCTCAAATTTTCGGCCAGCAAAACTTGTTGTATGAAATAAAGTGTAAATAACACTGCGCTAACCGAATAAACAATGGTGAAGCTGCTACATACAAATATGACCAATATTCAAAACGTGCTATAATAAAATGTAGCGCTAAAATGAACAAAAAATACAGGCAAATGATGTGGTGATCAGTGGGTACAACTCACTGAGACTGGGCTCACTGTGTATTGATGTTTGGTTGTGGTATGATCCTTGGCGGTACATGTGTCTAAGACTTCTGGGAAAATCAATGAGCCAATCACACACGCAGGAAACTACATTTCTGGGGGGCGTTTTGTACATCATCTGTATACATAACGCCTCTAGGTTGCCCATATTGCATTGAATTATACAGAAAATTACAGCACAGCCGATCGAAAAGGAAAACCTCCCCATATCCCCGGATTTCCTACGAGATTTGGATATTTCATCTTTCACCCATGGTCCTTCCGGATTGGCGGTCCTCATCCTGATCGGTGGAGCGGAGAGGGGATGCCCCTTGAGATCTGGGGTTCCCTGGACGACAACTTCTTTCTTGGATCTCTAAGCCTGTTCCATTCGGTGTCGCTGGCATCCGAATCCACCGTCTCTGGTAACAGTATTCCATCTGTTTCTTATTCGGGATTTTCATGCCGATGAAACACAGACCTGAATATTTCCCATTCACTTTGGATTCACTTTCACTCTTCATATGGGACGTTTTTCTCACTTATTCACATCATGGCTCAGTTTAAATATACTGTAGTCACTGAACTTTATATATTTATTTTTTCCCTTTTCATGTCTCAGTGAGTTGTACCCACTGATCACCACATCATTTGCCAAGTCCGCCGCACAAAAGTTCACGCATGCTCTGAATCAAGCAGAAGGAGCTGCACTGGTTATTGAACTTCCTTTTTCTCGACTCGTCGTACGCGTTGTAAGTCACCACGTTCTCATGTTCAGAATTTTTGGCCAACATTTGTGTGACCGTTTGTACGCAAGACAAGTTTGTGCCAACATCCTTCGGAAAAAAATCCACGGTTTTGTTGTCGAAAAATTTGATTGTGAGTACGTGGCATGACAGATAACTTCTCCTATTTGATCACTTTTGGTCTGTTAAATTTACTATTGAAATAGTTTTTTTTTACATCTGTTCATTAAGTGCAAAACAAGTGCTTGTTGATCCTACCAGGGATAATGAGAGCTGATACTGCACTCTTATCAGTTAACATTGTTCCCAGCACTCCCTATGGACAACATAACACCCCCTATATTATGGAGCCAAAGAGAAGGAGATGTGCACTGTAGTCCTAACACACTTGCTCTCTCAAAATTACAGTGCTGTTCCCTCCACGGATAAAGTAAAGATAGTGAGCGTTGTCACCCCAGGACAAGAAGTGTGTTAGTAGCAGCATCAAAAAAGTAAAAAATGCCTTAAAAAACTAGTAAGCTGCAAAATATTATATTACTGTTCTTGGGTTTACATAAACTTTAAGCATAAATTCAGCAGCAGTACAGCTGGAACTACGCACAGGACACAACACCTCATTCTGACAGGTACTAAACAGCTTCATATACATTAGACATCTAAATCAATAAGCTGTTAAAAAGCAAACCTTCCATTGCTTAATCCTAACCTAAAGCCACTCAGTACACATATGAAGTTCCACACTGCATTATAGTGGGTTGATGGCAGATTGCCTATAATCATTTGTATCAATGGCAATAGTGTGCATAAGCAGACATTTTAAAGTGGTCGTGAAGGCAGAACATTTTTATACCTTAAGGCATTCTCTGCATTAAGGTAAAAAAACCTTCTGTGAGCAGCTCCCCTCCCAGCCCCCTCTTATACTCACCTAAACCTGATCTCGATCCAGTGCTGTGCCCCACTGGACATGGAGGCAGCAGCAGGAGCCATTGGCTCTTGCTGCTGTCAATCACAGCCAGTGAGTAGAGAGCAGGGGATGGGACTGAGCGGCACTCTGTGTGTCTATGGACACATTGGGATTGATTTACTAAAGGCAAATAGACTGCATTTTGCAAAGTGCAGTTGCTCCAAAGCTTAGTAAATGAGGTAAAGCTTCACTTTGCAAATAATACCCAATCACGTGCAAGGAAAATAAAACAACTGCATTTTTGCTTGCACATGATTGGATGATGGAAGTCAGTAGCGCTTCTGCTCATTTACTAAGCTTTGGAGCAACTGCTTGTAGCCTCCCTGGCGGTTTTCCCGAATGTGGCTCGGGGTTAAAAATCAGGACCATTAGCGGTAACCCCGAGCCACACTCGGGATTACATCGCAGGATCCTGGTGTGGCATTACTTACCTTGTCCCCGGGATCCTGCGATGTCGCTCGCAGTGTCCGCGGGCTGTGTGTTCTGCCCGAAGCCTCTCTGTGCCAGGCTCCCTTCCCTGCGAGCGTCGCGACGCACGGGGGCGGAGCCTGGCAGCAAATTCAAAAAAATTTCAAAATCATAACACATACAGTACTGTAATCTCTTAAAGATTACAGTACTGTATGAAATGATTTCACATCCCTTTTGTCCCCAGTGCTTTGGCCAATGCCCTGCATGCAGTTCTATATTATATATACTGTTCTTCCTGCCTGCAAACTGGAGATTGTCCATAGCAACCAAAAAGTGTCCCTTTACATCAAAAATGGCTTTAGACCAGCTAGAAAACAGCGATAGTAAATTAGAACACTTGCAGAATTGAACGATAGTGAATCGTGGGGAAATTTATTTTATTACTATTTATTTTTATTTTTTTTAATTATTTATTTTTATTTATTATATTATAATTTATGTTTTTGTGTTTCAAACTTTATCATACCCGGGATATCTACTAGACTCTTGTTTGGACAGATTTAAGTGTGTTATTGTTAAGAATTACAGACCTACAATATAAAACGCCAAATTTCCATGCAAAATAATTGTACCGCTTTCAGCACCTAAAATCCGAAATAATCATACCGCCAGGGAGGTTAAAGAGTGCAACTGCACTTTGCAAAGTACACAGTCTATTTGCCTTTAGTAAATCAACCCTACAGAGCGCAGCTTTGGGTCCAGCCCGCATGAGGGCCCCCATAGCAAGCGGCTTGCTATGGAGGCACTTGGCAGGGGGAGGAGCCAGGAGCACTGGCGGAGGACACCAGAATAGGAAGATTGGGGCTGCTCTGTGCAAAATAATTGCACAGAGCAGGTAAGTATATAAGTATAACATGTTTGTTATAAAAAAAACATTACATTTACAATCACTTTAAATCTAAACACTACAGTAGAGGGTATACTTAGCCAGGGCTTGTTTACCTGTATAAGTGTCTCCTTGTAGGGCCATCTTCTGTGCTGAGGAAGTAGCTACATGAAATTAAAGATACAGATTAGAAAAGGAATAGGAGAATTTAGACCTCATATACAAAGCAGCAGCAGGTAGCTGAATTAAATGACAGGAACATTAAAGACGACATTGCTGAAAAGGAAACCACAGTGACTTTGAACTATGTTCCATTACACCCCAAGTCCCAAATGATAAACCCAGTCCTCTGAAAATAATGTACGCTTTTCATCTAAAATATCTTAAAAGATGATTACTTAATGCAACATGGCAAACATCTTCCTCGTTTCTTTTGTATATTTTGTGGGCTGTCATAACTGCTGATTAATAGTGTATGCCATTTATTTCCAGTCTAGAAATCAGTCCATGGACAACTTAGATCAATAGTTATTGGCCCTTTGGCAATCCTATTATTAAAGCTGAACTCCAGGTATGATATTCATTTCATAGGTACAGTGGTCCAGCTTGGCATTATGTATGTACACATATCTCTTACCCGAGGGTACTGAGGAAGCTGACAATTACTGTAGTAGCCGGCACTACTCCAGTGTTATCCGCTATCTTCTGTGTCTTGTGCCAAGCGGCTGCCCACTGCATACTGACCATAGGGTCACAAATCTCCTTGTATTTTTTTGATGAATGTAAGACATTCCCTAATTGGATGAGGTGCAGATTGTGACATCACCACCTCGCCTCTCCTCCTTGTCCAATTAGAGAACATCTTGTATTCATTGAAAAAATGAAAGGCGTTGTGTGAATGGCAGAGGTGCTGAGTGAGAAGATAGGGGCTATTACTGTAGTAGTGCTGACTACTATAGTGATTGTTTGCTGCCACATCAGGTATGAAACATGCATAGTGACATTATCCTAAATGGGCCAATGTAAGTATGCAGTTAGGATTATACGCGGAGTACATCTTTAAGTCCTGCTGAAGGGGAAGGGGTGAAATGCTTCAGCAGTGGTCCCAATAAATCCAATTTAAGCAGACAACCTTACTTCCGCCTCATCATGCTTGTATTTCCAGTTTATGCTGTGGAGGGTCTGATGAGCCTGTGAATCCCACCCAGAGCCAATGCAACTTGCATGATGGCTGGCAACAGTCTAAATCACAAACTAATCATTACATATTTATATTGAAATGTCGATTTTTCTGAGCTTAACATAAGTGTGTTGGTAAAATCTAAAGAGAAACATTCAGCACCTCACTGTGTGTACCAAAAAATTCCAATGTTCTTGCCAGAAATACAGTCAACTCCTAACTTACTGTAGTGAGCTAACAACACTGCTTCTGTTGCACTCAAATAGCAGAAAAAAGAAAACTGCAGGGGTGGGCAGGGCATGGCGTACAGGGCCGGCATTACCACTAGGCGAACTAGGCAGCTGCCTAGGGCGCACTGCCACCTAGGGTGTAGCCATAGCCAGTGCCATATTCCTCTCCTGTGTGGATGTTACCTCTAGAGCCACTGTCCCTCCCCCGCACACACCAATGCACTTGCACACAGCTGAAGTGAGCTGAGATCCCGGCACCGAACAAGGTCAGTCACTGGATGATGGTGATTGCTGGCTCGCTGCAGCTGAAGTAAGCCCAAAGCCCTGATCGCCGCCTGTCATCACCAGCTGCCATGGAGCTTGGGGTGGAGATGTCTGTGTGGCAGGTCTGCAGGAGTGTACCAGAGGAGGAGAGGGAATGTCCTCTACAGGGGACTGTGCAGGGGCTGCAAGCTGAGACAAAGGAGTTCAGGCACAGGATGGAGAGGCAGCTGCAGGACATGCTGCGCTTGGTGGGGCCCCTCTCCTGGGCTGTCACCGACCTGCACAGTGAGAACCGGAAGCTGTGGGAGCAGGTGGGCAAACTCTGCTGTCAGGTGGAACTGTGGAAGCACTAAGACGGGTGGCGGGACTGAGCTGGGACTGACAGACCAGGTATTCCAACCATAAACTGCTTGCTGTGCCTGGCAAGGCAGCTTAGGTCAGTTCTATGAGGGGGCAACAGACATCACAGGGGTGTATAGTCTATACAGGGTAGTGAGTGCAGGAAGGGGGGCAATTTGTGCAGAAAGGGGGTGTGGGGTTAAAGGGGTGCAGTGTGTGCAGGAAGAGGGGCAGTGTGTACAAGAAGGGGGGTGTGGGGTCAAAGGGGGTGTGTGCAGGAAGGGGGGGGGCAGTGTGTACAGGAAGGGGGTGTAGGGTCAAAGGGGGGCAGTTTGTATAGGAAAGGGGTGTAGGGTTAAAGGTGGTGTAGCATTAAAGGGGGAAGTGTGTGAGGAAAGGGGTGTAGCATTAAAGGGGGCAGTGTGTGCAGGAAGGGGGCAGTGTGTACAGGAAGGGGGTGTAGGGTTAAAGGGGGGCAGTGTGTATAGGAAGTGGGTGTAGGGTTAAAGGTGGTATAGCATTAAAGGGGGGCAGTGTGTGCAGGAAGGGGGTGTAGCATTACAGGGGGGCAGTGTGTGCAGGAAGGGGTTGTAGCATTAAAGGAAGGCAGTGTGTGCAGGAAGGAGGGGGCAGTGTATACAGGAATGGGGGTCTAGGATTAAAGGGGGAGCATTATGTGCAGGAAGGGGGGCAGTGTATACAGTTTTTTTTGGGGGGGGGGTGCAAGTGGCTGGTCTTGCCTAGGGTGCAAAATAGTCTAGCACCGACCTTGATGCTTAGGATTTCAGTGCAGTGGGTGCAGTGTTGTCTGCTTGCTACAGATGTTCAGATTTGACTACATTTCTGGAAGAATCGATAGGTATTTTTCAGTATTTGCAGCACTTTTCTAAAAAATGAGAAAATGTATTGGGGAACTGTGCTAAATATGTTTTTTTAGATTTTGCCCACACATACTCACATGAACATTAATAAGTGTTAAAAGGGTTGTAAGCCCTCATTTTTTTTCTTTTGTTTTTATTAAAATAACAAACATGTTATACTTACCTCCTCTGTGCAGTTCGTTTTGCACAGAGTGGCCCCGAACCTCATCTTCTGGGATCCCACAGAGTGGCTCCTCCCTGCATTGAGTGTTCACGTTGGAGACGCGCTCTCCTTGGTGGACACCCTTGCGGGCGCGTTCCAGAGTCCCGCATCTGCGTCCATTCACACAGAATACAGAACTCGCCCCCCCCCCCGGTGCCACGTCATTGGATTTGATTGACAGCAGCATGAGCCAATGGCTGCGCTGCTATCAATCTATCCAAACGGGACACGAGACACCAGCTACAGATGGTGTGCTCATTCCCAGACAGAGGATGACAGCGTCCAGGTAAGTGAAATGGGGGGGAAGCTGGGGGCTGCAGCACTAAAAAGGTTTTTCACCTTAATGCATAGAATGCATTAAGGTGAAAAACCATGAGGGTTTACAACCCCTTTATGACAGCTATTTAAAGTGACCCTTTCAGTTACATAAAGAAATCCAAATGTAGGTTCCAGGCAATAGAAGAACTCTTATACTCACCTATCTGGCAGTCATTGGGGTTGATTTACTAAAATTGGAGAGTGCAAAATCTGTTGCAGCTCTGGTAGCCAATCAGCTTCTAACTTCAGCTTGTTCAATTAAGCTTTAACAAAAAAAACTGGAAGCTGCACCAAATTTTGCACTCTCCAGTTTTAGTAAATCAACCCCAATGACTGCCAGAGATGTGAATTTAATGCCCTGTACACACGACCAGTTTTGCCATCGGAATAAACTCCTAGGGTTTTTCCGACGGAGTTCCAATGGAATTCCGCTCAAGCTGTCTTGCAAACACACGGTCACACCAAATTCTGACCGTCCAGAATGCGGTGATGTACAACATGTACAACGGGACTAGAAAACGGAAGTTCAATAGCCAGTAGCCAATAGCTTCTGTCTCGTACTTGCTTCAGAGCAAGCGTCGTTTTTGGTGCGTCAGAGCAGCATACAGATGAGCATTTTTTCCGATAGTAAACTGTTCCTTCGGAAAAATATAGAACATGTTCTCTAGCTAAGTCCGTCTGAATTTTCGATGGAAAAGGTCCGATGGGGCATACACATGGTCGGAATATAGAATGAAAAGCTCCCATCGGACTCTTTCTGTAGGAAATTCCGCTTGTGTGTACGCGCCATTAGAGTTCTTCTTTTGCATGTCTCTTACCTTCATTCCATTCCAGGGCTGTAGGCTTCATCAGATATATCATTCAACACTTGCGGAAGTGTCAGATTCCTTTGTCCCTTGCTGTGCGACATGATGTCTTCCTCCCACTCTTATGTCACTACAAGACATAGCAGTGACATAAGGGTCAAAAGAAGTAGCCATGGTGCAAGGTGGGGGACACAGACATTGGACACTCCTAGAAGTGTTAAATGCTTAGGTGTCTGACAGAGGTTGCAGTGCTGTAATAGAGTGAAGGTAGGAGGCATGAAGTGCTGGAGAGTTAAATATCCATATTCTATTGTAGGAAAGCTCTGTTGGGATTTCTTTATGTGATTGACAGTGTCACTTTAACAGTTAAAATACAGCAATTTAAAAAAGGGACATTTTTAGACACAATGGGCTTGATTTCGTAAAGGCAAAGAGGCTGTTCACTTTTCAAGGAAAATTATACTTAGCTTCATTTAGTGAATGTGCTGAAAATTCACTTTGCAAAGAATACCCAATTATAAATAAGGAGAAAAAAATGACTTGCACCTAATTGGATGACAGAAGGCAGCAAAACTTAATCTCATTCACTAGTCTATGGGTACATTCTCTTGCTAAGTGAACAGCCTATTTGTCTTTACTAAATCACAGCAGCTTTCCTCTCGGGGATCTGTGAGAACCGAGGCATCGGCAATGTTCTAGGCTCGGTTCTCAGTGCAGAGATGGTGGGGGACAACTGCAGCATTGGTCTGATGCTCCATCCACCGAGGTAAGTATGAATCAAAAAGAAAACAAAGAACCCATACTTCTCTTTTAAAGCGGTTGTATTGCCTGCTTGGTCATTTTTACCTACAGTTAAACCTATAATAGCGCTTACCTGTAGGTAAAATGAATATCTCCTAAACCTGCACGGTTTAAGAGATACTCATCCTACATGCTGCCGCTGACGTCAGCGCATGCGCGCTGAAGGTCCAGTAGCTCGTGCCAGAACTTGCATGAAAGGAGGACTGCCAGCACAGTGCTGGAGCCCGGGAACCTGGAAGAAACGCAGAGGGAACATGTCAGCCCCCCTCGGAAGTGACTGGGCGAGCTGCGGGAGCTTCGTTCCAAGGTAAGTATTTCATAAAGTGCTAGTTTGCAATGCATACTAGCACATTATGCTATTGCCTTGCAGGTTTTTTTGGTGGTGATGGGGGGGGGGTTTGGCAGTTTACTACCGCTTTAACTCAGGGCTAAGACAAGGGGTGGGCAGGAGGGGTGGCTGTCCTGGGCACTGTAGCATCAGATGAGGTGGGGGAGCACATTGAGAAGATGGGGAAGGGGATTTGTGTTGGGTGGAGGAATTTGGGGGGGCAACAGGGGGTAAGAATTGTTCTAGGAGTGGAAATTTGAGTGTGTGTGCTTGGAAAGTTGATTTGGGGGGATTTGCATTGGGGGGGGAGAAGATTTGTGCTAAAATAATTGATATCATAGAGGGGATTTGTGCTAGGAGAGAACATTTTTATGGGGGAGGTTTGTGCTAGTAGTATGGTTGATTGGGGGGGGTATTTGTGCTAAGAAGGGAAAAAAAGGGGGGGGGGTGGGCTAGGAGGGGGTGGGGAGATTTGTGCTGGGAGGGGGGATTTGGAGTGGGGGAGAGAGGATGTGTACTCAGAGGGGAAATTTGAGGGGTAGAGGATTTGTGCTAGGAGGAGTGATTTTTTTTTTGGCTGGAGGGGTGATTTGTGCTTGGGAGATTTGTAGAGAGAGAGGATTTGAGCTGGGAAGTGTGATGGGGCAACGATTTGTGCTGGGAGGGGCAATTTCAGCAAGGGGCAAATTTGTCCTGGGAGGAGGGGGAACTTATTCTTAGGTGGTAAGTATGACGATTACTGGTCATTTTTTTTAATGAGGGGGGGGTGTTTACTAACACATAATGCTCATACAACTTGGGGGAGGAGCAATCTGACAAGTTTGCCATGGGCTGGAGATGGCCTTGTCCCTGCACTGCCTTAACTAAATATAAGTTACAGTCATGGTATATATATATATATATATATATATATATATATATATATATATATATATGTCAGGCGTCCCAACACATCAATGGAAGCACACACACTCTACAGGTCAATGGCGTACCAATTAGTAAAGCAAGTATAACAGACCCAGAGCATGCATCTCCAAAAAACATATTGAAGGCAGCCCTCATAATGCAATTCTGACAAGTCCTCTATAACGGCAAAAGTGTTCTTTACAAAATAAAAGCATCTTTATAGAAAAATCTCAGAAATGCCTCCATACCCGGCCTCTGTATCAGAAAGCAATGTAATACTCTGTATTTATTGTATGTGTTCACGAAAGAAAATGGAAGAAAAGGAAAAGGGGAGATATTGGTTTATTAATTTATTCTGTTTTTTTTTTTTATTTTTTTTTTTGCAAAAGCAAATTTATCATTTCAAGTGTTTTTACGTACCTGTCATCATTTGTTTTGTTTTTTTATAGTAATTGTTCTATTACTTTTCCATTTTTTTTTCACCTAAATTAAAAGACATGCGGCTCGTGTCTTGTTTTATGAAGCGGAATAATTACAAGGTGCTAGATGACAAACTGCGACACTGCTGAAGGTTTATCCTCAAATAACAAATCTTCTCTTTTGTTAACACTGACTAAAAAAAAAAAATGTTTCCTTCCTTCCGACTGACCTACTTTTTTTTTTGCAATAGATTTTATTTTATTTTTTAATCTCTTTGACAGCCAGAGACCTTAGAAGAAGTTTCTGCAAGAAAAGGCGTGGGAAGTAAAGGATTGATGAGAAGATTCAGTCTCTTATTGAAACCTTTGTGAATTCTAAATGACTCTGCGACCCGGGAATCAAGTATCTGTGACCTAACACACAAAAAACATCTCCTCCGTATCTCAGCTGGAAAGCTGGCAAGGATGTCTTTTCATTATATTTCCCCAAGCCTGGCAATGACAGATCTCAGTGTGGCCGTTGAAGGAATGTGTGTCGTCATTCGTTTTCACTGAATCAAAGTGGCCAAATTATCTTTGGGAGTAGCGGCCATATCTGACACTCCAAAATGCCTCTCGATAACAAAGCATGGGTCTTAGGGCTCTTGTTTTGTTATCTTCTAAGCAAAAAAAGAGGATTTCTCCATATCAGACCAGTGTGTTGTTGCCACATCCCTAATTGTATATCAAGAAAAGAGAATCCTCCTTCATTGGGACTTTGCAGGCAACAACCACATATATGTGAATTAGAAAATATAATTTATTAGATATAGATAAAATCATTTGATCGTAAGAGGACCGTATATTTAAAAGGACATACAAACATTATACACAAATGTACAAAAAATAAAAAACAAAGAAAGATAAAAAACATGACAGGTTACATGGTTTGCATGACAAAAAGATTGTTGTTACTCTCCGATATAAAGTAGTCTCCGGTACCCAACGCATTTCTGGTTCAAGCACCTTCGTCAGGGGTATTTAATAAGAGTATATGCAGTCATCATTTTTTCTTACATGCAAAATATTCCACCATACAACTTGAAAAAGTGAATGAAGCACTGCCAGCATACTCGAGTACTGCAGAGCGGGGTGATGTCTAGACAGAGGTTCCCTTTTTTATAGGGAGGTCTAATACTAAAAGGACTTGGAGTGTGCTGCTATATACGGATAAGAAGCCTCAATTAAGGCTTCATGATAGCGATCACTCAATACTCACAAATCTTGTTGGCAATTCCCCACGTATGACTCCTTGTGATCACCAGGCAAATTAAATAGGCAAGTCCTTTTTTTTCTGATATTATCGCATATTATTGGTGCCCTTGGTGGGCATCCACTGACACCCCCACTGGCAGTGCTTTATTCACTTTTCCAAGTTGTATGGTGGAACATTTTGCATGTAAGACAAAATTATGACTGCATATACTCTTACTAAATAGCCCTGACGAAGGTGCTTGAACCAGAAACGCGTCAGGTACCGGAGACTACTTTATACCGGAGAGTAACAACAAATGTTTTTGTCATGCAAACCATGTAACCATGTAACCTGTCGTGTTTGTTGTCTTGTCTTTGTTTTTTATTTTTTATACATTTGTATATAATTTTTGCTATGTCCTTTTAAATATACGGTCCTCTTATGATCGAATGATTTTATGTTATTATACCTAATAAATTATTTTTTTTTATCCGACAAGGTTTTTATTAAATTTACAGGAAAAACGTTACAGACATTGTATTTATTGTATTCAAGATCGTACAAGAGCTCTGTACAGTACACAGTCCGGTTAACAATCATCCACCTCAAAGTAACAGCATTAACACTTAATCCCAGTCATAGCCAAACTTAATTTGTACTTCACCCAACATTGATTCCCAGTAACCTGTCAGCCACTAGTTCCATAGGGGCCAATCCCGGTACATCTAACCATGGCGCCCATAATTTTTCAAATTTTTGCATGCTACCTCTATGTTGATATATCAACTTTTCCAATCTCAGAGTTACGTTAACATTATCGGACCATTCCTTAATAGTCGGGGGCGTCTCAGACTTCCAGTAAGTCATAATGAATTTTCTAGCTTGAAAAAGTACTCTATGTACAGCTATAAATTATATTTTCTAATTCACATATGTGTGATTGTAGCCTGCAAAGTCCCAATGAAGGGGGATTCTCTTTTCTTGTTATCTTCCAAGAGGCAGTCCAAAGGCGGGTAATGAAAAATCCAGAGCATATTATTTCATGCGTAATGCTAAAGATTTTTGTAAACCGCTATTTAAAGGGGCTTAAATAATGATTAGAAAATGACTTATCTGTTGGAGTCTTATCAAGTGAACTCTGATCCTTCTCGCTTGCAGTAATTACTTTCCGCCCATTATCAATACTAAAGCACAGCAGATGGGGTTGTTTAACAATGACCCTCTCATGTCTGAGTGTCTCAGTGTTGACATTAACAATGCAGCATGGTGGTAATTATTCAATCATCACAAGAAGGTGAAAGCGTCCCATTTTGATTGTAGATCTCAGGCTTAGGTCTGCAGAAATTTCTCAGGCCAAGAGCAGTGAAAGGGTTGAAGTCATTAATGTCTCAGGAGTGATGAACAGGGAGATATCTGATTATCCTAGATTGTTTTTTGGACCTTTCACTGATTGGCATGGAACCTACCCAACAAGAAGAGGCAACTGATATGTGACAAATGACTGTATTTGATATTGGAAAAGCCTATTATCGCTCTCCAAACTTCCCAATTCTCATGCAATCATCACATGAAAAATCAGATCAGGCCCAGATAGGGCTGTTTATGGTCAGCTTAAAGAGGTTCTAAACCCTTACATATACCCAGTGAAGTAAAGTGATTGGTCCCAGGCAATACACAGAGATGAAACAAATCCCCCTACATAAGTTGTACTTGTTTAACCACAGTCTTCTCTTCTCTACATCTGTGAGTAATCAAGCTTGTCTGAGAGTTTAGAATAAAGAGGGCGGAGAAGTCAATTTACAAACTTCAGAGCTCAGTGGGGAGAGCTCTATGAGCTGATTGGTACACCCCCCCCTTCACACAGCACACAGGAACAGAGCTGAAGCTGTCAATCTGCTGGAGGTTCCCCCCCCCCATCACCATTTTTCTTTTGGTGTCAGGAAAACTTGTCAGAAGTTTTCATGCTGATAGCAGAGGAATGAAGCAGCAGACAGAATGAATTGAGACAAGAATACACTACAGAGCTATGCTCATATTTCATGTTTGAGGTTTACAACCACTTTACGTTAGTTAATATAAATATTTCTCAAGCAGCTGGATTCATTTAAAATGGGACTGAAGGGAAATAGAAGGGAAATAAAAAAAAAAAAAAAAAAATATATATATATATATATATATATATATATATATATATATATATATATAATTAATTTAAAAATCACTAAATGTTAATCATTTTAAATGCACATTTAAATTCACGTTTGCAATTCGGATGACCTTTCAAAAGCAGTTCTGCTTGGATTATGTATTATAAAAGCACAGATTAGCAGTGAAAACACAAGAAAGGGAGGCGCCTCTGGGTGTAGTATAAAAGACCGTTTTTCATTTTTAAAAGCAATATGCAAGCAACTCACATTTTAGTAGTGTAAACAAAGCATCTAGAAAGCCAGAGGAATGATCCATCATGGGGCAGTTCAGTGAGTCACAGTGGTGCTGGCAGGTCTGCGTGTAGCTCCTGGTATACCGCTAATGCCGGCCGCGGTGATGATGGAAATCCAAGTGAGACTTGGAACGCCAGTGGAGGGCAAGCGCAGAGGCTGTGACGTCAAAGGGCCGCAACGCGTTTCTTGAGCGTACGGGCTACGATATTCTGGTAGCCGCGCTCCTTCATCAAGCTCCTGGATGAACTGCCCCATGATGGATCATTCCTCTGGCTTTCTAGATGCTTTGTTTACACTACTAAAATGTGAGTTGCTTGCATATTGCTTTTAAAAATTAAAAACGGTCTTTTATACTACACCCAGAGGCGCCTCCCTTCCTTGTGTTTTTTCTATAGATTCTGGAGCTTGGTTTCAGTTCCCTGGAAGGCAGTCCTGCTTGTGGACTATACATTTATCCCCTTTTACATTGACTTGTTACATGGACCTTTAATGGACTATTCATGTTGTTTTTTCCTTTTACATTGCACATGTATCTTTTAAAATTGTAGTTTCTTAAATTGTTTGCTGTTTACTGTGATGTTGCATGATATTTTCCAGTTTTTTTGCGCCTTTTCCTTGTACAGATTAGCAGGGGTCTATAGCACCAATCAGAAGTAAAGTTATTTTCTAGTGATCTGCTACTGTATATATATTATTGCAAAGCAATGTAAACATCCACTATACCTTTAACAAGGTCATAGCTGTAGCCATAGCAAACTATTTGACCAAGAAACAGAGGCGTAGATAAGGGGGGATATGGGGGTCCATACTCTCTAGAGCATCCTCGCTGTCAGCTGCTTTAGGGCACTAGAGTTGCACAGCCCAGGCATTCTTCTGTGTTTTCCCATCACTGACAATACAGCAGAGAGAGGAAACAGTAGAACTCTGATTGGCTGCACTGACAGCCAGACTTTGGCTCCACCCACCAGCAATAATCTTACTAATAACCTTACCTAATTCTAGACAGCAAAATCAATCCTCATTACAAATAAATTGTCTTTTTAGCACCGTTGGTATGTACATGCAAACTTTTCAGCCTAAATTTGACTTGGCCATGTGTTTTAAAATCATGAATATACTTACATTTTTTGATTTTTTTCATCATATGCCAGGATCTCCGTTACATCCCAGTCTCCCGATGTTATCGACTGTAAGTTGTCATTGCTGTTGTTAGCCTTTAATAGAAGAAATACAATATATAATAATAGAGAACAATTTGATATAAGTGCAACATTTGCAGAAAATGCAACTCCAGCCCAAACGTTTCTTTTTAGTTTTGTATAGAGTGGGTTACAACCTCTGTCAACTTTTTATTATTGTCTGTGTCCCCACCTAGAGTATTCTTTTACTAACAGGAACATAGCAATATAAACACATTTTCCAATAGAGTAGTAAATGTTTAGAAACCTCTGTCAGGATTTTTTGCCATCTATGTGGGGCAGATTGCTCAGTCTGGCTCTTATCATTCAGCATTTTCAGCTACCCGGGAAGTGCACCACTCTGCTTCTATTTTTCACAGATTAACTGTTATTGTTTAAAATATTGTTTACAATCTACTAGACTTTGCAGTCATTTGCACTTAGACTTTGCCAGACATTAGTAGAAGGTAAACCATTGGCTTAGTTTCAGTTAGTTTCTGATAGCAATTACCCATTTTTGTATCGATTGTTTCGTCAACACAGAATTTTTTAATTTTTTTTTATTAACCTTCGTGAACCAGGTCATGTCAGGATGGATCTCACAGTAGCACCCTAAATCATTGGCTGATTTTTGGCATATTGTTTTGCTGGGTATTTTGATATTGGGCCATGTGGTTTGTCATTTTTATTTCTAAGATAGCATCTGTGTTTTGTGAGGGTTTTTATATATGTGTTTAATAGGATGTATAAAAAAAAAAAAAATCACATACTATCTCATCCAGTGAAAGTGCTTGTACATTCATTCTCTGCAAATAGGAAAAAAAATAATTTTAGCAGGCTATTTCCAGTGCTGGATAAATGTTTTTCATTGATTTGAAACTTAAGTAACCATTTTTGGCCACTAAACCTCATAGGAAAATTCAATGACACTTATTGCCATCTAGTGGCCAAATGCAGTATTTTCATGTAGTTGGGCTTTAACTGCTTGCCGACTGCATCACGCATGTACGGAGACTCTCCTGCGCTGGATAATGTACCTAGTACGTGATCTGTCACTTCCGAGTAGGGGGCGGGTGCGTGCGCCGCCTGCACTGCTGCTGTGCTATGATTAGACACAGCACAAGCCGATCAGCGGGTGCCAGTCAATGGATGTCCACCAGCACCCGCTGATCGGAGAGAAGAGACACAGAACAGAGCTCTGCCTATGTAAATAAGGCAGAGCTCTGTTCTGACAGCAGGGATCCGATGGATTTTCTGTCCCTGCAAAGCACACATAGTGACATAAAAACACTAGTTAGGCACACATTTAACCCTTTGATTGCCCCTAATGTTTAACCCCTTCCCAGCCAGTGTCATTAGTACAGTGACGGTGCATATTTTTAGCACTGATCGCTGTATTAATGTCTCTGGGTCCTGCAAAGTGTCAACAGTGTCAATTAGTGTCAGACTGTCCGCCGCAATATCGTAATCATGCTATAAGTTGCTGATTGCCACCATTACTAAAATTAAAAAAAAAAAAAATACATATCGGCCTAAACTTATGAAGAAATTAGATTTTTTAAAACATTTTTATTGTATATGTATAATAACAGAAAGTAAAAAATATTGTTTTCTTTGTTTCAAAATTGTCAGTGTTTGTTTATAGCACAAAAAATAAAAAACCCAGAGGTGTTCAAATACACCCAAAAAAAGCTCTGTTTGTTGGAAAAAAAAGACATACATTTCATTTGGGTACAGCGTTGCATGACCACGCAATTGTCAGTTAAAGTTAAGAGTCATATCGCAAAAAATGGCCTGGTCATGAAGGGTGGTAAATCTTCCGGAGGTCAAATACAAATTGTGAATCTCCCTACTGGGGGCACAGTCAGAAATAAAGACTGACAGGTGTTCTAATCCATCTCCACTCTATCCAAAACTATTTGGCTTTAGTGAGATTTGATCTTTCTTTCCAACAGCATAAGGACCAATAAGGCCCCATTCACACCTAGAGTTTTTCACACTTTTTTGTGCGTTTTTTAAAGCGACATGTATAGGGCAGCCTATTTGGGCTGCCCAACCCATGACAAATGTGGTATAGAAGCTTATGGAGTTTTTTGCTATGTTCTGGCTTACGCATTTTGCCACATTTTTACACACACCAAAACGCGTGTTTGCTTGTCACATTGTGGGTGACATTAGCAATTAATGCTACTACAAGCGCGATGTGCTTTTTTTGTTTGTTCTGGGAATGCACACAGAAGCGAACACTTCTTTGTCTGTTCCCAGAACCCGCAGATGTGAATGGAGCCTAGTATGACAGTAATACAGAGCATTCAATGTCCACGGAAGAACAATGAAAAAAGAGATCATATTTACTGCTAGGAATCATAGTACTGTCCACACTGGTGTATGCCATATTAAAGTAAAGGTAAAACTTTTTTTTTTTGGTTTTGTCATGTCTTTGTTTTTGCTGTCTGTGCCCCCATTAGGGAGATTCATCCTCTCTATTTCTCCTGTTTATCGTTGTCACCGAGACTGAAAGTAAAAGAAAACCTCAATTTTTTAGTTATCACCAGATCAGGGATAGGTAGAAAATCTTTCAACGGGGACACTACTCCTGGTGACAACCCAGGATTTCTTCACTTTGGAGAGATTGCCTCTTGTTTCCTGTTTTGTCTATAGGACAGGACATGAAGGGAAATTTCCCCGATGAGACATAAATGGCAAAAAAATTTAAAAAAAATGAACAGGGGCCATATTCTCCTTGAGGCTTTGTTAACACGTAAAAAAAGTTTTGCCTTTACTTTAAAACTTGGTGGTTGAGTCGCAGTTTTTGACCGCCAACCTGAACACTGACATACAGTCGCTCATATGCAGTGCTGTATTTATAAGCGGGCAAAATGGGCAACTGCCCTGAACCCCCTGACAGAAGGGCCCCGCCAGTATATGGAAATAATATAAAACAATATAAAAAAAGATATAAAATTATAGAAATAAATAATAAAATATCAAATATATATAAAATAAACAAATGGCTTTCTTTTAATAAATGTATCTTGGGAAATAATATTTTGCCAGCCTTCATCTGTAAAAGGTTTTACCCTGGTCTGGTATAGTGGATCTTTTTTAAAACAAATTTTGGCAGTTCAAGTGAACCACATATAGAGCGCCATGATTGTGTGTGTATATATCTTGTGTCATGTATTTTAAAAATGCATTACTGTCATCGAAAAAGTAAATCAACTCTGTGTATGAGGCCCGCCCCCCCCCCCCAAACCTGAAATGTCCTAAAGGCCTAAATCTGGCCTAAGGCCGTAATGCTGTGCTTTGTGGCCGCTGCGAAAAAATAAAAACAGCATGTCACATTCGGCAGGCAATACCGCTGCTAAGTGTGACCCATGCATACAATTGAGTGCAATGCACACGAGTGATGCAGCATTTACAGAGTTAAAGTGATTCCAAAGGCTGAAGGTTTTTTCCTTCATGCATTCTATGCAAAGAGGTAAGAAACCTATTGCGTGCCCCCAGAGCCCCCCATCTTTATCTGAGCCCCCTCCAATCCAGCGATTTCCACAATAGTCTCAGCTGTATGGGGACTTTACCTCCTCATTGGCTGGGACAGCAGCGGGAGCCCATTGGCTACCACTACTGTCAATCACAGCCAGTGAGCCAATAAAGAGAACGCAGGGCCGAGATGCTGCTTTAAGTGTCTTATGGATGAATAGAGGAGCGGCTTGGGAGCGAGCATACAATGGTGCCCCCTGGGCAAGCGACTTTCTCTGGGGGCACTGCTTAAGGGGGAGGAGCCAGGAGGGCCGCAGGGGGACCCGAAATGAAGAGGATCAGTGCTGCTCTGTGCAAAACTACTGCACAGAACAGGTAAGTATAACATGTTTGTTATTTAAAAAAAAAAATACGTTTTAAATAAGGGCAGTGAGGAGGGGACAAAATGCCTCGTCACCGCCTGTCAAACGCCTCTGAAAAGCAATCCGTGGATCGCTTTTCAGAGGGGTGACAAGGGCAGCCGCACATGTGAATAAGCCCTTACTCTATCCAAATTGTAAAGAATAAAAGTTTTGATTTTAGTTCTACTTTAAAAACAGGCAATCGTTTCAAACTGCAGCAGCTCCACGGGAACACACATCTATGAGCTGTAAGATTTCTGATTTGAGGATTTCAATGAAGATCGGACATCAATATCAAAAGACTTTTACCTGAGATGAAGAAACAGCAATATGATGGAACTTGCCACGACCCAGCTGTGGAATAGCTCTCACAAAGAAGAACTTTCTGCCGTCTTTGGAGAAGATAGGTTGTTCATTCTGGTGGATAGAGAAGATGGAAGACTTAACATTCATGAGACAGAAATCAATAGTCTAATGGTTCAGCAAAGCACTTGAAGCTGAAGGTGTATGAAAAACAATTGCACTGTGTTAACTGTTATTCCTGGAGTCCCCTGCCTTCTACTTCTAGAACAATAATAGCTCCAGGTTAATCTGCATTCACATCGGCAGCAATAAAACACTGTCAGATTAGCTTTCATTTTAATTTGATCCAATCGAAGCATAACAGTTCATCTGTAATCAACGTTTTGCTTGCTTGCGCTTGTTCCAATTTTATCATTTTGTCAAGCCATGAGTATAATTATTTTTTAAGAAAAAAAAAAGTGGTTTGAGGCAAACAAATGTAAACCATGGAATAAACTTCTTCTGCCAGGTGTGCCTTGCACTGCCTTGCACATTGCCTTGTACTGCCACCTACAGGTGAAATCTGGTACTGTGGCCTAATGTTCAGCTATAAGTCACAACATTACGGCCACTGACAGGTAAAGTGAATAACATTGATTATCTTGTTACAGTGTATAGCTCCCAACTGTCCCTGGTTTGGAACAAAGTCCCCCTGTCCCTCTTTCCTCCTCATGTGTCCCTCATTTTGGTCTGATCTATATAATTGTATATAAAATGCACTTTTTACTCCAAAGACATGCTGGTAGGTTAATTGGCTCCTGTCTAAATTTTCCCTAGGATGTGTATGTATGAATGTGAGTTACGGAGCTTAGATTGTAAGCTCCTTGAGGGTAGGGACTGATGTAAATGTACAATGTATATGTAAAGTGCTGCGTAAACTGACGGCGCTATATTAGTACCTGAAATAAATAATAATAAATAAATAAAATGCACTTGTTAGCCCTCATGCACACGGACGTTTTTACAGCTGCTTTTTTGAGCTTTTTTTGCAGCTTAAAAAGGCCTGTCTATGTTAGTCTATGGCTTCATGCCCACCTAGGCGTTTTTGAGCTGCAAGTGGCATAGGCGTTTTTAAGCTGTAAAAAAAACCCAGGACCAGTGGGTTCTGAAAGACGTTTTTCAGCTGTAAAAACGCTCTAACGCTCAAAAACGCTCAAAAACGTCATTCACCAACGTTTTTTAGTGTTTTTGATCCATTGAAAAAAAAAAAAAAAAAAAAAAAATTTGAAAAAAAAAAAACGCTCAAAAACGCTAACGCGGAAAAACGCGGAAAAACGCTCAAAAACGCTATTGCAAAAACGCTGAAAAAAGCTGAAAAAAGTCAAAAAAAGTCACTGCAAAGATACTGGCGTTTTCATAACGTTTTTTTAACAGCCTGTGTGCATGAGGGCTTAATCTTTCAAAAAGTGTTTCCCAGTGCTAACACTTCCATCTAAATTGCTGCATTTATAAACTTCAAAAGCCAATATAAAACAATAGTAGTGGTAAAAGCACTTTTGGGTTAAAATAATCATTTTTATCTTGTACAATTCTCCTTTAAAGGGGCGTGGCAGGGGGTGCGTCCTATGCCTACATACTTTTGCTGATAGGTGTCCCTCGTTCCCATCTCAAAATGTTTGGAGGTATGACAACGGCACCTGAAATTCGGTGGGATATATTAGGCAGCAAGTGAACATGTTGTCTCTGAAGCTGATGTGTTGGAAGTGACTTTGAACCCGGGTTCACACTGTAGCGAACACAGACATCGCATGTGATTTTTCTTTTGTGATTTTTGCAAAGCGGGGAAAGAAAATCCATGACTTCCCTTAGTAAAAGCACCTCACACAGTACACCAAAACACGGGTTAGGCACACATTTTACCCTTTGATCTCCCTAGATGTTTAACCCCTTCCCAGCCAGTGTCATTAGTACAGTGACAGTGCATTTTTTTAGCACTGAGCACTGTGTCACTGGTTCCCAAAAAGCGTCCGTCAGTGTCTGATTGTCCGCCGCAATATCGAAGTCCTGCTATAAGTTGCTGATCGCCACCCTTACTAGTAAAAAATAAATAAATACAAATCCTTTTTTTATTGGATATGTCTTATAGCAGAAAGTAAAAAATATTGTTTTTTTTTTTCAAAATTGTTGGTCTTTTTTCGTTTATAGTGCAAAAAAAAAACAAAAAACGCAGGGGTGATTAAATACCACTAAAAGAAAGCTCTATTTGTGGGGAAAAAAGGGACATAAATTGAATGTATGTACAGCATTGCATGACCGCACAATTGTCAGATAAAATAACACCGTGCCGTATCGCAAAAAATGGCCTGGTGGTTAAACCGAGCTTGAACCTTCCTGCAAATCACCGTGTCATTACTGAATAGAGGAGTCTGTCGAATAAGTATATAAAAAATCTTGTTTTCATTTCACATAAAATCTACTAGAAAAGAACTGACACGGATTATGTGCAAATGTTAAAGAAAGACAATAGTATCATGTCATCTGCAGGCGTCAGATTGTCATTAATGATTTCCTCTGACAGATACTATAATCTTCTGTTCCTGAGTCTTTAAACATCCTGTGAATGTAGTACGATAGCGAAGCTAAATTTAAAATTGTATCTAAAAACAAAAAACAGAAATGTAATATATTTCAGCACACCAGTCTTTAGATGTGAAAGCTGTACTCCTTTTTTTTTTTCTGGTCTTTTTCCCTTTCTTTTTACCTGGTGCTCCTGCCAGTAACAAGCGTCCTGTCCTAGGGTGACACAACTACTGTATGTTAGGACTACAGAACACCTACGCCTCTTCATAATATAAAGGGAGGTGTTCTGTAGTCCACCACTAGTGTTGGGAAACAATGCTAACTGATAATGGTGCAGTACAGGCAAAGGGCAAACAAAGTTATCATCTCTCAGGATTCCTGGCAGGATCAACAATTATTCTCGGCAATCACTGAACAGTTATAACAATATGCATTTAATAGGAGAGGGAAGATGTTCTGTAGTCCACAAAGCATAGCTCCCAACTGTCCCTGATTTCGAGGGACTGCCCCTGATTTGGAGCAATGTCCCTCTGTCCCTCATTCCTCCTCATCTGTCCCTCATTTTGGTCTGATCTATATAGATGTATATAAAATTTACTTTTTATCTATCAAAAAGGGTTTTCCAGCACTAAACCTTTCATCTGATTTCTAAATTGCTGCATTTGTAAACTCCAAAAGCCAATATAAAGGAATAGTAGTGGTAAAAAAAAAACTTGTGGGTTTAAGCAATCTTGTTTTTTTCGTACAATTCTCCTTTAAGGGGGCGTGGCAAGGGGTGTGTCCTATGCCTGCATACTTTTGCTGATAGGTGTCCCTCATTCCCATATCAGAAAGTTGGGAGGTATGCACAGAGAACTGGGCAGAGCTGATAACATTATATGACATAATACTGCAGAGGGAACATGATAACACAGGGTCAACAACTATTTTTGCACTTATTGAACAGACACTTTATATGGTATATTTATCAGTTCAAAAGGGAGCAAATAATAGAAGTTCACATTGGGCTCCTTTTATATGGACCGCTAGGTGGCAGCAAGAACAGACGGTCTTTTTAGCACCCCACCTCCCCCCCCGACCACAACCTACAAACAGACATGGTGCTGCCCAGGTGACTACACATTGCTACAGCTGTGATCATTTGCACACATTTAACACATTAGGCGAAGTGGCGCCCTCCGCAGGGCGCTCCTTTAATGCGAAATTGCCGTTACACAGTAACGGCAAAAAAAACGGTATACAAACGGTCAAACAAATCTTGTCGGAAATTCAGAACGTCAAGAATGCGGTGACGTACAACATGTACGATGAGCCGAGAAAAATGAAGTTCAATAGCCAGTGCAGCTCTTCTGCTTGATTCCGAGCATGTGTGGAATTTTGTGTGTCGGAATTGTGTACACACGATTGGAATTTCCAACAATGGATTTTGTTGTCGGAGAATTTGAGATCCAGATCTCAAATTTTGTGTGTCAGAAATTCCGACGGAAAATGTCCGATGGAGCCTACACACAGTGGGATTTTCCGACAACAAGCTCCCATCGAACATTTGTTGTCGGGGCATTTAGTGTGAGAGCCCCTGAGGGCTCACTCATATTTAAACAGCAAAGTGTAAGTTTAAAAAAAAAAAGGTTTAACACAAAGGCAGTAATTAGCTAAAGGAAATTATCATCTGACAGAGTGGAAACCTTTGCAATGATGTCAGATGCCAGGAGCGTGGAGGGGGTGTGGCTAAGTGTTTTAAGGCGGTAACACCTCTTTTTCAAGATGCTTAAAAAGGGGCGTCGCTGCTTTAAAATTCAAAGCCACGCCTTATGTGTCTGATGTCATTGTAAAGGTTCCTGCGCTGTCAGAACGGCCCCTGTGATCTGTTAACAATTACTGCTTGGCATCAACCCTGTACTGCCTGGATTCCATGGATGACGGCTCTGTGATTACACAATATGCTTTGATTTACAACTACATGCGAGTGGTTAACGTGGCTCTAAAGCCTAAACATTTCTTTACCTTAATGCATTCTTTGTATTAAGGCAAAAAATATTTAGGCATCAGCATCCACCCCCCCAGACCCTTTTACTTACCTTACCCTGCCCCCATTGGATCCTGTGCACGTCTGCGGATCTTTTCTTCCCTCACTGTCTTTGCTGGGGCACTGGGTGCCAATGGCTCCCACTACTGTCAATCAAGGCCAGTGACGACGGTGTGGGGGGCGGAGCTGATTCCCGCTGTCTGGGTCAATCGGGGGCAATGGACAGGGAGGTGGGGCCTGGAGCGCTGGCAGTGGACCTAAGAAGAGGAAGTTCACGGCCGCTCCGTGCAATTCCATTGTACAGAGCAGGTAAGTATAGACATGTTTGTTTTTTTTTAAAAAAAACATTTTTTTTACCTTTACAATCACTTTTTTTTACTTTCTTTTAATAAACTCCTTAATTTGCTGCACTTAAATGCGCCCTCTTGTGTCTCTTTACAATATCACAGATATTATTTCTATCTGCTGAGGAGCCCCATTAAAGGGGTTCTGAACCCTCATTTTTAAAAAAAATAAAAATAACAAACATGCCTATCAGGGGCGTTGATAGGTCTACAAAAGATCTGGGGCTAGAGGCCATAGCAGCGTAGTAAAGAAAGTCATACGCTTATGGCAGGCATACACATGTATATAATATATATGTGTGTGTGTGTGTATATATATCCCCAGAGAGCCTCCCCCTTAAATCAGGGTGCCCAGAGAGCCTCCCCCTGAAATCAGGGTCCCCAGAGAGCCTCCCCCTCCCTTGGGGACCCCTGCAGAAACTCGGGGCTATGGGCCCCACATTCGGGGCTATAGCCCCAAAAGCCACCCCCTAGTGACACCACTGATGCCTATACTTCCCTGCTCTGTGCAATGGTTCTGTACAGAGCAGTCCAATCCTCTTCTTCTGGGGTACGCCGCTGGCACTCCAGGCCCCTCCTCTTCCTTGGGTGCCCCTACAGAGAGCCGATTTCCATGGGGTCATCCGTACATTGACACAGACAGCGGGACTCGGCCCTGCCTCCCCGTGTCACTGGATTCGATTTAAAAGCAGTGGGAGCCAATGGCTCCTGCTGCTATCAATCTGTCCAATGAGGAGAGAGACAGCGGCTGGAGCTGTTGTGCTTGTGAACATCGCTGGATCGAATCGGGCTCAGGTAATAAAAGCAGGGGTCTGGGGGGAGCTGCAGCACAGAAGGTTTTTCACCCTAATGCATAGAATGCATTAAGGTGAAAAACCTTGATGGTTTACAACCACTTTAAAAATTATTGAAGTCAGCTGTCTATATGCATTATACCCTATGTGAATTTATGAACTGTACAGCTAGGCTATCACCACTCCTGAGGTTATTGGCCGGGTTGTGCCATTGCCATTTGTGTTTTGTTGGGGAGATTTCCCATCACTTCCTGTCCCATAGCCAAAACAAGAAGTGAGAGGAAATCCCTCCAAAGTGAGAACGTCCCCACTTTTCCCTTCTATTACTGTTCTGGTGAGGGGGAGGAGCCTAACCACGGACGTCACCCGCTGCCTCCGCCTGTATGTCGGGTCTGCATGTGCACCGCAGCCCGACTGTACACTGTGATATTTACGTTTAGCGCCTGTGAGCGCCTTCTTAATGGTGGTTATTACCAGATTTTAAGCTTAATAAACGGACTACTCTTAGAGGAGCTTTTCTCTCTGTTTTTTATTGGCTGTCACCGGGGAGATACTTGTGAGGATATCCCGTTCCAGATTCCCATAGTGCTTGGGGGTTTTGTTTCCTGTGGAGACTCGTGCCTGTGTGTGGACATCAGGATCTGGGACTCGGCTCCAGTGACAGCTTCCAGGATACCAACATCCCTGAGGGGATATACGTGAGTTTGACCTCTGCTGTGCAGGGGTCCACAGCATCTGGTAAGCGAATATAATACACTGGGATCGTATCTCCTCTGACCACTGACATACAGATTTGATCTGACAGATTTCATCTGTTTTAGTTGATATCTTGGGGATTTTTCTTCATTTATTGTCTTAATCATCATTGCGCTGCACTTATTTTGTTTTATGGTACTTTTCAGGCTTTATTGTGATTACCTGTAGTGTTCAGCTTGCAATAGGGTGAGGGTTTTATCTGGTTGCGCTGATTGTTATTTTATATATTGTTCTGGTGACAACCCAAAATTTGGGATTTTCCTTCACTTTTGGTGATAATGGTCACCAGGACAACAAGAGTGGGTGAATCTCGATAACGGAGGCACAGACAGCTATAAAAACTGACGGGTGTTGTAATCCTTCTCTACTCTATCCAAAACTTAAAAACAAAAGTTTTGCCTTTAGTTGTACTTTAAATCGGGGTTGCGCCAATACCCTTTTTTATTTACGAGTACTGATACTTTTGGTCAAGTACTTGCCATTACCAAGTACCGATACTTTTGCGGTGCGATTTGAGTCCATACAAAATGAATGGGCTCAAATCACACTGCAAAGAATCCCATGTGATTGGAACATTTATGCGGTGTTATTCCTGTCAAAATCACGTATGGTTTCCTGCACCGCTTCTCTGTGAACCCAGGCTGAAGTCACTATGACAAGCCTGGATTCACACAGGAGCGGTGCGGGAAATTGCATGCGATTTGGACAGGAGTTGCACCACATTCCTGTTCAAATCACTACTAAGACTACTCATGCAAATACTCGGTATTGCACTGATACCAACACCGGTATCGGTGCAACCCTACTTAAAATCCAAGCTGAAAGCACCTAAAGGCATTTGTCCAGATGCAAAATCCGTTGGAAAACTGCATCCAGCCATGATCACTGCAGGATATTGCTGGCTGTGAGAACAGCTGTGACAGCCGACAGCCCGTCACGGTAACTGCAGCTATCCGCACACAGCTGTCAATCTCAGCAGCAGGAATCTATAGATTTTTCCTCCTTGCCCCTGCCTAGGGGACCACCAACCTGCAATTGAAGCACCTTCTCAGAGCTTGGTCTTATATTCTATTTCATTGGCCATGTTTCATATTTTAACATTTTAGTTGAGAACAGTAAGCTTTAGTTGTGTATTTTCATTTAGCACTTTGTACATGAAATATAAAATAAGTATATAAGTACATTTTAAACAACATTCATCAAACTATTTTTTAAAGTGAAAAATGTTAAAGAGGTCTCTTTACCTGCCGGTGTAACCAGGCCTCACTTTCATCTTCATGTTTCTGCAAAAAAAAAAAAAAATTCTTAGCTTTGTTTAGGATGTTTCCTCCTGCACAGATATAAGTACTATCCGCAGTGGATTCTTCTCTTGTCATTGGTCTCCTTTAGAATGTAAGATCTTTAGAGGCAGAGCCCTCTACTCCCGTCTGTATTGAATTGTATTGTAACTGTACAGCCCCCCTAAAGCAAATGACATCTATGTTCTGTCAATCAATTCAATTCAGTAATTTATCCTTAAGCAGACTTATGCCACGTACACACGAGCGGACTTTACGGCAGACTTTGCCCGGCGGACTTTTCAACGGACTTTATGACAGGCTTTCCGAATGAACGAACTTGCCTACACACAATCCACCAACGTGATGACGTACACCGGACTAAAACAAGGAAGTTCATAGCCAGTAGCCAATAGCTGCCGTAGCGTGGCTTTTTGTCCGTCGAACTAGCATACAGACGAGTGGACTTTTCGACCGGACTCGAGTTCGACAGATAGATCAGATAGATTTAAAACTTGTTTCAAATCTAAGTCCGTCCAACTTTTGAGAAAACAAAGTCCGCTGGAGCCCACACACGATCGAATTGGCCGACGAAATCCCGTCCGCCGGGCAAAGTCTGCCGTAAAGTCCGCTCGTGTGTACGCGGCATTAGATACACTAACAAACCGAAGCTGAACTCCAGCTAACACTTTATAGGCAGTTAATACAACAGTTATTTTCCTTGGGATAAAGGTTTTACATAAAGGAATAAAAAGTGATCATTGTAAGTACCCTGACGGTGGTAAATGGTTTGTCCTAACCCTATGACACTTTTAAAAAATAAAAAATAGTAAATGTGCCCGCGCTGGTATAGTGTCACATATAAAATATATAATATATAAAAAATATTTTCACATATAAAACACATGTAATGTGATAAATAAAACCATACAGGTAAAATATAATGCAAATAACTATAAATGATAAACCACCAAGTGCATATAAAGGTGCAATCGTGGTAGTAACTAATAAAAGTGCAACGTGCTAAAATATAAATATCAAAACACTTTCCAGTGACAAATGAGTGTATATCCCAATTAATAAATACAAATCACAAAAAAACGTGAATAAATATTGTCCATAAAATGAATAAATATTATGCTTCTTCTGATGGGTGTATAAATCACAACACGTGAAAACTGTGCTCTCCCGTGACACCCCACATGTGCTTGCGCTCACCTTCAGTCCTGTGACACAGTAATTAAACGGTGTCAAAAAAAGCATTGGGGCCACTCCTAGGCTCACTCAGGATACAATGATGCAAAGATACTCCTCCCAGGTGACACTGCTAGGCTCACTCAGGTTACAATGGTGCAAAAACACTCCTCTCAGGTAAAACCAAGATCCAAAATCATAGAAAAAACAAACAGAGGGACCCCGTAGTGCAATATAGCCAGGACATTTATTAGAGAATAAGCCCTCCAAGAGGGTACTCACATTGGATGGGTGCTAGAGTGCACCAGACTGTACAGGTAAAATAATAAGCAGCTGATCGTATGGCGTGCGGTATGGCATGTGCAATCCTCCTCCTCTGCTGACAGCTCCGTCCTACCCCTCCCCGACGCGTATTCGGCACAGGGGTTTCGTGCCTTCCTCTGGCAGGCTTCCCTGTGCCGAATACGCGTCGGGGAGGGGTAGGACGGAGCTGTCAGCAGAGGTGAGCCTAGGAGTGGCCCCAATGCTTATTTTGACACCGTTTAATTACTGTGTCACAGGACTGAAGGTGAGCGCAAGCACATGTGGGGTGTCACGGGAGAGCACAGTTTTCACGTGTTGTGATTTATACACCCATCAGAAGAAGCATGATGTTTATTCATTTTATGGACAATATTTATTCACGTTTTTTTGTGATTTGTATTTATTAATTGGGATATACACTCATTTGTCACTGGAAAGTGTTTTGATATTTATATTTTAGCACGTTGCACTTTTATTAGTTACTACCACGATTGCACCTTTATATGCACTTGGTGGTTTATCATTTATAGTTATTTGCATTATATTTTACCTGTATGGTTTTATTTATCACATTACATGTGTTTTATATGTGAAAATATTTTTTATATATTATATATTTTATATGTGACACTATACCAGCACGGGCACATTTACTATTTTTTATCTATCTACACGCAATGAAACGTGGTTCAGTGCTTGCAGCTTAAATAGTTTACTCCTTAGAGGCATTAGTCCATCTGTGGCTCGCAACACACCTATATTTTGTTCCTATGACACTTTTGCTGGTCAGCCTGGGCCGGATAAACAGGTCAAAATGTAAGAAAAGCCTAAAAATATTTAAAACGAATGCAGCCAACACATTCTAGCACTGACTAGTTAAATACGTTGTTTATGATTTTAATACCACTTTAAGGCACCCCCAAAGCATGTTATTCAAGGATTTGTGTATTTTTTAATGTAGTCTTCATTAAAAACTGCATTAAAATACCCTTTTCTATGCTTATTGGTAATTTTTTAATTTTTTAAGAAATGGCACCAAAGTATTCAAATTGGCTGTGAAAAGGAGCAACAACAAGAAAATAATAACAAAAAAACAGATCTCATAGACTTCAAAGGGGTTTGACGCTAAGTTCTGTGTTTGCAAATTTCCCACCAGGTTTATCTATATTTAACAAAGCAAACTATTCCTGGTTCACTCACCACTATGCAAAAATAATCCTAGAGAGAAAAAACAAACTTCTAACACAAATACATCAATACATAAATAACTATTTCAATATATTCAGAGATACCAAGTGTCTGGAAAGCACTAGCTATACAGATGAAGGCTCAAGGTGCATACAACTGCGCAGGCGCGGACCTGCAGGTGCGCAAAGACTTGCGCATATGCACACGTGCACAACCACTACTAACACTGGCGCTAAATGGACTTTTTAAGTGCAGCAGATCCACAGCTCTTCTTGTGTCCCCGCATCTACTCTTGTACTTGTGATTGACTCGGCTTGTCCTGACTATGTTTGAATGCTACCTGCCCTGACCTTGGTTTGTCTCTGGATTCTGCTTTGCCGCCTGCTCATTTGCCTGCTCCAGTGTTGCTGACCTCTGCCTGAATCCTGACTATTCTCTTGCCTGCTGCCCATGCTTTTATCTGACAGTCTGTTGCTGACCTGGCTCGTCTGACCATACATCCTGTTATCCATCTGCTCATCTCTGCGGGATACTTACCTGGTCCTTGCTGGCCTTTCACCTGCCACATGCCACCAGCCTCCTCTGCACCTGTGACCAGCCATCTGCAGCCAAGCAACTGCCAGCCTGCTGTCTGCCAAACTCGGTGTCTACTGCCTCTGTTGCCACCACTGTACTGGCCATCTGACCCATTCCTGATGTAGCACCCTCCTAGATAGGTGCAAGGATTAGATAGATAAATTTAGTGCTCGCTCACTGCGTTTATAGAGCTGTGTTTTTGATAGATAAATTTAGCTTGTCACGCTGTAATCATTGTGGCTGCAATTGCTGGGTCAGGTAAATTTAGCTGTGCTCACTGTATTCACTGCAGCTGTGTGTGTGATTAGTTAGGTCTGCTCAGTGTTTCACCTGCTGCTGGGGTTGATTATTAATTCTGCTATCCAGAAGGTTGGAAAACTCTCTGGAATATAGGTGTGAAACAATGCAAATAGCATTATGAATGTTTATACGGCCCTGGACAATCCCAGGGAGCAGGGTCCTGAAGGCTGCTGGGAGTTTGTATAAATTCTCAGGACACTGAGCTTGGGGTCTTTTCCTGGAGAGGATTAATCCAGCTTGGAGGGCAACGTTTAGCAATGTTGCCAGGGTTGCTGAAGCTACAGAGAGCTGACCGAGGGGCTGTCTGCTGAAGATCTAGTCTCGTATCGCAGAAGTTGGACGGAGGCAACCAAATGTCTCTGGACATTCTGTGAGTACAGACTGCTGTGGGAGATTTTAGAGACTTTTGGCTCCTGACACCCCTCCTGTGCTAGAGAGTCAGCTGTGTGTTTGTCAAAAGGGAACATCGGCTGGTGTTCTGAAGAACTCAGTCTATTCTCTGTAAGGGGACTTTGCTCTTAGTGCTTTGAAGAAGCAAGTATGCTTTTAACTGCTTCTTTCACAAGCCAAGTCCACAAATTGCTACAAGCAACGACTTCTGCTTCAGCTTTTCAGAAAAGAGTTAAAGTGTTACTAAACCCAGGACCCTGCATTTACTATATCTGGTCTCCCACAGTACACAGAACATGGAAATGCAATTATTTTTAGTAAATACAACCTGCTAAATACCTTTTCTCATCAGCAGTATATAGCAGTCTTGTGACTTCTATTAGTGTCCGGCCTAGCACTGGTTAAAGTTTGTAGGAGGAGTTTTCATTCTCCTATGATTGTCCTATGAGGCTGCATGACCCTTGACCCTCTGTCTGGACAGAGCTGATTGGCCCTGTGCTAAGCACATGCACCCTCCCAAGGAAAAAGAACCTCTCTGGCAATATACACCAAACTGAGCATTGGCAGAGTGTTTCCTAGGGCTCAGGAGATGGATTGGGGACAGTGAAAGAAGGGGAGGATCAGAGCGGAGGATTAACCCCTTAGGTTCCACAGTGAGTATAACAAGCATGCTTTACTACAGGGGTAGGCAACCTTGGCCCTCCAGCTGTGGTGAAACTACAAGTCCCATGAGACATTGCAAGACCCTGACAATTACAGGCATGACTCCTAGAGGCAGAGGTTGATACACAGATTTGTAGTTTCATCACAGCTGGAGTGCCGAGGTTGCTTACCCCTGCTTTACTACTTATACAGACTAATTTTACTGTTGTGGGTTTAGTAACACTTTAATTGTCCTCAACCTGTACATAATTTCTGTTTTTGGAGTATCCCATTTACCCCTCAACCCTATTTAAGTTCTCAAAAAATAAAAACAACAAAAACAACACCCCCTAGACTTGGTGTTAGAGCTGCGCGATTAATCGTTAAAAAAATTGCAATCTTGATTCAATCCCCCTCATGATCTTAATCCGGCATTTCCATGATTCTATGTAAACAGTGCAGAGCCATTCTCTGCTCACTCACAGCTGTCAAAAAAAAAAGGGCCTCTGGCAAATGTTTATCAACACTGCTCAGCGATAACTATAAACATTGTAACATTTGGTTCTTTTAGATCAAAGGGAGGAACCTTGATCTGTAAATTAGGTCAGTTTAACCACTTAAAGACTGAGCCCCTTTTCTGACATTTGTTACTTACAAGTTAAAATCAGTATTTTTTGCTAGAAAATTACTTAGAACCCCTAAACATTAAATATATATATATTTTTAGCAGAGACCGTAGAGAATAAAATGGCAGTTGTTGCAATATTTTATGTCATACTGTATCTGCGCAGCGGTCTTTCAAACACAATTTTTAGGGAAAAAATACACTTCAATGAAGTAAAAAAAACCTAAACAGTAAGAGAATCGTGATCTTTATTCTAAGCAAAAAAGTTGTGATTCTCATTTTTGTGTGGCTCTGATCATGTGTCTGGCTGCGGGGCAATCCACTGGGAAAGAACCTAGGCAAAATTCCAGCGGCTCCTATGTGAGTAAACGTTACATTGGCGATGCACCTGCTATTCACCTGTACGATTGAACGCTCTGCAAGAACGCATACCTCGCCATGCTCTCGTGGCCACTGTCTCATCCCCCAGTGGTCCTTGAGCTGAGGCTGTAAAAGAGGCCTTCCTTTACAGGTCAGTGTCTAGTATAAGGTAGGTGACACTAAGAAGTATTGCAAAAAAAGACTTTTGTTTTTCTCTTTTGATCTGTGTTTAGAAGCCGCCATGACAAGCCCTGAGCATTTGCATTCTGCTTTTCACAGTTGGCTGTATGGACTCATATGGAAGGGGTGATAGACAGGCATAGCATAGGCATAGCTCCCAATTGTCCCTGATTTTGAGGGACTCTCTTTGATTTGGAGCAATGTCCCTCTGTCCCTCATTCCTCCTCATTTGTCCCTCATTTTGGTCTGATCTATGTAGTTGTATATAAAATGCACTACTTACCTTTCAAAAAGTGTTTCCCAGAGCTAAATTATTTTTAATTTGTAAATTTGAAAAGCCAATATAAATGAATAGTAGTGGTAAAAAAAAAGCACTTGTGGGTTTAACAAATCTTTTTTTGGGGTTAATTCTCATTTAGGGGGTCGTGGTGTCCTATGCCTGCATACTTTTGCTAGTAGGTGTCCCTCATTCCCATCTCAAAACGTTGGGAGGTATGGACAGGGAAGAGATAAACTTTTTTTTGGCAGTTTGCGTTCATTTTTTTGAGGATTATATAGGTGCAATTTAGTATAGAAAACATCATTTAGAGCTCGCGGTACTGATAATTTTGAGTCCAACAGATAGCTGCTCCCTGCATTGTACTTATGATAAGTGCTTTCAGGCTAAACGTAAACAAAGCATTGTTTATACCCGCATCGGCCTTTAATGACAGCTCTCACAGAGCATGAAAAGAAAGGCAGAGGTAAGTGGTCATATTTGCAAAGTCATTCTGTATCCTTGCTATAATAATAGAATGAATGCATTTTAAAACTACAGCTTTTCTTTAATGTAGGTACATTTATGTAAATAGAAAAAGGAACAAACAATCGACTGAGATCAAAGACAGCATTATCTGCAACGGGGAAGCACTTAGGACTAGCTGATGGCTTATTATAACAGTGCATATGAAGGCAAGTCATCATATCTTGAGAGGATATGGAAGATATCTCAGTGCAAGTAATTATTGTGAAAATGGAAATGGCTGAGGATGTCCAAAAAGTCTGAAAGAAAATGAATAAGGAACAGGAAATTTGTAATATAAATTAATCAGTCACAAATGCTTCAAACTAAATGACTGCACAAGCAATTAAAAGACATTAAAGCATCCAAAAACTGAAATAGTGTTGAAGCTTGAGAATGCATAATAAATAACTTTAATTGTGGTGTAACAGTGCTGTTTTTTAATTTGCCTTCCTTTCTAATTTGGTACTTCCGCTCTCAAATCTGGACAAACCTCAGGAACCAGAAAGATTCTGCTCTGAAAGCTGAACTCCAAGCAAACAGCCAAATATAGGGCTAAAATACCGGTATATGTATGGGAACTTTTACCTGCCAAAGAGTCTCTAATTTTGTCCCCCGGGCTCTGAGATTTAGAAAGCTCTGCCAGACAGCACAGTTAAGTTAGTGATTCAATTTTTCCAAACTGCCGTTAAGTAATACAACTTGGGCACCTCCCTGCAGCCAGCCTGCGAAAAGACAATGGATTAGAAGTAGTATGTCTTCAGGTCAGTCTACTTTCTCCACTGCAGATGGCGCTCATCCGCAGTGGCCTTGTTGCTGGAGAGGAAGTCAAGAGGGACATAGTTTCTTTATGGTTTCCTGGGCCACTGGGGAAGCAATCCAGTTGGATGCTGCCACCCCACGTGACTCTGGCAACCATCTTGGGTCAGGCATAGCCTATTTAAGGCCCTGGTTCCCAGGCTTGGCATGCTTTATGCGAGTGGGTAGCATAGGGAAAGGTACCCCATCTGTTAGGGAAGGTACTAGATGTAGAGGAAAGGTTCCTGACTAGGAGGGAAAGTGTAGGGTTGCAACTCCTCTAGGCATCTTCCCACTTGGGTATGAGATGGCCAGGCCGCATTCTGACCTCTTAACAGATGCTGTCAGGCAGGCTGAAACCTGCTTTCTTAACCTTGCTGGAAACCGTGAGTGTACCTGTCTGAAACAGGAATACCAGCCAAGTTAAAGGGGACGATTGTAGGCACAACATACAATGGGAACTCCAAACACAGAGTATAGAAGAATAAAAATTGCTTTATTACATATGAAAGAGTAAAATTGGAATTAAAAATTGGTAGCTTGTACATAATACAAAGGCAGCACAGTAGTAATAGCTGCCAAGAGCTTGACCCAAATAGGCAATCAGATGAGACATCCAACGCGTTTCAAAAATAGGGTTTTGAAGTCTTCTTCAGGAATGCTCATATAACAGGTACAAGGTAATTCAAGCTGCATTTAGTGCCTCAACAAGCCAAAGAGGAGTATAGTGCTGCCTGCAAGGGAACCCAGACAGATGGAGAAGACCACCGTAAACGGGCCAGAGAAGTCGCTGGGGTCACCAACACCAGGCTAAAGGGACCTCAATTGGATCTCAACAAAAATCAATGTAATTCCCAGGAAGGGATGGGACTATGGCTGATATGTGTACTGGCATTGTCTCTTAGCAGATACTGTAGTGTCTTAAGGTTGGGCAGCTGGAGCTAAGCCAAAGAGTGCTGCCCCCAGGTAGGCAAGAAACCGATCAGCCTTTATGCGGCTGGCCAGCCTACCCACCAGGTTTGTTGTGAACTGCATTACTTCAATACAAGTCTTCTATTCCAACTGACTGTGTGAATTATTGCCGTCACACCATACTGCACCCCACTGACAGGTAGACTTATGAGCTCATCTCTATCCTTACTCATTTTGTGTTCCTTTTTACCACCTAAGCATGCAGCAGATTCTGATTGGCCTAAAGTACTAACTGTTTCATTCCCACTTACTGTAGAGGGGATTACAAGGGAGCTGATAACAAAACAAGTTCAGGTACTTACAATAGTGGCATTCATTTAAAAGAAAAATCTTAATTTCACCATTCAGTGGTGTGTTTTCTTTATTGGTGAGTTTAACTACCAACGCCTTGCCACCCTTCTCATCTAAGCACCGGAGACGTTTTCTATGCTTCAGTATTATGTGATCGGCTTTTACTGTGGGCATGTGATTGGGAGCCCATCCTAAGGACTCCCAGTTGTTAACAGTGAGTGACCGAGAGTTGTAGGTGACAGCATAGTCACAATGCTGTGAGCACCATGTTAGTGTGCTGCCAGTACAAGACAAAAAAGCACTGCATTAAAGCTCAGCACTGTGCTGCCACCTATGTGTGTACAGCCGGTGTTAAGGAAATAACATTGCCCTAGTGTCATGGAAATATGCAGTAACGGAGAATATCCCCAGTAGGGATCACTAAAAACTTGATAGAAGATCTGATTCATAAGTTGGTCAGATGGCTCGAATTTGGCCAGGTTGTTGCTGAATCTGACAAAATTTGAGCCATGGATGGCCCTGCAGCACCACCCAGCTCAGCAAAAGTTGATTTAAAACGGTATTAAATTGGTTCTAAACCCTTACAGACCACTTTTTACTACAGGTAAGCCTATAATAAGGCTTACTTGTAGCTTCCCCAGGTATCTCCTAAACCTGCACGGTTTAGGAGATATCCCCTGTATCAGCAGGAGCCAACGTCATCGGCACACGCGCACACCACACCAAAACAACTGTGGTGGATGACCGAAGAATTCTTTCCCTGGTAAAGAAAACACCCTTCACAACAGTTGGCCAGATCAAGAACACTCTCCAGGAGGTAGGTGTATGTGTGTCAAAGTCAACAATCAAGAGAAGAATTCACCACAGTGAATACAGAGGGTTCACCATAAGATGTAAACTATTGGTGAGCCATAAAAACAGGAAGGCCATATTAGAGTTTGCCAAACAACATCTAAAAAAGCCTTCACAGTTCTGGAACAACATCCTATGGACAGATGAGAGGTAAATAGAAAACACTGCGCTAACCAGTGAAATAAATAAAAAGCTGCTGCATACAGTTTGACAAAAACAACAAAATAGGCATATGGAAAAATGCAGCGCATATACAAAGTAACATAGGTCTTTATAATGGTGAAACAGTAAAGAAATCACTAATTAACCACAGGTGCCTTGAAACACAAACGTCCATAGATGGATGTGAATGTCCAACCGCACAGGAGGTGTAAGTACTCCAAGGGGTGGTGATGGTCTGATGGTTGTCAGAAAACACCTGGCATCATACAGCGACTTCCCAACCGAGAAACTGGGTCCCAATGGGTCATTCAGAGAAAGTGCAAAAAAGCCTCTTACCAGATCCTGTGGATTCCCATGTCAGCGACAGGGAATCGCATGCGCAGTTTGTCACAAATGACGTGGAATGGGAGCTCAGGAATCGCCAATCCCTTGGATTGTGGTCTGTATGGATCTCGGCCGGCAACCGGATGGGTCCTCACAACGAACCGTCCTCACATCGAACCGTCCCAGCGTGCATCAGAAGTTTCACAAACGGTCCCCCGAAAGGAGCAGTTGGAGGGACTGGATCTCATGCGGTAAATGTGGAAACAAAAAGAATGTGCCTCCACATGGTGCAGATAAAAAAGGGTGTTTTTATTGACAAAAACGACCATACACAAATAAAAGCGTGATCACGGTGGATAAAAACAAATGGGCAACAAAGAGAGTGGTGTATGTACCCCACCACTCTCTTTGTTGCCCATTTGTTTTTATCCACCGTGTATGATGCCAGGTGTTTTCTGAAACCATCAGACCATCACCACCCCTTGGAGTACTTACACCTCCTGTGCGGTTGGACATTCACATCCATCTATGGACGTTTGTGTTTCAAGGCACCTGTGGTTAATTAGTGATTTCTTTACTGTTTCACCATTATAAAGACCTATGTTCCTTTGTATATGCGCTGCATTTTTCCATATGCCTATGGACAGATGAGACCAAGATCAACTTGTACCAGAGTGATGGGAAGAGAAGAGTATGGAGAAGGAAAGCAACTGCTCATGATCCAAAGCATACCACCTCATCAGTGAAGCATGGTGGTGGTAGTGCCATGGCGTGGGCATGTATGGCTGCCAATGGAACTGGTTCTCTTGTATTTATAGATGATGTGACTGCCGACAAAAGCAGCAGGATGAATTCTGAAGTGTTTTGGGCAATATTATCTGCTCATATTCAGCAAAATGCTTCAGAACTCATTGGACGGCGCTTCACAGTGCAGATGGACAATGACCCGAAGCAGACTGCAAAAGCAACCAAAGAGTTTTTTAAAGGAAAGAAGTGGAATATTATGCAATGGCCAAGTCAATCACCTGACCTGAATCTGATTGAGCATGCATTTCACTTGTTGAAGACAAAACTGAAGGGAAAATGCCCCAAGAACAAGCAGGAACTGAAAACAGTTGCAGTAGAGGCCTGGCAGAGCATCACTGGGGATGAAACCCAGCTTCTGGTGATGTCTATGCATTCCAGACTTCAGGCTGTAATTGGCTGCAAAGGATTTGCAACCAAGCATTAAAAAGTGAATGTTTGATGGATGATTGTTAATCTGTCCCATTACTTTTGGTCCCTTAAAAAGTGGGAGACACATATACAAACTGTTGCAATTCCTACACTGTTCACCTGATTTGGATGTAAACACCCTCTAATTAAAGCTGCAAGTCTGCAGTTAAAGCACATCTTGTTTGTTTAATTTCAAATCCATTGTGGTTGTGTATAGAGCCAAAAAGATTAGAATTGTGTCGATGTCCCAATATTTATGGACCAGACTGTACCTAGCTGTCCCCTGTGAGGAGATGCCGCTGATCGCTCTCCTCTCCCCACACTCAGTCAGTGTGAGGTGAGGAGCGCCGATTACTGGCATCTCCGCGTTTACACGTGACCGGCTGTAATTGGACACAGCCAATCACATGGTTAAAGAGCCGCGGCTCTTTACACAGATCGGGGGTGCGCCGTGTCCTCGCAAAACGGCGCGGCCGCAATTGCCACGCTGCGCTCCCCCGTGGGCGGCGCAAGAGCGGTCGTTCCGGGAGGCCATCATATGATGGTGGGCAGGCGGCAAGTGGTTAAACAGCCATGAAAACAGTGAGGTAAGCTGGTGTAGAATTAATGGAAAGCTGTTTTATTTTTGCAAAAGAAGTACGTTAATGCTATATTGGTACATAGGGGAGATGGAATTCAGAAAAAAAAAAGGTGAACAAAGATGAACTTAGCCTTTAAGAATATGTCGCCTTATTTATACAAGCCTTTAAAAAAGCCATATATAAAGTCATTTTTTAACATCAATGTATCTATATTTGCATTACTCTGGGAGATCATGCAATTGTGTTCCTTGCATAGTTACAAAATTACAGAAACATATAGAATGCCTTCATTACTTCTACCTAGGCAAAGAAACATTATTTGTTGCTTTCCAAGATAACAGAAAAATACAGCTAAGGCCGTGTACTCCTTAGATAACGGCACCGTTCACCTTTACAAGGGGAGCTCTGCGGGCACTACACCCACACGGCACATTGGCTTTGAGTTAGAAGCACAAATGATTGTTTTCTACCTAGATCACATCTCTGAACACACTGACATTGCCGAGTTCACCAAAGGAATCAAACCTAACATTTCCAGTGTTTGTGATGCATTCAGGAAACACAATACTGCCAATATGATCTGAAATAGCTCAAAGCCTACCTGCGCCTGGGATTCACAAAGCCAAATGCCCTCACTCTATTTAATCTATACAGCTTAAAATTCCAGAAACAGGTTTAATGGGAAAACTGTAAAATCAAAGGTGACTGCAAAACATGGGTTTAACGTTGGAAGGTATAAAGTATACATCCTTTGCATGGAGCAGAGAGCCAGTGGGCAAAGAATTTCCATGCAATCTGTAAATAGGAATACTCTTCAAAGGGGTAACTATACTAAATACATCAGTGGACAGAGGCTGCCTTGAAAACAATAAAAAGTTTTTTTTTTTTTAACTTAAAGTGGTAGCAAAATCTCTACTTTAACTTGTACCTACAAATAAGCTGACAATCAGCCATATATGTAGGTACAATAACTAACGTGCATCGTTCCGGAGATATTCACATCAATAGCCAATGACGTCACCCGCACACAAGCAATGATTCCCTGCATTCAGGGCACACAGAATGCTGTTAAATGCAGAGCACCGTGCCACAACCTCTGCTCTCGCACACATGTGCGGAAGTGACATCATCGCAACCCCAGACTTTCAAACGGTCGGAGTTCGCAAACCCAGAAGGAAGACTGGGTGAAGATGGAAACCTTTATAGCTGTGACTGGAGGACTTCCTTTGAAAGGTAAGTATGTAATAACGTGCTAGTTTTCGGTGCATACAAGCACATTATAGCATAAATCTATGCTTTAACAACAGTTAAAGCATAGATGTGGAGGCGTTTTTTTGAAGGTTGGTCATAGACGGCTCAAATTTTGGCTGAAATTCAAGGCCCTGCAAGTACCACTTGGCTGGACAAAAGTCGATTGAAAAAAAAAACTAAGCCGGGTGAAAAATTATATAATTATTCAGTAGTGGACAGTGGAGATTCCTCCATTCATGCTGTATAGAAAGGATGGGGGGAATCGACTGATTTTCTCTCTCTGTCCTGAAGATGAACAGGCAAAAACAAGACATGAATGTTTAGCTTTAAGCCCATCTCTCAGGAAAGAAAAAATGCTATCTTGCAGTTGGGCTAAATGCTAGTTTAGGTCTAGGGGGCCTCTAAAATCACTTTTACTTACCCGATCCTTGGGTTTCTCTGCAACTGCTGCTCTCCTCTCCACCCCTATGCTCTGGAAGTGGACTGTCCTTTAAGATCCTCAGGTCCAGTGCAGAGGTATGGGTTCTGATTTGGTCTTGGTGATTTCAGAGGCCATCTGACCGCCAGCGCATAGGGGAGAAGGTGCGGTGGGGACCGGTTTTACAGCCTGCAGGAGCCAAAGATCAGGTAACTATACCTGTTTTTGAAGCCCTATAGATTTAAATAAGCACTGAAACCCTTGAAGTGTTGGGACAGCCCCAGCACAAGGGAGCTTTTTTCTTTCCCCAGAATTCAGCCTTAAGAATGCCTAAGGCTCCGTTCAGATCTAGGCATCCTGGATCACAGGCAGAATCGCGGTCCCGAGTCACGGCAAATCGCAGGATGCCATTGCAATCTCCGTCACTTCCAATGGCACCCTGCATGATTTTGCCGCGATTGTTGCCCGACGAAGCGTGGTAAAATCATGCAAACAGAATCGTGGAATGCCTGTTGCCCAAAAAAAGTTCTTGTACAGTTAATAATGGGCTGACTGAGGGAACCCCTACCTCTTGCTTCCAGCTTGCAGACAAAAGCTACCAAAGTGGCATGTTTGTCACACAATGTAATGAAATTGTTGTTGAGGTCACAAAGCACATTTTTAAAAACAAACTTGGGCCTATCCCATGCAGGGCACATCCACAGGTTTTCTTTAATGCCCTCACCTCATCAGGGAAAGGTGATTATGTGTTTCCAGGGAGGAGGACATTAGAGCAAACCTGCTGTGCCCTAACTCAATAAAGATGTTTTCTAGATGGCCCATAGCTACCTGATACAGACTGATGAATTGTTGAAATAATACAGTTAATCAGGGGATAGTTCAAGGGCTTGTTCACACAAGAGTGCGTGTGGTCCAGTTTTGACAGCCCATTCATAAGAATGGGCTGGAAAATGCACTGGAACATAAAAAAGGTAGAGCAAGCATTACTTTTGCAAATCTCATTGCACCAAACCCCATGGTACTCCGTGGGCTGCAAGCCCACTTGTTAATTTGAAAAGACTTCAGCTCTCCATCCTGACCTGCAGCACCTCCAGCCCCCTGCTGTGAGGATGACAGTGGCGGCTGAGTGAGAGACCTGGGAGAGGACACCCTGCTGCTAAGTGGCACAGCTGTGGTCCGGACAGGACTGTCACTTGGCCCAGGTCCGGACCACGATCCGCATTTAGTAATACCTGCACTAAACAAACTAACGCCAAACTCCAGCTAACACTTTATGAGCAGTTACAGCAAACCGTCTTTTCTCCTTCTTCGGATAAAGCTGATCTTTTTAAGTACCCCTGTCAGTGTTGAATGATTTGTCTTATCCCTGTAACTGCTACATCTGCTAGAGAGCTTGTTCTTTTGAAAAACAACAGATTTGCTGGCTAGATCACCAGATGAAAATAAAAGAAAGAAAGCCCAAAAAACAAAACAAATACAGCCATCATATATAAGAATTTGTAAGCTGCAATATAATAAATGTCTGCTTTTAGGTTTGATACTGCTTTAACCCCTTTGGAGCTGGCACCCCTTAAGGGGTTTAGATGCCGGGAGGTGGAGCGGAACTTATGATTATGTGACTGTTGTGACAGCCAATCACATGATCGGAAAGCTCCCGATTTCCGTGAGCCTCCGGTAACTGTGCCAGGAGCGCACAGGGCATGCACTCTTGGCACAGCTATATGCATGCACTAATGCATGCAAATATGTGGCCACTCGGTGCCAAGGTTCACCCCCCAAAAGGCAGCATATTTGCGTATGGCTGGTGCCAAGAGGTTAAGCATTGACGGTATATAAGGACGGATTATAAGGAAGAGGAACTGCTACCTCTTGAATGCCTGTTTGTTTTCCACTGAACACGGATTTTGAATGGGAATGCTGTGTTAAGATCTCAAGCCAAGCACAACCACGGAAGTGGGTACTAACATGGCTAGAAGCCATGTTAACTTATGGCTGTGCGGTCAGCAGTGGTAAAACCCAACTCAGCTGTCAACTTTTACCACCCCTCAGCTGCCTGTGTACACTTAGCCTTGGTTAATATGAAAGCAATAAGAAGTTAGTATTTGTTAGAAAAGCCTGCTGCTGCCCACAGAGACTTGAGAACACAGAGAACATGTTCTAAAAATCGCTGCCAACATATTTTACTCAACAAAAAGACTACATGATCCAAACGTGTGGGACTAAACTCAGCGGGAACCTTGTTAGGCCAATATTATGTGTCTATTGGTCATAATTATGAAAAGAAGATGTTTCATTTACTACCACTGTTGTTGAGAAATCAATCAGTGTATGGTCATTAAAGAGGTCAATGTTATATCTAACTGCACCATGATCTGTGTATAACAAGTAGGCTTATTGAATCTTTGATGTATTTCTAGACTATTCCATCATCTTAGGGTAGACATGCGGTTTCCTGAGTACACAGGATAATGACCTGCTGAAGGTGCAGCCAGATAACTACAGCATGAAGAATCTCATTAAACCAAATCACTCTACAGATACTGAAGTGATTAGCATGGTATGTGCTAGTTCTTCAAAAAATAGTTTTCTTCATAAGTCAGAAATACAATACACAACTGTCATCCTTTCAACGAAGTGTATGGAGTAATGAGCACCAAACCCACTAGGGGGCAGTCTTTCCTTTTTTTCCCTTTTCTTTAATTTCCTTCACATTTTAATACAACTCTCCCTCCCATCTTATTTTCTCTGTTCACAACTTTTGTATTTATGAAAAAGCCTTAAGTGTTTCTGCCATGTTTTACATGTCATTACTCACTTATCAGCATGGGTTAGGGTTAGATCTTCAGCGTCTAGGTCAGTGATGGCAAACTTTGGCACCCCAGATGTTTTGGAACTACATTTCCCATGATGTTCAACTACACTGCAGAGTTTATAAGCATCATGGGAAATGTAGTTCCAAAACATCTGGGGTGCCAAGGTTCGCCATTACTGGTCTAGGTGATGTCAAAAGGACAAATTTTCCATCCTGGGGTGATGTAATCAGTCATCTTATTGTTAATTAGAAGTCAAGTGAGAAGTTAGAAGTCCCTGGGGCTCCCAGTCCTATGACCTGCCAACTTAAAGGGCAACTCAGGCACAGGCTTTTTATCTAGTGTTTAAAGCTGTTAGAACCTTGTTTAGTTTTTGTATTGCTGTTTCTACCTGGGTTTTCTTCACTCTCACTTTGTGTCCTGGTTATCACTGTAAGTGGAACAGAAAGTGAAGGAAAATTGAAAAATGTATGCTTGTACCCAGATGAGAAGATGAAGGGAAATTTTCCAACAAGAGCACCTGTACAACTGACAGCTGTAAAATGTGGAATTTCCACTAATTTTGCAGACATTTCCCGCTCATTGTGTCTCCAAGATAGGAAATATAGACAAAGTTGAACTTTACGAGGGATGTTCCAGGACCCCTAAAATAGTTTGTGCATGCACAAGAAGTTTGTAGTCAGGTCACCCATTCCTAGAAGAGTAAAGCTACCAGTGCTGAATATGTTGCAGAGGGAGAACAGGTATGTAGAGAAACCAGATCTTGTAGGGGAACACGTCAGAGGTTAAAGCGGTAGTAAAGCCCACTTGGTGATTTGTACCTACAGGTAAGCCTACAATAAGGCTTACTTGTAGGTAAAATGACTCTCCTAACGTGCACTGTTTAGGAGATATTCACCCTGGATGTAGTCCGTTACATCACCGGTGCATGAGCTCTACAGGTCCAGCATATCTTCTGGACCTTCAGAGCTTTGTGCAGAAACTGAGGGCTCCTGCGCTTGCCGTCATCGTGGCTCCAGCCAATCACATAGCCGGAGTACGCGAACCTGGAAGAAAGACTGGGGGAAGATGTCAGCCCTCTCATCAGTGACAGAGCGCCGCTGGAAGACTCTGTTCCAAGGTAAGTATTTCATAATGTGCTAGCACAATTATGCAATTGCCTTACATGTGTTTTTTTTTTTTTTTTTTAAACAGCCACGGTTTACTACTGCTTTAATACGTAATTTCCTGTACTAATATGGACGTGTTTTTAAATATCTGTTTGCAGGTCTGTTTGAAAAGGAAATGAACCACAGGAAATAGAATTGCTACTTTATAACAAGGCATTGTTTGCGTGACAAAATTACAGAGAAAATTTCTACCTTTTAAACAAAGTAGAACCAGAATAGCTAATGTAAGCTTTACTGACAACAAATCAGAAATCCAGGACCGTTCACTCACACAGACACTGAACCCCAAAGCACGTACATTGGTGATAGAGTGCAGAAATAATTCTTTATTATCTTACGATTTAAATGTCTGCAATTGTGTAAATACAATTCTAATGTAAGAAATCATCACCCACTCCAAGTTACACAGCTAAAACACACAGAGGCTAAGTGGTTAGCACTTCTGTCTGGCAGCACTAGGGATATTGGTTAGAATCCCAACAGCGGCTTTACCTGCCTGGAGTTTACATGTTACAGTTCTCCTTGAGCTTGCATGGGTTTCCCCCGGGAAATCTGGTTTCCTCTCACACTTCAAAGACATGGTGGTAGATTAATTGGCTCATGTCCAAATTGGCCCTTGTATGTATATATATGAATGTGAGTTAGGGACCTTAGATTGTAAGCTCCTCAAAGGGCAGGGACTGATGGGAATGTACAATGTATATGTAAAGCGCTGCATAAATTGTCAGTGCTAAATATGTACAGTGGAACCTCGGATTGCGAGTAACGCGGTTAACGAGCGTTTCGCAATACAAGCACTGTATTTTTAAAAATCGTAACTCGGTTTGCGAGTGTTGCCTCGCAAAACGAGCATGATTCAGGCCAAATCGGTGTGCAGTACCGCTTTTGGCCTGAGGTGGGGGGGGGCGCCGGAGCAGTACATTGGGGAGACAAACTAATCTCTCAACAAATGAATGGCTCAACATAGGAGGGTAAATTCTCCCAGTCAAAGCTTGGCAGTCTTCCTACACCTTAACGAAAATTGACAATGAGGTGCACATTTTGGAGAGAGAGGACAACTGATTTACAAGAGGCAGGAAAGAGGCCATCAACATCAAACTGGAACAACCATCCCAGAACAGGAGGGCCTTCGTCACCATATATAAATTTATATATATATAGCTATATATATATATATATATATATATATATATATATATATATATATATATATATATATATATATTTATTTATTTATTCATTTTATTTATTTATTTATTTATTTTCATACATGTAGTTTTTTAGCTGTTAAACCTAGTGTTCTTCTTTTTAATAGGCAATATGTTTTACTCACTGTTTTACAACAACAGTTATATTGGCAGTACTGACAACATATCAATAATGCCCCCCGACCCCAATTAGTACAAAGAAGAGCAGTCATTAATTCAAAACTTTAAATCACATAATTCTGTGTGTGGTGACTTCAGTGCCCATAGCAGTGGCGGTGCGTCCGTAAGGGTGCATGGGTGCCGCCCCCTTTCTCCAGCCACCCCCTCTATGACCAATGGATAAATTCATTCATAGCTGCCACCCCCTTTTCGGGAGCCGGGCGCCTGAATTACAGCGGCGGGGGGTGTTTTTGAAACACCCGATTAGAGCCATAGGCTCTAATAGGCTTCAAAATAGGTGAACTGCGAGTGTCAGCGCTAGCAGTCCACCCAGGTGTGTTACAAAAGCAAATGAATATACGCTTTCCTAACACTGAACCGCCTCTCGCCAAATCAGGTGCTTGGGTTTGTCACCTGTCACCTAACTGACTGAAACGACAGTCGCTGTGACTGGACGCCTATCAGGAGGAGAGGATGGGAGAAGACGCATGGAGGAGACTACACCGCTCGTCGCCACCACCCGCTGCCCCACCGAGACAAGGTAAGTGCCGGGCAGACGGTGAGCAGGCGGAGGGGGGGGTCGCAGTGGCAGCATTCGATGGCACAGTGGCGGCATTCGATGGGCACAGTGGCTGCATTTAATGGGCACAGTGGCTGCATTTGATGGGCACAGTGGCTGCATTTGATGGGCACAGTGGCAGCATTTAATGGGCACAGTGGCTGCATTTGATGGGGCACAATGGCAGCATTTGATGGGCACAGTGGCAGCGTTTGATGGGCACAGTGGCTGCGTTTGTCGGGCACAGTGGCTGCGTTTGATGGCACAGTGGCAGCATTTGATGGGCACAGTGGCAGCGTTTGATGGGCACAGTGGCTGCGTTTGTTGGGCACAGTGGCTGCGTTTGATGGCACAGTGGCAGCGTTTGATGGGCACAGTGGCTGCATTTGATGGGCACAGTGGCTGCATTTGATGGGCACAGTGAGGCTGCAATTGATGTTTTTTTTTCAGTATTTTTCAGTTTGTTTGCGCCCCCCCAAAAATTTTGAGCACCAGCCGCCACTAGTTCACAGTGTCTAGCTTCACATCACTGTTGTAGGATCTCATCTATCACTAGGATGACAAGTCTCTGTTCTGCATTATTACCATTTTCAGAGGGAAGTGTATTTGGAAACATGCATGTATTACCTTTGTGCATACTCCCGTTATGGCATCGCACAGAGTCAAGATGGAGATGTTCTGGGCCCTGTTTAACCAGTTCACTGCCACCTTGGTGTTGGTTGCCCATTTCACCATGGTTATATAGTACTCTCTGCAATGAGAAGACATTATGAAATAAATTACCTTTATATTTACTAAACATTATACAGTAAATATACAACATATTTACAATGTGTCTGTTAATCTACATACAATATGTGGGGCTACGTTTTCGACAGCATTACTGTGTTCCCGGTGCATTTATGATGCGCCTGACTGCATTGTAATGTTTCTAATACACTTCTGATTTATTGTTTCTTTCAGGGTTGGTTCACACCACAAAAATGCACTCCAGATCTATTCCGGATGCGTTTTTGCATGCATTTTTTTTATACGTTCCAGTGTGTTTTGGTGCGTTTTTGATGCGTTTCAGGATGTATTCTATGTGCCTTTTTTATTCTTTTTTTCCTGTTTTTTTTCTTCACTAAACTAGGGTCCAGTGCGTTTTTGATGTGTTCCAGTGCAAGTTTCAGTACAATCCAGTACAGGAAAAATGCTGCATGGTCTACTTTTTTTTCCTGGAACTGGAAAGCCCTGAAACTGACTGTACCGGTGTGAACTATGCTATTCGAAACCATATAACCTACTTTCTATGCGTTTTTCATGTAGAAAAAAAAATGCACTTGACTGCATGTGGTGTGAACTGGACCTAAAGGACTGTGGTTTATTTATTTACCATATTGTTTTTTAAATATGCATGCAATAGTTCAGAGTAATGAAAATGACTGACTGTGGTTTTTTTTTTTGTAATCTTTATTTAAGGAAGTTTTTTCTTACATATAAGTAGAAAACAAAAAAAATATCATGGTATATTTAGGTAGTGCAGTCAAAATGATAAAACATACAGCTGGCAGTAAACTAAATTATACACAAATAAGGATGTAACACACTGTGTGTGTGTGTGTGTGGGGGGGATTTTTAGTGCTGGCTTTGGACAGTGTGAAAGAGAGTGTAACAAACACTCTCAGCTTAGACAACTGCAGCCAGCAACCCTGCTGGGAAGCGATAGTCCAGTCTGAATAATGTGTCCGGGTTTCAGGCAGTCTGAAACCCAGACACATGATTCCAAACCCGAACTGTCCGGGTGAATCCCGGACAGGTGTCAACCCCAGATGTAATGGTAGCAACAAAATGGGTCACTATGAAAGTCAATCTGTGGAAATATCACATCATATTGTGCAGATTATCAGCAGCTGTGCAACTGATGTTGAAATGTGAGCAAGCAAAACAGTCATATATAAAACAACACAAAAGAAAGTCAAACAAGTAAAAAAATATGTCAACGTAGAAGCAGTCAAACAAGATTGGGATGCAAAGTTATAAGTGTATGGCAAGTCAAAGCAGAGCATGGAAGCTAAAAGAATCAAAGCAAACACATGAGACATATCACATATATCATGTGCCCCATATCATATGAGCATACATCACATGTCACATGAGAAACTAGAAGTGCTCAGACCCCCACCATTGGAAGAAGTACAGGCGCTGATGAAGGGGTTTGTGGAACCACTGAAGCCCCTGAAGTATAGTGGATCCAAGTGGCCAAACAGTGCGGAACTCACTGTACCGGCCTTTACATGTAGCCATTCATTCCTCCGTCTTCATTATGTTGTTCACCAGGTGTACCAACTCTGCACAGCAAGGAATCTGGGTCTTTTTCCAATAGATTTGAATCAGGCGCCATTTAAAAGGTGAGGCAAAATGCATTTGTGCTAATGGCTAAGAGGGATGGAGGGTAAATGAAGTAGAACCTGCATTGGTGAATTAGGCATGTCAAAATCAAGGATCAATCTGATTTGGGCTCTGACATCCTTGGGGCATTCCCACCAAAATATGCAGGAAGGTACCGCATTTAAAAAAAATAACAAACATGTCATACTTACCTACTCTGCACAATTGTTTTGCACAGAGCAGCCCAGATCCCCCTCTTCTAGTGTCCCCCGCCAGCGCTCTGGGCCCCTCCCCCGCTTGTCAAGTGGCTTGCTGTGGGGCACTCGTGTGTGCTCGCCCTTGAGCTGGCATTCTGCGTCCATAAGACACAGAGGGCGCGGCTCCGCCCCCCCCCCCGCTCTCGTTTCACTGGCTGAGATTGACAGCAGCATCTCATCTCAGCCAATCACTAGGGAGAGACAAAGGAGAGCCTCGGGTCTCGTGCACATCGCTGGATTGAGATCGGGTTTCGGTGAGTATTAGGGGGGCTAAGGGGGGAGCTGCTTACTAAAGGTTTCTTACCCTCATCTATAGAACGTATAACGGCAAAAAACATTCAGCCTTTTCAACCTTGCTAATGTAATACTTACCCACCTTCTTTTTTTTTAATGTCCATTGTTATTATACAAAACAATGTAAGAAACACACAAAACAAATACTTTGCAGCATGAAACAGTATGTATTAGAAATGTGACCGGTTACTACAATTATTGGCAGAATTATAAGCAGAATCTAAGGGGGAAATGAGTAGCACTGTAACAATCAGATAAAAAGAGTATAATAAAAATGTAATGGAATGTAAAAATAACATGAATTCCATCCATTATTAGAAAATAGCAATTGATGGGAGAAAGAGTGGTCTCTCGCCCCCAAATGCATTCGTTATGTAGAAGATATTTATATATTTGTTGTCTTGAAGCTGCTCCAACCAGCCCAGATTTCATTATGTTTATCTTCTCTAGAACCTAATTAATCTACCTTATAGATTGTAATTGCAGTATGTATACAGGGGCAGACATACTGTCATTTCCTGTTACATATGTAGGTAATACTTTCTACTTTCTGCTCCTCTATCCAATTGCAGTCCATCAGACAGGGTCTAAAAACACAAATGATTGCACTGGTAGATCAAACAAAACAAGCCACTAGCAAAAAAAACAAAAAACAAACAAAAAAAAACAATTGGATGGAATTGTAAATAGCATACAGAAAATTAGGTTTCCTTTCCTGTGCTAACAATGAATAAAATTTGAAGTGACAACGTGCAAAATGTGTCTAGTGCATATAAATCAAAAGTCCCATGTTGTAAAACAGTCCATAATAAAAAAGCATAAAAGTTCCAAGTGTAAAAGTTCCAATTTTGTATAAGCCCAACAAGTGTGTCCAATGTACGAATATAGATGACGATCCAAAGGGTGAATCACCCGAGTGCGCCTCCACCATAAGGTAAAAAGTGGCTTCTTCCCAGAGACTATGGATTCTTAATCAGAAAGAGTCAAAAGTATGTATAGTAAAAATATTATTTGGGATGGAAACCATTTACTCCTTTCCTCCTCTACGATTAGTGCAGTCTCGTAAACAATGGTAAAGATGACTTCATCATACCATGTAGGGAAAATAAATTGAAAGAAACCCACAGTGTAAAACTGTATAGTAAATGTATTAAAAACAAGGAAATACTAATACAATTCGCATAGCAGGAGATTGTGACCGGCTGTCTATGGAGCTGGTTCACACATCTCCACAGCGGCTCCGGTGCAAATCGCACAGGAGTCCTGTGCGTCTTTTGGTTCTTTTCAGGTTCCGAATTCAGCCCCAAATTCGGCCTGAAATCGGACCTGAAACGGTGAATGGAGAGGCAACGGACTCACCACGGCCAATGTGGTGAGGAAAAACACCACATTGGTAAGCATTTATAATTATTGAATTTTTTGTGCTTTTAGATGCAATTTTGGTGTCTTTTTAAACCTTAAGGCTCCGTTCACACCTAGGCGTGAAACACGCAAAACATGGGTCGCACTTGCAATCACATTACTTTCAATGGCACCCCAATTGCGCCGCAATTATAGCCCGACAAATCGTGGTAAAATTGTGGTAAAGTTGCGCAAACAAAAGCGTGGGACGCCTGTCGCCCAAAAGAAGTTTTGGAACTTCTTTTGGGCGACAGGCATCCCGTGATTTTCCCATGATTTGTCGGGCAAAATCACGCCGCGATTGCGATGCCATTGAAAGTAACGGAATTGCAAGCATGTCCCGTGTTTTGCAGCGATTCGGGAATCATGGGCTATCCGGAACACCTAGGTGGGAACAGAGCCTTACAGCCCAATGCTCTTGGTAGCCAGAGACGTTGTGGTCAGGGCTGCCCGGGCTTTAGGTCATAAGAGGGAACTCAAGAACAGAAGTTTTTATATCCATAGTCATTTTTTTTTTTTACTTAGCTCAAAAAGGGATTTTAAAGAGGAAGTAAACCCTGATGGGTTTTACTTCCTCTTTTGTTCCCTGCAAACCCTGCAAAGTAAAAGCATAATGGGCTAGTATGGATCGCATACTAGTCCATTAAGTGGCACTTACCTGCAAACGAAGCCGGCGCTGTCCCCGCTGGAGGCCGCATCCATCTCCGCCCCTCTTCCTTCCGGGGTCACGGACTCCAGCTGTGTGACTGGCCGGAGCCACGTGACATCACTCCATCCACGGCACTCGCTCGGGAAGAAGCTGCACAGAGGGCTGTTTCTAAACAGCGTATGCGACGATGACATCATCGGCGCACTACAAGGTAAATAACCCCTAAACAGCGCACGTTTAGGAGATATTTACAGTACCTTATTCTAGGCTTATCTATAGCTACAAGTTCTAAAAAGGGGGTTACAACCACTTTAAGGTGTAAGGGTTGGATTGCTCCACTTTTATGTGTTTATGATTACAAATGTTATGCTGTTCTTGTATTATATTTACAAAAAATGAAATAAAGAATATACAAAATAACAGTTTGTATACATCATTTGTTTCATCATAAATCACCGTGTTTATTTCTATTGTACAATTCCTGAGTCTTGTTAATCATCCCTATAATCCCAAATCTCCATCTGTACAGCAAAATTCTGGTTTACTGTGCAGACACGTTCCCAGATTTCGGGCAATGAAATGTAAAAATTAAAGAACCCAGTGCTGTGCTTTGCAGTATTTTATTAAAGGGGTTTTTGGCTGCTTTTTGCCCCCCTCTCTATAACATGACTGCTTTTAGTGTCAGTAGCGGCACCAAAGAGTGGTGCAGAATTTGTAGGTGAAATAGAGATGTCCCTTTTTTCATCATAGCAGTGATACACTTAATTTTCATTGCTACATATAGAGGAATGATGATGATTATATGCCTGGAAAACATCCAAAAGTCCCTGCTAGTTTTGTTTCTGGATGACTGATAAATAACAGCAGCACTTATAAGGAACACTGATTAGCTTTATCTAATAAGCTTGTACTAGGAGTCAGTGCTGATTGATCATTCAGGACTGGGTGAACATTTCAAGTGCAAAACTGAGCCAGATATTCCAACACAAACTGACATTTCTGATTACAAGATGAATGCCCTGTTCTTGCAAATGGAAAAAGCCAGACCACTTATGCCGAACTCTGCAAGGTTTATGTGTTTGCGCAAGTAATTGTCAGGGTTGATACACTGCGTTATTATTTAGCAAATTGATGGCTGGAAATAATATACACTTTTATTTACTCAGTTATCGCTAAATCCATATTAATCAGGCTACAAGGGCCAACTTTAGGATCCCAAATATTTTTCATGAAATGCATGTTTTATGCCTTCACTACTTCATTTGGATTCTTTATACAAGAGTTGGATTAATGATTTAGAGATACGGAAAGATAACTAAAATGTATTTTCTAGATGACACTGGAAACTTAGACGAGTATAAAATATTACATATGACTAATATGCAATGTTTACATTCAGCCAGCAGGCAGCTCTTTAGTCTACTTTTCATGTTTTTTTCCCTATTTTCTTTAATAAAAAAAAAACCCGTTTTGTTTACAGCACTTAATAGCATAAGCTAGATTATTCCTGTTTAATACTATTGCTCACTCACTTTAAAGTGGTTGTAAACCCTAGGACAAAAAAAAACAAAAACTGCAAGACATAGCATAGCATGCTAGCTCATTATGAATTACTTACCTGAAATCGAAGCCCCTGCAGCCATCCTCGTACACTGCTCCAGCGGACAACATCACTCCCGGAGTTAATTCTGGGTATCGCAGGGTCCGTCGCTGTAATTGGCTGGAGCCACAATGACGTCACTCCCGCGCATGCGCGTGGGAGCCGCCGGTAAAGGCACACTCACTGAAGCAACGGCACATACGTGCCATTGCTTCAGTTTGCTTCAGTGTGCATGTGTCGATGACGTCGGCACATGCAAATACAGGGGATAGCTTCTAAACCGTTCAGGTTTAGGAAATATCCAGGGTAGCTAAAGGCAAGCCTTATTATAGGCTTATCTGTAGCAAAAAGTGTGTTGTGAGGGTTTACAACCACTTCAAGTATGCTATATTAGCTATGACGGGAGGGGTGGTAAGGGGTGGTGTGGTCCTGAACTAGCCTTCAGGTCTTTGTATTGTGAAAGTTTATGCTCTTGCCACTTTTTGTTTTTTGTTCTTTTTGTTTTTTTGGTTTTAATTACAGAGTTGTCCCTTTATAATACTTTCTGCAAAACGAATAAAGGAGAATTTTCCAAAAAGAAAAATAGCATAAGCTAAAATTTACATGTTCATCCCTATCAAATTGCTTTGCCCACAGTTCTAATTATAAATATTTTGCCGAAAAGAAATTGGTTTTGTTAGAGCCCAAAATAGAGGCGCCCATACCAACTCTGTATGTTGAGCTCTATAATAGCTGTGTTGGCTGTTATGGCAGCAGTTTTACCACTGCTTCTGTTAAAATGATATTCTAATATAATATTTATATTATATAATATTAAAAAAATATCATTTATAAACATAGCCTATATGCGTAAAATATTCATTTATTACAAATTATTTTAAAAACCTTTTGCTGAATATGTAAAATGATGTTTTTGATTAGTTGACTGCCTGTAATGTACTCACATTATTTAAAAAAAAAAACTGCCTTCCCACAGACCCTAATGTTTGAACACACAATCAGAGTGCAGATCTCATGTACTGTCCATTCACAATATATATCAAGAAGACCTTCACATTGTGCTGTGGTTGGTAAACATCTGACTTGACAGTTCAAGTCAGGATTTTATTGCTGTCGATAAATCCATCCAGCACCTGACCCTAAACTCTACTAAGGTTACGGCAAAATGCATAACAAAAATACTGCAAAACACATCCTCCACCATATTGAAGAAAAAACACCCTCCACCAGGTGTTGTTGGAGGTTGTTTTAGCACTATTTTGGTTATGCATTTTGCCGTGACCTCAATAAATCCTTGAGGTTTAGGATGGAGTGCTGTTTTTTTCAGTTTTATGATTTTTTTTTTTTTTTTTTATTATTGCTGTCTATGTCCCTACTGGGGATGTTAGCCCTTTATTTGTCCTGGAGACCTTTGTAAGCAGCACAAAAAGTGGTAAGGAATGAAAAACTTTACCGTTATCACCAGAAACAAGAGGAAGAGGTCTCACTTTGGAGAGTCTTCCTCTCACTGTTGCGATGTGAGGACAGCAACTGAAAAATAATTCCCCAACAGGACACAGACAGAAGAAAAAGAAACTGAAAGGAGTTTTTTCCTTCTCTACTTTATCTAAAACAAAATTAAAACTATTTTTGGCTATACATACACTTTAAAGAGAACTTATGCCCCGTACACACGGTCGGCCATTGATAGGACATTCCGACAACAAAATCCATGGATTTTTTCCGACGGATGTTGGTTCAAACTTGTCTTGCATACACACGGTCAAACAAAGTTGTCGGAAAATCCGATCGTTCTGAACGCGGTGACGTAAAACGCATACGTCGGGACTATAAATGGGGCAGTAGCCAATAACTTTTGTCTCTTAATTTATTCTGAGAATGCGTGGCACTTTGTGCGTCGGATTTGTGTACACACGATCGGAATTTCCGACAAGGATTTTGTTGTCGGAAAATTTTATAGCAAGCTCTCAAACTTTGTGTGTAGGAAATTCCGATGGAAAATGTGTGATGGAGCCCACACACGGTCGGAATTTCCGACAACAAGGTCCTATCGACCGTGTGTACAGGGCATTAGGGTTGATTTACTAAAATCAAATAAGCTGTTCACTTTGCAAGAGAATTTCCACTTAGCTTAGTAAATGTGGTGAAAATTCTATTTGCAAAGAATACCCAATCATGTCCAAGGAAAAAAAAAAAAAACAGTTTTTGCTTGCATGTGATTGGATGATGGAAGTCAGCAGAGCTTTACCTTTGAAAAAAATCCTTTGCAAGGTCAACAGTCTTTAGTAAATTAACCCCTTTGTCACTTTATCCTTTCAGGTCAAAGGATGGGCCTTCAAAAGACTGACCCTGAATGGGACAGAGTTTCTTTATAATGACTTCGTGGGTCAGGTAATTACATTGGATGGAGTTAAGCAAATGTCAATGCAGACTGTAACCTGCTCCTTCTCTGTGGATACAAACACATGTACTCCAGTCTCTGCCCCTTCCTGCATAATAAGCAAGAGAATCAGCCTTTGGCACTCAAATGATTAACGCCAACATTGTAAAGAAAGGATAACTGCTAAGAAAGTAGTGAATTGGTCACAACTGCTGTAAATCTGAGACTGATGCATCACTCCGGAAGTAAATTGTCCAGGTATAATTTTATTCCTAAACAAGATAAAAGACTTTATCATACAGTCAATGCATTTCAGGGGTCAGAAAACCCCCCAACCGCGTTTATCAGGTCTTGAAGTGGGAAGTAATATATGTTGGACTGAATACAAAGTATATGGTTTTTAAACTAGAAAATTGATAGAGACAAGGGGGTTGATTTACTTAAATGGGAGAGTGCTAAATCTGGTGCAGCTGTGCATGGTAGCCAATCAGCTTCTAAATTCAGCATGTTCAATTAAGCTTTTAAGTGCAATATTTTCTTATTAAATTTGTGTATAACACACATGAAGGCAGCGCTACATAATATAACACAATCCTATTATTCCAGGTGTGCTATCATAAATAGTGCCTATATATTAAAATCCAAACATGGGCTGCAAACAAAATGTATTCACATAACATTAAGTGTATTGATTAAAGTCCAAAAACGGTGTTTGATTCCCACACTGGTTAAAGCGCTGTCACCATCCACTTAACACGTAAAAAGTCGGGGGATAAAAGAGTCCCCCTATGTATCAGACTCTTACCAGAATATATAACAAGCATAAACACCAGGTCTTGGTTTGAATACTCTCTCTGGATGATTTTCCCCAAATAACGTTGCAGCCGGGTGGGGCGGATCAAACACTAATGGGCTCATTCCAATGAAAAAGAAAAAACTCCATAGTGTAATCCCATTAAAGATAAAACAGGCATGTCAGCCTGACATGCAGAGCAAATTATTTATATGAACTTTAATTTGTCTAAATTGTGTGTTATGAATTTATATTAACACTTGGGAGATTATGATTTTTCTTAATACGAGATGGTTATATGCACAGTTATTTTTTTATCTTCACTTGTACTGTATTTGATTATTTGTTTTACATATATTCAGCTTTTTTTTTTTGCACACGAGGAGATGGAAATCTTGTCTCTATAGTATTAATGTATACTTTATGAATAATATTTCAATACTGTGATTTTTTTCATTATTAGACAGCGCATTTTTTAATTCCTTTTTGGCTTGTTTTCTATGCAGAGATGCACAAGATTTTGCACACTCGTTTTAGTAAATCAACCCCAATTTCTGACAGCTGCTATTTCATTCAGTGTAGTAATTTACACTTTTTAGGCGTCATTCTATAAACATAAACCCCACCATCCATGTTACAAAAAAGTTTGAACTTTTTTCAGGTTAGAAAATCATAGTGGGTTGCCGATTGAAATGGAAAGGTAACTTTCATCAACAGTAAAAAACAAAATGGCTTGTGTATCATTTATATGTTATATGAATTTTTTAACAAGTGGAGTTTTCCTTTAAAGTTGGTGCTGCATTCTGATAAGGTAAGTTTCACTTTACAAGTACAAAATGAGGTCTAATCTTTTCTGGTTAACTTGTCTTGAGAACTCAGCTGTCAGACCCACAGCCCTCTGAAGATTTCAGTCTGAATTGATTAATTTCACGATTTCCATTTAAAGGAAAGAGCAGAGAGAAAGCTGAAGCCTTAATGAATATATGTACATTTCAATCGAATGAGACCACCGCTGACCTGCGTTTTACGGTAATGAGTGCGAATGGAAGGCATTAAGTAGACCTGAAAAACTGATTTAGTAATTGAAATGAGTTGCTTATCATAAATTAGAATTATTCTATGCGGCAAACACAGTCCCTGAAAGCAAAAGAAATACATAAAATGGACTAAATAAATAACTTATTAACCAGCGCTCTTACATTGTAATATAGGTCACATCTTTGCTTGCAGCACAATCTCTCTGATAGATTAAACATATTTTTCTAATTTATTGCTCTATTCAGACCAGGAGCATTTTGGCTTCCATTTGGCTGGTTGCAATTTTTTCTACATAAATAAATGTTCGGGAAAGAATATGGCATTCAAAATGTTCTAACTATATCAATTGTGTTGTATGCTTTACATTCATGTGTACAGCGAAGTTAGCATACGGAATGTGAGGGTTTTATTTAGTGTGAAAATGCTGCAAGGATTTTACTCCTGGAGAGGTCTCATTACTTACCTAATTATATTTCGCAGCAAGGAGACCAACTCCAGACAAAACTTTTTCTGTTTTGTAGGAAAGGTTAAAACGTCTGGTGTGTTTTTATTGCTGACTGTAACTCCACTGGGAAGATTCCCTTCCAATTTTCCACCAGGGTTACTGGGACAGGAAGACACTGACGATAATAGGAAACTGACACAAGTTCTAACCCTTCCCTGCTGTTATAACAAAAAAAAAGTACTTTTATCTATTGGAGAGATTTAAAATCATGTTATTGTCCCTTTGACCCCCTGCCAAAAAGACAGAAGGGAAAGGCAAATCTCCCTAGTGGAGTCATGGACAACATACCTGGAGTTGGCTTTAAAGTGTATGGTAAGGCTAAAACATTTGATTTGTTTTATTTTTACATAATTACAAAGTTATTCAGGTTGAAAAAAGACACAGGTTCATCTAGTTCAGCATATAAAAGGGAAAAAAAATACAATCCCATATACACAATCTTATACCCACAGTTGATCCAGAGGAAGGCAAAAAACCTCAGCAAAGCATGATCCAATTTGCTACAGCAGGGGAAAAGATCCTTCCTGATCCCCCGAGAGGCAACCAGATATTCCCTGGATCAACTTTACCTATAAATGTTACTATCTGGTTATATTATGTACATTTCAGAAAGAATCCAGGCCTTGTTTTAAACAATCTACTGAGCTGGCCAGAACCAGAACTCTTGAGGGAGTCTATTCCACATTTTCACAGCTCTTACTGTTAGAAACCTTTCCGTATTTGAAGATTAAATCTCTTTTCCTCCAGACATAAAGAGTGCCCCCTTGTCCTCTGTCATGACCTTAAAGTGAATAACTCAACCCCAAGTTCACTATATGGACCACTAATGTATTTATACATATTGATCATATTCCCCTTAATCTCCTCTTCTCAAGAGAAAATAAATTCAGTTCCTCTAATCTTTCCTCATAGCTGAGCTCCTCCATGCCTCTTATCAGTTTGGTTGCTCTTCTCTGCACCCTTTCCAGTTCCCCGATACCCTTTTTGTGAACTGGTGCCCAAAACGGAACTGCATATGCCGGATGACGTCTTACTAATGATTTTTACAGGGGCAAAATTATATCTTTATTTTATTTATTTATTAATTACAGGTAAAGTAAAACCTTGGATTGCGAGCATAATTCGTTCCAGAAACATGCTTGTAACCCAAAGCACTTGTTTATCAAAGCGAATTTCCCCATAATAAATAATAGAAACTCAAATGATTCATTCCACAACCATTTATTCATAGGTCCTTCAGATTATAGTCCATATAAAAAGATGATAGCAATGTGATAGGTTGTGTAACCATAAAATGTCCATCTACAAATGGAAGCCACAGGGGGATTAGAAGCAAAATCCAGCAGGAGCTACAGAATATTAAAGAGAAGAGAGGCGCCTCTAAATGTAGCAATATGTTGTTAAATTTGTACCTTCATTAAATGTAACCATATTGCTACACTTAGAGGCGCCTCTCTTCTTTTTTATACTCAGTTGTGACATGACGCTACTTGTAAATCAAGACATCGCTTGTATATCAAGTCAAAATGTATTAAAACATTTTACTTGTCTTGCATAACGCTCTCAAGTTACTCTCAAACCAAGCTTTTACTGTACTTATATATTTTAAATAGCATAGGAAAGGATTAGAGCCCCTGACTATTTTTAACTGGTTAGAGTGGATAAGGGCTTTTACTGCAATCCAGCACTCCATTAAAGGGTTTTTTCCCTCACTTCTGTTACTGTTGACAACAGTTTCACTAAACAGGAAGTTAGCAAAAATCTGCAACAGGGTGACAGACAGCAACAAAAACTGTGCTATTGTAGAGGTCTTTTAACTTTTTGGTAAAGTTATCAGCAGATCAGGAACTGAGGAAGATCTTTCTAACAGTGCAGTAACGTGGTAAAAAAAGTGCCTGGCCCTTCCCTACTCTATCCAAAATGAATAAAGAAATGTTTTGGCATGCCATACACTTAAAGCCTAGGTTTAAAAGAAACAAAAAACAAAAACAAAACAAGGGACATTACTTATTGTATTATCAATGCAATGTATCCCTTGTGCTGATGGCTGCTGCTTTAGTTGAAATCTTCCTCCTCTGATCCCCCACCTACCCCAGTTAACAAAATGTTTGGTGCAGTGGGGGTTAAATAAACCAAGGGACCTGACATATGCAGTCACCAAGAGTGCAGTCTATGCCTGTCCTTTCCTCTCCCCTCCTCCATTCATAGAAACTGTAAAATAACTTCTACAAATGAAAAACAATCAATGAATTCATAAATAGAGTGTTTTTCTTTGGACACATTGCATTGATAGTAAGTAGTTTCCCCCTTTTTTTACTAAATTGGACTTTAAAAAAGGAGAAAACTATTGTCTACCATGTTGTTTTCAAACAATACTAATGTGTCAGAACTCTGTAGCATATTTGCTTTATAGCCTTAAGGAGATGTTTAAATAAACATGACACACATAGGGTTGCCACCTGTCCAGGTTTCACCCGGACAGTTCGGGTTTGGAATCATGTGTCCGGGTTTTGGATTGTCTGAAACCCAGACACATTATTTAGACTGGACTATGGCTTCTCTGCAGGGTTGCTGGATGCAGTTGTCTCAGCTGAGAGTATCTGTTATACTCTTTCACACTGCCCAAAGCCAGCACTAACAACCCCCCCCAAACACATACAGATGGGAGAGGAGAGAGGGCTCGATCTGCACCTCTTCCCCCCACCCCTACCCCTCTTTTTCTGCCCACACTCCAATCCCCGGCACTGTGCCTCAGAAAAGGAAAGTAAGGGCCGGAAATTTGAAGTCCAGCAGCCTCAGATCCATCTGGGTGAGAGGTGCTGACTGCCAAGCGGTGAGTGAGCTCACCATCCATCCATCTGTCTGTGACTGAAGTCTCCCCCCTTCTCTCTCTTGCCTCTGAGTGAGTACACTAAGGCAAATCAGGGTTCTCAGAGCACATTACATCAGAGTTCCCCTTTACACCAGAGGCCACAGTGTTTCCCCTTACATCAGAGTCCTCTCTGTACATCAGAGTTTTCAGTATACCCCCTTAAATCAGGGTTCCCAGAGCATCCCGTATGTTAGAGGCCCCAGAGTTCTCCCTTACATCACAGTCTGCACAGTCCCCCTTACAGTGAAAGGGAACTCTGTGAGTTCAGATGTAAAAGGGGAACTCTGTGGACTCTGATGTAAAGGGGGACCCTTCTTATTAACTTCATATGATTAGAAATGGTATTTAGTAGCAAAATATATGTATAGTTTATACTATAAAAAAAGAATTGCTGTGCGCCGCAAAAGTGTTCGGGTTTAACTTGAAGAAAAGGTGGCAACCCTAGACACACACTTTACTTTTTATTATAAGCTGCAGCCTTGAAGATTTCAGCATTAGATGTTCTAAAACCAGAAAGTGTATCTATCAATACCGATTGACTACTCGTGTGGTCATCACTAACAGGAAGAAGACTACCAGTGTACTGCATTTTGTGCAAATATCAATGTAGGGATGTGTTCCCTAACAGCTTTGCTGTGTTTTCTCATGTCTTGCATTTCGCAAACTTTCTTGCAGAGCATTGCACTCAGGAATAAGCTTTGCTACACTACTACTTCACTTACAAGGTTCTTTGAAGAAGGCTTCAAAGTCATGTGTCAGGTGCGGTGTCCTGGAGTAGACTAGGTTTAATGTTGACAAATCAGGGAGGCACTGTTCTGGAAGGGTCCTTTCCTTGCTAGAAGAATGGGCCTGGACTGAGGCTCTAGGGCTGGAGCCAAACACTATAGGTGTGAGCAGGCTGTGTTTCTGGAAGCCATGTAGGCATAAGAAATTCTGCTAGAGCCATCACTGGAATGGATAAACACCTAACCACCTATTTTAGTGCTGCTGCACGCTAAAAGAAGCTATGTGATGCTCCATTAACTGCTGTCTGAAGAAGACATTGGGTATTCCACCTTCTCCCATCTTACCTTACATTTTCACCAATTTGAAATAGGTTGCTTAGAAATGCAACTTCATATCTAGACTTGCATCCCTTCTGCAGAAGAATGTAAGTAATTGGTCTGGGAACAAGGAAATCCTAAGGCTGGATTCACACCGATGCATTTCTAGTGCTTTTTGCATTTTGCAGATTTGCGCTACAGAACGTGTTCCATAGGAAACAATGTTAAATGGACTGTAGTGCAAATCTGCAAAATGCAAAAAGCACTAAAACTGCATAGGTGTGAATCCAGCCTAAGGCAGAGTCCCTCTTATAATTCCAAGACCCATTTAGGCGCAAGCACTCAAGTGTTAAGAACGTCAAAAAATTAGCTATAACTCTAATTTAGCAGAGGCTCAGGATCCCTGTTACTATCCCTGGTACTACAGTGTCAGTGATTGTGAATGCTGCAAGATGAGGGCCATCTCACATGACAGGATTTTGTTTAAACCTGTTATTTGCCTATTTAGCGCAAAGAAACAGCTCTCTGCTGCTGATACTAACCTTTCCCTCTCTTCCATTCATCTGCTGGAGCCAAGCAAAAGAAACCCTGCGTTTGCGGAAGTCTAGGTTGTAGTTTTCAAAAAGATTTAGAATTCTCCTCTTTAGGACTTGCAATTAACCACTCAGGCTCCAAATACATCATAGTAGGAGAAAGAATTGCATGACCTAAACCTGCATGCTACAGGTAAATGGTACAATAGGACAGCAGAGGGAAGGTAAGTATCAACAGTGAGTAGGTGGACTATCAAACAAACCTGTTATTTGCCATGAATTGGCAAATAACAGGTTTGCTTTAAAACTAGTTAATTCAGCTCCTGCTGAACACTTCATTGAATTGAAAACAGAATTCAATTTTTTTTTTTTTTACTTTAGCTTATAAGGAAAAACTTATGAAGAGTTCAATTTGAGAGAAAAAAATTCCCTTTTTAATCTGTTTTCCAAAACCTTTACCACCACAGACACTTGGGAAATGAATATATATTAAAAACAAACTTTCCACATGCTGCATACACTTCTTCGGCATAGAAAAGCTATGAAGTGTCAGCATAGTATGTCCTGTGTGCACAGCAGGGCTCCTCATTCTGTTGACGCAGCCAGGGCTGTCATTTCAGCCCTGAGATTCGGCCCGCTGGAAACTGTCAGACGTGGTTGGGACTTTCGCAGTTGATGCAATGGGAAAATGTGTAACCTGCCAAGAACGTTTATCTGCTTCTCTGACAGCCACGCAGGTGAACAGGAAGTCCTAGGCTCTCAGCAGTTTTCTTGCTGATCTTCATGGACACCTTAGTGTGAGATAAAGATGTGGTGGTTGCTTCTTTTCAGTGCTGACAGAAGAGATTCACAAGGTGACAGGGATGTGTTCGAAAAACAAGCTATTGAGAGTTGATGTTGAGTGAATATTAGCAAAGTATTCAACCATCAAATGGGTTTTCTGTCTATAGTGTGTTATTGGACCGGAGTGAGAGGGGGCTAGCTTCCTGGTAAGGCTGCTCTCTATTACATTATTGTTACATATATTGAAATAACATAGCTCTCATAGATTAGAGTAGGACTGCAAAACAAAGCGTCAATTTGACGCATGGGGGCTGTGTTTGCATTTATTTTGAATACCGTTTATGCAACTGACACTTGTTTTTTAAACTGTGAATTAAAAACCAGCTTAACGGGCAGTCTGGTCTTAATAATATAGCGGAGTGCAGGAAAATTTTATATTTTGTACCTAATGAGCTCTTTGTTAAGGAAGAATGTCAGCGGGAAATGGAAAAATGAAAAGTCAGCAGCAGCAAATGACAGATCATGCTTACATTTAGGAAACAGATACCTACCTTTCCCTGGAGTCCAGCACTTTCTTTTATGCAGCCAATTCTCCCCAGGGCTTTTGCTCTTCCACACCGTCATTTTGTTTTTGGTTGCTGGCTGTGATTTGCTGATATCTCACAGCCGGCTTAACTACTGAACACGCACAAACCACATCCTGCAGTGAGTCGGTACCATGAAAAAAGCTACCAACACTCAAAACAAAAATGCTAATTCTAACAAGGCTGGGGGAGAGGAAATTAATGCAGATAAGAGTAATTTTGGGGTTAAGGTCCGCTTTGATGTCAGATGACCACTGTGGTGTACTTCATATTTAGCAATAATCCTTTCAAGGCATGTATATATATATATGTGCATTGGTACTAGGGTATCTCCAGGAAATTATGTGATAGTTTGTATCTGGATTTAAAAAGAAGCATAATCCCCAAAGAGGAACGGGTTGGAGCATGTGGATTAGTTAAAGAAAAACATGTTGTGTCTAGTTGAGCAATTGGGAGCCAAAAGGGAGAACCGAAAAATATTTAAAAAAAATTGCCAAAGATTGCAACCAGATCTGAGTATCAAAACCAAAATGTGGAGCAAAGTCTCTCAGAATCACAGGGCAGGTAGTACACCAATGAAGTCAAAATAGGCAAGTCATCATATTCAGGAAGTCCAGTATGTCAGATGTTTGGTTTAGGCAGGTCAAGAGAGATAAGAATTCAGAAACTGCAAGGCCTAGGTCAGGTCTCTGGTGTTGAAAACATGTGCATTATTAAAATACATAAGCAAAAAAAAAAAACCTCAGTTTTAACCCATGTTTTTTTAAATTTTTTATCTGCCAGCTGACTTGCAGCTAGAAGTTGGCATATAAAATGGGGGAGAAGTAAGCAGGAGGGAGCCATGAGAAGAGTGCAGATAAAGAGCTAGGAGGGGTGCTTACCACCCTTGGATGGGACTGGTTATGACTTCTTCTTCTATGGTTATGGACTCCATAGGCTTGGGACTAACGCTACCACAGATTTGGGACATCATTTTAATTAGTTGCACAGAATGTTGCTCTGAAGCTACAGTATGTACTATGCACTACTGTTATGAAGAAGCCTACACAGTAAGTGAGATTAAAGAAAGTCACTTTGCATCCATGTTATACTGAGTGTGATTAGTTGCAGGCAGTAAGAGTACAATTGCTTAAAGGCCGCACAGCAGTAAAGTTCCACTGTGACCAATCAACACTCATGCTCAGTCTATACCAGGCGAATCCTGTGAGCAGCTGGTTTTAGGATGGTAGGGGAGTTGAGCAATTCCATAGGTCAGTGAAAGTGATGACTGGGTGGGTTCCCTGGACAACCTGCTAAAACGTCTGGACACCTGTGTTGCACTGGCCCCAGCTTTAGTCTTGACTGAATTTTAATTGCATTTGGACCAAAGTAGTAAATGAGGCCTCTGCATTAAAATGTTAAACACTCCTATCTAGGCCTATGACCTGCAAAGAGAACTGATGAGTGACCCAACTGGAAAATGGTGAGATGTGATGGGGCTTCAGCACACCATCCCTGCAAAGCTGCTGAATTAGAGGCCCTCTGTATGTCTGGGAACTGGTTTTACAAACTGGACAATAAGGGACCTGCCCAACAAGCGGCTGGCAGGGAGCACATTATTTGACACACCTGGAAGTGTTGGATAGCAGCAGAGCTTCTAGCTCTGCAAGAGAGTGAAAAAGGGACTCCTTGCCTGCTGGAAAGGTAGGTATCTTATTCCTTTCTATTGCAGGATGCAGCTGCTTCAGTTTTTTTAAGAGAAGCGTCACTATAACTACAGCATAGATAATACAGGTCACCATGCTACAGAGAGTTCTGCTGTCTGCAGAGCTGTGTAGATCCCAAAAGTAAATGGACAGAAATACTAATCCACCCACCCTCTCTCTTCTCTTTCTCTAACTCCCTCCACATTAACTAAGCAGAACCTACAGTATAGTACACTTCTGAAAACTAGAAAGTGTGTATTGACCAATGCTCTGGAGGGGAGACATACTGACTATGTGCCCCAGCACCCCCAATACAATAGGATGAATTTAACAAGTAATATTGGAGGCTAGGCAGAGATTAATGGTTGGCATTTGCAGGCTGGGATCAGGGAATGGGCTAGGAAATTCCAAAGACATGTCCCTTGTCCCGAATGCTGCTAGTTACAGAATAATTTATCCATCATCTATCTGTTAATGTGTGGTACTGTACAATGACAGGATGCTATTTATCTCTTTGAGGAATGTGTTTTATGTTCATATATGTCTTTGAAGTGAGATGGATAAAAAGACACATATTCTCTATGAAGTGAGCAGTTATCTGGTATACTGTACCTCATTCTTTGATCATCAGGGGTAATCATTTCCACGTGGTGAAGAGGCCCATTCAAGTTCACAACATGTAAGGTGACAACTGGATTCTCAAAGCCAGCCTAAAATATAAAATAGAACTAAACTTAAAATCTATTGCAAAATCAGATCAAGCAGTTGAATGTGGCTTATTTCCTGATATACACCATCGATAAATGACTTATAAATGTCTACCATGACCAATAAGATAATTCTGGGGTTGATTTACTAAAATTGGAGAGTGGAAAATGTGGTGCAACTGTGCATGGTAGCCAATCAGCTTCTAACTTTAGCTTGTTCAATTAAGTTTTGACAGAAAAAAAAACTGGAAGCTGATTGGTTTCTATGCAGAACTGCACCAGATTTTGCACTTTGCAGTTTTAGTAAATCAACCCCTCTGTACTATAAACAGCATTTAAGCTCATGAACAAACATGTAATATATTGCAGAGTACCAGTCTGTAGACATAGTGACTGCATTTGCTTTAATGTTTTCATGCTTCTTTTTTATTTAACAAAATCAACAGTATTTAGGACTAATGAAAGGGAACAAAACACAATACACACTAATAGCTGGGGGTCCTTAAAGCGATTGTAAGGGTTTTTATTTTTATAAATACCAAACATATCATACTTACCTCCACTGTGCAGCTCGTTTTGCACAGAGTGGCACCGATCCTCATCTTCTGGGGTCCATCGGCGGCTCTCGCGGCTCCTCCCCACATCAGATATCCCCCTAGGAGAAGCGCTCTCCCGAGGGGGTTACCTTGCTCTCCCGAGTCCAGAGTTCGGCGTCCATAGCCGCCGAATGTATGCCCCCCCGGTGTCCGCGTCATTGGATTTGATTGACAGCAGCGGGAGCCAATGGATGCGCTGCTATCAATCTATCCAATCAAGAGCTGAGAACCCCCTGCAGAGAGACAGCGCGTCCCCGTCGGGTCAAGTTCAAGGGTTCAGGTAAGTAAAACGGGGGGAGGGGGGGCAGGGGGGCCGGTCACTGCCAGGTGTTTTTTCACCTTAATGCGAGAAAACACAAAGGTTTACAACTCCTTTAGGAGATTAGATAAGTAAAACTAATGGCATCCAGATACAGTTATTGAAGGGATTGTTTTTTTTAAATCTGAAAAATGATCTCTTTGTTAATAAAGCTAGTACAGGTGGGTGGGCTGGGATGGGCCTATAGTATACATTACTACTGCTTTCAGACCAGTATAAATGACGCATCTGCACACAATGTACTGTACACCCGCGTGCAGGAGCCCTTACACTAAACACACAAAATTGTAAGCTGTGCTACAAAAAAAGTAACTACACTTGTCTTTAAATGTAGTAAATGGTTTATTTTGATCTTTAATGGGATATTTCAGTCATGTGAGATCCAAGTGAAATGGAGACAATGAAGCTGGAATCCCGGGACTGATCCATCCGGCTGTACTGTGTATTTATATAAAGCCCTCAGCTCTCCTCACTGCTCCTCATATGTAAGTTGTAGCCAGATCTCTTCCTGACAGAAAGCTGTGATACCGGAGCACCGAGGGACTTGTGTTCCTCTCATCAATCTGGCAGTACTGCATTTTGTGAGCATGATACATGAGGGGTGTGAGGGAAGATGTCAGGAAATAAACAAGAGATTTAGGATGAGTGCTTCTGTTATTTGATGCTATGGTTCTGGAATAAAGATGTCTGGATTTAGAAGCCATTATGTCTCCTGACAATTACACTAAATCCAGCGCCGACTTTCAGGTGGTCAACAGTACTGTACTCTCCTAAATCAATCAATCAAAAAAAAAAAACTCCAGACATTTATTTTCTTCAACGTAGTGCCTCTGTGTGCACTTGCAACAAAAACTCTAAGGCTCTGTTCACAAATTATGCGAATTGGATATGTTTTGAACCGCATCCCAATCACATGACATGTGATTCACATTGACTTTCTATAGATCCGCTTTACGTATATGCGGCGCAGCAGCAGTGCGAATTCGCTGCAAATTTAAAGCGACCTGTGCATTTTCTGAGCACTACGGTGCAAATCATATGCGAATACCAGGCTCATTGCCTTCTATGTGAATGCACCTGAATCACACATCTCATCAGTTTTGAACTTGAATTTGATCAAAAAAACAGTGTGGGGGAGGGTCCCACTCCATAATCCATACTAAGCCCTTTCGGGTCTGGTACGGATTTTGAGGGGAATCCCCACGCCAACATTTTTTAAAAGAATGGTGTGGGGTCCCCCCCAAAATCCATACTAAACCCTTATCTGAGCATGCAGCCTGGCAGGCCTCCTGAACCATACCAGGCCACATGCCCTCAACACGAGCGGGGTGCTTTGGGGCGTGGGGCTCCCCCCCACCCCAAAGCACCTTGTCCCCATGTTGATGTTGAATCACCTGGCCGGTGGTTGTGGGGGTCTGCGGGCAGGGGGCTTTAACATGGGCACCCCCAGATCCCCGCCCCCCCCATGTGAATGAGTATGGAGTATAAAAAGAAATAAAAACACAGAGATGGTTTTTAACAATTCCTTTATTAAAAAAAAAAATGTCCCCCGGTGTACCCGCTGCCCCCCCTGACCTGAAAAAGGAAAAAAAAAGCACAACTCGCGCCGAAGGCTCCCGTCACCTGCCGGCTCCGCTGCCTGACAGTTCTGAAATATCTAAGGGGCTGGGCCACCCAGCAATGTCACCTCTTGGCACCGGCTCTTTGTGAAGTCATCAGCCAATGCATGCAGGGCTGGTGATGTCACAGGGGGCGGGGATTTGGGAGGGCCCTCAAGCCATTTTTTTTTTTAATTTACCGTTTTTTGTTTTCTGGCAATGATTTATTTTGCATTCAGCTGTCAGGGGGGATCCTGCTGACAGCTGATGAGTCATCCATTGTTAAGGATTTGGCAGCCAGCTTCCCCGCCCGTTCCTTAAGAACCAGCTAATAATAAAGACGCAGGTGGCCGCTAAACAGCTGCTTTGGAAATTTGCTGTGAATACTGAGGGGAAATTCGTACCAGACATGTGTGAATCTAGCCTAATGCCGCGTACACACGAGCAGACTTTACAGCAGACTTTGCCCGGCGGACGGGATTTCGTCAGACAATTCGATCGTGTGTGGGCTCCAGCGGACTTTGTTTTCTCAAAAGTTGGACAGACTTAGATTTGAAACATGTTTTAAATCTATCCGTCGAACTCGAGTCCGGTCGAAAAGTCCGCTCGTCTGTATGTTAGTTCGACGGACAAAAAGCCACGCTAGGGCAGCTATTGGCTACTGGCTATGAACTTTCTTGTTTTAGTCCGGTCGTACGTCATCACGTACAAATTCAACGGACTTTGGTGGATTGTGTGTAGGCAAGTCCGTTCATTCGGAAAGTCCATCATAAAGTCCGTCGAAAAGTCCGCCGGGCAAATTCTGCTGTAAAGTCCGCTCGTGTGTACGCGCCATTAGTGTCGGTTCACACTAAGTCGTCTGACAAGTCGTTCCAGTGTGAACCGGCACTTAGGGTTTTTTACACCAGCCTGCATGTTAAGCCCCCCATTCACACCTGAGCATTTTTCTGCTTGTTTTCCTGCACCTGACTACGTCTGACTATGCTCAACATGCAGAATCATGTTCTTTCTAATTGTCCATGTTCACACTCATATGCTCAGCTACCCTATGCTCAAAAAAGTAAATTAACTTTTTATTTAGCATTTGTAGGTGTTTTTGGCCCCATGGACTTCCATTGGAATGTCTTCATGCCTGAAGAGCTCCTCTCCTCCTAAAAAACTGCTCTCTTCCCCTTGCCTAGCCCAGGAAACAAATGTCCAAAGCTTAATATACATGTAAAAAATGCTAATAAAACAGCAGTAATATGTCTGTAAAATAAAAAAAACACTTCCACACCAGGAATACACTCTGTGAACGTACTGTACGCTAAAATGTCTCCACAATGATGTACATTGTGTAGCGGCAGTGAGGGACGGCGCGATACGCTGTTACGACACCTCACACAGTTTTACTTTTTCTTTTTTTTTTTACTTTTTGAAGTGTCACAAAATAAAATGTCATTGAAGTCTGTTCACCATAGCACATTGTGACATGCTGTGGTGACATGCTGTGCTGTGCAATACACTGCATAAAAAATGTAACATGTTCCATTTTTATGCAGCACCCCATGGCTCACAAAGCCCTGTGACATGAACCAGGCACATAGAAAACAATTGTTCTCTATGTACCCTTGTGTTAAAGCGGAACTATAGGGGTTAAACTTATCTTTCCAACACTTCATCGCTGGCACCTTCTTCTGTGTGCCAGGTTTTACCCATCTTCATTAGCTGGCTCAGGATCACATCTCTACTGTGAAGGAGGCCATTATTCTGGCACAAAGGAGACTGGGACTGGCCTGGTGCTGTGAATTTTTTTCCACTTCCTGGTTGAGTGAGACACTGGTGATGTAGCCTGGACCTCACAGATGCATGCTGGAAAGCCTACATCACCACTGGCTTTCCCCTCGGTTGTGCACTGTCACATGTTCCAGGAGGCAGATCCAGAGTTCCAGGAAGTGAATGAAGATGGATTAATCTGCCCTTAATGAAAATGGCCACCGTGGAGAAGAATGGGGAGGAAAAGTAAAATAAGGTATGCAAAGAATAAAAGCCTGCAATTAACTGGAAGTATCTGAATGTAAGCTGCCATTACTACCCATTTTAAAAGATGCCTTTGTTGAAAGTTTTAAGATAAGGGTAAAGGTCCTCTTTAGGTCCTATGAACACTGGGCTTTTGCCCATCTCTTCTAAACGCCTTTCTCTTGGCAGAAGAAATGCGGATTTTTGCAAATGGGCTTAAGCACATTCAGGCATGTCAAGCGCTTGGGCATTCATTAATTTCATTGGCCAGATAAATTATTTTTTTCTGGCTATTGAAATAAATGAGTACTCAAGTGCTTGACGTGCCTAGTGTTAATGTTTAGACGAGTTTACGCGCATTTAGGCGTGCGGTGCATGTTTTAGCAACTTTTTTTTTCTCTGCCTATGCATGCCCTTACCTCTAAATGCCTGTAAAAACCCTATGCATTGACACATTGGCTAACATGGAGGGGCGTTTAGAGGCAGAAAAAAAGCCAAATGCCCTTAAAAGTGGCATTTTTGATACCTAGTGTGCTTGAGGCCTTTATGTTCTGCTTTTACCTCTTTTACTGAATAAGGACTTAATGCTGTAAACATTGATTATATTAGGCCCAGTGTAATTAAATTTAGTCACTATTATTTGCTGTTTATACAGATGTTATTAATTAACATTGACATTACAGCCCATATATTACTATTTGACATTATTATTTTATATGTATAGAAAATCTACATATTACTTTTAATTTGCAAAGCATTTGAAAGATGTGTTCTAATTAATAATACAATGCGCCTTCAGCACAAAGAAACCAGCCAGCTGTATTTATTACTCAAAGAGTAATATTATTAAGTTATCATGAAATTAAATATGAACCAAGCACAATGTTCAGGAGAGCCTTTTTGCAAGCATATACCTCTGGCTGTGATATACGGCATTAGATCTGCAAGTCTACTTGTGAATTAATTAAGTCAACAAATCTCATTTCATCGGCTTCCAAGTATTGGCTGGAGATATCACGTTTGTTTCCAAAGGCTGAATCAGATAGCTGATTGCCAACCTACACCTGTCCCTGTAATAGAGACTTTATTTTCAGTCTAGCTAGGTTTATATTCTCTCTCTATTTAACCTAGCTCTAGCAAATTATAAGCAGCAATATAATTTAAAGGCATGATCAAGGCTCAGAAAGTCTTTTCTTACCTTCGGATAATGATAGTTTCTGACGGTTGGGTAAACTGATCCAGTATACACTGGAATCTCCATGGTGGGGACTTTGGTGTCATTGATTGTTGCATACACTAATCTGGCGCCATCTGGAGCCCACCAGTGAGCAATGTGACTTTTAAATATTTCCTCTGCAAAGAAGAAGAGAATGACATTGGTATCTGAGTTTTAACTACACATAATTAAACAAACTGGAAAGTTCATCAAAACTGAACTACATACAGATATATATATATATATAAAAAACACTAGTTACTTATGCATGCTTTAAAAAAACATTAAAATGGTAATAAACCCGAAAACAAAAATGTATTATATTGTAGCTTACAATCATTGGATGCTATGGCAGCATTTGTTTTTGTTCCGTCCCAGTTATATGTATTTTTTCTGTGTTGTATTGAACTTATTGTTCTGTTGTATGCTGACATCAAGTGGTGGTTTACTTGCTTTTGATTTGGTATCTCTCTTTGTCCTCGGCTCCAGTTTGGTGCTAGTTAGTTCAGTTTTAGCTATGTTTCTTCCATGTACCCTCATTCAGTGTTAGTACTTTAGAGAGACAGGGCTTATAAACATCATTGTCCTGTTACACTTTAAAAGAAAAAAAAAAGAATCTTTTGTACTGCAATTAGCTGAAATAAAATTGAGTTGGATTCAACTTCTGTGTCTTATTGAAGAGCTAAACTGCCTGTGGATGGTGCCAAGTTAGCAGGTTAGCCAAAATGATGGCGCACTACAATGACTGACTCTCACATGTTGTGAACTGGAACCCGGAGTGCTGCACAGCTCATCTGAGATTCAGTAACATGCACAAGTATGAAATATTGCTGCACTCCTTGGTATCTTTACTGAAGCATTAAAATTACATCACAGTTGTAGCAGTAACCCCGTAGAGGCTGCTGATGATTGTGGTCAGTCCCTCACCCTGCACAGCCAGGCACACAAATTTCCAGAAATTCAGCAGTCAAGAAATAGTCCCTGTACTTTTTTTTTGTTGTTTTTATGAAGGAGATTATTACTTAGATGGGGATAGGGCAGGGCTTTTTTTTAGCAGGAACTAGGGGGAACTCGGTTCCACCACCTCTGGCTCAGGTCTTCTGCTCCCTGCTCACCACTATCACTTGGTAACACTGAAGTCCAGCTTCTGCATTTACAAGTGATAGCTTATCTCCTAGTAGCTCTCATAGGTCAGATCTCCTGCGCAGATCTCACTGAGTGCCGGACAGGGACAAGGAGATACAGAACAGGTGCACCCTAGATGGTCTCCATATTTTCCCTGGTGACCAGTTGTTGATGCTCCTACTGCATGATCTCCCTTACAAGTGACTGTAGTATAGTATGCTGGGAGGTACTACAGCCGGATAGGTGCGTCAGCTTAATATTGCAACAAAGGTAAGACATATGACAGATGGTGGAGCTTTTAAGGAGGGGGGAAGATGAGGGCAGTCGAGGGAGGGGTTGTATGCAGAGGGAAGAGCTACTATTTGATGCCATTTGGCACGTATGTGAGTGTGGCGGGCATGGTTGAGTTCCTGCACCTTTTATCTGAGAAAAAAAGCCCTGGGATAGGGTACATATGGAATGCCCATGTGATCAATAGTAATTCTTCAGGGATATAACTTTATACATTTGGTATATACACACTTCTCCTCTTCTACCTCCAGCACAGACTTGCTTGTAGTACTACAACTCCCAGGACCAGCTAGCACTGATTTGCAGGCCTGATACTGGCTCAGCCAGGCCCAAAGCAAACGCCCTTTGCAGGTAAGGACCGCGGGCCCCTACGGTGTTGCAAAATATGGTAGTCCTAGTGCTAGCTGTCCCATGTGGCTACTGATCCCAGTACCACCTCTTCAGGCCCTGCCAGCCCTCTTGGCTGCAGCTGCCTCTTTCCACTGCCCACGCCACCACAGTCCTCTTGCCTGGCTCTGCACCCATCCTAGACTGCATGCTCCCAGTCCTCTCAGGCATGCCTCTCAGTCCTCCGGACTGTGTGTCACTTACCAGCCCTCCTGGCTGTTCCTTTTGTTCCTCCTGGAGACTTGTCTGGTAGTGTTCTCCCGCTGTCCTCTTTGCTCCCATTGCCTCCTGTCCAGGACACCTCCATGTGTTCTAACATCTCCAGCTTCCACCCGGATAACTCCTCCCCAGCTGGGCTGACCCTGAGTATTTGAGGAGGCCTGCACCCTGACAATCCAAGTTGAGGATTGGTAAGGGCCCTTCAGAATACTCCAGGCAGAAGGTTATAGTACATTCTGGAAAGAGGGGGGGGGGGGGTCCCAGTGATGCTACCTGTGATTCACCCAGCTCTCCCTGGATTTCAGCCAACCCAGGACAAAACAGCCAAGCCTGCATACGTTTACCCACCTATTGCCACTTCTAGCACTAGTGGGTGCTACACAGGTATGACAGGAACATAAAAGGTGACGCGTTTAAGGCTAAATTCACTGCTTACGCAAATCTCATATACAGTATATGAGGTTTGAGTAAGCGCTGAATTTAGTGTGAAACGCATCAACTTTCAATGTTCCTGTCATACCTACAATATCATTTTAACGCTTCTATAAAGTTTCCAAGTTATCAGGTAACCATACTGTCCAGGCAGACTGGGTCTAAGAAGGTATGTCAATGTATAAAGAGGAATTTGAAACAAAAACAAAACTGTTTTCTTTTTTTCTTTGGCCTTTTTCCTTTATTTTCACCAGGTGATGCAGCCAGTAAATTGGTTATTTAATAGACCAGGCTGTCCAGAAAAAGTAGCTGTTAGATGATTGAGACAAACCATTTAACACTGACAGGGGTTTGCAATGGTCAGATTTGATTAATTTGTGTAAAATTTTTATTCGAAAAGGAAAAAAAAACTGTTTCTGTAACTGCTTAAAAAATATCACCATCTAAAGAGCAAAAGCCTAAAAAAAACAGAAAACGAATGCAGCCATTACATTTAAAAATGAGTATGCAATAATATAGTAACTTTTTATTTTGGGTTAAATACCACTTAAAACATCTTTTTAAAGTCAGTTAATGTAAATATCTGAATGTGAGGCTTTTTGAGCCTCTGCATAGTTACACTGAGGAAGAAAGAACTTTATAGGCCACTCAAGTGTGCTGGATGCACATGCAATAAGCTCATGAGACTGCTTCTGCTCCTTCACTTTCCTATCATAGGCTTAGGGGAGGAGATGACCAAGGTATAACTGCATTAAAGAAAAAACAGATCACCAACTTTGGTGTCTGGCAGGGCTATGCAAATCTTAGAAATGGATGGACAGAAGAACATGGTGTCCTTCACCAACGTCTGTTCTTTGGAAAATGTCTGCCACGGCCTTGGTCCATGCCTATCCCTGCCTACAACAGATTTGTACTTCTGTCCATCCGGGCTTAAAAATTACACAGCCCTACCAGACCCTCCTATCCCCAGCCTTAGATTGGACAATGAAGAAGCAGCAGACCAGTTATGTCATTACTCTCCTTCCTCCTATCAGTTCATGTACACTGCAGCACACTTAACTGTTCCTCTCTCTCCAGACTAAGAGATGTATAATTACAAAATGCTGATCCCGTCACAATCAAGTACTTTCATTAGCTGTAATTAAAAATATTTTTCATGATTTTTAATCAATACATAACTGTATTACTTAGTGTGTTTTATGTCTGCATGAAATGTATATAGTCTACTACAGATACTGGTACACCTTAATTTGGTATACTTTTTTAATTGTAACTGATTGGCTAAGAGCATCATGTGCATGTGGGAATCTTGTAGATAGAAGGGTAATATAGATTTTATTTTATTTATAGAAAAAAATAAGTCAATCTCTGCTTGGAGCTAGAGGTAAGCACAGGCTATCAATACAGCCGTCTGCTTGCTAGCTGCATCTGCTGGCGGGCATTGGGGGCTGTTGTTGTCTATATAGCTAGCTTTCTACAGCAAGTAGGAAGATAGAACAAAGTACTATTGTATTCAAACCCCCACCCTTCCCAGACAACCACCTTTGGCTTGAGTTGTATTGCCTCTTAAACCTAACACAACCATGAATTCAATGTAGTGATCATATTTACTTCGGAAGTGACCTTTATTACATAGAAACAAGAAAACTTGGTTCATTCTGATCTCAAATTCATATCATACTTACAATAGTAATTCAATCTTACAACCATGAGTACATATTATGTATCTAATCAGAGCTTTTTTTCTAAAACAATAGGTGCTGGAAATCAACCACAACCCCTCCCCCCCTCCCTTCCCAAAACCCCTCTCCCCTCCCAAAACCCCTCTCCCCACACACCCTCCAAAATCACATCAAATAAGGGGTGTGGTCAGATTTCACAAACACTAGGAGGGTCTTAAAGGGGCATTAAATACCAGGATTGCATTACATACAGAGTGCAGAGTTCAGGAGGGTTGCACACAGAGTGCAGAGCTGTTACTTGTAAACACAAAAACCAGACTTCTTTGTTTACAAGTGATTGTGGTGAGCAGGCACCAAAGGGTCTGAGCCAGAGGTGGTGAGTTCCACTGAGTTCCACCTGAAAAAAATCCCCGATCTTAATCATTACAGACTGATTCTATGACATCAGAGTGTGTACATGCATTGAATTACATGCTTAAGCTGTTACTATATACTGATAAAAACAAAGGAAGAGATGATCACATCCATAGAAGGTACAGTATATATATATATATATATATATATATATATATATATATATATATATATATATATATATATATATATATATATTGTGTAGCGCTAGCCCCGTAGGGGTCGCTGGTGATTGTGGTTCGCCTCCCACCCTGCACAGCCAGTCACACGATTTTCCAAACACATCAAGTCAAGAAGAAGTCCTTGTTTTATTGGGGGAATTAAACTTGGATGGGGATGGGGTACATATGGGATGCCCACTTGATTGAAGACACTGGGGGCTTTACCGCAGTTTTTTGTGTTTCTTTCCGCCCGCTAGCGGGGGACTTTTAACCCCCGCTAACGGTCAAAAAAGAGTTAAAAGCACCCGCAAAGCATCGCTGCAGCTGGCTCTTCCCATTAATTTCAATGGGCAGGGGCACTGTAGGAGCGGTGTATACACCACTCCTACAGCACTTCAAAGATGCTGCTTGCAGGAATTTTTTTTGCGTCCTGCCAGCGCACTGCTCCAGTGTGAAAGCACTCGGGCTTTCACACTGGAGTGAGAGGAGAGGCACTTTGCAGGTGCTATTTTTAGCGCTATAGCACCTGTAAAGCGCCTCAGTGTGAAAGGAGCCTCCATCTCCAACTTCCACCCAAACAACTCCTCCCCAGCTGGGTTTACCCAGAGTATTTGAGGGGGCCTACCCCCTGCCAATCCAAGTTGGAGATTGGTCAGGGCACTCAGAATACTCCAGGCAGCTCCACCTCCCATCTTTCTAGAAGGTTCCAGCACATTCTAGAAATGGGGGAGGCTCTCTCTGGATCTCTGCGCAACCCAGGAAAAATAGAAAGGCAGGCTTGGCCACCAGCAAGCCTGCTTAAATGTACCTACACAACACAAAAAAAACTCTTGCACTCTAGCAACATAGCTATATATATAGCAACATGGACTACAACTGCAGAATACAGTGATCCTCCAGTAATTCAATACAACGCATGTCCCTCTAGTGCCCAGTGTTATCAACTGACCTCATATTTGTGAGCCAAACAACAGGGATTGTGGGAAGAGTAGTTCTTTAGGGTGATAACTGCTTTGCACGACTGTGCATATGGACTACATATCCCAGGGATCCTTGCTACTATCCGGGAGATTGCTGGGAGTAGCTATAAAAGAAGCAAAAGCCAGCGCAAAGCTCTCTTCCTCCTGGGCCTGATGTGAGATGGACCACTCTGTGTGTGGTGAGAGGGGTTGCGGCCTACCATGGGACATACCACATTCTAACCCTGGGCGAGATGGGCCTAGTTGGTTTGCTGATCAGCTGACATCCATCCAGCACCACTCTGGTCGCTTGCCAATCTGTGTACTGAGCTTCACAATAGGAGATTGATATGGCGGATCCGCTGCACGAGTGTCACTACATAAGTTATGGTCCGGAAGACGTCAAATCAGCCTGATCGTTGGTGAGAGGGCAATCGCCCAGTCTTTACAAATCCTGTTTCACTGGGACACTTTGCACAGACACCTACACCTTAGGAATCCTGTACTGAATCTACTTTGAACACTGCGCATAGACACCTTTAATCTTCCTCATTATACGAAACCTATTGCTTGCTACTACACCTTACTGGATTACAGTTAATGAGCTCCTACATGCCAGTGAAGAACATCAGATCTGCAATGGTGACATTACTGTCATTGCTGCTATAAGGGCCCTTATACCATTACCTTTAAGTCAGACCTCTCATTAGAGAAACCGCTAATAGCCTGGTCAGGGACTCCCTCTATAGAAGTTTGTCAGTATAATCAGTTGGCTGTGTTTATCCTTACAGGTGCTAGCAGTAAGTCATAGAGGAAGTGTATATAATCTACTGTTTACTCAATAATATCTTTCTTTGTGTTATTTGGTAGGCATGTGCAATTCGTTTCGTTCCGAATTCGTTTTTTAACGAATTTTGACAAATTCGTTAATTCGGTAATATTAATATTAATATTAACGAAAACTTGTTTAACGAATTTTTTCCGAATATTCGTAAATTCGATAAAATTGGACATTCGTAAATTCGGGCATTCGTACATTCGCAATTTACGAATGTACATTCGCAATTTACGAATGTACATTCGTACATTAGTAAATTAGTGAATTCGTAAATTTGTAAAATCGAAAATTCGGAATTCTGAAATAATAGTTAACTAATAATAACTTAACTATTAGTAATTACTAGTAACTTTTAAATTATAGGTATTGTAATTTCCTTAGATGCAGCATTCGTTTTGGATAATTTGTAACTTTTGATAAATTCGTATTTGTTACGTTCACTGACAGTCAAATTTGAAAGGAAATTACAATACCTATAATTTAATAGTTAGTTACTATTTCAGATTTTTTAATTTTTGGGTTTTTGGACTTTCAAACTTCGAATTTACAAATTTCCGAATTTTCTAATTTACAAATGTACGATTTTACGAATTTACGAATGTACGAATTTACAAATGAACAAATGTAAAAATGTACGAATGTACGAATGAACGAATATTGAATTTACGAATGTACGAACGAACGCATTTACGAATTTACGAATGAACGAATTTACGTATCGCGATCATAACGAATGACCCGAAAAACGAAAAAAAAAAAATAAACTAATGAAACGAAAACGAAAATGAACGAATTTTTTGTCTGTGCACATGTCTATTATTCGGTGGAATTCCTTTGCTAAATTGGCGCTGTTTGCCTAAAACTCAGCAGAACTATTACCTCCTCTTTGTTACAACATATCTTCATCTGTTCTAGTAAATATTACCAGAACATAAATACACAGAGTTGCCTGATTTATTGCTTTAAGGTGGTGCAAGGATGTCGGAACCCAGAGTGTCAGGTGGGTTGGAATGTTCATCAGGTCATGGCAGTGCAGATAAGCAGGTAATTCCAAGCAATCCCTTAGGGGGTCGTGATATATATATACATTATACATTGGGGGATGTCTAGCTAAGTGGTAGATGCCTTTTCAGTAAGTTCACAGCCAGCTGGAACTTTAGTTTAAAGGCATGGTAGCCCACTTTTATTAAAAGGAACAAAATAAAGGAAAGTTCATACATACACTTGGATGCCCCCACCTGGCTCTCTTCAGCAGTACTGCCACTCAGGCTTTACGCTTCAGCCCTCTTGGCCACAAAACAGGGTTCCCGTACAACTACTGTACCTCTTTAATGAGGAGTAATGAATTCACCCTAGAACTCCGGAATCTATTGAGGAGGAGTGCAGTCCCCCTCTCTTTTTCTTTTGTTTTATTATACGGAGGTAAACACAGCCTTGTGCTCCACCAGAGCACTGCCAGGTGCTGGACTCATACCCAACTTCTCAGGCTTCAGCATCAGTGAACTTCTCCAGAACAATACCAGTGACAACGTCACTTTGACACTCCATGTTGACCTCAGTTTTGTGGGTCATGGACAATGTCTCTGCTGTGCGCTCGCTCACGAGGGTTAACCCCTGCAGCAGCCATTGCTCCCTCAGGTACAAGCTGTTCTGCAGTCCCTCCTGCTTGCACAGCGGAAACTTTGTCCACCTTATTTTTGTGCATAAAAGCCTTATCTATCAGAGAGATAAGATTTTAACCCAAACTATCCCAATCTATTGTATGTGCGCTCCCTTCAGCGGTACTCCTCAGCACCAATCCATCTGCCCAAGGAGACACATAAGAACAGACTGGCTTAGCTGCAGACTCATTACACCAGTCATTGTAAATCATGTCAGACTGTGGTAACACAGGTTTTAACACAGCAGGTTGCAACACACCATATTCGCCACCTTGCTCGGCTGGCACTTCATAAACCTCACACACCTTTGCATTTTTCACAGGTTGTGTTAACCCACCATTTACCTGCACATTTTTAGTACTAGCAGCTTGCACTAACACATTACCATTACACAGTACAGTTCCACTCTGTCCCACCAGAGTGACATCGCAGTTGTCCATGGCAACCTCCGACTCCAATACATGAAGTTCCCATAAGATTTCTGGGGACAACTGTGCTGTCTTACCACCAGTTGCTACAGGCAACGGCCCATTTGTGATAACTTTTGCTCTGAAAGAACCTGGGGTTTTCTCAACAGCAGCAAACTTTTCATTAACAGTAACACTTATAGCATTTTTATCTCTTGCAGGCTGTCCTAGCCCACTGCCAACTTGAGACTGACAGTCATTAGACACAACACTTTTAGCCATCAACACAGGTTCTGTTTGGACTTTAACCCCTGCATTCCCACTGGGTAGGGAAAAGTCATTGTCAAGCACACATTCAGTGGCCCCACTAACGGGGGTCACTCTCACATCATCATGGACAGTCTCATAACCAGTCCTTTTATACATGAAATCAGCAGTTCCAGCCATCATTTCATTAAAGAAAGTCTTACCCACCGCAGTAGTTGGGGTCACCATCCTTATTTGAGTACGTTGTCTTATGAAACAGTCCTCTGCTGCACTTTGTCTGGCCAACTCCCCCTGGTGGCCACAGTGTGAAACTACAGCAGGCATCTCCCACTGTTTAACACCCCCTGCAGGCACAACAGGAAACTCCTCCTTGTTGCTAGGGGTGACTGCAAACATTTTTGCACAGGAATCTGGGCCTGCAGACAAAACCTTTTTCTCAGCAACATTATCTCCAGCCGTATTCCATAACCTAGGGCAAGAAAACATGCCATGCCCCAGCTGGCCACATTCCAGGCATGGTACTGGACGTTTTTTTTCCAAAGCGCTTCTCTCCTGGTGATTCCCAACTAGCTGGAATGCACAGGCCTCTTTGTGAGGACACTGAGCCAAATTTCCACTGCAGCTCTTCCTTTCCGGCACCACTTTCACTCTCGTTGCCATGGGAGACCACACTCTCCCAGCAGAACTTTGCTGGCTCTCTCCAACATGTTGTATCAGCTTCTCCTTAAGCCACTTTCCAGGATCCTTATTAGACATGGTACACAGACAGCCCAACTGGCTTCCTCTGTGTTGTTATGGGCAACCACTCTCAGTCTCAGCCTTTGATCAGCCTCTCTTCTGGCACATAACACAGGCTTCCCTCCGCTGGACCCTGTCTCAAACTGTGTCACTTTCACACTTTTTGCAACAGCTGCTGGTTTAACTGCAGCAGCGTTACCAGGGGCAACAACACCCATCTCCCAGGTATGGACATCCGGCAGCTTTCTCTTTGTATAGAAGGTTGGCTTGCCTTCCACTTTAGCTTGGTCCATTCCTGCCAGGTGCCGCTTGCACCAATCCACTGTATATTCAAATGCTGGTGGACTCTCCATACCAGCAGTCACCTGTGCACTCATTGCACCAGTGTTGCTAGGGACAACCCCAGCCCTTTTTCTCCTTGGTAAACTCTGATCAGTCATGTATGGGGCTCTTCGGGCGGTAACAACCCCTGCAGCCACAGAGCTCTGTCTCTTATTTCTGCAAACCTTGCTTCTTTTAGGGGCTTTGATCGCCCCATACTTAGTCACTCCAGAACAACTTTGCACAGTCCAGGAAAAATTAAGCACGGTCTGTCTCTTTAAAGCAAGTTGCTTTTCTCAGCTGCACACACAAATTGTGCTGTCTCATGCACACAAACACAGTTCATAAAACAGATGAACTTACTTTTTTCAGGGATCTCCAGTTCTGCCCGCATTCTCCACCACTTGTGACATTGGGGAATGTCTAGCTCAGTGGTAGATGCCTTTTCAGTAAGTTTACAGCGAACAGGAACTTTACTTTAAGGGCATGGTAGCCCACTTTTATTAAAAGGAACAAAATAAAGGAAAGTTCATACATGCACTTGGATGCCCACACAGGGGTTCTTCTCCCAAAAACAATACCAAATGAAAAATGCCAAGTCACCTGGCTCTTCAGCAGTACTGCCACTCAGGCTTTATGCTTCAGCCCTCTTGGCCATAAAACAGAGTTCCCGTACAACTACTGTACCTCTTTTCGGGTTCCTTGCTGCCTTCAACTTCAGGCTCTCATCTGTCTCCTTAGATGCACACAGCTTCAACGCACGCAGCGTCAATCTAGAAAGCAGCCCCTCGCTGCTCTGATCCTCAGACTTGGTTCTCTGGCTTTCACTAGTGCACACCTGCACTCTCTGGACTCCTGGAGACCTCCTGTCTCTCTGGGTGGAGCCCAGAACCCTAGACCTGACTCTGCTATAAGCGCAAGACCCACTTGCTCAATCAACCAGCCAGGTTCCTGGCTGTTCCCAAAAACCGGTCCCAGGATTGGAGATTCTGTCCCACCCATAAAGCTATAGAATCTCGGGGCTCCAGATTCCCAACTGGATTTTACAAACTTTGGGGGAAACTGATAAAAAAGATTCCTCCACATTAAATACCCCTGGAGCCCATTAACCTGCCTATTTGAGAACCCTGGGCGACAATTACTAGGACAGGTAACTGTACTGTCACAATATATATATATATATATATATATATATATATATATATATATATATATATATATTCTGTTATTCTGTTATGAACATAGTATTGAGTTACTAGAACCTAAGTGTTTAAAAATTGTTCCATAATAGAGTTCTTTTTCCTTTTTGAGTTGCAGAGAAAATAGCACAGGCTATAAATTGTAACACAGATTTCCTAAGATATCATCAGGAGTAATCAATTACTAGCAGAGGACAAAGAGAAATCCCATATGTGTGATAATAACAGATTGTGAAAGAGAACCGTAGCACAAAGCAACGCATCAGACTAAAAATCTCCCATTTGTACATACTCAGGGCTTTATTTAGCAGCTTCCATCCGTTCGCACTGTACACATCACTCATATCCACTAATAACAGAATACAGACTGTGTATTGTTTGTAATAGGCAATCACTCCAGATTAAAATAGCAATTCAGCCTACAGTCTATTGATTATTACTGTACATTAAGAATGCCACTTTGTCAGTCTGTGTGTGCAAACTGGGCTGTAAAATGACAGCCACTAAACACAGAGATATGAACTTGGAAAGCCTATTTATTCTTATAAAGAAACACTTCTTTTCATGTCTGAACAAAATGAAAGAGTGTGTAAGCTCATACAAATATTTTATATTGGTATAGCACTGCAATCAAAAGGAGTATCATGATTGATTTACTAAAGGGGTAGAGGCTATAGTTTACTGAGTTTAGTAAATAAGATGAAGCTGTGTCTATGGCAATTTAACAATCATGTCATAACAGAAATCCTCTTTTTTTTAGGGCAGATTCACACATTTGTGGTGGGTAACATTATTTTGCACATTAACAGGCATTGTGGTGAGGCAGTTCATTTAGGGTGAATTCACACATACTGTGGGGAAAGGTGTTTTATCGCATTGTAAAATGTCTGTCACTGCAAGGACACATAGGAAACAATTGTTTCCTATGTGTCCCATTCACACTAAATTTGTTGCAGCATGCATCCAAATTGCATGTAAAAGGAAAATGAGGCTGCGCAAATTAAAAAAAAAATGAAGCAGTGAATAAATACCCATGATATACCACAAACACTCTGGGTAACATAAAAAATGAATAATGAATTTAAATGAACAATTTTCAATATAAATTAAAATTTAAACAGTCCTGTGCAGAAAAATCCAGTGAATATTAGTGAAAGTAAATTAATTCCTTGATACACAGACACCACCCTTTGATGTGATCCACCACCACATAGATTGCACGCTTACCGGAGGGCAAGCTTTAGCAAGCCTGCATAATAAATCAATATCCGGACACCATTCCAGCAGCAGCAACTCCCTGTGGTCAACACCCAAGGCAAGCCAGGATGGCTCAGGTCAGCGGATACACAAGGCAAGCATCGAACAAGAACTCATGGAAACAGAGAAAAACTCACCATAGTGTGAATCTGCATTCACTGCTTCATTTTATTTTTTCACTTGCGCAGCCTCATTTTCCTTTTATATTCACTGTTTTGTGTATATCTCACATAATTGTGCTGCAGCTACATTTACTGTTAGTTTTGTTAGGTTAGCACGGTATTTCTTCTTATTCATCCAAATTGCATGGCTATGTACCAAGCTGCTGTGCATTGCTATAAATGAAGTGTACATTTGTGTACACTTCACATACAATTTGTACAAAACAAAACAAGCAAAACAAAACAAAAAAAACAAGCAAAAAAAGGGAGCCATGTGATGGGCTGAAGCGCACACCACACTGCCCCCTACTGCAGCTGGCAACGAACAGCTCAGGAAGCTATCCGTTGCAGTGTGAATACAGCCTTAAAGTGCACTGATTAAAATACACACACCTTTATTCCAATGCAGTACACCAGGGATGGATTACATCTGTGCATTGTGGTGAGCTTTGAGGTTTACATTAAGGGGCACATTTATCATGTGTTAATGTGCGCTCCAGTAACAAATGCATTTTCCTGGATGTTACAGTAATGCACAGATGTGAGTCCACCCTTAGTCTACTTCAATGTAAGCAAAGGTTCACCTTACCTACCATACACTTTACTAAGTGAACAATCTCTTTTTCTTCAGTAAATCAACCCAAGTGTTAAAAATATGTAGCCTGGCCAGTGACCACGGCACTGCTGTCAGTGGTAGCCACACGGCTCAGTCTGCAACACAGTCTGACACAGCTGCTGCTCCTCTTCCTCTCTCCTGCCACAATTGGGCTGTGCAAGGAGAGGGAGAGACACAGACACTGTCATAGACTGCATACCTGCAGCCACCTCTATGGAGAGCCTTGTGCACCAACTCAGAAGGAGAAGGGGCGCAGTGGTTGGCTGCAGCTGTAGCCTGGAAAAAGACCACCCATGGGGTCAGGAGGACAGTTTGCTGCTGGAAACTGCATGGAACTGTGGGTAGTGTAGTCCCATGAAGGCAGCCCTGTTTAGGAAGAACTATGTAGGACTACAAGTCCCAGAAAAACAGTGCCAAAGAGAGGAGGAAAAGCACTGGATAGTTCAGGCTCTGACTCAGTTTTCCATGTGAATGGCAATGGGAAGTATGCCGTGTGCAGCCCTTTTCTGATGCTGAGTGCTGGCATGATACCGTGTTGAAGGATTGGGCTGCGCTGCTGCACCTATCTAGAGACTGCTGCTGTAGAAGGGATCACTGAGTGTGTGCATGGACCGTGGTCTGGAGTGTAGGGACCCAGCGAGATGTAGGGCAGGATCATATGTAGCTTTGCCCAGAATTGCCGCCACAGGGATCAGAGCCACTACCATCACCCTTGGGGGCCACAGGAGGCAACCTAATCGTGCGCTCGGTATTTCAGACAGCTAAGAGAAGAAGGAGACTCTATGATGAACTTCTGAGCCATGAGAGGCCATTGGCCACTATCTTTGTTGCTCTTCTATCTGAAGAGGCAGTATCAATTAAGACATGCCAGTTGTGGCATGTAAGGGGGTCAGGACTCCCTAAAGTGGAAGTTTCACATTTGGGTGAAATTCCACTTTAATAAAATGTGTTTATACAGAAAGCACAATGACATCCCCAACCTTGGACTCCAGGAGGAGACCATCACCCCCCAAACCCTGCCATGTACACAGCAAAGGGGATCCTCTACCTCTGATGTTTCTCACCTGCAGGACTCTGTGAAGACCATCTTAACATCCTCCCTTTGATTCTTCCATGCTTCAGTCCCCCCCTCACCACCACCATTTTTATCTTTGAACTCTTCCATACTTCTGTTCCTATCCATAGATTTCTCCATCTCCAGCCTCAGCCTCTTCCATCCTTCTGTTCCTATCAATGGATTCCTCCATCTCCATCCTCAGCCTCTTTCATCCTTCTGTTCCTATCCATGTATTTTGCTATCTCCGTCCCCAGACTCTTCCATCCTTCAGTTCTCCAAACTCCACTGGCCTTCCATTCTCTATCCATGGATTCCTCCATCCCCAAACTCTTCTATCCTTCCTCTCTTATTCCTGGATTCTTCAATCCTTCAGTTCCTACCCCTCCCTCATATCCTGGACTCTTCCATATCTGTGTCCCGCTATATGCAGGGAGTGTCCTTTTTTTTTTTTTTTTTTTAGGCAGATAAAATGTAAAAAATTGAGTTCTAAATGTTTGAATTTTTTTTTTATGTAAACCATCGTCAGTAATAGTGATAAATCGTGATGCATTGCGGAATCGAATCGTATCGAATTGTTGACCAGATAATCGCGATTGAATCGAGTTGTGAGACCAGTGAAGATGCGCACCTCTAGTATCAACCTTTTTGAAGCCCTCAGGGATTTGTTTGAAAGATCTAATGTAATTACAAAAAACTGTTTAAGTCCCCTCTAACTCAGTTTGGTCTCCAAAACCACTAGCCAGTGGGAGGGAATAAAAAGGGACTATGATTTTTAGATCACTTGGGGGTATTTACTGTATATATTGCATATTTAGGGCTCTCCCATTAATTTAAGACCTAGGAGGTGCGGACTTTGTCCCTCTGAACTAGGTTCTGGGTACCCTGTGATAATAGATTTGATAATTTCTTGATTGGTAATACTTATTATTGCAACTTCTATTTGCTATTGTTTAAGGTTATTGTCACTGTTATTATCTCTGCCCAGTGTGCCTCCCAAATAAACATAATTTCCTCCAGCCTTGGGGTGGCAGAGGGTAAGTACTAAGTAAGCATTAATTATCACTACTCACCAAGGAACCCAATCCTCAAGCTGCTCCTTCAGGGGTCAGATACATGTTACCCCTTCTCCCTAAACCACTGCCCTGTGTACTTATTTTGGTAGATTTACTAAAGAATTGGAGAATTCTTACGTTGCAAAGTGAAGCTTACCTTGCAAGCTAAATGCTCTCTTAAAGGATAAGTTCACCTTTGTAAAAGCAGATCATGGGTGCAATCTAAGGCTCCTGCAGACTGTCAGTGAAGCTGCCTGATGACAAAAAGCATCAGTGAACTACCTAGAGCACCCAACAGTATCCTGATAGTTGACTGTGAACTACAAGTCGTCAGCCACAATGGCTGACAGTAATTGTAGTACCCCCATTCACAGAACTATGTGAATGAATGATGTGGCTGGGTACAGGGAGAGGATCCCTAGTCCACTGTCACAATGGGGACTGGGGGGGGGATGCTGGGGCTGCTGCATTAGTAACATTGTTGCATGTTACACCCTGAATTAACTTAAAAATAAACTTATCCTTTAAATCAGTAAATATGATGAGGCTGTATTCACTTTAATCATCCAATAATTAAAACAAAAATCCTGTTCTTTTGATTCACTATAGACTGGATTGGGTACTCCAACGGAACACCGCTTTATCTTGTTCATTAAAGCTGAATTCCTGCCAAAAGCTATTTTTTGACATTTGCAGTGTAGAAATAAATTACCACCAATGAAGTGTGTTCCATTTGTGTAGAATGCTGCATTGGGGAAAACTGGTAGTTTTGTTCAGCCCTTAAAGTACAGTAAGCAGCAGATGTTTGGTGCTGAGACTCATAGTTCTGTCTGGAGTAAACTGATTATAGTGGGTCACTTGTTCTGCAGCTCGTCTATTCAGAAAACATTTTTCATTTTTTACACAGACTGCATCACATTCTGTGATTGGAAGAGATGCAGATGAACATTCCAATCCCCCTTCCTCCAATCATAGAATGCCTTGCACGCTGTCAAAAGAAGACAAGACTTTTTCCCAGTGGATGAGGTGCCAAGCAAGTGACCTGCTATGGTCAGTATACTCCAGCCAGAACAGCGAGTCTCCGAATCAGACATTCAGCATTTATTCTACTGAGGGTTAAATAAAAATAAAAGCTTTCCAAATGCAGCAGCATACGCACTGATAACCTCGTCATTAATGGTCATTTATTTTTACAGTTGAACTTTAAGCTCAGTGAACATCTACTTTGCAAAGAGAACATTCTCTTCTCATTTGGTAAATGGATTTCAGGGCATGAACATAAATTCTAGATTTATTAATTTATATCTGATATTCATCAAATGTGCATGATCATTCATCAAATGGACACAAAAAACATAAGGAATTTAGTTTTTTTATGTAATAAGCAATCATGCATAATCATATTTCTGTGATCACGATATTATTATCTAGTCAGCACTCAGAGTGGCCAAGATTGGGACTTTGGCACTTGATCCTGATGCACAGTCAGTTCCAAGCCTTAATATCATTGCTGTAAGAATGTTGTTCTTGTTATTCCGCTGTGGTTTTTAATCTGCATATTTATGAGCCTTATAATCATGCAGACAATACACAGATGCACGGTCCCCTGTCAGGTATATCTCCAGATGGTACTGTACTCTTGTCTGTGTTGCACGTCGCCCCTCTATTTAACAGTACCATGTACTACAATATGTCATTGAAATAGCAATGATTCATTCATGCTTAGCCAACATGTACACAGGAATCCAGTCTGATCACATTGAGGCTAAGCAGTTACATATTGTATATAGTATAAATATATTGTTTCTTTATACAGAGAGAGAGAGAGAGAGAGAGAGAGAGAGAGAGAGAGAGAGAGGAATAACACATACTACATCAACACTGTAGACCTCTAATGCACTGCCTTATGCATGAATCTTTTGCAGATATAGCTTCCCAACCTGCACAGCAAAGTAAAACAGAGGCTGTAATATACACTCACTACAGATGAGCAGAGTTTCTTTTTGTATAGTCTGTGTGGTCCTGCATTCTTATGAATAAAGAGATAGACCTGTCTGTATGCATAATAGCCTATAATATAAAGGTAAGCACAAATGTATTCCCAACAGTGGCGCCATCTGAAGCTGACAATGGGCTTGGAGATAACACTGTCTAAACCAGTGGTTCTCAACTCCTGTCCTCAGGACCCACTAACAGGCCAGATTTTAAATATTACCTTGGGGAGATGCAGACTAGAATACTGCAATCACTGAGCAACAAATTATATCACCTGTGATTTATTTCAGTTATCTTGCAAACCTGGCCTGTTGGTGGGTCCCGAGGTCAGGAGTTGAGAACCACTGGTCTAAACCATGGTTTCTCAACCTTTTTTCAGTCCAGTCACCCTTTAAAATTATGGACAATCTCGAGGCACCCCATTCTAAAATGTAATAACTATTCTGATAGTTTTACATAATGCAGCAACATCCACATATAGGACATCCAACGTTAGAAGTGATTTATACTTCCAAAGCAAATACACTTTTGCAAACTGGTATTGACTAGTAATTCCAATGTTTCTCTTCTCCCTCGGTTTTTCTCCATCACTTAGCTAATGAGACCCCAGATCTGATGGAGAGAGGCAAGGGAGGGTCAAACAAGGATGATATGCAGGCAACTAGTATCCTCCTTACCAACTAATGATGCCATTAGGGGTTAGGAGGTTTGCAGCTAGAAGGTTGTAATGGTGTACAATGAAAACCTGTGGCTTTGTGAAACTAAAAGGCAGGTTTTATCCACCCACCAGCTTGTATACAATTTTGGGGCAATTTTTAGGCATTTTGGTAAGACACCCCTGAAGAAACCTCAAGGCACCCCAGGGTGCCTGGTCCCCCTGGTTGAAAAAGGCTGGTCTAAACCACTGTTTCACAACATTTTTCCAGTTGCATCACCCTTTAACTGTGCAAAATCTTGAGACACCCCAGTCTAACATGGGGTCCCCACATTACTTTGGAACCCCCCCTTTCACATCAGAGCTCTCAGTTCCCCAGCCCCCTCCTCCGCCCCTTTCACATTATAGGTCCCCTCTTCACATCAGGGTCCTCAACCCTCCACCCTTCAGTATAGAGTCCTCAACACCCCTTTTACATCAGAGTCTTTAGTACTCCCTTCAAGATTAGAGTTCTCAGCCCCCCCCTTCCACATCAGAGTCCCCACCCCCAGCATCCTCCTCCCTTACATCAGAGTCCTCATGTGAAGTAGGGAAGTAAAAGGAAGGATAGCTGGGCCAGCAGAGAGAGTAGATAGACAACCCCAGAAGAGCAGAATACTATGACCTGCAAGGAGAGAGAGGTTTGTGCTAGAGAATGGACTAGTCAAATTGTCTAGCAAGTTTACAGGCATAATGCAAGCGAATCAAAAATAATTTATGGAAACACTCCAAGTAAGCTTTCACTTGCAATTTTTTAAGTTGGTGACAGGGTTCCTTTAAATTAAGCATATGCTTTTCCAATGCAGGGTGAACAAATAAACAACTGATACTACCTTTTCCAGCTGCACAAACCTTCCTTTCCTTAAGCCACACCCCCCCCCCGTGCTCCTTCTATTCTCTAGCAGTGAGAAACTCCTTTATAGTTACTGTAGATCATACGAAGGACTGATGACTCTCCCCACCAGTGTAAAAGGGCTGTGCAAAGCACCAGTGCTGCAACATAAAAGAATGGGATTGAGTCACATGTTCCTCCATACAGGGATTTTTTTTTTATTCCAGGCAGTTGAATATATTGGAGGTAGAATGAAGGAAAGATGAGTAAGTGCTGCTAGGAGTGGGCCATTAAAGTAAACCTGTTTTTTTGTTCTGCATGGCCAAAACATAGGCTTGCTTTTAGAAATGAATTCCAGACATTGTATATTTTCACATAATAATTGGTTTAGCTTGGACCAATGTAACTATGTATAATACCTGTCTGATGTCCCTGGAATCTGGATATCACTGTAGTAGACACCACTACTCCAGTGATCTCCACTAGCTTCCAGGTCCCATTCTGAGTGGCTGGCCTTATGCAATGTGAATACAGGAGATCAGCCAAGTGGGTGAGGTGGAGACTGTGACATCACCACTCCGCTCTTGCACAGGACCCTGAATCAACCCTCCGGGAGGTCCTGACCGCAGAAGATTCATATGTCATCTCTTTAAAGGGGTTGTAAAGTCAGAAGATTTTAAAAGATAAAAAGCCTTCTGTGTGTATCAGCCCACCTAGTACCTACCTGAGCACCATCTCTGTCCAGAGATGTCCACGAGTGTCTCGGCCATCCGAGACTCTCCCTCCTGATTGGCTAAGACACAGAAGCGGCTCCATTGGCTCCCGCTGCTGTCAATCAAAGTCAGCTAGCCAATCAGGACAGAGAGGGGACAAGCTTGCTGTGGGGGAACTCGACAGGAGGGAGGGGCCAGGAGCATAGAAAAGGGACCTGGAAAGAGGAGGATCCAGGCTTCTCTGTGCAAATCCACCACAACAGAGCAGGTAAGTATACTATGTTTTTTATTTTTATATAGAAAACAAGACTTTACAATCACTTTAAACATGGTGACTCAAAGCCACTCAGGCTTTAGGAGGGATGCAAGTCCTCGGTGTCCACTGCTGTGAGTGCTGGCTTGGGAGGGAGCTTGTCCCGACTCCTACCGTTACTGAGTATTGAAGAAAGTCCCCATGAATCTTGAATGTATGGCAACCTCACCCTGGGCTCCAACCAGGCCATGCCCCCTTCGCGGTTTGCCCCATCCCTCTGAGCTTAACCATGGGATCATTGGGAGACTTTCTTCAATACCGCTTTAAACACACACATACCGTGGAACAGCTCATAGGTCTGAAAGATGTAATCTACTGAATCAGGTTATGATATACAAAAGATCTGTGAGTGGGCAACAGCTTTTAAGGACTGCATTAGTATGCTGGAGGAGAAAGTTCTGCTACTCAAACAGGACTTGCACTCTGCCTCTACCAAAATCTCACAACATTCTCTCTGTGTAGAAGACTTGGAAAATCAACTACGCAGAAACTATTTATGTATTATTGGCATGCCAGAAACAGCTGAGTGCAAACCCCTAGCAGACTTCATAGAAAACTGTCTACTTGACAAGTTTGAAAAAGAAAAATAAGTGAGAAAACTCTATTTTGCCAATGTTTTGGGGCTTTACGGGACCCGCTTTAACCTCGCAGGGCTCTTTATCATCTTTATCCTGCAAGGCAACCATGGCTCTCTCCATTGCTACAGTGGGTGAGTGAGTGTAGCCACCCAGGAATAGGAAGTGTGTTACTGACAGGATTACCAAAAAAAAAAAAAAAAAAAAGAGAAAATAGCCTGGAAAAAATGCAGCCACCATATCTAAAAACTGGCAAGATGAAATATATTACACTTTTGTTTTTGGGTTTGGATACGCTTTAGGTTACTAAAGCAAAAGAAATGGTTTCTGTTTTCCAAATTAAGATTTTAAAATGAAATAACTGATGAGATCTTAGAGGGATTTTTTTTCTTTGCATGTTTATTATGTTTAGGACCAAAAAAAAAAAAGTTTTAATTTCTTCTTATTTAACTAAATATGACATATTCCATACAGTATTAATATTTCATATTTACCACTTGCAGCCAGCAGGCGCTGAGTTCTAAGTTACAGCTACAGGTTTTGTGGTGATTGATTTACTTCTACATTGTGAAATGTCTACGAGTCAGAAAAGGAATAAATCTCATTCCTGCACGCCAAACAAATTAGGGCCCTGTCTGAAATAGTCAGTTTGATATTAGAAAACCCAATAATCTGTGAAAACGGAGTGCCATAGCTGTACCAAGTATTTGTAAAATTCAGATTTTATAATAAAAAAGAAAAACTTGAGTTTGTACATTTATAAAACGAAAAAAAAAAAATATACTTTTCTATTTGAATATGATGCCTGCACTTCAAACCTTAGCAGTATAGAGATTTATATTGTTATCTTTTATATCAACTCTCCCTGAGCTGTATTCTCTAACGGTGCTTTTTAACACTGGCCAAAAGGTCTTCCTTTGTGCTCAGATAAAAGGAAATTTCACATTTGGTTATATAAAAGGGTTTTTACGATAGGAGAGATAGCAGGAGGGGAGGAAATGCTGATTGTATATCAGGCAAAGCTGCGGGGGCAAAGACAAAATACAAGAGCATAGCATCGAGTATACACAAAACACTTGGAGAATAATCTGAAGGCCGAGAAAGGAAAGCAGGAACATTGACAAAAGCTTTGGTGATCATTTTTAGCATCTCTATAAAACATTATTAAAGGGGAACTATAGTTTTTTTTTTTATAAAATTTTAGAAATAATAAAAGATATCATCTTAATGTAAAGAATTTTACAGTTTTTCTATCCTTAATTTGTAATCATACATAGCACATTCATCTTCTTAGTGTGTTCCTCTACATGTTTCGTGGAAAAACAACCGCTTTTTCAGGAGGGATATTTAAAAAACATTGTCTGTATCAAGACATAACAACTGTCACACAGACAGGAGAAAAAAAACAGGGGAATTCTTTGGTATTTCTCCTGTTCGTGCGACAGTTATTTGCTCACCCTGGGGGAGCATTTTTAGTTGTTTTGCCTTGACCCTTCGCAGACGTTGGCTGTAGTTGGTAAGTATGCAAGTGGCTCCCCCTTTAACAGTATGTCTTTATTCTGTAGTATACTTGCTATGTCTGTTGGTTTATTGTTATGCTTTGTTAGACAATGTTTTTAAAATATTCCTCCTGAGGAAGCAGTTGTTTCTATGAAACATGTAGATCAGCCTTTTTCGACCAGGTTGCCAAGGCACCCTGGGGTGCCTTGAAGTTTCTTCAGGGGTGCCTTGGCAAAATGCCCAAAAATTGCCCAAAAATTCTATACAAGCCAGCGTGTGGATGAAGTCTGCCTTTTAGTTGCACAAAGCCACAGGCTTTCATTGTGCACCATTACAAACTTTGTGCTGCCTGCATCACCCCTAACGGCCAATGACATCAGTTGATAAGGAGGATGTCAGTCGCCTACATATCATCTTTGTTTGACCCTCCCCTCCTTCCATCAGTGTTGGAGACACATTAGCAGAGTGAGGGAGAAGAGAACCAGTGGCATACTAGTCATTACCAATTTGCAAAAGTGTGTATGCTTTGGAAGACTACATCACCTTTAACGTTTGGTTTCCTACGTGTGTAGATGTTGCTGCAATGATGTAAAACTATTAGATTCATTTTTACATTTTAGAATGGGGTGTCTCAAGACTGTCCATAATTTTGGAGCATGCCTTGAGATTGCCCATATTTTTTAATGGGTGCCTTGACTGAAAAAAAGATTGAGAATCACTGATGTAGAGGACAACGGGCACACTATGAGGATGAATGTACTATACACCCTGGCTCTTCTGTATTAGTGAGTGTGTTACATTATCAGTGTTACATGTATAGTCCAATGTACAAACCAATTTTTGTCAATATGTGATATACTTTGTTCATATCTGGCTTTACCAGTTTTTAGTATTTGTATCAATAAAATATTACTAGATGTTTTCATTTTTGTTGTATGAAGTTTATGTGTACCGAGGTAGTCCATGTTCTCCCATTTCAGATTACCTTTGGAGGTAGTCTCCAGTTTTTTCGGTATCACTTTGAATGACAATTGTGTGGTCATGCAACATTGTATCCATATGAATTATTTTTCCCACAAATAGAGCTTTCTTTTGGTGGTATTTAATCACCACTGGGTTTTTTACTCTTTGCTAAAAAAATGAAAAAAGACCACATTAAAAAAAAAAAAACCCTGCGTTTTAAAATCTTCTTTATAAATTTAGGCCAAAATGTATTCTGCTACATTCCTTTGGTAAAAAATAACCCAAATCAGTGTATATTATTTAGTCTGTATAAAAGTTATGAGATACAGGGTTTTGGGAGCCTGGTTCCCAGCCAGGACTTACCAAAGTTATGGAGTATATAAACTATGGAGTATATAAACTATGGTATATACAGTGGGTATAGAAAATAATCACCCCTCTTTCAAATAATCACATTTTGTTGCTTTGCAGACTGAAATGAGGGCAGAGTGTTTGGCATCCAAGTAAAAGATATAACATCAACGTGTGAAAAAAATAAAAAAATATAAAACAGAATGATTGAGTTGGAAAAAGGATCACCCCCTCCTAAAAATGACTCAATCAGGTGTACAGTGCCTTGAAAAAGTATTCATACCCCTTAAAATTTTCCACATTTTGTCATGTTACAACCAAAAACGTAAATGTATTTTATTGGGATTTAATGTGGTAGACCAACACAAAGTGGCACATAAATGTGAAGTGGAAGGAAAATGATAAATGGTTTTCAATTTTTTTTACAAATCAATATCTGAAAAGTGTGGCGTGCATTTGTATTCAGCCCCCTTTACTCTGATATCTCTAACTAAAATCTGGTGGATTCAATTGCCTTCAGAAGTCACCTAATTAGTAAATAGAGTCCACCTGTGTGTAATTTAATCTCACTATAAATACAGCTGTTTTATGTTAGAGAACCTTAACCTCAAACAGCATCATGAAGGCCAAGGAGCACAACAGACAGGTCAGAGATATAGTTGTGAAGAAGTTTAAAACAGGGTTAGGTTATAAAAAATTATCCCAAGCTTTGAACATCTCACAGAGCACTGCTCAATCTATTACCCGAAAATGGAAAAAGTATGGCACAACTGCAAACCTACCAAGACTTGGCTGTCCACCTAAACAGACAGGCCAGACAAGAAGAGCATTAATCAGAGAAGCAGCCAAGAGGCCCATGGTAACTCTGGAGTAGCTGCAGAGATCCACAGCTCAGGTGGGAGAATCTGTCCACAGGACAACTATTAGTCGTGCACTCCACAAATCTGGCCTTTATGGAAGAGTGGCAAGAAGAAAGCCATTGTTGAAAGTAAGCCATAAGAAGTCCTATTTGAAATTTGCGAGAAGCCATGTTGGGGACACAGCAAACATGTGGAAGAAGGTGCTCTAGTCAGATGAGACCAAAATTTAACTTTTTGGCCTAAAAGCAAAACGCTGTGTGGCAGAAAAATAACACTGCACATCACCCTGAACACACCATTGCAACTGTGAAACATGGTGGTGACAGCATCATTTTTTGGGGATGCTTTTCTTCAGCAAGGACAGGTAAGATGGTCAGAGTTGATGGGAAGATGGATGGAACCAAATACAGGGCAATCTTAGAAGAAAACCTGTTAATCTGTTGCAAAAGACTTAAGACTGGGGAAGAGGTTCACCTTCCAGCAGGACAATGAACCTAAACATACAGCCAGAGCTACAATGGAATTGTTTAGATCAAAGCATATTCATGTGTTAGAATGGCCCAGTCAAAGTCCAGATCTAAATCCAATTGAGAATCTGTGGAAAGACTTGAAAATTGCTGTCCACAGACGCTCTCCATCCAATCTGACAGAGCTTGAGCTATTTTTCAAAGAAGAATGGGCAAAAATGTAACTCTCTAGATGTGCAAAGCTGGTAGAGAGTAGGGATGGGCCGAACACCCCCCGGTTCGGTTCGCGCCAGAACATACCGAACAGGCAAAAAATTTGGCAGAACACACGAACACCGTTAAAGTCAATTGGACACGAACATGAATAATCAAAAGTGTTCATTTTAAAGGCTTATATGCAAGTTATTGTCATAAAAAGTGTTTGGGGACCTGGATCCTGCCCCAGGGGACATGTACCAAAGCAATTTTTTTTTTAAAACGGCCGTTTTAAAAAAAGCAGTGATTTTTTTAATGCTTAAAGTGAAACAATAAAAATGAAATATTCCTTTAAATATTGTGCCTAGGGGGTGTCTATAGTATGCCTGTAAAGTGGCGCAGTTTTCCCGTGTTTAGAACAGTATCGCAGCAAAATGACATTTCTAAAGGAAAAATTATCATTCAAAACTGCTTGCGGCTGTAATGAATTGTCAGGTCTCGGCATTATATTATCTATAATAAAACTAATTGAAAAAAAGAGCATGGGATCCCCCCCAGTCCATTACCAGGCTCTTTGGGTCTGGTATGCATATTAAGGGGAACCCCCGAACCAAAATTTAAAAAAAAAAATGCGTGGGGGTCCCCCTAAAATCTATACCAGGCCCTTCGGGTCTGATGTGGAAATTAAGGGGAACCCTGCACCAAATTTTATTATAAAATGGTGTAGGGCCCCGCCCCCAAAATCCATACCAGACCCTTCAGGCCTGGTATGGATTTTGAGGGGAACCCTGCGCCAAAATTGAAAAAAATGGCATAGTGGGTCCCCCCAAAATCCATACCAGACCCTTATCCAAGCATGCAACCTGGCAGGCTGCAGGAAAAGAGGGGGGATGAGAGAGCACCCCCCCTCCTGAACTGTACCCCCAAAGCACCTTGTCCCCATGTTGATGGCCTCATCCCCACAACCCTTGCCTGGTGTTTGTGGGGGTCTGCGGGTGGGGACTTATCGGAATCTGGAAGCCCCCTTTAACAAGGGGACCCCCAGAACCCGGCCCCCCCTGTGTGAAATGGTAACGGGTACATTGTACCCATACCATTTCACAAAAAAAGTGTCAAAATGTTAAAAAAAAACAAGACACAGCTGGGGACAAGTCCTTTATTAAAAAATTAAAAAATAAAAATGTCCCACAAATTCCATTCATCTTCTTCTATCGCTCTGCTGACGGATCGAAAAAAAAAAACCCGCCACCAATCCGCCTCCATGGGAGGCTCCCGCGTATGACGATTCATGTGAAAACCAATTCATCAAAAGTGTCCAAAGGTGATCATTTAATAATGTGCATGGTGTAAAATCAGTCCAAATAAAGTGATTGGTGCAAGAAAATTCTTGAAATAAATCAATTTGAATTAGCTCCAATACCCCTGGATGACATCCTTTTGAATGAAACATGTTGGGTTGAGCTACAGCGGTGACTGAATCACACCTGCTAGGGTGATGACTGTGCTGATTTATCTACATGCCTGTTTTTATCTGCCTTGTGTGAGTAGCATTCTTTTTTTAATAAATTGGTGAAGTGTTACACTACTACACTATGAGTCCCTTCCTTATCTCTATATTCCCTTGAGCTTCTTCCGTGGAGTGTTCTGGGACCCCTTATTCTGTGTCCTGGAGTGTGCCATCCATCCCAGCAAGGATCTCTCCTTAAAAGTGCAGTCAGGCCTCCATATCTGAGGTCTTACCTGATGGTAAGCAGTTTGCGAGTTGGGTGTGGAGTGGCATACAGTTACATAAGAAGATTGGGGCGATATACACATTTATTTCAAGAATTTTCTTGCTCTGATCACCTTTTATTTGGACTGATTTTGCACCATGCACTTTATTAAATGATCATCTTTGCACACTTTTGATGAATTGATTTTCACATGGTGATGTTTTTGTAATATTCTTATGTCATTGAGTTGCATTACTAGTTTATTAGCACTGTGTTTGATAGCACAACACAATTATTTTGCTTATTGTTTTTATCTGTATTTGGTAGTTCAGTGAGTGCTGCTGTCACTATCTTAGTTGATGTCTATTGGATTCACATGGTTGTTAGTTTTCTGATACTGAGCGCAATCAATATTTCTTTTTCTATTCAAAACTATTTCACACTGACTGCAAATGCAAGCCTTTTTTCTCAGGTATATTGTGTATTATTAAATACAGCTAGTTTAAGTATCAGAAACTAGAAGGGAAGCCAGCAGTAAGTAGGACTCCCCAACACTATTGTTGATCCAACACCAAGATTTTGCATTCAACTGAGGGAAGCAAAGTGAGCAGGTTGGTGACCCAATCAATGTATTGATACATGTGCATACTGGACAAAAGTTTTAGAACACCACCATTTTTCTTGTTTGTATTAAAATTTAACCAGCTCAAGTCCAGTGAATAAGGGTAACAGGTAAACAAAAGTTTACCCTACCAAAAAAAATTTGAAGGAACTTCTAAAAGAAACAGGTCTTGCAGACCCAAAATCACAACATAACCTGGAAAAATGGGAGTGTCCTTAAACCTTTTGCCAGTAGTGTATTAACTGTGTATGTAGCTACTTGCCTGGAGATCCATGTAATAATTTACCAAAGAGATTAGGTAGCATAATCTCCCAACAATTCAGTAATACAGAATTGTAAAAAAAACGTTTTTTTACAGGCTTACAAAGTTCTGATTTCAATATGCCTGAGGCCCCTCAGGCAGGTATTTCACCATTTATGCACACCAATCACTGTAATAGTTTACACTCGAGAACCCCTGAACATTCCAATCAAGTCTGACGAGTTAAGATGTTGCAAGTAATATCAGAAAATATCTTTTCAATCACAGATGAAATTGAGTTTTCTGAGCGAATTATTTTTTTTTGAGATTTTATAAAGAGCTATTGTTCCTGGGAGATTGCAATAAAAAATAAGAAGCATTAGTGTAAACAAATGTATGTGCCATTTTTGATTTGCAAACACTTCACATATACAGCTGTTCCTGTCTAAGGAAATACTCAATGGACACAGACCATCTTGAGACCAGGAGGTGGATTTAAAATTATAAAGATATGGAAGCCCACTTGTGACCTTGTGACCCTAAGTGGGAGGTGCTGAATTCAAAACTTTATTAGGTTCCGCTTTAACGAAGGAATTCTACGAGGGGAGTATATTATTCTTTCATGAGACAGCTCCAAAATTTACGACAGGGCCACTAAGGCGGTTTGGGTCAAAGGACTTCCACACAGTTTGTTATGACCTCATATAATTTAAGTCAATGCATTTTGGGGGTCTTCACAGAATGTATAGGCTCCCTAAAATGTAAAGTAAAATAAATATCAGATTCTCCTCAGGAACCACATGTTGAGTTGATTTGTGATAGTACAAGGTGCAACCCAGGATATACACAAACAGTGGAAGCCAATACAAATGTTGTACAACACCAGAAAGCCATTTAGGTCCCCAAGAACTATTATACTCAGAGATTGCTCAAGTTCATCAAGGAAAATCTGTAGTAGGCATCCAGTGGCATCAACATTCACAATATGATGTTGATGCCACTGGATGCCTTTAGTATTACCAAATATAACTAATCCAGTTTGTTTAGTATTAGATGCCATTGACTAAATCTTAAAATTAATTTATTTAGTGAAATTAGGCAAACAGGTGTAACAATTGAAATTGCCAAAAGTAACCCTGGTAGTACATGTACCAAACGGAGACAACCACTGCTACAATCTGCTTCTGTTGGGGCTCATTCACACCAGCTCAGTTGATCTGTATAGAGCAGTGATGGCGAACCTTGGCACCCCAGATGTTTTGAAACTACATTTCCCATGATGCTCATGCACCCTGCAGTATGGTTGGGCATCATGGGAAATGTAGTTCCAAAACATCTGGGGTGCCAAGGTTCGCCATCACTGGTATAGAGTATTGCAGACTGAACACCAGGGCACACAAAACACATTTTAGCATGTGGGCGGGTGTTAACAAGCCCTCAGAGTTTTTGACCAAAATAGAAAGATGCTGACATTACATGGGATTAAGGGACTACTTTTTTTTTTTTTAACAGAAGATTTTATTAAACAAATCAGCATTACAAAACAAAAGAGATTCAGTATAGCCATTGTGGTGATAACAATGATATTAAGATCTATCTTCAGGCGATTATTTATCAAATGTTCCAGATATGTACATCTCAGGAATTTCACTTAACAGTATTCCTACGGCATAACATTCCTATAAACCCTTAAACAATTTGACAAAGGTAGCCAATATTTAATCAAACCTAATGAGGGTGGCGAGGGGGGGGGGGGGGGAGGAGAGGGGGGGGGGGAGGACAGGAGAGGGGGGGGAGAGGAGGGGGGGGAGAGGAGGGGGGGGAGACGAAGGGGGGGATGGACATAAGAAGAATAGACCTGAAATGTAGGATATCCTCTACTATATTTCACATCTTGGTTATGGGGTAGGGGGTTCTGGATTTCCAGAGGCGTCCACCCAGGAGGACCAAATTTTATCGAACTTCCCCGGGCATTGTCTACTTTCATACGTCAGTCTATATAGGGGGAGCACTCTATCCACCGAGCCCCTCCACGAGGCAAGGGTAGGAGGCTCTTCCAATTTCCATCTCAACAGAATTTCTCGCCTAGCGTAGTACAATGTAAAGGTTAGACACAGTTTGCCATACCTGTCACTCTCAACATCCTCCAGATGACTAAGCAACATTATTTGGGGATCCACCGGTATGTCTGAGCCTGTAACTTCACTCAGTGTGGAGGCAACTGCCGACCAAAAGGGTCGGATTTTGGGACAAGACCAGACCATGTGCCAGAACGTGCCCACCTCCTGCCTACATCTCTGACAGTTGGGATCTCTGTCATTGTAAATGCGTGCCAGTCTGTGCGGGGTGAAATATGCTCTGTGTAGGAACTTAAATTGTATGAATCTGTCTTTTGCAGCGATCATAGAAGGAATGTAGGAAATTAAACACTCCCTCCACTCCTCCTCGTCCAAAGAGGGAATATCAGCCTTCCACTCTCCCCAGATTTTAGTTAATTTGGCATCATACTCAACTGTGAGGTATAGATATAGAGTTGAGAGGGGCTTCTCCATCACACTGGAAGTCAGGAGCCGTTCAACAGAATCCGGCTCCAGGACGAGGGGGGCCGAGAACTGAGCTTCAAAGGCATGTTTCAACTGCCAGTATCTGAATTGGAAGGAGAGTGGAATTCCGAAGGATTGCCTCAGGGCTTGGAAAGTCATGAGCCTACCATCCTTAACCACATGTTTTAGTGTGAGGATTCCCTTCTTTGCCCAGAGAGAGGGGTCCGGTATACTATAAAAGTGGGGGAGCATAGGGTTACCCCATAGGGGCATGTGAGGTGAAATGTGGTTGGGCCTCCGGTATATTTTCCTGGCTTCTTGCCAGACCCTCACAGTGGTCCGCATCAGAGTCGTCATGGATGAATTGGCCCTGAGACCGCGAAACGGGAGGTTGCTCAGGGCAGCAAAGGAGCCCAGAATAGCCGCCTCTAGAGTGACCGCCGGATTCTGTGTGGGCTGGGAAAACCACCACCGGATCGTGACCAGAACAGCTAAGGGACTACTTTAAAAACAGGTAGAGCATAGAGCAAAGCATACTGTATGTAAATCCATTTTATATATATAAAAAGTGTATAGTAGTAAACACTACTGTGAAAAAAGTTTTAGGCAGGTGTGAAAAAATGATGTAAATAAAGGATGCTTTCAGAAACAGACACAATGGAAACAAAAAGGAAAGTAAATGAACAGAAGAGAAATCCAAATCAAATCAATATTTGGTGGGACCACTCTGCTTTCTAAACAGCATCAATTCTTCTAGGTACACTTGCACACTGTTTGTGAAGGAACTTGGCAGGTATGTTGTTCCAAACATCTTGGGGAACTAAACACACATCTTCTGTGGATGTAGGTTGCCTCAAACCCTTCCGTCTCTTCATGTAATCCCAGACAGACTCAATGATGGTGAGATCAGGGTTCTGTGGTGGCCAAACCATTACTTCCCGGACTTTTTGTTCTTCTTTACACTGCAGATAGTTCCTAATGGCATTGGCTGTATATTTCCGGTTGTTGTCCTGCTGCAGAATACGTTTGGGACCAATCACATGCCTCCCTGATGGTGTGGCATGATAGATACGTATTTGCCTGTATTTCTCAGCATTGAGGAAACCATTGATCCTGATTCCTGGCCAAATCTCCAGCTACATTTGCAGAAATGCAGCCCCAAACTTGCAAGGAACCTCCACCATGCTTCCTCTGCAGACACTCATTATTTTACTACTCTCTAGCCCTTCGGCGAACAAACTGCCTCCTGCTATAGCCAAATATTTAAAATGTAACTCATCAGTCCAGAGCACCTGTTGCCATGTTTCTACATCCCTGTTACTGTTGAGTCGCTTAACCTTGTTTTAACATTTGAGGTATGTTTTTTTGGCCACAATTTTTCAATAAAGACCACTTCTGGCCAGACTTCTCTGGACAGTAGATGGATGTACTTGGGTCCTCCACTGGTTTCCAGCAGTTCTGTATTGATGGCACTGCTGGACATCTTACAATGTCGAAGGGATGTAAGCATGATGTGTCTTTCATCTGCTGCATGAAGTTTCCTTGGCCAACCACTGCGTCAACAACCCTCAATGTTGATCTTTCTTTGTGCCTCTTCAAAACAGTTTGAACAGCACATCTTGAAACCCCAGTCTACTTTGAAACCTTTGCCTGGCAGAGACCGTGTTGATACTGTATAACTTCCTTGTGTCTTGTTGCAGTGTTCAGTCTTGACATGGAATATGATCTGTGTCTTCCACAACCTCACCTTAGTAGCAGAGTTTGGCTGTTCTTCACCCAGTTTTAATCCTGGTACACAGTTGTCTCTGTTTCAGTTAATGAATGTGTTTCAGCCTACTTATGGAATTGATGTTCATCAGCACCTGCTTGGTATAACTTGTTAATCATACACATGACTAATTCTACAAAATACCTGACTTTGTGCAAGTGTAAAAAATGTGCAAGTGTAGGAATTGATGCTGGTTTGAAGCCAAAGGGTTGTCACAGCAAATATTGATTTGATTTGGATGTTTCTCACTTTGCATTTTGTAAATTGATAAACATAAACAATATATATATATATTGTATATATTTTGATCATTCTTATTTTACAGTATTTATTCACACTTGCCTAAAACATTTGTAGAGTGCTGTATATTTGTGTTCTGTGTACATATCAGCCTAATAGGTTAAAGCATTTTTTACCCCATCACTTCATATTTCTAATAGGTGCCTGCTGTACCATGTACTTGTATGAGAACGTATCCTGTTCTCTTTGTATTGCTTCCTTTGTGTGAAATCCCTGGTGTTTCTGCCTCTGCTTCCCTATTAAAAACTGACCACACTAAGCAGAAGAACACACTATGGTCAGTTCTCTAGCTATGCTGGGACCTCTCCTCCCATGATCAGACTTGTCCTGATATGCCTCCCGCTGCACAGCCTTTCATTGGGAAGCTCAGTGTACTGCTGCTTCTATTCCCCCCAGCTCTTATGCAGAATGTGATCACTGCTAAAAAAGGGAATTTATAAAAAGGTATTTATAATTTTTTTAAAATATCTATACAAAAATGTTTTGTCTTTCATATCTTTTTTAAACTGATTGGGTTGTTTTACAAGGTGATTGTTTACAATCATTTAAAAAAGTTGATCCTGACAGAAATCCAATGAGCTTGTAACTTTTTGTTCTACACTTAGCAGCCCCATCATCTATCAGCCCTGCCAAGTTTACTTCATTGGACTCTACAGAAAACCCCCACCTATGATATGGAGATGAGGAAATCAGTAGTTAAGGGGTGTTTTGTAGTCTTGACACGTTTCCTCTCCTTGCTCCTGCTTGGAGTCAGTACAATGAGCATTGTCACCCTAGGACAGCAAGTGTGTTACTGTCAGGATTACTAGGTGATAATAAAGTGTAAAAAGCATTTAAAAAAAAAACTAATGCAGCTGCCTCATCTAAGAACCGTAAGCTGCAATATTTAAAATGTTTATTTTTGGGTTTAGATACACTATACATTTCTCACATATAGTCACACCTAATTACAACTGAGTTTCGTTGTGTGAACAAAGATGCAAGGCACAGAGAATTCAGATAGCAAAGAATTAAATGTGTTACGTTAGGGAAACTACAAATCCCATTTTGAATCATATTTTGTTTAGCAGACCACATTTTAAAGTATTGCGGAACTTCGCAAGGTGAATCTTACAGTAGGACAAAGCAACTAAATAAAAGCAAAGGTATATGAGGCCAATCCCTAACTTCATAGTGTGCTCAGGGAGTGCTAACAAAATATAACACGCTGCAGTTTTTCTGTGCTATTAGCTGAGTGCAGTAAAAGATGTCCTAGAATGTCTCCTTTCTTCATCACTGAATACCACTGAAGCCTTTGCAACATTACACTAATCTAGGGATCCAGTGTACCATTCAACACTTAAAGTGATATCAAAGCCTATTATTTTTAAATAAAAAATAGGTTGTACTTCCCTGCTCTGTGCAGTGATGCTGCACACAGCAGTCCCTTGCCTCGTCTTTTGGAGATGGTACTATCTGCTCCTACTTCTTACGAGTGCCCCCTCAGCAAAACGTGTGCTACAGAGGCACTTGCGCAGGCGCACTCTCGAGTTAGGCTGTTATAGCTGCTAGCAATAATCACTGTCTTCTCCCGACGGGGGTGGCTTTTACGGCCAGCCTGCAGCCCCCTGTCAACACTGTCTGTGTTGATGGGGGAATAGTGTGACCCGCAATGTAAGCAGATGATGTTCTAAGTAACTGGCATTGGAAAAGTGTTACCAGAACAGTACCAGTAAATCAGAACTTCAGTCATTTTTTCAACTTTGAATCTATTAACCTCCCTGACGGTATGATTATGTCAGATTTTAGGTGCTGAAAGCGGTACAATTATTTTGCATGGAAATTTGGCGTTTTTTATTGTAGGTCTGTGATTCTCAGCAATAACACATCTCGGGTGTGATAAAGCTTGAAACACAAAATCATAAATTATAATATAATAAATAACTATAAATAATTATACCAAATAATAATATAATAATAAAAAAAATTCAATAATGTAATCAAATCAAAAACACTGAAATTTGCTCAGTTACAGATTTGTCGCTGTCATTACTTTTCAGTATTTGTTGACGGATCTCCCCACAAATCACTATCGCTCAATTCTGCGAGTGATTCTAATTTATTATCGCTGTTTTCTAGCTGCTCTAAAATCACTTTTGATGTAAAGGGACAGTTTTGGTTGCTATGGACAATCTCCAGTTTCCAGGCAGAAAGAACAGTTTTTATAATATAAAACTGCAGGCAGGACACTGGAGAAACCACTAGGGACAAAAGGGAGGTGAAATAATTACATACAGTAATGTAATCTGTAAGATTACATTAAACTGTATGTATTGCGTGTGTTTCACTTTTTGAATTTGGCGCCGTTCTTCGCCCCCGTGCGTCACAACGCTTGCAGGGAACGGAGCTCGGCTCCATGATAGATCGAGCGGAGGACGAGCCGCTCACACTGCGGGGAGACATCGCAGGATCCAGGGGACAAGGTAAGTAACCTCTTCCTGGATCCTGCGATGCGATCCCGAGTCTGGCTTGGGGTTACCGCTCTTGGTACTGAAATTCCACCCCGAGCCACACTCCGGAATACCGCCAGGGGGGTTAAATCAGATTCTGCCCTTGTTGCTTAACCTTTGGATAGTAAAACATTTTTTTTTCTGCCAGTAAATACCTTATTACGAGCCACTTCCTGTTTCTTGTCTGGTCATTCGGCTAGGCTTATGACATCATGCACAGCTCTCTCTCTCACTCTCGTGAGAGTTTGCCAGGAAGGGAAGAGGGATGGGAGCTGCAGGGCTGCAGAGCCGGAGGTGTGCCTCTGTGTGTCTGTGTAAATCCAGGAAGTGAACAGACAGCAGCTTCAGCTGCCCACAGTTAAAATGGCTGCAGCCAGACTCAGTGGAGGGAGATTTCTACAGCATATTTTTATAAAATAATATGCAAAGTGGTTGGAGGGAAGCTTCAGAATGGCAAAGATGTTTTTATTACAAATTATGTGAGCAGTTCTTCTTTAACCACTTGCCGGACGCCGCACACAGATGTACAGGTAGGCAAATCGGTGTACCTGTACGTCCCTTTAAATTATCCGCCTATCGGGCACACGCGCACCGCGGGAGTGTGCCCACGGGTCCCGCAAACTCAATGTTCGCCGGTGGCCCGTGATTGCGGTGAGGAAAGGCAGAACAGGGAGATGTAAACAAAGCATTTCCCTGTTCTGCCTAGCAACATGACAGAGATCCACTGCTCCCTGTCATTGGGAGCAGTGATCTCTGTCATGTTGTAGTGAGACCATCCCCCCACAGTTAGAACACCTCCCTAGGACACACTTAACCCCTTGATCACCTCCTAGTGTTTAACCCCTTCCCTGCCAGTGTCATTTATACAGTAATCTGTGGCAATTTGTAGCTCTAATCACTGTATAAATGCCAATCGTCCCAAAATAGTGTCAAAAGTGTCCGATGTGTCCGCTATAATGTCGCAGTCACGATAAAATCTCAGATCACCACCATTACTAGTAAAAAAAAAAATATGAATAAAAATACCATACATCTATTCCCTATTTTGTAGACGCTATAACTTTTGCGCAAACCAATCAATATACACTTATTGCGATTTTTTTTTTTACCAAAAATATGTAGAAGAATATCAGCCTAAACTGTGGAAGAAATTTGTTTTTTTAAATATTTTTTGGGGATATTTATTATAGCAAAAAGTAAAAAATATTGTTTTTTTTTCCAAAATTGATGGCCTTTTTTTGTTTATAGTGCAAAAAAATAAAAACCGCAGAGGTGATCAAATACCACCAAAAGAAAGCTCTATTTGTGGGAAAAAAAGGACGTCAATTTTGTTTGGGTGCAACGTCGCACGACCGCGCAATTGTCAGCTAAAGCGACGCAGTGCCAAATCGCAAAAAATACTCTGGTCAGGAAGGAGGTAAAATCTTCCGGGGCTGAAGTGGTTAAGGCCACATTAGTGCTTTTTAGAATTTTTATTTCAAAGTTTAATATAGCAGTATCAAAGGTCAATGAATGGTAGTTATTTCCATCTATTTAACAACATGATATAAGAAATTAAAATCACATTTAGATATTTTTTTATTCATGCCGCAGAGTAAACCGATTTTTCAGTGTCATGAACTTTGAACAAATAATGAATAATTTATAATAACATATCTTTTACATTACGCTAGTTTGTGCCATCAGTAATTTAAATCAATACACCCGCTATTACATTCCATTATGAGTATTATATATTTTGCAGTTTTTCTTTTTATTTATACATTCATTCATAATGTATAAATCACATGTTACTGTCCAAAGAACTTACTAGCCAAGTGTATGGATTTTTTGTCAGACACAGGGGTAGTTCAGGTGGGTTCAGCACCAAGGACAGAGAACATGATATAAAAAAAGCATTCATACTGGTGTCACACAATGGGGTTCATTGACTTAAAACGGAGAGTGCAAAAATCTGGTGCAGCTGTGCATGGTAGCCAATCAGCTTCTAACTTCAGCTTGTTCAATTAAGCTTTGACAAAAAAAAAAAATCTGGAAGCTGTTTCTATTTAGAGCTGTACCAGATTTTGCACTCTCCAGTTTTCGTAAATCAACCCCACAATTAAAGCAGATCTTCACCCTGAAAAAAAAAATCCTCCTCTCCAACCTTCCTTCCCTCCACAAAACAAATATCTCTTTCCTTTTTTTTGTATGTTTATTTTTGTTTATAACCACTTGCTGCCCGCCCACAGCTGCGGACGGCAGCTCCAAGCCGGGTTCAGGGTACGCATGCGTGTGCTCCCCACCAGACTCATGCTGTGATTGGACGCAGCATGAGTTCAGCAGCTGATTTTAGCCAATGATTTTGGCAGAAGTCAGCTGATCAGCTGTGGCCAAAAACACAGAACTCTGTGTACTATGAACAGCAATCTGGCTCTTTCTTTACCCTGAAAAGCAAGGAGACAAAACAACCAGCTAGTAAATTAAAAGAAGCACACATTACACATCATTAGGCACACAGTTAACCCCTTGATTGCCCCTAGATGTTAACCCCTTCCCAGCCAGTGTCATTAGTACAGTGTCAGTGTACAGTATTATCACTGATCATCACTCTCTTTGCCCATGACATGCTGGGGTGTATGTAACAAGCTCTATTAGGATACCATTACAAAAATTGAAAACATCATAACTCAGTATATTGAAAGTGTTTAATGTTTAATATTTCTTGGTAATATAATTATTTGTTACTGTTTATATACATTATTTGTTAATAATATGCTTGTATATCTTTGCAGTATATGTACAAATTTGTGCTCCAATCTAAGGCCCTGATGAAGCGTGACTCCCCGCAAAACGCGTAGGCCAGTTTTTTCCGATTCTCCAGCCAGGACCAGCGCCATCAAATGCTGCCACTGCGCCCATCAAACACTGCCACTGTGCCATCAAATGCTGCCACTGTGCCCATCAAATGCTCCCACTGTGCTCATCAAATGCTGCCACTGTGCCCATCAAACGCTGCCACTGTGCCATCAAATGCTGCCACTATGCCCATCAAATGCTGCCACTGTGCCCATCAAATGCTGCCACTGTGCCATCAAATGCTGCCACTCTGCCCATCAAATGCTCCCACTGTGCCCATCAAATGCTGCCACTGTGCCCACCCACCCGCCATCTCCCCAGCACTTACGCTGTCTCGATGGGGCAGCGGGTGATGGCAGGCGGTGTCCTCCATGCCCCTCCATGTCCTCGATGTCTTCTCTCCTCCACTCCTATGACTAATCACAGCGCCTGTTGGTTCAGCCAATCAGGTGACGGGTAACAGACCCGAGCACCGGAATGGCAGAGAGGCGGTTCGGTGTTAGGAAAGCGAATATTCATTTGCTTTTCTAACACAGCTGGGTGAACCGCAAGCGCCAAGCATGGCGATCGCTGTTTACCTTTTTTGATGCCTATTAGAGCCTATGGCTCTAATCAGGTGCTTCAAAAACACCCCCCGCCGCTGTAATTCAGGCGCCCGGCGCCCAAAGAGGGGCCGGGCGCCTGAATAGGGGGTGGCAGCGGCGGCCATGGATTGATTCATGCAATGCATGAATCTATCTATTAGTGATAGAGGGGGTGGCTGGAGAGAGGGGGTGGCACCCGCGCGCCCTTATGGACACACCACCACTGGTAATCACATGTCTCATTGAGCAGGTGCCCCTCACTGATAACTAATGAGCACACATATATATGCTAGGTAAGGCTAGGTTCATTCATGGCTGACATCTAGATGGGATTGGGTCTTTTCTCTGTCTCACACATGGTATGTAAGTTTAGTTTTGGTTTCATGTCTATATTACTTTTTATTTTTATTTTTATGCAATCTATCCCTGAAGGGTATTTTACTTCAGTTCTTTTCACCTATCCCTTTTTCTTTTTTCTTCTATGGGTAAATCGATCCATCATTTTCCCTTTCTCACCTATAGTACATGTATTATACATGTGATTGATGTGGATCCCTGCTAGCTCACCCTTTCTGTCCCTCACCAGGCAGCCCCAGTGGACAATGCATTGGCCCCTAGGATGTATCCTCCTCTGGGTCCAGGGTAGATGAGCAGTTTGTTGGCAGCCCCATTCTTGCAACCATCTATAGTCAACCATTTTTTGTTATTGTTGATCTATTATGTAAGTATAGCATGGACTATGTAATATAAGAGCATGTTGATAATATATTGGTACTATCTGGATAATGTGATTGATATACTTAATAATTTGATTGCTTCCTAGACATGGCATACCCCTTCTTTATACCCTGAAGAAGGATTTTTTCCAAAACGCGTTGAGTTTTGTCCTCGTATCTCTATAAAAAGTGAAGCCATGACAGGCATTCTACATAAATGTTTTTATATATTATGGACATATTAGGGTTTTAGGACTTTTAGCCCTGTTTATGTAATGACATTCATATAGTGTTTTGTGTATGTATTTGTATACTCTGTGGAACTTTTGGCACAGTTGGCACAATAGCCTTTTATTGAAATGCTCATGATTGTCATACCCTGTTTCCCCGAAAATAAGACCTAGCGTGATTGTCGGTGATGGCTGCAATATAAGCCCTATCCCCTAAATAATCCCTAGTTAAAGTCCTCATAGGTCTTCTTTTCAGGGTAGGGCTTATTTTTGGGGAAACAGGTAAGGGCTTATTTGGGGGGCAGGGCTTATATTGCAGCCATCACCGACAATCACGCTAGGTCTTATTTTCGGGGAAACAGGGTATCTGCCTTAAAAGTTCCATAAGGGGGTTTTGTATGTTTCAGGTTTTACCTTTAATCAGAAAAAGGACAACACCCTATAAAATATTTTGTGTACTGAACACAGGAAAGTTTTGTTCACTTACTGGTTTTTGTTTTTGCGCATCACCACAGAAAAAAAAACAAAAAACTTCTGAATTGACAATTACTCTCAAATAGATCTGCAGCCCATTAATGACTATCCAACTAACAAAATACTTTGGAATCACTTTACCCTGTCCTGGAAATCTCACAGCTGTGCTTAGAGTCCTTGAGTGATTCCTTACTGTGCTGTGTGCTGCTGAAGACATTTACTGTGACTGATGTCACTTTCAGAACCATCTTCTCTGAGGGCTGTCAGGCTTTTTCTAAGACTCAGGAACCTGGGAAGCAGTTTTTTTTAGTTTGGAAGCTGTAATAAGAGTGTTTTGTACTTTCTGTCTCTTCCATGTGAATTTTCTCCAGAACTTAGTGAATGTGGTGAAGCTCAGATAACTGGCTTTATCCAATCATGTGCAAGCAAAAATGCGTGTTTGTGGGGTTTTTTTTCCTATTTTCCTTACACGTGATTGGGTATTCTTTGAAAAGTGAAATGTTACCACATTTGCTACGCTATGGGGAAAATTATCATGCAAAGTGCAACTTCCCTTGCCAAGTGAACAGCCTAATTGCTTTTAGTAAATCAATTTCTAAGTCTCTACTATGAAAACTGTATTGCTTAAAAACTGAGAATCAACATTCAACAACTTAAATTACTGCATTCATACATACCATCCAGCATAGGTGTGCGCAGCCTATTGCATTAGGGTGTGCAACCCAAAGCTCATATGTGTGCATATACTGTATTTATAGGGCAGTAGGGCAATGGACAGTGTCGGTAGAACAGTGGACAGTGTCAGAAGGGCAGAGATTGGTGTTAGTAGTTTATTTTTTATATATTTTTTATTATTACTTTCTCACAATTTTATAATTTTTTACAAATTTTTTTTTACAATTTTTTATTACTTTTTTTAAGAATTTTTTTTAGGAGCTCCATTGGGGGAGGGGGGGCTTTGGTGAAATATCATGGGTCTAAACAGACCCCTGATGTCTCTCTTTTGAGACAGAGAAAGGGACTAAGGACAGATATTCCCCAGTCCCTTTCTCTGCAGCCAAGCAGCAGGGGAAATGTGCCCAGCACAGGGTGATTAGGCTGTGCCCAGGCACACCTGGCACACCCTGTGCGCACACCTATGCCATCCAGTATTAAAACCCAATTAAAATGTTACTTTAAATCAGCTAAATACATTGCAGCTGATTTAAAACACTGCAGAACAATAGGCCCGACTCAGAAAGGGGTGTAAAATCAAAGAAGCACTACACTCCCATCCAGCCAATCTATTGTAGGCTTGAAAATAGCCTCAGCTCATGGGTCTCCACCAAAGCCACACCCTTGGCACGTTTCACTCTGCCCACTTATGATTAAGCTCTGGTGAGTCTAACAAAACATGTCAGGAGGCATGGCTTTGGTGGAGATTTATGGTCTGAGTCCATGTTCAAGTGCACACTAGGTTGGCTGGACGTGCAGGCCTTCTATGATTTTATACGTGCAACACTTCGGATGAGCACTTTTGAAAGTCTGCACCTTTTTTTTGGTGACTCTGGGAGTTTGGTTTCCCCAGCTTGAGTGACATTCATGATTTAGCACAGTTCTCAGAAAGGGGTATGTCTGACCTCTGCAGAGAGACCACTGCCTCCACACACAGAGAGCAAGAGTCCCACACTGCAAATGGGTTTATGTAAAGTCAGATTCAGCAAGAGAAACAATAGCCCAGATAGAAAGCAATTATGCTGCAAGTTTGAAAATTACTTGCTAAGCTATTGCTAGACTCGTCAGGCTTCACAAGTTTGTTGCACAATTGCAGCAAATCCGCATTGCATGATTCCAGGTCAACTTTATTTGCATACATTATGCAAGTCTGCTGCAAGTTCTGGTTCAGTTATGTTGTACAATAGTCATCCCACCCCAGGGGGCACTGTGGCCTGAAATTTCATGCTGTAGACTTGCAGAGCTCTTGCTGTAGACTCAGAACTACAACTTTGCTCTTGCTAGAGACTTGCCATGCAAATTTGCTGCAAATTGAAAAAGTGTTACTTAGAAATTGTGCTTCAAGTGCTCTGCAAGTGTACAAATTGGCAGTGAAAATATGCAGCAAGTTAACAAACATACAATTCAACACTGCCATGAATTTGTGGCAATTTATCCTTGCTATCTGGGAGTACACAATTTAGGAGAGCAAAAAATAATATATATACAGGATGTACAATGCTGGCAGCACTCATATGTCTATTTCCCAAAGACAACCTCAGGATATGACGCTGATTACGTGCACTCAACTCCTTTGGGCGATCATGACAAGGCCTGTTCTGAGTGGAACTTGTCCTGTTAAACTGCTGTATGGTCTTGGCCACCGTGCTGCAGCTCAGTTTCAGGGTCTTGGAAATCTTTATGTAGAGCAACAATTATTTTTTAAGATCCTCAGAGAGTTCTTTGCCATGAAGTGCCATGTTGAACTTCCAGTGACCAGTATGAGAGAGTGAGAGCGATAACACCAAATTTAACACATCTGCTCCCCACTTACACCTGAGACCTTGTAACACTAATGAGTCACATGACACCGGGGAGGGAAAATGGCTAATTGGGCCCAATTTGAACATTTTCACTTAGGGGTGTACTCACTTTTGTTGCCAGCGGTTTAGACATTAATGGCTGTGTGTTGAGTTATTCACACTGTTATTCAAGCTGTACTCTCACTACTTTACATTGTAGCAAAGTGCTATTACTTCAGTGTTGTTACATGAAAAAATATAAAAAAATATTTACAAAAATGTGAGGGGTGTACTCACTTTTGTGAGATACTGTATATGTGTGTATATATATATATATATATATATATATATATATATATACAAGTTTGCAGTGATGCCATTTCTGAAAAGTAACATATCTAAGATGAATAAGGCTTTTGAGGAAGAAGTACCGGACAGCTCTAACTTTTATTTCACAATGCAGTGAATAAGAAACCAAAAAAGGTGGCACAGTGGTGTAGTGGATAGCACTCTCACCTAGCAGTATCAAGGGGCACTGGTTCAAATCCCAACCACAACACTACCTGCCTGGAGTTTGCATGTTCTCCCTGTGCCTGCCTGGGTTTCCTCCCACACTCCAAGGACATGCTGGTAGGTAAATTAGCCCTAGTATATGAATGTGAGTTAGGCACCTTAGATTGTAAGATCCTTGAGGGCAGGGACCAGTGTGAGTAGACAATGTATATGTAAAGCGATGCATAAATTGATGGTGCTATATAAGTACCTTAAATGATAATAAGAACTTGGCCAACTTTTGAGGTCAGGAGTTTGATCAGTTCTACTTTGTTTCCGTACCCAATCTACTACCTTAATATTCAGGATCTTTGTGTTGCCTTTGTTTTCTGTGACTTTATGTTTGCCACTATTCTATCTTCTCTTCCCCCCCATTTTTTTTCCACTTTTTATGTGTTTTCTCCACTTTTCTTCTAACGTCACCCCTGGCTCTCTATAGGAATTTCTCCAGTGTCATGGCACATGGGGCTTTATCCTCTGCAAGGCCATTCCTCAAGTGCTCTCAACAAACTATGAGGAGCTCGTGTTTACCTCTGTTCAGAAGCACTGCAAACTTTGAATACTAGTCTCAGTAGCATTTTAGATGTGCCCTTAACTGGCACAAACATGAAAGCACTGGGCATACAGGGACCACATGCAGTACAAAACACTGGAATGCCCAAGGTGTGCACAGCTGGTTATGAGCTGCTAGTATACAAACACTTTGTATTGCAACAAACAGCAGAGGATCTAGCCCCCAAAGCCTCCAAAACAGGGCATAAAAATTGAATAATGAACAATTTCAGTCTGCTCACGTTACCATTTAATTCCAGCAACCAATTCATGAAGCACAATATCATAAATCAGTTTTTGGCAGGTCTCAATAGCTAACCCTATATTACACAGTGGTGTAGTGGGTAGCACTCTCACCTAGCAATAAAAAGAAAAAAGGGTCACTGGTTCAAATCCCAACCACAACACTACATGCCTGGAGTTTGCATGTTCTCCCTGTGCCTGCGTGGGTTTCCTCCGGTTTCCTCCCACACTCCAAAGACATGCTGGTAGGTTAATTGGCTTCTGTCCAAAAAATTTGCCCTAGTATATGAATGGGAGTTGGGGGCCTTGAATTGTGGGCTCCTTGAGGGTAGTGAGTGATGTGTGGGGTGCTGTGTAAACAGCGCTATATGGGTACCTTAAATAAATAATAATAATAATAGATGAGCATCTTAATGAGACACAATGTATAGGAATAGGGACAATTGTAGACACGCACCCACACTCACTCAGGATGGACTGGTGTCTTTATTCAACCTTACTAACTATATATAACCAGATCTGTAGCCAAAGAATTTTACTGTGAATTTCAGTCTTGCTAGTATGGTCCCAAAATCTACTAAACTTTGCAAAGGAAAATCTGACAGCCTGTTGCTTTCCCACTACTTGTCCTTCTACATTCCTACACATACAAGTTACAGTCACAGCATAATACCTTTAATAATACTCAGCTCCAAAGATCAACGAAATAGCATGTCTGACGAAGTTTCCTCAGTGTTAACTGCCCTTGAACAAGCTTGCGTGCGCATGCATGGGACCTGGAAAGCTTCAGGAAGACACGCTGTCACCCACAACATTCTGATAATAAGCAGATACTGTGGTAAGCACACTTGACTCCACTTGACTGTACTTTGATTAACAGTATTGCTAAAGCTTTTGTTATTACAGTATATGCATACCTCCCAGCGTTTTGAAATGGTGATGAGGGGTACCTATTAGCAAAAATATGTAGCAAAGGACACACCCACTGCCATGCCCCCTAACAGGGAAATTATACAAAAAAAAATGATTGGTTGAACCCACAAGTGCTTTTTTTTACCATTACTATTCCTTTATACTGGTTTTTGAAATTTACAAATGCAGCAATTTAGAAATTGGATGAAAGGTTTAGCACTGAAGGATAAAAAGTGTATTTTATATACAACTATATAGATCAGTCCAAAATGAGGGACAAATGAGGAGGAAAGAGGGACAGAGGGACTATGGGGTTGATTTGCTAAAAGCAAATACACTCTGCACTTTGCAAAGTGCAGTTTGCAAAGAATACCCAATCATGTGCAAGGAAAATAAAATAAAAAAAACAGCATTTTTGCTTTCACATGATTGGATGATGGAAGGCAGCAGAGCTTCTGCTCATTTACTAAGCTCGGGAGCAACTGCACTTTGCAAAGTGCACAGTTCATTTGCCTTTAGTAAATCAACCGCTTTGTTCCAAATCAGGGACAGTCCCTCGAAATCAGGGAAAGTTGGGAGCTATGGTTTATGCATAGATATGCCTTATATTTTTTATGCTATTTATCTGTTTCAAGTGTTTTTTTCCCATGTTATAATACCAAAAAATGTAATAATAAAATAATTCTGCAATCACTTAAGAAGCAAGCAAGGACACAACACAAACACCTATTTGTGCATTGCTTTGTTAAAATTAAATAAATTAGGCAATAAGTAAATATATCCACAAGGTGGCAGCAGCAAAACAGTGTTTCTAATTTTGGCTTATCAGACTGTTCATGTTGGAAGCTCTGGATGAACAATGATAGTAAGGGACCTATTCATTACAGGACAGGGCTCTGAACATAGCTGGGTTATTAAAGGCAGCATAGACCCTGATTTGAATTCCCCATTTGGAAGACTGGGAAAAAAAAGGGAGCTCCTGGCCTGAGGACATTCATCATCGGCTGTCATATAGAAATGTACTTCTAATACATTGAGGATTTATTTTTTATGTCACAAGTTTTTCATTTGTAACAATTAATTAACCACTTCAGCTCCGGTAGGTTTTACCCCCTTCCTGACCATGCCATTTTTTGCGATACGGCACTATGTCGCTTTAACTGACAATTGCGTGGTTGTGCGACGCTGTGCCCAAATAAAATCGATGTCCTTTTTTTTACATAAATTGAGATTTCTTTTGGTGGTATCTCTGCGGTTTTTATTTTTTGCGCTATAAACAAAAAAAGACCGACAATTTTGAAAAAAAAACTATATTTTTTATTTTCTGCTATAAAACATATCCAATAAAATTTTTTAAAAAATCTAATTTCTTGATCAGTTTAGGCCAATTTGAATTCTGCCACATATTTTTGGTAAAAAAAAAAATCTCAAAAAGCGTATATTGATTGGTTTGCACAAAAGTTATAGCGTCTATAAACTATGGGATAGATTTATGGACTTTATTTTTTATTGTTTTTACTAGTAATAGGGGTGATCAGCGATTTTTAGCGGGGCTGCCACATTGCGGCGGGCAAATCTGATAATAATAATAACACTTTTTGGAGACCAGTGACACAAATACAGTGATCAGTGCTAAAAGAAATGCACTGCCACTGTGAAAATGAACACTGGAAGGGAAGAGGTTAACATCAGGGGCGATCAAAGGGTTAAGTGTGCTCCTAGGGAATGCTTTTTAACTGTGTGGGGGATGGACTGACTAGAGGGAGAGAGAGATATGTGTTCCCGATTAGCAGGAACACCAGATCTCTCTCTCCCTCTGTGACAGAACAGCGGTCTGCCTTGTTTACATAGGCAGACCGCCGCTCTGCCTCTCCTACAAATGATCGACGGGTCCCGGCGGCCATCACTGATTGGCCTCGGCGAGACCCGCTGATTGGCTCCCGCTGTCCAATCACATCGGGAGGGTGGCTCCGGCGGCTCGTGCGCGCCCCAGGGCCGATAACAGGAATCACGTACAGATACGTGATTTTGCGCTTAAGGGCCGCCCTGCCACAGTAAATGTAGGTGAGGCAGTCCTTAAGTGGTTAAAAATGAACCCTTCTAATGCTGAACCAGTGTTAAAACACCATTTCAGCACTATGGTGCCTCAAACAGTATATTCGCCACAGTCCTTAAAAGCTGTTAACGTTTGTAGTTATGGCCATCTGGGTTAGTTTCCTGTCTGCTACTAGGCAATATGTATATAATGCATTATTTGGAATGTCCAGGAAACTAGGATTCCTCTGTTTCTGAACACTTGTATATATTAACCTAAAACAGTCTTGTCTTCTTCTGAGTTTTGTCACGTTTTTTCCAAACTCCCTCCTACCCCCACGAACCTGTCTGAAGCAAAATTGCACTAACCCCAGCCAAACTGCCCCATTGCACAGCTGTGCCATTCCCAGGATCTATATCATCGGGTGCAACCTTTTCTTTAGATCTTGCTTTGACTTAAATCAAGTTGTATGATCTCCAATCCTGAAATACAGTATATCAAAAAAGGTACTGCATATGCAGTCATGTAAAAAGTAAGTACACCGCCACAGAAATCATTGACTTTGTAAAACATGCAAATATTGGATCTTGATTTAAAGTATAAAAGTATAACTAAAGGCAAAACTTTTTTTTTTTTAGTTTTGGATAGAACGCAGAGATATTATTATTATTATTATTATCATACAGGATTTATATAGCGCCAACAGTTTGCACAGCGCTTTACAATGTAGGGAGACACTATACCAACAGTACAATTCAAAACAAGAGAGATAGAGAAGCGAGCTGCGAGCTTACAATCTAAGAGGGAGGGGCTGGTGAAACAAAAGGTAGGGACTGTGAGGGATGAACTGATGAGGGGAGTAGAAGATTCGGTTGTTAGCTGGAGGCAGGATAGGCCACCCTGAAGAGATGAGTTTTCAAGGATTGCCTAAAAGTGGACAGAGTAGGAGATAGCCAAACAGATTGGGGTAGTGCGTTCCAGAGGATGGGAGAGGCTCTGGAGAAGTCCTGGAGATGAGACAAGGGAGCTAGAGAGAGGAAGCTAGAGAGCAGGTATGGATGATAAAATCAGCAGAGCTTCCCCTCATTTCAGATCTTCCCCTCAGATCTAAAGCGACGGCACTTCAAAGTGCACTTGTAGTGCAAAGTGGATTTTCCTTTAGTAAATCAACCTCATGGTGTATTCATTTTCATGATCCAAACTAACACAAATACAGATTTGTCTTCTGGAAAAAGTAATTACACTCCTACGTTTACGACTACTTAAAATCAATGAAATTAGAATTTGGTGTTCCTGATTACCGCCAATGATTGGAACCTCCTAAGGGAGTATGCAGGTGGAACCTGTCTTTTTTAAACCTCAGACATCTAGGGTCTGGTATTTTCTTTGTTATTGACATGTGCGTTGTCATCATGCCAAGATCAAGAGAGCTCTGTGGCCCTTAGAATGACAATTGTGGATGTTTGTGGCTCTGGCGAGTGATTTAAAAAGATTGATAAAAATGATGTATAATCATTCATTGCGCTGTAAAAAAAACAATCTACAAGTGGCATGGATTGCAAACAATTGCTAATTTGTCCAGGACTGGCCAGCTCAACAATTTGAACTCAACAGCTGAACATTTGAAACTAAAAGAAGTCTCCAAGAACCCCCAAATTTTATAACAGGAAGTTCAGGTATCTCTTGAAGCAGTTGGGATCAAAGTGCATGCATCTACAATCAGAGAAATGCACCAATTTAACCTGCATGCGTGGTGGGTTAAGAAAAAGCCTTTGCTGTCCACAGAGAACATTAGAGCAAGAATGCAGTTTGCAATTTAACATATAAGTAAAAACTGGGCCTTCTGGACCAATCAAAGATATAGTAAATAAGCTTCGGACAACTCTTGACATTCATGTGCTTTGCGAGTTCTTTAGTGAATTTGTTTTTGCTCTTCAGCAGCTGTTTGACCCTCATTTGACACTAGGGGGTTGATTTACTAAGAAGAAGGCACTGCACCAGTTCATACATTAATTCAACATGCGCACTGGCGCACATTGAGGCGCAAATTTCTCATTGATAATAGCGCACGCCAAATACAATTGGTTAAAGTGGAGTTCAACCCACTTTTACAACTCTTCAGCATCCCTCACTAAACTGTGCACTGTAAACAAATTGGATATTTTTTTATTTTTTTTCTCAGAACCTACTGTATATCTGCTGTATTCATTTTTCACTTCCTCCTCCCTGGCTGCGGCCCATCGCATCATTTCCTGTTTGCAATGCCTTCTGGGAAGGGGCGGCAACTTCCTCTGAAACTGCCATTGCTATGGAAACCGGACCTGAAACCTATTACACTGCTTGTGCTGCACTGAGCATGTGCGAGATCTGCAAGGATGAGATCCAGGAAGAAATACAGTCTGGCTTCAGATGCCCACACTTAAGATGGCCACGGCCTGCTGTAAGTTTATAAAATAACAAACTACTGCTATAAACTAACAAAACAGACCTTAGTTTACAGACTAACGTTACTAGAATACATTAAGCTTGTGTATTATAGGGGTATTTTTATTTAAAAAGTATACTTTCGGCCGGAACACCACTTTAATTTCATCTCATTGAATGTGTCTTGTTAGGTAATTAGTAGGTGTTCTCATGTTAATTAACCCTTTTGCATAATCTCAGTGCAAATTGCTGCATATAATATTGTATGGCTTTCATTCTACACCCAGTCACCATGCAGCATAATGTCAGTGCACAGTGCTACCAATATTGTATGTCTCCCTCTCCTTGTGCATATTATTATCGGCCCTGCTATTAGGTGTCAACAGATATGGATTTTTCTGTACAGATACCAATTATATTTTTTGTATTCTGACAGCCACTGGCCACTGTCAGAATACAGGAAAAAAGAGCAGATACCAGGGGAATCAATAGCCAGGTTGCTATTGATTATTTGAAATTGCAGTAGCCAATAGCTAGTTGGCTATTGCATCACCCACTGCCTGCTGTCAATAAGCAAAGGAGAGGATTTGAAGGAGAACATTCTTCTTCAGGTCTTCCTCTGCTGATTGACAGCAGGCAGTGGGAAGGGGGAGCAATAGCCAGCCTGCTTTTGGATATTACAATTTGAAACAGCCAATGGCAGTTTGGCTATGGTTTCCCCACTACCTGCTGATTACATTCAGCTGCCATCAAATGAATTGTGCAGAAGGAGATTAGCGTTGTCTGTGGGTGTGTGTGTGTGGGGGGGTCTTTGAACTCTCAAATCACATTACAAGTCACGGCAGTGTGCACCGGCACTTAACATACATTCCAGAATATATGCACAGCATATTTCACAATGCATTCCAAAATACACTTTGCAATATATTTATGGCTGCAGAAATATATTGCTAAATGCATTTAGAAGTACATTTAATGTACGGTATATTTCTGAATATATTTGCAGCATATTTCATAATGCATTCCAAAATATATTTTGAAATATATTTCAGCATGTATTCAATAATATATTCACAAATATATTGAAATATATTTTTCAAATATATTGATTATGGCCAAAATTGTTGTATTTCAAATATATGTCAATATAAAAATATATTAGGAATGTTTTTTTAAAATATATTTCGTGGGGGGGGGGCTTTACGGAAATTGGAAAGCCCCTTTAACTGCTTGCTGCCCGCCCACCGTCAAATGTGGACGGTGGAGCGGTGCAGCTCTCGTTCTGCGACAATATCATATGACCAGAACGCCCGCTCCTGCGTGACCCGATCTCTGTAAAGAGCTGCGTCACATGTAAACAAGGAAGTGCCGGTAATCGGCTCTCCTCGCCTCACTCTGACAGAGTGTGAGGAGAGGAGAGCTGATCAGGGGGATATGTAGAAATGTAATCAGTGCCCTGATTACAATAAAGAAAAAAGTGTCACCAATAAGTGCCCACCATTGCCCACCAATGTCAGCTATCAGTGCCCACCAGTGGCAGCAATCAGTGCCCAACACTGCCCACAAGTGCCACCAATCAGTGCCCATTAGCGATGCCAGTCAGTGCTGGCAATCAGTGGCACCTATCAGTGCTGCCCATCAATGCCCATCACTGCTGTCAATCAATGCCCATCAGTGTCACCCATCAGTGCCACCCATCAATGCCCATCAGTGCCCATCAGTACCGCCTATCCGTGCCATCTATCAGTGCCACCTATCAGTGCCCACCAGTGCCACCTATTAGTGCCCACCAGTGCCACCTAACAGTGCCCATCAGTGCCGCCTATCAGTGTTAATCAGTGGAACATATCAGTGCCACCTATCAGTGCCCATAAGTGCAGCATATCAGTGCCTCCTCATCAGTGCCACCTAATCAGTGCCCATAAGTGCCACCTCATAAGTGCCCATAAGTGCCACCTCATCAATGCCCACCAGTTCAGCCTATCAGTGCCCATCAGTGCCATCTCATCAGTGCACATTAGTAAAGGTGAAAAATTACTTAGTTACAAAATTTACTGACAGAAAAAAAGTAAAAAACATTTTTTTTTCAAAAATTTTTTTTTTGTAAAAAATAAAAAATCCAGCAGTGATTATATACCACCAGAAGAAATATTTGTGTGAAGAAAATGATAAAAAAAATTGTTTGTTTACAGTGTAGCGGGATCTCTCAATTGTCATTCAAAGTGCGACAGTGCTGAAAGCTGAAAAATGGCTTGGGCAGGAAAGACAGCCAGCTATGTTGAGTGCATGTGGCCTTGTATGGTTCAGTAGGGGGTTGGGTGATCGCTCTTCTCGCCCCTTTCCTAGCTGGCCCTGTTGTATGCGCTGAAAAAGGATGTGGTTTGGATTGGTGAAGGCAGCTCACAGCCTTTTGAGAATAGAGTGGAGTGTGGAGTTCCCCTTTACCCACTTCAATACAGTGCATTTTCACCCCCTTCCTGCCCAAGCCATTTTATAGCTTTCAGCGCTGTCGCAATTGCGTGGTCATACAACATTGTACCCAGATGAAATTGTTATATTTTTTTACCCACAAATAGAGCTTTCTTTTGGTGGTATTTGATCACCTCTGTGGTTTTTATTTTTTGCGCTATAAACAAAAGAAGAGTGACAAGTTTGAAAAAAAAAAAATATTTTTAACTTTTTGCGATAATAAATATCCAATTTTTTTTCCTCAGTTTAGGCCGATATGTATTCTTCTACATATTTTTGGTTAAAAAAAAATCGCAATAAGCATATATTGATTAGTTTGCACAAAAGATATAGCGTCTACAAAAATAGGGATAGATTTATAACATTTTTATTATTATTTTTTTTTCTACTAGTAATGGCAGCGATCTGCGTTTTTTATCGTGACTGCGATATTGCGGCGGACATATCAGACACTTTTGACACATTTTTGGGACCATTCACATTTATACAGCGATCCGTGCTATAAAAATGCACTGATTACTGTATAAATGTGACTGGCAGGGAAGGAGTAAACACTAGGTGGTGATCGAGGGGTTAACTGTGTTTGCTAGGGAGTGTTTCTAACTGTAGGGGGAGGGGACTCACTAGGGGAGGAGACCGATCGGTGTTCCTCTGTACAGGGAACATACCATCGGTCTCCTCTCCTCTGACAGGACCGTGGATCTGCTGTGTTACCGGCAATCGCGGGTGCCCAGCGGACATCGCGGCCACCGGGCACGCGCACCGGGTGCCCAGTGACACGCCCCCTGGTGGGCCGGGAAAGCGAGCCCGTCATATGACGCCCGCCCGCAACGAGAGCTGCGCCGCCTGGTCTTCAATTGACAGCCGGCGGTCAGCAAGCAGTTAAAAGCAAAAGTTAGCCCATGGAAATCCAAGGGGTTAGAGGGGGGAGACAAGAACATCGGAGAATGGAGTGTGGAGTTCCTCACATCACCCCATAATATTGGCACCTCCATCTTCTGTCAATATTGATCTGGAGATGCTGTGCGCCATGTCCATAGTGGCGCACAGATTGCATGCTCTCGTGCACCGAGATCGTTATAGTAAATTGGGGATTCGAGCTCTGTTACCGGCGCACCATTTCGTAAATATGGAAATGTGCGCTGCGCCTCTCCATGCGCCTCTACTGATGGCGCAGGGCTTTCGTAAATTACCCCCTGGGACTCCCCAAAAAATGTGACATTATTTATCCTCTATCTCCAAATGGGGAATTTTCTTTCATTTCTCCCTTTGGACACCTCTGCTCAGCCCCTGGACCAGCATATAAACTTCTGATTCAGCCATCTGACATTTTTGTGCCCCCATTTTTGAGACCTCGGGCTTCATATTTCCAAACCCAAAGAGGCAACATACTCTATTTTGCTCAAACCAGATGATATAAAGTCCAGTTGGCCCTGCATAAGATGTTTGCACATACCTCTGCCGCTTGCTGGTGATGTGAGAAGGAAGTGGGTAGGTTTCTTTGCATATTCTGGTCAAGCGTTAAACTCAGGAACTTTTGGTCACAGGTTAGGACCATAATTAATCAATTGATGGACTGTGACCCAGGTGAAGATCAAACGAGATATCTGTTACATTTATCGTATCTCCCTAGATATAGGTATAAGAAAACGATGATGGCCCATCTTTTGAATGTGGCAAAGGCGTGCATTCTTGCTCTTTGGAAACAGGCACTCCCCCGGACGATCACACTGTGGTTCTCTAAGATTGCTGAGCTCCATCACATGGAAAATATCATGGCTACTCTGGATAATGTTTATATGTTATAAGGAATATGAAAAGCCCCTGGCAGGTGAGGACTTGGACACCTAGACCCTCTACCTTCAATCTGGAATCGAGTGTAGGGAGCGACATACTGGGATTCCCCCTACCCCTATCCCCTTCCCTTGCAAATTCCTCTGTTTTCCCTTTATTTACATATTTTTATTTTTATTTTTTATTTTTCTTTTTTTTTCTTTTTCCTTCTTCTCAATTCTTCTCTTTTGCTTGTCTTTCTCTCTCTTCTACCTGGTAATGGACCAGGTGGAAATTAAACCATCAACCTTCCTATTTATGATGGCCACTGTACACAGGCAGCGATATTATTTGCTTTTGGTCCGTATTTTCCTACCTGAAACACTTTACAGTAATTTTCTTGCCTGCATGCATATATGTTTGGTGGTTATATGCTTACTAACCTGTCCTGTGAAAATTGTAAATAAAGAGTAAAAAAAAGGATATAGTTATTTGGTCACAGTGACAGTGGACATATTTTCTGGCAAATCCACTTTGCACTACAAGTGCACTGCAAGTGCACTTGGAAGTGCAATTGCTGTAAATCTGAGGGGAAGATCTGAAATGAGGGGAGGCTCTGCTGATTTTCTCATCCAATCATGTGCAAGCTAAAATGCTGTTTTTTATTTTCCTTGCATGTCCCTCTCGGATCTACAGCGACTGCACTTGTAGTGCAAAGTAGATTTGCCTTTTGTAAATAACCCCCCCAGTATTTCAGAAGCATAGTGGTGGAAATTATATGGCTTGGGGCTGCCTAGCTGCTACAGGGCCTGAGCAATCGTAAGGTCCCTTGTCCAAAAGTTGAAGCCCTGCGTTCATTTGCATTAAAATTTTGTAGGGGGATTTTGAAACGGGCAGTATATATAGTAAACCCACAAATATCTTGCTACTGAAAAAATCTTGCATGGAGAAGTGGTCAAAAATGTAAACGTCAGAGACTGGTGAGTATTTATACAAAATGCCTACAAGAAGTAATTTGTAGTAAAGGAACAATACCAGCTTTTTGATGCCAAGGGTGTACTTACTTATTCCATATTACATATCCATTATAATTTTTTCTAAATAAATTTTTAAAAAGCTTTTTTCTTTCTGGTGTACTTATTTAAGCACATCATGTTTAGCTATAGACATTATTTGAATAAAGATCTAATATTTGCGTGTTCAAATATGTTTAAAAAGTCAAAAATTTCCATGGGTTATACCATATTTTTCACTTTACTGTATTGAAGTCAATGGGAACTCATTGTGGATTAAGTTATTGGCCAATGGGACATTCTGACTGGGTTTGTAGGTGGGACTTAGATCCAGGTCAGAGCTTTATTCCAAAGCCGAGCCCTTAACAACTAAAGGAAACCAATATTAGCGGGGTGCACAGAAGATACTTTTGTCTAAAAAAAAAGATTAACAAGTATAATGCTATGCATACTCTAATAAAATAGAGCAGGATTGGGGGGGGGGGTAAGGTTCTTTCAAAATAATATTAATGGATCACATAATCATGCATAGCTAAGCATGTGTTACTAACACATTTTCAAGTGTGAATGGAAACTTACACCCTTATACCCAGTAGGGTATACTGGGTAGTGGGTATGAAACACAGTTATTGTAGTAAACATGGAACTTTGTATGGGATGGAACTGCTGCCCCATGTTTATGCAAGTTAAAGGTTCATCCTGAGAACACTGGAAGTCTGGATGAACAAGGCATTAAAGAGGAACATCACCATGGCATGTGGAATCAAATGTGTAGCTGCTGACTTTAAAAAGAGATATTTACCAGCTCACGGAGTCCAGTGCTGTGTATCCAACAGCTGATTTGTCTCAAAACTGTGGATCTTCAGCACCACCATCTTGAATTTTGGAGCCAGCTGTGAGTTCCTTATGACTCACAGCTGGCTCCGCATGGCAAATACACAAGATCGAGGAGACAGGTTTTATAGTGGTCTTGGGCATGAAGGGTCAAGGTGACATCATCCTCGTCTAGGTGAGGACTGAGGAAGTGGGAACAAGTAAAGGCAAAAAATGTACTGAAAATAATAAAATAAATAAAGCTGCAATTTAGATAGAGGTTGGAATAAGTTGGGTGAAGGTTTTCTTTAAAGTGTGTTGATCTAGTATGCATTTTGATGTATAAGTGTACTAAGGGGGGTGGGGGGGTTGGGTGGAAGAGGTGGGGATCTACTCAGTTTTAGGGATAACTTTGACTTGTGGATTCTAAATAGTTTGCCTCCATTATGAATCTGTGTACATATTCCATTAAAAGTGACATAAACTAATCTATGAATATGCTATTCAAAACACAACATAGGCATATGAAGAAATAAAACTGTTCTACAAATGTCAAACACTTGTGAACATTAAAGATAGCAATAGTAAAAGCGCCACCACCAGTCTCCAGTTTATGATAATATGCATATGGACTAGTAATTTATTTTGTCACACAAATAAAAAAAGATTACTAGGGCTGCAAGCCTGCATGATTTCAGTTCTGATAACAGTCCACAAAGGTGAAGTAACCTCGGAGCATTTTCAGCAGTGACATTGCTGTTGTGTTTAATATCCTGTCATGCTGTTTTATGAAGAAGAAAACAGGATGGAAATGACAATCAGTAAAGCTAAACCCCAGGGACCCAGCAGCATCTGGCTCATCTCCTAACGTCACACTGTGACATTAGCTATCTTTCACTGGAGAAGAACCAATATCATTGTGTACAATTATAAGGCCATTCCTATGAAACGTTGTGTGAATACACAGAAAACACCGATCACACTCACAAAGCTGTGCAGCGGTCATGCCTTTTCACCCTTAGAAATACTCAATTTGTCATCAATCATCGAAGCTCTTGCTAATCCCTAAAACCAGATTGATGTAGAGAAGAAATTTTAAGGTAAAATACACTATATTGTCAAAAGTATTGGGACACCTTCCTTTACACGCACATGAACTTTAATGGCATCCCAGTCTTAGTTCGTAGGGTTAAGTATTGAGTTGGCCCACCCTTTGCAGCTATAACAGCTTCAACTCTTCTGGGAAAGCTGTCCACAAATTTTAGGAGTGTTTCAATGGGAATGTTTGACCATTCTTCCAGAAACGCATTTGTGAGGTCAGACGAGAAGGCCTTTGCTTGCAGTCTCCTCTCTAATTCATCCCAAAAGTGTTCTATCGGGTTGAGTTAAGGACTCGCTCATCCATGTCTTTACAGACCTTGCTTTGGGCACTGGTGTGCTGTCATGTTGGAACAGGAAGGGGCCAACCCCAAAATGTTCCTACAAAGTTGGGAGCATAAAATTGTCCAAAATGTCTTGGTATTCTAACGCCTTAAGAGTTCCCTTCACTGGAACTAAGGGGCCAAGCCCAACCCCTGAAAAAAACCCCACACCATACTCTCCTTCCACCAAATGATTTGGACCAGTGCACAAACAAGGTCCATATAGACATGGATGAGTTCAGGGTGGAGGAAATTGACCGATACAACACCTTTGGGATGAATTAAAGTGGAGACTGCGAGCTAGGCCTTCTCATCCACATCAGTGCCTGACCTCACAAATACGCTCCTGGAAGAATGGGCAAACATTCCTATAGACACACTCCTAAACATTGTGGACAGCCTTCCCAGAAGAGTTGAAGCTGTTATAGCTGCAAAGGGTGGGCCAACTCAATATTGAACCCTACGGACTAAGACTGGGATGCGAATAAAGTTCTGTGTGTGTAAAGGCAGGTGTCCCAATACTTTTGACAATATAGTGTATGTTCCTTTTAATCTTGGTTACATTATAACTACATTACAGACACCTGAAACTCCCCCTAGATTATATCTCTTATATGTTTCTCAACCATGGTTCTGTGGATCCATGGGGTTCCTCCTGCAGTTGCTGGTCAATAGTGGATTACAGTGTAATTCTTTACCTACACTGACCACCAGTGCAAGGGGGCAATTTTCTAGTAACCACTAATGCTAACCCTTGATGTTAGAGATCACCACAATTTTTACTGTCTGACTTTCTTTTCTGCAGTCATTATTTTCAAGAATATTACCAAAATTTGTAGAGAGTTTATAACAAAATAATTGGCCTTGGGTGTCCGGGGCGCGTGAGAGCGGCCGTTCTAGGATGCCGTCATATGATGTTGTCCCAGAACGAGAGCTGCACCTCCCTGCTGTCATTTAACAGTGGGTGGGTGGCAACTAGTTAAAAACACAAGACTCCATAAAAAGTTAAATCGCAGCCTGGACTATTACAGTTTTAAAGGAAATCATCAAGTAAAAGATTATTATTTCTTAAAGTGTGTTCCACTTTGGCAGTCAAATTTGACAAAACCCCACTATATGATATGGGTTCCAATTCAAACATCCCGTTCAAACACCCATTCTACAGTTGGATCTTTCCTTCTTTCTGGAGTTTCTCCCCCCTCCCCTATCTGCCCCGTTTCTGGTGTTTCCCTTTTTCCTTCCTCCTTCTTCTCCCTCCCCCCTTCTCCTCTCCCTTCGTTAGTCGGCTTGTTTCTTCCTCCCCTCTTTCCTCCCACTCCCCTCCTTGCCCTCCCCCATCTTTTTAGTAGCCTGGTGTTTCCCTTTTTCCTTCCTCCTCCTTCTCCCTCCCCCCTTCTCCTCTCCCTCCGTTAGTCGGCTTGTTTCTTCCCCCCCTCTTTCCTCCCACTCCCCTCCTTGCCCTTCCCCCTCTTTTTAGTAGCCCTCCCTTTACCAAATATTAAGTTAAGGGTGCCAAGAATTTTGACCAGCCCATTTTTGGATATTTGGTTGCACACCCTTTGGAAAAAATAACTGAAATCAGTCGCTTCCTATAATCATCAATAAGCTTCTTACACCTCTCACCCAGAATTTTGGACCATTCTTCCTTTGCAAACTGCTCCAGGTTCTCTTACTGGAAGGGCGCCTTTTCCCAACAGCAATTTTAACATCTCTCCACAGGTGTTCAATGGGATTTAGATCTGGACTCATTGCTGGCCACTTTAGAACTCTCCAGCGCTTTGTTGCCATCCATTTCTGGGTGCTTTTTGACGTATGTTTGGGGTCATTGTCCTGCTGGAAGACCCAAGATCTCGGATGCAAACCCAGCTTTCTGACACTGGGCTCTACAGTGCGACCCAAAATCCCTTGGTAATCCTCAGATTTCATGATGCCTTGCACACATTTAAGGCACCCAGTGCCAGAGGCAGCAAAACAACTCAAAAACATCATTGAACCTCCACCATATTTCACTGTAGGTACTGTGTTCTTTTCTTTGTAGGCCTCATTCCGTTTTCGGTAAACAGTAGAATGATGTGCTTTACCAAAAAGCTCTATCTTGGTCTCATCTGTCCACAAGACGTTTTCCCAGAAGGATTTTGGCTTACTCAAGTACATTTTGGCAAACTGTAGTCTTGCTTTTTTATGTTTCTGTGTCAGCAGTGGGGTCCTCCTGGGTCTCCTGCCATAGCGTTTCATTTCATTTAAATGTCGACGGATAGTTCACGCTGATCTCTTTGGAGATGGACTTGTAACCTTGAGATTGTTGATATTTTTCCACAATTTTGGTTCTCAAGTCCTCAGACAGTTCTCTTCTCCTCTTTCTGTTCCGTCCATGCTTAGTGTGGCACACACAGGCACACAATGCAAAGACTAAGAGAACTTCTCTCCTTTTTAACTGCTTTCAGGTGTGATTTTTATATTGCCCATACATGTTACTTGCCCCAGGTGAGTTTAAAGGAGCATCACATGCTTGAAACAATCTTATTTATCAACAATTTTAAAAGGGTGCCAAGAATTTTGACCAGCCTATTTTTGGAATTTTGTGTGACATTATGTCCAGTTAGTTTGCTTTTTTTCCTCCCTTTTTTGTTTTGTTCCAATACACACAAAGGGAATAAACATGTGTATAGCAAAACGTGTTTTACTGCAATACTTTTCTGTGAGAAATACTTGATTTTCTGGAAAAATTTTTGGGGTGCCAACAATTTCGGTCATGACTGTAGGTGTTTTTCAAATTTGGCTTCAAATGTGGAAATACATTTTAAACCCCACTATCACCATTTTTAGATACTGTACATCAAAATTAGTTATATTAGGATCAATGATGGGGTAGAGGGCTGCAATTTGGATAGAGTAGGAAGTGTTTCAGGTTTTTGGCTGTGTGCCAATGGAGAGATTCTTCTTCACTTTCTGCCCAGTAGACACAACATAAAGTGAGAGGAAATCTTTCCAAAGTGAGGGGAAATTCCATCTTAGAGAGGTGTCACCAGAACAAATGCCCCGTGTGAAGAATTTCCCCTCTATTCCTATTCTGATGATAACTCAAAATGTTGGATTTTCTTGCTCACCAGGACAAATAGTGAAGGGATCCCCCTTTTTTGCCATCATAGCCAAAACAGGGAGAGAAAGGAAATCCTTCCAAAGGGAGGAGATCCCTGGTTGTCCCCAGGGCCACCAGAAGTAGTGTCCCCTCTATTTCTGTTCTGGTGACAACCCAAAGTTTTGTATTTTCTGTTGCTTGTGATGATAATGTTAAACAGGAAACATAGAGAACTTCCTTAACTGGAGAACAGGCAGCAACAAAAACTGAAAGGTGTTCTAATCCCTCTCCACTCTATTCAAAACTAAAAAAAGTTATACTTTAAAATGGAACTTCACCCATAAGGGGAAGTTCCGCTTGTTTCCATCCTCCCCCTCTCCTCTTTGACAATTGGAACTTTTGGTAAGGGGGAGCGGATACCAGCTCCCACTTCCAGGCGGAAGTTTGGCCGCCTCTCTTTCCCCCACAGCCTTCTGAGATACATCACAGGGCCCAGAAGACTGCAGTACCATTCATGAAGCGTAGCGCGGCTCGCGCATGTACAGTGGGAAGCCAGCAATGAAGGTGCAAGGCTTCACTGATGGTTTCTCTTAGTTAAGATGCCAGTGCCTAGACTCAAAACTGATTGAAGAATCTGCTCAGGTGATGACATTGTGGGCTCCCTGGACAGGTAAGTGCCCTTATATTAAAAGTTAGCAGCTACAGTAATGCCCTGTACACACGGTCGGACATTGATCGGACATTCCAACAACAAAATCCATAGATTTTTTCCGACGGATGTTGGCTCAAACTTGTCTTACATACACACGGTCACACAAAGTTGTCAGAAAATCTGATCGTTCTGAACACGGTGACGTAAAACACGTACGTCGGGACTATAAACGGGGCAGTAGCCAATAGCTTTCGTCTCTTAATTTATTCTAAGAATGCGTGGTACTTTGTGCGTCGGATTTGTGTACACACGATTAGAATTTCCGACAACGGATTTTGTTGTCGGAAAATTTTATAGCAAGCTCTCAAACTTTGTGTCTCTGAAATTCCGATGGAAAATGTGTGATGGAGCCTACACACGGTCGGAATTTCCGACAACAAGGTCCTATCACACATTTTCCGTCTGAAAATCTGACCGTGTGTACAGGGCATAAGAGTGAGAAGAGAGAAATAAGAATACATAATATACTGTATCTGTGTTTTAAATAGACACGGCGTATGGAAGGGACACTTGCACTTTATTAAAAAAGATTAGGGAGGGAGGAGAGGGGAGGGAGGGGTTATAAAAGGATAGAGGGGTCACAAAGGGTTAGAGAACCATAGAGGAGAGGGAGCTGAGGTATTTTTAGTAGTTGTGTGTCTTCTAAATATTCCTTTTTATTCCCTTTTTAAAGGAAGTAAATACGAACTGGGTATATTAATGTATTGAAGGTTATTTAAGTGTGAATTTATACACGACATTGTAAAGATGTTATAATAGTATGTATACGAGGTGCCTCTCGATCAGTGGTATATGTTTTTGTAAAAATGTATAAAAATAAATATATAAAATATATAAAAAAAAAAAGTTAGCAGCTACAGTATTTGTGGCTGCTGACTTTTAATTTTTTTTTGAGGGAGACAGGAGCGCAGTGGAGCTCAGTGGAACTATTCACACAAAAACATTTGTTTATAGAGCAGTTTCCAAAAAAAATAAGAACTATAGCAATGAACAATGTCACATGTAGAATGAATGCACTGGACATCTGTTTTTATGCATACATATACTTACAAACTGTAGGAATTATTTTCTCTACTAAATAAATTCTTACAGAAAACGTTCATTCAAACAGGATCAAAATGCATCAAACATAGTCCACAACATAGCATATACACTTACTAAAATTACATTGTTTTTAAACTCTAAAGTATGAATAAGCACCTATCTACTCACATATAATGAAGATCTATTATAGTATGTATTTCACCACACAGAGAGCTGCAAAATTTTACATTTTTTACATTTTGCATAGAATCTCAGCATTAAGTTCAGCTCTCATTGTGGGTACTACCATCATTTAGTATAGAACTAGGGGTCCCCGCCTAGTGCCCACTGTCCTCCTAAAATAATGCTGCTGTACAAGTGTGCACCTGGGCTCCTTCAGGAAGTTGAAAATTAGCAGACTTACTGGTCAGATCACCAGATGAAAATAAAGGTAAAAGCCTAAAAAAAACAAATTTGGCAACCACATCTAAGAATTAGTAAGCTGCAATAACTTGGGGGCTTAATACCACTTTAACACACACATAGGGATCCCTATTTTCAAAAAATTAGTTATCTTCAGCTGTGTCCAATATCATTTGAAAACAGCAGTTACATAGCTGATAAAGAACCCTATCTAAAGCTAACGCGTTGTGAATTGAGCCTATCATGTGTTGTGCTTTATAAATAAACCATTTCATTGGCCTAGGGCTATGCTTAGACAACAGGAGTTATAGAAGATCATTGAAGGGTCAGTAAGAACATAACAGCCTATATACCCACATCTAATGAGATCTTACTGTTAAGTAACCTTGTTATAGTATTTATACATTTTTATAGATATGTATAAACTTATGAATTCAAGTAGATTCTTTTTAAAATGTATTCCTAGTTGATATACGTTATACAGTTGCTAGGTGTTCTTTTCTTTTTTTTTTTTTCTTTAAATCATAATTTACAAAATAAAGCTACAAGCTTGCAAATTGTAGCCTGTGGGAGTGCTGGAAGACAAAGTGTACCTCTTGTCAATTTCACAGCAAAATGGCCATTTGCAAGGCCTGATCCATCACTCTATATATCACAAACACACAGGCTTTTTATGTTCCAGGCGCACAAAGTGATGCATACGTTTTTCAAGAACCGAGTGCAGATGCAATTTTAAGAACAAGACACAATGATCTGTCACAAAAATGCTATCAATGCCCTTTGCCACATTTCATATGGGAACGATATTGGCATCTGAAGGACTGAACGACTTTAATGTTGTTGTACGGAAGTCTAATGTATGGTTTTATTACAGTAAAATGTCAGCTATCATTCATAGTATTTCATTTTTTTTTCAAAGCAATTTGTCCTACCTTCATAAAGCCAGTCGCTCAGCCCATTAAAAATGACTCCTTCTTTCCCAGTAGAGACCAGGCGGATGGGTCGGCTGTCTGCGTTCATTTTATAGAAGATGTTGTTTTCAAATATAAAAATCTATAATGTAAGAAAAAAAATAAGACGGTCAGCTGGTAAGATCTTGTTTACATGCTAATCTTCAGAGATATAGAGTAAAAGCTTTAAAAGGTGGATGTTAAAGTAGAAGTCCGGTCAAGGGCTAACTAAGCTTAAACCTACTTCCACCCCCATTCTAAGCTCTATGCTAACTACCCTAAAGAAAGATGTGTATACTTACCTAACCTAAGGGTGCTCTAGTCCAGTATCTGATTGGGTCACCGCCACCGGCTTCAGTGTAGAAGAGGGGCAGCCAACAACAGTTGCTGCTCCCTCCTTTCCCCTCAAGCTGGCTGCTGGGGAGATCATGTGACCAGACCAGAGTGCCCTTAGATTAGGTAAGTATACACATCTTTCCTGTACACAGTAGTTAGCATAGGGCTTAGAATGGTGGTGTGAGTAGGTTTAATCTTTATCTTTTGACTGGATGTCTACTTTAAAGTTACCAGGCAATGCTTGGTGTGCGATAGTGCAAGCTGCTCCTGACATCTGCATGCAGGGTTACTTTTTGTGCAAAGAACCTGGCTTACCTTAAAAATCAGATTCTATATTCTTAAAATGGGACCAGGTCTGTTGCTCGTATCCCTGTGAGCCACACCTTCCTGTCTTACTTACTAACTATTAGCTGCACTCTTTGGCAACCTTCCAGGGCATTTTTTTTTATTTAAAGAAAATGACAGTACAGAAAATTGCAGGGTTGTACAATTGAGAAGACATTTTATCACTCAAGTCAAATTTGTATGATGATAAAGTAATTCAATTCTGTTATTTTAGTCTCACCTTTATATCTAATACATATCTTTCATTAAGTTCTCCGCATAATAGATTTTGGTTACCGTAATTTCCTAGAACCTTTTTAACACAGAAGATCTCTTAAAATAATTTTTATTTTTATAATTTTTATCTCGGGCAATGCCTGCTAAATTACTACATCTACAACTACTGGTAGATTAGCTTGATCAGTAAGTTTTGAATTCTGTTCAGTAATAATTACAAAATGAAAGAAATTATGATAAAGGTCAGAAAAAAGCACAGTGAAAATTGTAGTGACTCTTTTCATTGGTGTTTAGTGGAGAAAGGACCCCTTGCATTTGGTGTCAAAGGATAAGAACCTGCTTTAATGGCGGCCAATGTAGAAGTCCTTTAGACTTAAGGTCAGTAGACAAATTGCTTCCTTAAGTTAGAAACACAGGTATGTTAGTGTTACAAGAAAAAAACAGACACCAGACACCACAACACCAAGCCTATTGTGCACAACCGCTTGGCTCAACATCCTTGTAAGGTACAGGTCCTAGAAAGGAGCATGTCCAACTCCACAGAAATGCCAATGTAAAAAGACCAAGGCCACACTCTGATGACATCAACCATGTAATTTATTCTGAATTCCTTGGCCACGCCCCTGTGCTGCATTTCACCAATCTGAGAATGCATAACTCCTCCCAAGAGCCAACCCACTGCTTGCATCAGGGCTGAGGACTGTTGAGTAAAGTACTGAGGCAGACTACTGTGATGCTTTCAGCACCCTCCTACCAGTTTGTTAGAATATTATTCCAAATTTATAATTCGGCACTTATAGGTGTCATATTATATTCATGTCAAGCTTGCAAAATATATTTGGTTTTATGATTAATCATAATATTAATACAGTATGTGTGAATGACCTTGATCAGATCTTTGGTCAAATAGACCTTCAGCTAAAGCTGAGTCAGTAATATGCTAGATATTTCTGGTGTATGTGCTTGTTTGAGAATGACATATAAGTCATCTGGTATAGAATGTCGTGGGAAGTCAAGAATAGACAGGATCTATGTAATTAAAGGAATCATACATATATTTGTGTATGCTGTTGGGATTAGTGTAATCTGGATTATAACTATCAATGTTTGAATGTATTTACTTAACCACTTAAGGACCGAGCCTCTTTCTGAGATTTGTTGTTTACAAGTTAAAAACAGTTTTTTTTTGCTAGAAAATTACTTAGAAACCCCAATCATTATATATATTTTTTTCTAACACCCTAGAGAATAAAATGGCGGTTGTTGCAATACTTTCTGTCACACCGTATTTGCGCAGCAGTCTCACAAGCGCACTTTTTTTGGAAAAATTACACTTTTTTTAATTAAAAAATAGGATAACAGTAAAGTTAGCCCAATTTTTTTATATTGTGAAAGATAATGTTATGCTGAGTAAATTGATACCCAAAAAGTCACGCTTCAAAATTGCGCCCGCTCGTGCAATGGCAATAAAATTTTAACCTTAAAATCTCTATAGGCGACATTTAAAAAATTCTACAGGTTGCATGTTTTGAGTTACAGAGGAGGTCTAGGGCTAGAATGATTGCACTCGCTCTACTGATCGCGGCAATACCTCACGTGTGTGGTTTGAACACTGTTTTCAAATGTGGGCGCTACTCACGTATGCTTTCGCTTCTGCATACGAGCTCGGCGAGGCGGGGCATGGTTAAATTTTTTTTCTTATTTATTTTACCTTTTATTTTTTATTTTTATACTGATCTTTTTTTTAAAGAAATGTGTCACTTTTATTCCTATTACAAGGAATGTAAACATCCCTTGTAATAGAAAAAAAAGCATGACAGGATCTCTTAAATATGAGATCTGGGGTCAAAAAGACCCCAGATCTCATATTTACACTAAAATGCAATAAATAAAAAAAAATGGCCCTTTAAAAGCTATGGACGGAAGTGACGTTTTGACATTGTTTCCGCCCTGCAATGATATGGAGATGGGTGGGGGCCATCTTCCCCTCACTAGTCTCCATATCAGGCTAGAGAGAGGGTCTGATCACCTCAGCCGCTACCGACAGCTCCGGTAAGTGGCAGAGGGCACCGGAGTGCGGTGGGAGGGGCCCTCTCCCACCGCTGATAAAAGTGATCTTGCGGCGAATCCACCACAGAGACCACTTTTACCTTGAAGCGGACCGTCTGCTGAAGAAGAGGATACCGGGGTTATGGCAGCTAGCTGCTGCATTAACAACACTATTCCTCTTCAAAGTACCGATGTGTAACGACAGTGGGCGGTCCGGAAGTGGTTAATGTTGTTTAAGTTGGTAATATGTGTTACTTTAGTAGACTTTATATAACATGATCAGCACATTACAAAACAAGAATAGTGTTACATGTGGGCTTGTCAATCAAAGTCCATTTATGACTCTGAATTAGTACTTCCTCTTGTATAGCATATTGCTGAAGTTAAAATTAATGCGTGCCATACAAGGTTCTGAGATTTGTGAAGTTATGACGTCCACATATAACATATAAAGCCAAGACTTCGATATTTGAGGACACACACACAGGGAAGGCTGACCAATCTTCAGTCAATTCCACATACGGAGTCTATTCATATACCCTTTGACAAATTGTAACAGCTGTCTTCTCTCTGGAACGAAAGACAACGTCATTTCCTGTTTCTTCTTGGTCACGCGAGACAGCATGGAGACAGAAGGCACTGTCATGAGGCACACATGCTTCCATAAGCTTATTACAGCTTTATTACTATTTATTTTATTTTTTATATTTTTTACCTACACTGAACTGAACTGTTATACTTTTTACATTGTATTTATGATGCCAACTGTCTGACAATAAACTCACACTTTGTTTTTAGGTCAGCCTGGCTATCAATACTAATTTTCCGGAAACGCCTATAAGGTTACTAGAATATTAGATATCTTCAATATTCTTCACAGCTATGATCTACCTGCATCGCATAAAGAAGCACAGTGTCCCAATAATGAAAATGTAAACATTTTATTTTAAAATGTTATAAGAATGTTGATGGAGGGACGAGGGAGGTACCAGGAAAAGCTAAATAAAAGCAGATTAATGTTGTTTTAATTTTGTAGTGTTATCATTTTGGCACTGTTCAAAGATGCCAACCTGGCTTTCCACCACATCACATCTCTTCATCCTCGCTATGGCACTCCGCAGAGAACAATCTCCACGATTTCTAGCATAAAACTGGGATGTTCCCATATGCAGAATTGCAAAAAACATAAGCGATAAGCATTGACAATAGATGTCAGGCTGAATGATGCAGTCAACTGGTTGACCTTCTAGATTTGCTGAACGTCATTGTATCATTTTGTGACAGGTCCTTTTTAAGAATTCTTTGTAGCTCGAAAATGGACAGCTATTAAGTATACTTAACGTCTGACGTATGAACAAAATGTTAAAACTGGTTTGTCACATTTGCTATAAAGCCTGACAAACAGTGCATGGTGGCATATAAATAAGCAATTATTGCAAATTATTAGATAAAGTTTTGTGTGTTAAAAACAGCTGAAAGTAAATGCTGTGAATGACAGTAAAATAAATAAAAAAACATGCATGGGAAGTGGATTTTACACATCACTAATAATGAACAGCTGTTTTAAATGCTCAGAGATGTCAATACAGTAGAACCAATTATGGAACTATCTAGGCTGCAGGGGGTAAAAGGCTTTGGCGAAGCGTAAGCTGCAATCCGTTCAGCTACACCTCTCCACTTCCTTGTTTAGTGGGATGCTCCCCATTTACAGACCTTATAACTGGTGGGGTTCCTCAAATTGGGTACAGTTTTGAATGAATCTTGACGATTTTGGATGGTGTTTAGGCTGAGAAGATGTGATGCACAGAAATGTATTTACCTGAAATACAATCGAAGACTTCAACATAACCTACTATTAGTCACCAGTTAGAGAATATAACATTTCTTTGGCTTGTCCTTTAGTGTCCACATAATTCACTCAAGGCACTGTCACATTGACCAACTCCCTGCAGCGCCAACTTCTGAGAGCTCTGACGCCTTAATAGGTCCCTCACTGCTTTTGAACCTTTACTTTGCTTACTGAGTTTACTTGGTAGCCTCCCTTATCTGCTAAAAATGAACTTCTGCCCTTCTAAGGGCCTCTCCCATGTGACAGCAACATGGACTGATGATTGGCTGCTTAGAAAAATCACTTAGCTATTCATCTAGCAAAATTGCTAGTACATTGTTTTATGTGTGAATTGGCCATAATTGAATGACTTGTGAAACACCCCTTACTGGTAGGCATGGATGTGACTCTCTCCCTTTCCCTTACAATGTAACACTTGGGGGTGTATTTAGAAAATTGTAAAACTATTCATCCTTATTATGCCCAAGAGATGAAGCTGAAGATCATAGGAAATAAGTATTTAGTTCTAAGGATGAGCTCAGGCGTGTTCGTAAACCGCACGTGCAGAACCCACCAGGAATTCGGCACTGCGGAGCACTAATCACAAATAGTGAGACATTGTCCCGATGCGCGGCTGCAGAGATCGGGAAATGTCTCACTGCCTGTGATTAGCGCTGTGTAGTGCTGACTTCCTAACGGGCTCTGCATGTGCGGTTTGTGAACACGCCTGAGCTCATCCTTATTTAGTTCCTATGATTGCCAGCTCCATCTAGAGGCTATAATGCAGTATTTTCCCAAACCAGTATTTTTTTTTAACGAAGGAATAACATTTGACCTTTAGGGAAGGAAGAAAGTCACTGCTTTCCATACCTACAAGTAAGGGATACTTCACACAGCTTCGGCAGGTGAATGGGAGTAAAGAACAATGCAGGGAAAGTAAATAGCATGACAATGGGATGACAATTAAGCAACCTGTTACTCTGTCCTTAATTGGCAAGGTGCAGGTTTGCTTTACATAAAAGGTATCACATTCCTCAAAAAAAAATTCTGTTGATTGCTCAGCAATGAAATCTTGATTTAGAAGTGAAAGACATTTTTGGATTGCCTCAGTTTGCTCTGTAATGCCATGAACTTTCGTAACGTATCACAGACGCAAAAAGTGCCAATATTTGATATCAGCATATTGGGAATTATACCTGTTGGAGTGGCATGTGGCTGCCCATGTACCGTTGACATTTCTCCATGTGCAGGACCGAAGTGAACAATGACATCATCACAGCAGAGCCAGAGAGACCCCTGGGAGCTAACTTCATTCACCCCCTTTACTAGCTATGTCTTTCACATTTTTCCTAACAGTCTTCATGTTATTAGTTTACTAACCTCTCTGGAGAGCTGCCGGCCATTCCTAATGTCCCTTGACAGGTAGAATGTGCTAAATCAGGTCACCAGTCTTGGCCTTATGGCATTTCCCGCAGGCATCATAAAAAAAGGTCTCAGCTTTACATTAAATAAAATCTTCAAATCAGACCATCTATGTGACAGCGTGCTGATAAACAGTGAGGGAAACATGCTCCAGAAACATATATCAACTTAATGACTAATACAGCAGTGTGTATTTCCACCATGTAGCAATGTTCCAAACCACTGCATCCACAAGGCATACAGAACTGTAATACAGGCACCGCATAGAGAAGTGATTTCTATACCAATAGAACAGAAAATAGTTTTTACATACTGTACATCACACAGAACTGATCCTAGTAGGTGTAGTATGTAATTGTTCTTATACATAAATCCTGGCCAGAAATACTGTGAAGCTTTCCTGATAATAAACAAGTACTGAGAATGAAAGCAATAAACGCACAAACAATATACAGTACAGCACGTAAGTTTAGCAACCCCAGGAAATCCAAGACTGTGAAATCACATTGAACTTACATTAAAATGAACGGAAAGTAAAAGAAACTAATACCGAAGGAAACATTCCAACTGGAATTGCAGGCCTCCTCCTATCAAGTTTTTATTGTTGTCTTTGTTCTCACAGGGAAGATTCCCCTCACTTCCTGTCCTAGGGACACCAAGCTAAAGCCTGAGAGGGTGCAGGAGTCACACAAAGAGCAATAAAAGCCTGACAGAGGTTATAACCTTCCTTTTCCCATTTTTTTTAAAAATAAAAAGCAATTATTATTATTATTATATTTTATTTATTTCCAACACATTCTGCTCTTTATATCAGAAAATATTCAGAATAACATATTTACCTACATATTTAGTTAGTAGTATATAGTAGATAGTAGAAAAAATGTAGCGCATGGTCAATGTGTGTGTAATCAAAATACAAAGAGTATTCCTCAATTGTACTTCAATCAAAAAAGTGTTGGTGAATCATCAACCAAATAACATGTAATAAACACAAAGTCAATAAATAAGTGGATGAGTGAGGAATGTAATGTCCCACTGCATGGAAATATAGATATAATCCAGAAGAAGATGGTATTCCAACAGTTGGCAGAAGGTTAAATCCGCAGAGAAAAGACACATCAACCAGATGAAGAGATCATGGGCAGGGTGGTGTGTAAAAAACTCTTACCAGATCCTGTGGACTCCCTTGTCAGCGACAGGGAATCAGGTGAGCATTGTGCCGCCCAGGGCATAGGGAAGAATGTCCCAACACTCGAACCATCTGAGCTGGACTCTGCGTGGATCTCCGGGGGCCGCCAGGTAGGTCCTCGTAGTAGGTCTATTTATTGTCTTTGTCATACTGTATGTAGCTGCTCCTCTTTTTTATTTGTTAGCGCAGTGTTTTTCCACACACCTTTTCATATTTAGTTAGTAAGCTACTTCCCTGAGCATGTTCGACCACCTGCATGAGTATATGCAGGGATGCATCAGTGAATTCTTACTTTTTACTTTTGCGGCTACTTGAGCATGACTTAACCATTTGTGGACCCTGGGCGTACTACACTTGGCCTAAAAAACATATGTAAAGTAAACTAAGCATGTGTAATAAGTCCTGTCCTTCTTTCCCTTCGACATGAACCTGCCAATAATTCCTGTCAAATTGACAGTAGGGAGTTTCTGTGTAAATATAGCAACTGCAATAGCTGCTGCTGTCACATGGGTAGTCTGTCCATTTTTTGACCCATGCTTACAGTAACCAAAATGGACTATGGGTGGGAGGATGTAAGTAGATGTGCATCTGCCTTTGTCTGCCCACCTCTGGGGCAATTGGACCGAACAGAAAAAGTTTGAGTTTCGGTCCGCTTTTAATGCCTGCAGAAAGAAGAGGCCATATACCAGAGGTCTCCAAACTGCGACCCCTGGGCCACATGTGGCCCTTTGCTTGCCTATAGCCGGCCTTTGGGGCACTTTTCCTTCCACTGATACAAGGCACTATTCCACCCATTTAACACCAATGATGGGGTACTATTCCTCCCAGTGACACCAAGTATGGGGCACTATTCCTACCACTGACACCAATGGTGTAATTCTTTTTTACTCCCACTGATCATCAAGCCAATGGCATTGCTTACTTCCACCTATGCTAGGGCATTTTCTACACCCACTGGCCACAATCCGGCACCCTGAAGTTTGAAGGGCAGTAAACTGACTCATTGTTTTGAAAGTTTGGAGACCTCTGCCATATACTTACCTTTCCAACGGCCCATGCCTTGAAAAGCAAATCCAATGCTACTCCCCCAGTGGGGAAACAGCATTGTGGTGGTACACAGACCATGAAAAAGTAAATGTAATGACTCTTCATTCTGCTTTTTGTTGTTTTGCAGGATCACTTACAGTATATTTAAGTATACCGTATATACTCGAGTATAAGTCGAGTTTTTCAGCACTAAGTGGCCCCGAGATACGGGGCCCCAAAATCGGTTCGGAAAATGTCATTCTCTGCTGCAGAAGTGCTTGACATTTTCTGAACCGATTTTGGAGCCCCGTATCTCAGGGCCACTTAGTGCTAGGAACCCCAAATTTGGTGTGCCAACCCAGTGGAACTGGTACCACAACATATCCAAAGATGGAGTTTTTAGCACTAAGTGGCCCCGAGATACGGGGCCCCAAAACAGGTTCGGAAAATGTCATTCTCTGCTACAGAAAAGTGCTTGACATTTTCTGAACCGATTTTTGGGGCCCTGTATCTCGGGGCCACTTGGTGCTAGAAACCCCAGCTTTGAATATGTTATGGTGCTAGTTCCACTGGGTTTGCACACCAAATTTGGGGTTCTTAGCACTAAGTGGCCCCAAGATACGGGGCCCCAAATTCGGTCAACTGTGTCCATCTGCAGCAATGTCATTTTGGGACCCTTTGGGTTCAGAGACCCCAAATTTTGGCTGCAGCTAGGGGGCATCTAGGAAGCCTTAACTACCGAGTTTGAAGTTTGGGGGACCTATGGCTGCAAATGGGCACAGTGAGGCATGCAAATGGGCACAGTGAGGCTGCAAATGGGCATTGTTGACCCTCTTTTCCACTTATGCCGCGTACACACGGTCGGACTTTTCACCTACAAAAGTCCGACGGACGCCGCCGGACAAAGTCCGGCGGAAAGTCCGACCGTGTGTGGTCTCCATCGGACTTCCGACGGACCGTTTCGGTCGGATTTTTGCGGAAATCCGACGTACTTTAGATTTGAAGCCTGCTTCAAATCTTTACGTCGTACCTCCGCCGGACTCAGTTCCTGACGGAAAGCCCGTTCGTCTGTATGCTAGTCCGAAGGACCAGATACGACGGAGGAGCAGGTTACTGCATCTCGCGCTCGCTGCAATAGGAAAAACAAATCTTCCTATTGCGGTGAGCGCGGGGCATACCAGGCCCTTAGGTCTGGTATGGATTATAAAGGGGAACCCCTACGCCGAAAAAACGGCGTGGGGTCCCCCTAAAATCCATACCAGACCCCGATCCGAGCACGCAGCCTGGCCGGTCAGGAAAGGGGGTGGGGACGAGCGAGCGCCCCCCCCTCCTGAACCGTACCAGGCCGCATGCCCTCAACATGGGGGGTGGGTGCTTTGGGGGAGGGGGGCGCCCTGCGCCCCCCCCCAAAGCACCTTGTCCCCATGTTGATGAGGACAAGGGCCTCTTCCCGACAACCCTGGCCGTTGGTTGTCGGGGTCTGCGGGCGGGGGCTTATCGGAATCTGGGAGCCCCCTTTAATAAGGGGGCCCCCAGATCCCGGCCCCCCACCCTATGTAAATGAGTATGGGGTACATGGTACCCCTACCCATTTACCTAGGTAAAAAGTGTCAGTAATAAAACACAACACAGGTTTTTAAAATAATTTATTAAACAGCTCCGGGGGGGTCTTCTTCCGTCTTCGGGGGTCCCTCCGGTTCATCTTCTCCCGGCGTCCGGTTGGTTCTTCTCCGCTCTCCGGCCTCTTCTCCCGGTGTCCCAGGTCTTCGGCCGGCCCCTCCGCTATCTTCATGTAGCTCTATTGCCAGCGGAGGTCCGGACTTCTGGGCTTCTTGGCTTCTTGTGTTCTCTTCTCTTCTCTTCCCCCAGATGTTGACACAACGCTCTCTCCGGCTGGACTGGTCTCTGAGGGCTGCGTTGTGACTTATATAGGCGGAGACCCCGCCCCCATATGATGTCACAGTCCCTGGGCATGCTGGGACTGTGACGTTTTAGGGGGCGTGGTCGACCACGCCCCCTAAAACGTCACAGTTCCAGCATGCCCAGGGACTGTGACATCATATGGGGGCGGGGTCTCCGCCTATATAAGTCACAACGCAGCCCTCAGAGACCAGTCCAGCCGGAGAGAGCGTCGTGTCAACATCTGGGGGAAGAGAAGAGAAGAGAACACAAGAAGCCAAGAAGCCCAGAAGTCCGGACCTCCGCTGGCAATAGAGCTACCTGAAGATAGCGGAGGGGCCGGCCGAAGACCTGGGACACCGGGAGAAGAGCCCGGAGAGCGGAGAAGAACCAACCGGACGCCGGGAGAAGATGAACCGGAGGGACCCCCGAAGACGGAAGAAGACCCCCCCGGAGCTGTTTAATAAATTATTTTAAAAACCTGTGTTGTATTTTATTACTGACACTTTTTACCTAGGTAAATGGGTAGGGGTCCCATGTACCCCATACTCATTTACATAGGGTGGGGGGCCGGGATCTGGGGGCCCCCTTATTAAAGGGGGCTCCCAGATTCCGATAAGCCCCCGCCCGCAGACCCCGACAACCAACGGCCAGGGTTGTCGGGAAGAGGCCCTTGTCCTCATCAACATGGGGACAAGGTGCTTTGGGGGGGGGGCGCAGGGCGCCCCCCTCCCCCAAAGCACCCACCCCCCATGTTGAGGGCATGCGGCCTGGTACGGTTCAGGAGGGGGGGGGCGCTCGCTCGTCCCCACCCCCTTTCCTGACCGGCCAGGCTGCGTGCTCGGATCGGGGTCTGGTATGGATTTTAGGGGGACCCCACGCCGTTTTTTCGGCGTAGGGGTTCCCCTTTATAATCCATACCAGACCTAAGGGCCTGCGACGGGGCTCGCAAGGTTTCAATCTCGCCAAAAAAAGCGGCGAGATTGAATTCCTTTTCTAGTCCCGTCGTACCAAAGTTAGGTTCAAAATGAACGGACTTGTCCGTGTGTGGGAAAGTCCGTTCGTTCTGAAAGTCCAGCGGAAGTCCGTCGGGAAGACCGGATTCCGGAAAGTCCGGCCGTGTGTAGGCAAGTCCGGCCGTTCAGAAAGTCCGGCGGTAGTCCGCCGGAAGTCTGGCGGCAAGTACGTCGGACCTAGCTTTCTAGAAAGTCCGACCGTGTGTACGCGGCATTACAGTAGCTGTGCATTTCTCACCCTCGTCTTATACTCGGGTCAATAAGTTTTTCCCATTTTTTTGTGGTAAATTAGGGCCTCGACTTATACTCGGAACGACTTATACTCGAGTATATACGGTAGTTTATTTATTATTTTTTTCTTTAGTTTTGGGTAGAATCGGGATTGGCTAAAACCCCTGTCAGGTTTTACTGCTGATCTAGCGTTTTCCTAACTAATTTAACAAAAAAAATTTTCTTCTGTCTGTGTTTCTATTAAAGTGGTTGTAAAGGGGGGCGTGTCCGGATGTAGCAAGGAGCAAGACGCATTCCAGAGGAGCTCCGCCGGTCCTGGTATAATCCGGAGTAATCCTGCTATACCATAACGCCTATCGACTCTATACTGCTCCCTAAGTGAGGCCGGGCATCCTATACAGTGAGGACGGGGGTTATTGAGAGGACCGGCCATCTGACGGAGCTGAAATAGGCCCTCGGCCGGCTCCGCTTCTCTGAGGCATTCCGCCATCTTGAGGCCTACGGAGTGCTCGCGATCCCCGGCCTCGAGTACCGCGATCGGCGGGCGGCGGGCCCCCGGAGCTCTGTGCTCGGACCCATCCGGCTGTGGGAGGCGGCGGTGCCCGGAGGAGACAAGCGGGGTCAGCGATCGCGCCGCGGCGGCCTACAGACGGCCCCACAGTCCGGACGGAATCCGCCATTGTGCGGCCTGCGGAGCCACCGCGATCCCCGGCCTCGGGTGCCGCAATCGGCGGAGGGAGGACCAGCGCAAACTATACACCAGTCCCATCTAGCTCACAACAGCAGTGGGACCCGGAGGTGAAGTGAGGGGGCGCCGAATACACTATAAAGGCCCTTGGCTGGCCCCACATGCCGGTTGTCGGCCGCCATCTTGTGGATTTCAGCAGAAACAATAAGCACTGACCTGGGGTGCCGTGGTCTGCTGGAGGGGAATTGTCACCCGGCCTGGGACTTATATATAAAAGGGGACTACTTCTAAAGGCTATCGGAGGAACCGCAAAGACCCCCCCTCCGACTTGCGACCTAAAGGACAGATTACAGCTCTTATCATAAGGTACTGTTGTTGGGGGAGTCATATAGCAGCAGTTTTTAAAGCCTGAGCTCTTGCTGCGCCCGATCCAATACTATAGATTATCCCGTCCAGCAGTGGTGGGCATCTGGGCATGAGAAGAGGCAGATCTAGCTCCGCGAAGACAGGTGGGCATACCCCTAAAGCTTCCTCACAGCGGAAGCCACAGGCCCCTGTGGGCCTGACCAACTACACAAACATGGCATCTCAGACCATCCATACGGATCCAGGCTCGGAGGAGGATCGTTTCCAAGCTCTAATGCTGGCTATTTCTGGATGCCAGAACACCTTGACAGCCAAAATTGACACCCTGCAGATGGACTTTGGGCTCATGCGCAGGGATATGGACAAGATGCGGGATCGCATGAATGAAGCAGAGCGACGAATCGGCGACTCGGAGGATACTGTTCAAGACAATCGGGCCGCTATCCATACCCTACAAGCCAAGGTAAAGATACTCGAATCGCGGGCTGAGGACAGTGAGAACCGTAGTCGCAGAAACAATCTGAGGCTGGTGGGCCTCCCGGAGGGAGCTGAAGGTCGGGATCCTACGGCCTTCACAGAAACCCTGCTCCGCACCTTACTCCCACAAGCCCCGTTCTCCCCACATTTTGTGGTGGAACGAGCGCACAGGATGCCCCCGGTGCGGGGCCCACCTGGAGCCCCACCACGTACCTTCATCTTCCGGTTATTGAATTTCCGCGACAGAGACTTGGCCCTCAGGGAGGCCCGGAAGGTCCCGGAGCTTCGCTTCGAAAACACCAAAATCATGATGTTTCCAGACTACTCTGTCGATACCCAGCGGCTTCGCAGAACATTCGACCACGTCAAGGCACAGCTCCGCCTGAAAGGGCTAAAGTACAGCATGATGTTCCCGGCTCGCCTCAGAGTGATTGATGGAGAATCCTCTCGATACTTCACTTCGCCGGAAGAGGCCTCCCGTTGGATGGATACCCTACCCCAAGATCGAAGGGGACGGGAGTAGAAAATACAGAAGTGCTTGTGTAGGTGCCCAAAGAGGTTTCCTAGTGCCTTAGAAGTGACTTTCTCAGACACAAATAACTGTCACCTTCAACACTTACCAAGAGGATCGTTTTTGCTCATGTGGTTCCCCATACCGTCTTAATGCCGCCCCCCCCCCCCCCCCCCCCCGTTAACGGTTCCTGTTCACTAAAATGTGCCTGTTGGGGATGGAGGGGTTGGGGTGATGGATGGCCCCCCTTATTGGTTTTCCCTCTCCTTTTACCAATGAAATCTACATGGCGGAGTTACCCTTTACCCCCTTCAAGTATGTAGACACTATAACAGAACTGCCACACTATATTTTTTTGTCTGAAGGGACTGATGACCGATTGAGGAGAGCAGCACTCCCCAGGGCCTCCTAAAAAGGTATATGGGGGATTATAGGTCACAGATATGACCAAAGTATGTGCCCCTAGCTCCGGCTGGGTGTTTTTTTTTTTTTTTTTGTTCTTATTACGTTTACTTCTATTAGATTAAAGCTTGCATGGATCTCTACTATGGTGCTTTTATCCTCAGGATACGGACGGATGTCTCTGGACTGCACCGAACTCTGACCGCCCCTGTGTTGTTTGGTGTTGTTCTGGGAGTTGTCTCACTGCCTTATAGGAGACTTACCTAGAAATTAATGGGTTCTGTTTGGGGTTCAGGCACGCCGAGTTCCACAACGGTTGTGCGGGGTGGGAGGGGCTTGGGTTTTTGTTATTTTTTGTTTTGCAGTGTTACCTTATACTACATGAGACAGATGAGTGACAATGTATGTTATACGAGGGTGCTGTGGATTTGGGCCCTGCCACCGCTCTGCCTAGATCCGTGGCGGACCCATGTGTACAGTGAATCGATGATGGTGTCGGCCTTTCAGGGTCCAGCTAACTGTAATTTGATCCTTACATTTCTCTATTCTCCCTTGCTATGGCCCCCTTGAGAATTCTTTCCTGGAATGTCCGGGGTCTTGGCGATAAAATAAAGCGCTCCCTAGTGTTCGAATATCTTAAGAGATATAACCCCCACATCTGCATATTGCAAGAAACGCATCTAGTGGGAAGTAAAATAATGAGCCTCAAACGCCCTTGGGTTGGGCGACATTTTCATGCCACTCACTCTGGATACTCCCGTGGAGTTAGTATTTTGATCCATAAGTCCCTCCAATTCGAGTTGCTGGATGTTAAGCTGGACCCTGGGGGTAGATACGTACTTGTTCATGCACTAGTTGACACGGTTGAGATGGTGATTGTGGGCATTTATTTACCACCCCCGGCTGACATTTCCCTTCTACATAGCCTTACCCCCCTCCTAGCTCAATACCCTACAGATAATGTCCTTCTGGCAGGGGATTTCAATATAGCACCAGATCCGTCCCGGGACAGACTCACACCTGACCCAGCCACGGACTCTTCCCTATCCAGATGGGCGGGTATCTTTGGTTTTGAGGATGTGTGGAGATGGAAGCACCCTCATGAACGCTCATATACGTGCTGCTCCCTTTCACACAATACGCTATCTCGCATTGATCTCATCTACGCCAGTGGCAGTCTTCTGCCCAGGCTTAGGGAGATCAAGATCCTCCCCAGAGGAATATCGGACCATTCACCGATGCTCTGTGTTATACAGGCTGTGACACCCCCTGCTGACAGAATCTGGCGTTTGTCTAGATTTTGGATAAATCACCCGACTATAGAGTTTGAGATGGCCACCTTGATTAGACAATATTGGTTGATAAATGCTGGCTCTACTACACCGGGTAATGACTGGGACGCATTCAAGGCCTATATCAGGGGATGTTACATGTCTTCCATAGCTAGGGAGCGTAAAAATAACCAGATTACCCTGGAGGAAGCGGAGGCCAGGGCTCAGACTCTTGAGTCTGACTTTGCCCTTACAGCTAACCCCATTACAGGACAAGATATGAAGGCAGCTTATAGGGAGGTTTTGCTTCTTAGGGTGGCCAAGGTCAATAACCGACAATTGGTACAATCACAAAAAATCTTTGAACAGGGGGAGAAGACAGGGAGACTGTTAGCCTGGCTAGCCAAAGAACAATCCACGACCCCCACTATAGCGAGAATCGAGGCGTCAGACGGAACGGTAAAGACAGACCCATTAGACATAAACAAATGCTTTACGGAATTCTACTCCGATCTGTACTCATCGAGAGCAAGATACACTGTAGAAGAGCTCTCTGGATTCTTAGATGAAGTGGAGTTCCCTACTCTTACCCCGGAGGCAAGGCAGTCCCTAGATAGCCCGATCACAATAGAAGAGGTCCAAATAGCCTTGGGTTCTTTGCAATCAGGTAAGACTCCTGGAGCGGATGGATTCCCTCCTGAGTTCTATCAGCAATATACTGAGGAAATGGCCCCAAAAATACACAACATGTTGGTTAAGACGCTAAGGGAGGGAGTCCTCCCCCCTTCTATGGCACAAGCAATAATAGTCGTGGTGCCCAAACCAGGGAAGGACCCCCAATTATGCTCGTCCTATAGGCCCATCTCCCTATTGAATTCTGATGCAAAGGTTTTGACCAAAATCCTAGCTAGACGTCTCAATGAGGTAATACTGTCATTAGTGCATGAAGATCAATCGGGGTTCATGCCGGGCAAAGGTACGGACATTAATCTGCGGAGACTGTGTGCGGTCTTGGCCTCGGGGGTTGGAGATGTTGACCAAGTGGTAGTGGCCTCCCTGGATGCGGAAAAAGCTTTCGATTCCGTGGAATGGAACTATCTATGGGAGGTCCTCCGCAGATTTGGCTTTGGTCCCGTCTTCATCTCCTGGGTTGAGGCGGTGTACAGATCCCCGATGGCCATGGTGCGCACTGGAACGGTCCTCTCGCCGTCCTTTCCCCTTTGTAGGGGAACGAGACAGGGCTGCCCATTATCCCCGGGGCTATTTGCGCTCGCGATAGAACCCATGGCTATCCTTATAAGGTCCAACTCACGAATACAAGGAATTACTATAGGCCCACTACAAGAAAAGGTATCATTATATGCGGATGACACACTCTTATACCTTAAGGATGATGGACAATCATTGACACAAGCGCTTCAGGTTATAGATAGATACGGGCGATATTCCGGAATATGTATCAACTGGGGAAAGTCAGTATTGTTCCCACTGCACTCTGGGGTTGCTCCTTTGCATTTGGACGCACAGCTTCGCCGGGTATCACAGTTCAGATACCTCGGCGTAGAGATACATAGAGACCTTCGACAATACATTGGCCTGAATCTGGCCCCGGTGATGGCTCGGGTGACCCACCAATTCTCCACGTGGAAGTCTCTTCCCCTTAGTCCAGTGGGACGCGTAAATTTAATTAAGATGTCCATCCTGCCCAAATTCACCTACTTATTTAGGCAAACTCCTGTCCCTATACCTATTTCCTTTTTTAACAAATTGGATAACTTGGTCATATCCTTTGTATGGAATGGAAAGGCCCCTAGAATCGCAAAAACAACCTTACAATTACCGGTTACATTGGGAGGCCTGGCACTCCCATGTTTCCAAAAATATTACTGGGCGGCAGTCCTGGTGACATTAAAGTGGTGGTTGGCGGAGGAGCCCTCTAACCCGGCATCTGCTGTGGAGGCCGCATTGCTTGGTTCCTACTCGGAGCTACGAAATCTTATACACAGAGGGCCCCGCTCCAATCCAAAGATGTCTGTGCCCATGAAAACAACCATTAAGATATGGGATACGGTGAACAAGAAGTTAGGGAAGCAAGATACGTGGTCCCCTGTGACACCACTTTGGGGTAATCCACGGTTGAATCATTTTCAATCGATACCAGATCCCGTCATATGGGCTAGATACGGAATAGTTGCCCTGAGTGATATTGTATCGCAGGGACAACTGATAACATTTGATGATCTGAAGAGTAGAAAGGGCCTCCCAAACCAGATGTTTTTTAGATTCCTTCAGATAAGACATGCTTTTCGCTCCCAGTTTCCTGGTCCGGTGATCTTACAGATGTCAGATCTGGAAACTGAACTCCGCGCACCCGAAGGCACTAGACTGTTGTCGACTATTTATAATAAACTTGCCCTCTTGGACACATCTAGAGTCTCGCAATTGATGTCAACCTGGCAGCGAGACATTCCTGACCTGACTAATGAGGACTGGGAAGAGGGGGTGCAACAATACCTAACTCTGGCCATCTCCTCTAGGGATAGATTTACCCAGTTAAAGTTTCTGCATCAGGCTTATTACTCCCCATCACGCCTTGCTAAAATTTACACAAATAGAGCTGCCACCTGTCCTAGGTGTGGCTCAGACGATGCTGATTTTTTCCATACGGTGTGGACATGCCCAAGGATAGTGTTTTTTTGGAAGTCAGTTCTGGATGATATTAACTCGGTGGGAAAAATCAGGGTCCCCTACAGTCCTATCCCCCTCTTGTTGGGCATATGTGACTCTCTTGAGGCCCCCAAAAGGAAAAAAATATTTGTTTTTTACACAGCAATGTATGCCAGAAAGGCGATTCTCCTCAAATGGAACCAGCCTCGACCACCCACTAAACAACTATGGCTCTCTCTCATCAATGCAGCCCTACCCCTATATAAGTTAACATATTTGGGGAGGAACTGCCCGAAGAAATTTGATCGGATCTGGGCGGCTTGGGTGGAGGCCAAACACCTGACCATTCCATAGATAAAATAAGTACCCTACCTTATACTCTTGGCTATCCATTCATCCCTACTTCCTCTAATTTTGCTCCGGACATGGTCCGCCCGGTACATAGGTAGTATATAAATAGGGTTGGGAGACCCTTGTCGGGCTCCCCCCCCCCCCCCCCCCCGGGCCTCTCCCCCCCCCCCCCCCCTCAAGGGGTCTTTTATAGCAACTACGATTAGGAGTTTTAACAGTTTACTTCCGCCACTAAGTGTGAGATTGAATTATACTGTCTTCACTGTACCTATTGATTTGACATACTATGGATGATCATTGTACATTATCTGTCTTAAGCTAATGTAACTTGTTTTTTATTTTTGTTTGTTCAGAACAAATAAATAAACTTTATGTTAAAAAAAAGTGGTTGTAAAGACCACAGTTTTTTTTACCTTAATACATTCTTTGAATTAAAAGCTACGTTCACCTTTTTTTTTTTTTTTTTCTAAATTCCAGCTCCCCTATGTATCAATATAGTATTTATGTACTTTTCTTGCAAAAATATCAAAGCTTTCCAGAAAGTCTACAGACACATACCTTACTGTCCTTCCTCCATGATTCCAAACGTATTTATTGCTTCTGTCTTACATCCTTACAGACTGTAGGTTATGACACAGGGAGGAGTTGACCAGCTGACCTCATTAGCACACATCCTGCATCATCCACCCTCCCACTCCCAGATGCACATTTTTTTAATGAAATGCAATCAATCAGTGATCACCCTTCTCACTAAATACACAATCAGATTGCACAGTGTATGGCCATCTTTATACAAGTACATAGGAGGGAGTGGGCAGAAACACTCAGCTGTCAAGCCCCGTTCACATCTCTGCATAGCGGGAACTCACATTCCCACATGCATTTTTTTTTTTTTAAGTGAGGTGGGGAGATGTTTTGGAGCATTTTCACTCATCACACATAAGGCAGCCCATCCACCTGAATGTGCTGCCCTACACACAGCAATCGCCCCAAAGAAGCTTCAGAACTTTTTTTAGAGTGGAGCTTGGTGCCTTTTTTACTGCGATTTTTGGTGCAACACATTTCTGAAATGCAAGGAAATACAGAAATGTGAATGGAGCCCCATTGTTCTTGTGTTATCGCACCAATTTCACTTTCAGGCCCCATTCACATCTAGCATAATGGGAGCGCACATTTTGTGTCTTGATTTTCCTGTGCCACGCATAGGGCAGCCTGCTGATTTAAATGGGCTGTGCTATATGTGGCTTATGGGACATGCTAGCATTTTGAGGGCTGCATGTTTTTTACTGTGCGTTTTGCAGCATTTGTCATTCGTAGATAGGTGTTTCCTCCAATTATATACATTTGGTAAATCTAAAGAAGATTGTACAATCAGATTGTATAGTGTATGGCCACCTTTATACACCTAAAATTACTAGTTGCGCTTTTAGTGCCATTAATTGGTAACGGCACACCAAACACAGAAGCAAACACACATTTTGCCATGTGAAAAAACGAGGGGCAAATGCTGCAAAACACACAGTAAAAAACATGCAACCCACAAAATGCCAACATGTCCCATAAGCCAAATATAGCACAGCCCATTTACATCAGAAGGCTGCCCTATGCATGTCACAGGAAAAACGAGCCACAAAACGTTCGCTCCCACTATGCTAGATGTGAATGGGGCCTACAAGTGAACTTGGTGTGATAACACAAGAACAATTAGGCTTCATTCACATCTGGGCGTTTCCTTGTATTTCAGAACTGCACTGCACCAAAAATCGCAGTTAAAAACGCACCAAGCTCCACTCTAAAAAAAAGTGTGATGTGTTAAAATGCTCCAAAACATCTCCCCACCTCACTAAAAAAAAAAAACACATGTGGGAATGCGAGTTCCCGCTATGCAGAGATGTGAACAGAGCTTGACAGCTGAGTGTTTCTGCCCAATCCCTCCTATGTACTTGTATAAAGATGGCCATACACTATGCAATCTGATTGTGTATTTAGTGAGAAGGGTGATCACTGATTGATTGCATTTCATTTAAAAATGTGCAGCTGGGAGTGGGAAGGTGGATAATGCAGGGTGTGTGCTAATGAGATCAGCTGGTCAACTCCTTCCAGTGTCATAACCTACAGTCTGTAAGGATGTAAGACAGAAGCAATAGATACGTTTGGAATCATGGATGGAGGACAGTAAGGTACGTGTCTGTAGATTTTATGGAAAGATTTGATATTTTTGCAAAAAAACATGAATGCTATGTTGGTGCATAGGGGAGCTAGAATTTAGAAGAAAAAAAAGGTGAACTTAGCCTTTAAGGTAAAAAACCTTCAGCTCTTCTCCCCCCTCTCTGTGCTCTCACAAGCTTGGCTGAGAGCAGCGGGAGCCATTGGCTCCTGCGGCTACCAGACAAATCATGAATGGAGGGAGCAGGGGTGAGGCCAAGCAATGCTGTATGTGTCTATAGATAAACACAGCCCCCACATCTGCCACCATAGCAATTGGCTTGCTATGGGGGCAGAGCCAGAAAATGAGGAGCCAAAAGCGCTGGTGGGGGATCCTAGAAGAGGAGGTTTAGGGGATGCTCTGTGCAAAACCATTGTGCAGAGCAGGTAAGTATAATATATTTGTTATTTTTAAAAAAATGTGAGCCTTTATAATTATTTTAAGTAGAGTTCTGGGAGATCAGAGGACTGGGAAAATAAATCTCCTTTCTCCCCTTAGACACAAAAGAGCAGGTATCCCTTGCAGTGCAGGCACAGCCCCACTACATGGAAAACTTGTTTTTATTGCTCTGAGATGGGCTTTAAAGTTTTGTCAATTGAGCTTTATTTCTCCCACCCACATTCTAAACTTAATCTATCTGGCCCTGTAAAGAAAAGATGGCTATAATTACCCATTTTAATGCCTGGGAAGGGATGCCACCCATAGACTTACTATGGGGCTTCTGTTATCGACTGCCTCCCCTACACACTGAAGCCGCCACTGACAGCTCATCCTAGGACTGGACTGGAGATGCTACAAAATAGGTAATTATAGTCAACTTTTCTTTACAAGGCTAGATAGATTAGACTTAGAATGTGGGTAGAAGTAGATTTAGAGTTGAGTAAGGTTTTGCCTTTACTTCCACTTTAAGTGAAGGAATCTCTCCAACAAAGTCTCTGACGACAATAAAACATAACAGGAGGCCTAATCCTTCCCCGCTCTTTCCCAAACAAAAAAAAGTTTAGGGGAAAGATATACTTTAAGTAAATCAGTTCTTATATCTCAGTTCATAAGTGTCGAGAAAAAGAGCATTTAGGAAATATAATTTTTAATTGATTCGTTTAAAATCTCTTATTTAGTTTACTGCTTGAAAAACATGGTATTTGCATTGATTTTTGTGAACAGAAGTAAATCTCAATTCACAAAGCTTTAACCTCCCAGGCGGTATTCCCGAGTGTGGCTCGGGGTTAAAATTCAGGACCATTAGCGGTAACCCCGAGCCACACTCGGGATTGCATCGCAGGATCCTGGTGCCTCCTTACTTACCTTGTCCCCGGGATCCTGCGATGTCCCCCGCAGTGTCCGAGGGCTCTGTCCTCCTCCGAAGCCTCTCCGTGCCAGGCTCCATTCCCTGCGAGCGTCGCGACGCACAGGGGCGGAGCCTGGCGGCAAATTCAAAAAATGTAAAAAGCATAACACATACAGTACTGTAATCTTACAGATTACAGTACTGTATGAAATCATTTCACATCCCATTTGTCCCCAGTGCTCTGGCCCATGCCCTGCATGCAGTTTTATATTGCATATACTGTTCTTTCTGCCTGGAAACTGGAGATTGTCCATAGCAACCAAAAAGTGTCCCTTTACGTCAAAAATGGCTTTAGACCAGCTAGAAAACAGCGATAGTAAATTAGAACACTTGCAGAATCGAGAGATAGTGAATCGTGTGGAAATTTATGTTATTACTATTTATTTTTATTTTTTTTAATTATTATTTTTTTTTTATTATATTATAATTTATGTTTTTGTGTTTCAAACTTTATCATACCCGGGATATCTACTAGACTCTTGTTTGGACAGATTTAAGTGTGTTATTGTTAAGAATTACAGACCTACAATATAAAACGCCAAATTTCCATGCAAAATAATTGTACCGCTTTCAGCACCTAAAATCAGAAAGAATCATACCGCCAGGGAGGTTAAAGCCCATCTCTGGGCAAAAAAAAGTTTTTGCATGCAGTGGGACTGTGCCTGCACTGCACGGGTTAACTGCTTGTTTTTGTCTAAGGGGAGAAGAAAGGAGATTTACTTACCTAATCTTCTGATCCAGAGGCATAACTAAAACCTTCAGGGCCCTGGTGCAAGAAACCATGAAGGACCCCCCTTAACCCCCGGCCGGGGGCCCTTTCCCTTCGAGCCTGGTGGCGGAACACCAGGGCCCGGTTGCAAGTGCGACCTTTGTGACCCTGGTAGTTCTGCCACTGGTGTCAGTTGGTTTTTATTTTTGTTATTTTATCATTTTATTTTTTACTATTTTATTTTTATTTTTTTACTGTTTTCTTTTTTACTATTTAAAAAAAAAAATTCAGGACCCCCTTTGGGACCGATCACATACCTAAAACATGATCCGGCACTTCCAGGTAAGGGGAAGGGCAAAAAATTGCCTAATTCTTCTGGAGGGCAAGTGGTCAATGGACTTCATTACCAAATCTCTGATATAAATAGCAATTACAAATGCTACTAAACCTGGTACACACTAAGTTTATTTCGTTTAACTCAGCAGGCTGCAACCATTAGCTGCCAGCACTGATCGGATGCCGATCAGATGCTGGTTTTCCAGGGACAGGGAGCTGTACGCATAGGCCAAAAGTCGACCGGTTCCTGGCAAACCAACCATTTTTGGACAATATTCAGCCCATGTGTACTCGACATTAGTTCAAGCACTTTCATCTATAGGTCAACAGTGCCATAGAGAGTCATTAAGAGTTGAAGAACACCTGCACTCTGGAAATATGGAGGCTATCTGTGCTGACTTCCTCTTCTGAGAATACTAGTCTCCTGGCTGTCATGCTGGCTTAAATACTTTCTGACACTGACCAAAAACCAGTAGGCAGTGAGAAGCTCTGACTTCATCCTGATTGCATGCTTTTCCCAGGTCAGTGTGGCAGAGAGTGAAACGCGTTTTTGCGATTGCGTGTTTTGTGAGCAATGCAACTTATGTGCATTAGAACTCTGCAGTGTTAAACATTTTAAATGCAACCCAAGAGCACTCTGCAGCTCTGATGCACTTGCATTGCAGAACACCAAAACACACAATAATGCACTACCATGTGCCGAGATGTGCTGCGATGGTAGAAAATGCTGCATGTCCAGTCTGTTGCTGTGTGCTGGCAGCCCATTTGTTCAATGAACACATGACACAACACATGTTAATCTCCCTGGCGGTATGATTCTGTCTGGAATTTTGTGCTGAAAGCGGTACAATTATTTTGCATGGAAATTTGATGCTATGTATTATAGGCCTGCAATTCTTAGTAATTACTTACTTAAACCTGACCAAACAAGACTCTAGTAGACATCCCAGATGTGATAAAGTTTGAAATACAAAATCATGATTTTACATTTTTAAATAATATAATTTTATTCAATAATGTAATACAAACTAAAGAAATTTGTCAGACAAATAAAATTCAATAAACATCTGAGTGTGATAAATTTTGAAGCAAGGTACAGCATACAGTCCGACGTCACAATTCGGACAATAGAACCTGCTTTCTTTTCGGATTTTTTTTCCCTTGTCATCTCTGTTTGAACAGCAAACCACGCACATCCTGGTAGGTGCTGCCTTTTTTGCGGTTGGCGGTATATAGTCCATAAAGTGACGACCTGTTAGGCGTTCTGGGTTGGCAACACCAACAGCACGTCGTCCAGGTCTGTTCGCATCTACTGATGGCATCTGGTGTTTGACAAAAATCTGCTCAGCAACCTCCCAGGTAAAATCTGAATGAACAAGAGGCCTGTCACTCCCTGCTCGGTACAAGATGTACGCATTCCAAAGACATTGTTCCAGAAGATGCCTGAAAATCTTTTTGTAATATTTTTTCTGCTGTTTCCGCATAGTCGGATAAAAGGTCATTGCCTGATCGGCTCGGTCGACACCTCCCATAGTGCAATTATAGTCTATCACGACTTGCGGCTTCAGCACATCTTTCCCATCTTTTGTGTGGACCGTAGCAGTGGAGGTATTGTGCACAGTGCTCATGAGACACACGTCCTTCTTGTCTCGCCAACGTATTGCCATCATCTTACCCTTCTGCCAGGCAACCATTTCTCCGTTTTTTTCTTGCCAAACATAGATGGCATGTCACGTCTGTTAGGCCTAACTGTACCATAGGCATCAGTCTTGTTTTGGATCAAAACCTCAAACAGTTCCGGCGACGTATAGAAATTGTCCATGGTCACACAACATCCCTGGTTCAGTAATGGCTCCAGCAGTGTAAGGACAGATGATGTGGCCATGCCATAGTTGCTGTACCTGGGGTTGAACTTCGTGCCTTTACCGGTGTAAATGACTGAGTTCCATATGTACCCAGTGGATGACTCGCAGAGTATGTATGATTTGATGCCAAACCGCGCTCTTTTGGATGCAATATACTGGATCCAGCTTAGGCGTCCCTTGTAGGCCATCAAACTCTCATCCACGCTGACGCCCAGAACGTCCCTTTCTGGCACGTAATCCCGCTGGAAATTGTTCCCAATAATTTGGCATACCTCCCAGATTTTTTTTAGCTTGGGCGCAGGATGCGTGGCCTCATCAAACTCTTCATTGTTAGTGAAGTGGAAATATTTCATGATGAGGGAAAAAACGGTATTCGGACATCACAGTACCAAAAAACGGAGTGGCCAGTAACTTGTTGGTGGTCCAGTACCATTTCTGGCGCGGTTTCCCCACCACCCCCTGAAGAATAATGAGTCAGAGAAACAGCCAGATGTCCTCTTTAGTCACCGGTTCCCACCTTCTGCTTCGGGAAAACCTGGCATGCAGCGTAGCGGATTGCTGCTCTTGGTAGTGATTTGTCTCTGTGACAATTTTTTCAATTACCTCCTCTGTGATAAATAATTGCAGGTATGCCAGAGGGTTGTCACGCTCAACTTCGACCTTCATCCCAGGTGATCCAGTGAAGGGAAATCTTGGGGGCGCTACCTGGTCTGTATCGCACTCAATAGGGCACCAAGTGCGCACATTGCTGATGTCAGATGCAGGATCATCACCGCTGTCACCACTGTCACTTGTCAGATCAGTGTCAGACGACAAATCTCCCCACGACTCACTATCGCTCAGTTCTGGGAGCAACTCCGTGTGGCTGTTGCTGTCATTCAACTGCTCCAAAGGCGATTTTGTAGAGAAATGGCGCTTTTTGGATTCCATCTTCTCAATATTTTATTGGAGGCAAGGGGCACTGGGGCAAGGGGCACTGTATCAGTGAGATCTGAGATGATACAATGTAATCCTCTCAGATTACACTGTATCACCTCTTTTTATATGTGTGTTTTGTGTTTGAACTTTTGAACTTTTTGAATTTCCCACCCAGTTCCGCTCCCATGCGCCGCTGCTGCTCGCAGGGAACGGAACTAGGAAGTGAGATGCGGTGATCGCGCTGGCGATCACAGTGGAGCACAGCCGAGGACAGTGGAGGGCATCGCTGGAACCCAGGAGAAGGTAAGGGCTCCGCTGGATGCTCTGCAATGTTACCCCGAGCGTGACTCGGGGTTACCGCTCCTGACAGAAAAAGTTAGACCCGAGTCACGATTGGGATTACCGCCAGGGAGGTTAAGGCCCATGCACTAATGCAATGCACAAAGACAGATAGGTTAATTTACTAAAGGCAAATCCACTCTGCTCTACAAGTGCACTTGGAAGTGCAGTCGCTGTAGATCGCTGTAGATCTGAGTGGAAGCTCTGCTGATTTTATCATCCAATCACTTGCAAGTTAAAATGCTCTTTTTTTATTTTCCTTGCATGCCCCCTTCGGATCTACAGCGACTGCACTTCCAAGTGCACTTGCAGTGTACTTGTAGTGCAAAGTGGATTTGCCTTTAGTAAATATCCCCCATAGAAGTGTGAATAAGTTCTTAACTTCCCAAATGTGGGCAACAAAGGCAGCTCACTCAGTACCATCTTCCATTCTTCCATCAACATGCTAGTCAGTTGGTAGATCCTCAAGGGAGACACTGGCTTGCTACAAGGCTTTGCCTTGTTAGCTTCATCCACGAACAATACAATGCATGTAATTTAGTGAAGGACAGCTAAAGCTTATTTTTCTTCTACATCATAAAGGTAGGAATTTTATTAATTTAGTGCTGGAGTCACGTCTTCTGCCTAATGATTTATTTTGCGTTATTGTGAAGATTCTTTAGCAGCTCAGAAAAGGTTTAATTTATTTCAAGAAGCACATTTAGAATAGAGCATTTTATTCTGACCTGCTAACAATCCATTGAAAGGTTAGTGCCGGAGGGAAGCAGCCTTTTACTGCATTAGGCCTGTCAGATATTTTTTATGTGACTGTCTTGTCCAATAATTAAAGAGAATAACATTCATCGTGTTGTCAATTCTCGGCATGCTTACTTGTCAGGTGCTGCATTTCACCTGGCTTGTCCAAGATTTGTCTACATCAAATGACAGCAATACTAAAGGATGTATGAAAAACTAACCAGAGTGGGGGTGTCCCCAGTGCCTGTCTTTTTCCTTATCATCTTTTGTCTGGGAGAAGAAAGAGTTCGCTCAATATGGCTTTCTGACTACCAAAAAATGCTATCTACATCATCATATCAGATCATGACAACCAATCTCTTTTCTTGGTGATGATTTATGAAAACTGAAGCCAGAACAATAGTGGAGCTTTTTATTTTTCTCTTGACAGAAAGATATATTTAAAGAATAAAACTAAAGCAATGGTAGAGAAGTTGCCCATGGCAACCCAGAAGGTTTTGTCTTTCAAAGAAAGGAAAATGATACCTTGCCATCAGTAGCTACAAAAGAGGTAAAACAGGCCCAGAGATCATGGCCATTGTGACCAACAGCTCCGCCATTGCTCTAGCTTTCATTAATTAATCTACCTATTTATATTCCTACTGAAGGTCAGAGAACGAAAGATGGCACTTTGCTTGGTTATTGTGGACAATAGCTTCACTCTTACTTTAGAAACAATAACCATGTGGTCACACCCTACTTGTGAATACCACATCCCTATATCTTTAAAGCGGAAACTTTACCCATAACAACTTATTAAAAAATAATTTTCTTTAGCAAGGAACATACATTCCACATTAATAATTATTTATTATGAAAAAAAACCTTAATGTCTCAACAATTGGTGGTTTTAGATGTCAATCACATAAAGAATGCATTATGTTCAATGATTTGGCTGACTGAGAGACCTGCATTATTAGAAGGAACAGTAAATCACAAGCAATGTGGGTCTGTAATAAGCAAATATGGCTGCCTTCAAGTAAAAGTAAATATATACACACTATGGTTGGAAGCAATAATCTTAAAGCATTAATGCATGCTAATAAAAATATATACATTAAGTTGAGCTCAACGCAAGGCATATTTGGACTTGTAGTCCCTTGGCCATTATTATTATTATTGACCATTAGCCACCTGATTTAGAGAGACTAGTAGTTATGCTTTGCTTTATACCTACTTTTTGCACATTTACAAAACTAATTTGGTAAAGATTCCTTCCTGATATTTTGGTAAATAGAAAAAAAATTCAGGGGCTCCCCATAGTATAAAATGAAAATTGCCATGGACCTTGGGAAATTCTCTGAATACTCTCAGTTCATATAATTTTCACTCCAAACCACTTTAAATTTACATTTTCATTAGCACAAACAGCAAGCACCTCACCTTAATGACTCCAATACACATAGCAAGCGTCATACTGCTAGTATTCGGCAACAAACAGCAAGAACATCTGCCCAAATTCATTGGAATATCCATAGCCTCTAGGACCAAACTTATGTCCTCTCATTCAAGGTCATGATTGTATTGCTAAGCCTGAGATGTCTATGCTGCCTTTCCTCCATAGTACAAGTACAAAAATATGGTCTACAAATAATTTAGTAGTTTGTAAAATTTAGTGACCAAAACCACTTGTAGCTAGTATGCTAGCTTTTAGCTAGAGTGCTTACTCTTCACTGACGTAGCCATTAGTCAAGCTACTAATCCCTGTATATATTGGAACTGCATATGAAGCTTAAATAAGCTAACATCACATAGGCTAAGCATAAAATAAATGGCACTTTAAGCTGCTTTTTTGTGTGTGTAATAAGCAGATGTAGCAGCCCGAGAAACAGATTATAAAGCAACACTGATTAGCATTCAGTTGTACACGCATGGACTGAAACATCCATTTAAAGGAGAAGTAGGGTCAAAGCTAAAGTCTGCTTTCAGCTGACATCACTCAATCAGTCCATGTTCTGGAGCAATCCTGACTTTAATGTTGAAATCCAACCAGCAGTGATGGGAGTAAGTCACACATGTGCAAATCACAAGCAAGTCTCAAGTCTTAACCTTCAAGTCACAAGCAAGTCCCAAGTTACTGTGGCGAAAAGCAAGCAAGTCAAGTCGAGTCCCTGCTAGAAGTCAAGCAAGTCAAGCCAAATAATTTATTTTGGTCAAGTCACAAATTAAGTCAAAATACTGATCTACCCCGAAGCCAGGACTCGGGGGAGCTTTCTTTTGTGGGGGCGGGGGGGGGGGGCGGCTTTTGCCTAGGCCAAGACACAGCACTGGTGGTGCCAAGTCATTGCAAGTCAAATAGCCCAAGTCAAAGTCAAGTCGCAAGTCATTAGTGACAAGTCAAAGTCAAGTCATTTATTTCATTTTGTCAAGCAAGTCGCAAGTCCTCAAACAGGTGACTCGAGTCTGACTCAAGTCAAGTCATGTGACTCGAGTCCCCCACCTCTGCCAACCAGATACCTGGACCGGCAGCTGGCTCAGCCTCTCAGACAGCTGCTGAAAGCCTGAGCCAGCAGCTCCCACCCACTTCACAGCCTGGCGCTCCAATGAGTGCTGGAGGGGAGAAGCAGAGAGTCGGCTCTGCTCACTGATGACCGAAAACTGGACAATCAGTAGTCTTCTATTGCTTAGTCCTCAGTCTTAGAGGCAACAGGAGTCAGATGCAGCATCGGATCACTGCTGTATCCACCTAGGTGAATATAAAAGTTTTTTAAACTCCCACACTTCTTTTTTAAGGTAAAGAGTGCATTGCTAGCCCAAATAGTAGGAAATATGAGTTTCTTACCGAGAATGTAATCTCTATCAAGAAATGTAAGCCACATTTTTTGATCGGGGGTTACACCTTGTTAAAATATATTAGTGGCCTGTGCTGAAAACAAGTTTTTTTTTTTTAATATGTTGCCTATTCAGGGCAGAATGACTATGTCCCTTTAAAGCCCTGTTTTGAACTACCTATATGAATTGATTCTGTTGTATTTAAAGTGGACCTTCAAACTAATTTTAATTTTACCCTGGCTCCCCTCCCATCCCTCTCTCATATTTAGATATTAATTTAATTTTCTTTTTAATTTAGCACTTTAGTGCATCTGCGTTTCTCACCTAGGTGAGAATGACATTTGCTTTCTGACCTCTCCAGGATCCTGCACATGCGTCAGGTCATGACAAAGCCTGCTGCTGTGCATGACTTCGGTTAATAACAGAGCCCTTCAGTTTGTGGCTTTCCTGCACATTGGTGTATGCGTGGCTTCCCCACATATGCGCAAAAGATGGCTGTTATGAAAGTTTCACAGCATTGCTATTTTTGTGCATGCAGGAGAAATCTCCTTCAGGTGCGCAGAAGTGCCAAAAGGCATTATCAGAACCTGAAGCCCTTCAGCACATCAGCACACACACACCATGGCGTGAGAGGGGGCGAAGCTACATGGAAGGGCACTAAAGTTCCTCTTTAACTGTTTCAGGTTTCTATTATTCTGTTGTATGATGGCATCTAGTTTTGGTTTAGAACCACTACAATTTGTTCACTTATGTGATATGGTATCCCCATCTGTTTTCCCCTTCATATAGTGCTTGTTAGTTCAGTCCTAGCTAAACTCTCTTTGTTTCTTCTATGTTAACTCAGTCAGTCTTAGTTCTTCACAGAGATAGGGCTTAGGAAAGTCATTGGCTTCTTACACTTCAAAAGACTGGAAAATACCTCTGTATTGCACTTATCTGAAGTTAAATTACTTTGGATTCAACCTCTGTGTCTTATTGAAGACTTAAGCTGCCTTTGAATGGTGCCAAATTAGCATGTGTCTGACCATATTGTCTGGACAGAGTAAGACTAAGGAGGTATGTCAATTCATAAAGCAGCATTTGAAACAGAATTATATGACAGATTTTAAAAGCTTTAACACACTTTTCTGAATCTTTCCCTGTGTCTCAGTAAGCACATGGTCTTGTCTGCAATCTGTTTGGGTACCTGCTGCATTACAGACATCTGCTTAGAAGCAGTTGAGAATCAGATTACAGTCTGCTACAACATTCTTGTGTGTTTGTTCTTACAAATTAGAAGCAAATCTTTATAGTTTGAAGTGCTAAGTAGGGATGAGCTTTCTGTTCGAGTCGAACCCATGTTCGACTCGAACATCGTCTGTTTGCCCGTTCGCCGAATTGCGAACGATATGGGCCGTTCACGCCAAATTCGTGTGGCACGTCATGGCCCATAATTCACTGCGGCATTGCAGTGCATTGCTGGCTGATGAGTGGCCAAGCATGCACTATGACCCGCATGCTTGGCCAATCACAGCGCCGTCAGTAGAGAGAGCTGTAATTGGCCAAAGCCAGGGTGGCTTTGGCCAATTATGGCTCAGAGGGTTTAGAACACGCCCCACACTATATAAGGCCGCCTGCACGGTGGCCCTGTGTAGTGTGTTCCGGCGTGCTGAGAGATAGAGAGAGAGAGACAGTGTCATTTCATTTGAGTTAGCTAGATTAGGCAGGACAGTCAGTCAGTTAGCTGCACTTACAGTGTATTGTGTATATATATGCATCCCAGGTGTTGTATATATATATATATATATATATATATATATATATATATATATATACACTGTATTCAGTTTAGCTAGATCCGTTCCTGTTATCTTCCTACTGACAGGCAGGCTTGTCTTGTTACAGTATTTACAGCTACCTGAAGAAAATTGCTGGTGTTCTTTTGATCCTATTAGTACCACAGTCAGGCAGCTGGACTATTTACAGTTAGTGTAGTGCATCCTCCTCACAGTGTTCAGCTGAAGCTACAAGTTAGTTTAGTGTGACCTCTGCACAGTGTTCAGCTAAAGCTACAAGTTAGTTGAGTGCGACCTCTGCACAGTGTTCAGCTAAAGCTACAAGTTAGTGTAGTGCGTCCTCCTCACAGTGTTCATCTAAAGCTACAAGTTAGTGTAGTGCGTCCTCCTCACAGTCTTCAGCTAAAACTACAAGTTAGTGTAGTGCGTCCTCTGAACAGTGTTCATCTAAAGCTACAAGTTAGTGTAGTGCGTCCTCCTCAGTGTTTAGCTAAAACTACAAGTTAGTGTAGTGTGACCTCTGCACAGTGTTCAGCTAAAGCTACAAGTTAGTGTAGTGCGTCCTCTTCACAGTGTTCAGCCAAAACTACAAGTTAGTGTAGTGCGTCCTCTGAACAGTGTTCATCTAAAGCTACAAGTTAGTGTAGTTCGTCCTCCTCACAGTGTTCAGCTAAAACTACAAGTTAGTGTAGTGTGTCCTCTGAACAGTGTTCATCTAAAGCTACAAGTTAGTGTAGTGCGTCCTCCTTAATGTTTAGCTAAAGCTACAAGTTAGTGTAGTGCGTCCTCTGCACAGTGTTCAGCTAAAGCTACAAGTTAGTGTAGTGCGTCCTCCTCACAGTGTTCAGCTAAAACTACAAGTTAGTGTAGTGCGTCCTCTGAACAGTGTTCATCTAAAGCTACAAGTTAGTGTAGTGCGTCCTCCTCACAGTGTTCAGCTAAAGCTACAGGTTAGTGTAGTGCGTCCTCTGAACAGTGTTCATCTAAAGCTACAAGTTAGTGTAGTGCGTCCTCCTCAGTGTTTAGCTAAAACTACAAGTTAGTGTAGTGCGACCTCTGCACAGTGTTCAGCTAAAGCTACAAGTTAGTGTAGTGCGTCCTCTTCACAGTGTTCAGCTAAAACTACAAGTTAGTGTAGTGCGTCCTCTGAACAGTGTTCATCTAATCTACAAGTTAGTGTAGTTCGTCCCCCTCACAGTGTTCAGCTAAAACTACAAGTTAGTGTAGTGCGACCTCTGCACAGTGTTCAGCTAAAGCTACAAGTTAGTTTAGTGCAACCTCTGCACAGTGTTCAGCTAAAGCTACAAGTTAGTGTAGTGCGTCCTCTGAACAGTGTTCATCTAAAGCTACAAGTTAGTGTAGTGCGCCCTCCTCACAGTGTTCAGCTAAAACTACAAGTTAGTGTAGTACAACCTCTGCACAGTGTTCAGCTAAAGCTACAAGTTAGTTTAGTGCGACCTCTGCACAGTGTTCAGCTAAAGCTACAAGTTAGTGTAGTGCGTCCTCCTCACAGTGTTCATCTAAAGCTACAAGTTAGTGTAGTGCATCCTCCTTACAGTGTTCAGCTAAAGCTACAAGGTAGTGTAGTGCGACCTCTGCACAGTGTTCAGCTAAAGCTACAAGTTAGTGTAGTGCGTCCTCTGAACAGTGTTCAGCTAAAGCTACCTGTAGAAGGTTGGTGGTGTTTTCCTGATCCTATCACTACTGCAAGCAGCTAAAGTATTTACACGTTTGTGTAGTGCTACCTCTGCACAGTGTTCAGCTAAAGCTACCTGTAGAAGGTTGGTGGTGTTTTCCTGATCCTATCACTACCGCAGGCAGCTAAAGTATTTACACGTTAGTGTAGTGCGACCTCTGCACAGTGTTCAGCTAAAGCAACCTGTAGAAGATTGGTGGTGTTTTCCTGATCCTATCACTACCGCAGGCAGCTAAAGTATTTACACGTTAGTGTAGTGCGACCTCTGCACAGTGTTCAGCTAAAGCTACCTGTAGAAGGTTGGTGGTGTTTTCCTGATCCTATCACTACCGCAGGCAGCTAAAGTATTTACACATTAGTGTAGTGCAACCTCTGCACAGTGTTCAGCTAAAGCTACCTGTAGAAGGTTGGTGGTGTTTTCCTGATCCTATCACTACCGCAGGCAGCTAAAGTATTTACACATTAGTGTAGTGCAACCTCTGCACAGTGTTCAGCTAAAGCTACCTGTAGAAGGTTGGTGGTGTTCTCATACTGTAGGCAGGCAGTTGATTTTGCTAGCTGCAGTATCAGTATATATATATGGCTTAGTGACTTAATGTCATCCTTAGTGACCCAGAGGACTCCGGACCGAATGCCTCAGCAAACCTACGCTGCATGGCCTCCCTGATCCTGCAAAGCCTGTGGAAGGATCCTCGTATTCGTGGTATCAAGGAGAAGGACCAATACTGGCTGGCAACCCTCCTTGATCCACGTTACAAGGGTAAGGTTGCGGACCTTATCTTGCCGTCGCAGAGGGAGCAGAGGATGAAACATCTTCGGGAGGCCTTACAGAAAGGTCTGTGCAACACATTCCCAGAGACTGGGAGGTTACAAACTCCTGTTTCTGGATAACGTGTTGCTGAGGCTTTGGTCAGTCAAAGAAGGAGCGGTGGAGAAGGTGGCTATCTGACCGATGCGTTCAGACAATTTTTTAGTCTGCAGCCCCAAGGTATGATCGGTTCCAGCAACCATCGCTAGCGTCTGTTTTACATGGTGCAGGAATACCTAGGGGCAAGATCTGACTTGGACACCTTTCCCACCAAAAATCCTCTGGGTTACTGGGTCTTGAGCATGGATCACTGGCCAGAGCTTGCACAGTATGCAATTGAGCTACTGGCCTGTCCTGCATCCAGCGTTCTTTCAGAACGCACATTCAGTGCTGCTGGAAGCTTTGTAACCGATCACAGGGTGCGTCTGTACACCGACTCGGTCGATCGACTGACCTTTATAAAAATGAATCAGTCTTGGATCACCACCAGATACCAAGCACCTGATGCTGATGTAACCGAATAGATTTTTTTGAAAATGTCAGATCCCTTCAAAGACTGCCTATGCTGATGCTGAGTGACTATCCTGAGTAATTATCCTCTTCCTCCTCAATGATCATGCTAATAGCTTGTAAGAACATTTTTGGTTCTGGACGCCACCACCAGTGCCTAAGGTCCAATTTTTCAGGCCCTGTTTAACAGGGGTGTGTAATTACAATTATTGATACAATACTTTGCAGCAGGGCTCGTTCCTGCGTTCCAACTAGAGTATCTGTGAGGGGTTGCAGTGTTGTGGCACCAGCACCAGTGCCTAAGGCCCAATTTTTCAGCCCCTGTTTAACAGGGGCGTGTAATTACAATTTTTGATGCAATACTTTGCAGCAGGGCTCGTTACTGCGTTCCAACTAGAGTATCTGTGAGGGGTTGCAGTGTTGTGGCACCAGCACCAGTGCCTAAGGCCCAATTTTTCAGCCCCTGTTAAACAGGGGCATGTAATTACAATTCTTGATCTAATATTTCACAGCAGGGCCCGTTTCTGCGCCCACCAAGATTAACTGTGAGGACTTACAGTGTTGTGCCACCAGCACCACCACCACCAAAGGCCCAATTTTTCAGCCCCTATTCAACAGGGGCATGTAATTACAATTCTCAATCTAATATTTCACAGCAGGTCTCGTTTCTGCGCCCACCAAGATTAACTGTGAGGACTTACAGTGTTGTGCCACCACCACCACCAAAAGCCCACTTTTTCAGCCCCTGTTCAACAGGGGCATGTAATTACAATTCTTGATCTAATATTTCACAGCAGGGCCCGTTCCAGCGCCCACCAAGAGTAACTATGAGGACCTACAGTGTTGTGGCTCCAGCGCTACCATCACCAAAGGCCCAATTTTTCTGGCCCTGTTCAACAGGGCATGTAATTACAATTCTTGAACTAATATTTCACAGCAGGGCCCTGTGAGGGCTTACAGTATTGAGGCCACAACAACACCTAAGGCCCAAATTTCTGCTGAATATATAGAGCAGGCCCCTACTTTCAAACATCCAACTTACAAACGACTCCTACTTGCAAACGGAAGGAGACAATAGGAAGTGAGATGAAATCTACCCCATATGAAGGGAAGTTCTCTCCTGTAAGAGTTAATATGGGAAAAACTTTTCTCCTTTCCACTGATGCTTTATCACCAATCCTTGTTTCACTAAAACCCCCAAATTTTCAAAAAACATTTGTCATTGGGACAAAAAGTGAGGTGAAATCTTCTGAAGAGAAGCACACACAGCAAAACAAATGTCACAGGGGTGATAACCATTCCCTATGTTTTCCAAAAAGCTTAAAAACAGATTTTTTGGCTGGAGCTACACTTTAAAAATTTACCAGTTCAAAATTACAAACAGATTCTACTTAACAACAAACCTACAGTCCCTGTCTTGTTTGCACCGCCTGTATACTGCTGTTCAGAGTATATAGGGCTTGGGGGCCCCATGCCTTTCCTTTTTTTAATTTGGGTGCGGGGTTCCCCTTAATATCCATACAGGACCCAAAGGGCCTGGTAATGGACTGGAGGGTACCCATGCCGTTTGTCTCACTGATTTTCATCCATATAGCCGGGACCCGACATTACATTAAAGCCGCAAGCAGTTTTTAAATGACTTTTTTTCCTTTAAAAATGTCATTTTGTGCAGGGACTGTTCTAAGCATGGGAAACACGCGCCACTTTACAGGCATACTATATACAATATTTAAAGGAATATTTTACTTTTTTTTTACTTTAAGCATCATTAAAATCACTGCTCCCGAAAAAACGGCCGTTTTTAAAAGTTGTTTTTGCATTGATACATGTCCCCTGGGGCAGGACCCGGGTCCCCAAACCCTTTTTAGGACAATACCATGAAAATTAGCCTTTAAAATGAGCACTTTTGATTTCAAACGTTCGAGTCCCATAGACATCAATGGGGTTCTAACGTTCGTGCAAATTTTCGGTCCGTTCGCAGGTTCTGGTGCGAACCAAACTGGGGGGTGTGCGGCTCATCCCTAGTGCTAAGCATACATTTGATTTTTTTGTATACTGAACTTTGTCTGCTGTTGGAATTGCTGTGCTGTGAAAGACTGTTCATTTTCTGCTCTGCGCAAACACTTGCTTTCTGCATAACTTGTGACTGTGAACAGATATAGCTACACTGCTCACATTTGCACAATATGTCTGAACACAAATCTGTACATCCATTACGGTCAGACAGTGAGCAACCCTATCTTCCCCAAGATAAACCTGATTAGCAACAGGTAAAGATATCTGCTAGACCTGAATGCACAGCTAAGCTTTTCTTAAAAGGTTAAAGAAAGTTGGGAAACAAACAGGGCAGAAATGTCTGGAAAATATGATTTTTATTTATGGAACAGGACTGAGCACTGCACTTGCAAAACTAGAAAGAAGCTATGAAAGCTATAAGAGACTATTGAGTATAAACACAGAACAGTCTCTGCAAAAGTTAAATACTTCTCTTAACAAAGAAAGATACATCGAAGGGTACATTACATTCTTGGAAGCCACGTCACAAGTAGATTACAAAAGATCACAATAGTATGAAATAACATCTTGCTAATTTACTTCTTCCAAAGGTACTCAGAGATCCTCTAGATCATGAAGATCTCACTCACAGTGATTATTGCTCAGATTCTGCTCATACTTGTCATCACTAAGTATTCAACTTGTAACATCCTGCACTGAAACATAAGCCAACCCCCCCCCCCTCCCAGAAGTTTTTTGCACTGAGATGGAAGCTACTGCTGAAGCATAAGCTGCTCAAACAGAAGTGCAAGTGTCAAAAGCGTGTGCACAAGCAGAGGCGCAAGCTGACCAGGAAGCAGTGCCTGCTGCCCAAGCACAAGCATGGGCAAAGCAAAGCTAAAAGTCCTTGAAAAAGTAGCAGCTCTGGTTAAGCTCAAAGTTTTGAAACAAGCTACAAAGTAAGTCATCAAATATGCCATTTTGGCAACCTCTGATGACCCTGTAGGAATGATCTTGATTTGTTAATCAGATGGCTAGGTCCTCAGTCATTGGACTGGGTTAACATACTTAAAACTGTTCACATTTATGAACCAGACAAAAGCCTTAATCTTGCATGGGTGGGAGTAGAGCAAATTTATGACAGCCTGAATTAATAGAACTTGCCTTATTCAAAAGACTACAAGACTTTCCTTGAACATCCAACAGAGACAACCAGAAGTTACAAGAACTAAGTGATCTTCTTGAGCTTGAAATCTCAAAAGAAAACTCTCATCTACCATCTCTTATCTACCTAAACACTGTGCATGGTGTGAACTCAGTTGAAGCAAAATTGCCCTATAACATCCAAGAAAAATGGGCAACGGTGTGTTAAAGGTATAATGAGGAACATCAAGTCTCCTTTCCATTCTTTTCTCTTTTCAAAGTTCATCAAAGACGTGAGCATGATCCAAACTTCTCAATTATCGACTCGAGCCTTCCTAGCCCTCCAACTACAAGAAACTTTGATACAAAATACAGAGAATCTATAAATGCTGTCTCCACAAGAAAGACCGGAGTTTCAGTCGCTACCAGCAGAGACAGTGAAGAAAGGTAAAGAAACCCAAACTTTTATGGTCCCATTCACGACAAACCACAGCCTCTCAGAAGGTGACATGCATTAAAAAGAAAGCCCTTTGAAGAACAAAGCAACTTCTAAGGAACCTTGACATCTTCTTTAGATGTTGTGTATCCACATATAACTTTGCCAGAGACTGCAAGACTAGAGTTAAGTATTCAGAATGCGAGAGCATTAAACATGTATCAGCCTTAAATCAAGGCCCCAGTAAATAAGACTCTACATCCACTGAAGATTTTACATCAGATCATGGCAAGGAAAGCCACCTCCAATGATCATACTGAAATATAGTGAGCTACGTCACAAAGATTTTCAGAGAAAACCACTGAAAATATGTCTGGTAAAATTGTTTCCTCTGGGACAACCAAAGAAAGCTGTCAGGATGTATACTGTTTTGGATGACCAAAGCAGTAATTTGTTTGCCACTTCAGAATTCTTTGACAAGTTTATTTAGGGGGAGAAGAACTGTCCTATATCCTGCACACACCTGTTGGTACAGTAGAAACCACAACAATTGCTCCTGCTAGAGAATTTATTATTTTAAACACAATTAGAACTGAAGTAAATTATCTTTCTAAATTTATCAAGTGCAACCAAATATCTAATGACAGAGGAAGTTAGTACACCATAAGACGTACGTTACATGTATGACTTTAACGTTTCAAATCAAGTCCACTTACCATTGGAAGATAATGCCAAAACCATGTTTCTGCTGGGAAGAGGCATCCCAAGAGTCCATAAGGTACAAGAACACAAAAAGAACTTGTCGGCAGGTGCAGTTTGCTGTCTCTACTGTAGCTGGCACCCGACCAGAGTGGCATCACAGCCTGGAGAGGAAGTCAGGGGGGAATTGGTTTCTAGGTTCTAGTTTCTAGTTCCTAGAGACAGTGTTCCAGTTGGCTCCACTGCATCCAGGTGACCCTTGGTGGCCACTTTGGGGTCAGCAAAGTCTTTTTAAGTCCCTGCTCCCCAGATTTTTGGTACTTTTGGTGAGAGGGTAGTGTAGGGACAGGTACTCCATCTGTCAGACTTAGGAACAGTACTAGTGGCAGGGAAAGGTTCTAGATGAGGAGGGAAACATAAGGCTTGCAACTTCTCTGGACTTCTTCCTGCTTGGGCCGCATTCTGCCCCATGCCCCATGCTGTTGGAATTTGTGCATGCTCCCAGTTGGGCTGTTTCCCACTGGGTTTGTTGTGAACTGTCTCTGCTTTACTTCAATACAAGTTCTTTACATTGAACTCGGACTGTGTGTGTTATTGCCACTGCATCACGCTGCACCCACCTACAGACTGAACTAGACTGGTTTCATATCGGTGCTCCTTGCTTCAGTAACCTGTATAACTATTATTGAAAGAATTTATTTTACTTTGTTTCTCAAAACTCATGCTACGGGAACTGAAAAGAGATACCCACACACACAGAATGGTGGTCTATAGCAATTTTTGATTTCTTATGGACCAAGGTTCAACTGGTATCTTATTTCCTAATGCTGAGCAAGTTTCTTTACTATCACTTCTCCCTCAGACAGTGACTCACTACTTTACTTTAACTGGGGTACAGCTGTAGGTGTTTTCTCAAGACCAAAGTACTTCATATAATTCTTTAGTAGGCAAGCATCCCGCAGCAACCGCTATTGCACATTGCGCACACAATAGGGTTGATTTACTAAAGGCAAATAGACAGTGCACTTTGCAAGTGCAGTTGCAATAATTTTCCCTAGAGCCTAGTAACTGTGGCTAAGCTTTACTCTGTAAAGAATACCCAATCAGGTGCAAAGAAAATAACAAAACAGCATTTTTGTTTGCAAATGATTATATGATGGAAATCAGCAGAGCTTCACCACATTCACTAAGCAATGGGGACAATGAGTACAACTGCACTGTTAAGGATGATGAACCATTATACAATGTAACTTCCTTTAAAAAAATGTAGGGATTAATATCACTTTGAAGAATTCCCTTTCTTTGGAGAGTGTTCCACTCACTTCCGGTTGTATTTCCAGACAGGAAGTTAAGGGAAATCTACCCAACAGAACACAGAGATTGCAAAAAAACCCCAAAAAGGTACGGGTTTTAACCCTTTTCTATTCTATTTAAACTAAAAAAAGTTATGGCTTTGGATATGCTTTAAATATTGAGCGCATGAGGTTTTTTACATTTGACTGAAGTGGTCCTGTAGGGCTTAATACATTGAAATAACCTTGCACTTTGTGCTTTTAGGTTATTGTCCCATTTAACCAAGTATCATCCACATAATGAACCCAGACCTTTATTTGTTTATCTTTCACCTTATTGTTATTCATTTGGAGACATTAAAATCAAAGTAAAAACACTAAACTGGCAGGCCCTCCCTTCTGACTTGATCAATAGGCTTGAGATGTACCATATAAAAAAAAATTGATTATTTTAAGTGCTTCGGGCTTCTGATTTTATTTATAGGCCTCAATGTGTCATAAAGATTCATTTCTCAATTTAGGTAGTGGAGATTGATGCTGCCATAGTCACCCACTGGTGACTGTCTGGCAAGAGTAGAGGGTTTCCATCAAAGTAAGTACACAGGGAAGCACAGAACAAGGAAGGTCATTTTGAAGATTTGGTTTGCATGCCGCAGAACCTGAGTCACAGACATCACATCCGTTGGTCAGCTAATTCTTTAAATATGCAACACAGATGGGTCAACCTATTCACCAGAAATGACAACTGGTGAGAGATGTTGATGTGCTCATTGCTTGACTGCTTAGGCCCACTACATTTACTTTTCCGTCTTAACCTACATGTGGGTTCTTGAAATGTATTTTTTTATTTAGAAGTGATTTAGGTGACTGTAAAGGCTTCCAATCACTGCTTCCTGTCCTCCTGGCCCAGCTTTATCGTTACCTTCAATGCGCTCTGGACTGTCGCAAGGGAATTCAGGATAGAAACCAGGAGAAGCCTGGTGAACTCCTTTCAGTTTTCTAATTGACACTTGATGTCTCATTGACCCCTGATTTCTCAACTGATAGTACCTGTCATTATGCTGTATTATCAGCTAATATGTTATGTTTTAAATTATCATATTCTCCTCTTTTTTTTTTAAGCTTTTTGTAACAGACCTATTGCAAATAATATCCTTCCAGGCAGGTTTTTAAATTACAGCCAGTACTGTAAAATTCCAAGAAATCTAAAAATATACACACCTGTCTGTTTACTAAACAGCATTGGTATATGCACATAAACCTGTAATTTATTTTAGCTATTTGTACGATCCTTCTATTCAGTATAATTGGAGGAAATGATTTCATAAAAATATTTGCAATAGTATTGATGTAAAATATGTTACCAATTAAACAAATAAAAATTATGTTGCCTTTGCATTTTTGTTCATTTCTCTGCTTATAATATGCTCATTGTATTTAAAAAAAAAATTACCATTAGTGTGCAAGCAGGTTAAAACTTGATTTGGTCACAGAGGTTTTTGTTACACTTTAGGAATTAAAGTGTTAAAATAATAATATACTCATAACTATTTTGGTATCCAGATACCATTCTATCTATCATAGCCTTTGAGTGAGGACTAGCAGAGGCACTAATTACTCAACGAGGTATATTTATAAAGCTGTGAATGTGACATTCACCAAACATTCACTGCAGGTTAATCTCTCTGGTACACGCATTTTAAATGACAGTGGTTAATTTAAATGCAGCAAATTTTTGGTTAATGTTTTATTCACTGCTTTATAAATATACCCACCAGTGGGATTTGGTAACACCCACATATGTCCTTTTGCTTCTTGTGAAACTCCACATCTGCATGCCTGTAGTTGCAAAATTGTCAGAGTATAAAACCAATTAGATAAGTGGGCTAGCTAAGATACTATCATTTTCAAAAGCAATGACCAGCAATGGCAGCCTCTATATTTTCCTAGTTTTCTCATAGGTTATTTTAGGTTACTGCAATGTAGTCACCGTCAATCCCCTTAGTAATATCTTACTGAATAAACATTGCTCTTTGGGCTATAGTGTGGCCGGTAAGAGTCTTTGTCATAGCATATAGTCATCCATACACGATTTTTAGGATGGATTCACTAAGAATGATAGGCTGTAATACAGCTACCCATTTTCTAACAATAAGACTTTTATGGTTTTTTTTTAATAAATAGGCTGTATGGTAAACACAGCACTAAAAAATACTCCAAATGGTAGAATGAAGACATGGTGATAGCTCACCCTGTAGTCATTTTACAATATATTCAATTCATGGCTTTGTTCATAAACAAGATTGGAGCAAGGACTGAAAAGCATGATAGTGGTGGTGGCGATGATGATAATGTGAACATTGCAACTGTCTTAATGTGGAGGGTGGAGCCTGTACTTCAAATCAGTCCTTCTTTATTTTTTACATTTTGCCTTACAGTGCCGCACAGTAAAAGTAAACTGCAATATCTGTAAATTTCTATTCAATGGGCAAATGAATGTTAAAATCAAATTTGACAAAATTTTGCACTTATCCCGATTAAAGAACATTACTTTCTTTGTGCTATGTTGCTCAAAATCTAGTGTTCCCCTTCCCTCTCCTTAACAAATAACACAATAACTCAGCTGAGAGTGAGACAGGTGTCCAGTTTTATTTAAGCTCAAGATTACAGATCAGGCCAGCACATCTGATCTCTCTCCATCATGTATGGGCAATTTAACAGGCAGTATCAGAGCAAGCAATGAGAGTCCAAAAGATCCAACCTACGAACCTTATCCTTGAAAGGACAGTTACTTAGATACAAATCGCATGGACTTTTGTAGCAAGAAATTAGACTGTCAATAGATAGTATTGATCACTAGATAAATCACCAGGTACAGATTTTAGGCACAATAGTCTCTGATGTATATGTCTGTGTAAAGTTTCCACTGTCATTGTCTACTTTATGTTACACACTATTACTTTATATGGGTTAGTGCTGAATTTCTAGCACCTTTAAGGTATTGGGTTATATTTATTTACATATCTGATTTGTAAGAATTCAACCAATCAGATTCAAGCTGTCATATAATAACCTTCTTTAAAAAGACAGATGGATTTTAATTGTTTACTATAGGACAGGGGTCTTCAAACTATGGCCTCTAGCTGTTCTGGAACTACAATTCCCATCATGCCTACTCATGTCTGTGAATGTCAGAGTTTGACAATACCTCATGGGAGGTGTATTAACGCAACAGATGGAGGGCCGTAGTTTGGAGACCCCTGCTACAGGAAATACAGTCTCATATCTTGTACGTTTTCCCCATGTACCCAAGTTATAATATTAATTTGTAGTTCCTCACTTTAAGCTTACAAAGGTATATAAAATGTGTATGCCCAATAAACGAGAAAGACCATATTTCCTTTTTTTAACCACTTCAATACAGGGCACTTTCGCACCATCCTGCCCAGGCCAATTTTCAGCTTTCAGTACTGTCACTTTTTAAATGACAATTACGTAGTCATGCTACACTGTACGCAAACTAAATTTTTATCATTTTGTTCCCACAAATAGAGCTTTCTTTGGTGGTATTTGATCACCTCTGCGGTTTTTATTTTTTGCTAAACGAATAAAAAAAGACCAAAAATATTGAAAAAAAAAGTTTTTCTTTGTTTTTGTTATAAAATTTTGTAAATAAGTACGTTTTCTCCTTCACTGATGGGCACTGATAAGGCAGCACCGATGAGGTGGCACCAATGAGATGGCACTGATGAGGTAGCACTGATAGGGGCACTGATGGGCACTCATAGGTGGCACTGCTGTGAACCAATGGGCACTGATAGGCGACACTGATGGGCACTGTAAGGCTGCACTGATGGGTACTTATGGGTGGCACTGATAGACAGCACTGATGGGCACTGATAGGCAGCACTGATGGGCATTTAAAGGCGACACTGATGGGCATTGATGGGCACTGATGGCTGGCACTGATAGATTTCACTGGCATCACTGGTGGCACTGGCACTGGAAGGAATTTTTCATTGGCACTGATTGGCAGCTGCCTGGTACTGATTGGCATTTCCCTGGTGGTCTAGGGTGGCATACCTGGTGGTCCATTGTGGTGGCCATCCCTGGTGGTCCTGGGCGGGCATCCGAGGGGATGCTGCGCTGATAAACAATCAGCACAGACCCCCCCTGTCAGGAGAGCAGCTGATCGTTTCTCCTCTACTCCCATCTGTTAGACGCGAGTGAGGAAAAGCCGATCAATGGCTCTTCCTGTATACATCGTGATCAGCTGTGATTGGACACGGCTGATCATGTGGTAAAGAGTCTCTGTCAGAGACTTTTTACCTAGATCAGAGTTGCGGTGTGTCAGACTGAAACGCCGCAACAATGATCGCCATGCTGCGCCCCCCCGGGGGCGCGCAGAGGCTTAATATCCTGACAACATCATATGGTGTCCAGTCAGGATATGGCAACTAGGGATGAGCTTCGTGTTCGAATCGAACGCATGTTCGACTCGAACATCGGCTGTTCGACCGTCCGTCGAATTGCGAACGTTATGGGCCGTTCGCGCCAAATTCGTGTGGCGCGTCACGGCCCATAATTCACTGCGGCATCGCAGTGCATTGCTGGCTGATGATTGGCCAAGCATGCACTATGACCCGCATGCTTGGCCAATCAAAGCGCCGTCAGTAGAGAGAGCTGTAATTGGCCAAAGCCAGGGTGGCTTTGGCCAATTATGGCTCAGGGGATTTAGTACACGCCCCACACTATATAAGGCCGCCTGCACGGCGGCCCTGTGTAGTGTGTTCCGGTGTGCTGATAGAGAGAGAGACAGACAGTGTCATTTGATTTGAGTTAGCTAGATTAGGTTAGATCTGTTCCTGCTATTTACATTTAATGCAGTGCGTCCTGCTCACAGTGTTCAGCTAGATCCGTTCCTGCTATTTACATTTAGTGCAGTGCGTCCTGCTCACAGTGTTCAGCTAGATCCGTTCCTGCTATTTACATTTAGTGCAGTCAGTGCGTCCTGCTCACAGTGTTCAGCTAGATCCGTTCCTGCTATTTACATTTAGTGCAGTGCGTCCTGCTCACAGTGTTCAGCTAGATCTGTTCCTGCTATTTACATTTAGTGCAGTTCGTCCTGCTCACAGTGTTCAGCTAGATCCGTTCCTGCTATTTACATTGAGTGCAGTGCGTCCTGCTCACAGTGTTCAGCTAGATCTGTTCCTGCTATTTACATTTAGTGCAGTCAGTGCGTCCTGCTCACAGTGTTCAGCTAGATCTGTTCCTGCTATTTACATTTAGTGCAGTGCATCCTGCTCACAGTGTTCAGCTAGATCTGTTCCTGCTATTTACATTTAGTGCAGTGCGTCCTGCTCACAGTGTTCAGCTAGATCTGTTCCTGCTATTTACATTTAGTGCAGTGCGTCCTGCTCACAGTGTTCAGCTAGATCCGTTCCTGCTATTTACATTTAGTGCAGTCAGTGCGTCCTGCTCACAGTGTTCAGCTAGATCCGTTCCTGCTATTTACATTTAGTGCAGTGCGTCCTGCTCACAGTGTTCAGCTAGATCTGTTCCTGCTATTTACATTTAGTGCAGTTCGTCCTGCTCACAGTGTTCAGCTAGATCTGTTCCTGCTATTTACATTTAGTGCAGTGCGTCCTGCTCACAGTGTTCAGCTAGATCTGTTCCTGCTATTTACATTTAGTGCAGTGCGTCCTGCTCACAGTGTTCAGCTAGATCCGTTCCTGCTATTTACATTTAGTGCAGTCAGTGCGTCCTGCTCACAGTGTTCAGCTAGATCCGTTCCTGCTATTTACATTTAGTGCAGTCAGTGCGTCCTGCTCACAGTGTTCAGCTAGATCTGTTCCTGCTATTTACATTTAGTGCAGTGCGTCCTGCTCACAGTGTTCAGCTAGATCCGTTCCTGCTATTTACATTTAGTGCAGTCAGTGCGTCCTGCTCACAGTGTTCAGCTAGATCCGTTCCTGCTATTTACATTTAGTGCAGTCAGTGCGTCCTGCTCACAGTGTTCAGCTAGATCCGTTCCTGCTATTTACATTTAGTGCAGTCAGTGCATCCTGCTCACAGTGTTCAGCTAGATCTGTTCCTGCTATTTACATTTAGTGCAGTGCGTCCTGCTCACAGTGTTCAGCTAGATCTGTTCCTGCTATTTACATTTAGTGCAGTGCGTCCTGCTCACAGTGTTCAGCTAGATCTGTTCCTGCTATTTACATTTAGTGCAGTGCGTCCTGCTCACAGTGTTCAGCTAGATCCGTTCCTGCTATTTACATTTAGTGCAGTGCGTCCTGCTCACAGTGTTCAGCTAGATCTGTTCCTGCTATTTACATTTAGTGCAGTTCGTCCTGCTCACAGTGTTCAGCTAGATCCGTTCCTGCTATTTACATTGAGTGCAGTGCGTCCTGCTCACAGTGTTCAGCTAGATCCGTTCCTGCTATTTACATTTAGTGCAGTGCGTCCTGCTCACAGTGTTCAGCTAGATCCGTTCCTGCTATTTACATTTAGTGCAGTCAGTGCGTCCTGCTCACAGTGTTCAGCTAGATCTGTTCCTGCTATTTACATTTAGTGCAGTCAGTGCGTCCTGCTCACAGTTTTCAGCTAGATCTGTTCCTGCTATTTACATTTAGTGCAGTGCGTCCTGCTCACAGTGTTCAGCTAGATCCGTTCCTCCTATTTACATTTAGTGCAGTGCGTCCTGCTCACAGTGTTCAGCTAGATCTGTTCCTGCTATTTATATTTAGTGCAGTTCGTCCTGCTCACAGTGTTCAGCTAGATCCGTTCCTGCTATTTACATTGAGTGCAGTGCGTCCTGCTCACAGTGTTCAGCTAGATCCGTTCCTGCTATTTACATTTAGTGCAGTGCGTCCTGCTCACAGTGTTCAGCTAGATCCGTTCCTGCTATTTACATTTAGTGCAGTGCGTCCTGCTCACAGTGTTCAGCTAGATCTGTTCCTGCTATTTACATTTAGTGCAGTGCGTCCTGCTCACAGTGTTCAGCTAGATCCGTTCCTGCTATTTACATTTAGTGCAGTCAGTGCGTCCTGCTCACAGTGTTCAGCTAGATCCGTTCCTGCTATTTACATTTAGTGCAGTCAGTGCGTCCTGCTCACAGTGTTCAGCTAGATCCGTTCCTGTTATCTTCCTACTGACAGGCAGGCTTGTCTGGTTACAGTATATAAAGCTACCTGAAGAAAATTACAGGTGTTCTATCCCAGCTTAGTGCAGCTACAGGCCATTAGTATGTCTGGAAGGCCAAGAAGGAGAGGCAGACAGTCACAAGCCAATAAGAGAGGGCAAGCAGGCTCTGTGTCTAGTGCTGGTCGTGGAGACGGTGCATCCTCATCAGCCCGTGGCCATGGGACACGCTTGGCCTTTTTTTCGGCAGCTGGCCGTGTTGAGCCGCAACATGCAGAAAACTTGGTCGAGTGGATGACCAAGCCGTCCTCATCCTCCTCATCCTCTCTCACCCATGCCCAGGGTGCTTTGTCTGGCAAAGCAGCGGCCTCTTCCCTCAGCTCAATGTCATCAGTGACTCCTTCCCTAGCTCCACCATGTCCTCCTGAGGATTCCCTCGAACTGTTTGACCACAGTGTTGGGTACATGCTCCAGGAGGATGCCCAGCGTTTGGAAGGCTCTGATGATGATACTGAGCTCGATGAAGGCAGTAACATGAGCACGGACAGAGGGGGTGCCCAAGAAGGACAGCAATCTGGCAGTCATGCTCCCCCTGCTGCAGCATACTGCCAGGTTTGCTCCAGTGATGAGGAGGGAGGGGATGATGAGGTCACTGACTCAACGTGGGTGCCTGATAGGAGAGAGGAGGAGGAGGAGGAGGAGGAGGCGGCACATCACCAACGAGGCAGGATGCCCTCCAGGGGCCAGCCTAAGGGCAGCACATTGACTGCATCACACCCCAAAGCTCCACATGTGCAGGGCGCTGCAGTCTCTGCGCGTTATTCAAAAAGTTCTTTGGTGTGGGCCTTTTTTGAGACGAGTGCATCAGATCGCACCGTTGCTATTTGCAACATATGTCTCAAGCGTATCTCGCGTGGCCAAAACATCTCCCGCTTGGGTACCACATGCTTGACCAGACATATGTTGACCTGCCATGCAGTTCGTTGGCAAGCATATCTAAAAGACCCACACCAAAGAACAAAGAGGATCTCTCCTTGCTCCTCATCAGCTGAGATTTCCAACCCCACTAGACCTTCAGTCCTCTCTGAGACCTGCAGTGAGAGGAATGAAGGTGTAGAATTAGGTGTGTCACAGCCAAGTACTTGTGGGCAATCTGCTTTTGGTACACCGACGTCAGATTGTACCAGGCAAATTTCCCTGCCCCAGCTGCTGCACCGCCGAAAGAAGTTTGCTCCCAGCCATCCACATGCCCAGCGGTTGAATGCTAGCTTGGCAAAATTGCTAGCACTTCAACTGCTGCCTTTTCAGTTGGTAGACTCTGCCCCCTTCCGTGAGTTTGTGGAATGTGCGGTTCCTCAGTGGCAGGTTCCCAAACGCCACTTTTTCTCACGGAAGGCGATTCCGGCTCTCTACCGGCATGTGGAAGGCAATGTCCATGCCTCGCTGGACAGGGCGGTCAGCGGTAAGGTGCATATTACCGCTGACTCATGGTCCAGCAGGCATGGACAGGGACGTTACTTAAGTTTCACGGCGCATTGGGTGACTCTGCTGGCAGCTGGGAAGGATGCAGGACAAGGTGCAGTAGTGTTGGAGGTTGTTCCGCCACCACGCCTCCAAAATGCTGATTGTGACACACCTCTCTCCTCCACCCCCTCCTCTTCTTCTTCCTCCATGGCCTCTTCCTCGGAACCAGCGGTGCTCCGTAGGCGTTCAAGGGGCTACGCAAGTACGCAGGCCAAAAGAAGCCATGCGGTGCTTGAGCTGGTGTGCTTGGGGGACAGGAGCCACACTGGGGCAGAGGTTCTGTCAGCTCTGCAGGGGCAGGTTCAGAGGTGGTTGACGCCACGCCAACTTAAGGCAGGAATGGTGGTTTGCAACAATGGCACCAACCTCCTCTCTGCCCTCCGACAGGGACAACTGACCCATGTGCCCTGTTTGGCTCACGTCCTTAACTTGGTGGTGCAGCGGTTCTTGGGCAGGTACCCGGGCTTACAGGATGTCCTGAGGCAGGCCAGGAAAGTCTGTGTGCATTTCCGCCGGTCATATAATGCCAGTGCTCGGCTGACGGACCTCCAAAAGGAGTTTAACCTGCCCAAGAACCGCCTAATCTGTGACATGCCCACCAGGTGGAACTCGACATTGGCCATGCTGCAGCGGCTGCACACGCAGCAGAGGGCCATCAATGAGTACCTGTGCGACTATGGCACCAGGACAGGGTCAGGGGACCTTGGTTTTTTTTCCCCACGCCAGTGGGCCATGATCAGGGATGCATGCACTGTCCTGTCACCATTCGAGGAGGCCACGAGGATGGTGAGCACTGACAGTGCATGCATCAGTGACACTGTCCCCCTTGTCCACCTGTTGGAGCACACGCTGCGTGGAATAATGGACAGGGCACTTGAGGCAGAACAGAGGCAGGAAGAGGAGGACTTCCTTAGCTCTCAAGGCCCCCTTTATCCAGACAGTGTTCCTGCGTGCCCGCCGATCACACAGGAAGAGGACGAGGAGGAGGAGGAGGAGGAGGAGGAGGAAGATTGTGTCAGTATGGAGGTGGAGCCTGGCACTCAGCATCAGCAGTCTTTAAGGGATCAGTCCCAAGGAACACATGGACTTGTACGTGGCTGGGAGGAGGTGGCTGCGGACATTGTTGTCCTTAGTGACCCAGAGGACTCCGGACCGAATGCCTCAGCAAACCTACGCTGCATGGCCTCCCTGATCCTGCAAAGCCTGCGTAAGGATCCTCGTATTCGTGGTATCAAGGAGAAGGACCAATACTGGCTGGCAACCCTCCTTGATCCACGTTACAAGGGTAAGGTTGCGGACCTTATCTTGCCATCGCAGAGGGAGCAGAGGATGAAACATCTTCGGGAGGCCTTGCAGAAAGGTCTGTGCAACGCGTTCCCAGAGACTGGGAGGTTACAAACTCCTGTTTCTGGACAACGTGTTGCTGAGGCTTCGGTCAGTCAAAGAAGGAGCGGTGGAGAAGGTGGCCGTCTGACCGATGCGTTCAGACAATTTTTTGGTCCGCAGCCCCAAGGTATGATCGGTTCCAGCAACCATCGCCAGCGTCTGTTTTACATGGTGCAGGAATACCTAGGGGCAAGATCAGACTTGGACACCTTTCCCACCGAAAATCCTCTGGGTTACTGGGTCTTGAGGATGGATCACTGGCCAGAGCTTGCACAGTATGCAATTGAGCTACTGGCCTGTCCTGCATCCAGCGTTCTTTCGGAACGCACATTCAGTGCTGCTGGAGGCGTGGTAACCGATCACAGGGTGCGTCTGTCCACTGACTCGGTCGATCGGCTGACCTTCATAAAAATGAATCAGTCTTGGATCACCACCAGCTACCAAGCACCTGATGCTGATGTAACTGAATAATTTTTTTCAGATCCCTTCAAAGACTGCCTATGCTGATGCTGAGTGACTATCCCTGAGTAATTATCCTCTTCCTCCTCAATCATCACGCTGATAGCTTGTAAGAACATTTTTGGTTCTGGGCGCCACCACCAGTGCCTAAGGCACAATTTTTCAGCCCCTGTCTAACAGGGGCGTGTAATTACAATTTTTGATGCAATACTTTGCAGCAGGGCTTGTTCCTGCGTTCCAACTAGAGTGTCTGTGAGGGGTTGCAGTGTTGTGGCACCAGCACCAGTGCCTAAGACCCAATTTTTCAGCCCCTGTCTAACAGGGGCGTGTAATTACAATTTTTGATGCAATACTTTGCAGCAGGGCTTGTTCCTGCGTTTCAACTAGAGTGTCTGTGAGGGGTTGCAGTGTTGTGGCACCAGCACCAGTGCCTAAGACCCAATTTTTCTGCCCCTGTCTAACAGGGGCGTGTAATTACAATTTTTGATGCAATACTTTGCAGCAGGGCTCGTTCCTGCGTTCCAACTAGAGTGTCTGTGAGGGGTTGCAGTGTTGTGGCACCAGCACCAGTGCCTAAGGCCCAATTTTTCTGCCCCTGTCTAACAGGGGCGTGTAATTACAATTTTTGATGCAATACTTTGCAGCAGGGCTCGTTCCTGCGTTCCAACTAGAGTGTCTGTGAGGGGTTGCAGTGTTGTGGCACCAGCACCAGTGCCTAAGGCCTAATTTTTCAGCTCCTGTTCAACAGGGGCATGTAATTACAATTCTTGATCTAATATTTCACAGCAGGGCCCTGTGAGGGCTTACAGTGTTTTGGCCACAGCAACACCTAAGGCCCAAATTTCTGCTGAGTATATAGGGCAGGACCCTACTTTCAAACATCTAACTTACAAACGACTCCTACTTGCAAACGGAAGGAGACAACAGGAAGTGAGATGAAATCTACCCCTAAGGAAGGGAAATTCTCTCCTGTAAGAGTTAATATGGGAAAACAATTTCTCCTTTCCACTGATGCTTTCCAATCCTTGTTCCACAAAAAAACCCAAATTTTCAAAAAACATTTTTCATTGGGACAAAAAAGTGAGGTGAAATCTTCTGAAGAGGAGGAAAGACGCAAAACAAATGTCACAGGGGTGATAACCCTTCCCTATGTTTTCCAAAAAGCTTAGAAAAGATTTTTTGGCTGGAGCTAAACACATTAAAAATGTTCAAAATTACAAACAGATTCTACTTAACAACAAACCTACAGTCCCTGTCTTGTTTGCACCGCCTGTATACTGCTGTTCAGAGTATATAGGGACCTTTCCTTATTTTAATTTGGGTGCGGGGTTCCCCTTAATATCCATACAAGACCCAAAGGGCCTGGTAATGGACTGGGGGGTACCCATGCCGTTTGTCTCACTGATTTTCATCCATATTGCCATGACCCGACATGACATTAAACCCGCAAGCAGTTTTAAATGAGATTTTTTCCTTTAAAAATGACATTTGGTGCAGGGACTGTTCTAAACATGGGAAACACGCGTCACTTTACAGGCATACTATAGACACCCCCCAGGTACGATATTTAAAGGAATATTTCACTTTTTTTTTTTTTTACTTTAAGCATCATTAAAATCACTGCTCCCGAAAAAAACGGCCGTTTTTAAAAGTTTTTTTTGCATTGATACATGTCCCCTGGGGTAGGACCCGGGTCCCCACACCCTTTTTAGGACAATACCATGCAAATTAGCCTTTAAAATGAGCACTTTTGATTTCGAACGTTCGAGTCCCATAGACGTCAATGGGGTTCTAACGTTCGTGCGAACTTGCGGTCCGTTCGCGGGTTCTGGTGCGAACCGAACCGGGGGGTGTTCGGCTCATCCCTAATGGCAACCACTTTACCGCCGTCATTCTGCTATATGGCAGGCGGCAAGCGGTTAAGTCTTTATTTGTAACAGGAGTATCTTTGCAATTGCATCAGTTTTCCCATACAGATATGAGGAGGAAAGCATTGTCATGATTCATTCTATCATATGTAAATAGTGATATACAGTAACTTAGGGGAGACTCAGGATTAAAAGAAGAACCTAGAAGTTTATTAGCATCTAAATAAATATCTGAGTTTGTTTATTTTAAGCATATTAAGACTTCAGTAGATCTTTTAAAAGAGGGGAGTGCTCAGTTTTGAAGCCCGAAAAGGAAGTGTCTTGTCTATGAGTATGTTAATAACTAGAGAGTAGAGATGGGCTCATGTGTGTTCAAGATCCTAGTCCCAACCCACCTGCCCAATCCCACCAGGATGCCAACACTGCACACCACCAATCACAGGCAGTGAGACATTTCCCGGTTTGTGCAGATGCAGACCTCTTCACTCTGTCTATTGTTTTATACATTATATACTGTACAACTCTCTGCTAAGTACACTGGAGTTTATTTACAAAATCTGGAGAGTGCAAAATCAGACTAACTGCTGAATAGAAACCAATCAGTTTCTAACATCATCTTGTTCAATTAAGCTTTGGCAATAATACCTGGAAGCTGATTGGTTTCTATACAGAAGAGATTTTTCACTTTCCAACTTTAGTAGATAAAGCCCACTGAGACTACTCTTTAAGGCTATACTATGTACAGTGCATGTTATTTACTTCACACCTCTCCCATTTGCATGCTGTGCTTTATATCATATACGCTATACCACTCCACTTTGTACAATATGCTGTTAAATATCTTCTTTATAGCTTAACACTTTGTGTACTGTGTTGTGTTATCTACTCCATCCTTCTCTACTTTGCACAATGTACTGTATGTTACGTACTCCACACCTCGCTTGTGCTTGGTTGCACATTATTTAATCTACACTACTCCACTCAGCACATTGTGTCTCTCAGTCTCTGCTTTTTACACTATGCTGTATGTTGTACATCGCATACCTTGAATTATCACAGTATTGTCCTATTATTAGTCAGAAGCTATTCATAACTCTGGGAATTTTTCAGAACTCTGGAATTCTACTCTTCAATGAAAATGATTTTGCTAGTTTCTAAGAAACTCAAAATAAGTTGCCATGAGGGCCAGCATATACTGTATATATGCAGTTTTGGTAGTTTATCTAAAAATATAAAACTAGTAGATTGTATGTGTAAAAATGTCTTCAAATAGTAATCTACGTTAAAGGCAAGATTCAGAGTCCAATTTTCCATTTTTAAACCCTGTATTTTGGAAACCATGAAAGTAAGTCTGTGTCTATGAAGCAATCTTTCCTTTTGGCACTATTATATATGAAACATATTGTACTGGGAGAAATGTGACTTACCAGTTGTTGTCCTTTGGGGCCCCATCCAGCATACTGGAGATATGCTTTCTCTACTTCTACTTCAGGTGGGTTTAAATCAGTAAGTTTACTGTAGAGAAAAAATAAAATAATATATATTTTTTTCTATTTGAGTCATCTATATCATAGGCAACATACTAGTATATTGTAAATGCAAAACAAGCAGGAAGCACCATGCATTGGTGAACCGCTAGTAAAAGCAGCCTTGCCATATTTAAAAAAAAAAAATAGTACAAAAAACAAAAAAAAAAGCCCTCCTAGACCTCCTAGCTCAGATTGTTTCCCAGATTTGATTAATTCATTGCAGCACTGTGCTGTAATGATAATTGATCCTGTGCCAAATTCTGGTATATTTAAAAAAGGTTCTGCCACTGCTGACCCTCTTCTAAAAATTCAAGTTACCTGGCTGCCATCAATACTTTTCATTCATTCACCCAAAACAAAAATGCGGCCTAGAGTCAGCAATGGCAACCTACAGTACATTTCCACCTACATGTCTTTAATTAAGAGGCTTTCTTTTTAAATAGGACTTTCTGGGACTAAGCAATCCCCAGCAAAATATCACAGTAGTCATTCATACTACACAACTCAATTCAACAGTTCAACAGATTACTGATATTGTTTTGAAATTTCACATTTGAAAAGCAGTCAGGGTGGGGGTGAGGGAGAGGTTGTGAGTTTGATTTTGTAGGGAGGTTCGGAGAAGTCAGATAGAGACAGTGATTGCAAAGTGAAGGGAAAGAGATAGTGTGATAGTGAGGGATCAAAAACCTCTCCCCTCCATCCTAGAATGCTGTCCACCTCGCAGTATCCCAAATTTTATATGGTAATGCGTTAGTTGCAAAAGATTGTTGCACAAGAGGGCTTCATATGTGGAGAAGAATTTATTCCAGTAGAACCATATTTTTTTTATGTGTTCCTCTATCCAAGAAAATTATATTCTCCATTCAGTTGATTATGCTTATTTTGACTACCCACAGTGTAACATTAGGTTACCTCTACAAACTGGTATGTAGCTCCCGGCTATGTTATTCAAGTATGGGAGAATAGATTTTCTCGGCATGGAGTTTTGATGTAAAAAGAAAAGGCTGGGTCAGCAGGATTCCTGAAGTTTGTAAAAACTTGGGATATGTGCCAAACTTTTTCCCAAAATGGTCTGAGGGTGTTGCAGGAGCAAAAGATTTGTAGGATACCTCTTCTGGCCTGACAACCTCCAGCAGGTGTTCAGAGTTGCTGGAAGCATATGATGGAGAACTTGTGACATCCTGTACCTGCAAATAAACATTTTAAAGCTGGACCCCTGATATTTTGGTTCAAGGTTTTGGGTCTGTGATGGAGTGTGTTTTCTTTTTGTTTCAATGGGAAAGGTAATTGTAGGTTTCTTTATTGCTTAGTTAAGTATGTAGGGATATAGTTTTTCGGCAATGTATAATATAGAGATGGTATGTCTAAGTGGTTCAATTTTTTCACATTTGCTTTTGAATAAGGTGAGTAGATGGGTACATTTGAGAGACTGGGGAGGGATTTGAACCATTTACCAGAATCAAAACATTTCCAATCTGAATTTCATTGCTATTTTCTCCAGCAAGGGCCATTATTGGTTAGAAATAAAATGTTTTGATCTCAAAAAAATCCCACAAATTGTTCCCAGATCCCAAAATCTAGGAACAAGTTAGTTATTGGCATCGTGGGTCGTATATTCCTGGATATGAAAGCTTTTTCACAGGTTTTCAGGAAAGAGGAGGATGATGACAAAGAGATGTCATCACTTTGTAAAAGTGTTTGGCAGATGGTCCAAATAGTGTCATTGGTTGATTGGGTCTTCATACTGCATAGGACGTTAAAGGGGGCACCAATGTAGAGTTGTAAAGGCATGGTTTTCTACCCCCTCAGACCTTAAAAAGAAAAGTATACAATTTTTCAGAGTGATTTTTACCAAAATCACTCTGTGTCATTAGTAATCACCATGTTACTTGTATCTCAGTGTTGCAGATCTCCTCCACTCTGTTTGAGCCACTTTCTGAATAAATGTACTCACTCCAGCATCAGCTGCATATCATTTCCCTGGACCAGCTTCCTCACTGTGACAACGTTGGACAATTCCTGTGTAATATGTGTCACCAGGGCTGCTTGTAACCCTCACCGGGGTTAAAATGCAGATCAAGTTTTCCGGCAAAAATGTTAGGTTGGGACTATTGCACTACCTGGCATGCTTCAGTGGTTGTAGCAACAGTTTTTGTGTTTGTAAAAAAAAAATTGCCTAAATCATGGAATCAGTGAGACTCCTGTAGACATACTGTTAGTCGCTGAACCAAGTCCACTATGCTTCTAGGCCTTTCTGAGATGCCTTGACTTGAGTTTAGGTCACTTCAAGCTGTTTTTGAGTTACATCTCAAGCAGCTCAGATGTGCACTCAAAGCCAACCATGTATATGAGCCTTTGTACCATTCCCTGCCACGGTCACTTTTGCTGTAAGCTTGGTCTGGATATAAGTGTGAAGAAAAAAATAAAGCTATATAAAGCGCATGGGAATACTCATTAATAATAGTGTAGGACAGGTGTGCTTCATTCGGTTCCTGACATTGAAACCTATGAGAGTTTGAAAACGTGCAGAATATAATTCTTTATTTATTCCTGTGCCATTTATCCCAATTTGAGTAGGCAAAATAGTGGAAACTTCACCAAAGAATGGAAGTTAAATTAGTTATCTCCTGTGACTGTTTTTTTCTTGAGAGCAATTCTACCCAGCCCACTAATCACAATTTATTACCTAATTTTTCCATGTAGTTAAGATGAAGGAAAATTACACATTTAATCAACAAGATAATAAATAGTTACTCTTAAATTGCAAATGTTAAGTTTTGTAATTAAAATGAATGTTATGTAACAACATTAGTTGAAGCAAAGGTAGAGGAAAAATGATTAAAACTAATAATTCACATGTGGAAACAGACAAGTGTTGTCAGTTCCAGTCACTGTCTCATCTTTCAGAAGAATAAGATTCAATTATTCTGACAAGTGAAGCATGAACCCTCTCAGATAAGCATTAAAACCCTGTAAAATGAGATTGTCACCAGCCACAGTTAGTGACCTTACATACACTGATTATCATAGCTGTATGTTTTGCAGCAAGTCGGTGGTGGTGGCCTTAAATTCCTATTGATTTAGTTCAACTGGTCAAGCAAACAGGAGATTACTATGAACACTAAATATCCCAAGTGCATCTTATCTATAGCAGAGATTCCAATTCAAGTATACATGACATCTGCAAAGTAATACTATGACTGTGGTGTTCATACCGCTGCACATGTTTTATGAATGCTCGAATTTGGTAATAAAGCACTCAACAACTAGGAATGAGCTTAAGGTACAGTCTGAATACAAGTTGGGACTGAACTTTGGCTGTTCAGATGAACACCTGAAAATTGACCTGTATGGTAGGAGCTGAACAACATGGATAATAGTGATATTATTAGTACTAATATACATGACAGCTTCTCATTTGCAGTGATTGTTAAGGACGTCGGCAGGTGAACGTACTTCCAAGTCCTTAAAAAAAAAAAAACACTGTGTGGATGTTCCCTCATAATTCATACCAGGCACTTCAAGTCTATACCAGCCCCCTATCTGATCTAGTAGCTTGTGAGGCCAGGAGACTATACCAGGCCACATAAGGGGGTACTTTTCTGGGGGCGGGGGGGCTTTGGCAAAGCACCTTGCCCCCATGTTGAAGAAGACAAATGACTCTTCTCTACAACCCTGGCCTGGTGGTTGCAGAGGTCTGTGGGCGGGGTGGCTTATCAGATTCTGGAAACCTTCACAAAGCCCTCCTACCCACCAAAAGGAAAAACCTGGCAACATATGTTTGGTCCCTACTCTTCACTCCCAAAGAGTGACATCATTGACCATATATGAACATACAATCAATAACATTATTATTAAATGGGGTTTTTCAAATTCTGTCTCCCACCAGCAGGATAAAGACCTGGTGTAGATGAATGGAATCCCTGGCCATTCTGTTTACAAACAGAATGAAGCGGCCACTTGACAAACAGGGTCAGGGCATCCCCCAGTCATGTTATTTAAATAATTAAGCATTGCTAAAATTGCTGTTCCCCACCTAATTGAATTGAATTGAAAAAAAATTCTTTGGTACCCCAGAGCAGGCCTAGAAAATGACCATTACTGTTTTCAATGTTTGGCTTCTCTTGACTTCAGTGGGGTTTGGATTCGGCACCCAAATTTTAGTAATGTTCACTCAAACTGCCTTGAACCAAACCCTGGTATTTTTGGCTCATCGTTATCTGCCTTCCAGACTACAGGACATACCCTTTTCTTTCTTTTAGGGGATCTTTTTTTTTTTTTTTTTTGGACACAGAAATAGCGAAGCATTAGACGCTATCCATCTGCACCCATACATAGCAGATGCAGTCATTTTATAAACTGATCCAATATTGAGAATAAGATCTAATGTTTAACAAGGTTCTATATAAAAGTTTAAGGCATAAAGTGAGTGGCAGTGCTTAAAAGTTTTAGCTTCTATTATGTTATGCAGGTGTTATCTACTATCTTGCACAAAGTATAGAAATGATTATACATGTAACAACTGTAAATTGTATCATCTACTGTACAGGTCAGATGTATGACCACCAAAATCACTAATGCTGGACATTATCAAATTGGTAAGTTAACTTAGCTATATGCACATGACGTTAGGAAGGAAAGAGCCTCTTCTTTGAGTGTATTTCCAACTGAGTATTCAGTATGAAATCTTGGCCAACGTGTACATAGGCTTCAAGGGTCCTCCCTTCATCAGGGATCTGTGCACTGTAAAAACTTGGCCTGGAGGATACTGGACTCAAAAGGTGTACATGTTCTTGAAAGCTGTTGTATAGAATGCTTCAAATAAAACAAGCTTCAGCAACAGATTTTAGATACATTTAGAGTCTTCATGCTGTGTGTGCCACTTTTTTCTTGCTAAACATTTACATCACATTTGAAACATCATTGGAGGCTTTCTTTGTGTCCATGAGTAGCTTATTCCAAGGCATCACAATTGACCCATGCATCTTACAGTACATAGAAAAGCATAGCAAATCTAAATTGTATCCGTTGTCCTAGGACTATACAATTTCAAATTATACATGAGATAGCAGTCAAAAGATTGGACCACTGAAAGTTCTTTTTTTCATTATCATGATCATTTTGATAAAAAAACAAATAAAACTGATACAGTTCAAACGCCCCAATTTGTTATCTAAGCCACCTGGCCAAAATGTTGACTCAGCATGTATTGAGCTCCTCTTAGTAAATACTGGCTTCAGCTTGGTTTCCTACCTATGGGATAAACCACCCTAACATGTTTTGTCCAGTAGGGTAAGGCCATTTTGTTGTAATAATTTTGATCAAATGTACATATTAATGCAATGATGTGATACCCCATGCCATCAGGGGAACAACAGAAACGCAGACATCCTGGAAAATATGTTCTGAAGGTTCCATCCTTCCCAGAAGACATGTAGCAATTTTAGTGTTTCCATGTAGTTGATCATAGTGGATGACAATCATTTCATGTGTATAGGAAACCTAACAGGAAGTGAATAGCTGGGAAGGGAGATGAAGTTTGTAATTATTTCCCAGATACTCCTATTCTGATTACAGGCATCATCATCTTGATAAGGTACACAATGATCATGTAATTTCATGGGGTCATTTGTTTGCATGTACACGCAGACCATAGTAGAGTAGAGCTTCACATTCCTTTTACAGCAGTTTCTGTTCAAACATAAGGCATGGCACATGACACTGCACTGGTTAATGCATGACCTTTGTCTGTATTGTAAGAACTGACATTTTTTGTGAAGAAACTATATATCCCACAATCTCTGGGTCTCTCACACTAGTGCTGGTGCAGGTGCAAGCTAAACAGTAAATAGATTTGACAAGCACAAACAGGCAGGAAATTTACAGAAAGCTCACTAATTCAGCCAGAAGATGTTTTTTCTATTACATTAGCACTCTCACAGAGGAAATGGCAACATATGCATTGAATGCCGCGTGACCCAGAAAAGAACGGTTGGCAGGCTACCCGTAGCAAATCATGGACATAGGGGGATCGATCAGCCATGACACTACAAATTGCAGCCACAACATGTGAGCCTATCATTACAAGAAAAGCAAACAATTGACACAGGGAATATAACTACACTAATACCTAGTTAAAACAAAGAAAACATTTAAAAGTGTACAATGCCTTTAAAGAAAGCACCATTTGCATTGCAAAATGCCTTCAAAATATAATGGTAATCAGTTTCAATCTCCTCACACTTTTCAATATTGATAGATACAAAGTGTTCAGTTTAAAATCCCATTGCTGCAGAACGGGAATTGATCAACTACATGAATGTTTTCCGACAAAAAATTAAACTACTGGGACTAATTCCATCAAATCTCCACCTAGCTTCCTTTACTATGGCCGATAAAGTATCATTAATGGGCCAGTGGAGTGCCTTCAATGAGAAGGGGAATGGCAGGGGGACAGAAAAGTTAATCTCTAAGTTACAAAGTAAACTAAGTCACAGGGGACAAGTAGGGCCCTTGTGGGACCTATCTGAAATGGAACCCTTAATTTAATGATGGAGATTAATCTGATTAGATTTTTCTTCCAACCTCCCCAACAACAAAAGTCTAATGCAACTTTTAAATTAAAAAAAATCATTTTAATTACATAGCTTGATTTATGCCTATTTGTGTAATTACTGGATCTCTGTGCAATTCAGGTAAATCATGGCTGGTGGAAGGGGCCAACAAAGTGCTCTACATAGCTTCCTGAAAACACCACAGCATCCTGCCTCACTCCAAGAGCCCTCAGCCCTGATGTGAGCAGTGGGCTGGCTCTTTGAAGGAGTTACGTAAACAGCAAAATATCTTGATGGGTGGATTCTGCATAAAATAAAATGGGTTGAAGTCTACCAGAAGGATTGGGACATTTGCTCTGATTTCTGTCTAAACCTGGAAACTGAGGTGCAAAGTTCTCACCAACAGTGTCCCTAAAATCCATATGAAACTGGTGATCTGAACAGTGGGTAGGGATAAAACACCATTTAATTCAGTTATTGTATTAAATTAACTGAAAGATTATTAAACTATCATACATCTCCAAGTCTAAGCGTGATTTAATCCTCCGCACAGTAGTACACAGAATGGAAGAAGGACAACCAGCACTAGAAGCCAATCGGTGTGCTGTTTGTGAATATTGATGGGTGAATCTGCTTGAGTTTGATTTATGGGCACAATCGACAAGCATGGATAAAAATGTGCAAATTTCAGATTGTAAAAATACTGTTCACCAGGGAGCAGCTCTTTTAATAAGGCTTGAAGGGTAACATTAAAAATACACATTGTAAATTTGGTCAATGACATCACCTGGGATCCTCCACCCCTTTGTTTACATTTAGCTGGGAAATGTCCGTAGGGAAGGTATCATATGGGCAGCTGGAATGTTTTGTTTCTACAGGTCACTAGTGACATTCATTGTGTTTGACAATGATTTTTTCACCACAGGCCAATTTTTTTTGTTATAAAAAGGACTTTGTCAAATGTATGGTGTGCTTATTTGCTGTTTATATTTTTTGTGAATGAGTAATCAGGAGTACTATGTACGTCTTACCCATTCGCGTGGGATTTGACAGTATCTGGGGGTCCCCTTATTTTTAAGGGGCTTCCAGATTATGATAAGTGTATCCCCATAGACCCCTCTGGCTAGGTACCCTTCCCATGTGGAGAGCACATGGTCTGGTATGTTTCAGGAGGGGTAGGATGCATGCTTACTGCCCCCTCCTTTTCCTGGTCAGCCAAGTTACATGCTTGAATAAGGGTCTTGAATTGATTTTGGGGCCTGCCTTTTTTTTTGTTTTTGTTTTTTGCGTAGAGCCCCTCTTACAATCCATACCAGACCCCCATCCTGTATAAACGTCTGGTATGAATTTTTGGGGGAACCCCACTTTTTTTTTTTTTTTTGCTAGGAAACATGCTACCAGTCTTAGGTTACTAGGACACAGACAGTCTCCAGGATCCCAATTAATGAGGGGGTGCCCTGAGCTGGAGCCTGTCAAAACAAGTGTTGGTCGTAATAGTTTCCATTATATGTATGACTACTTCCTGCTGCAACCACTTCAGCATGTGGGCGAACTAACTATTTCGTTTGCACTTTCGGTGTACAGCAAACATACAGAGTTTGTGTGAATCCTGTGACGTTGCAAATTCGAAACCCATCCTTATATGTTAACATCCTAAGGGCAGAGAGATGATGTTGTTAGTGTACTTCTTCATTTCCAAAAACAGGCTGTAGTGGAACCTGGATCAGGCTGTAGGCTTTTCTGCAGGGTAGTCTACAAGGATATCAAAAACCTGTCTGTGCTGTCTAGCATACGTTCCAGGGTCACAAAACTGGAGGAACAGTGTTATAAATATTGGCAGGTAAGGCATTTTTTAATATACTGTATTGTATGAACTGTGACTGTTTCATTTAGCTGTTTTCATGAAGGTCAGATTTTACCATAATCATAAACTTAGCCTCTGTTAACCCAGCATAATGCATCACCAAATCTCCGAGGTAAGCACTCTACTAGTTCTAGTTTCAGTTTCCTAAGAACAACTTGAAATCAGTGAGATTTATAGCTTCTCTCCAGCCTCTGAGTTTTCTCACAGTTGTATAAATCTTCCCTTGTTTTAGGAGGCAGCTCTATGCCACACTTTCATCATGAAATAAGACACAGCTGCTCATCAAATTTCCCATCAAGGCGGGAAAAAAACAGAATGTTAACGCCAGAGCCATTCCACACAGCCGAACAATCGCAGCAAATGTAGTAGATGTCAGAGGGTTAACTAGAATCTAAAGCTGTGGATTTCCGCTCAGCGCCCCAGCCAGACAAGCACAATTCAGAGAAATATGTTACTCATTGTAGAATGGAGCTGTGGACATGCAATCACCATCTGCTTGGCAAGAACTAAGCATTACTTTTGTCATAATCAATAGAACATTGTTCATCTTAAGTTTTGTCAGTCAGTCTTTCTCAACTCTATAGCAAAATCTAAAACCGCATGGTAAAGCGGTGAAATGCGTCAGTTTAATAACTTGTGACTCTATATTGAACAATGTTCAGTAGTTTACCTTCCTGAATCGCCGCTGGAGATAGAACATCAGGTGACGTAAGCAGTGAACGCACTCATGTTATTTTTGTCCCTTGATGTAAAAGCCTCTTAAATTGCACCTGTGCACACACTATGGACATTAAACTATTTACATGAGATGGTGCACACAGAATCTGGTGTGTATAGTAACCAATAAGATTCCAGATTTAATTGCCATAGCTTAATTAAACAAGCTAGAAGTTGATTGGTTACTATGCACAGCTGCACCAGATTCTGTGTGCTCCAGTTTTAGTAAATCTCCCCCATATCATGAAGCAAGACATGGTAAGTCAACAGTGGGGAACTAAAATCAGCTTTTTTTTAAGGAAAAAGGTGTTTTTCTCCAAAATGCATCGCTAATTAATGAAACTAGAAGTGGTGCAGCAAATGGCAGATGGTAGGCCAGGAGACAAAAAAATTGGCAAAAGCTTTCTGCATGTGCTGGGACATGTCTGGAAATAGGCTTGGGGTTTTTCAGGCGGACAGTTTAACATCTCCCTCAGCCACCAACAAGATTCAAACCAACCCGAAAAAGTGTAAATCTAATGGGTGTTTGGAGAAGAAAAAAAAACTTTTCTAATAAGAACAAGTATGATGTTATTTAAGGCCTTTTGTCATTTTGATGGATGCCTAATATGCCACCTGATTTGAAGAGCAGCAGTGTCCAGGTAAAAAGACCTAAAACTTTCAAACACAAGGGTCTTGGCTTTCATGTTCCTGGAATACCCTGATCTTGTATGTATTATAAAGGTTAGGTCACCTCTCAAAGCATGAAAATAGGCTAGAATACTATTCTTGTAAAGATCCATATTTAAAATCCCACTGGTTCCAACTCTGAGGGTAGTTAGCAAACTGTACATTTTTTTACAGAATTTTTTTGTCTTAGCTGGTCTGTTTTAGGCAGCATGCTATTAGTTTCTGGTAGTGAGCACCTTTAGCGTCACTCCTCTAACTATCTGCTATGGCATGGGCCCTGTGTATTGTTTATACTAAACAAGAGAATGGAACCTTTTAAACAATATTGTATTAAGAATTATTAAAAAAAATATTTTAAACTGCCCACTTACAATTCAAGCAAAAGCATGAGAATATAAAATTCTTTTTTTGTAGAAGTCTTCATTTGTGAACGGCAAAGGACGGATGCTGATTTTTTTTAATCACACGCAGGTAGTTCACTACAAGTTCATAGAACAGGGTACAATGGTCAACAAAGATTGTTACATTGTTGAAATTCTGAAAAGGTTACAGGAATCTGTTCGGATGAAAAGACCAAAACTCTGGCCTGACAAGTGGATTCTCCACCACGACAATGCTCCTGCACAAACATTTTTGTCATTTTGTCACACCTATAACAGTCACACTCCAAACTCCACTATGGTGAAGACCAAACAGCTGTTGAAGGACACCAAAAACAAAATTGTAGACCTGCACCAGGCTGGGAAGACTGAATCTGCAACAGGCAAGCAGCTTGGTGTGAAGAAATCAACTGTGGGAGCAATAATTAGAAAATGGAAGACATACAAGACCACTGATAATCTCCCTCAATCTGGGGCTCCACGCAAGATCTCACCCCGTGGGGTCAAAATGATCTCAAGAACGGTGAGCAAAAAACCCAGAACCAAACGGGGGACCTAGTGAATGACCTGCAGAGAGCTGGGACCAACGTAACAAATGCTACCATCAGTAACACACTACGCCACCAGGGACTCAGATCCTGCAGTGCCAGACGTGTCCCCCTGCTTAAGCCAGTATATGTCCGGGCCCGTCTGTGGTTTGCTAGAGAGCATTTGGATGATCCAGAAGAGGATTGGGAGAATGTCATATGGTCAGATGAAACCAAAGTAGAACTGTTTGGTAGAAACACAACTCATCGTGTTTGGAGGAGAGAGAATGCTGAGTTGCAGCCAAAGAACACCATACCTACTGTGCAGCATAGGGGTGGCAACATCATGCTTTGGGGCTGTTTCTCTGCAAAGGGAACAGGATGACTGATCCGTGTACATGAAAGAATGAATGGGGCCATGTATCGTGAGATTTTGAGTGCAAACCTCCTCCCGTCAGCAAGGGCATTGAGGATGAAACGTGGCTGGGTCTTTCAGCATGAGAATGAGCATGAGCATGGGAATGCCTAACAAGGGGAAGGACCTATAAGTGTTCACTGAAACAACAGTCAGCAATTAGTAGTACACATGTTCTAGACCTTCTGCTCGCCAGCTCATTGGGGCACAAAATATTGCATTGGAGGGCTTAGGATAGTGTCCATTTAAAATCTTATGCTTTTAGAAAGCCGAAATCCTGAAAGCATCCTCCTTTCTCAGCTGGGAGTTGTAATTTAGAGCAAGCCTGGAGTCTTTTTACTGAACTATACTCCTCACAGTCTTCCATATTTTCATATTTAAAGTCTCCAATAGTTCTTGTCCTCGCTTGCCTGGTGAAAGCTGAGCTCCACCCAAAAGGGGAAGTTCCACTTCAACCATTTGAACACTGGGTGCTTAAACCCCCTTCCTAACCAGACCAATTTTCAGCTTTCGGTGCTCTCACATTTCGAGTGACAATTACTCAGTCATGCAACACTGTACCTATATGAATTTTTTTTTCACACAAATAAAGCTTTCTTTTGGTGGTATTTAATCACTGCTGGGTTTTTTATTTTTTTGTGCTATAAAAGAAAAAAGACCGAAAATTCTTAAAAAAAATGCATTTTTCTTTGTTTCTGTTACAAAATTTTGCAAATTATTAATTCTTCTTTATATATTTTGGCCAAAATGTATACCGCTACATATCTTTGGTAAAAATAACCCAAATCGGTGTATATTATTTGGTCTTTGTGAAAGTTATAGAGTCCACACGCTATGGTGCCAATCTTTGAAAATTGATCACACCTGAAGTACTGACGGCCTATCTCATTTTTTGAGACCCTAACAAGCCAGGAAAGTACAAATAACGCCCAAATGACCCCTTTTTGGAAAGTAGACATTCCAAGGTATTTAGTAAGAGGCATGGTGAGTTTTTTTAAGTTGTAATTTTTTTCCACAATTCTTTGCAAAATCAAGATTTTTTTTTCTTTATTTTTTTCACAAAATTGTTATATTAGCAGATTATTTCTCACACACACCAAAACACATTCTGCTACTCCTCCTGAGTATGGCGATGCCACTTGTGTGGGACTTTTACACAGCGTGGCCACATACAGAGGCCCAACATGCAGGGAGCGCCATCAGGCATTCTTGGAGCATAAATCACAAATATAATTTTTTGACTACCTCTTACACTTTTGAAGGCCCTGGAGAACCAGGACAATGGAAACGCCCCAAAAATGAACCCATTTTGGAAAGAAAACAACCCAATGTATAATTTATGAGGCATATCAAGTCTTTTGAACATGTCATTTTTTTCTACAAGTTTTTGAAAAATGTGTAAAGAAAATGAAAACACCTTTTTTTTACACAATGTTGTCCATTTACACAATATTTCTAACACATAGCATGTACATACCAAAAATTACACCCCAAAATAGATTCTCCTACTCCTCCTGAGAATGGTGATACCACATGTGTGAGACTTTTCCACAGCCTGGCCACATACAGAGGACCAACATGCAGGGAGCACCATCAGATGTTCTAGGGACATAAGTTTCAAATCTAATTTAACTACCTATTACACTTTCGTGAGGCACTGTAGTAGCATGGATGTGGCATGAATGATAACTGATGTGGCATGGATGAGCATGAATGGGGATGGATGAGCCGTAGATGGGGATGGCTGAGCACGAATGAGTATGGCCAGGTACGGTTGAGTATGGCTGGGTATAGATGGTACGGCTGGGTACGGCTGAGTATGGCTGGGTACGATTGAGTACAGCTGGGTATGGCTGAGTATGGCTGGGTACGGCTGAGTTTGGCTGGGTACGGCTGAGTATGGCTGGGTACGGCTGGGTATGGCTGGGTATGGCTGAATATTGCTGGGTATGGCTGAGTATGGATAGGTATGGCTAATTATGGATTGGGGTGGATGGGATGGCTGAGCATGGATGGATGGATGGATGAGTATTGCTGAGGATGGATGGATGGCTGAGAAAGGATGGATGGATGAGTATGCTGAGTATGGATGAGGATGGATGGATGAGTATGCTGAGTATGGATGAGGATGGATGAATGAGTATGCTGAGTATGGATGGGCGAGCATGAATGGATGGATGAGTATGCTGAGTATGGATGGGTGAGCATGGATGGATGAGTATGCTGAGTATGGATGGGTATGCAGAGTATGGATGGGTATGCAGAGTATGGATGGATGGATGAGTATGCAGAGTATGGATGGGTATGCCGAGTATGGATGGGTATGCAGAGTATGGATGGGTATGCAGAGTATGGATGGGTTTGCCGAGTATGGATGGGTATGCCGAGTATGGATGGGTTTGCCGAGTATGGATGGGTATGCAGAGTATGGATGGGTTTGCAGAGTATGGATGGGTATGCCGAGTATGGATGGGTATGTCGAGTATGGATGGGTATGCCAAGTATGGATGGGTATGCCGAGTATGGATGGATGGGTGTGCAGAGTATTTATGAATATGCAGTGTATGGATGGGTATGCCGAGTATGGATGGGTATGCCGAGTATGGATGGGTTTGCCGAGTATGGATGGGTATGCCAAGTATGGATGGATGGATGGGTATGCAGAGTATGGATGAGTATGCAGAGTATGGATGGGTATGCAGATTATGGATGGATGGGTATGCAGAGTATGGATGGGTATGCTGAGTATGGAAAGATGGATGGGTATGCAGAGTATGGATGAGTATGCAGAGTATGGAAGGGTGTGCATGGCTGAGTATGCAGAGTATGGATGGGTATGCATGGCTAAGAATGGATGGATGGATTTGTCACTGAGCAGCGCTATGGGCACTACACATCCAGCCCACAGCACTGCTGCCACTGATCTCTCCCCTCTCCGCTCACACTGGAAGAAGAGGGGAAAGAGGAACCAGATATCACGCTGGTTTGTTTCCATGTGATCGCGCCATTATTTGACGGAGCGATCACATGGTAAATGGCCGCGATCATCGGCCGTTTACCGTGATCCATGATGTGGACCCAGCGGTCACGGATGTGTTCGGGTGTGCGCCCCAGAGGGCGCACGAGAGCGGGAATCTGGGAGGACGTCACTGTACACCCTCCCAGAGTTATGCAACTGCCCTGTAGCCGTAATTCGGTTATGGGCCGGTTGGTAAGTGGTTAAGGACTCATTCCCCGCTCGTCTTGAAGAATTGGCACTTTTGAGGAGCAGGTACCCGATTTTGCCTAGGCGATCTGAAGCGGAAGTTCTCCTTGACCTAGGACACAAGACAGGTCCCAGAAGTCTGCTTGACCATTTATGATGCGCAGCGCTGCTCGCGCATGCGCAGTGGGCACCCAACTGTAGAGCCTCAAGCTGTCACGGCCGGGTGCCCATACGTCAGTTAAGATGCCAGAGCTGAGGAAAGAAGACAGCAGGTGAAACCAGCTAAAGTCAGCACACCCAGGGATCATGGGACAGGTGAGTAACTGTTTTTTCTTTCACAGGAGACAGGAGCTCCTCTTTAAGGTGTGGTTTAATACAGCACATTGCAAACTATGTTGCATATGCTGTAAAAGATGCATGGTGCTGTAAATGCAGGATTTGTCATACTTCTACTACCAGACAGATTCACAAAGTTACTGCCCTGTAGGTTACCGTCTTAAGTATAGATAAATATGACCCTTCCATTCCAGATAAACTTTTGTAACTCAGTGTTTCTCAACCGGGTTCCTCCTGAGGTTGATTGGGGTTCCTTGAAGAGTGAACAATAGTAGATTGATTTTTCACCTACACTGACCACCAATGCAAGAAGTCATTTCTACACTAACCCCTAATGCTAGAGGTCACCAGAATTTTTACTATCTGCCTTTCTTTTTGCAATTAATATTTGTTTCTAGAATACAAAAAATAATTGTGTATGGAGTTTATAACAAAATTATCAGCCTTAGGTGTTAGATATGCTAGGTATGCGCAAATTACTTATTCTTTTATTTAAAACTTTCTTCAGCTTTTTGATCATCAAGCTAATTTTACCATGAGCTGAAGGTAAAATCAATTTTAGCAGGGCTTTCCTAAGAACCTGAAAATTATTTTGAGGTTAAAAAGTTGAAGAAAGGCTGCTGTAATTGCTTCTGCTAACAAGCACTCCTCCATTTTCCTGATTCTTGGTAAAGGATACGCTGTCACTATACTCTCAGAAAATAGCTACCAGAAGTACTTTGCAAATTAGCCATTTACTCTACCTACTCTAAAACTGAATATGGATACAAAGGCTTTATATAGGTTTTCGCATACATAATCAATAAAGCGTGTAAAACTGTAGCATTAGTGCATACCTCCAAACTATCTCTTATTTAGAACCAAATCCATCTATCCCTCTATGCTCCTCAGTTGTTCTTCTTTTTGGTCTGAATAATAGATATATGTGAAAACTATTCAACTACTAAAAGTGTTATTCTGCACTAAACCTTCATTCTATCCCTTAAAGCATATATATGGTCACAAACTTGTATGGCTTGTCAAAAAATACTATTGTTTGTATTGTTTGTATTGCTGTCACAATGCTGGTGTTATATAATGAAAACCAAAGATCAAAGACCAAAGATTCCTTTAATTATCTTGTTTGTTATTCAAAAAGCCTGTAAGCAGGGCCAAACAGACATGGGTATAACATTACCTTACAGACAGACCTACTATCCTGATCACCTTGTCTGCAATAATCTCCGCTCCCAGAGGAGCATACAGTTCCATGAAAATTTACCATCATACACCATTCTTGCCCTCTATTCTCCAGCTACAGCCAAATTCTTTTGGCGAATAGGCCTTAGAAGATGGAGACACCAGTCAGCTGCTTTTTCAACACTTTACTTCTCAAAAATTCTTGCACGATACAACAGAAGCATTGCCATTCTCCGATAGCTGTTGTGCAGCACCTTCCCTTCAACGGGTCACATCCATCCTATCCTTATGCTCCCTTCAGGGTTACAGGACCCTCACCAGTATCCACCAGCTGAGGAACACCATTAAAAATAAAGACAACACTGTTGGAAAATAGGCCCCAACTAGTCCCATGGGGGCTTACGCAGCCAAAGGCTGCTCTCTACTTCTTCTCCTGGCTATTCTTCCTTCCCTCTCTACCCTGACACAACCTTATAGATATTTCCACAAGAGCGCCAACTAGTGGCCAACTAGGGGAGTGCACAACCCTTACAATTAAGTATAAAGAAAAAGCAATGGCGAAAAAAAGAATCTGGGTGTGGCCAATTATTTTTGGCATATATTTTCTTAAAGGTCTACATAACTTAGAGTGTGGTAGGGGTGTGTTCATTGCCTAAATACATTGTGCTAGAAGGTGTGCTTCTTTCTCATCTCATTAAAAAATCAATGACATGTGGAGGGGGGTGTGGCAACCGCGCAACTTAATGGATGTGTGACCACTCAGCTCTGTCAAGCTAAAGGAACCGACATCTTTTGGGACGACACAGCTAACCAAATTCACATCCACGGCCTGTCTAAAGGTGCTGCCGAACCCGCCAGATGACCCGCAGAAGGAAAGAAACGGCACAGCTAAAGGAATTGCAAGATTTCTTCCCGCCAGCACCGGGTATAGCTTCCCTTCCCCCTCAGGCAGCTCGCGGTCTGCAGCATCGAGTGCAGGATCACAGGCAGGCCTTGCTCACAACTCCCAAGATGCCTCAACTTCTCTCTCTCATAAAAATTCTATAATGAGGGAATTGGCGCTGTTCTATTGCATATACACTGGATAATAAATCGTATTGATAGAAAATAATAAATACAACACATCTATGTGAAAAAATGTGGTAAAATAGGAATCAAAAACAGGTGAAATACTCCTACATCAATACACTCTAGGGTAAAGTGCACAGTGCTAGAAAAAACATAATCAATAATATCCATAAAAATAAAAATGTGCAAACATTCCAAGATAGTGGTAAGAATTATTTTGCAAAATATCAGAGCCTACTAAACCACTCTGATATGCAAAACCAGTAAATAAACAGAGTATATATGTTAAATATATTAAATAAAAATGTGCAAACATCAAAATAGTGTTATAAAATATTGCAGAATATCAAAACATTGTGAGCCACTCCGATGTAAAAAACAATAAAATAAACAGAGTGGTAAGACAGTATTGCTAAAAATAGGTGAAAAGAACTGTTGAAAAATAAAAAAGGTGAAGTAGTGTCCCAAAAAATTAAAAAGTCAGAAAAAACTTTAATATGTCCTTTCGATCAGTGGCAATATTCTTATTCTTATTGTGGTAAGTGCTCCCCGTCTTCCACTGCACCCCCACTCGTGCCCTCACTCACCAGAGTGCCCAACCCCTGCAGGGGTAAAAGGCATGTAGATCAAATCCAGCAATGGTGCTCCTATATGATGATCCTCAGTCCAGTGGCCGTCCTCCCCTTCTCTGGTATCGCGGTTCCCCCAGCATTAAACATCCATTTGTGGCAGAGAAAAAAATGCTCTCATAGCGTGAATCCAAAAAATATATAGTTAATTTGTTAAAAATGTATATAAAAAGCAAAAGGAAGGAGCTAACAGCGCTCCGCTACAAGTGCAAAGCCTTGGCTGGACAGGCAGCGTGTTCCGGCATGCGTTCCACCAGCCGCCTATGCAAACCCGGAAGAGACGTGCACAAGAGGTAGACGTATGCGTATCACGTGGCCACACTTACGCGTTTCGTCATCAAGACGTCATCTGAGCCGCGCCTCAGATGACGTCTTGATGACGAAACGCGTAAGGCGTGGCCACGTGATACGCATACGTATCTCACAATATAAACTTATTTGCAGATGATTTTATTCTATTCTTATCTTTACCAAAAACATCACTACAACACGGACATGATACCCTCAACGAGTTCAGCAGAATCTCCTTTTATAAAGTTAACTTTACAAAATCAATAATCCTAGAATTAGGAATATCACCCTCTCTAAAATCCCAACTACAAACAACCTTCCCCTATACATGGAGTAAGTCTAGCATAACATATCTGGGTATAAAACTGACGAAGAACCTTCAAAACTTGCGGAAGCTAACTACACACCTCTGATTGACAAACTCTCCAAGGAAACAAAAAGATTTGCCAATATAGAACTGTCTTGGACTGGACGTCTAGCCTCATTTAAAATGTTGATCCTGCCCCAGATATTATATGTATTTCAAACTCTAGCAGTCTCAATACACAATACATATCTGAAAGCCTTAAATGCCCTGCTCTCTAAGTATGTTTGGGGTTCCAAGAGACCAAGATGCTCTAAAGGCCTTCTGGTTAAACATAGATTAGCAGGAGGTTTGGGCCTAGTTAACATCAGAGATTATTTTTGAGCAGCCATTCTTACACAACTTAAAGACTGGTTCGACCCGACACCTAACACTTTATGGTGTGGCATCGAACAAGCTCTGGATCCTACTAAAAACCTAAAATATCTCCTACTCCTAGATGTTTGGAAACCGTTTGCTATACACAGCCTACCACTCAGTATTCAAGCCTCAATTCTTTCTCATGCTATCCTAAATCTCGCCATCACAGATTGGCAGGACAAAGGAATTAAACTAAATGCTAACTTATATCTCCACAACTCTCTCATACCCTTTGGTTCACTTAAGAAACAATTCAACCTCCTTCCCACCGACCAATACAAATACATCCAAATAGCTCACCTTCTGGGATCCATTAAATCACATCACATATATCTCCCAAAAGAGGTGTGGCGGTATTACACCACTAAACCAACCCCCCCTAAAGGTATTTCTTTGTTTTATAATCTTTTCCAACAAAAACTAGACTTCATAAAATCCCATCCTTATAGGAAATGGGAATCAGAGCTAAGTATAAATATTACAAACTCACAGTGGCAATACACTCTTTGATCGCTTTACAAAGCCTCCAAATGCTATAACCATTGGGAACTGTCCCAGAGCCCTTAGGTGGTATTTGACGCCCTATAGAATTTTGGGAATCACAATTCACTGCTGTGCTGGAAAAACTGCGGAGCAACAGGAAATTTACTCCACATGTTCTGGGCCTGCAAACAACTCATTTTTGGAACTCTATCTTTCGCTCAATATCAAGCATCACTGGGTTTCTGACTCGCCCCAACCCAAGCCTGGCAATATTGAATGTAGGTATTGAAACCTTCCCTCCTGATTTTAGAACAGTGATTACTCGCATCTTCCTGGCAGCTTGAACATTAATAGCAAAATACTGGAAGCAGACAAAGCACCAAATGTATCTGAAGTTCTTATAAATACCCAAACTCATTATGTTTATGAATCACTACTGGCTAGTAGGTGTGGTAACAAAAAAAGGTTTGATAACCAATGGACAACTTGGTTTAAAAGTAATACATGAAACATTCTTTAAGGTGCTTCACTTCACCCTAATTTAAGTTTCTATGCTCATATGATGGTCGGACCATAGATAAGTACTTTCCCTGTACCTCCCCCTCCTTCCTTCCTCCCCCCACTTTATACCTTTATACTTGTATACTTTTACCCTGTTCTATATACTGTATTACTCAGTTAAGTTAAATTGAAAGAGTAAATAACTTACGTGTCCCTAACACACTCAGCTAAAGAATTGTCCATGCAATATCCATGTAATATCTTTGTACTATTGTAACTCTTACAATTGTAATACTTGCTTTTCACTTATGTAAAAAAAATCAAAGTATGTGATGCCATAATATGATATTCACGCTGTCAGTTCAAATTTTACTGTTCTGTAAAGCCACATACAGCGTGATGTTATCTTCCAAGCATGTAATTTAAAAGATTGTTTTTTTTTACATGTCACCCTCAAAGTCACAATAAAAGGAGCCTTCCCCCTCTCTATGGGATTAAAAAAAACATTTTGCTTTGTTAAGTGTACTCCATGGCAGTGCCCAGCAACCCATGCCCTTTTTGGACAAAAACTTACCTCTTAGCCTTAAAAATGATCACAACTTAGTATTAATATTTTGTCCCATCCCCCATAGACTTTAGTTGTGTTTGTAGATTTCAAGCTGGATTAGATAAAACCCTAAGAATCTAACCCAGGCAGATACGCTCATTCTAATTTACTATCTATCAAGCACAGAAAAAAGCCAAGCAATACTGAGAAGATCCAGTTATTCGTTTCTGTCCAGGTCCCCTCTGCTGTTATAGTCAAATTAATGATAAAATGTGTTTTTTAATGAAAAGAATTTTAACATATGTAAATTTTACTATATTTTCTGCTACCATATCAAACAAACATATTAGTTAAACTTTTAAATAATTTCCAGAATTTTATGTAGAGCTTTAAAAGCAAATTATCAATAAACAAAGATGAAAAATAAAAATGTTTCCAGGAACCAATATTAATAACATGTGGAACAAATAAAGTCGGGCATAAATGAAATAATTTTATATTGTTCAGCACGCCTACTGTTTTTGCACTGTAATGCAACAAAATACTTTATCATCTATATAAATTGCAAAGCAGGAGCTCATTATTTTTGGAGGAGTAGAACATCTGTTTTATAAAGCTGGTTGCTTCCTGCAGTGAGTGACCTATTTTTCAACCAATTACTAAATAATAAATGTTTGGCCAGTAATGAAGAAATCTAATTATGATTTGTCACACATCAGGTAACAAATGCTGGAGCCATAGCCATTGTTTCAGCAACAAAAGGGATGTTGTGTGCACCCAAGGCTTTTCCTAACTGGGCAAAATTCTCATCTGGATAAATATGCATGAATTTCATTAGGGAAAGTAGATACTCAACAGTAGGCTCTTTGTGCACAGTGACCAAAAACTGCTGTGAACTTGCAGATTTACATTTCTTAAAATGCTGTATGTACACTTTATGCTAGGGAAGAAAACAGGCGTCCCGCAGAATGTAAGCCAGGGTACAATTCCACCATGTGCAATGACCCCAGTGTGATTCAAATGACAAAAAGTAACCTGGTACGTGTGTTTTAACGATCCCTACTCTGTTGGAAAACTAAAATAAGCAACTTTTGGCTTACATATTTTACGCAGTATATAAATATTGTATATGATGACCCTCCCAGTTGGTCATTGCTCAGGCCCCAAAGCGTGAGAGCTCTCTGTCTCCTAATTGCATGCCTACATTGCCACCTTGTAACATGTGCTTCCAGTGGAGACTAAATAGGGCCACATTGAAGCTTATTGTAGAGACTAGTTCCATCTTCAGTTGTCGGAACCAGCCCTGAAGAACAATGTGAGGTCTCCACTAGCATGTGTACATGTTTTTTTTTTTTAATTATTTTTATTAATTTTTTTACATAAAGCAGCAACAAAACAGTACAGACCATTAAGCGGGCCAGCACAACACCAGCACCACCTAAATACGGCCACACAGGGCCAAGAACATCCTGAACTAACATAGTTCAACTGACTATAACACTCATAAAACATATTGCAAACCCCCTACCATACCCCTCTCCCCCCACCTTTTTCCTTTCTAACCCCCCCCCCCCCCAACATCTACCAGCTCCAACAGAATCTATTAAATTTGTGAAACTGTACATCAGCAATGTAACCACCTGTTTATTCTTCCAGTGTGATCCACCAAGGCTCTCCTAGTTGGATGTTGGATGGTTCTATCATACATCTGCTACACATTTCAAACCCCCTCAAGTCCAGCTAAAAAAAAACACAATTTCAAGACATCTTCTAGCATTATTTGAGAACAAGAGGTAACCACCTACCCCACAGTAGAAGTTGAGTCAATCCATGCCTGCCATACCTTATCAAATTTTTTGATACAACCTCTAGATATATATTGCTCTGTATAAAAGCATCATGGAGTTCACTAGTCCTTTCCAGAGGCATACTTTTTCCAGTTTAGGCATAGCTTTACTGCCATAAAATAATAGGATATTCCCATAGGGGTTCAGGAAGGAACCACCTCCTCTACAAGGCCGAGAAGACAAACTCTGGCCGACATGGGGATGGGGAGGACCAGAACCTCTGATATGCAGGAAGTTATCGCAACCCAAAAAGCCTGTAGAAGCAGCAAAAAGGAACCAGCAGCCCTAAACTAAAGGAATGGCTGCCAGCCAGCCACAGGACAAGAAAGAGTTTACAGCAGGAGCTGATCCGTCTCCTGCTGCTTATTAAGCCAATGGGCGCTGCTGTAACCCGCCCCCTTCTCAAGCCACCATCTTTGATTGAGAAGAACAGAATACTGGAGCGATGCTGGAGCCTGGAGAAAGAGCCAAGCTGCTGTGGGGACTGGGGAGGGGGCGTAGATGGAGTAGAATTGAGCAGGAGAATGTGTACAGGAAGAGAGATTTACTCTCTCTCTACCCCCTCTGTCTCTCCACTCTCTCTCCCTCTCCTCCCCCACTTGCTCTTCCTCCCCCTCTCACTTCCGATCTCTCCCTCCCTCTCATTCCTTCCCTTTCCTTCTCTCACCTCCCCAATTCTCTCTTTCTCTTCCCCCTCCCTACTAGCTATTGGATATTTTGTTTAACTTCCCCACTCTCCCAAGAGGTTAATCACATATTTGTATAAAGCTGCAATATTGGCAATTGTCTTTGTCATTAACCCCTTGCATTACTGGCTAGTGGCCTTCCAATTTCTGAAAGGGGTTAACAATTTGTACAAGCCACATTGGTGGCCAGTAACAGTGTTAACCCCAGTTTTGGGCGGTTATTACTGCGTAAACTGGCAACAATACTAGAGGTTATTACAGCATAAATTGGCACCAATACTAGGGATTATTACTGCGTAAACTGGCACCAATACTAAGCTTTATTTCTGCGTAAGCTGGCACCAATACTAGGGGTTATTACTGTGTAAACTGGCACTGATACTAGGGACTATTACTGCATGAACTGGCACCAATACTAGGTGTTATTACTGCGTAAACTGGCACCAATACTAGAGACTATTACTGGATAAACTGGCACCAATACTAGAGACTATTACTGGATAAACTGGCACCAATACTAGGGAGTATTACCGTGTAAACTGGCACCAATACTAGGGGTTATTACTGCGTAAACTGGCACCAATACTAGGGAATATTACTGCATAAACTGGCACCAATACTAGGCATTATTACTGCGTAAACTGGCATCAATACTAGGGACTATTGCTGCGTAAACTGGCACCAATACTAGGGACTATTACTGCATGAACTGTTTGCTGAAATTGCTTTAGGCACATCAGCCCTGGAAGCTTTGCTCCCCTTAATGACCAGGCCATTTTTTTGCGATACGGCACTGCGTCGTTTTAACTGATAATTGTGCAGGCGTGCAACCCAAATACAATTGATGTCCTTTTTTTCCCACAAATAGAGCTTTCTTTTGGTGGTATTTGATCACCTCTGCAGTTTTTTTTTTTTGTGCTATAAACAAAAAAAGACCAACAATTTTGAAAAAAAAAAAAAAAATTTACTTTCTGCTATAATACATATCCAAAAAAATATATATATAAAAAAAATGTATTCATCAGTTTAGGCCAATATGAATTCTGATACACGTTTTTGGTAAAAAAAATCACAATAAGTGTATATTGATTGGTTTGCGCAAAAGTTATAGCGTCTACAAAATAGGGGATAGATTTATGTACTTTTTAAAAATGTTTTTACTGGTAATGGCAGCGATCTGCAATTTTTAGCAGGACCAGTGACATTATTACATTGATCAGTGCTATAAAAATGCACTGATCAATGTATAAATGACACTGGCAGGGAAGAGGTTAACACTAGGGGGCGATCAAGGGGTTAACTGTGCTCCCTGGGTGTGTTCTAACTGTGTGGGGGCTGGGCTGCTTGGGACAACAAAGAGATTGCTGTTCCTGACCACCAGGAACAGCAGATCTCAGAGTTGTCCCCTGACAGAATGGGGATCCGCCTTGTTTACATAGGCAGATCCCCCTTCTGCCTCTCCTCACCGCGGTCGCTAGTGGCCGGCAGACATTGATATATACTGTAGCTGGTCAGCAAGTGGTTAAACTAAAAGAAAAGCTTTTGAGAGTTTTCCCCTCTTTCTCAGGTCTGAAGCAATACTTGAGGAAGCAAGGAAAACTCTTGAAAGATTGTCTTTTAAGTGTTAAGTTAGTACAATAAAAAGGTATCATTGCATACTGCAAAATACTCTCGTATTTTGTAATCTTATTCATATATACTTATTTCAGTGGGGGGGGGGGGGGGTTGGGTGTTTTTGGTGGGAGCAATGCCAGCATTCGGCAGAGGAGGATGTGGCTAATCTGGCTGGGGTATAAGAAATCCTATAGTTGTTCCCAAAGCTCATCCCAATCCTCCCCTTGTATATCTGGCACCTCTGACACCCATCTCTCCCTACATTTAGTCACCATAGGAGGTGTTTTTGTAATGAACTAAATGTTATCCACTTAGCCTGGTCACACCAATCGCCAATCACACCAATTTCATAGTAGTACTACTTCAGGTGCTACTTGGAAAACATCTGTGACTTCATGCACAGACGTCTATGCAAGTCATACCTGAACTTGCAAAAAGTAGTGCAAGAACTACAGTACTTTCAAAACCGATTTGACCGCTTCCATTGTGGACAATAGGGTGCAACTTGCATGACAAGTCCCACCGGTGTGACCGGGGGCTGAGGGTTTAGATCTATTTTAGCCACTTCAGGTTTTTCAACTTCAAATTGGATCATGATTTGCTGGGGTTTTTCGCCTTCCTCTGGATCAACTGTGGGTATAAGATTGTGTATATGGGATTGTATGGTTGTTTTATTTATTTTTTGGTTGAACTAGATGGACTTGTGTCTTTTTTCAACATGACTAACTATTTAACTATGTAACTGTATACTCCTTATGAACCAGAATAATTTTTCCATTTCATCTATGGCCATAATGACTCAACAATAACTTTTTATAACTTAAAGTTTAACTAAACCCAGGAGCATGCATTCACTATATCTGGTCTCCAAGAGTACACAGAACATATATAAATATAAACTGATAAATACATTTTCTCAATAGCAGTCTTGTATCAGTGTTTGGTTAAAGCTTGTAGAAGGAGTTTTCATTCTACTCTGACTGATGAGACTGCAGGACCCCTGACCCTATGTCTGGGCAGTGCTGATTGGCCCTGTGCTGATCACATGCATCCTCCTAAGAAAAAAAAACTCTCTAGCAATACACACTAAACTGAGTATGTGCAGAGTGACTCCAAAGCTTCTGTCTTATCAGGAGATAGATTGGGGAAGGTGAGGATCAAAGAAGACAAGATGAAAGCCTTTTTACACAATACAGAGGAGTAACCCCTTAAGTTCCACAGTGAGTACAACAAGCATGCTTTACTGCATATACAAACTGATTTTTAGATTGTGGGTTTAGTAACACTTTAAGTAATAACAAAATATTATAATAATTTAATAATTCAATTTTCTATGTAATCTATAGACATATAGACATATATTACAACAAAACTAAAAAAAAAAGTTTTTTTTATTTTATTTTGACCAGTGTTAGTTTTAAAACAACTAGTATTATGGTAGATACAAGTGGGGGCACATTTTATTTTGTTATTTTACTGTATTTATAATGACAGTAAAATTAAATTTCTAATAAAATGTCAAAATTATTTACAAATTACCTTTTTTTTATAATTTTGCATGTTTTTTTTTATGTGTTTAGAACAAAAAACAAATGAAGAACAAATTGAATGATATGGAAAAAGTTTAAATATTAATAATAAAAAAGTAGAATTAAATAAATAGCAGCTAAATAATAGCTAAGGGAAGAAGTGTTGTGTCAATAAATTGGGTCAGGGTTACTGAAGGCTAGGCTAGATGACTCATCCTGGCAGCTGTCGGATACTTCCTCCTTGTTTCCAGAGCATTGGAGAATGTTCTGGAACTAGTGGGTGTAAGTGAGGAGGAGCTGTCTTGAATATTTATGATCACTTGGCCAATCCCCAGTGGGCCTGGCAGGAAATGAAGGAAATCCCTTAAATAGACATGGGCCATGCCAGCAGAGGGGTTTGGGTGGAAGCTGGAGAATCAGTGCTGGTGGAAGCTGTCAGTGGCCCTGGAGGAGCCCCTTACTGGGGATGGGTTGCCTCAGGCTGGAGCTTGGGATAGCTGGCCTGGAAGAATCCCACCACAGGAGGCAGTTGGGGGGATTCCTGCGGGAGAGGCAGCGGAGGAGAGGAGGCAGAGACAGTGAGTAGATCAGCATGGTGCAGGGATCAGACAAGAGGAGAGACTGTCAGTTGTAACAGTCTTGAAGACAGCAGTGTGCCAAGTCTTCATCTAACCTTGCCCTGGGAGATCTCCATGTGTGTGTGTGTCAGTTGGGAGGACTAGGAGGAAGAGCAGCCAGGTGCAGTTGGTGGCACCCAGGTGAGCTAGAATTCTGCAATCAAGTGGAGCCTGGATCAGTGGCCACAGGGAAACAGAAAGGACCGTGTTATGCTGTTCACTCCATTTGTGCTACTTTGCCAAAGGGGCTGAGAGCTCCTGCCTGTAATGGGCCTTTTCTGAATTAGTAATATACTGTTAGTTCCTCCAGGGGTGAGCAGCAGGTGCTGTACAAAGGAACCAAGTTTGTACAGGAGGAAAGAAGATCCATGTAAATAGGGAGGAAGTTGCCCCTTCAGGAAGTTGTCCCTTTCAGTTTGGACATTTTTCAAGTTGGGCATCCCATAATTCCCTACCCCATTTGAGTTATCATCCCCTAATAAAACTATGATTTTTTTCTTCCCTATTCAAGTATACAGGTTTTTAAAGTGGGGACAGGGGAAGAGGGGGATGGATGGGTCCTCTTTAAAATGTAGCACAATAACATTGCTACATTGTAATTTTTTTTAGGCTTGCAGACCTTTTTCTGTAAGTGGCGCAAAGGGGGTGTAGAGGAGAAATAGGAAGTTGCAAATATGCCCAAAGTATTTTAGGGCATGTGTGGTATATCCAAAGTTCACAACTCAAAAGGAGACAATATAGTAGGGCCCAAAAAAACACAGAATTCAATTTTACCATTTAAAGTCATTCTGCATTTTCAATTAATCATCAGTGGAAAATCAGAACTTAGTCTGGACACTGCAGATAATTATTCAAAATGTTTGTACTCATAATGAGTTTAGTATCACATTGTATCATTAATCAGGCCACTGACAGATTTGAAGATATAGGCCATATTTTATCTCATTAGCAAACTGCTCCAAGTGTAGGTGATCTTTTCTTTGTGACATTTTGCCTTGAATGAAGCTCTGGCACACTGGACAGGAGTGACTTTTACATTTTCTGGCTGGTAACAGTTATGTTCTGCTACTCTTAAATTCTGTCTAGAACAGAGAGAATATTCTATCTTTGCACCACTTGTGTAATCCTGAATGAACGGCATTTGTTCCTGATAATGCTGGTGAAGAGGAGACACTATATTATTACTTGCCTCAGGCAGGAGGCTGACGCGTGTCCTATTAATACCAGGATCTCCAGGAAAAATTTAAAATGATTGGCAAGAAATGCGCTTTTCAAGTAAATCATCATGAAAGAATATGTAAAAAGAGGAGGATGTTGAAAAGAGATCTTGTTTTTTTTTTTCTGTGAGGCTTTCTAAAAAATGGAGAATGATGAACAAAATGAACTGGAGTCAACAACGAGGAAGGTGAAATTATATTAAATGGTATTTAATATGGTTTGAGATTTTTTTATTAAGGCTTTTAAGGGCTTCAAATGGCTTTTGAGTTTTGCTTTTGTTATTTTGGCAATAAGGAACAAAAAAAAAATGCACTTTGAAAGCCCCATTTCTTGGTGTTTTGGTTGCTTTTATGTGGGAGAGGTGCAGAGGCAATAACTCACACAGGCAGGAGCAATAAGAATTTGTATTGAAGCAAAGCAGCAACAGTCCCGGTAGAATAGCTACCCAGCTATGTACACTTACAGTACCAGTAGTGCAACTGGAGCAGTTTTCAGCCTGTCCACTCGCAAAAAACACACCAACCCTGGGAACCATGGCCTTTCATAAGCTCTGGCTGATGTCAGGAGCATCTAGCACTCCTACTCCTCATTCCAGCTTTCTGGAATTGGCTGTGGCATTCTCCTTGTCTGTATTTCCAACTGCAAGGTGAATAATGTGGCCAGTTTCTGGTTGGAGACCAAACCTGATTTAACCACTTAGCGACCACCCACCATAGATTTACTGTGGCAGGTCGAGAGCTCTGCGCCAGATCTGGTACTGGGTAAGTGACCTGACAGTTCCGGGTCTGGGATATGCACGCGCGCAGCCGGTGACCCTCTCCCGCTGTGATTGGACACAGTGGGAGCCAATCAGCGGATCCGGTGGACCCGATGTACACCGGCACCCGTCAATCGATCAATTAAACTGCCGTTCTATGAGACGGGAATGTGCTGATCTTGTGTTCCCGCTAAACAGGAAAATGGATCTTTACATTCCCCCAGTCAAAGCCCCCCCCATCACAGTTAGCAATCACTCCTAGGGAACACATTTAACTCTTTGATCGCCCCAATGTTAACTCCTTCTCTGTCAGTGACATTAGTACAGTAACAGTGCATATTTTTTAGCACTGATCACTGTATTAGTGTCATTGGTCCCCAGAAAGTGTCAAAAGTGTTAGTTAGGTGTCCGATTTGTCTGCCGCAATATCGCAGTCCAGCTATAAATCGCTGATTGCCACCATAACTTGTAAAAAATAAAAATGAATAAAAATATACCATAGTTTGTAGATACTGTAACTTTTGCGCAAACCAATTAATATACACGTATTAGGGGGGTTTTTTAAGAAAAATATGTAGCAGAATACATATTGACCTAAATTGATGAAGAAATTTGATTTTTTAAATTTTTTTATTGGGAATATTTTATAGCAGAAAGTAAAAAAAAATGTTTTTTTTTCAAAATTGTCGGTCTTTTTTTAGAATATAGCACAATAAATAAAAACCGCAGAGGTGATCAAATACCACCAAAAGAAAGTTCTATTTGTTTTAGGGCTGGGCTCAGCCCTTCCTTCTTAAAGATGGCCGCTCAGCTGTCGGCTAATTGCCAGCTCCAATCTCTCCATAGTGACTCACCTGTTGATTATATCCTGCTCGTCAGTCCAGCCTACTTAAGTCGTCCAGCCCAGATGATCTCTGCCTTCGCCTTGCTTACATCTCTAGAGACGCTCTCCTGTGTTCCTGTTAAAGACTTGCTTGGCTGACATTCCTTCTGGCTCCAGATCCTGCTTGCTGTTCTACTACGCTCATCTATGGCTCCCCGACGTTTTGGATTGTCTGACTATCCTTTCCAGTTCCTGCACTCTGGCTATGTTTTGACTAAGTTTACCTTTTTTTATTATTATTTTTTTATTATTATTAAACAAGTGTGATTTAACTGTACTTCTGTCCCAGGATATACATTTTTTTTTTTGGGTACAGCCTCGCACGAGCAATTGTCAGTTAAAGTAAGGAAGTGCCATATTGCAAAAAATGGCCTGGTCAGGAAGGGGGGTAAACCTTTCCGGAGCTGAAGTGGTTAAACCAGCCAAGCCTGCAGTCTCATGCTTGTGATAAAATGTGTAATACATGCAAGCTCTCTGTCTGTCTATCTGTCCTGCTCTGCTGCTTGGATTGGATATCGACTATTCTCTGAACTCTGCCTGCTTTTTGACTATGGATTGACCCTGACTATTCTGAACCTTGCCTGCCTTGTACTTGGACTGTTATCGAATCACTCTGCCTGTCTGCCAACTGCAAGCATCCACCTTGCGTAACAAATTAAATAATATCAATTAATTAATTATGGACCTTGCTTTGTGCGTTGGTGCGCAGTAATGTTGGAACAGGAAGGGGCCATCCCCAAGCTGTTACTAAAAAGTCGGGAGCATGAAATTGTCAAAAATGTCTTGGGATGCTGATGGCTTAAGAGTCCCCTTCACTGGAACTAAGGGGCCTAGCCCAACCCCTGAAAAACAACCCTGCGCCATAATCCCCCCACCATCAAATGATTTGGACCAGTGCACAAAGCAAGGTCCATAAAGACATGGATGAGCGAGTTTGGGGTGAAGGAACTTGACTGATAACCTCAACCTGATAGAACACCTTTGGGATGAATAAGAGCGAAGACTGCAAGCCTGGCCTTCTAGTCTAACATCAGTACCTGACCTCACAAATGTGCTTCTGGAAGAATGGTCAAACATTTCCATAGACACACTCCCAAACCTTGTGGACAGCCTGCCCAGAAGAATTGAAACTGTTATCGCTGCAAAGAGTAGACCAACTCAATATTGAACCATACAGACTAATAGGGCCTACACACGGTCGGACTTTGTTCGGACATTCCGACAACAAAATCCTAGGATTTTTTTCCGACGGATGTTGGCTCAAACTTGTCTTACACACAGTCACACAAAGTTGTCGGAAAATCCGATCATTCTGAACGCGGTGACGTAAAACACGTACGTCGGGACTATAAACGGGGCAGTGGCCAATAGCTTTCATCTCTTTATTTATTCTGAGCATGCGTGGCACTTTGTCCGTCGGATTTGTGTACACACGATCGGAATTTCCAACAACGGATTTTGTTGTCTGAAAATTTTATCTCCTGCTCTCCAACTTTGTGTGTCGGAAAATCCGATGGAAAATGTCCGATGGAGCCCACACACGGTCGGAATTTCCAACCACGCGCTCCGATCGGACATTTTCCATCGGAAAATCCGACCGTGTGTACGGGGCATAAGACTGAGATGCCATGAAAGTTCATGTAAAGGTAGGAGTCCCAACACTTTTGACAATTTAGTGTATGCTTAATTTACACATGAAAAAAACACTGAGATAAAAACACATAAAATCACCTGAAAAAAACTTAGCTCAGGTGTGAATTCAGCCTTTAAGTTCCTTGGCCCAGGAACAGTCCATTTTATAACCATAATGTAATTTGAGCACTTAGGCACATACATACCTGTGTCAATGAGCTTTGGGCTTGTGTTGATGGGCAACTAAAATCTGCTTTCAGGAGCATTCAGCTTGCATTTAGCATAAGATGCCCTGAGGTCATTCAGAGTTTGTTAACTGGTGCATTTGGCTTGCACTTGACTTCCTTCTAAATTGCATCAACCTGTTTGAAGCTGCTTTTGCATTCCTATTGACATGTATTGGGAGAAAAGCAGCTAAAAAATTGACCAAAACAGTCCTGGTTAGGCCCGTGTCTGTGAACAGCCTAAATTCTGTCCATAATGCAATCAGTGCTTATAGGTGATACACAAGTGGCAGGGAAGGTCATGGTTGGATCCTATCACCTCATGGTCTCAGGAACAATTGTCCTTTCTGCATCTCTTGTAATTTCACATCCCCCCCCCACCCCCTCTACAGCTACAAAAAAAATAAAAATGGCTATCTTTATCTATTATACGCGGCTTATATATAAATGGCAACTGTGTACAAAATTCCAGTAAAAAAAGTAAATGTATATTTTATTAATTTATTGTTTTTGATCATGCAGTCTACTCAATTTCTTTTGTTATTCTCAAAGTTGGAATTTCATTTTAGGCAGTTGTATTATGCTAGTGATCTATTATTTAGGATTCTGTCTGTTCCCTTTGTAGTTATCTCTACCTCTTTGTTTATTTGCTCTCAGCATATGTGATCAGAGCAAGATTTCATTCTCTAAAAGCAGTGCCTCATTGTCAGATGTCCATTTATAAGAATCACTAATTCGAAAATAATGATCCAACAATGAGGCAGCCCAAAAACATGGCTGTCTAAGTAAAAGCAACAGTTTACCGATCTTCCTAATGTCAAGGCGAAGAGAAACGGTGAATCTACAACTACCTGTGAGAATTTAGTTTACTGTGATCAGATCACTGAAGATCAGTCTTGCTATTTTTCCTTAGTTTCTGCACTTTGCGTGCCACTCTTTATCATGAGGTATGGGCGAGCGGTTCGGCCCGAACATTACCCGTTTGGATGTTCGCCGAACACCCAAATTTTCTATGCGCTCTGCGGGATGTTTGCCCACTGGGGGCACATTCAAGAGATTGTTAAAGAACGGGGCCAGGAAGCTGGCTGCCGCGTCCTTAACAACGGATAAGTCATCAGCTGTCAGCGGGCTTCCCCACTGACAGCTGAATGAAGAAAAAACTTTTCCGAATTAGCCAGCAATAGAAAAAAAAAAAAACGTTGTGGCCCCCCCCCCCCCCAATCCATACCAGGCCCTTTGGGTCTGGTATGGATTTTAGGGGAACCCCACGCCAAAATTAGGGGAACCCCACGCCAAAATTAAGTCCGATGCCAACGACGTCACAAGGGCCGATGACATCACAAGGAGGGGCGGTGCCACCAGCTGATATCACCAGGTGGCCCTGCCCCTTACCTATTTAAGAACTGTCAGATGGAGGAGCAGGCAGTCGGCAGTTAGCTGTTGTTGTGGGCAGAGCTTTTTTTTTCTCCTTTTTTCGGGTCCAGGGGTACAGCGGGTGTCATTATTGACAATGGATCTGCATTTTTAATAAAGGACTTGTCAAAAACTGGTTGCTGTTTTTTTACACTGTTTTATTTCGGGTGAATGGGTAGGGGTGTACCCCATGCTCCTTCACATGGGGGGGCAGGATCTGGGGGCCCCCTTGTTAAAGGGGGCTTCCAGATGCTGATAAGCCCCCTGCCCGCAGACACCACAACCACCGCCCAGGGTTGTGGGGAAGAGGCCCTTGTCCCCATCAACATGGGGACCAGCTGCTTTGGTGTGTCCCCCATGTCAAGGGCATGTGGCCTGGTATGGTCCCCCCCCTGTCCTGACCTACCGGGCTGCATTTTTGGATAAGGATCTGGTATGGATGCTAGGGGGGACCACACATCGTTTTTTTTTTGGCGTGGAGTTTCCCTTAAAATCCATACTAGACCCAAAGAGCCTGGTATGGCTGGGGGGGGGACCCCCACTGGGTTTTTTTAAAAACATGTATGTATTGCCGGAAATGCCTTCCAGCTGGGAAAATCAATGTAATGTAAGTATTTTTTCTTTATATATGTCAGTTTTGCCACAGCAGGTTCTATACATGGTACAGAGGCACTACTTTACAGGCAGACTAAGGGGACCCCCAGGCACTATATATAAAGGATTTTTTCCATTTTATTGTTTCACTTTAAGCATCATTAAAATCACTGCTCCTTTCAAAACTATGTTTAAAAAATAAATATTTGCATTGATACATCGGTTCCCATGGAAGAGATTAATTCATAAATATAGAAACGCATTGGATTTATGATGCCCGAGCAAACTGCTGAACATCAAATCCTCCAAAGAGATATGTAACATGCCAAAGTATCAACTGCATATTGATGTGTACAATGGATCTTGGCCTAAATATGGCCACGTGTGTTTTTAACAAGGCTATGTCTTTTTTAGAGTTCTGTAATAAAATGTTTTTTTTTAATATCTAAATGGTTATGCATTTTTCTTTTTTGGTTGCTTTCAAAATCCCACAAGAGGGTCTTTTTCCCATTTCAAGTACAGAAATAGGGATGGTGGCAACAACTTCCCATATAAGAATTACCATACATTAGGAACTTTTTACATGTTCAGGAGTTCTGGTGTGAACTGAACTGAGGGGTGTTTGGCCCTTCACTATTAATCATGGTAAAGAAAAGTGGTAGATTGCAGGGAATCAAAATGTCTGTGTTGGTAGGAAGGTTGGTCTTTGCCACAGGTAGGCAGGTACTAACTATACCACTGAAGTGGGATCTTTAGAGGAAGATTGTTCTATGAGGGATCCCGTACTTGTCACAGAAGTGGCAGCTCTCTGATTGGACACTGCAACTTCTGATGATCCCTCAGTAGCCATCTTGTTGGGACTCTTTGATTTGAGGTTCTGACACCATTTGGGCACACCTGAAGTGAGTGGTTAGGAGAGGGACAGAAATCCTGACTTGTTAGAGAAAGTATCAGTGCAAGAAGAGGTTTCTGATCGAGTAGGGACATTGCAGGGACACATCAGATTTCTCTTCAAGCATTCTAGTATCAGCAGAATTAGATAGTCAAAATAGGTGTTAGGAGGAGGGAGGGAATATTTTTAGGAGTAGTTAAGTTTTGCCTGGAATTTTATTTTAATGAAAAACTTATCCAGGCTATCTGGGTGGAAAGGGATTTCATTTTTTTATCACTTTCCCAGGCATTTTCTAGGCTCTGACTTCCACCATGTGCTGTAAATAAAAGAGGGAATGGTTCTAGTCAGGGACTGGCAGCCTGCATGGGAAGAATCAGGAGGCAAACTTGAGGATGTAGTAGCCCATAATACCTGGACTATTCTTCAGAAACCTTCCTGAGTAAGAACTTTGCCTCCCCTCTTGCCTGGTCTAAAGTGTTTCAAATGGGTGCATTGAGGTACATGGCGTATCAGGAGAACAGGGCCTGTAAAGCACACACTGGGTGAAAGAGAAGGCCACCTCAAAAGGTTAACCCAGCCAAGGAGTTGGCAGAAAGAATGTAGTTGCTCCAGGTAGCCATGCACTAGTGTGAACGTAATAGCAGCCAGATGAAAAGTGATACCAGGCATGGGTGACAGGACTTCCAGTAGCAAGGGAGGTATTCTGGTCGGGTTGGTGCTCTGGCTCTCTCACTAGCAGTCAGTTCTCCGCAAGCAATCTATACTGAACCCATGATATGGAGACTCCATGAACCTAGCTGCACGATATGAGAGAGTTGAAGGTGTTAATAAGTGCACGCAAGAGGTCCATGCATATTGCGTGGCGGGACCCCATTCTGTCACTGGGAGTGAGGTGGCAAAGGAAAACTGGACTGGTGGGGTGGGACACGGGCTCTGGGGTGTTCCCCTCTAAATGCTACATTCTGGAAGACTAGGTGTGCAGTGATATGGGACAGAGGGTTTCACAGAAGGGTTTTGTATGTTTCTTCACAGCTGAGCAAGCTGTACGGCTCGCTTCTGGTTGCCCAAAATTTGACTTGTAGACATCTGGGAAAATCAGTGAGCCAATCACACAAGCTGGAAATGACATTTCTGGGGTGCTCTGAACACCAACTCTGTACAGAATGCCTTCAGGGTGCCATATTGTATTTTACAGAAAACTGCAACTTTGCAGATTGAAAAGGAAAAGTAATTTTTAATAACATTTGATTGCAATGTGAGTGTGAATTGCAATATGCAATATGAATTGTGTAGCAATTGTACATGCTGTATTTCTTTTTTTATTTTATATTTTTCCCCTAAAAGTGGAGTTACCCTAATCAATTGTGACGTGGTGCGTCACAAAAGTCGCACAACTTCCTATCAGTCTTTGCCCTGCGACTTCCATGCGACTTTAATGAACGGGATTCAATTTTGATACGATTTTGAGATGAGTGTGACTTGTGCTTTGACCAATCAAAACAATTCCTTTGGCTCTGGAATTGATGAAACCTCATGCCAAATTTATAAAAAAAAACGGTGTGGGGTACTCTCCAATCCATACCAGACCCTTTTCCGAGCAAGTAGCCTGGCAGGTCAGGAAAAGGGGGGGGGCCGGATCCAGCCCCCCACCATGTGAATAAGTATGGACCTACCCATTCACCCAAAAAAAAAAACAGCGTAGTGTAATAAAAACATGAGATGGTTTTTGACAACTCCTTTATTAAAAATGACTAATGTCCCCCATGGTAGCTCCAGCATCAATCACAATGTTGTCCTCTGCCACCGCCGACCCACTGAGAAAAAAAACGCTTCTCCTCCATCGCTGACTCCCACCATTCTGTCAGCTCTGGCGTCTGACAGTTCTTATATAACTTTGGGGCTTGGCCATCTGGTGACATCACCTGGAGACCCACCTCCTTGTGACGTCACATACCCATCGTGCCCAGGGCATTGACAAAGGGCCTTGTATGGATTGGGGGGACCCCCACTCTGTTTTTTCTTTTTTTCAATACATTTTGCTTTGCTAAAGTTGCCTCTGAGAACAAGTTGCATGTCACAAGTCGGATCAGTTAAGATGCTGATCCAACTTGGATGCAACTTCAATTAAATTCCATGGGCTGAAATTAGACCCAAGTTGGACCAAAGTAGTGCAGGGACCTTTTCAAAAGTCGGGCCGACACAAGTCGGACCAGTTAAGACAGCTCTCATAGGGAAACATTGATTTTTACATGTCATGCGACTTGTTCTCTCAAAGTCGGAGTGATTATCGCACCAGTATGAACCAGGCCTAAAGACTCCCCACTACAAATACAGTCACCGCCCTCTTAAAATAAAAGGACCATATCTTTGGTGCCTTAAGCCTAGTACACACTGCTAGTTTTTGCTCGTTTATTGTATTCTGACAGGGGGGCGCCCCCCCGCCATTCCCCCCGCCATTAGCTGAGGACGCTGATAGGGAGCTGGTCAGCAGACCTTTTTCGGTCATGGCCCTTCGACAGACCGGCTGCAGTACACACAGGGCTGAATGTTGACTGGTTTCTATTAAACCGGCCGACGCCGCGCGGCAAGTGTATGGGGCTCAACCAATCCAAGAAGGATATTTTGGATTTCCTCTTGCAAATCCACCTTCTCACTATCTGAAACCTATGTAAGTAATGGTGAGAACAGGTGTGGTTTGAATATTTGATGTTGTTCTCTGTGTTACTTGTGTTTGTGTAGGAGGTGATGCCATTCTGTTCAGTGATGTTCTGCAGCAGGTAAAGGGGAAACCCTGCCTTGTATGGACATGGCCAAGGTAAAGCAATGCTGTATTTACCTGTCACCTCCTGCAGATCACATGGAAAGGCTACTGTGTGCTGTGTCTACCCAATTGTCAGCTCCAACATTGTTATTCAGAGTAGGCATCAGACCTCATCCTTGGCTTGTTTAGCCAATTTACCTGACTGCAAGCTGCCCCGATTTGAAAATTAGGCATCAATTGCTTTTATTCAAGGGTTGTCTTGAACTGTGCCAAGTTCAATTCAAGTGGTTTTATGGGTTTCTATTGTTATCAGTAAGATTGGTCATTGTATTGTGGCTTGTTTGTTAAAGGCTTCTTCTTTTTGGTTTCTAATTTCTATAGTGGTTTTGAGTCTGGTGCGCTGAAATATTTAAACCCGAATTCTAGGCATCTATAAAACACAGAACAATGAAAGCATCCTTGAAATCATTAATACATCATTATTTATTTTTTTAAATGCAACCAGTGTCACTACCTGAATTTGACCTGGAATCAACCTCCTGCAGTCCCTGTACAGCAGGGCTGGAGTGTGAAAGGAAGAAGCAGGACAAGAAGCCAATTAGTTAAAGCGGAGCTCCAGGCTCCTTCAGCAAAAAATAAAGAGTCAGCAGCTACAAATACTGTAGGACACTTACCTGTCCAGGAATCCAGCGGTGTCCTCATCCGAGTGGATTCTTCAATCAGCTATTGGGTGCCCACACCTCCATCCCCACTAAGGGAAACCAGCAATGAAGCCTTGTAGCTTTACAGCCGGTTCCCTACTGCGCATGCGCAAAATGTGCTGCGCTCTGTGAATGGGTCCGCTGCGGGGAAAGGAGGAGGGAGTCCGAACTTCCTGCTGAGTTCGCCATGGTGAATTCAGCAGGAAGTGGCAGTAGGTACCAAAACCAGGTCCCTGCTCCCCCCCAAAAGGTGCCAAATGTGGCAGCGGGGGGGGGGGGGGAGGCAGACAAGCGGAGCTTCCCCTTTTGGGTGGAGCTCCACTTTAATGTGCTGACAAGAAGCATGATGATTAGAGGAGAGAGCTGAGTGACAGAGAGATGAGATCATCACTGTGCTGCTTGTCTTTTGACTGTCCAGTCACAGCCTAGGGGTGTGTCCAGGATGACACCCCGGATAGCAAGCAATTATGCTGAAAGTTGGAAAATGACTTGCTAAGCTATTGCTAGACTTGCCAGGATTCACAAGTACAATTGCAGCAAGTCCACCTTGCATGACTTCATATCAACTTTCTTTGCAAACATTCTGCGTCTGCTGCAAGTTCTGGTTCAGTTATGTTGTGTAATAGTCATCCCACCACAGGTGGCACTGTGACTTGCAGAGCTCCTGCTGTTGACTCACCACTGCAACTTTGCTCTTGCTAGAGACTTGCCATGCAAATTTGCTACAAATTAGAAAAGTGTCAACTAGAACTTCAAGTGCTCTGCAAGTGTACAACTTGTCAGTGGAAATGTGCAGCAAGTTAACAGACTTTCAACACTAACACAAATTTGTGACAAGTTATCCTTGCTATCTGGGCTGGGCTCAGAGAAAGTGGGTTGAATGATGTTGGCCATCAGACTTAAGACATCTAGCAGGAGAAAAATGTACTGCAAGGGGAATCTTTGGATAGAAGGTGAATATTGCAGCAAAAAAAATATCTTATCTTAATGGGCTATTCATTTTTTATCTTTTGTTTGTGGCTGGAGTTCAGCTTAAGGCCTCATGCACACTGGACGTTTTTTTGGACATTTTTACAGCTATTTTTGGCTTCAGACATTTTTTTTCTACAGTCAATAAACTCCCCATCATGTTATCCTATGTGTCCATGCACACATAAGCTGTTATCAGCAGTTTTTGGCTGGGGCGTTTTTTGGCTTTAAAAAAACCCCAAAACTAGTGGGCTCTGAGAGGAGTTTTTTTAGCTGTTTTCAGCTGTAAAAACACTCTAACGTCAAAAAATGCTGATAAACGCAGCTCACCAGCGTTTTTTGACGTTTTTGATCCATTGAAAAAAAAAAAAAGAAAACATTTTTTTTTTTACATAAAAAAACGAATGCGGAAAAATGCCAAAAAACGCTACTAAGAGCTAAAAAACGCTATTGCAAAAACGTTAAAAAACTATGAAAAATTCACTGCAAAGCTACTGGTGTTTTTATATTGTTATTATAACGTCCAGTGTGCATGATGTGCATGAGGCCTAAAAGTCATCCTGTCAGCAGAGAAAACAAAAATAATGTGGTATCACCCTGTCAAAGAAGCAGCTTGGAGCAGTATTAAACCAAAACCAAAAATGTAATAAAATTGAACCTGCCAATCACTAGATGTGGTGGCTGCATTAAAAAAAAAATTTTAGGCTTTTTTCCCCTCTGTTTTCTGATGATCTGGCCAGTAACACACCTTATGTACTAAAGTGCCCCCACTCTGGATAATGGAGGACATGGGGAACCTTTGGATAGCAGCATTGTCATTCTGGAGGGAGGGGAGTGTTAGATGTACTAGTAGATTTAGATACACTAACACATTGAAGCCAAATTTCAGCTCACACTACAGCTACACAAGGCATTACAACATTTTTTTTTTTTTTGGATAAAGATTTTACATGAATAAATACAAGCTGATCATTAACCACCTCAATACTGGGCACTTACACCCCCTTCCTGCCCAAGCCATTTTTCAGTTTTCAGCGCTGTCGCACTTTGAATGACAATTGCGCGGTCATGTTACACTGCACCTTAATTAAATTTTTTGCATTTTTTTCCCCACAAATAGAGCTTTCTTTTGGTGGTATTTGATCACCTCTGCGGTTTTTATTTATTGCGCTATAAACAAAAGAAGAGGGACAATTTTGAAAAAACACAATATTTTTTACTTTTTGCTATAATAAATATCCATTTTTTTTTTTTTTTAACAAATTTTTTCCTCAGTTTAGGCCGATACATATTCTTCTACATATTTTTGGTAAAAAAAAATTGCGATAAGCGTATATTGATTGGTTTGCGCAAAAGTTATAGCGTCTACAAAATACGGGATAGATTTATAGCATTTTTATTATTTATTTATTTTTTACTAGTAATGGCGGCGATCTGCAATTTTTATTGTGACTACGATATTGCGGCGGACACATCGGACACTTTTGACACATTTTTGGGACCATTCACATTTATACAGCGATCAATGCTATAAAATTGCATTGATTACTGTGTAAATGTGACTGGCAGGGAAGGGGTTAACACTAGGGGGCGCTCGAGGGGTTAATGTATGACCTAAGGAGGTGATTCTAACTGTGGGGGGAGGGGACTGACTGGGGGAGGTGACCGATCGCTGTCCCTATGTACAAGGGACACGCCATCTGTCTCCTCTCCTCTCTGACAGGACGTGGATCTGTGTTTACATGCACAGATCCACGCTCCTGCTCTGTTACCCGGCAATCGCGGGTGCCCGGCGGACATCGCGGCCGCCGGGCACGCGCACCGGGTCCCGAGTGACGCAGCCGGCGCGCGCGCGCCCCCTAGTGGCTCAGGAGGGCGAGGACGTCATATGACGCCCACTCAGAACAATAGGCTTACCGTCCGGCCGTCATATGACGGTGGGCGGTAGGCTAGTGGTTAAAGCACCCCTGTCAGCGGTAAATGGTTTGTCTCAGCCCTCTAAATGATACATTTTCAGGAGAGCTTGTTCTGTTGAAAAACAGGCGTATTGGCTGGATCGCCAGGTAAAAATAAGGGAAAGAAAGCCTAAACAAGTAAATGAATGCAGCCATCACATCTAAGAATTGGTAATCTGCAATATAATATTTTTTTTCCTTTTGGTTTAATACCACCTTAAAGGAACAGTGTATCAAAGTGTATGTAAACTCAAGAATGAACTTCACTTATTTTTTTACTATTGACTTGTTAAATATAACATTGAAAGCATTTTGTTAGCTCAGTGCAAAAAAACAACAAAAAAACAAATTGTTGATCCTGTCAGAAATTCAGAACAGTTGTATGTGTAGGCAGGTTCATGTGGGTATGCAGGAAAGGGTGCACTGACGCCCCTAGAGTTTGCCAGAGGTATATGCCTGAACAGGATGTATGACTTCTCCTTGGTGAGCGGCACTTTTCCTGGACAGACATGTGATTAAACCCTTTGGGGTTGATTTGCGAAAGGCAAATCCACTTTACAGTCGCTGCAGATCTGAGGGGAATATCTGAAATGAGGGGAAGCTCTGCTGATTTTATCATCCAATCATGTGCAAGCAAAAATGCTGTTTTTTTAGAGAAGTTCCCAATTAGTGCAAGTGTTAATATATTAGTGTGAGTATTAATTGATTATTTGCACTTAAACACACCCAAAAATGTTCACCTAAAGAGAGTTAACAGTTGCCATTTTCAAATTGTTTCTTAAATATTTGAACTAACATTTGAGCTGGTGAAATTGTATTTGTAAAAATGCTCAAATCTGAGCAAAGCAAGCTTGTCATCATTGTATTAAAATATTGTTCCAAAGACTATAGTTAAATATTTGTGTTCTTACACTCAATTCTTCTGCAGCAAGAAATGTGTGTCATTCTTCTCCTACACCACAGCTGTCACAGTGACATTACTGACTACACGCATCCTCCACTAGGTGACACCGGTGAGCAATGTTTGGTAAACTGAAATAAATCATCTTCATCTAATAACTGCTAGAATAAGAAGAACATGTCTGGTTATTATAAGAGCTCAAGACTGTTAATGTAAACCCAGGAGGCAGTAATGCTGAGAACTAAACATAACTCACAGAATGGTGAATGATGAAAGCAGCCACTAATAATGCTCTATTCAAAGGGATTAGTTCTCTGTGCCAGCGTAATTGTTCCCAATGAGTAATTTTCAGTGCCCAGATCTCAGAAAATGACTTGTAGCTTTTGGCACTGATGCATCTGGCACAAGTATGTTCCTGTAGGGGTTAATTTACAGCAAGACGTTAGGCATAGCTCCCAACTGTCTCTGATTTGGAGGGACTGTCCCTGATTTGGAGCAATGTCCCCCTGTCCCTCATTCCTCCTCATTTGTCCCTCATTTTGGTCTGATATATATAGTTGTATATAAAATGCACTTTTTATCTTTCAAAAAATGTTTCCCAGCGCTAAACCTTTTATCCAAATTCTAAATTGCTGCATTTGTAAATGATAAAAGCCGATATAAAGCAATAGTAGTGGTAAAAAAAAAAGCACTTGTGGATTTAATTAACCTTTTTTTTGGTTAATTCACCTTTAAGGGGTTGTGGCAGGGGGCATGTCCTAAGCCTACATACATTTTCCAGCAGGTGTCCCTCATTCCCATCTCAAAATGTCGGGAGGTATGCGTTAGGGTTAAAGCTAAAGTTTTTTGGTTAGAACAAGGGATAATACCCACTTTGAGTGAGAAGTGTCCCATGTGCTGGTGGCTGCTCTCTTTCTTTAAATCTTCCATCCTCTGACTCCCCATACCCCCGCAGTGGTAATCTTCCAGTGCTGCTGGGGTTAATACAACCCACTTGACATGTCATAGGCTCTTATTAAGTGTGCCAATAATGCCGGCCCTTTTCATCCTCTCTTCCGTTCACAGGAGCCATACTATAGTTTCCATGAATACAAAAGTGATCTATGAACAGAGGAGGGGTGGATGAATGAAGGCTTGTCTCCTGCATTTATAGAGCGCTTTCCATCTATGGAGGTTATAGTACAGCAGGCAAAGTTGGCCCTCTTGATGAGCGCCTGTCACAGGTAATGGCCCCCTCACATGAATAAGGTGGTGGGGAAAGGAGGGTTTGAAGGATAGAATATTTCAAAATATAATGTACAACAAAAGCAGCAGCTAACAGCACAAGGGACATTTTACATTGATTGTAATTACAGTCCCTTGTGCTTTTTTCTTTTTTAGAAACCTTTTCAAACAGGGCACTTTTACCTCCTTCCTGCCCAGGCCAATTTTTAGCTTTCAGCACTGTCACCCTTTGAATGACAATTGGAAGGTCATGCGCTGTACTCAAACTAAATTTTTTTTAGACAGATAGAGCTTTCTTTTCGTGGTATTTAATCACCACTGGGTTTTTTTATTTGCTAAAGAACAAAAAAGACTGAAAATTTAAAAAACAAAAAAAGATTTTCTTTGTTTCTGTTAAAAATTGTTGTAAATACGTAATTTTTCTCCTTCACTGAAGTGCGCTGATGAGGCGGCACTGATGGCCACTGATAGGCTGCACTGATAAGTGACACTTATGGGCACTGATGAGGTGGCACTGAAGGGCATGGATGAGGAGATGCTAATATGCAGCACTGATGGGCACTGATATGCAACACTTATAGGTGGCACTGATGGGCAGTGATAGGTGGCACTGATGGGCACTAATAGGTGGCACGGATAGGTGGCACTGATGGTCACTGATGGGCGGCACTGATGGGCAGGCACTGATGGGCGGCACTGATGAGCAGGCACTGATTGGCAGCACTGATGAGCAGGCACTGATGGGGGCTGAAAGGCAGCACTGACTGGCATCACTGCTGGGCACTGAAGGGAGGGAACCCTCTACCTGCTGACAACCTACAGCAGCACATGCCAGTGGGTAACATTGCTGCTCTCTGTGATTAAGCCCTGTTGTTGGGACCTCCGCATTACACAGGAGACGCAGCTTTGTGGCCAAATAACCACACAGAAAAACCTGAAACAACATGGTTTTTATTTTGCAATTTAGGCTTAAGGCCTCATTCACACAGGCATATGTAAGCATACATCCATGCAAAGGGCCGTGTTTGGCTGTACGGGGAAGCACAAGTGTTCCGTGCATCCACTTGCAGGCAGTCCCATTTATGTTTATTTGGACACAGCAACTGTTCCCAATTTCACATCTGTGTGGGTGCCAATGCATGCGGGTGTGTGTCCCCAAATGCAGACAGTGTGAGTTTGGGGACACACATACGCACCTGTACCTGCATGGATGTATACAAGGCAATAGGGAGCAAAGGGCAGGTAGAATTTCACCACTTCAACCCCGAGCCTCTTTTTGAGACTTGTTGTTTTATTTTTTTTAAATAAAGTAGAATAAGACATCAGTAAAGTTAGCCCAATTTTTTTCTATATTTTGAAAGATAATGTTACGCTGGGTAAATTGATACCCAATATGTCACGTTTCAAAATTGCGTCCGCTTGTGGAATGGCAACGAACTTTTTCACATAAAAATCTCCATTGGCGCCGTTTAAAAATTTCTACAGTTTTGAGTTACAGAGGAGGTCCAGTGCTAGAATTATTGCTCTCAATCTAACGATCGCAGCGATACCTCACATGTGTAGTTTAAACACCGTTTTCATATGCGGGTGCGACTTACGTATGCGTTCGCTTCTGCACGTGAGCTTGGGGGACAGGACGCTTTAAATATATATATTTTTATTTTCTTATTTATTTTACTTTTTATTTTTTTATTTTACACTGTCTTTAAAAAAAATAATTTTGGGTCACTTTTATTCCTATGTAGACATCCCTTGTAATAGAAAAAAAGCATGACAGGACCTCTTAAATGTGAGATCTGGGGTCAAAAAGACATATATGTATATGTAATTTTCCCTTTAAGAGCATTGGGCGGAAGTGACGTTTGACGTCGCTTCTGCCCTCTAATGCTATGGAGCCGAGGGGGGGCCATCTTTCCCTCACTCGGCATCCAGGCAGTGAGGGAAGCAGACACGATCATCTCCGCCACTACCGACGGCTCCGGTAAGCAGCGGAGATGACTGTAGCACTGCGGGGGGGTGTGTGCGATAAAAGTGATCTTGCAGTGAATCCACCGCAGCGACGACTTTTATCATAAAGAGAACTGCACGTCATTCCTGAAAATACTGGGGTTATGGCAGCTACCTGCTGCCATAATAACGGTATTTAGCGTCAAAGTACCGACGTACAGGTACAGCGATTTGTGTGAAGTGGTTGAAGTGATTACGAAGGGGTTTTTTTTAGTGTAACTTTTTTTTTTTTTTTTTTGGAAAGAGCAGGGAGGGATTAGAACAGGTTTTTATTGATGTGTGTGCTTCCATTAGGGAAATTCACCCTCTTTATTTGTCCTATTTACCATTATCATCTAAAGTGAAAGTAACCGAAAATCCAAAATCTTTGGTTGACACCAGAACAGTAATAGAAAGGAAATCTTCCAATGGGAACACTAGTTCTGGTGACACTGGTGACACAGCAGGTTTCCTTCACTTTAGGGGATTTCCTCTCATTTCCTGTTTTGAAAGATTTGCCTCCAGGATTCACAGAGCGATTTTCATTCATGGAATCTATAGTACAGAAGGCATAGTTGGCACTCTTGAGTGCCAATCATTTTGAAGGGAGTTCCTGTTGATGGCAAAAAATTGACCTTTTTAAAGGCAAACCCTTGCCTTTAATTACACTTCAATTAAAATAAAAAATGATGTTATTCTTACCTGCTCTATTGCACAGAGCAGTCCCTTATCTCCTCTTCTGGAGCCCCAGAGCCCTCTCTGGCACTGCCCGCTCTTCATTTTCTGCCGGTGCCCCCATAGCAAGTCGTGTGCCGAGGGGGCACCCGTTCAGGCGTGCTCCCATGCTGGGCTGTGTGCGTCCATAGACACACACAAACATCCCCTGCTCCCACCTCACAGGATTTGACTGACAGCAGCAAGAGCCAATGGCCCATTCTCAGTGTAGCCTGGGAGAGCAGAGATATAGACTATAAGAGACTATAAGAGATATAGCCGAGCACAGTGCTGGATCAATAGAGGACTCAGGTGAGTGTTTGGGGAGGGGAAAGGGGGGCTGCTAGTGGAAGGTTTTTTACCCTAATGCAGACATTCTCAACCAGGGTTCCTTGGAACCCTGGAGTTTCTCCAAGGGTTGCTATGGGTTCCTTGAGCTGTGGCTGATTGACCTCCTATCTTAAGATGTCTGCATAGTTCTGGGGTCAACACCACTTGGTAGAGCCACTTGCATGAAGCTAACAATCTTTTAAGCCATCCGTAGGGCTTGCATTTTGACAACCACTGTAAGGCATTTTTTTTTTCAATGACACCCAATGAATTGGTTTTAGTAAGGGTTCCTCAAGACCTGAACAAGATTTCAAGAGTTCCTCTGGGGTAAAAAGGTTGTGAAAGACTGCCCTAATGTGTAGAATGCATTAAGGTTAAAAAAAAACTATTTGACTTTAAAACCACTTTAAATTGTGGGATATTGTATAGCCTAAAAGGTCTTTAAAAATTCTGCAATACTGAAAGTATAAACAATAGTCCAGCAAGTTTGGCCTTAAAAGGTCAGCTAAGTAAGAATAAAAAGCAGAAGAACATGGATACTTAGACTTAGATATGGGAGAAGCTCATAGACAGAATATTTTTACACCTGCCCGTGCAATGAATTCTAGGGAAAGCAGCCACGCTATTTTATTTCATTCCCATTCAATCATCTTTCTGTACCAACAGCAATATTTTAAGACTGCATCAATGCTACACAAACATAAATCTTCGATTTCTCACCAATAAAAGAGAACTCTTACCTTGTGATGAGGTTACACAGGGCATACTGCGCAGTAAAGGAGTGCTGATAAATCTGCAAGGAGAAAAAATAGTAAGGACATAGGCATAGAAAAGCAAATAAAATCAAACTGAATTGCTGTGCTGTACCGTGGACTATAGTCATTTAGATTACTTTCAGTATAGGAAGAAAGGTTAATGTAACTCCACTTTTTCTGTATAATCTGCAGGTACAATGCTGCCCTGGGACTGAAAAGCAGCCTTTGCATACAAAACACATCAGCCTGCATTTAACAAAAGTTTTCTTCGTATGAAATGGAAAACTCTACCGGGATTAACTATTGTTACTGAGTTATACAGCGCCATGCTCTCTCTTGGCACTATACAAAGTAGGAGATACAAAGACAGGTAATGTAGATAGAAGTAAACAAAAAGTTGCCAACAACAGATGCAAACAGTTGGAAAACATATTTAGCAATACTATAACACAATAGGAGGCAGAAAAATGGCCATACAATATAAAGTAGTAAGGGAATAAGAAAGCTGGATTTAAAGTACATCTGTCATGAGAAACGTAAGGTACTGCCATTAATGGCCTTCTTCTCAAAATGCCCGTTATTTGGCTAAGATAGTTTTGTGTCACAGACCCAGAAAATGCATGCTGTAAATAAGTGTCAGAATTAGTTATCGCAACACATAGTCCTGGCCAGTGACAGGACATTATGGCCCTGAAACGAACATTTTCAAAAGTAGAGGTCAGAAGCCGGCTTAATTGTCTTGTCTCATTACTGGAGTACTTTAAAACCCATCTTCAATCTCCTAACACCCCCACCACCACCACCCCCTCCGACTACATGAAATGTTTACAGATTTTTTTATGTACCGACCTATTTTTCAACAGTCTTCTAACTAGTTACATGACATCCTGAGGTCCTTCCTCTTCTCCTCTAGTGGTAGTGGTCACCAGTTTGCTGCAGAGTACTGATTATTTCAGCTCTGTTCTCTGCAGATTTGTACTGTCCTATGCAGATAAGAGATATCTGTTGATAACAACAAGCGGTGCAGCTTTGATTAAAGTTGAATAATGAATAATGAATTCTAATGCTAGAAGTGTAGACCATTTATGCACCTCATGAAGCCTGACTGGAAAACTTGTAAGACATTGTCAAGGACATTGCTAATAGAAGCCTAGTGTTACTGCTCACCATCACCTTCACCATCACGTTGGCAAACTTCCTACAAGTTTCCTGTATCTCCTACTGTAATTCCTTCATGTATCTCCTACTGTAATTCCTTCATGTATCTCATGAAGCCTGGGAAATTTGTACGATATTACTAACATGATAGTGAAGGTCATGTTTTGTGATGGTAAAGGTGAGCAGTAACACTAGGCTTCTCTTAGCAATTTCCTTAGCAATGTCCTACAAGTATTGCAGGCAGGCCTCATGAGGTATGTATTGTAAATGGCCTACAGCTATAGCAAGGGCATTATTCAACTTTGGTAAAAGTTACACAGTTTGTTTTTATCTACAGACATCCCTTATCTGCATAGGCATTTTGTTTTGGTAAAGATGAACTATGCCTTTAAATTATGCGTGAACCCTCACCTTTGCAAGGCAAAACATTTGTATATATATAACGACACGACCACTGACAGGTAAAGCAAATAACATTGATTATCTCATTACAATAGCATCTGAAATTCGTTGAGATATATTAAACAGCAAGTGAACATGTTGTCCCTGAAGTTGATGTGTTGAAAGCAAAACAAATGGGCAAGTGTAAGGGCTTGAATGACTTTGACAAGGGCTGAATGGTAATGGCTAGACAAGCCAGAGCAACTCCAAAACTGCAGCTCTTGTGGGATGTTGCCGGTCTGCAGTGGTCAGGAAGGAAAGCTAGTGAACAGGCAACAGGGTCATGGATGGCCAAGGCTCATGGATGCACATGGGGAATGTAGGCTGGCCCATGTAGTCCAATCCAGCAGAGGAGCTACTGTAGCTCAAATTGCTGGAAAGGTTAATGCTGGTTCTGATAGAAAGGTGTCACAACACACAGTGCATTGCAGTTTGTTGTGTTCGGGGCTGTGTAGTCACAAACTGGTCAGGGTGCCCATTCTGACTCGTATCCACAGCAAAAAGTGCTTAAAATTGGCATGTGAACATCAGAACTGGACCACAGAGCAATGAAAGAAGGTGGCCTGGTCTGATGAATCAAGAATTGTTTGAGGAACACAACAATAAGTTTGCATTGCTGATCTGGCCTCCAAATTATCTCAATCAAATTAAGCATCTGTGGGATATGCTGGAAAAACAAGTCTGATTCGTGGAGGCTCCATCTCACATCTTACAGGATTAAAGTGTTACTAAACCCACAACAATAACAGTCTGTATATGCAGTAAAGCATGCTTGTTATACTCACTGTGGAACCTAAGGGGTTAATCATCCGCATTGTGTAAAATGGCTGTTTGATCCTGCCTTCTCTGATCCTCCCCTTCTTTTACTGTCCATAATCTATCTCCTGATAGTACAGAGCCTTGGGGGCACTCTGCACATGCTCAATTTGGTGTGCATTGCGAGAGAGATGTTTTTTTTTTTGGGGGGGGGGTGCATGTGTTCAACACAGGGCCAATCAGCACTGTCCAGACAGGGGGTCAGGGGTCATGCAACCTCATAGGTCAGTCAGAGTGGAATGAAAACTCCTCCTACAAGCATTAACCAGTGCTCAACTGGACAATGACAAGTCACAAGACTGCTATAACTGTTGACGAGAAAAGGTATGTAGCAGTTTATGTTTACTAAAATAATTGCATTTCCATTTTTTGTGTGCTGTGGGAGACCAGATATAGTGAATGCAGGGTCCTGGGTTTAGTAACACTTCAAGGCTGGGTTCACACTATCTTCACATGCGGCTCACAGCAGGAGTCCGGTGCGTCCACATTCACCATTTCAGGTCTGATTTTAGCCCAAATTTTTGGCTGAATTCGGACCTGAAACGGACCAAAAGATGCACAAGGCTCCTGTGCTAATTTGCACCGGAGCTGCAGTGGAGATATGTCAACCGGCTCCATAGAGGGCTGGTCAAAATCTCCTGCTATTGCGAATTGGATGCAGAAAAATCCGCATCCAATTCGCAATAGTGTGAACCCAGCCTAAGGATTGGCTACTGATGCCTTGGTGCCAAACCATATCTATCTATCTATCTATCTATCTATCTATCTATCTATCTATCTATCTATCTATCTATCTATCTATCTATCTATCTGTCTGTCTGCAGTAGGTGGACACTGCAGGGGCATGTCAGTAGGAGGCATAGAGGCAGCAGTACACTGATCTTCTCAGTGATTAACTGTGCAGGGGGCATGGAAGCACAAGTTTGACCAATGGAGTACAGACAGGCTGTGCTCCCAATTAAAATGCAAAGAAGAAAACTGACCACACTGGGATGGATGTGCTTCAGTTAGAGATAGGAAAGCAGGGGGGCTGGCAGGATCACCAGGTTTTTAATGCAAAAAAAGCAACATAAAGAAAACGGGATACTTTTTCATACAAGTACAAGGTACAACAGACACATTTCAGGAATATGAAATTTTAGGGTAACAAACATTGCAACTGGTCACAGTGAGTTTATAAATAAACTATACCTGCAGCTTAGAGAGTTGATTGGTAGCATGGGTTACAGTATTATTTTGTGGTTGCACATGCGGATTTGAAGGGTTGGTGAGTGTCAAACTTAAAGTGGTTGTATACCCTATTTTTACATTTTTACCTACAGGTAAGCCTATAAAAAGGCTTACCTGTAGGTAAAATGAATATCTCCTTAACCCCTATGGTTTAGGAGATATTCACCTTGCATGCAGCCACTAACGTCAGCGGCGCATGCGCTCTGAAGGTCCGGCGGATGCTGCGCATTGCGCGGGAGTGACATCATCGCGGCTCCGGCCAGTCACAGTGCCGGAGCCACGAACCCTCGATCGAAGGTAAGTATTTCATAATGAGCATGCAGTGTATACTAGTTCATTATGCCTTTGCCTTACAGGTTTTTCTTTTTCTTTTTTCCTTTTTTTGTTCGGGTATACAACTGCTTTAATGGGGAATAGAATTTTAAAAATAGGGAGAGCCACTGATGATTATGGTCTGTGTCCCATCCTGCACAGCCAGGCACACAAATTTCCAGACTCACCAAGTCAAAAAACAATCATTGTACTTTGTTTTTTTTTATTTATTTTATTAGGGGAATTAAACTTGGATGGGGATGGGGTACATATGGGAAGCCCACTTAATTGAAGAAATATACAAAGGGACTGAACTATATACACTGCAGTATATTTACAACCTCTTCTCTGTCACCCCCAGCACATACTTGCTTGCAGACTATCACTCCCAGGACCAGCTAGCACTGATGTAGGGACCTGACACTGACTCTGTCAGGCCCACAGCGAAAGTCCTTTGCAGGCAGGGCCCACGGGCCCCTATGGTGTAGCAAAATAGGTAGTCCTTAGTGCTAGCTGTCCCACATGTGGCCACTGCTCCCAGTACCACCTCTTCAGGCCCTGCCAGCCCTCCTGGCTGCAGCTGCCTCTTTCCACTGCCCGTGCCACCACAGTCCTTCTGACTGTGTGTCACTCACCAGCCCTCCTGGCTGTTCCTGTTGCTCCTGGAGACTTGCCCAGCAGTGTTCTCCCACTGTCCTTTCCTTGCTCCCAGTGCCTCCTGTCCAGGACACCTCCGTGTGTCTTGAGAGGATCCTGTCTGCACTTGAGCCCAGGCTCCGACTGGAGAGCTCCCTCGACAGCCTAACACTCCATCTCCAGCTTCCACCCGAACACAACTCCTCCGCAGATGGGCTGACCCTGAGTATTTGAGAGGGCCTGCCCCCTGCTAATCCAAGGCTCTCATTTTTAAAGTGAGCATGTAGACAGGGGCAGTCATTGCAACCTAACAAATTTCTTCACTTTGCGATAATTCAGGGACCATTTGAATAGATGAAGGGTTGATGACTGCTACAAGCAAATAACCTTCATACACAGCAAGTGCATTGGGTGTAAAATGCTTCATACATTAGGCAAGAAACTTGCTATGTGGGCATGTTTCCACCTAATGGCTCGTCAGTAGATTTTTTTTCATCCATCTTACACTATGAGCTCTCCAAATTTCAGTGCTTTTACTTTTTCTATAAGAAAACCAGAATGTATTTGCTTTGCCTGCCTATTTTCAATGCACAGGGTGAGCTTGTAGCAATTGCCAGTCAGTCAGCATCAAGGAAAGTATATTAACTCAGTACAGGTCCCTCTTCCTGAAAACTGCAGACCTTCCAACTTCTGACACCAGGAAAAAAGCAGGCAGGTAAAAAAAAACAAAAACATTAAATTAGTTTTTGAGTAAACACTGCTACTCTGTCAAAGGATAAAAATATTCAACCTGCATGCCAACATATAGGAAAATGCAAACCTTGCCTGAAAGAAAAAAATAAACTATTTTCCATTAAAAGGCACAACAGCTGCAATGCAAAGCCACCTGTCAATCTTAAAAATAGAAATATGAGAGGGATTAGAAAGTGGGAAAAAATCAATCTAGATCTTATTTCATGCGGTGTGCTGTGCACCGGCCCGATCAGCCAGGCTTTGATGCATTTACATGTTTTTTGACACTACATAAAAAATCAGGGAACGTCCTCATACATCATTCCCTCAGAAATAAACAATTTAGTGGGAAAATCAATCTATATCATATTTCTCTTCGTGTGAAGCTGGACTCTTTTTATAGCTTTCTGTTATGAGGTTAACTGTATGTGTGATAGAACATGCAAAGTGAACCTGTCACATTTATACTTGTTCTGTCCTGCACTTGGATAATGGAGATATTGGTAAAATTAAGACTGTCCTGAGTTTCTTTTAATCTCATCCTTATTATTCATAAACTCTTCCCAAAAGGACTTGGCTATTCATGCTATATGGCATAGAACTTGTATGGAAACAGCAACTGTTGTAGAGGTCCCCAGGCAAGTGATCACTGGACTAGACTTGTAAAAGGCCAGATTAGCAGGCAAGATCTTGGTCAGCTAGGATGTAGAAATGTAGATCTTCTCTTATCCTAGCCACAATAATTTGAAAACCTAAAAATAACTCAGACCCAGGGAAAGGGCAAAAAGACACACTTGTGAGTGGAAATTCCTCAAGAGAATCAAGTTGTGAGGTCATCCCTAAAGCAAAACTATCCATTAATGTACATTCTACCCATTGATCATGGATAGGAGATGGGTGGATCACAATTCTTTCTTGCTGACCTCAGGAAATTGGACAGGAGGGGCAGTGATGGCAACTTCTACTTGTAGCGATCTCCTTCCTGCCTGCAACTACTGAAACCACCTTTCCTTCGCTCCCTCCACCTGGCATTCAGTGGCTGCAGGAGGAAAGAGGATCGGTACCAGTAAATGTTGCCCCCATCACCCCTTCAGTCTCTGTTTCTCCTCCTTCAGCTGCCCCGTATTCTCTTTGTGCCCACCCCCTCCCCCTGCAGTGCTGCCTACTTCCCTCCTCTCCCACCAGCTGCTGCACGAGATGTTTCAGGACAGAGAGTGGGGAAGAGGTCAGTAAATATGTCATTTACCAGCCCCTTCCTCTTTCTAATGAACACAGTGATTGATCCACACACTTACTGTGTTTATTGATAACCAAATTGTGTTTACTGTGCTGCAGTTTGTTAATGAACAGGAAGATGCTCAGTACAGAGCACTTCCAATTCATTCACTGCCCAGTGCAGCTGAAGTTGCAGAGAAAATTGATGGGGGAAATCTCTGTCCTCAGTCCCTTTCTCTGTCTCAAAAGTAAGATATCAGGGTTCTGTTTAAACCCCTGATATTTCACCAAAGTCCCCAACAGGGCTTCTAAAAAAAATGTAAAATAATAATAATAATAATGTAAAAAATAATAAAAAATAACATTGTAAAAAATCATTAAAAAGAAACAAATTGCAAAAAAAAAAAAAAAAACTACTGACACCATTCACTGCCATTCACTCTGGCTGACACTGTCTACTTTTAAGTTAGTCTAAGTTTATATTTTTACAGTGACATTTGTTTTATTATATTTTTCTAAGTTTTCTTCACGATTAGGCCTGGATAGTTAATCTCTTTAAAAAAAAAAAAGGAGCGGAACCCCAGTGATTTTTGATCTCTTTCATGTTGTTCACGTAGATCTCTACCTCTCAAAGGTTGGCTACCCTGATGTACATGATCGGCTTAGAAGGGACACTTGTTACCCAAATCATCTGAACAACATTGTTATGCGAGGGGACGGGTGTTATATGTTAACTATATCTCAGGACGGCACTTTATCATGATAGCTGCTCTTTGTGCATTTTGTTAATATCATGTCATGTGCTCACATGTTTCCTCCATGCAGCTTCAGCTCGGGTCAATAAATGTGTTCTGTGAGTAGCCTTGTTCTACCACAGCTACATTCAGCCAACAACATGTGCACACTACCTATCCACACTGCCCACCATCTTTACCTATTGTTCCTGTACTGTGATTAGATCCTTTTTTTTAGCAAAATAAATGTATATTTTCTTGAGAACAAAGGCGCCACCCACACCTAGTTACTTAAAACTAATTTTTCTAGGCTAGGATATTCAAAACAAAAAAATAATCCTATAAAAAATTGTCAGTTAGGATGGAAATAATGATAATAAATTATATTTATTGATTTCAACAGCACACTAAAACTACATTAAAATCTGCCCTGATTTTCTCTCATGCCCTGTACACACGGTTGGACTTTCCGACGGAAAATGTGTGATCGGAGCTTGTTGTCGGAAATTCCGACCGTGTGTGGGCTCCATCGGACTTTTTTCATCGGAATTTCCGACACACAAAGTTTGAGAGCTGGCTCTAAAATTTTCCAACAACAAAATCCGTTCACGTAAATTCCGATTGTGTGTAGACAATTCCGACACAAAAGTGCCACGCACACTCAGAATCAAGCAGAAGAGCAGCACTGGCTATAGAAGTTAATTTTTCTCGGCTCGTCGTACGTGTTGTACGCCTCCGCGTTCGGAATTTCCGACCAACCTTGTGTGACCGTGTGTATGCAAGACAAATTTAAGCCAACATCTGCCGGAAAAAATCAGATGGATTTTGTTGTCGGAATGTGCGATCGTGTGTACAGGGCATAAGTCTTGAGTTCTCCTTACAATGTAATAAAAAAAAATGCGAGCAAGCTGACTCTTTATTGCAGAAGAGACTTCTGAAATAATACAAATGTACCTCTTTGGAATGTACTCTGAGGTGCGCATGCGCTTTTTGCATGGTGCCATGGTGTTGGATAAATGAACTCCTGAGCATGTGTAAAAGTCACATCATCCAGCACCAGCCATGAAGCCTAGACCCTGCAAGGGTATTAGCAGAGTTTAGTTCTGCTTTAAATTTGAATAATTGTTATTAAATTTTAAAGTTTAACCACTTACCCACTGGGCACTTAAACCCCCTTCCTAACCAGACCAATTTTCAGCTTTCGGTGCTCTCACATTTTGAATGACAATAACTCAGTCATGCAACACTGTACCCATATTATATTTTTGTCCTTTTTTTCCCACAAATAGAGCTTTCCTTTGCTGGTATTTAATCACCTCTGGGTTTTTTATTTTTTGCGCTATAAAAGAAATAAGACTTAAAATTCTGTAGAAACATGCATTTTTCTTTGTTTCTGTTATAAAATTTTGCAAATTAGTATTTTTTCTTCATAAATTTTGGCCAAAATTTATACTGCTACATATCTTTGGTAAAAATAACCCAAATCAGTGTATATTATTTGGTCTTTGTGAAAGTTATCAAGTCCACAAGCTATGGTGCCAATCTCTGAAAATTTATCACACCTGAAGTACTGACAGCCTATCATATTTCTTGAAACCCTAACATGCCAGGAAAGTACAAATACCCCCAAAATGACCCCTTTTTGGAAAGTAGACATTCCAAGGTATTTAGTAAGAGGCATGGTGAGTTTTTTGAAGTTGTCATTTTTTCCCACAATTCTTTGCAAAATCAAGATTTTTTTTCACAAAATTGTCATATTATCAGGTTATTTCTCACACACAGCATATGCATACCACAAATGACACCCCCAAAACACATTCTGCTATTACTCCCGAGTATGGCGATACCACATGTGTGACACTTTTACACAGTGTGGCCACATACAGAGGCGCAACATGCAGGAAGCACCTTGAGGTGTTTTGGAGCATAAATTACACATCTAATTTCCTGATTACCTCTTTTGAAGGCCCTGGAGCACCAGGACGATGGAAACGCCCCAAAAATTACCCCATTTTGGAAAGAAAACACCCCAACGTATAATCTATGCAGCATAATGAGTCTTTTGAACATGTCATTTTTTTCTACAAATTTTTAGAAAACGTGGAAAGAAAATGAAAACACATTTTTTTAACACAAAGTTGTCCATTCATACGATGTTTCTAACACATAGCATGTGCTTTTCCACAGCCTGGCCACATACAAAGGGGCTGAGTATGGCTGAGTACAGCTGAGTACCACTGAGTATGGTTGGGTACCGCCGAGTATGGCAGAGCATGGCTGGGTACGGCTGAGTATGGCTGGGGGTGGATGGGATGGCTGAGCATGGATGGATGAGTATTGCTGAGTATGGATGGCTGAGCATGGATGGGTGGATAAGTATGACAGAGGGATGGCTGAGCGTGGATGGATGAATGGCTGAGCATGGATGGCAGGATGGATGAGTATGGATGGCGGGATGGATGAGTATGGATGGCAGAATGGATGAGTATGGATGGAGGGATGGGTGAGTATGGATGGCTGAGTATGGATGGCGGGATGGCCGAGTATGGATGGCGAGATGGATAAGTATGGAAGGCGGGATGGATGAGTATGGATGGAGGGATGGATGAGTATGGATGGCTGAGTATGGATGGCAGGATGGTCGAGTATGGATGGAGGGATGGCTGAGTATGGATGGAGGGATGGATGAGTATTGATGGCTGAGTATGGATGGCGGGATAGCCGAGTATGGATGGAGGGATGGATGAGTATGGATGGAGGGATGGCCGAGTAAGGATGAAGGGATGGCTGAGTATGGATGGAGGGATGGATGAGTATGGATGGCTGAGTATGGATGGCGGGATGGCCGAGTATGGATGGAGGGATGGCTGAGTATGGATAAAGGGATGGATGAGTATTGATGGCTGAGTATGGATGGCGGGATGGCCGAGTATGGATGGCGGGATGGCCGAGTATGGATGGAGGGATGGATGAGTATGGATGGAGAGATGAATGAGTATGGATGGAGGGATGGCCGAGTATGGAAGGAGGGATGGCTGCGTATGGATGGAGGGATGGATGAGTATGGATGGCTGAGTATGGATGGCGGGATGGCCGAGTATGGATGGAGGGATGGCTGAGTATGGATGAAGGGATGGATGAGTATTGATGGCTGAGTATGGATGGCGGGATGGCCGCGTATGGATGGCGGGTTGGCCGAGTATCGATGGAGGGATGGATGAATATGGATGGAGGGATGGATAAGTATGGATGGAGGGATGGATGAGTATTGATGGCTGAGTATGGATGGATGAGTATTGATGGCTTAGTAATAGAGGGATGGCTGAGCATGGATGGATGGATAGCTGGGATGAGTGCTGCAATTGTAACAGAGCAACGCTGTGGGTACTACACATCCAGCCCACAGCGCTACTGCATTTAGTCTCCCCCCTCTCCGCTCACACTGGACGGAGAGGGGAGAGAGGAACCGGATATCACGCTGGTTTGTGTACATGTGATCGTGCCGTCACAGCTGCCAGCGGCCATCTACCATGATCCGTGATGCACTGGGTCCAGAGGATGCTCCGGTGTGCGCCCCAGGGGGCGCGCGGGGGCGCGATTCTGGGCGGACGTCATAGTACACCCTCCCATAGTTATCGAACCGCCCTGTAGCCGTCATTCGGCTATGGGCTGGTTGTTTAGTGGTTAAATACATTAGAGCCAAGAGTTGCAATAAAGTAAAGCACAAAATAACATGGATAGATGGTTGCCATGAGTACAATAATGGAAGAAAAACAGATAACAAGAATAGAGCGAACTACTGCATAACACACATAGTAGTGTAGGACCAGAGCTATCTAGAGTGAACATTCAGTGGTAGTATCTTAACATCTGCTGATACCAGACAAGCCATTGTGACCAGTGTTTCTGAGCAGAAGACACATTTCCTTCATAATCAGCGAACATACACTCATAGGAACCATGGGTGTGCACCAAGGTGACCACTTCACTTCTGGTTACAGTATCTGGAGATCTACAGCGGTGTACATTTGCCAACCTTGTTGCCAGGAAGACATGAGAAGAAATGCAGCGAAGATGAGGATGGAAGTTATCAAGACCTACAGTGTATACCTAGTATTGCAAGTTCAGAAGATGGCTTCATATCCACTCTAGTAACTTCAAACGACAGTTGAAGTATGGCTTTCCAAAAGATGGATACCTTGGTGCATTCCCTTAAAATATGGTACAACGTCCCTACTCCCCCACAGTTTCTCCACCAAAGAGACAAGACAGTTGGGTTTAGTTCTGCTTTAAAGAGTATGCCAAGCAAAGAATCTTTTATCTAGTCTTAGATGGACTAAGTAATGATTAGAACTCATGCTGGATTTTTCTTGCTATCGAAGGCTCTGTTATAGAGATCTACCCCCACTTTCTGTTGATAACCATTTTGCAGGAGAGGAAGAGATGGAACATCTAAAACAGGGACACAGAAATAAATATCTGAAAGAAGTTCTTGCCTTCCTATATTGTAATGAAATTTAGCATTTTTACCTCTACTGCTTTTAGAGAGTTTTTCTCACTTTCTTTCTGGTCATTGTCAGCAGGGAAGAAAGTGATGGGAAAACTCTCTAATGGATTGCAGTAAAAATCAGAAGTGTATTTAAAGTGGTTCTAAAGCCCAAACATCTTCATTCACTCCATTAAAGTAAAACATGTTTAGGCATTAGTATCCTTCCCTCAATCCCCGCCCCTTATTCTTACCTGAGCCCTCACTCGATCCAGTGCTCTGCCCATCTGTAGCAGCCTTCCCTGCTCTCACAGACTTTGCTGAGGCCATTGACTCTTGCTGCTGTCAGTCAAATCCTGTGACGAGGGATCAGGGGACGGGGCCAGCACTGTCGGTGTCTATGGACACAGGCAGTGTGGCTTGGGTTTGAGCCCACAGGTGTGCCACAATAGAAAGCGGTTTTCTATGGTGACACACCAAGAAGAGGAGGAGCCAGAAGCTCTGGCAGGAGAAACAAAAAGAGGAGGGCCGGGGCCGCTCTCTGCAATTCTATTGCACAGAGCAGGTAAGAATAACATAAAACTGTCCAAAAATAGTAAATTTTCCACCACCATGTTGAAAAATCCAAGAATGCCAGTGCCGCTCAACACCTGTGCACACTAGCCACTCACCTTCCATTTTAACATATTGGATGGCATCTGTATCTACCAGAAGACTGGAAAGCCTTTTGATTTTCTATAGGCTGCTACAATAAAATGGTTAAATGCTAGTACAGTTTACATAATCCCACATAATAATTTTTCTTTAAACACATTACTCATACTCGACATGATGTTCACTTTGTATGAATCCCAGTAGCTTAGACACACCACTCATTATTATTTTATGATGAGGCATCATATAATATTTACTGCTGTACACGAGTTTACTTAATATATAGTGCTGATGTACAGTCCTTGAGGGTAGCGAAGCCTGAAATCTAAAAGACAAGCCGAATGACAAGTGGCAGCAGTAGAATAGGTTCCATTACGCCATGCATCACAGTACAAGTCAATATTCAAAGCAGGCAGGTGGATATACAAGTAACAACATCAACTTTCATCTACAGGAAGGACGATGAAAAATGACAGTGTCCAGGTAATGGCTTATGCAGCAAGAGATGACTAAAATGTAGAAAAAGCAAACTGGCTTTAAACAACAAATAACAAAGAGAAAGCTTTGTTCAAGCACTATTTCTAACTAGATAAGACAGTGCCCTGCATTGTCTGTGTGTGCCCTCCTCCCTGTTTACAAGCTAAATAGCAATGCTTAGTCAAGCAGACCTGAAATACATAAAACTACACCTATATTGAATGAAATATGTAGGTCGCTACTGCTTCTAAGAATTCTAGATATCTGGCTAGCTCTGAAGAGTTAAACCACTTGACAATTGCTTTTATCTTTTAGGGGGTTGGTGAGATATCTGAGAGGGAGTTTCTGTGCCTATACACATGCTGTGGCCATTATAACGGGGTTCCATGCTCACTGATGAGTTTATTATCTAATGTATATTATGGAGAAGAGAGTAGAAGGATCTGGAACACACAAAGATGGGCAAAAGCACCCAAAACTCTCAGGTAAACAGGAACCTAATACTTATTGCTGAACGGTCTCAATGATGGAGTCTCCAAAAACTTGAATGAATGCAGGGGTTGACTCTGTCAACTAGGCCCCATTTAAGGCTGGGTTCATATACATTCGCATGACAGGCAAGTGTGACCGGCTCTCAATGGAACCAGTTCACACAGGTCCGAGGCGGCCGGACCCAAACATGCACAGTTTTTGTGAATATTGGAACCTAAATTGCACCTGAGCCGATGAACAGACACGCATCGGACCCCAGGCACAAACCTGCAGCCGTACATATGTGAACCCGGCCTAAAATTGAAACACAATTTTTGGATGGGAAGGGCTTTTAAGTCAGTGACAAGGAATAAGCACACAGCAATTAAAGTCAGAACTCCTTCTGCGCAATTTGTTTTGGGCCAATGAAGCAAAATGATTAACGTTACTGGATCAGCATAGAAGGAAGTCATTTTAGAATGCAATGTCAACAATGGCAATCTACAAATTCACTCAGTACCAGCATGTTAAAGAGAGTTGGAGCATTCTTGGTGTTCGTGGGCAGATTTACACTAAAACCTGAAAATCAGTAGTCGCTGAGTGTCTAGATACAGTATTTGGAGCAGCAGCTGTTTGATGAAGAGAAGGTACGTGTAGCAGCAAAATTCATCATCCATGCTCCATCAGGAGAACTGAAAGTTCGGTTCCTACCTAACAATAACAAATTTCTCAGGGAAGGTGCTGCTCACTCTATGAGGCCATTGGGTGTGTTTACCTCTACTGTGGAGATACCCTAGGCTCTGTGGGGAGTTTGAGTCCGTGTTGCTGGTTCAGTGTAAAGCAGATGGCTGATGAATTTCATAAAAGGCACTTTAAGTCTACTCTATAATTTGGGGGTCTACACCATCTGGTAAGCAGTTTGAGGGTGTCATTGTGGTGTCATGTGCTTTTTTCTGTACTGAAGCCGGTTTCTGGGATTCCTCTCTATAAATAGCAGTATTTTGATGGACTCTTTCTAAAGACTGTTAATCATTTTTATATTTTGTTATTAACTTTTTGAGAGCTGCTTGTTATATATATAGATACAGTACTTGCATTCAGCTGCAAGTGGGAATGTTAATGGTCCATTATTGGTTCACATTTGATTTCATAGCATATTTGGCTTGGCCCTTAACACACAGTCAGCATGCTATCATAAAGAGGCTCATATAGGTGTTGCTGGCAAATACAGACTATGAAAAACAGGTATTTAAATGGCCCTTTTTCCTAATGTTTGTGTTTTGACTGGAGTGCTATTAGAAAGAAATGACAGCAGAGAAAGGGAAACGGTTTGTGTGACAAGTAATGAGCATTTGCCAGATACAAAACTTTTCCTATCCCTTTGAAAGTGCTGTTCTGATATTAATGGTTTACACTCACATGTAGATTATACAGTACAGTCAAGTGTGTAACAACAAATTATGGGGCCCAATAGGGACATTTTCAAAGGGGCTCCCTGTTCAGATCACTGGCAAGTAGACAAAGAGCTGTCATTATTGTAGCATGCATTGCAACATGTACCAACGTCTATAAAGAAATAGAGCGTAAAGCATTATTTTTTACTGCAATCAAGAAATATGAATTTTAATATGCAGAGAAAAAAATAGAATGGGGCCTCACAACTTGCTTCAAGGTAAAAAATGATGGGCTATTAAAATGTTTATTGTGCATGGACAAGTAAGCTTTTTCAAGGTAGCTGAAAACAGATTATCCATTTCTCGACACTTAAAATCTTTTTATCCTTTAGCAACATCCACATCATCTACATCATTCTTCTTTGGATAGTACATGGGATAAATAGAGTACAAACATAGAGCTAGCTCAGCTCAGTAGCATGTAGTAGGAATGGGGATGTTGAGCATTTGTGTGTCATTCCAGGTCTGGTTGCCATATATGCCCCTTATCAGGAAATCTGCCAATCAGGAGCTGAAGCCTCATGCAGGAGCCAAACAGGAAGCAGACATGTATTGTTCATGTGGGTTGTTGCTGGGCAAGCCTAACTAGCTAACTTTTGCCATTGTCTCTTTGGGGTGGCCATCAGGTGTATGCAGTAGACATAGCCCCATGTTGGGTACCAAAAGTGTTTAGTAGGATTAGAGTCGCGTGGTGGTCATTAAGTCCTCCATGTTTCCATCCTCATTGGGCTCCAAGCAAGGGTCCCATTAGAGGCCTACCCCGGGGTTGGTTCTTTTGGGCTATGCTAGGCACTTTGTACAGGGTCACTGTCATTCACATGGGGTACCTTGGGTTACTTGAGCCACACTCACGGACAGATGACTAACATGAACAATGTTAGTAAACTGTTTGATGTATTATGCATCACCACGGTTATTGGTGCATTTAGGAGAGACATGCAGAGCCAATGCCCTCTCCACCTGTCCACCGTATCACCGCTATCTCACTCCTGGTAACAGTTAGAAATGGACACAGAGAGTGAGTGTGTTCACTGTGTTCATTTAGAAAAGTATGAACAGCAAATTACCAAATTACATATTTACTAGCCCCTTTTCCCAGCATTCCATCTTGAAACATCCCCTGCAGCAGCTGGGGGGAGGGAAGCCAGCAGTGGGGGGGGGAGCCTGGGCAGTAGTAGGGAACTGGCACTGCAAGTAGTGATTAGGGTTTACAAGAAAAACAGAAATGGAAGGCGCGCACACCTAGTGCATTACCAAAGATAATTTAATAATAAGAAATGTTAATATAAAAGTGGGTACTCACAAAATGCAACTGACAAAAGGCCATAAAAACAGTGCATGGACATGCACAGAACATGGGGTACAGTTAACGCGTTTCGGGGGCACACCCCCTTCCTCAGAGAGTCTACATTTAAAAAATTAAATTTTTTATAAAAAATTTTGGCGCAGGGGAACCCTGTGCCAAAATTTAGAGGAAAATGGCGTAGGGGTCCCCTCAAAATCCATACCAGACCCTTATCTGAGCACACAATCTGGCAGGCCGCAGGAAAAGAGGGGGGACAAGAGTTCGCCCTCCCCCTCCTGAACCGTACCAGGCCACATGCCCTCGTCCCCATGTTGATGGGGACAAGGGCCTCATCCCCACAACCCTTGCCCGGTGGTTGTGGGGGTATGCGGGTGGGGGGCTTATCAGAATCTGGAAGCCCCCTTTAACAAGGGGACCCCCAGATCCCGACCCCCTACCATTTGACAAAAAAAGTGTCAATAAATGGTAAAAAAGACAAGAGACAGCTTAGGACAAGTCCTTTATTAAAGATAAAAAAAAAAAAATGTCCAGTGATATCCATTCATCTTCTATCACACCACCGTCGAGCCGAAAAAAAAAAAAAATGCAACACCTCTGCCTCCATGGGAGGTTCCCACCGAATGATGCTTCCCATTGGTGACAGCTGTTATATAGCTGAGGGCGGGGCCACCTGGTGATGTAAACGAGTGACCCCGCCCCCCTCTGATGCCACAGGGGCTTCCCCATGGCTTTCCCATGGTGTCAGAGGGGGCGGGGTCACCTGGTGATGTAAACAGGTGACCCCACCCCCTCTGATGCCACGGGGTTTCCCCGTGGCTTGTCTACGGCATCAGAGGGGGGCGGGGTCACCCGCTTACGTCACCGGGTGGCCCCGCCCTCAGATTTATAACAGCTGTGACCAATGGGAAGCGTCATTCGGCGGGAGCCTCCCATGGAGGCGGAGGTGTTGCGGCTTTTATTTCTTCTTTAAGGGTCCGTCGGGCGGCGTGGATTTACATCGCAGGACATTTTTATTTTTTAATTTTTTTACATTTTTATTTTTTTATTTTTTAATTAAGGACTTGTCCCAAGCTGTCGCTTGTCTTTTTTACTATTTTTGACACTTTTTTTGTGAAATGGTAGGGGTACCCCGTTACCAATTCACATAGGGGGGAGGCCGGGATCTGGGGGTCCCCTTGTTAAAGGGAGCTTCCAGATTCTGATAAGCCCCCCGCCCGCATACCCCCACAACCACCGGGCAAGGGTTGTGGGGATGAGGCCCTTTTCTCCATCAACATCAAGTTGCTATGTTCCCCTTAATATTCATACCAGACCCAAAGGGCCTGGTAATGGACTGGGGGGGAACCCATGCCGTTTTTGCCGAGACCCGAGACCCGACAATTCATTACAGCCGCAATCAATTTTAAATGACTTTTTTTCCTTTAAAAATGTCATTTTGCTGTGGTATTGTTCTAAACACGGGGAAAACTGCGCCACTTTACAGGTATACTTTAGACACCCCCCAGGCACGATATTTAAAGGAATATTTCTTTTTTATTGTTTCATTTTAAGCATTATTTAAATCACTGCCGGACGGATGACAATAACTTGCATATAAGCCTTTAAAATGAGCACTTTTGATTTGTCATGTTAGTGTCCCATAGACTTTAATGGTGTTTCGGCGGCTTTCGTATTTGCCACGAATACCGCATAATGTTCGCTGTTCGGCGAACAGCCGAACACCCGATGTTCGAGTCGAACTTACATTTGACTCGAACATCGGGCTCATCCCCAATCACATGTAACCCCTACCCACCTGAAGTACTCACACACATAGGCCTATATTTGACACATGGTTCAGACAGAAGCTCCAGAAATTCAGCCAAACACCCAGGGCCTGAGCACCTGACACGTGCTGAATGAGGGGGGTTCTCTCTCCCCGTCAAGTGGGGGACTACTTTTCCTCCATCAACACCCACTTTAGAGCCGACCAAGCTTGCACCAGTAAAACATATAACCCTCTCCTCACTCTCAAGATATTGGCTGTACAGTACGGTCCAAATAATGTCAAATACTGTAGCAAAGTCTTCAATCTTTCCAAATCTACCTCAGGCTTCTCAAGATAGTATATCAGCTGCCCCTTTCCCAAAGCGGAAAGCAAAGGGAAAGCCCAAGCACAGTCTTCCTTAGCAGGACACATGTCCAGATCTTACAATCTCTGGAGCCAATGCGACCCACCCTATATATAGGGAACTATATGTGATCACTCCACCAATGGAAGGAGCAACCCTTAAAGGGGACCTAACTTTTCCTCCATCAACACCCACTCTAGAGCCGAGGAAGCTTGCACCAGTAAAACATATAACCCTCTCTTCACTCTCGAGATATTGGCTGTACAGTACGATCCAAATAATGTCAAATACTGTAGCGAAGTCCTCAATCTTTCCAAATCTACCTCAGGCTTCTCAAGATAGTATATCAGCTGCCCCTTCCCCAAAGCAGAAAGCAAAGGGAAAGCCCAAGCACAGTCTTCCTTAGCAGGACACATTTCCAGATCTTAAAACCTCTGGAGCCAATGCGACCCACCCTATATATAGGGAACTATATGTGATCACTCCAGCAATGGAAGGAGCAACCCTTAAAGGGGACCTAAACCTACCTACAGGTTGGATAATTAAAGCATTATTTAAAAGTTTACCATGCTTGTTATACAGAAATCAGTATAAAGAATTAATAATATAATTATATTGATCCATAGGAATGTACAAGTAATAAAGGGACATCCACTTGAAGTCAAGAGTTTTAATCTCCATTCTAAATGAATGATGTTTACTGTAAGCATAAGGCAGTCACTTGCTAGAAAGAGCTATACGTGGAGCTGATTTCCTAAAACTGGAGAGTGCAAATTCGGGTGCAGCTGTGTATGGTAGCCAATCAGATTCTAACTTCAGTTTGTTCAATTAATCATTGAAAAAAAAAACAGGAAGCCGATTGGTTTTCATGCAGAGCTGCACCAGATTTTGCACTCTACAGTTTTAGTAAATCAGCCCCATGGAGTCCATTGGATTAGCTTTACTGAACCTGCAATTGTAAAAGTATCAGTGGTAGGAAAGGGTGTATCAGCTGCACAAACCTAGTCAGTCTGTGGTTATCAGATGTACATTAAGGATGTCTGATTTGTTCTCAATGGACTCCCTCTATGAGCTAGTTATCAGGTTCAAGGAACCCTTCATGAATTGTATTTCACAAATGCCAATTCACAGCGTGTCCTCCATTAGCTCACACTCCAATAGAGCGCAGGCTAACCATCGGTCACCAGTGTCAGAGGATTATGGCTGTGAGTCCCATGTAAACAAGCCATTTTTTATACAATAGAAATCAAAATTTGACAAATGTCTTTTGCATCTGTACAAGTGGAACCTGAAAATTCCCTTCTTTTTTTTGTATCTTTTTGGTATTAAACATAATTATGAGAATGTAGTACAGTTAAATCTGTGGCCCCGTCACTCCTATGGTTCAATTATACAAGCTCCACTTGTCAAGACTATTGAAAGGTGCATTATGACTGTAACACTGGGTCACAGTATAATGGATGTCTTTCTTTTTGGTTATGACATTTCCACTTATAATGATTGAAACAAAGAATCTACAGATGGTTCCCAGATGCCCTATTGGGGTTTTGTCATCCTCTGGATTGCCAGTTACAGTTTTGGAACAGGAAAAGAATGAACTTTCTGGACCTCATCCTACTGCAGATTGTAAAAGCAAAAGCTTTATATGAATTATCAGTTAAAAAGGCTAAAGAGATATATATCAACCCAAAGAAGGCAAACTTTCATCAGCTATTTCTCCAAGTTCTCTAAGTTCTGATACGTCTGGTTACTGATCAAGGGTTGTAACATCAGTTCTAGTTATAAAAAAATACTGAAAGGAGACGGTTTTCCACAGCACTGCACAAAGTACGAACATATAGGAACTATAACGATAACATTTTAACCCTCAAAAATATATGAAAAAGCAGGAGTTAGAATGCAGCCCTACAACCTAAGAGGAGAAAGGGTAGACTTCAAAGGTGAGGGAGACTTGCAGCCGTAGCTGGCGTACAAGAGAAGGAAGTTGTTCAATTCACATTTCTGTGTAATAGATGGTTTTTCAAGGTGTATTAAAAGTATTACTAAAGCCAAAACTTTTTTTTTTTCAATTTGGATAGAGTAAGGTAGGGTTGAAACACCTATCTTTTTTTTTTTTGCAATGTATGTGCCATGAGGTCCCTTCACTTCCTGTCCTGTTGACACAGCAGAACCTGAGAGACAAACTCTACAATGTCGGGGAAATCCATCTTTGACAGTTGTTACCAGAACAGGTGTCCTAATTGAACGATATCAACTCTATTCCTGTTCTGATGGCCAAATTACCTCACCGGCCATAGATGGAGCAATTTTCCTTGCCATACTCACTGGCAGCAACTGTGTGTAGAAAAATCTGACATGCTGGTTGTACCTAAGTTGATCGTACAATCAGCCTACTCGTCCATGGCTTGAATCTCGGCCTGTCCCTGATTCCAACTGTCTATTGCTGGCTTTAGTCTCAGTGACAGTGGTCACCAGGAAAAATACAGATAGTAAAACGACTTAATGAGGGCACTGTCAGCAATATAAATCTGATAGGGGTTCTTACACCTCACTACTGTATTCAAAATTGGAAAAAGTGGCTTTAGAATTAATTTTCATACTTTGGGGGATGTTGAAAATGTTTACATGCAGAAAGCAGTATAAAAAAAGACAGCACTGGAGAAGTTCTGGAGGACAAAAGAGGTGACAAGTGCAAAGTTGTTCAAGAGTTGAGTGAAGGATTGGGATAACTGTATACCTAGCCAGTTCCGGACCAGCCGCCGCAGTTTTACTGCGGCAGGTTGGCTCGGCTGGGCAAAGTGATACTACCTTATGTCGGGCGCACAGCCGCCTAGGTCTAGGCGGCTGCGATGATCAGATTTGCTTCAGAACCGATCAGTCCCCAGCCCCAGGTCAATGATTTCTGGCCTGGACCTGTTGATCAGTTCTGGCGAATGAAATCCTTCCCCTGCCTGTTTAAGTGTAAACACAGGCAAGGGAAGTGATGTCATCTCGTGAAAGTCTTTTCATTCCAGAGAGAGGAGAGAAGATATCTCAGAGTAAGTTTCACCAACACTACGCTGACACAGTACACACAGGCACACATTTCACCCCCCGATCACCCCCGATCGCCCCCCCAGTTAATCCCTTCACTTGTTGTCACTGTGTCACCCAGTGCAGTGTTCATATTTTTCTTTGATCACTGTACTGGTGTAATTTGTGACACTAATCAGTGTTAGGGTACTTAGTAGTAGCCCCAGATAGGTCTAGGGACCCCCCTAACCCCCCTAATAAAGCTTTAACCCCTTGATCACCCCCTGTCATCAGTGATCACCGTATTAGTGTCACGGGTGACGCTGGTTAGTTAGTTATTTTTTATAGCGTCAGAGCACCCGCCGTATATTACCTAATAAAAGGTTTAACCCCCTGATCACCCGGCGGGTGACATCAGTCAGGTTTTAGTGTCAGTTAGGGTCTGCGTTGCCCCAGACAGTGTCAGATTAGTGCCAGTAGCGCTAACACCCACGCATGCACCATACACCTCCCTTAGTAGTATAGTGTCTGAACGGATCGATATCTTTGATCTGATCAGAACTATATTAGCATCCCCAATAGTTTAGGGTTCCCAAAAATGCAGCGTTAGCGCAATCAGCCCAGATACCTGCTAGCACCTACATTTAGCCCCTCCGCCCAGCCCAGCCCACCCAAGTGCAGTATCAATCAATCACTGTCACTTACAAAACACTAAACACATAACTGCAGCATTCGCAGAGTCAGGCCTGATCCCTGCGAACGCTTATGCCTCGTACACCCGGTCGGACATTGATCGGACATTCCGACAACAAAATCCATGGATTTTTTCCAACGGATGTTGGCTCAAACTTGTCTTGCATACACACGGTCACACAAAGTTTTCGGAAAATCCGATTGTTCTAAACGCGGTGACGTAAAACACGTACGTCGGGACTATAAATGGGGCAGTAGCCAATAGCTTTCGTCTCTTAATTTATTCTGAGCATGCGTGGCACTTTGTGCGTCGGATTTGTGTACACACGATCAGAATTTCCGACAACGGATTTTGTTGTCGGAAAATTTTATAGCCTGCTCTCAAACTTTGTGTTTCGGAAATTCCTATGGAAAATGTGTGATAGAGCCCACGCACGGTCGGAATTTCCGACAACAAGGTTCTATCACACATTTTCCGTCAGAAAATCCGACCGTGTGTACAGGGCATAACAGTTTTTTGGTAGCATTTGAAACAGTCGCTGACAGTCAGGTGCTCCTTTTTCCTATGAGTCTCACTAGTGTACCAGTAAATTTAGAGGCCAAAATGTCCAAACGACGGTACAGAGGCTTACACGTTTTTGAGCCTGACAGATGAGAGTGAAGAGGAAGTCACCCATCTGTCCGATTCTGGCTCAGAATACGAACCAGTAGACAGCAGCAGCACCCTGACAGATAGCTCTGACGACGGAGTAGTGGTCCCTGCCAAGGTCAGGTGCACCCGACCCTGTTCTTCTTCTGTTGTTGAGGTGCAATAACCGCAGGGCTCTCGTATGGAGCAGAGAGCCAGTACTAGTGCCGCTCATCCTTCTGGTGAACTAGCAAGCACCAGCGGCCTAGTACATCCTGGTCGTATATCCAACACTGCAGTAAAACTTGGTGACATTCCGAGTCCCATAAGTGCAGTTCAGGCTGGTGAGTTGGCTAGCACAACTAGATTTCCGCAGCCACCAAAAAGACAAAGACAGGCTTGTCAAGCCCATAGTGCTCTTCCTACTGCATTTGCCAATCTGAATTGGGAACCCACCACTTCTGCAGCACCCGTACTTCCCCCATTCACTGTCCAACCCAGAATTCAGGTGGAAACAGTTCATTTTACATCACTTGATTTTTATTTGCTATTTTTCACTGAAGATCTCTATAGATCTGTTGTGGACCAAAGCAATATGTATGCTGGTCATTTCATTGCCGCTAATCCCCATTTTTCCCTTGCCAGAGATTGGATACCTATTACGGTTTCTGAATTTAAGACCTTCTTGGGCCTATCCCTGCTCATGGGTATAGTTAAAAAAGTGAGTTGCGGTCATATTGGTCCACTGACCCAATTCCCCATATGCCCGTGTTCTCTGCCTCCATTACCAGGACACAATACAAGCAGATCTTGCGGTTAATGCATTTCAATGACAATGAACTCTGTCGTCCTCAGGGTGACCCTGGATACGATTGGCTCCACTAAATTTGTCCTCTTGTAAACCACTTTAACCAACAGTTTGCAGCCTTGTTTGCTCCCGATCAAGTTCTCTGCGTTGATGAGTCCCTGATTAAGTTTTCTGAACGCTTGTCTATCAAACAGTATCTTCCCAGCAAGCGTGCCAGATATGGGGTCAAAATGTATAAGCTCTGTGACAGGGCAACAGGCTATACATATAGTTTTATGGTTTACGAGGGAAAAGATAGTCACATGGAGCTAGAGAACTGCGCAGACTACATAAGGAGCGCTGGTAACATTGTGTGGGACTTGGTGTCACCCTTATTCGGAAAGGGGTACCACTTGTATGTGGGCAATTATTAGTCACCTTTATGATTGTGGAATCGGCGCATGTGGCACCATGCGATCTAATCGCTGGGGCTTCCCCCAACAGCTTGTAGAATCCCAACTTAGATGGGGGGAGAGATCCTGCTTGAAATTTAATGATTTGTTAGCAGTGAAGTGAAGGGATTCAAGGGATGTTTTCCTTCTCTCCTCCCTTTATGCAGAAACAACAGTCCAAATGGTGTTGTGGAGAAACCCCTCTGTGTCCACGAATACAACCTTAACATGGGAGGGGTGGACCTCAACGACCAGTTGTTGGCGCCGTATCTAATTGCCCGTAAGGCCAGACGCTGGTATAATAAAGTGTCTGTATATTTATTCCAATTGGCTCTGCTGAATGCTTATGTGCTATGCAAAGCTTCAGGACGAACTGGATCCTTTCTTAAATTCCAGGAAGAAATCATCACAGCCCTTCTGTTTCCAGACGGTGCCGTGGCCCACCTTCCCAATGCAAATGCAGTGAGCCAGCTGCATGAGAGGCATTTTCTGTATGTCCTCCCTGGTACCCCTACCCAAAAAAATCCTCAAAGAAGATGTTGTATCTGCAGAAAATGCGGATTTATGCATGACACCTGCTTTTATTGTCCCTCCTGTCCTGACCAACCTGGTCTCTGCATCGCTGACTGTTTCAAACGCTACCACACACTAGTGCAGTATTAGCGTAGAGTACAGCATTGCACAGTCCTAGGGCACACTTACACAGGGTCTCGAAAGATGAGATGGCCATCACATTTTGAGAGACCCTAATCTGAAACGTTTACAGTTTACAAAATAGTGCAAAATCAAAAAAAAAAACAAAAAACACAAAAAAAGAAAAGTCAAAAAGAGATTTTTCTTCTCTCTCTATTGTTCTCTCTCTTATGTTCGCTCTCTATTGTCCGCTCTATTGTTCGCTCTCTATTGTTCTCTTTGTTCTCTCTCTCTATTGTTACTGTATTGCAGAATTGTAATGTTTTATTTTTACTATGTTTTTTTGTATTTACTTTGCAGATATGGTATGTCTTACTGTTATACAATAATGTTACTTTGTTTTATTGTCAACCATCATTTGTTCAGCAGGTTTGCCATTCAGCTGCAGCATGGGTTTATTTATACTGACAGCAACAGCGTTTGCTCCCACGATATGTAAAGCCATGACTCCAGCGCTGTAAGAGGTGATTTTACCACCACAGTTAAAAAAAGAGCATATATGCTGAAGCATGGGGGCAGAGGTGGAGGAGCAATTTGCTCCTAACATTAGGGGCGGATTGCCCCCATGCTTCGGCATAAATATTTTTAGGCACAGATTGCGTTAAAAAATGTTTTATTTTTACTATGTATTATTGCATTTGCTTAGTAGGTATGCCATTCAGCTGCAGCACTGATTTATTTATCTTGACAGCAACAGCGCTTGCTCTCACGATATGTAAATCAGCGACTCCAGCGCTGTAGGAGGTGATTTCACCACAGTTAAAAAAAATGGTGCATGTATACCCATCATTATAAGTGGGTGGATGAAGGGTGGTATTCTAATGGTGGGCATACCCACCAATCAATCTTTTTTGTTCTTTAAGCCCACAGGCTGCATGAAAAAAAAGAAAGGACAAGAGAACAGCACCCTCTAAGTGCAGTATGCAAACATCTTTAATGTAAATAAAAGAATCAAGAATACACTCACAAAGGTGTAGTGATAACAGGCATGTTACAGGGTATCATCTGCTCCAACTACCGGGTGAAGGGGAAGGTAAGCGATCTGGTCATTCCTCCAGCCACACTGTTGGTGCACGGTGCTTCCGGATGGTGAGGATTGTGATCAGCAGCATACATGGACGAGCGTCACTTCCGGGTTGGGTCACCGGGCGGTGCTTCGCGTTCGGCACATGCGTGCTCCTTTCTCAGGCTTCAGTCTGACTGAAGACATAGAGCTGATCGGAGACCAGAATGACTCCAATCATATCTATGGCCTAAGAAACCAGAAGCTACGAGCATTTCATGACATAGGTTTTGCCTGATATAAACAGTGCCATTGGGAAATTGGGAAAGCAGTTTATCACACCGATCTTGGTGTGGTCAGATGCTTTGAGGGCAGAGGAGAGATCCAGGGTCTAATAGACCCCAATTTTTTTCAAAAAACAGTACCTGTCACCACCTATTGCTATCATAGGGGATATTTACATTCCCTGAGATAACAATAAAAATTATAAAAAAAAATAAAAAAGGAAAAGTTTAAAAATAAAATAAAAAAGCAAGATAAATAATAATAATAAAAAAAGCACCCCTGTGTTCATGCGTAAAGACGAATGCAAGCATCGGTCCGGTGTCATATGTAAACATGCATGTGAGGTATCACTGCGAAGGTCAGATCGAGGGCAGTCATTTTAGCAGTAGACCTTCTCTGTAAATCTAAAGTGGTAACCTGTAAAGGATTTTAAAGGCTTTTAAAAATGTATGTAGTTCGCCACCACTGCTCGGTTGTGTGCAATTTTAAAGCATGTCGTGTTCGGTATCTATCCGGCAAAAGGGCTGTGTCTTCAAGTGGGTAGAAGAATGGGTTATGTGTGGCATAAGCTTCTAATGTTGTGCATAAAATGCCAGAACAGTTGAGAGACTTTTTGGAAGCCTAGCTGTGTACAGGACCCCGAAAACCAATCACCGCCTTCAGGCTTTCTAAGGGCGTAAAATGGCGATTTCACTTCCTCACTACCTATCAGAGTTTTGGAGGCCATGAAATGTCAAGACAGCACAAACCCCCCAAATGACCCCATTTTGGAAAGTAGACACTTAAAGCTATTTGTTAAGAGGCATGTTGTGTCCATGGAATGTTTTATATTTTCCCACAAGTTTCGGGAAAAATATTTATTTATTTATTTTTTTTACACAAAGTTGTCACTAAATGATATATTGTTCAAACATGGCATGGTTATATGTGAAATTACACCCCAAAATACATTCTGCTGCTTCTCCTGAGTATGAGGATACCACATGTGTGAGACTTTTTGGGAGCCTAGCTGCGTACAGGACCCCAAGAACTAAGTACCGCCTTCAGGCTTTCTAAAGGCGTAAAATTGTGATTTTACGCCTCACTACCTATCACAGTTGCAGAGGCCCTGAAATGTCAAGATAGCACAAAACCACCCCAAATGACCTCATTTTGGAAAGTAGACACTCCAAGGTATTTGCTAAGAGGCATGGTGAGTATTTTGCAGCTCTCATTTGTTTTTGAAAATGAAGAAAGAAAAGAAAAAATTTTTTTTTCTAATTTTACATTTTCAAAACTTGGTGACAAACAGCGAGATCTGCAAAATACTCAACATGCCTCTCAGCAAATAGCTTGGGGTGTCTTCTTTGCAAAATGGGGTCATTTGGGGGGGTGTGCTATCTGGGCATTTCATGGCCTCCAAAACTGTGATAGGCAGTGAGGAGTGAAATCAAACATTTACGCCTTTAGAAATCCTGAAGGTGGTGATTGGTTTTCGGGGTCCTGTACGCGGTTAGACTGCCAAAAAGGCACACACATGTGGTATCCCCATACTCAGGAGAAGCAGCAGAATGTATTTTGGGGTGTAATTACACATATAACCATGCTATGTTTGAACAATATATCATTTAGTGACAACTTTGTGTAAAAAAATTCCTTGTGCTAAAATATAAAATATTCCATGAACTCAACATGCTCAGCAAATAGCTTGAAGTGTCTTCTTTCCAAAGTGAGATTATCTGGGGGGGGAGGGGGTTGTGCTATCCTGACATTTCATGGCCTCCGAAACTGTGATAGGTAGTGGGGAAGTGCAATCACCATTTTACGCTCTTAGAAAGCCTGAAGGCAGTGCTTGGCTTTCAATCACTTGTGAGAAAAAAATTTTTTAATGGGCTCAACATGCCTCTCAGCAATTTCCTTAGGGTGTCTACTTTCCAAAATGGGGTCTTTTGGGGGGGGGGGGTTCCTCCTGCTCTGCCATTTTAGTACCTCAAGAAATAAGATAGGCAGTCATAAGCTAAAAGCTGCGTAAATTCCAGAAAATGTACCCTAGTTTATAGATGCTTTAACTTTTGCGCAAACCAATAAATATACGCTTATTGACATTTTTTTTTTTATCAAAGACATGTGGCTGAATACATTTTGGCCTAACTGTATGACAAAAGTTGAGTTTATTGGATTTTTTTGTAATAAAAAGTAGAAAATATCATTTTTTTTCAAAATTGCAGGTGTTTTTCCATTTATATCGCAAAAAATAAAAATTGCAGAGGCAATCAAATACCATCAAAAGAAATCTCTATTTGTGGGAAAAAAAGAATGCAAATTTTGTTTGGGTACAACACTGCATTACCACGCAAATATCAGTTAAAGCAGCACAGTGCCAAATTGTAAAAAGTGCTCTGGTCATTGAGCTGCCAAATCTTCCGGGGCTGACGTGGCTAGAAGAAGATATGATATACCAGGTTGCTAAAGAGTATGACCTATAAACCAGTTTAAATTCATGTATGGTATATAGGTTTTTATGTTTTAGAGGATTTTTTAAAACAAAATTATTGTACTTATTTAAGTGTTAAATTAACTTAAACATATTTATGTTTCATCTGGGGTGGACGAATTAATATTGAATTTAGGAACCAGTTTGTTCAATCCAGAAGCTATCAGGATTTTTTTCGGAGCCAGCTCCACAACAACTAGATGTAATTTTTAAGGAGCATTGGTCTACCTGGTTCCTGAGATTTGTCAAGTCCTTTGTTACATATTATTTATACCTGACATACTGTATATATCAGTGTGCATGTCTGATACTGAAATACTTCTGAAAACATTTTCCATTCTTGCCTGCTAGATGGCACTGTTCCCTATAGTTCCATAAAGCTGACATGCCCTTCCAATGGCAGCAGGTGAATAGAAGCTTTTCCAATAATGACACATTTTTTTCAGGTCAATGTCACTACAAATCACGGTCTATAGGTAGATCTTTCCACTTACCGGTTTGACATTAAATGCTAGTAGAACATACTTCATATCTGGAGATACTTCATATTTGCTGACCCTGAACGTATCCTAAAAAAAAAAAAAAAAGAGAGTTTGTAAGACACTTGTTCACATAATCTATTTAGTTTGTGTATTAATCAGTGTAGTATACAGAAGAAGGATTCACTCATACACATAGCTCCCAGCTGTCCCTCATTTGGAACTAAATCTGTCAGTTGCTCCTCTTTTTGTCTGATGGACTAAAATAATGGAAAAGTAGAAGTGAAAAAACATTTATGGATGTGTATTATTATTATTTTTTAACATATTACTTCTATTTGGTTTGCATAACTAGGGGCATGCCGGGGCTGTGTTCTTTGCCTACATCGTTTGTACTAAGAGGTGTCCATCTTTCTAATCTCAGAATATTGGGAGATATGCACACAGGTGAACAGGATTGGTGGTCACCACAGTCCCTCTTTAGGAGGGTAAAAAACTATTTGTAACCCCAGTGATCTATAATAATCATTTAGGGCCAATTTACATCTATGCGGCAGCATAACATGCATTGACGAATTGCTTACAGATGGGCAGCCACTTGGTACAGGTAGCAGCAGTCACTGTAGTAGTCTACTACAGTGATTGTCAGCTTCCACTGTAGTAGTGAGACTACTACAGTGATTATCAGCTTCCACTGTATTAGTGAGATTACTACAGTGATTGTCAGCTTCCACAGTGTTTGCTCAGGTATGGTCTGGCCCATGTAACTATGCAATAAAATTCAAACCTAAACTTTTTTCTTTTTTTTTTTTTAAACAGAAAACATTTTTATTAAAGTTTGTCAAGCAAAAAAAGACATAGTTCATGGTAGTACAGCAGGTACAAAGTAAATGGATACAGTATAAAAGTATGCAGGATGATAACAAGTTCTAAGTGGTAAATCTAAACCCACAAATGAAAAAAACACAACATAGTGGACAATTCTCATTTCAGGACATTATCATTCCAATTACACTAAAATATGAAGGCAAGTGTAATAACAACCAATGCTTAGGGCTGATTCAAATCAAAGCAATACAGAAGAAAGGAAAAGAGGGGAAGGGTGGGAAAGAAGAGGATAGGGGCTTAGGGTGAAGGGGGAGGGGGAAAGGATGAAAGGGTTTAAAGCGGGGATCAGCAACCAGTAGATTGCAGCCAGGTGACTGGTAGATCATGGTCTGGGCTTGCTGACCCACCATCCCAGAGCATCAAACAGAGTGCAATGCAGAGGGACTACTTGTAAAGTTGGAGCTGTAGTAGGGAGCAAGAGCGGCATAAGTTGACAGATAAGGGTCTGGTATGGATTTTGGGGATACCCCCACGCCATTGTTTTTACATTTTGGCGCAGGGTTCCCCTTAAAATCCATATCAGACCTGAAGGGTCTGGTATGGATTTTGGAGGGACCCCTACACCATTTTTTTTTACATTTGGCACAATCCATACCAGACCTGAAGGGCAGTCAGTCAATATTGTGTTGGACATTTGTTTTCTACTAATCTGCTTGTACCTTCAGTGCATTGCTGCATCCTCTTGTAAAAACGTATTTCAAATGCCAATACAGTGTTCACAGAGTCTTTACATAGTAGGTGAGGTTGAAAAAAGTCCATCAAGGTCAACCTATGAATGTGATCATATGTCAGTACTACATTGTATATCCCTGTATGTTGCGGTCATTCATGTGCTAATCTAATAGTTTTTTGAAACTATCGATGCTCCCCACTGAAACCACTACCTGTGGAAGGGAATTCCTTATCCTTGCTGCTCTTACAGTAAAGAACGCTTTACGCAGTTTAAGGGTAAGCCTCTTTTCTTCTAATTCGAATGAGTGGCCACGTATCTTATTAAACTCCTTTCCGTGGAAAAGTTTTATCCCTATTGTGGGGTCACCATTATGATATTTGTAAATTGAAATCATATCCCCTCTCAAGTGTCTCTTCTCCAGAGAGAATAAGTTCAGTGCTCGCTTTCTTTATAACTAATATCCTCCAGTCCCTTTATTAGTTTTGTTGCCCTTCTCTGTACTCGCTCCATTCCCAGTACATCCTTCCCAAGGACTGGGGCCCAGAACTGGACAGCATACTCCAGGTGAGACCGGACCAGAGTATTGTAGAGTGGGAGAATTATCGCTTTATCTCTTGAGTTAATCCCCTCTAATGCATGCCGATATTCTGTTTGCTTTATTAGCATGCCATTGCTGAGCCTATCATCTACTAGGACCCTCAGGTCCTTTTCCATCCTTGATTCCCCCAGAGCTTCTCCCCCCAGTGAGTAGATGGCATTCATATTTTTGCCACCCAAATGCATTATTTAAAATTTTTCCACATTAAACCTCATTTGCCATGTAGTTGCCCACCTCATTAATTTGTTCAGATCTTCTTGAAAGGTTTCCACTTCCTGCGGAGAAATTATTGCCCTGCTTAGCTTAGTATCGTCGCCAAATACAGATATTGAACTGTTTACCCCATCCTCCAGGTCGTTTATGAATAAATTTAATAGGATTGGTCCCAGCACAGAACCCTGGGGGACCCCACATTCCACCCCAAACCATTCCGAGTACTCCCCATTTATCACCACCCTCTGAACTCGCCCTTGTAGCCAGTTTTTAATCCATGTACTAACCCCATGGTCCATGCCAATGGACCTTACTTTGTACAGTAAACATTTATGGGGAACTGTGTCAAATGCTTTTGCAAAATCCAGATACACCACATCTACGGCTTTCCTTTATCTAGATGGCAGCTCACCTCCTCATAGAAGGTTAATAGATTGGTTTGGCAAGAAAGATTCTTCATGAATCAATGCTGATTACTGCTAATGATACCATTTTTCATGACTAAAATCTTGTATATAGTCCCTTATCATCCCCTCCAAGAGCTTGCATACTATTGATGTTAGGCTAACTGGTCTTTAGTTCAAAGGGATATATTTTGGCCCTTTTTTAAATATTGGTGCTACATTGGCTTTTCTCTAATCAGCTGGTACCATTCCAGTCAGTAGACTGTCAGTAAAAATTAGGAATAATGGTCTGGCAATTACTTGACTGAGTTCCCTATGGACCCTTGGAGGCAAGCCATCTGATCCTGGTGACTTATTAATGTTAAGTTTTCCAAGTCTATTTCTATTTCTGTCCTCTGTTAGCCATGAGGGTGCTGAGTTGTGTCATGAGGATAAACACTGCGGTTTTGGTTACTGAAGCCCCCCTATTCCCTCATGAAGACCAAGGAGAAGAATAAATTCAATACCTTTACCATCCCACCATCCTTAGTAGCCAGATTCCTTTCATCATTCTTAATGTGGCCAATATGGTCTGCCCTCCCTTTTTTACTGTTTATATACTTAAAGAATTTCTTGGGATTTTTTTGCTCTCCTCTGCTATGTGCCTATGATGTTCTCTCTTAGCCGCCCTAATTGCCCCCTTACATTTCTTGTTGCATTCTTCGTAAAGTCTGAATGCTGATGATGATCCCTCAGCCTTCTATTTCTTGAAGGCCTTCTCCTTTGCTTTTATATGCATTTTTACATTGGAGTTAAGCCATTAAGGACTTTTGTTCGCTCTTTTAAATTTATTTCCCAATGGGATGCACTGGCTATTGCCCTTATTTAATTTGCTCTTAAAGCAAACCAATCTCTCCTCCATATTCTTTGTTCCTAAGATTTTATCCCAATTTATATCTTCTAGCAAGGTTCGTAGTTTAGGGAAGTTGGCTCTTTTGAAATTCAGTGTCTTTGACTATTTGTGTGATTTATACTGAAGCTAATTGACCACAACCGTGATCAGGTCTGTATTGTTGGTAACCAGTAGGTCTAGCAACGCTTTGTTTCTAGTTGGTGCATCTAGCATCTGACGCATGAAATTGTCCTGCAAGACATTTAGGAACTGGCGAGCCTTAAACAAATGCGTGGTTCCCTCTGCCCAGTCTATGTCTGGATAATTAAAATCCCCTATTATGATGACACTTCCCATCCTTGCTGCTAATCCAAATTGTGATGCTTGTGGAGGTTACTCCCGAAATGGATACTTTTGTTAGGGTTTTATACTTTAATACAGTGTTCAATCACATAGGGAAGGGTTAGAACCCCTATCAGACTTTTATTGCATTTAGAGTTGTAAAATTTCCAGAAATTTTGAAGCTCTGAAAAAAAACAGTTTTTGGGGGGGAAAAACAGAAATTTTGGGAAAAATTTAAAAAAATGCTACATTAGCACTTTTTTTCTTTTTAAGATTGAAAGTCATTCTGTTACTTTAGGAACATAAAATGTGACTATGGACAATTTGACTTGGCATAAAATTATCACAACTAGCATATTAAAAATATAGTGTAGCCAAACAATTATCACAAACAGAATTAACTTTTTTATAATATTTATTTGTAACAAAGGGAGCATTAATCTCCTGAACTGCTTACTAGTTTATGTGGAACAGCCAAAAAGCCTCCACAAAACAATTTTCAAAACCAAAAGTAACAATTTTTCATATTTCCTCTCCACAGTATTAAATAAAAATAAAAACCCCATTCTCATAAAAAGAATTGAAGATGGGGGGAGTGTTAAGAAGAGAGTGGGACTAAGTTTCAATGGACATTTAATCAGAATCATTTTCTGAGCTGAAATTGTCAGTATCCGTCTCTGCTTCACAATTAGGAACTTCTAAAAACGTAAGGTTTGACCAGACCGGTTCTTGTTACAATAGCAGCACAGCACCTCCTAAAGGAAGAAATGCATACTGTTCTTGCATTGGAGGGTTCAGTTTGTTACCTAGGACTTGCTTGTCCTCACTCAGTGCACAGAAATTAGTATAATTTGATATTATAAATTTTTTTTTGGAAATGATTTGGAAAATATTTGAACACCCTGTCTTAAAATATTTTATTTATCATGTTAAAATAAAATATTCCACAATTTTTTTTTTTTTTTTTCAAATGTTTCCGTTTTTTTTTTCCGGGGCTTCACATCTCTAATTGCATTCCATGTTCCCATTGAAAGGATTTTCCCTTCCACATTTCTTCATGACCACACAGGAACTGAAGCAAATCTTTCTAATGGGGACAAAGACAGCAAAACAACCTTATATAGGTTTACCGCTCTATTACAGGGTACTTCTGCTGCTGCCTGTCACTGGAGAGATTCTACTCACTTTCTTTCCTAGTGATCACACAGGAAGTGAGGGGACACATCTCCAAAGGGTCAGAAGTTCTAACTCTTCCCAGTTCAGTCCAAAACTAAAGAAAAATCTTTTGGCTGGAGTTCCACTTTGAATGATATCATTGAAAACAGATCGACCACCTAGATATTTTACTTCCAATTATGATATTAGAGACCAACGACAACTCTTCACATTACCTATTGTCCATTTCCTTAGATCTCTTGCTGATATTAAACCTGTAGGTGTTTCCAAACCAAAGACACAATCTTAATACCATGTAATTACGTTGAGTACATAATTCAGGCTTCATTTAATTGAGGCTCATTAAAAGTGATCTACATAATAATGCACATAACGTGCCCTAGTGGCAGTTTTTATGTAGGTTAAAGAGGACAAAGCTCTGAGCTCAAATCACCCTTCCATAAACAAGCAAGAAGCAAGCTCATCAGCCGGGAACCATTCCTCCACCCCCCGATACAACATGGGGCCCATTAAATTCATAGAGGAGGGCAAGAACGTACAGAAGCATGACAAGAACACCAGCCACCATAACAATGACTCGGTAATAAGATATACTGAATACCACCTCTTTTCTCTGCTCTGTCTGGCACCATATTTTGATATGTAATTATTAGAGAGAGCTGTTTCATAGGACAGCCTTCTCCAACCTTCACCTTGGATAGCTCTTTCCAGTGTGATTAGGAATATTGATGCAGGCATATTGCTGTGCTGATTGCCAGCTCAGTCACTTCTGCAGGTTCTCCAAACCACAAGCAGCATATTGTTAAAGGCGAAGGCAATGGAAAACATATTATTGCAGCTGTATTCAAACAAAAATGATCTCCAACCCAGGCAGGCAGTAGTGGGGGCTTGATTTTGTAAGGGAGCTGTTATAAAAGTGATCTCTAGCAGTCTCATATAATCGTCCCTGTCTGCTACAGCATGTCTCCAACCACAAATGGAGCATGTGCACAGACTCTGTCCATTTCCTCTAGTAACGTTGAAGTCTCTGACATTCTTCTGTAGCATTATATACAGTACATTGATGAATATTATGTTTATGATATTGGGGGTCCCCTTTACTTTGTAAGTTGACAGCCACTGCCTTGAACTCACTTTAGTGTGGCAACATATAACTGCTCCTTCCAGCAGGTTGACCTTCGGAAGGTTTTACCTCTTTCATGACCAGACCATATTTTGCTATTCAGCACTAAGCTGCTTTAGCTAGAAATTGATTGGTCGTGCAACACTGTACACAAATTAAATTTATATCTTTTTTTTTTTTTTACACAAAAAAACCTTCTTTTGGTGGTATTTGATCACCACTGCGTTTTTTTATGTTTTGCTATATAAATGAAAAATCACCAATAATTGAAAAAAAACCACTAATATTTATTACTTTCTGTTATAAAACATATCCAATTAAATCAAATTTCTTCATAAATTTAGGCCAACATGTATTCTGCTACATGTCATTGGTAAAAAAAAATCCCAAAAAGTATGTATTAATTGGGTTGTTAAAGCCTCTATAAACTATGGTATATGCAGTATATATTTAGAAATTGATCAATCCTGATGTACTGATGGCCTATTTCATTTCTTGAGGCCCTTAAAATGGAAAGTAGACAGTCTTAGGTATTTAGTAAGAGGCATGGCGAGTTTTTGGAAGTTAGAATTTTTTGTCGCAATATTTTGGAAAACGAAGGAATTAAATAAAGTGTATTTTTTTTCATTTTTTTTAGGTTACATTCATAACAGCTGTGATTATTATTATGTGTTGTGATTGGCCCACAGCTATTACATGGTACAGGTACCATGCGATAGCTGTGGGCCAAACACAGCATTATATCGTGTGATACCCCAGCCACTCAATATGCTGTGTCCACCAGGCACGCTGTGTCACGGGAGTGACACGTACAGTACATGTATGTGATTGTGCCTGGCTGTGCCACCAGCCCACCCACAGTAAAATTACTGTGGTTGGAATGGCGAGTGGTTAAGCCAGATCCGTCTTTAGGGCTATCTTCCCTATTAGACATTTAAGATGACATTAAACAATATCCTTAATCTCCAAAAATAATCCATATACATCCACTATGTAATGGTCCTGTAATCTATTTTTCATAAAATCATTTCTTACGATGTTTTTCTGCCTCCTTGTAACGTGAGCTCCTGAAGTTCTGCTTTCCCCCCTCATTTCTGTTTATTCGGAGAGAGTAGTGCACATTATTTGCCATCATGTGTACTGCTCAATGCACACTACAAATCCTATAGTTCATGGTCCATAATCCCTAGTCCATCTTGGGAGCAAGCAAGAGAGTGTATACAGTGTTCCTACATACAGTGGGACCATGGAGAACAAACATAGCCACCCTCTAACAGGTAATCTGATCACATCAGCAAAAAACTGAAAAAACTAAATGGATTTTGGAGAGTTGGAGGAAGACAGGAGCAATAGAAGGATTACCAGAGTTTATTGTCACCTTAAAGGAGGTCAGAAACCCAATCTCTGGGCTTATTTCTTCACAGCTTCACATACAAGAAGCCTCTTTTTTCCTGGTAGTTTAAGGTGACCACCTCAACTCTGCAACACTGGGGCCATCAAGACAACAGAGCCAAAAGTTGGCGGTGCATTTCAGGAGCAAGGATTTACCCCAAATCGCAACAATACCACCATCCAGCAGGCCAACTATTCCTTTCCCAAACAGAGCCCATTCAGCTCACATGATCCAAATTTTGCAGAACAAAGATTACTTGGCTCACCTACATACTTCAATTCAGGGCTACTTCATCCATACTTATTGCTGAGACCACAAAGATGAACCAATTCTTGTAATGCAAGGAGAGAGGCATGAAAGATCATAATCAGATATTAGTTTCAAATTTTCTTGTGTAGCAATAACTCTCAGTGGAGCTGCTGGTTTAAAGCGGGCTGTTACCGTCACCTTCGTTACCTCAATTTCACCAGAACCGGGTCTAGGGTCCCGTTGAGTTTAATACCAGACAATGTAGGCACCGGACACTTGAGTATCTTTTCCAATGCTTTAATGGACGTAACTGAAGGAAGTAGCAGGAAGGAGGTAAAAGAAGAGTTGCAGGGAAGTTCAAATACCTTTTCTTAGTACAGTATTAGGAATTGGAATCTTGTAGATAAATGTACTTTCCTCTTAGAGTTGAATATTTGCCCGCCTGGATAGGTTTCTCTCACTAACCTAGCAGCCAGTACACAGCACGAACAAAAGTCTCTGCCACAGACTTGAATGGAATAGAAACCCGAACGATCCTCTGCCACAGGATGTAATGATTTATGATGGATAGCAAACACAGCACTAGAACCTTTAAGCCGACCCGGCAGTACTATGCGGTAGGTTAACTTTAGGATGCGTCCTCCAACTGAGTCACCAGACCAGCACTCTGCATGATCCTTCCCCTGGGATCTTCTCAGTTGTCCAGCTTCTTCCCGTAGGACAGACAGCACAGGACCATTCCCCTGCCACTGTGGTAGGCCCCAGACAGGCTTCTGGGCCCACCCACACACTGCAGCAGCGTGGGCCTCCCGGTCAGAGGACCACGCAGCAGTACTCCTAACACATACCTGTCGGCCAGGAGGCCAAAAGAACACTAAAACATGGCGTCTGTCCCATAATTACCCTCTCCCAGAATGCAACTTGGAGGACCACCTCCACCGAGTTATCTCCGGGACAGAGAAGCACTCATACACTTCAACGTGTTGCCTTTCCAACACCGACCCATGGTGACAACGACACCCACAGGCACAGTGTGAAACTACATGCAACTCAGCCAAGCTGGAACAGAGGCAAATCTGACTATGTATGAACAGACAACCTACTAAATTTACCTATAAGCAGTAGATTGAAAATCTACCAGCGCTACACTTGGGAATGATTGGAAGTTCAGGGTAATCATGGATAAAGGAAGTTATGTATTTTCAATCCCAGATTGAGCCCTAAGGTAGACCTATTTAGTGGAAGAAGATTAAGGCGGAGGAGTTCCTGCTCTGACTTATTCACTTATGAGTAAAATTCAGAGCTATTGAGCTCTAAAGGCTTTTGTCAACAGGTTTATTAAGGAGAGCCTGGAAAACATGTAAAAATGAGCCCAGAACACCACCTACTATCAGAATTTAAAAAATACAAACTATTATTATGCAATATAAACTATATTTGTTAGTCATGCATATAATGAGAAACTATGCATGAAACCACTAAACATTCCCTTGAAAGGTTTTTAATGAGTGAGAAGGTTACAGGACACATGAGCTTTAAACACTTTTAATGAAACAAGTCTTATCACAGAGTTCAATCAACTTTTGTCAGGCTTTGAACAACAGGGTGCTGTTTTAGGTAGAACCATAATGAGCAAAAACCAGAACGATAATCATTCTCTAGTTAGGCAAAACACAAGTTTCTGTGGAAGATTCCAGAACATCTGTAACACGAAACTTCTTGTTAGTACCATGATTAGAGATAAGCTTTATAGAAAATCCTTTGTGAACATGGCCTTAGCTGCATTTTGAACACATTCGCAGATTGGCTGATTGTATTTTTTCTATTCTTAAGTCCCATTACCAGGAACGTACAGCATGGGCAGTGACAAGAGACAACAGAATATTGAGGCCGTTCAGCCTGTACAAAGCAAAGACAGGCTGACAGGACCCTTAGCTCTCTTCCAAGCTCCACATGTTTCTCTAATACCGCTCTGTTCAGTCATTAAGAGGGAAAGGAAAGCCTAGGACAGATAATTTTTCATTGTTTAATGCAGACAGGGATAGGTAAGTATCAGATCCAAATTTCCCAACTGTCCTCTTATTGATTGAGGACAGTTGGGGAAATTTGGATCAGATACTACCTAACATTATCTGTCCTGGGCTTTCCTTTCCATCCTAATGGCTGAATGAAGTGGTGTTAGAGAGAAATAATGCGGTATCACAGGATGTGTTCTGCCTTTGTTCTTTCTTATGATTCCTGAGGTTATCAACATTTTCCATTGTGATCATGGAGTGGGCTGTGTGGGGTGCGGTGCTGACATTCATTCCCTCTGGCGCTGTGGATCTCTTATAATATGGAGATCAATAACATCTGTTAAGGTGCTGAGGCACTGTTGTGGTGTAACACATAAGGGAGGCACTGGATTGCACTCATTTTTGGTCACACTACATTTAAATGACTGGATCGACTTTTATCACTGTCAATAAACCAACATTATCAAAAACAAAATGGTGTATAACATGCTGTTCATACTCATTCAGCCACTGTGAGATTTGTTTTCTGAAAAACCTGGTTAATCCTGCTGTTCTCTGTCCCCCCTCCTGTCCATGCCCTTACTGCAGTTTGGGATTTTGCAGAGCAGTGTTGGCAGATAGTGCACATGCTCAGTTTTCAGTGTGTTTCTATGCTGAGCACTTCCTCCATATCACATCCGAGCAGCCCATGTGACTATAGAGTCACACATGTGGGCATATACACAGTGGTAAATGACAGCCCACTCCCACCCTCCTCCTCCATGCCCACTAACAAGCTAAACACAATGGGGGCTGGCTATTACATATTGATTGATGGAGGCGTCACCTCCCTCTTATTCTAAGACAGGCTGGAGGGGCATAACACAGCCTGTGACTGGCAGAAATCTGCCCACACGACGTTATTGCCAAAAAATAGGTTTGGTTTCAGATATATACAGTAATTGTGTGACCATTTAAAACAATTTATTGATATCAATCATTTATTTTTTACTCTGAATTCTAAAGGCTGTTTTTTTTTAACATGTGACCAGCAGCAGAGAACTAGAAGCTCCTCCTGCCAATGTTTCCCTGCAGACAGGCTGGGAAAGAGCTAGGTCATGTGACAGCTGTATATCAATTAGGAAAGAAGGTGTTTAGATTATTTGTTATTAAATAAATTAGAGGGCCATCATTCATATACAGAAAGAGAATGGATAATGTAACTTAAACAGTGTGAGCATTTAGTATCACTTTGAGTTTATTATCACTTTACATATGTGATTGCAATTTTGTTAATGTGGTTATACAGTTTATGTGGATGAGTCATATGTGCATATAGTTGAATTTAATTTCAACTTTACACAGGGTGACACACCTAGTTAATTTACATTTTTTGTTGGTATCTTGCATACAGACAGTTAGAGTGCTGCAACTTGATAGTATTATTTCACTGAGCATAAAGATTTCATATATTTGTATTTATATGTAAAAAGCTTAACCAAACACAACTGGTGAAAATACATTTATAATACTTACTATGATCGCATCTCATTGACTCTTGCAGAATTGGAGCATTGTCTAGAACATGGGTGCTCAACCTGTGGTCCTCAAGATGTTGCAGAACTACAAGTCCCATCATGCCTCAACCTTTGGAATTCATACTTGTAACTGTCAGCCCTGCAATGCCTGATGGGATCTGTAGTTCCGCAACAGCTGGAGGGCCGCATGTTGAGCACCCATGCTCTAGAATCTTCAGCATCCGACGCTGTCTACTGTGGCAGTCCCACACTAATGACCAAGACGGGGAGGAGGGTAACCACAGCAGACATCAAGGTGATGCAGGCATCCTACAAGGTCAGAAGTGTTGGATACTGAAGATTCTAGCTGCAATTCTAGTACTGCAAGAGAGTGAGAGGTAGGCACTAGAGATGTAATTTCTAAAAATGTGCTTGATTAAAACCTGACTAAACTTTCAGTTTAAATCAGCTATTACATTCCAGGTACTTCAAAACAAAAGTTATGCAACATCTTACAATTTGATTTCTTTCTAAAGCTGCAACAACCTTAGTAGAAAAGCCTGTCTCCTGCAAGGATGATACAAAGTGAGGCACTTGCTGTCTGTGTGGATGCAGTGATCTCTCAGCAGAGGTACAACATGCCCCCTACTGACTTAGGCCTATAGTTTTGCAATCGGCAAAGCTCAAGCTGCCTGTTGACTAGAAGGCTCTTGCTCTGAATCAGCAGGAGAAGGGACATGTTGGAACTCTGCAAAGAGATTGCTTACACACATAGAGCATGGGTCCCCTTCCACAGCATGCTGTCAGGGGACAGGCTTTTTCACTCAGGTTGTGGCTACTTTTTTATAAAAAAAAGACTTTTAGGGGGTACTGGTGGTGCAAAAAGGTCAGTAACCCATCACTGAAGGCTGATCTTTTTTTTTGCCTCCCTTTTGAAGTACCCGCCAGATGTTTAAGAGATAGGTTGTGAATAAAAGAACTCCAAATCCAATAATCCACAGCGGCAGAGGCACTATAGTTCCTAAGTGAGCACAAGCGTGTTGATGTCACTGCGCTTGTAGTCCATTGATACTTTCTCCAGCTCTGTAGCAGAAGGAACTGAGCTGGAGGAATATTCTGCAGGAGCCAGAGAATTGCACCTGAGATCCACTGATCCCAGTTGCAATACTTTGCAGGTTGAAATGCAAAAAATAATAAATACATGTTTTTTCAGTATAGGTGCTTTTTTTTTTGCAAAAGTTGTCATTTCCCTATAAAGGACAAGTTTACTTTTAGTAAAAACTACATTACTTTATCCTCACTAGCCTCTAATTTAAAGTAACCTAGAAACACGACAACTTGCTGCCTAATTATCTCAGCTGTACAGCCACAACTTCCTCCACTGTTTTATCTCTTTTTTTTTCCAAATTTCTCTTCATGCCCGAATGAGATTAACAGCAAAGGAGACTGCAAACTGTCATGCTGACATAAGTAAGCAGCTGGGTGGGGGTTTTCTGGGTCAGTTTAGGTTAGTTGGGTTAGCCATGCACCTACGGATTTCTCTTGGTCAGCTCTGCGGGCTGACCAAGAGAAATCATTTGATTCTCTCCATCTACGCTATACAGTGAGAATGAAGGGATCTCCCCTGCCAACTTTTGTATTCAATGGCAACTGCAGCTGCTGAATACCTGAACAGACACTGCATATATCCAGTCAACACAAAAATTATGACTACTACTTAAATATGTACTAGGTATGTAGTACCCCGCCCCCCTTCCCTTTTCCCCGCTCTGTGCACAGAAGGGGTTGATTGTTTGTTTAGTCTAGGGGTAGAGGAATAAGCAGAAATACTTACCGATTTCCCTAATTCTTTCAGCAGCCAGCACTCTCCTCTGCTCCTGGTATGTGGTCGGACCCCTGACATTCTCATGTACAATTCAGGAATGACTCAGTGAGCATATAACCCTTACTGTGTTGGGGGGTAATACATTTATTGGTGCTGACTGGAGTTCACCTTTAATGTAATACACCTGTGGAGTACAAACTCATTATCGGATTGAATGGAGAGAGTTCCTTTATTAAGCGTATTTCCTAATTTGCAGCCAAATTGGGGTAATAACTACTATATCTGTTACATATCCCCAGTCACATGGCATAAAGTAACTCCTTCCCACCGGCCGTATGCATATATGCGGCCTCTCAGCAGGTGGGCCTTAATGCTGAGAGGCCGGATATATGCGTACCTAAGCATAAACAGAGCTGTGCTGAGAGCGCGTGCCCTGTGGGCTCCCTGCACAGTTACCAGTGGCTAATGGAAAGCTCATAATCTCTACTTACGATCGGGAGCTTTCTGATCATGTGACTGCTGTGACAGCCAATCATGGCAGTCACATAATGAGAAACACCGCTCTGCCTCCCGGCATCTGAAACTCCTTAAAGAGTTGGAAGGTGCCGGCGTTAAGGGGTTAAAGTTGTAAAGGCTGAAGGTTTTATACCTTGATGCATTTTCTGCATTAAGATGATAAACCTTCTTTTGTCAGCCCCCCAATACTTGCCGGAGCCTGATCTTGATCCAGTGCTGTCCCCTTACTCACTGGGCTCAGCGAGAGCAGCGGGACTTTGACGAGCTGTTGACTCCTGCTGCTGTCAATCAAATCTAGTGATGTGGGAACAGGGTGTGGGGCCAAGCCGCACTGTGTGTGTCAGTGAACACACAGAGCGCAGCTTGGGATCAAGCCTGCACATGTCCCACCATAGGAAGCGGGTTCTTATGGTGGCACACAGAAAAGAGGAGGAGCCCATAGTGCTGGCAGTGGACCCCAGAAGAGGAGGATCGAGCTTGCTATGTGCAAAGCCATTGCACAGAGCAGGTAAGTATGACATGTTTATTATTTTAAAAAATAGCTTTACAATCACATTACATTTTTTTTTTACATATTGCAGCTTAATTTTTTAGATGCTCATTTTCTGGAACTTCCAGCAATGAAAAATCCTACTTAGTTCTCCTTGTTTTTTAAGGGGCTGGGGAGCTGTGTTTGCCATATTAATATTGTCTGTAGTATGCAAACATCAGCTATCATCTCATCATTTGCATTAGACCTGAACACTGTCTGTCCTAGCAAAGACTTAAAGGTTTAGAAGCTGAGCTTCTCCATTGTATTTAATGAGAACCCCAGTCCCCAGCCCAGGGACAGATCACATTGAGTTTCTGAGAAATGTTTGCAGTCAGCCATGATACATTCTTTTAAAAACACCTAAACATCTGAAATATTTTTTATTATCACTTATTAGCATTTTAGGTATGCTGTATGAATGGGAACACATAACAAACATATAGTGAGGTTTTCTCAATCTTGACTGCACAAGGTACCGTATATACTCGAGTATAAGTCGAATTTTTCAGCCCTTTTTTTTGGGCTGAAAGTGTCCCTTCGACTTATACTCGAGCCACCGCCGTCTGTCTGCATGATCAGTGTGTCATGCAGGCAGACGGCAGCCGGCGTGTGATGATAGTGTTCGCCGGCTATTGGAGCTTTCAAAAGCCGCGCCTCCTGCTCATCTGTGATAGGCTGAACAGCTGTCAGTGTACAGCCTATCACGGACATTCTCTCATCCTCGTCTGTGGTATGAGAATGAGAGAATGTCCGTGATAGGCAGTCAGCGGTCAGCCTATCACAGACAAGGAGGAGGCGCGGCTTTTGAACTGTGGAATGGCCGCCGAACAGTATCATCACACGCCGGCTGCCGTTTGAGGATGGAGATCGCCACAGGGAGGCTGCACAGGACACAGGTAGGCTGCACATGCACACAGGACACATGCACACAGGACATGTACAGGACACAGGACATGTACAGGACACACACATGTACAGGACACACATGTACAGGACACACATGTACAGGACTCACACACACATGTACAGGACACACACACATGTACAGGACACATGCACAGGGTACAGGTAGGCTGTACAGGTAGGCTGCACAGGACACAGGGGGGCATGCAGCTAATGGGCATTGTTGACCCTCTGCATTTCTCACCCTTGTCTTATACTCGGGTCAATAAATTTTTCCCAGTTTTTTGTGGTAAATTAGGGGCCTCGACTTATACTCGGGACGACTTTATACTCGAGTATATACGGTAATATACACCTTAAAGAAAAGCATTCATTTGCCTGGCCCCCTCCACTGCTGGTTCTTACCTTCCACCCCTTCCCCTACCGCCACATTTGCCTAGCAAAGTTTCTCCAGAATTCCTGTGTTTTTGGTCAGGTCTGTGTTAGAGCTAACAGTAAATTATGGTCCCTTCCCCTCACCCTCACCAACATGAGAGTGTTCAGGCTTGGGCAGTGGACATTTATGCCCTTGTAAGCAGGTGTTAATAGCTCTTTAAGAGAGACCACTCTCCTGGGTAATGCTAGTGGGTGGAGTACTGTGCCTTTTACAATTTGGTATGGGTTGAACACTGGGCAGAAGGAGGATGGGAGCTGGCTACCTCTGACTTACAGCATGTAGGTTTGTAGCCTGGAGAGCAGTAGACATTCCAGGTCTAGGCCCAGAGAGAGACTCTATGTGAGGACCCAATGCTGGGGGACGCATGAAAGAGCATATAGGAAGATGGCTGGAATTTAAGAATTTGAGTTGATGGTATTGTTGTGTTTTGAACTATGAACAGGGAAAGGTGAAGTTGAGGAGCTGTTGTGCCAAGTTCTTGACCATGTCATTATTCAATAAACCATTGAAGATGCATCCTGCGTGGATATTTATTACTTGGGCCAAGAAAGCATGAGTATGGCAAGAAAGGTGGACCTTAGGCCTGGAGCATGCGTGACACAATATGGAGGAGTTTATCCCCTGTTACAGGTGTATGAGTACCCTATATGAAGAAGAAGCATGGTGGTACCCTTAGCCAGCTTTGCGGGAGCTGGCAGCAAATCAGGGCTGCCAACACACTAAGCACTGCATTGTGATAGGATGAGGAGAGTCACATGTTCCACCATACCCATAAGAGTTTGATTTTTTTCAAGGCTTCATTAGGTTGATGTAGCATGTTTAAATTAATTACTGGCAACAAAAAGGCCTGCTATACAACAAACCTATTACTTTGTAGTTGTTCTCTACTCTGTGTCAATTCAAACAGCTATCTGGCAGCCTCAGATCGGCCTGCTATGGGTACATTTCATTCCCAATTCATTGGTTTGCTCATTTCAATCAGCTATCTGGCAGCCTCAAATCAGCTTGCTATGGGTACACTTCATTCCCAATTCATTGGTTTGCTCATCTCTAGCTTCCAGTTGTCAAGCCCACACATCCACAGGTGTCTGAACTTGCAGTGAGTCACGAACAGCATAAGCCACTTGCCTGCTAGGTACATCTTGTTCCTGTCATTCACCATGGTATACACATACATCACATCAGAATATAGTTGTTATTTATGAAATTTAACTGGGAAAAAACACCTGCAGTGACTAACAGACTGTCACATGTCACAGTATGGCACCAACTACCCAAATACAAGCTGTGACACAAATATGTGCAAACACAAGCTGAGCCCCCCGACAATACCATATAGACATTTAGGAAAGACACACTACTATCCTGCCAGCACAGTCAAGTGGATTGCTCAGCATATTTGTTAAGCAAATTGCAAAATCCTTTTTTTTAATTAGCAAATTGTCCAATCACTGTGGCAGAGCAAACAAGCCAGAGTTCACTACAGAGAAACAGAAGCGACAAAAAAGATGAAAAACAGAAAATATTGATTCATGTAAACAGGCTCAGAGCTCATTATTGGAGTTTTTCGCTTTACCCACTGAATTTCACAGTGAACTTCGCAACAGTTCCAAGATTAAGTGAACGTTCTCGTGTAGATTTTGTGAGTTTATTAGACATTGTTTCTTTACAGGATGCAAGGCTTCTGGAATTTCTTTATAATTTTTATTAATTCCAGTAGATTTGCACAGAGCGTTTTGTTTGCTTTAGATATATGGGCCATTAAAGTAGATTTAAAGAGAAGTATGGGTTTTACAAAAAAAAAACATTTATACTCACCTAGGTGGATACAGCGTCTGTCCCCTGCCACCTCTACACTGAGAACTGAGCGATCAAATTCCACTGATTGCTCAGTTCTCCCCTCCGCTCTGAACAGAGAGCCGGTGGGCGGCTGTAAGTCACCACTCTATGCTCTACCCCTCTCACAGGAGCGCTGGAGAGGGAAGGGAGTGGCTGGCTCAGTGTCCCAGCGGTGCAGCTGAGAGGCTAAGCCAGCTACTGATCCAGGCATCTAGGTGTATCCTGACTGTAAAGTGGCCCGCTTTAGTACACTATCTGCTGAAAACTGGTCACATAAGTGCAGAAAAACTGCATCCATAGGAGAGGTATAGCCAAAAAAGCTTTGCTACAGGCTGAGAGGCTGAGCCAACTGTTGATCGGGCATCTGGGTGGATCCCAATAATTTGGTCAGGTACCTTAGGTATTCGAATGGGGGAGGAGCCAGATGCACCGTTAGGGGACCCGAGAAGAAGAGGATCGGGGCTGCTCTGTGCAAAACCATTGAACAGTGCAGGTAAGTATAATATGTTAGTTATTAAAAAAAAAAAAACGTTAATATCACTTAACGATTGGTAAACTGTAATATGATAAATATTTATTTTTGGGTTTAATATCAGAAGTTTGGCCAGTGGCAAATGTTACTGCAAAGGCCACAGTAAGTGTTATCAGAAGCAGTTGGTAAGCTAGAGAGAGTAACAGAGGAACTCATTATTGTGGGAGTGTTCTCACAAGAAGTTTTAAGGTTTTATTTAACATCCCCTACCATCCACAATGTAGTGGAAAAAGTTTAGTAACTAAGGGGATGTTAGGAACTTGAAACCTATGGCCTGAATGTCTTCTAATAGTTTATTAAGCCCCTAAGGGATATTGGACTCTCTCCAACTGAGATTTTGTTTGGGAGTATGTTGCTTACTAACTTCTATTTTTCTCTTAGACCCCTTTCACACTGGGGCGGTTTGCAGGAGGTATTGCGCTAAAAATACCGCCTGCAAACCGCCCCTAAACAGGCTTTATGTGTTTTCTCCCCAATTGTAGATCCTAACAGCTTGGAAGAATCTCATAAAATAAAGCCAGGTGGCTTGTGGATTGTTAAGAGACATCTATACAGTATATTTATATAGATATATATAATATATATATATATATATATATATATATATATATATATATATATATATATATATATATATATGTTTGGAGACACAAAACAGCGTCTACAGTAGGGAAAATATTTATTTGATCTCCTGCAGGTTTTGTAAGTTTGCCCACTTCCAAAGAAATTAAGGGTCTATATTTTGTGTCATAGGTGTATTTTAAATGATAGAGACATGATATCAACCAAAAATCCAGAAAAAACCCGATACAAATGGTATAAATTGAGTTGTAGTTCAGTGATTAAAATAAGTATTTGATCCCCAAGCAAAACATGACTTGGTACTTGGTAGAGAAACCCTTGTTGGCAAGCATAGGAGTAAGATGTTTCTTGTAGTTACCAGGTTTGTAAACATCTCAGGAGGGATTTTGGTCCACTCTTCTTTACAGATCTCCACATCCTTAAGGTTTCCTGGCTGTCACTTGGCAACTCGAAGTTTCAGCTCCCTCCATAAATTTTCTATAGGATTAAGGTCTGACGACTGGCTAGGCCACTCCATGACCTTAATGTGCTTCTTCTTGAGCCACTTCTTTGCTACCTTGGCAGTATGTTTTGGGTCATTGTCATGCTGGCAGACCCATCCACAACCCATCTTCAGTGTTCTGGCTGGGGGAAGAAGGTTCTCATCCAAGATTTTACAATACATGGCCTCATCCATTGGCCCCTCAATGCGGCGAAGTCGGCCTGTACCTTTAGCAGAGAAACAGCCCCAAAGCATAATGTTTCCACCTCTGTGCTTGACTGTAGGGATGGTGTTTTAGGACCATAGTCAGCATTTTTCTTCTTCCAAAGACAGCAAATCGAGTTAATGCCAAAGAGCTCAATTTTGATCTGACCACAGCACTTTCTCCAAATCCTTCTCTGAATTATATAGATGTTCATTGGCAAACTACATGTGCCTTCTTGAGGAGGGGGAACTTGTGGGCACTGCAGGATTTCAATACATGGCGGCGTATTGTGTTACCAGTGGTTTATGTGGTGACTGTGGTCCCAACTGGCTTGAGATCATTCACAAGCTCCTCCTGTGTAGTTCTGGGCTGATCCCTCACTTTTCTCATGATCATCCTTACCCCATGAGGCGAAATCTTGCATGGACCGAGAGCGATAGATGGTTACTTTGTATTTCTTCCATTTACAAAAATTCGCTCCAACAGTTGTCTCCTTCTCACTAAGCTTCTTGATGATGGTCTGAGTGTACAGCCAATTACTGTATAGATATATATTTTTTTATCAATCATTTGTTTTTATGTAAATTTTATTCACAATAAAAGGTAATTTTGTAATAACATAGCTGCTCTCAGCTATTATATTCTCCCCAATGGAGTTTGCCTCCTTGGCCCGGACTACCTCTACCTAAGCGTATGGAGGTTCCAAGTTAAAGATATAGCAGGTATGGTTAGTGATCAAAATGGAAAATATTACTCAAAAGAGGGGATATTGTAAAAGATATTGTACATTCTTCTCATAACTGTATTTTATTGTTGTATGTTTTACCTATGTTTTGCACACTGCATTCATTGTGCACACGGCAGTAATAATATTTTGATCAACTGTTACATTCTTTCAAGTCCTGATTAGAATTTAGGCTGCCTATGTTACGCCCCTTGTTACCATAAAAATACAATTGTAATATTAATGTGATATCTAAGTAACCATTTGTATACAAAACTTCAATTGCGCCGAATAAACAGTGATTTGGAAAGATGCTGCATGTATCATTCTGTGTCTGTTTCCTATTGCAGTAGTTATTATTAATTTGGAACCACTAATCAATATGAGGATAGGAGTTGCCTATCTATAAAATATCCAGAACAGCGGTAATATAATTATTTTTGGGTTTAATACCACTTTAATGTTGCTTTAAAGTGGAAGTAAACCCTCCTATCGTTTTCAGCCAAGGAAGCTGCCATCTTTGCCTCTGTTTAATCTACAACTGCCATGATGCTGCATATGTGATCAGTTATGACACCAGCCATTGGATGGCTTGACAGTTTGGTTGAGAGCACAACCAATGGGAGTGTTACATTTCCGGCACGTGCCGGAAATGAAACAGTTTTATGGATGGGTTTACTTCCGCTTTAAGGTGTATATGAGGCCAAAATTTTGGAAAGAATGTGGAATGGTTGGAACTCCTGCCCTTTTTTTATATTGCTCTCTTTGTCACAGCTGGTAGGATACATCCTCTCCAGGTTTCATGGTCATCATTGTGATTGAGAAACAAAGTGTGGGAAATACAAAATGTTACTGTTGTCACTGTAAAATGAATATAGGAAAATCTTCTAATCTTCTGACATCTGTTCTGATGGGAAATATTTCTTTGGAATCTTTTCTCACTTCATGTTGTGTCTACAGGACAGGATGTGAAGAAAAATCTCCCCAATGGGACAGAGGCAAAAAAAAAGGAACTTGACAAGGATTATAGCCATTTTACTCTAAAAGTGTTGGCTTTAGATATACAATACTTTAATATAAATTGATGTTGTTCTGTGAGGTTTATTTTACTCAATGACACACAGGATTGCTTTTTCCTCATTATTTACTTTTTGGAGCATTTTTCCTAACTGTTTCCCATCATACTTCTAAAATGGTAATACTCCCCACTGGTGAATTAGAGAACCAGCAAATTGGTCTCTGAAAACAGAATCAATGGGGTGTTTTTCTGGAGAATAACAGGCAAACAGACTATTGAAAAGTGAGCAAAACAGGATACCGGATATGAAACTTTTAGAGAGGATGAAAAGGATGAAAAATTAGAATTGACATTTCTTTTTCTTAAATTATAATTCTGTGGTTTTGTAAGTGAGAAGAAGTTAATAAAATTCAACAAGAAAAGCTAAATGATGTTGTTAAAACACCAAACATAAAAAGTAGAGAATGGAACAAATCCAGCAAACATGATTTTAGAAACAGGCGAGGAAATAATATGCCAAAAACAACAACTGAAAAAAGTGGAGAAGGCAGTTGTTCAAAGCTTTATAAATCCCCCATAATCCTGCTTGCCTGGTCTAGTCTGTCATACGAGACAAGGACCCCTGATAACTCTTCTATGCCTCCAATTGAAGCATTGTTTTATCTGCAGTGGATGGGAAAATATACGGTACTTAAATAAGCAGTTAGAATTCTGCAGTTTTTCTATGGCCCACTTTGAGGTTACATTTCCTTTTTCAGAATACACTGCAAACTCTTAACTAAAGATGAGTGACTGCCTCAGTCCAACAGGTCATGGATCAAGGACACGTCAGCTTCTTTCTTTAAAAGCATTCATTTCTACTACAGCTTTTAAAAGCTAGTTCTAGCTCCATACAAATTAACCCCTAAGTCTTTCAAAGTGCTTTTTTAGGATGACTGAAAATGTTACAGTTGCAGGACTGGGGTAAATGAAAGTTTGAAGTCTATTCCACAAATGATTTGCACATCTTTGCATTTGATGATCTGGTTGAATACTAATCTTGCTGCTCATTTCTACTTATTACACACGAAGGGCAAAGATGAACACATTTAAAAAATGTATCAGACTTTCTATTTGTACATCAGTCCCAGGAGCAATAATGCTCACCTCTACCTGAGATCTTTAATGGAGGGGGATCTATTTAACACCTTCTTGTCTCTCTGTATTTGAAATGTTACATTTCATTTTTTGGCGGGACCTGGTATGGTGGTCCCTAGCCTTCAAGCATACAGTCCAAGACCCAATCAACAAACACTGACAGCACTTAAAGGGAATATATAGTGGCTTTCAATATATTTTCTTTATTATAGTCAAATTTAAAAATACATTTATAAAATATTTTTCTATTTTTAGTCAGATAACTTTGAAATATTTTGTGTGTTTTATATGCAGTTAACATGTGACTCGTGACATGGGAGCTAGTAGACAGGCCTTAGAACTTCAGACCCCTTTTCACATGTTTTCCAGTTCCTCCCTATTTTCTGTTGAGAAAAATGTGTTAATTACAGAGCTCAGTAACTCAAGATGAAATGTACAAACATATGTGAATGAGTATAAGCAGTGACTCCTGTCACTCACTTCCCTCCCTCTGTAGGGCTGGTCCCAGAAAGGAAATAAACACTACTGTGCTGTCGCTTTATAAAACCCATGGAGATCCTTTGTCGTGTATTAAATGTTTTTTTGCTAAAAACTTGCTCATAATGCCAGTTCTTCCTTTCCAAATCCCAATCTAATGTGCAGATTAAGTGGATATTGAGACAAATTCAAATCAATGCACTACTAGTAAATAGAAATATACTATAATGTTTTTTGTTTTTTTAAAGAAATGTATAACTTAACCTTAATTGTGTTTTTAAACATTTTCTAAAATCTTGCTAAAGTGGACTAGAGTGTCTTTTCAAACAACATTATCATATGTGATATGGCTTAAGAGACCACTATAGAACAGCATAAAGCTATTTTTATTTTATATACTTACCTTTCTCACAGGTCTTCAGGCTGGTAATGTAACACACTTGGCCATCTTCCTCTTTGCCTCTTCCATAGCTTGGGCTGTAGGAAGGGGTTAAATTATGTATCTAGTTTGGGAGCCTCCTTCACAGGAAGTGGTATGTTAACCCTGTCCTTCTGATAGAACACTCCTTTATACAGTGGGTGGATCTTGGGTGGTAGAAAAAGAATTGTGTACCTGACTGAAGAGAGATGTAGCAGAGAGTCAAATGGAACCCTGTTAGGCTTCCCCACATGGACTTTCCGGTCTTGAGATACCAGACACCCAGAGAATAAGAACTTAACACTGAAGAAGACGTGGGTTTACTGGATTAAAATCAGATGTGTCTTTCTGTCTAACCATGTGTGGATTCTGTACTATTTTATTGCCAAGTAAAAGAAGAAGAAATTTGTTTCTGACTGGAAGTGTGTTTAGTAAAGAGGATGCCTGACTACCTGATTGGAAACATGTAAATGTGTAAAACACAGTTAGATGGATGCATGTGCCTCATGGTATACTACATGGGTGCTGGTAGACATTATCCTGAAAGTAAGGTACACGGTTTACATTTGGTTGAGTTGGGAGAGGTGGTGGTTAGGAAAAGAAGTTGCCCTCCTGGTGGTGAATATCAGACCCCTCTATGGAACATGTGTCAGGTGATCTTGGCCCCCAGGTTTCAAGGGCCAAACGTGTTTGGCTAGACTGTCCAAGCCCTAACCTGGAAGCACAGATGAAATACAAGACCTTGTGATATGTTTACTCCCAACCAGTTATGGGTCAATGTTGCTCTGGGCTAGGGGAATGGTGTAGCGGAGAGTTTCCAACCCACCATCTGTACACGTATTAGCAGTTGATTTTGGTCTGAGTACACTGTAGGGCAGTTATATACTGAAACAGGAGGCCCCTGGATAGCCCTACACTTCTGCAGGCTACTAGTTGAGTGACAACTAAATTGGATTGCTAGGGCCCTGCCTACAGGGTTGTCCTCTGATGATGCAAAGATCAGATCTGATGTGATGTCATCATTGTGGTAATGTCATTAAATTGTATAAGAAGGTAAGAGATTTTAGTGATTGGAATTACACATACTTTAATCTCCCTGGCGGTATTCCCGAGTCTGGCTCGGGGTGGAATTTCAGAACCAAAAGCGGTAACCCCAAGCCAGACTCGGGATCGCATCGCAGGATCCAGGAAGAGCTTACTTACCTTGTCCCCTGGATCCTGCAATGTCTCCCCGCAGTGTGAGCAGCTCGTTCTCTGCACGATCTATCACAGAGCCGAGCTCCGTTCCATGTGAGCGTTGCGACACTCGGGACGGAGAACAGAGCCAAATTCAAAAAGTGAAACACACACAATACATACAGTACACTGTAATCTTACAGATTACATTACTGTATGAAATTATTTCACCTCCCTTTTGTCCCTAGTGGTTACTCCAGTGCCCTGCGTGCAGTTTTATATTATGAAACCTGTTCTTTCTGTCTGGAAACTGGAGATTGTCCATAGCAACCAAAACCGTCCCTTTACATCAAAAGGGGTTTTAGACCAGCTAGAAAACAGCGATAATAAATTAGAATCACCTACAGAATTAAGCGATAGGAATTTGTGGGGAGATCCGTCATCAAACACTGAAAAGTAATGACAGCGACAATTCTGCAACTGAGCAAATTTTAGTATTTTTGATTTGATTACATTATTGAATCATTTTTATTATTATTATATTATTATTTGGTATCATTATTTATAGTTATTTATTATATTATAATTTATTATTTTGTTTTTTAAACTTTATCATACCCGGGATGTCTACTAGACTCTTGTTCGCACAGATATAAGTGAGTTATTCTTAAGAATTACAGGCCTACAATATAGAATGCCAAATTTTCATGCAAATTAATTGTACCGCTTTCAGCATCAAAAATCTGAAATAATCATACCGCCAGGGAGGTTAATGTAATTTTATTTTGTTGCCAAAATCAGTATCATTTCTCAAGTTACAACTGATTTTTTCAGCAACCACCTCACCCTATGCTCAACATGAATGTTTTCAAAGTTTTACTTTCAATCTTGGCAATGGATAGGAAAAAAAAAAAAAGCTCCCTCTTTGTATTTTGGATCCGGTGTATTACTCAAACCTTTGTATGTGTCTGGTTCTCTCTATAGTCCTCTAAATCTACATGAAACATAATCATTCATTTATCAGTAATAAAGCTGGACACACATGAAATTAAGTTCAATTCATATTAAACCCATAAAGCTCCAGGCACTTATTTCACAAGGAGGTTAGACGAACGGCTGTACTGTATTTAATTATAATGTAATCTTTTTGTAACGGTCCCTTATCATTTTTATTCAAGGAACAGATGAAGAAAATGAAGCCTTCATTACATTTGTTGTATCGCAGGGACCATTAAAGACTTGAAATATAAAACAATAAATAGCTCAGTGGTGCTGAAATTTATACATACTGGAAAGGCTTCCAGAGGGAATGGAAAGGCTCTCTTCGCATTAAACAAAGCTTGTGTAGGTGTGGAGGTCTTCTGTAATAATCAGATTTCATTGTGTTGTATATAATTACGATATGTAGTCTACAAATACTCTCTCAGTAGTAATAACCCTGAGATCATAACAGAATGTAAAAGCCATTCGATGGTAAAGATAACGATTGAGACTATTATCCCTGTGTACATTAACCTGAATTAAAAAATGTTTGCTATAGATGTAGTGCTAAATGCAATTATTTTTAGAAAAACAAAATGAGTGGAATTTTTTAAAACTAGAGCAGCCAGAATCTGGAGCAACTGTGCATGGCAACCAAACAGCTTCTATCTTTTATTTTCAAAGTGTCATTAAAGACAAAACGTTTTATTTTCCATTTTGGATAGAGTAACAGAGAGGCATAACCTATAACCCCTCATTTTTTTTTCTTTGGGGGGGGGGGGGGCCCTTCACTTCCTATCCCATAGCAAGTTAGAGGAAGTTAGAGGAAATATCTGCAAAGTAAGGGGATCCTGGTGTGCCACCAGGGTCACCACAATTAGTGTCCCCATTGGAAGATTTCCCCTATATTTGTGTTCTGCTTTCAACCCCAAATATGGGATTTTCTTTTACTTTCACTTTAGATGATAACGGTAAACAGGACAAATAGAGAGAGGGTGAATCTGCCTAACAGAGTCACAGATCCCTCTCCATTCTATCCAAAACTAAAAAAAAAAAATACCTTTAGTTACATTTGGAGCAAGCTGAACATAGAAGCTGATTGGTTGCCATGCACAACTACTCCAGATTCTGTCTGCTCCAGTTTTTATATATTTCCCTCATTTCAATACACATTAGATAAGATGGATTGTGGCAGTTTAACATGATAAATACATAAATACATATGCAACATGAAGTGATTTCTGACAAAATATATCCTAAGTATCCCTATAAGTGCATGGTATATGAGTTCTTCAATTTGGATGATGTGTCAGCAGTATGGACAAAGATGACCATACACACAGAAGTTCTACATAAATCTTTTTTTTTTAGATTGGATTCAAAAGTCAATAATATTTTCTATTTTCTAGAGTCAAGATAAAGTGCATATGCTGGAATCAGATGCTGGCTTGGAGTCCATCACATCTCCACACATGGCTCAGTATAATCCAAAGGAAAAGCTGAACACTGATGATGTCTTCACAGACAAAACTTTATTCAGCCGACAAGATTCAGCACATGATCCTGCCTTCATGTACTGAAGGGCTTTTGGCTTATTAAAATACTTTATTTTGGTTGAAATTGCAAAAGTCTGGAATACTCTTTAGTTTTATCTTTTTTTTGCAATGATTTACGTTAATCACCTAGAGGTGTTACTGATTGTTTCAGCAGTTTCTCTATTAAAGCGCTTCTTGTTTCATAATAACAGGAGCTCCTTTCTCTGTGTTTTATAAAAAAAGCCTTATTTACCGTATTTTAGATCAGCTCCCTGCGATTACGTGACCGGCTGGCTCTCTTCTCCTCTCCTCCTTTCATCCTGGCTGATGTCAGTGGGGGAATCTGGGCCCTGCCCACTGCATCTGTCAGCCAGGCAGAAGAGAGAGCGAACGGGTCACGTGGTTGCGGGGAACCACTTAGAAGAACAGTAAATAAGGCATTTTTTTAAAAACACAGAAACAAGAGCTCCTGTCATTAAGAAACAAACATGATTATATAAGGTTTTTATGAGTGGGTTAACAACCACTTTAAGTTTGACCTATGATAAAAAAATATTTATGTTAAATAAAATAACACAATTCCTTCACTTCCTTAAAATCCAATTGAGCCTTCCTTTATTTTTACACTGATAAATGATAATGCTAATACCGCGTACACACGACCGGACTTTACAGCATACTTGGTCCTGAGGACCGGAGTCCGTCGGACAATTCGATCATGTGTGGGCTCCAGCGGACTTTTTCTCCTCAAAAGTTCGACGGACCTAGAAATGAAACATGTTTCAAATCTTTTCGACGGACTCGAGTCCGTCGAAAGGTCCTCTCGTCTGTATGCTAGTCCGATGGACAAAAACCGACGCTAGGGCAGCTATTGGCTACTGGCTATGAACTCCCTTGTTTTAGTCCGGTCGTACCTCATCACGTACGATTCTGTCAGACTACGTTTGATCGTGTGTAGGCAAGTCCGTTCATTCAGAAAGTCAGTCGAAAAGTCAGTCGAAAAGTTTGCAGGACAAAGTCTGCCGTAAAGTCCGCTCGTGTGTACGCAGCATAAGGAATAACATATACAGTATATATATATATATATATATATATATATATATATATATATATATATATTGATAGGTGCATCACAAGTAGCTCTAGTGTTTCTGGTACCTCAATTGATTAAAGCGGTGCTCCAGTCCTCCACAGAAAAATTAAAACATACACACACTGTAGCTGATGACTTTTAATAGTGGGACACTTACCAGTCCTGGAATCCAGCGATGTCGACACCCCAGTCGATGTTTCCATCGGGTCTGAAGCGCTGCTGCCACAATAGCCTGTAAGGGAAACTGTCAATGAAGCCTTGCGGCTTCACAGCCAGTTCCTTAATGCACATGTGCGAAGCGCACCATGCTTTCTGAATGGCCCGGTGGCGAGGAAGAAGGAGGGGGGCCACAATTCTGACGTACCTCGCTGCGGCCCTTAAGGTGAGAGTACAACTGAAGGGGGAAGAGTGCACATTGCATGAAGACACCTTATCACTTTATATGGACTGTGTTGATTATATGCCAAATGTGACACTACAGGGGGGGAGGAAACAGATAAGTGGAGCTTCCACTTTTGGTTGGACCTCCGCTTTAACTTTGTTTTAGAGCATGGCAGAAAACTGATCAAACTGCAGATTACTGTGGGGTATTACAGTGAGTTCATGTTTATCGTTGATCAATTTTTATTTCATTTTATAGAAGAGATATAAACAAAAAAATAAGATAGCATTACTAAATGTGTTGAGGATATTATACATACATTGGTACAAAGGTATAAAAAGATCCAGTATGTATGAATCAAATATTAAATTCCAATACAAGAAAACTACTATTTCAGGTCAATATGTATAAGAAAAAGTTATGAAATACGAAATTGTTCCCTGTGGGGTTTTTTTAGCAGCAAAAAAGAGCGTAAAAAAAGTACTGTATGAGATTGCATAAATGGAATTTTAATAATGATAAAATATCAAAGAAAATTATAAATACAGTCGATGAGACATCAGCTGTGGTACAAAAAAAAAATAAAAAAAATAAAATGAAAGCAACATCACTGGCGGAAAAAAGGGGGAGGGGAAGAGGGGGAGGAAAGCATGGGAGGGAATCCAGACACTATTGGGTTGAAAAAATAGCGTAGGTGATAGTGCTAGTGTGTGATAGTGAATGTAAGCAATATATGTGTGAGGTTGAAGTGACAGGTGATAAGTGTACTGGCTGAGTCGGACCAAGCAGGGGGGATTCCCTCTTTTGAGGCTATCCAATACGACCTAATTCACTTTGATCGGTAACTATATATGAACATGTCCAATACTGCTGTTTTCTTTTTTATTTCATTTATATATTTATTCAGTCCATTATGAACTCCAATTCTTACAAATATTTTTACAGTTCACAACAATCCTCTGAAGATGACCCAGTGGGGTCAAAACGCATCAGGATTCATATATACAGGACTCATACACACGAATCATGTACTAATTTACCTCAATGTCTTATATAATATTGTGACTGTCACGCCAGTGATGTTGCTTTAATTTTTTTTTGTACCACAGCTGATGTCTCATCGACTGTATTTATAATTTGCTTTGATATTTTATCATTATTAAAATTCCATTTATGCAATCTCATACAGTACTTTTTTACCCTCTTTTTTGCTGCTAAAAAACCCCACGAGGAATAATTTCGTATTTCATAACATTATCCGGGGTGCGCAGCCATTTTCTTCTCAATGAGTGTCTTTCTAGTTCTATGTATAAGAAAAAGACTAATGAAATAATGGCTAATAGCAACTCATGGTAATGTGTGGTTTTAAATTATACAGTATACCAATTGCTGGTTTGTGTATCCACCTTTACCTTTACACCTTACAAAGGATTCTCTGTGAATCCTTTCTACAGTTTGCCCAAGTGATGTTATTCACCCTATTTATAAAAGAATGCAGGTGCACCAGGTGAATGTCACTCCCCATGAACTGACACCGAATGTGACATACAATAAGCTGTCAATAGCATGTAAGCCTGCTGGAGAATTTGCCTCCAGGTGCTCTCCATGGTGCTGAAACAGTGTTTATATATAGGCCAGTTAACTGTCTTTTTTTAACAAAAAAAAAAGCATACTTTACCTAGTGCACTACAGGTGTGAAAGTTGGTATCCCAATAGGAAGGGGCTTATTCACTGGAGAATGCAATGATTCAAGATCTAAATTAAGCATATTTTATTACAAACAGCTTGGAAAACCTCAGGTGCATGCACCTATATATAGGCTGGTAAAAACAGGTGGTTGAACTATGGTTTTACTGCCCCTTAGCTGCTCACATAAAATCTACAAAACAGCTGGAGAGGGCTGTTCACATGTTATGGGTGTGATGCCTTGTGTCAGAACCGCGGCAAATTTAGTGCGGCACTTTGAATTGACAAGCACGACCATTCAAGCCAATGATGCTGTCTTGCAACCACAAGCCAAATGCTTGCCTCACGGTTGAGGCACATTAGTCTCATTGTAAATTGCCATTTGCCCCCCCCTCAAAAAAAGGCATTCAGGGGGAGTCAAAATCATCTCCTGAAAGTTTATCAGTGACTGCCTATCCACATTCAAGCCACTGTGCATCATAGAATGGGTCAGTGTGAACTTAGCCTAACTGTTCTTAAATAGGGTAAATATAAGGACCTTATCCCCTTCATGCATAAGCCTTCTTCTGACATTTGTTGCTTATAAGTTAAATTCTGTATTTTTTGCTAGAAAATGATTCAGAATCCCCAAACATTATATAAATATTCAGAGACCCTAGAGAATAAAATGGTGATTGTTGCAATATTTAATGTCACACTGTATTTGCACAACAGTCTTTCAAATGCAATTTTTTGGAAAAAATACACTTTCACGAATTAGAAAATTTAAAAAAAACAGTAACGTTAGCCCAATTTTGTGATGATGTTGTAATGATGTTACGCCAAGTAGATAAATACCTAACATGTCATGCTTTAAAATTGCGCACGCTCATGAAATGGCGACAAACTACGGTACTTAAAAGTCTCCGTAGGTGATGCTTTAAACATTTCTACAGGTTACCAGTTTAGATTTACAGAGGAGGTCTTGTGCTAGAATTATTGTTCTCACTCTAATATTCACGGCGATATCTCACATGTGTGGTTTGAACACTGTTTACATTTCCGAGCGTGACTTACGTATGCGTTCGATTCTGTGCGGGAGCATGGAGGGATGGGGCACTTAAAAAAAAAAAATCTTATTTATTTACAATTTTATTTTATTTTTACACTGTCCCTTTAAAAAAATTCTGATCACTTTTATTGCTGTCACAAGGAATGTAAACATCCCTTGTGACAGTAATACAGTAGGCAGTTACAGGTACTCTTTATGGAGAGATCTGGGGTTTATAAGAACCCAAACCCTTCCTTTTCACTTAAAAGCATTCAAAACTCCAAGTTTGGCTGTTTTGAATGCTGTAATTTTTTAAAATTTAGCGCCTTTAAGTCTTTAGTAATACAGAACGAATGTTACTGAGTTACTAGGTCCAAGACCCGATCGAAGCCGATTTCGTCTTCGTTCGGGTCTCCAGCCAGCTGGCGGACGTGTCGGCTGTTCGCTCGGGCCTGCCGGTTGCTAAGGGAGAGCCCGGGGAAACCGCGAAAGGTGGCGAGAGGAGAAGGTTGTCCCCTCTTGCTGCTTGTGACAACAGCCCAGCGGCACTTAAACCGCATCATTTGTTATCACAAGAAAGCAGAGCGTCGGCTCTAAAAAATGGTACCGGGGTGATGCCTGTAGGCCACATATTTACTTTATGCCGGAGTAAAGGGGTTAACCTATGGAAGTGTATATAAATGTGCCGTGCTACTCCTAACCAACAATCAATACAACCTAAGCTGTAACGTAATCTGGATGATATGTGTAACATAAAACAGTGAATTACAAAATAATCCAATCATAATATAAAGTGCTCGTAAAATAATAATCCAATCATAATATAAAGTGCTCGTGCTCCGTGAATCACACACAGTCCATAATGGTATAAATATAATCAACACAGTCCATAAAAAATGATAAGGTGTCTTCATGCAATGTGCACTCCTCCCTCTTCAGTTGTACCCTCACCTTAAGGGCTTAGAAAATAAGCCAAAAGATGTTTTCAGCAGATATCCTGGACCATCCTTCTATCTCCTATAAGTATACTGGCTGCTGTGTGCTGGTACTCCTTCCTGGTCACCTCCTGCTCCTGATAATAGCCCAGCTTTAGGAGGATACCAGTTTTCTCCTGGTCACTGCCAATAAGCCTCCTCGTATATGCCACATAGGAAGAATAATAGAAGCATACAATAGTGTGATACCGTCTAAAAAATGTTTAATCTTAAAAAACGCTCAAAGTTCATATAACTCACATTTACATAGTAACAGAATGCTGCTAAAGTGTTGTAATGCTGTGGTGGTGAGGGGGGGATAGGGTCACCTGGATCCCGGATCTGCAGCCCCGGTTTCTCAGCGTTCAATCTATCCTCTGCCTCCTCTCCAGATCACTTCCTGCTTCCCACACGTCAGACAATCAGGCTCCTCCTACCGGTTTCGTCACAAATCTCATGACTTCCTCTGGGATTACTCAAGTCATGAGATTTTGACAAAACCGGCAGGAGGAGCCTATTGTTACTATGTAAATTTGAGTTGTATGAACTTTGGGCCTTTTTTTAAGATTAAACATTTTTTAGACGGTATCACACTATTGTATGCCTCTATTATTCTTCCTATGTGGCGGAGGCTCCTGTACGAGGAGGCTTATTGGAAGTGACCAGAAGAAAACTGGTATCCTCTTAAAGCTGGGCTATTATCAGGAGCAGGAGGTGACCAGGGAGGAGTACCAGCACACAGCAGCCAGTATACTTATAGGAGATAGAAGGATGGTCCAGGATATCTGCTGAAAACATCTTTTGGCTTATTTTCTAAGCCCTTAAGGTGAGGGTACAACTGAAGGGGGAGGAGTGCACATTGCATGAAGACACCTTATCACTTTATATGGACTGTGTTGATTATATTCATATCATTATGGACTGTGTGTGATTCACGGAGCATGAGCACTTTACATTATGATTGGATTATTATTTTACGAGCACTTTATATTATGATTGGATTATTTTGTAATTCACTGTTTTATGTTACACATATCATCTAGATTACTTTACAGCTTAGGTTGTATTGATTGTTGGTTAGGAGTAGCACGGCACATTTATACACATTTGTTTTCACATTGTGGGGAAGTGTGGGAAGTGTAGGCAGCTTTTTCAGTTTTTAGTTCACGGTAGTTTATAGTTTTTTGGCAGCTCACGAGGTCTCACCCATTTCTTAACCTATGGAAGACCTTAGGAATATAAAGACCTTAACCTACTGGGTGAATGTTAGGTGAATGTTCACCAATTTAGAATTTTGTCAAACATAAACTGAATACCGTTTAAATAATTTGGAGTGAATTTTGGGCACATTGTCCTTTTAAAATATGTATATAAGTCTGTTAGAGGAGATTAAAATTTGTACTTTACTTAGAGGCATTTTCTGGATATTCTGACTATGAAGAATCAAACCATTAGCAGCTGTCATTTAAGGACAATCTTCAGTAGGCTCCTCTGGTTGCTGGTCGCAGCCAAACACAGATCAAAACATTCTATCTGCATTTTATCAACAATTTCCTCCTACACTGATGATCTGCCGTTTACTGCGTTGGAGACAGGTAAGATAAAAGAGTCTAGGATAAGATGGAGAGAAAGAGTAATTGGTTTTTTAAAAGGAAGCGGTGATGTGTGGGTACACATCAGAAACCTCGCTCAGGGAGCAGCTTGATTCAAAGCCACGTGATCCAGGCAAATAGCCCAATGCATGTGCTCACACAGCAAGTCTACACTAATTACCTGGAATGTATGGGTCAGCAACTGCATACCGCTAAAGTGCCTCATTACTTCACTCATCGCATAATGCTCACGTTGTCATTGTGTCATTCTCTTCATAATATATAGGGCAGAATACAAATTATATCACTTTTTGCTCCGCTAAGATTTGATGTCTATTGTACTCTCAATATGTGCTTTCAGACTAATTATTTTTTCTGTCAGTGTCTTTCCTAACAGGAAAAACGGCACATAACTGCTTTCAGTTTAGTAATTTACCATAAATAGGAACACACATGCAAAGAATTACCCCCCTTTAAAATAATCACATTTTGTTGCTTTGCAGCCTGGAATGAAGACAGGCACTGTTTTTGTTTTATCCAGCTGTATTTATTCAGTGCAACCTATAACATCCAAGTGAAAGATATAACGCCAACATGTCAGGAAAAAAAAACCTCAAAAACAGAATCACTGAGTTGGAAAAAGGATCACGCCATTGTGTCAGTATTTTGTTGAACCACCTTTTGCTTTATTTACAACCTTTATTCTGTTGGATATGTCTCTACTAACTTAGCACATCTAGACTTTACAGTATTTGCCCACTCTTCATGCAAAACTGCTCAAGTTCAGTTAAACTGGATGGTGACTGTCTTCAAGTCATTCCAGAGATTTTCAATGGGTTATATGGGGTTTAAGTCTGGGCTCTGACTAGGCCAGGACATTCACTTTTTTCTACTTCAACCACAGTGTGGTCATTTTGCTGGGTGCTTTGGGTCACTGTCATGTTGGAAGGTAAACCTTCTTCCCACTGACTTTCTGGTTTACAAGAAAAATTATTTTCATGTATGTATTCTTAACTCAAACAGTTCCTTCTAATGCTCTCGGTCTCTCTCCTCCTAGGCATCCAATACGATTACCTGCCCTTATAGCCAATCGGGTGATGGGTATCAGACCCACTTCCGGATTGGCCGGGAAGAGGATCGGTGTTGCAACAGCGAATATTCATTCGCTGTTGCATCGCAGTTGCAACACACCTGGGTGGGCTCCAGATGCATCCTCTGTGACTTGAGCCCACCCTATTTTGAAACCTATTAGAGCCTATGGCTGTAATCAGGTGCTTAAAAAAAAACCTGGCTGCTGTAATTCATGCCCCCGGTGCCCTGAAAGGAGCCGGACGCATGAATAGGAGCGGCCGCGGCGGCCATGGATAGACTCATGCTATGTATGGATCTATCCATTGCATATAGGGGGTGGCCTGGAGAGAGGAGGTGGTCCCCAGGCTCCCCTAATAGACGGGCTACCCCAGAGGAAAACAATTTACTGAAAAACACATTACAGGGCCATTAAGTAGTGTATATGTATGGCTTTTTTCGGAAAATAATTATATTATTTAGTATCACTTTAATTTAAAGGAACAAAGCACTTTCACTTTGTAAACTGTAGGCTCACTTAACCTAGTGAGGCTGTGTTCACTAAAATCATCCAATCATGTGCAAGTAAAAAACATCTTTTCTTTTTAGTATCCTTGGCACGATTGTGTTTTAAAGTGAACACTCACCAGCGTTCACTCTTTTAGTAAATCGATCACTGTGTCTCTGAGTGAGTCCCCAAACAGAGCCATAGGTAGGAGGAGGCTCTGCCTCATTCACTTGTGTGTGTAGCTATTTATTTATTACAGGTATTTATAAAGCACCAACAATTTACGCAACACTTTGCATACTGTACATTTAAATCAGTCTTTGCGGCCAAGGAGCTTACAATCGAATGTGTCTTTCTCACATGTAAACATACACATATTAGGGCCAATTAAGGTAGGACTGGCAAGAGCGAGTTACCTGCATCAGCATGTTTTTGGAGTGTGGGAAAAACCTAAGAAAGCACATGGGGAACATGCAAGCACCATGCAGGTAGTGTCCTGGTTGGGGTTCAAACCAAGATTCTTAGTGTTGCAAGGCAGAATTGCTTCCCATTAAGCTACTGTGCACTTCACATTGAGCTTTTGAGCTCTGTAAACAATGTTTTTACAACATAGTTGATGGAGAGATGCTGGAGAACATGAAAAATGAGCCTGAATTTTACCTGCTGGATATAAAGATATAAAAATATTCATGTGCAACATTTTGTATTTACCTGACTAATGATAGATACATAAATAATTTAAATGTTTTTCCTGATCACAATAAATTAACAAAGAAAATGTTTATAAAACTATTATACATCACCCGGTGACCACGCCCCATGCCAATATAAGTCGTTGCGCACCACGCACACAGCATTACAGCGGGAGAGAGCGCTGTGTCAACATCAGAAGAAGACCGGAGGGAAGAAGGCGACGGAGAAGACCGGGCCAACGCTAGCAAAAGAGCCGGCAAAAGAGCAGAAGATAGCGGAGGAGCCCGGCAGAAGATACCGGAGAGCGGGAGAAGAACCGGAGAGCGTGGAGAAAAGGCCGGAGAACGAGGAGAAGTCGGAAGAGACCCCACAAGTCGGAAGAAGATCCCCGGAGCTGCCTAATAAATTACTTTAAATAGTGTGTTGTTTTTTTATTGACACTTTTTTCCCCAGGTGGATGGGTAGGGGTACGATGTACCCCATACACATTCACATAGGTCAGGGGGTCGGGATCTGGGGGCCCCTTATTAAAGCCCCCGCCCGCAGACCCCGACAACCAACGGCCAGGGTTGTCCGGAAGAGGCCCTTGTCCTTATCAACATGGGGACAAGGTGCTTTGGGGTATGGGAGCCGCAGGGTGCCCCCCTGCCCCAATGCACCCACTCCCCATGTTAAGGGCATGCGGCCTGGTACGGTTCAGGAGGGGGGGCACTCGCTCGTCCCCACCCCTTATCCTGATGGGCTGCTTGCTCAGATAAGGGTCTGGTATGAATTTAGGGGGGACCCCACACTGTTTTTTCGGCGTAGGGGGGTTCACCTTAAAATCCATATCAGACCGAAGGGCCTGGCATGCTCTTGGAGGGGGAACCCATGCCAGTTTTATATTTAAAATTTGGCATGGAGTTCCCCCTCAAGATTCATATCAAGCATGGTGCCTGGTATTGGCAGGGATCCAAGTCGGATCCCTGTTCATTGAAAGTCGGACGTATGTCGGCTGCAAGTCGCAGGACAAAGTCGGATCCAAAGTAGGACGGCTGTTGCGTCGCACCAGTGTGAACCTGGGCTCAAAATGCTCCCTGTACTACTTTGGTCCGACTTTGATAATACTTCAGCCCATTGAATATCACTGAAGTTGGATCAAAGTAGGATCCTTGTCCTAACCATCCTACTTTTGACATCTGACATGGTGATTACAGCAGCAGTAAAAGGAATTTATCTCACACTGGGATTGTTTTGATTGGTCAAAGGACAAGTCAGACTATCGCAAAGTTGGATCAAAGTAGTATTCTGTTCATTCAAGTCGGATGGATGTAGGACCAATGTAGGACCGATGTAGGACTTATGTTGCAGAGCAAAGTAGGATGAAAGTCATATGACCGTCGTGTAGTATCAGTGTGAACCCAGCCTAAAAAAGGTTCCTGCACTACTTTGGTCCAACTTTGGTACTAATTCAGCCCATTGACTTTCATTGAAGTCGGATCAAAATAGAATCCTTGTCCTAAACATCCAACTTGTGACATCCGACATGGTGATTATGGCTGGGTTCACACTGGTGCGACACAACAGCCGTCCTACTTTGGATTCAGCTTTGCCCTGCGACTTGAAGCTGACATATGTCCGACTTTCAATGAATGGGGATCCGACTTGGATCCCCGCCAATACCAGGCACTATGTTTGGTATGAATGTTGAGGGGGAACTCCACGCCAAATTTTAAATAAAAAACCGGCATGGGTTCACCCTCCAAGAGCATACCAGGCCCTTCGGTCTAGTATGGATTTTAAGGGGCACCCCCTACGCCAAAAAAACGCAGTGGGGGTCCCCCCAAAATCTATACCAGACTGTTATCCGAGCACGCAGCCCGGCTGGTCAGGAAAAGGGGTGGGGACGAGCGAGTGCCCCCCCTCCTGAACCGTACCAGGCCACATACCCTCAACACAGGGGGGTGCTTTGGGGCAAGGGGGTGCCCTGCGGCCCCCCTGCCCCAAAGCACCTTGTCCCCATGTTGATGAGGACAAGGGCCTCTTCCCGACAACCCTGACCATTGGTTGTCAGGGTTTGCAAGCGGGGGGCTTCTCAGAGTCCGAGAGCCCCCTTTAATAAGGGGGCCCCCAGATCCCGGCCCCCCACCCTATGTGAATGAGTATGGGGTACATCGTACCCCTACCCATTCACCTAGGAAAAAAGTGTCAATAAAAAAAAAACACACTGGACAGGTTTTTAAAGTAATTTATTAGGCAGCCCTGGGGGTCTTCTTCTGACTTCGGGGGTCTCTTCCTTCTCCTAGCGGTCTCTTCCTTCTTCTCTGTGCTCTCCGGCGGAGAGCCGGAGATCGTGGAGAAGAAGCCAGAGAGCGCGGAGAAGAAGGAAGAGACCAAGGAGAAGAAGGAAGAGACCCCCGAAGTCGGAAGAAGACCCCCAGAGCTGCCTAATAAATCACTTTAAAAACCTGCCCAGTGTGTTTTTTTTTATTGACACTTTTTTCCTAGGTGAATGGGTAGGGGTACGATGTACCCCATACTCATTCACATAGGGTGGGGGGCTGGGATCTGGGGGCCCCCTTATTAAAGGGGGCTCCCGGATTCCGATAAGCCCACCCGCCCGCAGACCCCAACAACCAATGGCCAGGGTTGTCGTGAACAGGCCCTTGTCCTCATCAATATGGGGACAAGGTGCTTTGGGGTGGGGGGGCCGCAGGGCGCCCCCTGCCCCAAAGCACCCACCCCCCATGTTGAGGGCATGGCTGGTGCGGTTCAGGAGGGGGGCACTCGCTCATCCCCACCCCTTTCCTGACCGGCCGGGCTGCGTGCTTGGATAAGTGTCTGGTATGGATTTGGGGGTGACCCCCATGCCGTTTTTTCGGCGTAGGGGGTTTCCCTTAAAATCCATACCAGACTCAAGGGCCTGGTATGCTCTTGGAGGGGGAACCCATGCCGGTTTTTTATTTAAAATTTGCCATTGAGTTCCCCCTCAAGATTATCTGAGCACAAGTCGCATGCCAAAGTCGGATCATGCAAGACGGCGATCCGACTTTGATCCGACTTCAATGATAGTCAGTGGGCTGAAGTAGGATCAAAGTCGGACCAAAGTAGTACAGGGAGCATTTTCAAAGTGGGACCAGCTTGTGTTAGGACGGCTCCCATAGGGAAACATTGATTTTCACACGTCATGCGACATTTTTTTAAAGGGGCTCCCGGATTCCGATAAGCCCCCCGCCTGCAGACCCTGACAACCAACGGCCAGGGTTGTTGTGGAGAGGCCCTTGTCCTCATCAACATGGGGACAAGGTGCTTTGGGGTGGGGGGGCTGCAGGGCGCCCCCTTCCCCAAAGCACCCACCCTTCCATGTTGAGGGCATACGGCCTGGTACGGTTCCGGAGGGGGGGGGGGCGCTCGCTCGTCCCCGCCCCCTTTCGTGACTGACCGGCCTGCGTGCTCTGGTAAGGGTCTGGTATGAATTTTGGGGGGACCCCATGCCGTTTTTTCAGCATAGGGAGTTCCCCTTAAAATCCATACCAGACTGAAAGACCTGGTATGCCCCTGGAAGGGGAACCCATGCCGGTTTTTTATTTAAAATTTGGCGTGGAGTTCCCCCTCAGGATTCATACCAAACACAGTGCCTGGTATTGGCGGGGATCCAAGTCGGATCCCTGTTCATTGAAGTCGGACGCATCTCTGACTTCAAGTCGCAGGCTAAAGTCGGATCCAAAGTAGGACGAGTGTCGTGTCGCACCAGTGTAAACCAGGCCTAAAAGGAATTTATGTCACACTGGGATTGTTTTCATTGGTCAAAGGACAAGTCAGACTATCACAAAGTTGAACCAAAGTAGTAACCTGTTCATTCAAGTCAGATGGATGTAGGACCAATGTAGGACCGATGTAGGACTGATGTCGCAGAGCAAAGTAGGATGACAGTCGTATGACTGTCGTGTAGTATCAGTGTGAACCTCCGACTTTGGCATGCGACTTGTGCTCTGATGATCCTGAAGGGGAACTCCACACCAAATTTAAAAAAAATGGCATGGGTTCCCCCTCCAAGAGCATACCACACCTTTCAGATCAGGAAAGGGTTTTAGGGGAATGATGAAAAAACAGCGTGGGGGTCCCCCAAAATCCATACCAGACCCTTATCCGAGCACACAGCCAGGCAGGTAAGGAAGGGGTGGGGACAAGCGAGCTGCCCCTTCCAAACTGTACCAGGTAACATGCCCTCAACATGAGGGGTTCTTTGGGGAAGAGGGGCCATGCGCCCCCCCACCCCAAAGCACCTTGTCCCCATGTTGATGAGGACAAGGACCTCTTCCCGACAACCGTGGTCGTTGGTTGTCGGGGTCTGCAGGCGGTGGCCTAATCGGAATATGGAAGCCCCCTTTAACAAGAGGACCCCCAGATCCCGGCCCCCCACCCTATCTGAATGAGTAGGGGTACATTGTACCCCTACCCATTCACCTGAAAAAAGTGTCAAAAATAAAACACAGCACACAGGGTGTTAAAATACTTTATTAAGGCAGATTCGTCATCTCTTCTGACTCTCGGGTCTTCTCCACTGATGTTTTCTAGCCCTCTCTGGTTTTTCTTCCCTCTCCGGTTCTTCTCCGCACTCTCTCCGGTTCTTCTCCCTCTGTCCGCTGTCTCCTGCTGGCTCTCCTCCTGCTGTTTTCACGCTCTTTTGCTCGGTCTTCGTTGTCTTCTCCCTCTGTTTTTCTTCTGATGTTGACTCAACGCTCTCTCCTGCTCTAATGCCGGGTGCGTGGTGTGCCATTAGTTATATGGGCATGGGCCGGGGTCACCGTTTGATGTAATCTGGAGGCCCTACCCCTTATAATGTCACCACTCAGGGCATGATGGGCGTGACATCATAAGGGGCGGGGCTCCGGTGACCCCACCACCTCATGCTAATATAAGTAGTGGCACACCGCGCACCCGGCATTAGAGCGGGAGAAAGCATCGAGTCAACATCGGAAGAAGAACAGAGGGAGAAAACAGCGGAGAAGACTGGGCAAAAGAGCATGCAAAAGAGCAAGCAAAAGAGTGTGAAGACAGCAGGAGGAGACCCGACAGAAGACAGCGGACAGAGGTAGAAGAACCGGAGAGAGAGTGAAGAAGAGCCGGAGAGGGGAGAAGAACCAGCAGAGGCAGAAGACATCAGCGGAGGAGACAGAAGAGCTGGAGAGGGGAGAAGCAGTCGGAAGAAACGCCGGAGCTGCTTAATAAATTACTTAAAAAACCTGTGTACTGTTTTATTTTTGACACTTTTTTTAGGTGAATGGCTAGGGGTACAATGTACCCCATACTCATTCACATAGCGCCGGGGGCCAAAATCTGGGTGCCACCTTGTTAAGCCCCCGACAACCAACGGCCAGGGTTGTCGGGAAGAGGCCCTCGTCCTCATCAACATGGGGACAAGGTGCAGGCCCCCCTGCCCCAAAGCACCCACCCCCCATGTTGAGGGCATGCGACCTAGTACGTTCAGGAGGGGGGGGGCGCTCGCTCATCCCCACCCCCTTTCCTGACCTGCCGGCTGTGTGCTTGGATAAGGGCCTGGTATGGATTTTGGGGGGACCCCCAAGCCGTTTTTTTGGCGTAGGGGGTGCCCCTTAAAATCCATACCAGATCGAAGGGTCTGGTATGCTCTTGGAGGGGAACCCATGCCGTTTTTTTTAACATTTTGCCTGGAGTTTCCCCTAAAGATTCATACTAGACACAATGCCTGGTATTGTCGGGGATCAAAGTCGGATCCTTGTTCATTGAAGTCAGACGCATATCGGACTTCAAGTCGCAGGGCAAAGTCGGATCCAAAGTGGTAAGACTGTCATGTTGTACCAGTGTGAACCCGGCCTCAAACAGGTAAATTAAAACCCTATCTCTCAGCGCAGCAGGAAGAATGACTCATTAGGAAAGGACTAAAATAAATGTGAGATCCTCATCAGTAAGGTGTTGTTGAAAATGCAATAATTAAGCCTTAGGCCTCATGCATGCTGGACGTTTTTGGATGTTTTTACAGCAGCTGTTTTTAGCTTCAGACATTTTTTTCTACAGTCAATAAACGCCCCATCATGTTATCCTATGTGTCTATGCACACATAGGCTGTTATCAGCAGTTTTTGGCTGGGGCGTTTTTTGGATTTAAAAAAACCCAAAACTAGTGAGTTCTGAGAGGAGTTTTTCAGCAGCAAAAACGCTCTAACATCAAAAAACACTGATAAACGTCAATAAATGCTCAAAAACACCGCTTACCAGCATTTTTTTGCGTTTTTGATCCATTGAAAAAAAAAAAGCTGAAAAACACTAATGCGTAAAAACGCTAAAAAATGCTAATAAGTGCTAAAAAACGCTATTGCAAAAATGTTGAAAAACTCACTGCAAAGCTACTGCCATTTTTTATAACATTATTTTACAGTCCAGTGTGCATGAGGCCATATATAGCCTAGATATCTCTGTTCTCAATGTGTTATGTGATTCTGGTTCCTTTCAGAGACATGTGGCTTACACTAAACCCTGATGAAGGATACCATTCCATAAATCTTTCTCTAACAAAGTTCTACTCTATAGACTTTGTCAGAAACAGAACTTTCTAGCTACATACATCATAAGTGTTGAAGAGAAAAGAAAATGTACTGACAGCTACTTTCTACTCTCATCCCATATACAAAAGTAGTTATAATGCCAATAGCAGAACCAGATGTTCAGGTATTGAGAATTCATGCACATCCGATACAAACACATAATAAGCTTCGCAAGATAGTAATGGTGTTTGCAGTGAAATCCTCTGAGTCCTTAATGAGCATTCGTGATGTGATTCTTCTTCTTTATTATGTATATGTCAGTGTGGACTATAATTAAACTTTAAGTGCTGATCTTCCTGACTCATGCTGTTCTTATAATAAGAATAATGGAAGTCTCTCATTTGCTTTTCTATTATAAGTAAAGTCTCATTGTGATTCTGTCTGGAAGGCTAAAATATGCACTTACAAACACATACACACAAGCTGTTTAAATTTGTTACTTAAAGCATATGCATTCTTTCTAAAATCTGGTAAGTCATATTCAAATGGCTAAAAAAAGGAATGGAATGCAGTACATGTGTAGTGAAAAAAGCAATGCTTGAAGAGTCCCTGTCAGGTCACTAAAATGCCGCCGCCATCCTAGGTGAGGGAATCAGGAAGTGAAGCGTTGCGGCTTCACTTCCCGGTTCCCTACTGCGCATGCGCAAGTCGCGCTGCGCGTCCCAAGTGGTCCCCACTCTCTCCTGGGAGCTGTGTGTTTCCCAGGAGACAGCGCGGAGGGACAGGAAGAGGCATAGACTCCCATGGGAGTCTATGCCAGAAGTGGGTGCAAATACCTGTCTTAGACAGGTATCTGCACCCCCCTCCCCCCTGAAAGGTGCCAAATGTGACACCGGAGGGGGGGAGGGTTCCGAAAAGTGGAAGTTCCATTTTTGTGTGGAACTCCGCATTAATTGCAGTATTCCACTCAACAGAAGACAGCATATACCTACCTCTCTGGTGGCCAGAGTCAAAACGAGGAACCATTGCATGGTGATGGACATGGGCATCCAACCTGGTAGTATAGAGTCCTAGGAAGGCTTTCTGAAGCTGAGTGCTGACAAACTGGAGCTGAACTTCTAATGAACAGCTAACACAGTTGAGCACCGTTGACATATAAACTTAAAACAAAAATACAATTAATCCCAAACCAATAATATCAAAAGGACACCCTACTGACCACACCCATTCAAAACACATCCACAAAAGAAAATCAATTAAAAGAAGCTAAAAAAACAAAAAAAACAAAAAGCACCCATAAACACATCACAACCCCATCTGTAGCCACATCTACAAAATCACCCCCATTTGTACACAGCCTTAAAATCCAACACCAGGCAAAATTAAATTTAGATGGTGCATTATTTGTGTGCTAAGTAGGACTTTAAAAATTGGTTACAGACTTTTGGAACAAGAGGCAGGCATCCAAGGTAAAAAGACCAATTAAACTAATTTTCAAAAAGAGGAACCAAGATATGTATACATTGTTAGAAGGGACATTGAAGATTTGAGGAAAAATTCTGAATATCTGAAGGTGTGGCCAATTAGGTGGGTGTCACTTCTGTGTGTATGGTGTTTATAAGGATTGCAGGAATTTGGAAGACTTGTAAGTATCTAAATGTGTGCATATATGACATTTGACTTGGTTACATAGACCACTTGTAAAATAATGTAAACCATAACCAGGGCTTTTTGTGTCCATGGACAGGCTGCTCCATCCTTATTGTCAATGCAACTGTTCATCTAGGGCAGTGGTTCTCAAGCTCACTAGCGCAGTTACCCCTTGATAACATTTCCCAAGTTGTGGGGAGCCCTAACAGTAAAATTATTTTTGTTGCCTGGGTTGTCACGCAAGGCAAGACAAGTAATTTGCCTTCATTATAATTATAATGAAAAATGTAAATGTGCTTGTAGTTGATGCGACAGATCAGGGGCGACCGGAGTATCTTCTACTCAATTACAAACACTAATGTAACAAGACTTGGAAAAATGTTATGTATCCTGATGTTATAAACCCAAAAATGTTAGTAGATGTAAATGCACATCTATATACATGAGTAGGTCCTTGCACTTCCTACACATGCATTATATTCCTCATTCTTATGCCCCGTACACACCGTCGGACATTGATCGGACATTCCGAAAACAAAATCCATGGATTTTTTCTGACGGATGTTGGCTCAAGCTTGTCTTGCATACACACGTCACACAAAGTTGTCGGAAAATCCGATCGTTCTGAACGCGGTGACGTAAAACACGTACGTCGGGACTATAAACGGGGCAGTAGCCAATAGCTTTTGTCTTTTAATTTATTCTGAGTATGCATGCCACTTTGTGCGTCGGATTTGTGTACACATGATCGGAATTTCCGACAACGGATTTTGTTGTCAGAAAATGTTATAGCAAGCTCTCAAACTTTGTGTGTCGGAAATTCCTATGGAAAATGTGTGATGGAGCCTACACACGGTCGGAATTTCGGACAACAAGGTACTATCACACATTTTCCATCGGAATATCCTATCGTGTGTACAGGGCATTAGGTCTATTTACTTAGTACTAAACAGATTCGCCAGGTCAGCAATGACTTTGCTGTGTGTCTGCTTTGCAGTGTTATTAATCTTTGTCAGTCAAGGTAAGTCACATGACATATAATACTGTTATATGCTAAATAAATAAATAAATAAAACATTTGCTTGGGCATTTTACATAGAGAATGGATTTGAACACAAAGGTTTGTGAAATTATTATGCTCTGCATAATCAGGCCTCTAGTTTTCAAATGCAATGTGTAAGTGCCGCAGGCAATGTAATTTCAATTATGCATGTTATGTGGCTCATACCTCGGCTACCTGGAGAGTATTCTATACACATTTAGCTAGTAAATGAATAGTCTTACTGGGGGATTTTTCTTAGATGCTATTGAAAGCCTCATGTTTTGCTCTTTTTGCTTCCTAATACATTATCTGATAGACTAGTTCAATCAACACGACTTATGCTGCTGTGAGTATGGGATTTTGTGTATAGAAATGTGTTTGCGAGAAAGTTTGAAGAAATATACCATAAAATAATACAATTCCTTCTAGTCAGTAATAATATCAATGTGTAGGCTATGACCTGTCATCCTTTTTTTACTGTATCTGTGAGGAATGATGGCACCTAAAACAATGGACAGAAATGAATAAGTCGAATTCAAAAACTCGCGCTGAAGTCTTAAATCAAAATGAAACAAATTCATATATAGAAAATAAGAATGAGACTGCAGCTGCTGCACAAAGGTGCTAAAACCTTAAAGCGATATAAAGTAAGAAACAACGCTAACAACCTATATCAAACAATACACATTCTAGTAAATGGTGCCTTATACATCAATGTATTTGTAACACAAAAAACAAAACACCAGAAATATTAGATCCTCAGCTTCGCAGTCTTGGATCAAAAAAGCAGTGATCTAATGATCTGGGGATATGCAGGATGGTTGCTCAGCAAACTCTTCCAAGATGATATTTTATGACATATTTTATTTTTCATCCCCCACAGCTGTTGCCCTCTTGTATAACGTGACCCTCCCTCCTAGATTGTAAGCTCTAAGGAGCAGGGCCCTCTGATTCCTCCTGTATTGAATTGTATTGTTTTTTTTTTTTTCTCATACAAAAAGGTTTTTATTTCAGCAAAAATTATTACATACAGTTCCGGAACACATATGTCAGAATATAAAGAAGCGGTACAATCAGATATGAAGATAATACATATTGCATCACTTTTTTTTCCCATACCTTCCCAATCGAGCATATCATAGTGTTTAGTCTCTCCCAGTAATCCTCCACCTGCGCACCTATATCTTCAGCAAATCACAGTACAATCGCATATTCTTATTTATTTGCAACAACACACTTAGCAGATTCTCTAAAATAAACGGTCAATCACTAGGTCTACTGGCGCTAGTCCAGGGACCTCCAGCCACTGCTCCCAAAGTTTTTCAAATTTTTTTGATGTTCCCCTGTGTTGGAAGATAATTTTTTCCAAACGGATGGTGTTCTCCATTTGTATGATCCACTCCTGTTTTTATGGAGGATCTTCAGATTTCCAATGCCTAAGAATTAGCATACGTGCCTGAAACAAAGTTCTATTGATGGCTTGAAGGATATCTCCTGTTAATAAGTCATCTATTATCCCTAGCAGGCATGGTTTGGGGTCTAATGGTATCTATACCTGGAAGACCATATTAATGGTATCCAGCACCGTTTTTCAATATAAGTGGAGTTTAGGGCATCTCCATAAGAGATGAATAAGATCTCCGTGTTCTCTACGACATATTGTGCATGTGGGATCTGTGCCAACTCCCATACGGACAAGTCTAGCTGGTGTATAGTGTACCCTGGAAAGTATATACAACTGGGACAATTTTTGGGCAGCATTCAATGAGCACAAGGGGACCGCCTGCAGAGCCTCGTCCCACTGTTCCTCCTCAAATGCGCCAACGTCTTGTTCCCACCTGGCCATAACCTTCAATGGCGAGTCCCCCAGAACCAAATTCAGAAGCATAGCGTAGCAGTCCGATATGAACCCTTTATATGTATTTATTTCAAGGAGGAAGTTAAATACGGGTGCAAGTTCTAGAGTCCAAGTATCTGGACCTCCCTGGGCATCTATCGCATGTTTAAGTTGTTGGTAGTAGAAGTTCATGGAGAGCGGTAACTGGAAGGCCTCCCTAAGCTCCGAAAAGGATCTCAGCTTGCCATCTTGAAAAATGTGTGTCATGTGTGATAAAAATTGGATAAGGGCCTGGGTCACAACATTGCACGCACCGCGCATGCGCGATTTTTAAACAAACGGCGGTAGTGTCGTTTTTTTACTCTGTTCGTTTTCTTTGCTTTTTAATGCCTGATACCGCAATTTGCCAATAAAAAAAACCCAAAGTTATCTGCACCAGTGGAGCCCTTTTTTTTCTTTGTCTCTTTTTGGCACTACATATTACATCTTCCTGTACTGTATCTGTGGAAGCTTCAAGTCTGCCCTAGGAGAGGACAGGAGTCGGGAAAGTATCCACAGTGGTTGTCGGCTGGAGAATTACCTGGCAAGGAGTCCTGGCCCATTGATCCATCTATCAAACGGAGTATCCCTGTGGTGGTCCCCCCATATCTACTAAGCCTGTTCTGACCCCCCTAAATAAGGGCGGTCACAGGCTTTCTGGTAAGCCTTTTATTCATTCACCTATCCGGTGGTGGGCAACACCAATTATCGAAGATGCACCCCTGAAATTCACATTGCACGAAAAATTATTGCTTTGGACTTTTATGCACCTTAAAAGTTTTACCTTCAGGATTTTTTTCTGTAATTCCATATGCTCATTCACATTGCACGAAAAATTATTGCTTTGGACTTTTATGCACCTTTAAAAGTTTTATTTTCAGGAATTTTTTCTGTAATTCCATATGCTTACGGTCATAAGTAATTCACTATTTTTATTTATATGTTCACGGTCATAAGTAATTCACTACCTATATTTATAGGTCATTATTTGTATACACTGTTGTTGATCAAATTTTATTACATGGTTTAGTAATATTTCACCATTCACTTCATATGTCCAGCGCTGCACTCTCTACATTATGTCATGTGTGATAACCCATACTGTTTCCATTTCGCTCTATATGGTATTTTTGCTATTTCCATGTAGTGATTATTTTCCCAAATTGGGCTGTATTTAGTATACCCTTGTACTTTCTGTAGCATCCTAGCCTTGTTCCAAATCTTTTGCATAAGAGCATAAGTTGGAAAAAGTTTGTTGGATTTGTTATATTGCAGCGCCTCCAGTCCATCCAGGACCCCACACTTGACTGTAAAGCGAAGTAGCTGGGCCGAGGAGTCCCACAGATTTAATTCTATTTCCTGTGTAGGTCTCAGAACTCTAGCAATGTGTTGTAGCTGGGCAGCTAAGTAATATACCCAAGGATTAGGGAGCGCTAGGCCACCGTCATCCTTGGGACGCTGGAGTTGCTCAAGTTTAATTCTGGGTGGTTTTGATAGCCATATGAACGATCCGAAGAGTGAGTTAATAATTCTGAACTTTTTTAAGGTAATGACCATTGGGGAGTTATGGAGTATATGAATTGTATTGTAATTGTACTGTCTGCCCTAATATTGTTTAAGTGCTGCGTAAACTGTCAGTGCTATATAAATCCTGTATAATAATAATAATGACAGAAACTGTCAGTGCTATATAAATCCTGTATAATAATAATAATGACAGAAAGGATATACCACCCTCCATAGATGAGAAAAATAGTTAAAGAACTCATAGTGATATACCGATTAACATGCGTTATCAAGCGCATTAAATGCGCAACTTACAGGATATTTGGCAAAGACAGGCATGAGTAAAAAATATCAGAGTTCGCCGCTGTGTGAAATGCAGAGAGGCGAAATGCGTCAACGTACTTCTGGTTAGTGCTAACCAGTGACGCAATTTCAACCTCTGTGGAAAGCATGCCACACAGCGGCGTTTTCCCCATCTATGGAGTGTGGTATATCCTTTCTGTCATAAAACATCTTCTTGGAAGAGTTTGCTGAGGAACCATCCTGCAAAACCCCAGATCATTAGATCACTGCTTTTTTGATCCCAGACTGCGAAGCTAAGGATCTAATAGTGGTCACCGAAGGGGAGTCACCTGACTTGTGTAAAGTTTTGGTGCACCATTGCACTTTTTACAGAAGCACCAAGCACTTTTTAGATGTTGTGCATATATATATATATATATATATATATATATTTTTTTTTTTTTTTTTTTTTTAAATGTTACAAATACATTTATGTATAAGGCACCATTCACTAGGATGTATATTGTTTGATATAGGCTGCTATGGAAATGGAATGAGAGAGCAGTGTAGCTGTCATTGGTCAGTCTATACAAAATTAATATTTTTATTTTGGACAGATGTTGGTAGGTTGAATTATCTACTTCCTTCTGTCTTTCAGGGACTTTATTGGCAAGACATCTACTTGCTCAACTCCACCCACCTGCCACAACCAACTCCCTGCTGAGTTTTATTAAACAATGCAGATAATACTGAATAAGGAATAACTGGTACTGGTGATTACAATCGTATTGGTAGGGTTCTTGAAACAAAGCCAATGTTCAACATTTTGGCTTTTGAGATGTGTCGCATTTTGATATACATAAAGTGGCTGATGAATATATATATATATATATATATATATATATATATATATATATATATATATATATATATATATATATATATATATACAAACACTATAGTGTCAAAAGTATTTGGACACCTTCCTTTACACGCACATGAACTTTAATGGCATCCCAGTCTTAGTCTATAGGGTTCAATATTAAGTTGGCCCACCCTTTGCAGCTAAACCAGTTTCAACTCCTCTGGGTAGACTGTCCACAAGGCTTAAGAGTGTGTCTATTGGAATGTTTGACCATTCTTCCAGAAGTGCATTTGTGACATCAGGCACTGATGTGGACGAGAAGGCCTGGCTTTCAGTCTCCCCTCTAATTCATCCCAAAGATTTCCTATAGGGTTGAGGTTAGGACTCTGCACAAGACTGTCAAGTCCCTCCATCCCAAACTCGTTCATCCTTTATGGACCTTTGTTTGTGCACTGGTCCAAATCATTAGGTGGAGGGAGGGAATATGGTGTGGGGTTGGGCTTAGCCCCTTATTTCCAGTGAAGGGAACTCTTAAGGCATCATCATACCAAGACATTCTGGACAATTTCTTGCTCCCAACTCTGTGGAGGCAGTTTGGGATGGCCCCTTCCTGTTCCATTATGACTGCGCACCAGTGCACAAAGCAAGGTCCATAAAGACATGGATGAGCAAGTTTGTGGTGGAGGAACTTGACTGGCCTGCACAGAGTCCTGACCTCAATGAGATAGTACACCTTTGGGACGAAGTAGAGTGGAGACTGGAAGCCAGTCCTTCTCGTCCACATCTGTGCCTGACCTCACAAATGCGCTTCCAGGAAGAATGGTCAAACATTCCCATAGACACACTTCTATACCTTATAGACAGACTTCCCAGAAGAGTTGAAGCTGTTTCAGCTGCAAAGGGTGGGCCAACTCATTATTGAACGCTACGGACTAAGACTGGGATGCCATTAAAGTTCATGTGCTCCAATACTTTTGACAATATAGTGTGTATATATACTGTATATATATAGTATCTCGCAAAAGTGAGTACACCCCTCACATTTTTGTAAATATTTTATTATATCGTTTCATGTGACAACACTGAAGAAATGCCACTTTGCTATAATATAAAGTAGTGAGTGTACAGCTTGTATAACAGTGTAAATTTGCTGTTCCCTCAAAATAACTCAACACACAGCCATTAATGTCTAAACCGCTGGCAACAAAAGTGAGTACACCCCTAAGTAAAAATGTCCAAATTGGGCCCAAAGTGTCAATATTTTGTGTGGCAACCATTATTTTCCAGCACTGCCTTAACCCTTACATTAGTGTATAGCTAGAGTAAGGACAATTCAAATAGCATAAGTGTAGTGACGGTTGAACACCATCTATTTGACTGCGTTATTGCCAGTTTAACGCCATTTACTTCTGTGTGCATTACTGCCAGTTTAACTTCATTTACTTCTGTGTGCGTTACTGCCAGTTTAACGTCATGTAGTTTTGTGTGCGTTACTGCCATTTTAACGCCATATAGTTCTGTGTGCGTTACCGCCATTTTAACACCATATAGTTTTGTGTGCGTTACTGCTAGTTTAACGCCATATAGTTTTGTGCGTTACTGCCAGTTTAACGCCATATAGTTTTGTGCGTTACTGCAAGTTTAACAAAATTTACTTCTGTGTGCCTTACTGCAAGTTTAACAAAATTTACTTCTGTGTGCCTTACTGCCAGTTTAACGAAATATAGTTTTGTGCGTTACTGTCAGTTTAACGCCGTATAGTTTTGTGCATTACTGCAAGTTTAACGTCATTTACTTCTGTGTCCTTTACTGCAAGTTTAATGCCATTTACTTCTGTGTGTATTACTGCAAGTTTAATGCCATTTACTTCTGTGTGCGTTACTGTAAGTTTAATGCCATATAGTTCTCTGCGTCACTGTACGTTTGGCGCATTGTATTGCAGTATATTATAGTGTATCCGTGAAGTGTGTCTGTGTAGTGTGAGCACTCAAATTAAAGTGCACCAAACACCACTTTACATTGATTAAAGTGCATCTACGTACAGATTTCAATTTCTTCTTTACATTTGCTTATAAGCACCGCCCCCTCCCTCCCAATAATGTCTGGGAGGACAACAAGGAGAGGCAGATGTTCCCTTGGCACTGTAAGAGGGCCAGCAACAAATGTGTCCACAGGCAAAGGTAGACGTGATGGTCAGTCCTCAGGCAGGGCATCATTTCCTCTGTTTAGTGAGTTTGCCCGTGCTATCCAGCCACAGCATGCAGGAGGTGGTGGACTGGCTTACTAAACCTTCCTCATCCTCCTCATCCTCTGTCACACAAGCTGAGACAAATGTGTAGTCCCCTTCAGTTGCCAGAGTGAATAAACCGGCCTCCTTGTCCACATCTATTCCTGCCATATCCCCAACATCAGCCATGGAGGAGTCAGCTGAGTTATTTGACCACAGCATCAGCCACTTGCTCCTTAATGATGCCCAGCCATTACTGGATTGAAGTGTTGGTTCTGAAGTTGAGGATACGTTAATACGTTTTTTTCAAAATAGACGCTATTTTTTTGTTTATAGCGCAAAAAATAAAAACCACAGAGGTGATCAAATACCACCAAAAGAAAGCTTTATTTGTGGGAAAAAAAGGAAGTCAATTTTGTTTGGGAGCCATGTTGCACGACCGCGCAATTGTCAGTTAAAGCGAAGCAGTGCCGAATCGCAAAAAATGCTCTGGTCAGAAAGGGGATGCATTCTTCAGGGGCTGAAGTGGTTAAAAATCGGGCCTGGGGGGTGTCTATAGTTTACCTGCAAAGTGGCGCATTTTTCTCATGTTTAGAACAGTACCACAGCAAAATGACATTTCTAAAGGAAAAATTGTCATTTAAAACTAATCGTGGCTGTAATGAATTGTTGGGTCTCGGCAATATAGATAAAATTCATTGAAAAAAAGGCATGGGGAACCCCCCAGTTCATTACCAGGCCCTTTGGGTCTGGTATGAATATTAAGGGTAACCTCGAACCAAAATTTTAAAAAAAATTGCGTGGGGCCCCCCTAAAATCCATATCAGGCCCCTCAGGTCTGATATAGAAATTAAGGGGAACCCTGCGCCAAATTTAAAAAAATGGCGTAGGGGTCCCCCCAAAATCCATACCACACCCTTCAGACCCTTCGTACCCTACCATTTCACACAAAAAAGTGTCAAAAATGGTAAAAAAGACAAGAGACAGCTTGGGACAAGTCCTTTCTTAAAAAATAAACAGATAAAAATGTCCAGTGATGTAAATTCATCATCTTCTATCATGCTGCCGATAAGGCCGGAAAAAAAAAAACGCAACAGATTTACATCCATGGGAGGCTCCCGCCAATTGACTCGTCATCTCTGTGACAGTTCTTATATAGCTGAGGGCGGGGCCACCCGGGGACGTAAATGGGTGCCCCCGCCCCCCTCTGACACCACGGGGAAGCCCCCCTTGGCATTAGAGGGGGCGGGGTCACCTGTTTACGTCACCGGAAGAGCCTGAAGGGCCTGGTATGGATTTTAGGGGGACCCCCACGCATTTTTTTTTTTAATTTTGGTTCGGGGTTCTCCTTAATATTCATACCAGACCAAAAGGGCCTGGTAATGGACTGGGGGGATCCCCTGCCGTTCTTTTTAAATGAGTTTTATCTATATTGCCGAGACCCGACAATTCATTACAGCCGCAATCAGTTTTAAATGACAATTTTTCCTTTAGAAATGTCATTTTGCTGTGGTACTGTTCTAAACACGGGAAAAATGCGCCACGTTACAGGCATACTATAGACACCCCCCATGCATCATATTTAAAGGAATATTTCATTTTTATTGTTTCACTTAAAGCATTAAAAAAATCACTGCTCCCGAAAAAACTTCAGTTTTTTAAAAATATTTTTGCATTGATACATGTCCCCTGGGGCAGGACCCAGGTCCCCAAACACTTTTTATGACAATAACTTGCATATAAGCCTTTAAAATGAGCACTTTTGATTTTTCATGTTAGTGTGCCATAGATTTTAACGGTGTTCTGGCAGCTTTCGAATTTGCTGCGAACACCGCATATTGTTCTCTGTTCGGCGAACAGGTGAACACCCGATGTTCGATACGAACCTACATTCGAACACCGGGCTCATCCCTATTAATTAAGAGCACTTCTATAGGGTTATGGTGGGAAGGCGCCCCCGACACCCAAAGAGTAATTTTTCTGCACCTGTTCGACAGGTGCATATCATTGCAATTTTTTACAGCAAGACCAATTCTTGCTTTCATCAAGAGTACCTCTAAAAATTAAAAAAAAATCACTGCTCATTTAAAAATGACTTTTTTCACAAACTTTTTTCTTTATTGATACATGTCCCCCAGGGCACGACCCGGACACCTACAACCATTGTATGCCCAATTACTTGAATATAAGCCTTCAAAATGGGCACTTTTGATTTTTGACGTTCAGTCCCATTGACTTTAATGGGGTTCCTTATTCGGGTCTAAACTTTCGCGGTGTTCGAAAGTTCTGGTGCGAACCGAACAGGGGTCTGTTCATCCCATCCTATAAGATGACTTAACACCAAGGAAGATCTGTGCAGCCAGAAGAAGCTATACCTCAAGATACCTTTGCCTGATCTCCAGCAACTGCTTATAGATTAAGCCTGGGATCCTGCTTATAGATTAAGCCGGCGAACAGGCGAACATGTGATGTTCGACTCAAACATTTCCCTATTAATCAAGAGCACCTCTATAGGGTTATGGTGGAAAGGCGCCGCCAACACCCAAAGAGTAATTTTTCTGCACCTGTTTGACAGGTGCATATCATTGCAATTTTTTACAGCAAGGCCAATTCTTGCTTTTATCAAGAGTACCTCTATAGGGTTACGGTGGGAAGACGCCACCGACACCCAAAGACCAATTTTTATGCACCCGTTACTTCTATCCAAAGTCAAAGTGACACCAGAATGTATCCAAAAAATCTCTAATCTTGTTCCCAGTGCACTACATTGTGGCCTCATCCTACACACTGGCTCCCCAGCTGTTGCTGAGCAAAATAAAGGCAGCTTGCAAGATTTTTTTTTTTTTTTTACTCTATAAATCCAATTATTGCTGCAGCAGATTCTAGACATGGTACACATCTGCCACTTTACAGGTAGACTAAGAGGACCCCCCAGGCACTATATTGGAAATAATTTTTCATTTTTATGCTTTCATTTTAAAAATCAAAAAAATCACTGCTCATTTAAAAATGACGTTTTTCACATTTTTTTTATTGATACATGTCCCCCAGGGCAGGACCCGGACCCCTTCTTGTTTTCATCAAGAGTACCTCTATAGGGTTATGGTGGGAAGGTGCCACCGACCCCAAAGACCAATTTTTCTGGGCAGGTAGGTGGCAAAGTGTTAGTCAGAGATCCAGTCAAGATCCAGTCAAGAAGCCAGTTAGTGGAGAGATTGTAACTGCAGGGCCAGTATCCACTGTTCAGGAACAGATAATCCGCTTTGTTTCCTGCTCAACAGGCTGTTTCCGATGTGACCCAAAGGTAGACCAGAGACAGACCATAGGCTGCTTATTTGCTAGGAAGTAGGTCACATTTTACTTGTTATAGGTATATCTGTCCGTCTTGTATTGTATTCCTATAATTGTAATAGTTTTGTATGTAAAGCATTTTTTGTTTAGTAAAAGCACATCAATACATTGCAAAGGTCTAACCTTCCTTACTTAAAACGCAAAGTAACCTTACTAGACATCAAGAAAAACAGGAGACAATAAAATTTAAATTATAAATGGTGAAAATCACCTGTCCAAAGTAATAATTAGTGAACAATATTTCTTAGTGATAGCAGCACTCACTGGTATCCAAATACAACAATAAATAAAGACCTATAATAAAAAATAAGTTGTGCTGTCCCTTTAAGACAAATAAAAGGCATATGTGCAAAGGTATGTGATACAATGTCCGTTTAAGACAGAGCAATATATGCAAATACTGAATTAGTCCACAAATATACATACAAAATGAATACTCGTGAGTGAACCAATGCATACAAAAAATACTGAAATGAGCTTAATGTGCAAAGAAAATGTTAAGATTAAACCATGCGCTCAATATAGTGAATGAAGTCTCAAAAACAATCCTCAACAAAGGATCAATTCCTCATCCTCAAGTGTTCAGTGCTCTACCATCCTATTTGAATAAGCCTCTTATCGGAAAAGCAGACCTCAGAGTTATGGAGGTCAGCTAGCGCTTTATCTCTCCAGTAAATCAGACTGGCTGTTATAATCAGCTTTTCCAATGTGGGTACTCCAGTTATACATACAACATCGAAATCAGCAGAAGGAAAACAAAGAAGACATCCATAGTGTAGTATCCTTAACACTCATTTATTAATATAAAAGAAGCATACTCACAAATGTACTTAAGAGATAGGTATGAAAAAGCCACGCCGATCTGACCATTTGGCGGGTGTGATGACATCACTGCTACAGCTCCATGGAGTTTTCATGCCTATCTCTTATGCCTTACTGTCTCTTCAAAACAAAACTGGAGAAAAATAGCACAAGGCTTTCCCTTAACATTCAAAATGATACTAAAAGGTAAAGTTTTTTTTTCTTAAAATAACAAACATGTTATACTTACCTGCTTTGTGCAATGGTTTTGCACAGAGCAGTCCTGATCCTTCTCTTCTTGGGTCCCCCGCCAGTGCTCCTTGCCCTTACCCCCTTGCCCTTGGGGGAAACCGGTACGTGCATGCTCCTGAGCAGGCTCTTTGGGTCCATAAGACATGCGGAGCGTGGCTCTCCCTGGCCTCTTGCTCCCTCCTCACTGGCTGTGATTGACTCCCACTGCTGTGTCTGATCAGGTAAGTATCCAGGGGGTCTGGTGGGGGGAGCTGCACACAGAAGGTTTTTTTTCCTTCATGCAAAGAATGCATCAAGGTAAAAAACCTTCAGCCTTTTCAACGACCCTTATTTTTGGTTGGGAGAACTTACAGGAAATGGCCCTGAAATGCAAACACATTGAGGATGGGTTAAGTTCACATGATTTCGCCTCTCTTTCTGTTATGCATTCTTTACATTATGTGAAGAGAAGTCTCCACCATCTCCACCGAAAAAAACAAAAAACGAACAGGGTTTTTAACAATCCCCTTCTCTATCTACAACTAAAAATGTTTTGGTTTTGACTATACAGTCGACCCCTGAAATTGACGGGGGTATGTTCCTAGAGCACCCACGAATTGTGAAAAACTGCAAATTGTGGATGTGGTCAAAAAAATTCCTATAAGTGCCTATTTTTGTAGTTTAAACCGTAATTATGCCCCCACGTAGGCTCCCAAAACACTTTAATTTCATTTTAAACTCAGCTTAATTGGGACTTAATTTGGCACTATCACAGAAACTTACTCATACGGTACTCCTGATCGCTGCCTCGCTTTTCTTTATGTGGTGTACGGTACTTTCGTTGATGCAATAATGGCACACTACTGCGGCACAAATTTTTAGTTCCCAGAGCAAATTCAGTGGTTTAACCTTCTCCTGGAGTGTCCGAAACTTCTTGTGGTGCTTAGGTTTATTGCCAGAAGTCTTACAAGGTGCAGGATGTTTGGGCGGCATCTTAGGGCTTTAAGAAGAACAAACCAAAAAACACGAGAACACGAAACACTCAAGATAGCTACACGTGGCAAAATATTATGATACGAGAATTCTGGCCTGCATCTGCCGGAGATGTATTATTTTCTATTTTTTATTGTATTATTAGATGTATCATTTGTAAAAATTAGTAAATTATATTGTTCTTAATAATTTAGCGTTAAAAACGCATGAAAAATGATAAATTGCCACAAAAAAAAGCCATAAAAAATTGCGGAGGATATTTGCATTGCGGGGGTTTCCGCAAACAATTATCTGCAAGCGACTGAAGCCACAAACTCTGAACCACTACTTTGCGAGGGTCGACTGTACTTAAAAGAGAAGTTTGGGAATATGAAAAACAAAAAATCATACTCACCTAGATGGCTGCAGCACCGATTCCCATTACAGCTGCCCCCTGCCACCTCTAATGCCCTGTACACACGGTCGGATTTTCTGACGGAAAATATGTGATAGGACCTTGTTGTCGGAAATTCCGACCGTGTGTAGGCTCCATCACACATTTTCCATCGGAAAATCCGACACACAAAGTTTGAGAGCAGGATATAAAATTTTCCGAAAACAAAATCCGTTGTCGGAAATTCCGATCGTGTGTACACAAATCCGACGGACAAAGTACCACACATGCTCAGAATAAATAAAGAGATGAAAGCTATTGGCCACTGCCCCGTTTATAGTCCCGGCGTACGTATTTTACGTCACCTCGTTTAGAACAATCGGATTTTCCGACAACTTTGTGTGACCGTGTGTATGCAAGACAAGTTTGAGCCAACATCCGTCGGAAAAAAACCTAGGATTTTGTTGTCGGAATGTCCGAACAAAGTCCGACCGTGTGTACGGGGCATTAGACTGAGAACTGAGCGATCAAACACCACTGATTGCTGATTGCTCAACTCTCAGTCCTCAGCCTGCAGAGAGTCGGTGACTGTCAGTCACCAGCTCTCTGCTCAGCCCCTTCGGCACTCACTGAAGTGCTGGGCTGTGGAGGGGGCTCAGTCTCTCACCGGCTCACTGAGAGGCTGAGACAGCTGTCAATCCAGGCTTCTGGTGGATCCCAACCATATGGTTGGGATCTTTTCAGAGCCTGAACCGGCCCTGTGACGTCAGCCGACAGCAGGCTTTAGCCTGCTGTTGGCTGAAAACGGGTCACAGGAGTTCAGAAATAACTGCACTTCTGTGACCCACATTTTAACCTCTAAGCTTCATGGAAGAAAGGAATGGAAATTACCTGTACTGAGAAACCAAATTGTAATATTCTCACTTACTTTGTTAAACTCCAATGGGCCAATTTTATTTTAAAAATAAAATAAAGAGTCTGGTTGACTGCTACAGGCAATTCCGACATTTGTGCTTTCAAAAAAACAGCCATAGTTCGTAATAGAAAAAAAGTTTAGTCTTTGTGAAGTCTATATATTCTGAAATGAAATGTTCATTGAGAAATAAATATAAAGCAAAGGCTTTGCTAGTGCTAACATCATGGGAACTTTTTGTTAGAAAGAATTCCCTTCCTATTAGCATAGGCATACCCTTGGCTCGCTCTACAGCTGCTACAGTTATAATGAAATGGAATGTTACTGGGAGCAATAAAGATTGAGAGTTCTTGAGCTTGGCAATGCTTATTGTTACAGTTATAAAAAGAGCTTTGCATTTATTTAATCCGCACAGATTTCGTGTTTGACTCGGAGACTGGATCTATTGTGCTTGCCGGAAACATCTATGCTGGTTTGACAGGTGAAATACTCAGAAGCTATGGAAGTTGATAGTGCTGACAGAAAGAGTTACACATGAATTTTGCTTGCAAAAGATGACATTGCTTCTTTAGAAGAAAACATAAAAATATACTGCATAATGTCAAAGACATAATATCAAATCACCTACTTTGTAACATAGATTACAGAATGCTATGGCATGGGAATGACTTCTAAGTCATAGTCTGTCTATGGTCAGTCATGGAGATGAATGAACCAGATCAAACGAGCTTGGATCTGATATGGATCCATCTGATTCTTGGGCACCTGCATATCTGTGAATCAGACCTGATCCATAGATGTTTCTAAAGAATGCAGACCCAGAAGTTAGACTGACGGTGCAGGTATAGTAAACCACTGGATTTGTTAACCTGTTTGAGCCGCCTCATCTTTAGCCAGTGACAAAACAATATTATGTTACAGTGTTCCCCCCACCCCCCACCCAAAAAAGTGCAAATCCTTTGATGTGGTGGCTGCATTAGTTTCCTTTTTACATTTTTTCCTTTATTTTCACCTGGTGATCCTGCCAACAACACACTTCCTCTCCAAGGGTGAAAACAATCAGTTACTGTATCTGTAGAGTAACAGCATTGCCACATTTTTCTATGTGCCTTATTTGGGCTGCAAACATTTCCACTCTTCCTCAGCTCCATCGCGTACATAGGAGGGGTTGTGTAGTTCACAGAAGATAGCTTGTAAAGGTCTACATTGTTTTACATTATAGGTTAGTTAAAGCAGTAATAAACTTACTTAAAAATAAAATTTCTTCCTGCAAGGTAACGGTATAATGTGCTAGTATGCATTGCATACTAGCACAATATGAAAGACTTACCTTGAAACTAAGCCCTCCAGTTGTGCGCTGTCACCGCTGCAAAGGCTTTCATCTTCACCCGGTCTTTCTTCCGGATTCTCAGGCTGCGGTTGATTGATTGGCTGTGCTGCGGTGACGTCACTCCCTCACATGCGTGTGGGAGTCTCGACCATAGCACACAGCGCATGCACCAGTGACCTCACTGCTCACTGTAATATCTCCTAAATGAGATAAGTTTAGGAGATTTTAATTTTACCTACAGCTACGCTTTATTATAAGCTTTATTAAATCACAGAGAGGAGTTTACTACCCTTTAAACAGGAAATTATTTTACAATTACAAGGATTTTGGATTTCTATGAGTATCAACAGATAACGTTCTGAAAATAGAAAACTATTGTAGCAATGACATCTAAGAACTGGCAAGCTGCAATATATTTACACTCTTGTTTTTGAGTTTAGATGCACTTTAAACTAAGACCCCTTTCACACTGAGCCGCGGACAGTGTTAGCGGTAAAGCGCCGCTAGTTTTAGCGGCGCTTTACCGTCATTTTAGCGGTGCTATTTGGCCACTAGTGGGGTGCTTTTAACCCCGCTAGCGACTGAAGAAAGGGTTAAATGAGCCCGTGTAGCGCTGCTGCCGAAACGCTTTGCAGGCGCTTCTGAAACGTTGCCCATTCATAACAATGGGCAGGAGCGATGGAGGAGCAGTGTATCCTCCACCGTCCCAAAGATGCTGCCTGCAGGACTTTTTATAACATCCTGCCAGCGGAGCGCCCCAGTGTAAAAGCACTCGGACTTTCACATTGGGTCGGCAGGGGAGGCGTTTTCAGGAGCTTTACAGGAGCAATTTTTAGCGCTTTAGCACCTGAAAAATGCCTCCGTGTGAAAGGGGTCTAAGGGTGATAAATGAACTAGAGAGACTGTTACACTCATGAATAAAGAATGCAACTTGTTACCCCCTTTTAGGCACTTTATAATGCATATGAGCATGCATGGCCACGGGGCCGTGGGGGCATGAGCTGAAGTGTGTACATGATTGAGCCCTAAAACTCTGTGCTGGCCAGACTGTTCCTGATGGCCATGGTTATAGAACAATGAGACAAACACATTGAGGCTAATTTACTAAAAGAGTTAAGAATTCATTCAATTAATTCTGTGAATATTCACTTCAATTATCCAATCGTGTGAAAATACGCAATCGTGTGATTCTTCACCTGCACAATATTGGATAATTGATATCAATATTCACACAATTTACTTTAGTTAGCCCGTATGACTCCCAAGGAGGACCATCATAGACAATGGTCTAGAATGGCAGGGCTACCAGTCAATAACGCATTCTGTATAAAGTTCTGCCTACTGTCCAACCTACATGGGTAATCCAGCCATGTCCTCATTGCTACTGTCCTTGCACTTGAGCGTGCCATATTTAATCTCTGTAGTCCTGTGTCCTTCTTTCCTAAATTCTACATTGAGTTTTATGTATAATGCGATGTTGTGACATGATTTAAATTAACTATAATAGCATTGTATAATGTGTTGTTGCAGTTTGTTAAGTTCTTCCTTGCTGATATAACTGAAGTTGTAGCACAATATGCCCTTGCTAAGGTATGAAAAACTTTGTGTATCTTGATATCATTTGCTATGATGTCCTTTTGCTATCTGCTATAGTGTCATATTATATTGTGTTAAACCATTATGATTTAAGGTACTATGGCCCTCTTGTATGATATTGACACAAACTCTGCACTCACTACTACAAGGTGAGCCGCCATTTTGTTTTCCTCTGGTGTCCTTAGGTACCCCAGTCCAACCCTTGACTGTGAAGGTGACTATACATGGGAGAGTGGAGGGCTTGGAATAGGCAAAAGGATGGCGTCTGTTTAAGACACTCAAATATAGTCTGTATATCTATTTTCAGAGATTGCCATGATGGGGAGTATGGCAGAACAAATTATATTGATTCACAGAAATAGGTTCTGCATTTTTTTAAAACCTTGGATTAAAAAAAAAAAGATTTATGCATTTTACATAAGACCAGATTGTATGGTGAAGGAATCTGATGAGTTTCAGAGAAGTAAACAGCAAGTATTTTCTGTCTGGGACCTCCAGAAATGTCATTTCAGATATATTATCCAAGGAACAGAAATGTGAAAAACATCATTTCGTCTCCCTAATACAATAGGATGATTCACACTTCAGCCAAAGACTGTACAAATATAAGGATTTGAGGATTTTGAAAAATGCAGCCGATTGTTATATTTGGCAGGAACAGTACTTTGCTAGCACAGCAAGTGTAATTCCCAGTACACAGCGGCCATCAAGGTATTCCAAACATGGAGAGATTACAAGAGGTAAAATGTTCTTCTTGATAGATCAACAGGCAAAATACGCAACAAAATGCTGTATTCCATACAAGAGTACAACACTTGGTTGCCTGTAGGGAGACATTGGAAATGTCAGACTTGCCTAATGTAATGTAATAGACGTAATACCGCTATTGATTTCCATGCTCCATTTCACTAGGCTGAATATTTGGAAGTCCTCATTGACAGATATCCCTGGTACTTGTTGGTAGATGTAACAAAGCAATATCGCTAGAAACAAGCGTTTCTTGAATCATAGGGCCCTAAAAAGAGTCATCAGCTCCTCTTCAAATGTTTTCTGAAATAGATAACAGGAAGGAAAGCTTCTTTCTGCCGAAGGATTATTGGTGAAATAGGCTATCGGTACATCAAAAGGAAAGCATTTCCTGCAGCCTTTTCCATGCAAACATGTTTGTATCTAGCAGGGAGTTGTGAATTCTGCACACCAGAGAAATTAAAAAAAGTCATGGGACCTTTGTGCAAAGTCCAAACAGCTCCGTCCCTCATAGATCAGACAAAAAAAAATTAATGCTACCCATGGGTCTTTCAAAAACCTGAATATTTCTGTTTTATTATTTTTTTTATTGCACTATTTGTAATAGATTTTAACAGAAATTTGGTAGTTGAAGTACAAAAGTTGTTGCAACTTAGGGCCAGGCATTCCCAGGTTAAGTTGTGGAAGTAAAAAAGGGGGGGAAATAGGTTGTCGGTGTTTTGTTTTTTCTAAGAGACAAGGTCTGAATACTCTCCTAGCCTTTTATGAAAGAAAGCTACAGCAAAATAATAGTAATGATAATAATAATAATAAAAACATTATATTATGTTGTTTTTATAACAAATTGCTAATGTGTATGTAATCACTAACAACTAATCTCTTATTTGCTCCATTCCCAACTTATAAATATACCATTGAAAGAGTTTTGTTATAGCTGTTTGATAAGTGCAAAAATACCTGTGTATCTGCCAGAAACCCAATGAGATCCTGACTTCCTGTGTACTCTGCCACTGTTGCGTGGAAATATTTGTGTTATACGCATTGCCCAGTTCAATTTAGTGAACTATCGAACACCTTATTTTGAAGATGAAGAGAGGGGTAGGTGCTCTGTGGTTGTCCTAAAACATTTCCTGTCCTAAGGTGACAACCCTGCTTCTTTCATGTCCTAGTGTGACAACTCTGCTCCCCCATAGACATAGTAGAGTGTGAAGGAATTGTCACTCTAGGAAGAAAATGTGTTAGTGGCAGGATCAATGGGTGTAAATGAAGGATAGCAAGCTTGAAAAACAAAACTAAAGCAATGGCCACATCTAAGAACTGGTAAGGGGCAACACAGTGGCTAACAGCACTAGGGTCATTGGTTCAAATCCCAACCATGGCACTACCTGCACAGAGTTTGCATGTTCTCCCTGTGCCTGTGTGGGTTTCCTCCCACATTACAAAGACATGCTGGTAGGTTAACTGGCACCTGTCTAAATTGGCAGGCAAGGTGCAATATATTTAATTTTTGCTCTTAGGTTTACACTTTGTTGAGCCATCTAAAAACACAATGTTATGCAATGTGAAGCATAATGTTAAAGCGGTATTAAACCCAAAAGCAAACATTTATTATATTGTAGCTTACCAATTTTTAGATGTAGATGCATTGCTTTACTTTTTATAGGCTTTCTTTCCTTTATTTTCATCTGGTGATCTGGCTAGTAATTCATTTTTTTTCAAAAGAACAAGCTCTCTTGCAGATGTATCAGTTACAGGGATGAGACAAACCATTTTCCACTGACAGGGATGCTTACAATGATCAACTTTTATTTATTTATGTAAAACCGTCATCTCAAAAAGAAAAAAAAAATGTTTTCTGTAATTGCCGACTATATATATATATATAAGTATTAGCTGGAGTTTGGCTTCAGTTTGTTAGTGTATCCAAATCCGCTGTGACCCACAACAAAAATACAGGTGCCGCTCAAGGCTCCACCAAGTCCTCTTACATGACAACCCGCTAGGAGTGCCGACAAGGACAGAGCTCATCACAGCTCACAACATCCAGTAGGGAAAGGAAGTCCTAAAAGTGGTACATTACAGCAAAACCCTGTGAGGAGGTTTATGACAGCCTCAGCCTGGACCCCAACCAGGCCATGTTCCCCGACCTCATTTCACTCCGTTCCCGGAGCTTAATCATGCCTTTCACACGGGCGTTCCGTATGTTTGTTTTTCCTCCATCCGTTGGCGGATGAAAAATGGATATATATGTATCCAGGGCTGGCCCAAGACATTGTGCTGCCTGGGTCCAAGAATAAAATGCTGCCCCCCCCCCAAGAAAAAAGAAGCACAACTGTATGACAGTTGTCACCCATAACACGAAGTGGCCACACAAGATCCTTCTTGACAGGTTTACCAGTTATCATCCAGCGTATGTATACATGAGTCCTGGAGAGGAAGTGGTTATACCACAGCTGCAGCTATGATCCTGATATCAAAATGTACATACTGTGTATATATATATATATATATATATATATATATATATTCTACTTTTATATATTTTAGTGAGTTATAAGTATCCTATGTGGCTGAGCATATATCATTCTTGGGGCCCTCTCTTGACTCTTTGGGATTTTAGGTCTTCCCCCCACAGTTCCCAGAGCAAACGCCCTCCTTGGTGTTTCCCCTCCTGAAGTACTGTATATTTTTGTGTAAGCGTGCTGTATATTTTTGGCTTTCTTGTAGTATTTCTGGTAGTGTTTTTTGGCAGGATTGGTTTATCAACAAATATGTAATTGAAGTTAAACTTTTGCTCTGTTTGATTACTCTATAGATATCTTGTTAGTAGAATCCACACCCGAGACCAAATCTGTGACAGTGCTCTGTGTCACTCCAAACACATTAACACTGATGCATCATGCATGCCTCATCAATGTAGTCAATGTAGTGTCTTCCACGTGAGTGCCTTTAACACCCTAAACGTGATCCCCAACTTCACACCACACTCACCAGAAGGAGTTGACTCCTTGTACTAACAAGTGAGTCAAATTGAGCCAATGATCCCCAAGTATGAATGTATCCAATGCTCCAATCAATATCCCACTATGGCCCAGGATTTTATGGCAGATACTGGAAGAAAAGAGAGAAAAGCCTCCCATCACAAAACAACATTTTATTAGTTAAAATATTAAAAACCAGTGCACTTACATATATAATGTCAAAGATTGCATGTAAACCACCAAGCACTTTATCTGTGCCCAGCATGCACTCCAAGGATTGGATATGATGTAACTCAAAAGTCTCACCCAAAGCATTTCATCATCAGCATGCAACGGCCTCAAGTACTTGCTCCTGAGGGCATGGCATACTCACGATGAAACGTGCTGGATGGGACTTCCAGTTGACATCATATCCACTCTTTGGAGCACATGCTAGAGTGGTGCTTCCTGGTTTACATGAGATCTTTGACATTATATATGTGAGTGCACTGGCTTTTAATATTTTAACTAATAAATATTTTTTTTCACAATGAGAGGCTTTTTTCTCTTTTCTTCATGTATCTGCCATATAAACCTGGGCCACACTATGAGTTATTGAAGTTGAGCAAAGGACTATAGTAGGATATTGATTGGAGCACTGGATATATCCATACTTGGGGCTCATTGGTGCAATTGGACTCACCTGTTTGCTTAAGGGGTCAACTTCTTCTAGTGAATGCGATGTGAAGTTGGGGATCACGTTTGGTGGGTGTATGAGGGCACTAACGTGGAAGACGTTTACATGGATGAACCACACATGTTCTACCAGTGTTGATGTGTTTGGAGTGGCATAGAGAACTGTCACAGATTTGGACTTTGATCACATTGTTACATTGAACTTAATATGGCACCCAAACACTTTACTTGTTATTCATGTGTTTAATATTGTTGTTTACTGTTTATAAATATTGCTTCTCTCTGCATTGCATTTTGTTAAATATATGTTGGTTATTTGTGTCTTAAAGAGATGCTAAATTACAGCTTGTGAGACTTGGTATGCATTAAAAGGTGAGAAATATGAATGACAGATGCTCCGGTTAAATTATTTCTTTTAATGCACATCGTAGTCTTGGTAGAAAATACTGTAAACAACCTTCAGTATATAGAATTTTTTGTACAATATTACTGAGGTCATTGTTAAGAAGTTTGACTTTAAAAGAGAAGTACTTGTCACAACCAGTACTTAAAGTGGTTGTGAAGTCAGAATGTTTTTTATTTTAATGCATTCTATGCATTAAAGTGTTTGTTAAGCCTATTTATTAAAACCTGCCAGCCACTCTATTGGAGGCTGGCATACCACACTATGTAAATCCTTTCTAAAAACAAGCTTTGTAAATAGCTATTTAGAGCTGTCTTCAGGCTGGTCACGTGGCTCACGGCCGCTTTTCAGCTTTGATACACGGCTACTGCAGGAGGCACCGTGATCTCCCTCTGACATCAGCCGGGGAGATCACATGGCCGCTCGACTCCTCCCACAGAAGCCCTGTCTCGGAGCTCTAAAGTGACCACAAGTCACGTGACCGGCCTGAAGACAGCTCTAAATAGCTATTTAAGGCTTGTTTTTAGAAAGGATTTACATAGTGGGGTATGCCAGCCTCTAATAGAGGTGCTGGCAGTGACCATTGTAGGTTTTTCTTTTCTTAATAATAGCGGCAGGGGGCAGGGCAGAGCGGAGATCGACACAGAGTGGGCGCTGACAGGCAGTAAGAGGGTAAGGGGGAGAGAAGACAGCAGAGCAGGGCAGCGTATTATGGAGGAATGTACTCTGACCACGGTGGTCAGGGCTGAGTAGCCCTGGTTATTGTGGTCAGTATAGAGAGGGTCATACAGGAAGTGGCAGGTTAAGGGAGGTTTTTTTTTACAGTTTAGAGGGGAGCAGATCACACAGCACAGGCACTGTGCTGTGTAATCTGCTTTAAAGGAACAGGATGTGTATTTTTTTGGGGGGGTTTAACAAACACTAAGCCTTCTGTCCCCCTCAGCCCCCCCCCCCCCATACTTACCTAAACCCATCTCCATCCATAGATGTTGCAAGAGGGGTTTGGCTGCCTGGGACTCTCCCTCCTCATTGGCTGAGATAGCAGCAGAGTGTCATTGGCTTCGCTGCTGTCAATAAAAGTCAGTGAGCCAATAGGAAATGAGAGGGGGTGGGGCCTAGTAGTGGCTACATGTTTGAATGGACACAAGGAGCTGCGGCTTGGCTTGGTTGCTCCCATAGAAAGCTGCTTGCTGTGGGAGCACTCAGCAGGAGGGAGGGGCCAGGGGAGCCAAAGAGGGAACCAAGAAAAGGAAGATCAGAGCTGCTCTGTGCAAAACCACTACACAGAGCAGGTAAGTATAACATGCTTGTTATTTTTAACAACAAAAAAATAAGACTTTAGTATCACTTTAAACCTGAACTCTATCTTTACCTTTCTTCTTGCACAGTCTCTTCTCCTGTACTGAAATTTCTTACTCTAATTTCACTGTACATTGTGAGTTTCTCACAGCATTTAATATATAGACTGCAACTGCAGAGCCTGCGGAGCCTGCCTCATTTCCTGGCTAGAGGATCTCTAGCCTCACCCCATTACTTCCCAGCCTTACTGCCTAGCCAACCCCTTTCATTCTTCAGATTTCAGCTCTTTAAATCATGGATGCTCAACATCACACGTGAGCAATACTACAACTTCCTGTGTTCAGGAAGATAAGCACAGCCCCATCAGCCACCCCACCAGCTATGATCTGCCTTCATTGCATATAGAAGCACAGAAATCCAGTAATGCTGTTACTAGATCTAAAATAAGGTATGTAATGAAAAATGAAAGTTTAATTAAATCATTTCATTGGCATGTTGATAGGGGGGAAGATGGGAGGGGCAGAATTTTCAGATTTAAGTTAAAACACCTCTACCTGGCAACAGCAGGAAGACAACATTTTCAGAATTAGAAATCTGAAACTCAGAGACAGCATCTACAGCAAATTGTCTTACCCAGAAAGTTAACCCCTTCACGCTGAGCATATACGCAAATATGCAGCCCCACTGGACTGGGCTTTTTTTTTCTGTAGGGCTGCATATTTGCTTATCTCCCTTTGTGCTGGCAGCGTGCCGCATTTGTGCTCTCTCTCTCCTTGCAGAGAAAAGAAAGTATGTAAAAATAATAATAATAATAATAATAATTAAATTAAAAAAATAACAAAAAAATAACTAGATCAATGTTTGATCTAGGTCAGTGCCAGGTTAGTGTTTGGATCAAAAGTCGGGGTCAATATGTTTTTTTTACAGGATTTTTTGTTTTTTTTTAATTAGTATCAGTGTCAGCTAGCGCCTTGAGGCGATTCAGTTCGCATAAGCAGCGCTATACAAATCATTCATTCATTCATTCATTCATTCATTCATTCAGTTAGTGTCAGTGTGTTTTAGGTAGGATAAAAAAAGCAAAATGTGCACTATTGTTTTTGGGCTGTTCTGCGGGTACAAACAACAACTAACATAGACATAAGTGTTATTGCTTCGATCGTCAGGAGCAGGAGAATTTTATTTGGGCTGTTCTTTGGTGGTAGGATATAGTGGTAGCAAGAAATATACAGCTATATTTAAAAAAAATGTTTTTATTATTTTGGGACAGTTTTCCTTTGAAAATTAAAAAAAAAATCAGAAGATATCCATTACCATTTACCACCAAATGAAAACCCCAATTTGTCCTGAAATAAATGCAGTATAATTCACCTGGATGCACAAAGTAGTTGTGATGATATGTAGTTTTACTAACACATGTCACATTTTCAAAATTGTGCTTAGGCTTTTAGATTTGTTTTACCCTTAGGCACAAAGGGGTTAAAGAAACTGGTTTCTATGGGGACAAAAGGACTTCCATATGTTTCAACATACAATTTGATTTATATATTACAGAAAATGAAAAAAAGGATCGCATAGAAACAGTGGTGGTGCAAGGTAAATAATTCCTTTAGAGAGAAGAAGAGTCTGAGCATTAGAGAGGTTCACCTTGGAATGGTTGATGATTTTAAAGTCACTTTCATCTATTGTTTGTCTATCCTGTGCATATACTGTCCTATTCCTTTCACTCGTTTGGTGTCTGTGTAGTTACACCTCAAGTGGATACCCCGAACTGTGTAAGGCTGCCCCCCTCCCTGAATGACATCCATTCCTCTTTCTCCTTCTATTCCTCCTCTTCCTTTCCCGTTTTTTGCCTGTGACCCAACCACCACATCACCAACCTAATCTGCAGACATCACCCAGATTATTCTTCTCGCTCCTGCCAAGAAATCTTGCTTTCTAGTTACTTTGTTACCTCCTTCCATGACTTCTCCAGAACCTCTCCCAACTTTTGGAATTTCCTTATCCCAGTAAGTCGGGTTAGCTCCTGCCCTGTCCGCCTTTAGGCGATCCTTGAATACAAATTTATCCCCCACCTCCAGCTAAAAACTGTGCTTTGACTTCCATCAGATCACCCCCCGCAACTATTACCTTTGATACTACCTCCCCCTCCCTTTAGATTGTAAGCTCCATGCGTCAGGACCCACCTGTTCCTTCTGTAATAAACTGTATTGTAATCGTACTGTCTCCCTTTATATTGTAAAGCACTGCGCATACTGTTGGCGCTATATAAATCCTGTATTATAATAATAGGAAATAATGATAATACACTTGTTATGAGTTAGTAAATATTATGCTTTAGGATGTATTCATGCATTTTGTTCCTATTATAATGATAGTTTAGGGTAGAGAATGTTTTTAATAGGTATACCTATGTTTTTTTTTGTGTTTATTGTCATTAAAATTGTTTTATAGATCAAAATGTTTGTTAAGCAGGTTGCATTTAGATATATACATTTTCTTAGTTTTTTCTTTATATTTGAACTACCTTGGTAGCTCTGCAATGTAGATATTTTTACAGTAGTGGTTTCTAAAGGTTTTTCACGTTGGTCTCCAATTGTTGGTTTGACAAAATAGTTTTTTCCTTTTGTTGTTATATAATTGTACATGGTATGGGCCTTGAAGTCTATTCATAATATTTGCTGTGGTGACATTTGAGGATCTCTGTAAATTCCAACTTCAATGGATTGCAAAGAACTCAAATTAAGGTATATTTTTTACCAAATGGAAGGTTTGCTGGATTGCACTATCATTTAACTCACTAGTTTTGCTTGTCTTATGCAACTACCCTTCAAGTGAACCTGTATTCAGTTTAAAACTTCAATCATGACCTTTAGAAATTCCTAAATCTTTACTGCCCTTTAAGACACAGGGATATATTAAGGCTCAGTTCACATATATGCAAATTGGATGCATTTTGAACCGCATCCAGTTCGCATGACGTGAACCAAACCAGCTTTCTATGGAGCCAGTTCACATATCTGCGAGCTGGCCACAGTGCCTTTTTCAAAAGAGTCCTGTATGATTTTCAGTCCTGTTCAGGTGCGATTTCAAGTGTCATACACTTAATAAATTTGCACCTGAATTGCACCTGAACCAGTGATCGAAACCGGACTGGACTCCTTTGAAAAATTGCATTAAAGCCATCCCCGCACATATGTGAACTGGCTCTAATTCATAGAAATGTGGTTTATGTGCAGCTGCCTTCAGAGGGTGAAGCAGTAGTAAACGGCTAACAAAAAATTGCGTCCCTCGTCTGTTTATTCCATAATGTGCTGGTATGCACCAAATATTAGCACAATTATGAACACTTACCTGCACACGAGTCCTCCAGTTCATCGCTGTCACGCCCCCCCCTGATGTTTACATCTTCACCAGGTCTTCCCATTTGAATCGCCAGGGCCTCGATAACATTACTCGCACGCTGGAGCCAAGGCACGGCGCTTTGCACTCAGTGACATATTGTGTGCCCTGAATGCAGAGTGCCCCTGCACATGTGCAGGTCATGTCATCAGCTTTTGCCGATCTGAATAGCTCCTAAACGGTGTATTTTTAGGACTGTAGATACACATTGTACCTACAGGTAAGCCTGAATATAAGCTTACCTGTAGGTACAAATTAATATTGGGACTTTTCTAAAACTTTAAGGCCAGTCCACTGTAACGTGTTGCTTATTGTTCTGCTTCATATTTTTGCTAGTGTCCTAGCAGGTTGGATACTAAATTTATTTGTTCTCTTTATTAGTCTCATCTCCTAACTAGCCTACCCTTTTTATATAAGTGTGTCGATCTCTCCAACTCAGGAGCTCTGTACTCCACCCTACTTTGCCTTTCATTGAAGGTCTCCTCCCCTCTCTGCCTTAAGATTACTATTGAGAGAGCTTGAAGGTCTACCTCTCTCTTTTATCTTTAGATTACTATTGAAAAGGCTCTATTACTTCGGATTTCCATTCCCCTGAAATCAAGGGTGAAGGTAATTTGCTTCTACCCAAGCTGTTCACTGGTTGATCTTCGGTTGAAGCATACTTGTTTGTCATACATTCTGCCTTTTCATTATATACATTCCTGTCTTTTTTTGCTGTTGGTCTGTTGGATTCTACCTGTTGTCTGTATAATGGCTGCTTAGTTTATCTCTACATTTTTGTTGTGGTCTCCACTTTATTATTGTTGAGGTCCATCATCCTTTCAGATGGCAATCTTTCCCTAATGTTGCTACCTGTCCTGCTTTGCAAAGGGGTGTTTTGGTACCCTTCCTTATAGTAGCACTTTCCATATTGATCCCCTTTTTTATTTTAGCCTTTTCAGGCATTTGCTCCTTCAGATATTCTATTGGATTCGTTTGTTGCCCATCCCTCCATTGCATCGCTTTTGGATGCTGCACACTCCAACTATATTCCCGTATCCCCCCAGGAACACTAAAAAAAAAGATTCTTGGGGTTATTGAGGGACCCAGGCCTCACTCCCCTGTGTTATTAACCTTATGTACTGCTTGCTCACAAAACTGAGGCAGGATGGTTAGGGGTGGGATTGAGCTTTTTTTTACCATTTGCCAATATCCACCTTTTGAAGGAAGCCACATATTATATACAAGTCTATGAAGCACTATATCCCCGTGCCACTCAATGGACTCCAAGAAAAAGGATTTATGGTAGGTACAAAAATTGCATTTTTTTCAGATTGATTGTATAGTATAAGTGAATATAGGTTTATCTTATTTTAATAAAAGTTTTCTTTTAGTAAATGGCTCCATATTTACAGTATCTAGTGGCATTTTTTTCTCTCTCAGTTCATGTAAGCAGCAGAGAGATGAACCAGTGCAAATTCCTATTGAGTAGCTTTTGCCAAAAATTGAATTTTCCTGTCCAGCTTTGACTTTTACTTAGTTCTCTGGATCACATTTTCACCTGACTAAAATGCAAATCATTGTGGCAGTAAATCGAGAGACTTACTGTATCTGACAGGAGCTGCACATGTAGTCTTTTAATCATGGAGCTGAAGTATAGCTCATGTCTCTGTTCAAACAGGTCTTTGATGTCCTGGACCAGACCCCAGCCATAGCAGACAGAGAGGAAGAAATAATATTGTACCCCCACAGAAATAATACAGCTCAGTCTTTTGTCACAGAGCAAACCTTTCTGTGGAAAAATTTATCACCAGCATTAATGTTGCCAACGTTGACAAAAGCAATGACATTATATTGCAGCAATCAACCAGACTTCTGTTTTTTAAGATCAAGTAAGTGAAAAATGAATTCTTATTGGTTGTGTTTATAATGCTTTTTTTCCTAATAAATATTTCAGGACTAGCAACTGTTTACTCCTTATGGACCAGACCAATGTTTTTAATTTAGGTATATGTCTACTGCATTTGCCCAAAGGTTGAGATTACTCATGATACCCAATTGTTGATTTTTATAGCAAAAATAATTAAACAAAAAACACATGGAAACATATCTTTTTTTCTAGTTTCAACCAGAGTTGGCTTTAAATCTATTCTACTGTACATACACAGTTGAAAATGTACTCTTTAACTACAATATTACACATGTAATAAAAAAAATGGATGAACATACATACACTATAGTGCCAAAACTATTGGGACTCCTGCCTTTACACGCACATGAACTTTAAAGGTATCCCAATCTTAGTCTGCAGGGTTCAATATTGAGTTGGCCCACCCTTTGCAGCTATAACAGCTTTAACTCTTCTGGGAAGGCTGTCCACAAGGTTTAGGAGTGTGTCTATGGGAAAGTTTGACCATTCTTCCAGAAGCGCATTTGTGATGTCAGACACTAATGTTGGACGAGAAGGCCTGGCTTGCAGTCTCCGCTCTAATTCATCCCAAAGATGTTCTATCGGGTTGAGGTCAGTCATGAGTCTCCACCTCAAACTCGTTCATTCATGTTTTTATGGACCTTATTTTGTGCACTGGTGTGCAGTCATGTTGGAACAGGACAATGCTATTCCCAAACTGTTCCCACAAATTTGGGAGCATGAAATTGTCCAAAATGTCAGTCAAGTTCCTCCACCCCAAACTCTCTCATCCACACTATATTGCCAAAAGTATTGGGCCACCCCTTCAAATCATTTGGTGGTGGGGGGATTATAGTGTGGGTTTGTTTTCCAGGGGTTGGGCTTGGCCCCTTAAATCCAGTGAAGGGAACTCTTAAGCTATCAGCATACCAAGACATTTTGGACCATTTCATGCTCCCAACTTTGTGGGAATAGTTTGAGGATGGCCCCTTCCTGTTCCAGCATGGATGAGCAACTTTGGATTGGAGGAACTTTACTGGCCTGCAGACTGGTCCTGACCTTAACCCAATAGAACACCCTTGGGACAGCCTTCCCGGAAGAGTTGAAGCTGTTATAGCTGCAAAAGGGGGGGGGGGGGCAACTCAATATTGAACCTTACGGACTAAGACTGGGATGCCATTAAAGTTCAGGCCTCCCAATACTTATGGTAATTTAGTGTATGTTTTTTATAGTTTCAACCAGAGTTGGCTTTAAATCTATCTTCTCTTTAACTAAAATATTATGTATCTAATAAAAAATTGATGAACGTAGATATATTAAGGAAGTACTGTATGATTTTACTTAATCCAACCCTCCCGCAAAAAAAAAAAACAGAACCACATTTAAACGTGCATGCTAATAGCAAAACAATAAAAAATGCTAAATAGAAGAAATAAGGAAGAGGAAGAGGCAAAAGCCCAGATCTACTTAAATAATAAAATATCCAGTAAATCTAAAAATAAAAATGCAGCTCTTGCTGTCTCCTCCAGCTTTGTCCTCCTCAGACTCACCCACTCTGGGATCCAGCGATGGTCCACTTATGATTCCAATTATATTCATCAAACTTTATTGAATGTTGGGTGTCATTGATCTGCCCCTAGGGGGTTTTAGTTATGCACATACAGTATTTTGATGAAGAGGACAGCTCTGACATCAGCAACATTCTGCATCATTGAGGAGCACCCAGCAGCAGAGAAGAAATTAAAAGAAAGAGGACCTGGCACATTATGTACCATGCTGAAGACTCCTGAAAAAAAAGGTACAAAAAAGGGGGCTGGGTACAAGAGATAAAGGTGGCATTGCGCTTTAATAAGGGGTTAATGTGGACCTAGTTAAGAGTTAAAGAATCTTAAAATTATTATATTACAATGACTTTTTTTTTTTACTTCACTATTTTCCTGCAGATTTGGTACAACAAGCTCATGATTTGCATATCATTTTATAAGATGAAACAATCAGCGCCACAAGTAAAAAATATTGTGATGTTTAAATAAGATAACCTAATAATAAATGTGCACAGCTGCTAAACATTCCAAGTGGTACACCACACTAATTTCAAAATGGATAGTAAATAAATAAATAAATAAATGTAGCGCTATATTTATTTATTTACTATCCGATTTGCATATCATGACTTCAGCACTATAACGTTGTAACAATTCTGCAATAATACACTAAATGATTGCTGTAACCAGCTGTTACAATGAACATTCAAGCAGGAACTATTCTGATTGGTACCTGCTCATCAAATTGAGCCTTGACCATTCAAGCTGATAATGGGGTCAGGCAGGGGGTATACGTGGGACCAAAAAGCACAGCATTAACGCAGGGCAGCATCTCGTATAAATATAGTGGAAACTTACATAAAACCCCATAAATAATGCAGGGAGCTCATATCAGCAAATAGTTAAACAAGTCCAACTGTGCCTTATTTGATAGAAGCATAGATCAATGATGAAAGTTTTCGATCGTCAATCAAACTTCATTATTTTGAAACAGTTAGAGAAAAGAAACATTATTCCTGATTGGTTGCTATGAGCTAAATATCTGGATTTTTTTATGTACTGCCAGTGTTTGATGTGATCAACCAATATTTTTTGTCAGCATAAAAGTATTGGCATTGATCAGCCCAATGCGTCCGCTGTCTTATATTAGAAAATATACTTACAAACATCTTCTTTTCTATCAATAACGTTGACACATTCAGCTCAACATTCAGCTTCACCACATGACCCTGTTGTGTTCTAAATAACAATTCTTTGCCTGGAAAAAAGAAAAGAAAAAAGATTAGTGATGAAATATGAATATAGTTGTACTGTTACAAAACAGTCATTTATTGTACTTTCAATGTCAACATATTAATAAAGTAAAATAAACACTGCAAAAAAGATAATGAAAACAGATTGCTCATTAAGTGAAAAAATGACATACAAAGGTTATAATTCAATGTATAAATATTCTTAACATATACAAAAGAAGAAACAAAACATATAACGTGCATTGCTGTAGAAAACAAAAAACAAAAAATAATATATACAGTGTTTTAAAAGTCTACCAATAATCAAATAAAATCCACACAATTTGTGATATCTCACCTCTTAGATGACAACAGCTCACTGTATGATATTGACCACTAGGAATATAAAGGTCAAGTAGCACTCTCTATTGTATTTAGAAATCCACATCAAACACAGCAAGATGGAGATCCCATATATTTAGCTTTCAATAGGTGTGCAGAAAGGAAAAGCCCATATAGTAACTCCTTGGTAATGTGTATTCGGTATACATGACCAGAATTAGACTTAAAAAACTTCCAATAGTGAAATACTGTCAAAAGTTATTAAACAATTAAAAGACATACAACTCCCAATTCTCTACTGTGTAATCTACATTATATAAAGTGCACAACATAACTTACAAAAGCATGGTAAATCTAAACGGGGTCCGTTAAACAGAAGGTGTCATGATCAGCAGGAGGCGTGAGCAAGGCTTTTTTTCCAGCGGAAACATGGGGGAACGCAGTTATGGCACCTCTGGCACTGAATGTATATAATGGCTGGGAGGTGCTGGAGGGTCTATTGCTGGCTGCTGGGGGGATCGGTTATTTCTTCAGGGGATCTATTGTTGCAGGAGGACTATTGTTGCTGGTGGGGGATCTATTGTTGTTGAGAGGGACCTACTATTGAAGGAGGAGTCTATTGATGCTGGCTGCTGGGAGATCTATTGTTGCTGGGGTGGATCCATTTGCTGGGGGGAGGTATTGTTTTGGCAATAGGTCTATTGTTGCTGGGGGAGTCTATTGTTGCTGGGGGGGTCTATTGCTGCTGGCTGGGAATCTATTTTACTCATTTTCCTTGTTATCATTAACAAATTCCATACAAATTACGTAGTACCACAAAATGATACACGGTTCTGTATTTTCCAAAAAGGGTGATACTGGCAGGTGGGTATGGGGTGGAACCAAGGGACAGTGCTTGGAGGTGGGTAGGGGGCGAAGAAAAGTTGTGACTCAGAAGGGGGGAGTGCCTGCACCTATTCTCTGAGAAAAAAGCCCTGGACGTGAATATCCTGAACAGGATGATGCAACATGTCAAGAGAGGCTCCTGAAATTCATCATTCATTCAACATCTGTAAATCAATTAGGAATAGTTCTTACTGTGTTATTTACCACTTTTATAGTCTAGTAAATGTCATACACATTGCACATTTGTCAGAAACAATAATTTTCTACATCCCCTGCATTTTATAATTTCCACTCAAACCTTTTAATTCTCTACAGAGCTTTCCATGTATTTGCTGAATATTTTTTATTCTACTTTTGCTTTTACCATTACGTTTTTACCCCCTTCCATTTTTTGCTATTCAGCACTGCGCTAATTTAACGGGTAATTGCGCGGTCATGCAGAGCTGTACCCAAATTAAATTTATATAATTTATTACACACAATAAGAGCTTTCTTTTGGTGCCATTTGATCACCACTGTGTTTTTTATTTTTTATTATATAAATTAAAAAAGGCTGAACATTTAAAAAAATATATATATATATATATTTTACTTTCTGCTATAAAACATATCTAATAAAAAAAATCTAATTTCTTTATAAATTTAGGCTAAAATTTATTCTGTTACATGTCTTTTGTAAAAAAAAATCCAATACGTGTCTATTAATTAATTTGTGGGAAAGTTATAGCGTCTACAAACGATGGTATAAACACTGTAATTTTTTTTTTATACTAGTAATGGGGGTGATCAGTGACTTATAGTTGGACCGTAATAGTGCGCTGGGCAATCTGACACTAACTGACACCTTGTGGGAACTGGCTAAATGACACTGACATCATCAGTGACACTAATACAGCGATCAGTGCTAATACTATACACTGTAACTGTACTAATGACACTGGCTGGGAAAAGGTTAACATTTAGGGTCACTCAAAAGGTTAACTGTGTGCCTAACAAGTGCAAAGTGTGTAAAGTGTTCTGATTTTACTAAGCAATTTAACTGTTTTATCTCCCTGCTTTGCAGAGAGAAAAAGAAAAACAGCCACATCGCTGCACTCTGTACAGAGCCCTGTGTTGTTTACCTGTCAATCGCTCAGCTGATCAGAAGGTCGCGGCTATAAATCATTGGCTGGGACCCACTAATGGGCTTGTGCTGTATTGAATTACAGCACAGCTGGGGAGACGGAAAAACACTCAACCCCTACCCGGAAATACCAAGTCATGTACATGGTACGCAGCGGGGCCGTCCTGCTGCAGTATAATAGGGCGTACACACGGTCGGACTTTGTTCAGACATTCCGACAACAAAATCCTAGGATTTTTTCCGACGGATGTTGGCTCAAACTTGTTTTGTCTACACACGGTCGCACAAAGTTGTCGGAAAATCCGATCGTTCTAAACGCGGTGACGTAAAACACGTACGTTGGGACTATAAACGGGGCAGTGGCCAATAGCTTTCATCTCTTTATTTATTCTGAGCATGCGTGGCACTTTGTCCATCGGATTTGTGTACACACGATCGGAATTTCCGACAACGGATTTTGTTGTCGGAAAATTTTATCTCCTGCTCTCCAACTTTGTGTGTCGGAAAATCCGATGGAAAATGTCCGATGGAGCCCACACACGGTCGGAATTTCCGACAACACGCTCCGATCGAACATTTTCCATCGGAAAATCCGACCGTGTGTACGGGGCATAAGTGTGGTGGGTGGTCCTGAACAGGTTAATAAATAATATAAATTAGCTTCCTCCCCCTTTGCTACCAGCCTGACAAACCAAACAAACAAAATGGTACACCCATGACATTGGAACGCCAAGGGCATGAGACTCAGTTTGGCCTTTACCATGCTTTAAAGTGGTTTAAAGTGGTTCTAAAGCCTTAAGGTTTTTCACCTTAAGGTGAAAAACCTTCTGTGCTGCAAACCCCCCCAGCCCCCTTTATACTTACCTGAGCCCGATCTGATCAAGTGATGTGCACGAGAGCGGCGGATCTTGCCACCGTCTCCCTCCTCCCTGGGCAGTTTGATAGCGGTGGGAGCCATTGGTTCCCGCTGCTGTCAATTAAATGCTGTGCCGTGCAAGCAGGGGGCAGGGCTGAGCCGCTTGCTCTGTATCAATAGACACAGACAGGGTGGCTCGGGAACAAGAATGCACGGGTGCCCCTATGGAAGGCGGCTTTCCATGGGAGCACATTTGCCAAAGAGGAGGAGTCTGGAGCTCAGGCAGGGGACCCCAGAAGAAGAGGATTAGGGCTGCTCTGTGCAAAAACATTGCACAGAGCAGGTAAGTATGCCATGTTTGTTCTTCTAATAATAAAAAAAAGCTTTAATGTTGCATTAAGTAAGATTCCAAAAAGGGGTACCCTCCAAAAGCAAGGTAGGTCCCAGAGTCAGATATGCTACTGCTGCCAGGGTGCTGGCATGGGGATGTTATGTGCAACCTACCTGTCCTTTCTGGCAAGTAGGTGGCCACCTGGTACCTTGTCGCCACCTCCCCTTACCCTTCCACCACTATGCACTGCCAGCTTAACTCCACTCTTGTTGAGAATAAAAAAGCAATTCCTTCTGGGTGATCAATGTACGATGCAAGGATTTTTAACAAACTTTGCTGCAGATTCCTACCTGTTTCTGCTCTGAGGAAAAAGTTGTTTGTTGGGTTATGTCAATGTGCCAAGTGAACCTGAATGGGAGTGATTTTTCATTACTTATCAGCTGATGCACTTGCATTGTTCTAATGAGTAAAGTTACGGTTTCAGCATCCCATTAGACGCGACTAACTCTTTCGGAGTATCTTACCAAAAGTAAAATTTTTGTTGCAGAGGATGCCTAAAATCTGACTTGTATCTTAGTGCAGACTTCTGGAAAAGTCAGTGAGCCAATCATACTAGCAGGAAATTACATTTTTGGGGAAGTTCTGTACATCAACTGTGTACACTATGCCTCCAGGTTGCCATATTACATTGACTTTTATAGAAAATTACAGCACCGCAGATTGAAAAGGAAAGGTAATGTTTAATAACATTCAATTACATTTAATTTAATTCAGTTACTTGTGTAGCAATTGTATGGAGTTATCCTCTCAAATAGATTGTGATTGTGTATTACCAGTAGGCTAAAATGTCAAGGAAATAAACATATATACAGGTGCATCTCAAAAAATGAGAATATCATCAAAAAGTTAATTTAAATCAGTAATTCAATTTAAAAAGTGAAACTAATATATTTTATATAGATAGAGTGATATATTTCAAACATTTCTTTCTTTTAATTTTGATGATTAGGGTTTATAGCTAGTGAAAACCCCAAATTCTGTATCTCAGAATATTACATAAGTCCAAAAAAAAAGAGCATTTTTAATACAGAAATGTTGGCTTACTGAAAAGTATGTCCATGTAGAGTATAGTATGCACTCAATAATTGGTAAGGCTCCTTTTGCATCGAAGACGATCAGCCTGAGGGACTGCTGAGGTGTTATGGAAGCCCAGTTTTCATCACGTACTGTGGAAAATTTTGCATTTCATTTGGAAATCAAGGTCCGGAGTCTGGAGGAAGAGTGGAGAGGCACAGAATCCAAGTTGCATGAGGTCCAGTGTGACGTTTCCACAGTCAGTAATGATTTGGGGAGCCATGTCATCCACTGGTGTTGGTCCACTGTGTTTTGTCAAGTCCAAAGTCATTGCAGCCCTCTACCAGGAAGTTCTAGAGCACTTCATGCTTCCCTCTGCTGACCAGCTTTATGAAGATGCCGATTTAATTTTCCAGCAGGACTTGGCACTTGCCCACACTGCCAAAATTACCAATACCTGGTTTAATGATCATGGTATCACTGTGCTTGATTGGCCAGGAAACTCACCTGACCTAAACCCCTTAGAGAATCTGTGGGGTATTGTCAAGAAGAAGATGCGAGACACCAGACCCAACAATGCAGATAAGTTGAAAGCCACTATCAAAGAAAACTGAGCTTTCATAACACCTGATCGCCTCCATACCATGCCACATTGATAAAGTCATTTATGTAAAAGAAGCCTTGGCCAAGTACTGAGTGCATACTATACTGTACATGGACATACTTTTCAGTAAGCCAACATTTCTGTATTAAAAAAAAAAAAAAAAACTTTTTTTTTTTTTATTGGTCATATGTAATATTCTAATTTTCTGATATACTGAATTTTGGGTTTGCACTAGCTGTAAGCAATAATCATCAAAATTAAAAGAAAGATATGCTTGAAATATATTATTTTGTGTGAAACGCATCTATATAAATCATATATATATATATATATTTAAAAAAGGCCACACATTTTACAGGCTGATTGTAGAGCTTTTTTTAGATTTACAAACAGCTATGCACAATATAATCCTGCTTCTCAGATTAACACCAGCCATAGCCAATCATAAAGAGAAATTAAAGAGGGTTTCAGTATAGAAGCCCATTGTGCATTTTAATTAATCTGAAAAAAAAGTGCTTGTGTGCAATAATCAATTATCCTGACCCATGGGAGAAAGCCCTTCTGTAAAATGTAATAAACTGTTATAAATAATTGATACAACCTAGATAACTTCTTATAAAAGTCTGACAATGTATGCATTATTTGCTTCACCTACCCCTATAATTAAAGGAAAAAGTATTCTCCCTTGATCATGAGTACAAACACAGCTAAGTGTTTAATTACAAGAGTTGGTTGTTATGCTCCATAGACTTAAAATAGCTGATTAGAAATATGTTTAAAAAAAATGACACAGCTAATTGTAATAGATTGCTGATGCGCTTGATGGACTGTTGTCAGCTGGGAAATACATTTAACTGTGGTAGTCATTAAATGATTTCATTTCTTTATTAGTGCTTTCTAAGTATTTATGCTGCTTATACTGCCTTTTGATCAGCTTCGCAAACACTGTTGTGTCTGCTTATTTAACAGAACAGGACAAAGAGTTGAGATGATTCCTGGTTTGTGTATACTGCAATTTGTGTTCAAACTAGTGTTACTTGAAAGTTAGCCATCTTTGGCTGATCCCTACAATATTACAAAAGTATTCCAAATACTTTCATGTACAGAGCATAGTGAAATGGACATATAGTGGTTGATTCACTAAAGACAAATAGTGTTTGCTCTAGAGTTTAGTAAATAAGCAAAAGCTCTGCTGGCTTCCATCATCCAATGAAGTGCATGAAAAATGCAGTCTATTTTTCATTTTCCTTGCACGTAATTGGGTATTCTTTAAAAAGTGAAGCTTTACCTTATTTACTAAGCTCTGGAGCAACTGCACTTGTAGATTTCAACAGTATTTTACAAAGAGCACGGCCTATTTGCCTTTAGTAAATCAACCCCCATACTGTCACTTGTACATATGCATATCTGTTACATGGTACATTTACAAGCTCCAAAATATTTTTAACACAGTTTACATACATTTTTATCTTTCCTTGAGCTAACAATAAATATTATATTGAATACATACTACAGCTGCCCCCAAAAATAATTTTATATATAATAGCACCAGTATGGAGTTTCCACGTTTCCGTATGTCCGTATGTGTACAACTATGGACCATGTTCTTAAATGTGGAATAGAAAAGGGAGGAGAAAGGAGACGGATCTCCTTCTCCAAAAAATGGAATTTTAACGGGAAGCACTCTGTCCATTAATAGTAGTTAGAGACCAATCAAGTTAATAAAAGTATACAAATTTTATTACAATATCAAAAAGAAAATATATGACAAAGTACATTTAAGTACATTTAAAAGAAAGTATGACCATACAGTAGTACGTTTCAGAATTCATACGTGACTATCAGCCAACATGTTTCGCAAAGAACTATTCGCTTCATCAGGGCTAGACACGATATTATTGATTCATATAAACTGTAGAAAAACAGACAATCTATAGTTATCTAATAGTCATACATATAATTACATCATAATATACCAGTTGCAAGGTAACATATTTATTGCAAGACTTCTCATCTACTGATATAAGTCAAGAAACTAGAGCAATCACCACCAGCGAAAGGCAAGTAGGGGCGGAAAGGAAAAGTTCCGCCCCCCAAGCAGGGACGTCCGAGTCCCCCCATCTAAGGCTACCTGCCACCAGTGGAGCACAAAATAACAGTCCAGGCACAGGGGGAGCCCATATGTCAGTCCAGCAAGGACTAGATATATTTAAAACATAGTACCTTTTATATACATATATATTTATTTACATACGAGCGTCTATGCAGGGATCTTTAAATGTGGAGTAAATATGAAGAAGGTGCTGTAAAGCTTTGATAAATTCAGGGATGCATTTTTCAGCAATTTTGGAAAATTCTTTGTTATGAAGCATGTAAATGTTGTTAAAATAAATCAGCACCATAGTGGCAATATGGGTTTTCTTCATTTTCCAAAATGATACAGTTTAAAGAAAATACAAAGGAGTAGAGAATCACAAGTTTACAGTAAGTCTAGTATAAATTAATTAGTCTTGATAAAGAAAAACAGAATGTTCGCCATCCGTCCAGTGAATCGGATGGGATTGGATGAAAACGGACATACTGTCCGTTTTCATCCGATGTTCCTGTAGAGAACATCAGGGCTCTGACAGGTCCATCCCTGCACAGTGAGCAGAGACGGACCTGTCATCAATGGAGCGATCTGCCCCGTGTGAAAGGGGCCTAAAGCTGAATAAAACACTTGCTATAGCTGTAGGCCATTTACATACCTTCTAAAAAACTGACTGTAATACTCCCAGGATGTTGCTAGGTACTCCCAAGACATTGCTACGTGAGGCCTAGTCATCCTCCACCATCATTGGAGTTAGCTCTCAAATGCTGAGCTCAGAGCTACTGCATCAGGGGGAGAAAGAGCATGTGAGAGGGTTTGAATCAGAGAAAGAGCTCACTCCTGTGATGGTGGAGGTGAGCGGTGATGACTAGGCCTCACTTGTTCTGGGAGTACTTAGCAACATCCTGGGAGTATTCCATTCAGGCTTCATAAGGTATGTATATGGCCTACACCTATAGCAAGGGTATTATTCATCTTTAGTCAGAGCTGCACAGTTTGTTTTAATCTACAAACATCCCTTACCTGCATAGGCAGTTTTTTTTGTAAAGGTGTAAACTATGCTTTTAAGAAATAGAAAATAAAATGTTCACATTTTTTTTTCATACTGTCACCAGTGAACTACGACATTATCATATAACTGATGTGGCAGTAATCATGGATACTGACTGGTGACAGTATGTATGTTAAAAAAAAATACATTAATTGTTTATTCTTTTTTACTACAATTTTTTCTTTTTTTAAGATTTTTTTTAACACACTGTGACCAGAGCAATACAAAATTGCCATAGTAACACTTTACTACTCTGGGGAAGTGATCAGGTTATTTATTTATTTTTTTACACATTATGATTGCTTATACCAGTTAATTTCATTGGTATAAGCAACCATTTTTACTAAATGAAACTGATTCATTCAGTGTCTTTTGTTGTGATTAGCTGTGATTGGCCAAAGCTAATCACATGGTACAGAAGGGCTGTGATAAGCCCTGTCTGTACCATGTGATCACTATGATCAATTACAGATAGCAACACAATTGTGAACAATGGATGGCATGAAAGGAAGCCATCCATTGTTGACAATTGTCATGTGATCTGCTGTGATTGGTCACAGCGATCACATGGTACTGACAGCAGGCCAGTATAGTGATCAGTCACTGGCTGTGTCCGGTGGACCTAGCCAGTAACAGATCGTGCAAATTGCCAGCTGCATTGTGGGAGGACGGCATATGACGTGCACTCAGAAGGACAAAAGGCCCACCAGGCCATCAGTCTGCTATAGGCTGGGCAGGAAGGTGTTAAATATCCTACACATCTTCTAATCCTTAAGTCTTTAAGATAGTCCAGTAATGTCAGGTCCCTAGCCATCTTCCTTGGGTGCCTTGGTAGGTGTTTCCTTCTCCTGGACTGAACAGTGCTTGGTGTAGGAGTACTGTGTAGATTGTATTGTGACACTCGGGAAGTTTGTCCATGACAGCCTGGGCCCAAGGAAGGTGGTTTGGAGGTGAGTATTGCAGAAAAGCTTTAAAGTTAAAGCTTCAGTTAAAACATAAAATGTGAAAAAAAACCCTCAAAAAACTGTTGCTGATAAAAAGTGCAAGTGAGCATGCCAATACCTACAGTAGCCTTTCTTGTTACAGCTTTTTTCTGGGTTGTTCTGATAGTATTGGAGCTTGCCGTTATGCCTCACCTTCACCAACTCATATTGGTCCATCTCTAAGACAGGTTACCTTACTGGTCAATAGTAGTGTGCAGAAGGCAGAAAAGAATGGATTTAACTTTTTTTTTTTTTTTAATTTCATTGAAGTGCATTAACCCAACTCAAACAACTGGCAGAAATGATTACTTCTAGGACTGGAGTGAGCTAACTGCTATAGATTACACCTGGTCACATATCTTTATAACAAATACTACTCGCCATTTTATTAAAGATGAGATGTGACCCACAGCAACCATTCAGAACCTTGATATCTTTAAATGACAAAGGTAAAACGTAGTTTTCTGCTTTGGACACGCACAGTTTTCCCTTCCCTCTCTATCTATAGATAGTACTGCATAAAAAAGTTGATTTTGTCAAATTACCGTATATACTCGAGTATAAGTCGAATTTTTCAGCCCTTTTTTTTGGGCTGAAAGTGCCCCCTTCGACTTATACTCCAGTCACCGCCGTCTGTCTGCATGATCAGCGTGTCATGCAGGCAGACGGTGGCCGGCGTGTGATGATACTGTTCGGAGGCTATTCCAGCTTTCAAAAGCCGCGCCTCCTGCTCGTCTGTGATAGGCTGAACAGCTGTCAGTGTACAGCCTATGACGGACATTCTCTCATCCTCGTCCGTGGTATGAGAATAAGAGAATGTCCATGATAGGCTGACCGCTGACTGCCTATCACAGACGAAAATGGAAAACTGCGCCCCCCCCCCAGGTATAAAGAGTCAGTGTCCTTTCAAAACCAGAAAACACTTAAAAGAATACAACAATACAATTCTGTAACTGCAGCCCCGTCGCAGTATATGTACTACGGCGGGTCGGCAAATGGTTACATTATAAGTTCACTTTACAGAAAATCTGTAAGGTGAACATACATTGGACCCCCTCCCCATCCCCCCTAGTCCTGCTAACCTGGAGTCCAGCAACCCCCCGCACTGACCCCTTTACATTACACAGCCCCCTGCACCCCTGGACCCCTTTACATTACACAGTCCCCTGCACCACTTTACATTACACAGCCCCCTTCGCCTCTGGGCCCCTTTACATTACACAGCCCCCTGCACCTCTGGGCCCCTTTACATTACACATCCCCCTTCGCCTCTGGGCCCCTTTACATTACACAGCACCCTGCACCTCTGGACCCCTTTACATTACACAACACCCTGCACCTCTGGACCCCTTTAGATTACACAGCCCCCTGCACCCCTTTACATTACACAGCACCCTGCACCTCTGGGCCCCTTTACATTACACAGCGCCCTGCACCCCTTTACATTACACAGCACGCTGCACCTCTGGGCCCCTTTACATTACACAGCCCCCTGCACCTCTGGGCCCCTTTATATTACACAGCACCCTGCACCTCTGGGCCCCTTTACATTACACAGCCCCCTGCGCCTCTGGGCCTCTTTACATTACACAGCACCCTGTGCCTCTGGGCCCCATTACATGACACAGCCGCCTGTGCCTCTGGGCCCCTTTACATTACACAGCACTCTGCATTTCTGGACCCTTTTACATTACACAGCACCCTGCATCTCTGGACCCCCTGCATGTTACACAGACCCCCTCTTCAGTACAGACCCCCCCTTCAGTGTAGCCCCCCATTCAGTGCAGACACCCCAGTTCAGTGTAGCCCCCCATTCAGTGTAGCCCCCCGTTCAGTGCAGACCCCCCCTTCAGTACAGACGCCTGCTTCAGTGTAGCCCCCCGATTCAGTGAAGACCCCCCTTCTGTGTAGCCCCCCCGTTCAGTACAGACCCCCCTTCTGTGCAGACCCCCCCTTCAGTGTAGCCCCCATTCAGTGCAGTGTGCAGACCCCCCCTTCAGTGTAGCCCCTGTTCAGTGCAGTGTGCAGACCCCCCCCCATTAAGTTACCTCAGATCAGTGCAGCGGCACATGCTCAGCAGATCCCCCCCTGTTTACACATAAACAGAGAGGAGGGGGAGGTGGCTTCACTCTGCTCGGCTTTGTCTGTGTGACACCCGGGATCGCACAGACAGACAGCCCGTGGCCTTGAGAGGAGGGGATGGTAGGTGCAGCGGTGTCACCCTGCACCCCCCGCACACACCCTCCCCCTTGCATCACAATATAGATCGCCTCTCAATGCCTGTGCCCGTCACTGCGGCGCTGCCATCGCTTCAATCCCGAAGGGGGGGCGGCCTGACACCCTCCCAGTGTGTGGTACCCGGGGCGGCCCGCCCCCTACTTAGTATGCCTCTGCACTCGGCACATTCTTTGCAAGCAGGCGCAGCTCTGCAGTGTTGTAGGGGCGGCTAAGTTTAACAGCACACAGCTTGCCAGCACTGCGCCCCCTTCCTACAAAAAATTGCTCCGCCCAGGGCGTCCGCCCCTTCCGCTCACCCATTGTACTGGCCCTGTACAGGACACATACACATGTACAGGACACAGGACACAGGACACATGCACAGGATACAGGTAGGCTGCACAGGACACAGGGAGGCATGCAGCTGCAGATGGGCATTTTTGACCCTCTGCATTTCTCACCCTCGTCTTATACTCGGGTCAATACGTTTTTCCCAGTTTTTTGTGGTAAATTAGGGGCCTCGACTTATACTTGGATCGACTTATACTCGATTATATACGGTAAGCTGCATTTGTACACAAACCAGGAAATCTGGATGCACAGTTGCTGATAGGAGCATAAAAGAATAATTTGCATGGCCACACCTCTTGTGCTAAAAGGGATGACATTCGAATACTTTGTGTTATGATAAGGCAAGGCATTCCAGCATTATTCCCAGTGGGGTTGATTAAGGTAATGTCAAACTTATGTTTGTGCTACCTACTTTCGGTAACATTTTATGTACCCAGTAACAATAAACCAGTGACAGTTCCTTAATAGATAACCTGGAAGAATTACATGAATAAACAAAAAACATTTTGTTTTTCAGAATTTACATAATTGCTCAATCACAGACTGTCAACTCATTACTGACTACTTAACTCAAGCAAACTGACAATGTAATTGCTTGCATCCAGCACATCTTCAAATCATTAGTTAAACAAATGCAGCCAATGCAATTAAATCTTCTTTCTATACATGAATACTTAAACTATTCTAGTATGCAAGGATCAAGGTTTTTCTTTTGTTTGTTTGTTTAAGAGGAAAGTGTAACTAATAGGAATAGTCATACAATATCTATACAAAATCCATATAATAATGATCGTATTGGGCTACTCTAGGCTGTGCAGTTTACCTCCCAAATGTCAAGGCTTGCCCCCAACCCTCTAAAAAAAAATGCTAAGTGAAAGCTATGAAGAGGAAAAATAAAAATGTAAATATACCCAACTTATCTGGCTTACTAAAATGATGTTATTGAGTTTCCTTGCAGTATCCTAGGAAAGAGTGTCTTTTTGGGAAATTTTGGATTCCTAGTTTTCCTAGGTTCTTGGAGTGAGGCCCAGTGATATCACTGACACCTACAAAAACAAGTAGTTGGAAACAGGTGTGTAGAGTAAGTAATTTATTTTATTGTTTTTCCCTTTCACTAAGTGTTTTTTATTCAGGGGCTATAGCCCCCCCAAGATAAGCAGACCTTATGCAAGGTTCGGTTTAAAAAGACGAAGTCACCTTGTACACTTAAAAGAGAAGTATTTTTTTAATTTTTTTTATTTATACTTACCTAGGTGGTTGCAGCATTAGCCCAATCAGAAGGCCACATTTAACAAGTAAAAAACAGGTTCATCGCCCCACCGCCTTTATAGTAGTGCTATATCACTTCTGCCAGATAGTTCTACTTTTGTTGAAGTCTTGAGTTTCCTACCACTTCCATCCAGAACCTCAAAATTACTATTCTGTTATCTATACACCTGTATAGTCACAGTACAAAGCTTCATTCAATCAGTTTCTGACACAATGAAATTCAGGCAGGTATAATCACACTTGCAAATTCTATTTTTTCTTAGTGTGAAGTTTTTTTTCATTTTGTACTTTAGTCCCTTGTAAGGTCTAATTTTTAAATTGTGGGTGACTTTTCATGTCAACCTGGGAGGGCCATACATAAAGTGAAATTACTCCTGGTTTTAGATCATATTCACACATCATGTGAGCTTCCAGTCTGTAGAATTAGCCAGTTTCACAGGCTACTGTATGCAACAATTCTTGGGAAATCATTCTCAGACAGTGAAACTTGGAGCCTTCACCTCTGAAACCCGTGGTATTTCTTATGGAGTCCCTCAAAGTTCACCCTTGTCACCAGTGCTCATCAACATCTACATCCGCCCTCTCCTCAAAATCATCAGAAAATTGGACCTCTGCTTACACTCATACGCTGATGACACTCAACTCTACTTTCGCATTACCGGACAAAAAGACCAATAACACCAACTAGAAAAATGCCTCACATTGATAGACGACTGGATGACCACTAGCTCCCTTAAACTCAACGGATCCAAAACAGAGCTCCTTCTCCTACACGCAAACAAAAATACTGGAACCAAGACCCCGTGGACACCTCCCACCATCTTTGGACAGACTATCCCCCAAAACACCAAAGCCAAAAGTCTTGGAGTCATCTTTGACTCAGAAATGTCAATGGATGCACAGCGGATCTCACCATCTTCTCCGCCTGCTACGTAGACTCATCCCCTTCATTCCAGAAGAAGACAAAGCAGCAGTAGTTGGTACAATCATCAATTCCCGACTCGACTACGCAAACTCCCTCTACATAGGACTACCTAAATATCAGATTGCACACCTACAACTCATCCAAATTACGGCAGCAAGACTGGTAACTGGAAAAAAAACCCTGGGAATCCACCTCTCCATCCCTGAGGAGCCTACATTGGCTAACCATAAAGAATCAAATCACATTCAAGACCCTCTGCCTCACCCACACATGCATACAAGGAAACGCTCCTCAATACTTATGCGAGAAAATAAAACACTACACACCTAATCGCAATCTTCGATCAGCGTGCCAAAACCTACTCTTCATTCCCAAGTCCCGCTACAAATCGAAGGGAGACCGAAGATTCGCAGTCCAAGGACCACGGCTATGGAACGTTTTACCAACTAACATCCGCTTGGAAGAAAACCATCAGGCCTTCAGAAAAAAACTTAAGACCTACCTCTTCTAAGGAGCTGGATGGCACAGGACGGATAAGCGCCTTGAGGCGATTCAGTTTGCATTTGCAGCACTATACAAGTCTTTTATTCATTCATTCATTCACTGTACATCCTGCAGCATTTAGTGGGGCCACTGAGAGGAGGACAGAGGGGTTTGAAACTTAACTCCATTCTCTGTCTTTCACCTATTGGCCTCACTGCTCAACTCGGAAGGCCTGATACATCATCTCGCAGGAGTCTATTAATAATTAATTCCTCACCCAGTGCAGAACCTCTGTTGCTATTCTATAATGAGTTTAAACCAGTAACAAACCCAAAAGCAAACATATTGCAGCTTACTAATTCTTAGCTGTGGTGGCTGTATTAGTTTCCTTTTTTTAGGCTTTCTTGCTTCTATTTTCATTTGGTGATCCAGCCAGTAAGTCTGCTGTTTTTCAACAGAAACGTTCTACAGTTACAGGAATGAGACAGACCATTTAACACTAGCAGGAGTGATTAAAATGATCAGCTTTTATTTCTTTATGTCAACCCTTTATTCCAAAAGGAAAAAAAGCTGTTTGCTCTAATGGATTATAAAGTAGTAGCTGGAGTTCAGCTATCATTCATCCAGAGTGGGGCCCTCTAATACAAGAGGTGTGTTACTGTCCAGATCACCGGGGAAAAACAAGTACAAAAAAGCCCCCCCCCCCCAAAAAAAAAAAACTGAATACAGCTAATACATCTAATGATTGATAAGCTGCAATATTACATTTTTGGTTTTGGGTCCAATGCCCCTTTAATAGGGACAAACTTTGTATGCACCCTTACACCCCTTAAACTCTCCTTTGTCAGAAGTAGGTTTTCCTTATGAACATATTCAATAACCGTATGTTAACATCTGGATCCCTGAGAGTTGTTCTCTGCTATTACTTCAATGTCAGTCCTCTCCTTTTGGTTAACGGTCAAAAAAGCAATGAAGCAGAGAAGTAAATTATTGCTATGGAAACACTTTATAACAGAATTGCACAATGACTTCACTTTAGATTGCTTTACATGGTACAATATATACAGGTAGCATCCCAATGGGACACAGCATCTATATTTAAAATAGCGATTAACTGGGACATTAATTCTGTGGCAAGAAAAATAAATCTTACTTACTGCTTATGACTTTGTTTCAAAAAATCAGGAACCTTTCATAGCTTTCCATTGTAATTTATAGAAAAGCTGTAGGCATTTTATACTGCCCTGGGATGTCTACCAACATATTATTCTTGTTTACAGCTTCCATTCAATAATTGCTTTTCATCTTTCTCAGCTTAAAAAAAAAAAAACTCAGTAATTTTGCAAATAAACCAAACGATACATCTTTTCTGGTGTATCTTTACCCCCTGGATCCATCAAAGCATTTAGAGAAGCCTTTCTCAACCAATTTGCTATGAGGGAAACCTTGAAATATTTTTTTGGCTCCAGGGAACCCCTTTTAAAAATTATGAAATTAACGTCTTGTGGTACATTAGTGTGATGGTCAGTGGGAAGAATGCTCCTTACATTTGTGGTCAGTGGGAAGAATCCCTCCTTACAGATAGCTAAAGAGATACATGTCAGTGGTTACTCATCTGAGAGGCAGAAGTGGCTTATTGCTTAAGGAACCCCTAGCAATCTCTGGAGGAACCCTAGGGCTCCATAGAACCCTGGTTGAGAAACCCTGATTTAGAGGAATGTCCACACTTGCCTACAAACTGCAGCTTAATATTTGTAAGTACACATAATGTGCAAAGCACTTGGGCCACTGTGGAGGCAAATCTCCTTATATTACCCATAATACAGGTTGCTGCAGTAGGCAGCTTACTTTGCACATGACAGCCTATGTGTTGAGGTACAATGCAGGCATTAGACATAAGTTTAGTTAAATACCATGTTGTACAATGGTCTTTGGGCATGGGGGGCATGAAAGAAAAAGGTGTAGTCTTTATAAAAAAATATGAAGGATTATTGGCTCACACCGCAACTTCTCCTTCTAAGTTGTGGGCATCATAATTACAACAGTTTTGATCATCCACAGCAACTGCCAAATATTAGAAATATGGGCAACCCTGGATAGTGCATGCAGTTTATTTGATTAGAAAGCCAAGAAGAACCCTAATACAAAAACCTCATACACTTTCCACTGTGGCCCTTTCTAATGGTATCAGAGTGGATAATTATGAAGGGAAGGATCCCTTTACCTGTTGGTTATGAGCTTGTAAGCAGGCGCAGTCTACTTTCTCCAATGCAGGTGGCGCTATCCACAGCAGCACTGTAGTTGGAGAGGTAGGCAAGAGGAACATGGTTTCTCTATGGTTTCCTGGGTCACTAGGGAAGCGATCTGATTGAATCCTGCAACTGCATGTGACTCTGGCAACTACCTTGGGTCGGCAGAGCCTTTTTAAAGCCCAAGGTGCAAACCATTCAAAAGCCTGAAGAATAGAAAAGCCAGATTAGACTTTGCCAAAAAACATCTAAAGAAACCAGACCAGTCCTGGAAAAGCATTCTTTGGATGGATGAAACTAAGATTAATCTGTACCAGAATGACGGGAAGAAAAAAGTGTGAAGAAAACTTAGAACACCTCATGATCCAAAGCACACAACATCATCTGTAAAACATGGTGAAGTGTGATGGCATGGGCATTCATGGCTTCCAGTGGCACTGGGTCATTGGTGTTTATTGATGATGTGACAGAAGACAGAAGCGGCTAGATGAATTCTGCAATGTTTAGAGATATACTGTCAGACCAGATTCAGCCAAATGCAGAAAAGTTGATTGGATGGCGCTTCACAGTACAGATGGACAATGATCCAAAACAACACACTGCAAAAGCAACCAAGGAGCTTTTGATGGAAAAGAAGTGAAATATTCTGCAATGGCCGAGTCAATCATCTGATCTCAACCCAACTGAGCATGCATTTCACTTGCTGAAGGCAAAACTAACGGCAGAAAGACCCACAAACAAAGAACAACTGAAGACAGCTGCAATTAGAGCCTGGCAAAGCATCAGAAAGGAGGAAACCCAGTTTTTGCTAATGTCCATGGATTCCAGACTTCAGGCAGTCATTGCCGGTAAAGGATATTTATTTATTTATTTATTTATTTATTTATTATATTCAATTTCGTTGACTATGATGTGAAGAAATGGAAGATGAGTCATTGACAGGGGTGGGCTGGGCCGGGGGGCAGGGATGCAATTGCCCCCTGGGCCGCTCTTATATGCTGTGCAAAGGCTGCTGTGTCGTCAGCTCAAAACCGCACATGCGCAGTTCTTGAGCTGGCCGAGTCTAGTACTGTGAGCCAGCGATGTCTCAGAGCTGACAGTCTCTTACAGAGCACAGCACAGCCCCGCCCAGCCCCTCCCTCCTCCACGCGAATGGCTGGCAGAGGCTGGACCTGCTCTCCCTTTCCCCGCCACACTCCAGGCAGCCCGTGTGCTGTCTGTGAAGAGGATTTGTGGGCGGGAAAGTTAAATCTGAGCAGTCGGCTGGAATCCAGTGAGTCTCCTCAGGCTGGGACCATCTAAGTAAGTGAGCTCCTCCTCCCTCCCTCTTTCTGCAGCCAAAAAGTTTTTTTTCTAGCAGCCTGTGACAGTAACTCGCCCTCCTAGGTGTTATGATGTGGGCTCTCACTGGCATGCTGCAGTTTGGCTGCAGTGCTGGCAGTCTTCCTGCATGTTACCCCTGGTCCCATAGAGGTTGCACATTTACTGCATGTTCTGAAAGTGCACAAAACGTCCTGCATGCTGGATATTTGGTGCACTTTCAGAAAATGCAGCAAAATGCAAAGTGCAACCTAAAAAGTCTGAGGGACTGCGGCTAAAGAAACCCACCAGTACACCCGCACTGCAGCCAAACACAGCACACCAGTGTGAGCCCAAATGATTGTATTCACTTGCAGCAGGCACTGCCACTCCTCTGAAAAGTGATCCATGCTCAGGTCACTTTTCAGAGACATTTGACAGGCAGTGATGAGTTGATATTACATTTCATCCCTGCCTGTTTTAACCCCCTAAATGCCAATCCCTGCATGTAATGGCACAGTTCACTTTGAACTCCACCTTATTTGCATTACTCTCTGTAGGTATTAGATGGGCTCTCACCTTATTGTTTGCACATCTAATACCTAAGGGTACTTTCACACTTGAGTGGTGTGGGCGGTAGTGGTAAAGCGTTGCTCGTTTTAGTGGCGCTTTTACAGTTGTTTTAGTTTTAACCCCCGCTAGCGGCCGGAGAAAGGGTTAAAACCGCCCATGTTGCATTCATTTCAATGGGCAGGGCACCTCTCCCAAACTGCCCCAATAATGCCTCTTGCAGGACTTTTCAGAATGTCCCGCAAGCGCACCGCCCTAGTGTGAGAGCACTCGGGGCTTTAACACTGGGGTGGCATGAGAGGCAGTTTACAGGCGCTATTTTTAGCACTAAAACGCCTGTAAAACGCCTTCTTTTGAAAGTACCCCAAAGAGAGTTCTGGAAATAAGGTGGAGTTCAAAGTGAATTTCTACACCTAAGTGGAGCACCCCTTTTAGAAGATTTGAGGATATCATTAAACCCAGACACTGGTGGATCTAGGCCACCATAGACAGATTGAAATTCTGACGGTTCAGCAGAAATTTCAATCTATCTATGTGCAGACTGGTTGTACAGAATTCGATCTATCATCTGACTTCAGTACAACCAGCATGTCTTTATTTCTTTTTTTGGCGATCACTGCTGGCTGCTATAGCTGCCAGCAGTGATCACTGTATTCTGATGGCTTGAAAACTTTCACCTCAGAACACACACCGACACATGGCTCTTACGGAAGCTTGGTAAATCAAGTGCCAGGCTTCCCTAGCATTACACCTGTGGGGCTGTGACCAAGTCTGGGCACAGGCTCCTGGAAATACAGAAGGGTGGCCAGTAAAAGGAGAGCTGGGATATGACATTACTTCATATCCCTGCCACTCCTAAACCTACTCCACTGCAGCACCAGGCCCACCAAGCCCTTAATCTGGCCAGTGCTCCGGCGTGCGCCTGCATGTGCTTCTCTCACTGCATGGGCTCTCTCTCTGTGCAGGCAGTGTGAAGCCGTCTCTCTCTCTGTGCAGGCAGTGTGAATCGGTCTCTCTCTCCGGGCAGGCAGTGTGAATCGGTCTCTCTCTCTGGGCAGGCAGTGTGAAGCGGTCTCTCTCTCTGGGCAGGCACTGTGAAGCGGTCTCTCTCTCTGGGCAGGCAGTGTGAAGCGGTCTCTCTCTCTGGGCAGGCAGTGTGAAGCGGTCTCTCTCTCCGGGCAGGCAGTGTGAAGCGGTCTCTCTCTCTGGGCAGGCAGTAGGAAGTGGTCTCTCTCTCTGTGCAGGCAGTGTGAAGCGGTCTCTCTCTCTGGGCAGGCAGTGGGAAGCGGTCTCTCTCTCTGTGCAGGCAGTGTGACGCGGTCTCTCTCTCTGGGCAGGCAGTGTGAAGCGGTCTCTCTCTCTGGGCAGGCAGTGTGAAGCGGTCTCTCTCTCTGTGCAGGCAGTGGGAAGCGGTCTCTCTCTCTGGGCAGGCAGTGTGAAGTGGTCTCTCTCTCTGTGCAGGCAGTGTGACGCGGTCTCTCTCTCTGGGCAGGCAGTGTGAAGCAGTCTCTCTCTCTGGGCAGACAGTGCGAAGCGGTCTCTCTCTCGGGCAGGCAGTGCGATGCGGTCTCTCTCTCGGGCAGGCAGTGCGAAGCGGTCTCTCTCTCCGGGCAGGCAGTGTGAAGCGGTCTCTCTCTCTGTGCAGGCAGTGTGAAGCGGTCTCTCTCTCTGGGGCAATGTGGAGCAGTCTCCCAACATCTCTCTGTACAGGGAATGGGGTGTAGATGGATGGTAAGCTGATTCGGTGGTTCAATGGGCCACTTGACTGGACTTTCCCCCCAGGCCTAAGGCTGCCAGCCCTCCCCTGGTCATTGGGGAGGGAAATTCACTCACTGATCTGATCCTGGAGAATCATTCTCAAAAAAAGTGCCCTTTCATACGGAAAACAGGAGAAGCAGATACAGATCTAAAAAAAAATGCTAATATGCTTGCAATGCATGTGGCAGAACCATGTTTTTTAAGCAACACTATACCTTTTATTACTTAGTGAAGAGTGAAATTAAACAGTTTAGGAAACAGCTGCAAATAATCCCTTAATCTGCTCAATTATCAGGCTAGCCACTTTATATTTTTAAACCTAATGCTCCTGAAGCTTTTATCTCCAGGCTGCGAACATTTTTCTTTTCTGTACTCACCAAAATCACATCTTTTAAACAATTGTTTAGTTAAAATGCTGTAATCCGTTGACGTAAAATGAAATAATGTCCTGAAAACCACAAGAGGCCAGTAAGGACTGAGTGGGCTATTGATCATACTGTTCAGAAAATAAAAGCTTGTTGTCAAGTTGCTTTTCAATCTGTTTATATGTTTTTGAATTCTCTTAATGTCCTTATGACTGAGGACATTAAATGGTGTACACAATTCTGCAATGTACAGTAAAGTTTAAAGGGGTTGTAAACCCTGTTGTTTTTTCACCTTAATGCATCCTATGCATTAAGGTGAAAAAACACCTGGCAGTCACCGGCCCCCCAGCCCCCCCCCCTGTTTTACTTACCTGAGTCCCTTCATCTCTTCGGCGGGGATGCGCTGTCCCTCTCTCCACGGGGTCCCAGCTCTTGATTGGATAGATTGATAGCAGCGTAGCCATTGGCTCCCGCTGCTGTCAATCAAATCCAACGACGTGGGCACCGGGGGGGTCGGGGTGAGTCCGGCATTCATGTCTGTGGATGCAAATGCTGGACTCGGGAGCACACCCCCAAGGTAACCCCCTCGGGAGAGCGACTCTCCCAGGGGGTTATCTGATGCGTGGAGGAGCCGCCGGGGGACCCCAGAAGAGAATGTTCGGGACCACTCTGTGCACAGTGGAGGTAAGAATGACATGTTTGTTGTTTAAAAAAAAACAAAAAACGATCCTTTACAATCACTTTAATATAGAACTTCTTCCCTCAGTTCCTATAGCTATTGCACATCTTAACTGTGATGTTACGTCTGCTTTGAAGCTGAACTGCAGGTATACTACATGATATGTGTATATATGAACTGGGTTACCTACCAAGGGAATTGCAATTGTATTCAGCCAGTCTTAGAATTCAGGAATTTCTTCCATACAAAACAGCCAGGCCTTGGACCTCCCTGAAGAACAACTAAGCAATATAGCCTGGTCCAGGACCTGCCCCAGCTTGTATATAAGCACTGGCAGTAAAGGAATTAATTCAGATACTAACACATAAACACTAAACAGTTGCATTCAATACATTTAATTCAAAACTAAATTCAAAACTAAATTGAAAGGTGTTTTTAATGTCTGCCCAGTGTTCAGCTTTAATGACACAGGCAGGGTTTAGCTAATCAGGGGTTGTAAGGGCCTGCAAACCTTACATGCTACAGGGCGGCCGTCCTGTCCAGAATCACACATATATATATATATAATATATATATATATATATATATATATATATATATATATATATATATATATATATATATATATATATATATATATATGATTCTGCACTTCTACCTAGTGGGCGCTTGTGCCACCGACAGCCCACTTCTGCTGTGATTACGCACAGCAGAAGCCGATCTGCAGGTGCTGGGCACTGGATGTCCTCCGGCAACCCGCTGATCTTTAGGCAGAGACACAGAACGGAGATCAGCCTATGGTAAACAAGGCAGATCTCCGTTCTGACAGAGGAAAAGGAATGGATTTTGTACCTCTGCAAAGCAGGGGATAAAATCCATCACTTTCCTGAGTAAAAGCACCACACATAGTACAGTAAAACACTGGCTAAGCACACAATTAACCCTTTTATCATCCTAGATGTTTAACCCCCCCCCAGTCAGTGTCATTTTAGTACTGATCACTGGTGTCACTGGTTCCCACAAAGTGTCAAAAGTGTCAGTTAGTGTCTGCTAAAATATTGCAGTCCCACTATAAATTACTGATTGCCGTCATTACTAGTATAAAATAAATAAATAAATAAAAATTCCAGTATATTTACCATAGTTTGTAGACGCTATAACTTTTGTGCAAACCAATCAATATATGCTTATTGGGATTTTTTTTACCAAAAATATTTAGCAGATACATATTGGACAAAATTTATGAAGAAATTTGATCTTTTCAATTTTTTTTTATTGGATATGTTTTATAGCAGAAAGTAAAAAAAAAAAATTTATTTCAAAATTGTCGTTTTTTTGTTTTGTTTATAGTGCAAAAAATAAAAAACGCAGTAGTGATCAAATGCCACCAAAAGAAAGCTCTATTATGTTAAAAAAGATATCATTTTTTTTGGGGGGGGTACAGAGTTGCAAGACCGCACAATTGTGAGTTAAAATAACGCAAAAAATGGCCTGGTCATTAAGGATGGTAAATTTTCCGGAGGTCAAGTGGTTAAAGTGGTGGTAAACTCTTGCATATACCCAGTGAAGTGACTAGCCTCAGGTGATAAACAGAGATGGAACAAATCCTCCTACTTAAAGGGGTTGTAAGGGTAAAAAAATTTTCACCTTAATGCATTCTATGCATTAAGGTGAAAAAACTACTAACAATACTGCCGTCCCCAGCCCCCCCGTTTTACTTACCTGACCCCTCAAAATTCGGCTGCTCGTTCACGTCCTCGATTCCGCTGCTCAGCCTGGCCGCTGATTGGCTACAGTGGATGGATTGGAAGCAGCGCAGCCATTGGCTCGCGCTGCTGTCAATCACATCCAATGACGCGGCGCGCTGGGGGGCGGGGCCAAGTGATACAGCGAGCGGCTATAGCCCCCGGCTGTATCACGGGAGCGCGCCCGCAATAACTAACCACCATGCGAGACAGCCGCCGAGGGACCCCAGAAGAGCAGGTTCGGGGCCACTCTGTGCAGAACGAGCTGCACAGTGAAGGTAAGTATAACATGTTTGTTATTTTTAAAAAATAAAAAAAATACCTTTACAACCCCTTTAAGTTGTACTTGTTTATCTGTGGCCCTCTCTCTTCTACAACCTGCTAAAACACACCGATCAAAGGCTTTTTCTCAGCACCAAGAGGCAGGAGGCAGGCATCTGACACATCCACACACTGCACAGAATAGTGAGGAGAACTCAGTGAAATCTGAGACTTGAATGAAGGGAAAGGACACACCCTCCTCTGCACACTCCCATAGGGAAACATAAGACAGTTGAGGCTGTCAATCATTTGCTGTGTGCTGGAGCGCGTTGGGGTTAGGTGTGGTCATATCCCATGATTGTCTGAAGTCAACATAACCAGTTATAAGTGACTCATTCAGATAGCAATGGAAGGAGACAGAGTGGAATGACACTCAGTGCTTTGGATTGAGGCACGTACACACTATAGATAGATATGTTTTGTTCATTTTTTTTTAATTTCAGAAGATTATAACCACTTTAATATGCAATTGAATTTGAAGTGCTCCTTGATACATTAGTTAGTTAGTTTGACGCGCCATTCTAACACATGAATATGCTTTGATCTAAACCATTCCATTGTAGCTCTGGCTGTATGTTTAGGGTCATTGTCCTGCTGAAAGGTGAACCTCCGCCCCAGTCTCAAGTTTTTTGTTTTTTTTTCTGTCTGTCTTATATCATCTAAATACATTTAAAAGACAACTTCACTTTTATGACTAGGACTGCGGTGCATGTGCACACTAGACAGAAGACCCAATCAGGATGTTTTAGATGCAAAAGATGTGCAAGGCCAGGTAGGGCTGTACAGTGAAGAACTCGGGAGAGAGAATGAAAGTAAATATTTCAAGTGATTGTAAACGGTCACCTTGTAAAACAAGCCATTCGGTTTAAAATAGAAATGAAAGGCAAAACGTTTTTGTACAGATATAAAAAAACATTATAAATACCCTTTCCCCCCCACTTTTTTTATAAGTGATCACATTCTTTCTGTTTTCAGCTGCATAAGAGTTATGGGGAGGAGAAGCAACAGCACACTGATCTTCCCAGTGAATATCTGCGCAGGGGGAGTGCCAGGACATGTCTGATCATTGGAGGAGAGCAGGCTGAGTTTCCAACACTGCTAGAGAACTGACCATGGTGTGCTCTTCTCCTTAGTGTGGTCAGTTTTTTTTAAAAAAATAGAATTTATTGAAGGATACATCACACAAGGAATAATATCAATAGTGTTAGAATTTTTTTTGTACAAAACGGCAGTTATAGTGTGATCATTTTTTAATAGGAAAGCAGAAGGACTGGCAGGAACACCAGGGATTTCACACAAAGGACTTTCTCATACAAGTACATGGTACAGCAGGCACATATCAGGAATAGGAGCTCTTGGAGTAACAAACACTTTAACGATGCCCGTTCCACTCCGGGGTTGGGAATATTTAAATTGCAACTTCACTAAGAGCAATGTTGTCCTTTGGCCCCTTTCACACAAGGCGGACTCCGTTTCTACGGAGCCCGCCTCGGTCTGCCGGCTCAGTGGGAGATCAGTCCGTTGATCTCCGCTGAGCCGGCGGATGACAGGTCCCTCTCTGCTCACTGAGCGGGGAGGGGCTTGTCAAGCGCCGCTGACGCCTATGGAGGGATCGGACGAAAACGGACAGCATGTTTTCGTCAGATCTCACCCGATCCAATCCACCAGCGACGGACCTGGACGTAGAGCCATCCGTCTGCTTTTAGCGGATCGGACGGGGTCAGATGTCAGTGGACATGTCTCCGCTGACATCCGACGCTCCATAGGCTAACATGGATCGCCAGTTCAGGTCCGCCGTCAAAACTGACAGGCAAACCTGAACGGTCCGATTGTGTGAAAGGGGGCTAAAGCCGCATTTCCTGTTGGATGGAGCACACGATCTGCATTTTGTACAAAGCTGGCACATCACTTTATTTTGGGTACCAATGTCGGAGGATATCAGCACTTTCGCTGAGGACAGTGGCCAATTAGCACTACCATCATGGCTTCAGTCACCGTGTCCTGCAGTGACGCTGCATTAGCAGGAGGAACCACAGAGCCCAGTGGGAAACTAGAAAGTTATCAATCCTAGAATTATCAGTTTCTGAAGAGATTTTAGTGGGTAATACCTCTTTATCACAACAGCGTTTGCTGGCATGGGCAGTAGAATGCCCCGTACACACGGTCGGATCTTCCGATGGAAAATGTCCGATCGGAGCATTTTGTCGGAAATTCCGACCATGTGTGGGCTCCATCGGACATTTTCCATTGGATTTTCCGACACACAAAGTTTGAGAGCAGGCTATAAAATTTTCCGACAACAAAATCCGTTGTCGGAAATTCCGATCATGTGTACACAAATCCGACGGACAAAGTGCCACGCATGCTCAGAATAAATAAAGAGATGAAAGCTATTGGCCACTGCCCCGTTTATAGTCCCGACGTATGTGTTTTACGTCACCGCGTTTAGAAGGATTGGATTTTCCGACAACTTTGTGTGACCGTGTGTATGCAAGACAAGTTTGAGCCAACATCCATCGGAAAAAATCCTAGGATTTTGTTGTCGGAATGTCCGAACAAAGTCCGACCGTGTGTACGGGGCAGAAGAGTTAAGTGTTTACTATTAGCTTTGCAAGGAACAGGTTTATTTTAGTCAAAGGGCCACTTTAAATCTACCACACCATAATTTTTCAGGTTATACTTTCTCGTTGCTCCTCCAAGCCCTCTTCCATAGAAGCCATGGTCTCTATGCACTGCACTGATGATAGCCAACAAGCCTGAAACAGCTGTATAAGGAAAGTTATGCATCTATAGTGCATTGCAGTGCAGTGCAGAAAGGTCACCGTATGATTTCCCACATCCACTCAGCCTCTAAATGTAGATAAATTATATCTGTGATCATGACTAGAAACCATTCACAGAATTCCTATGTGCACTCAGTATTTTAAAAATGCAATGGGACAAGATTTTGATTTTCTATGTATCCCAGAAGCCAGACTAATTTGCTACTGCAGTAAATATATAGCAGGCAGTAATGATGTTACATTGAGTTTATGGGTTCATCAATACCGTAGCTCCAGTAATCCCCAATGGGCAAGACGAAAAAAATTGGAAAAATTGAAAAAAAAGGAATTGTGCAATCTACATTATGGATTGAAGACTCTGCTGTGTACACACGCACATGCACACTGATAGAATATTATATTCAGTCCCGAGGAACAAAACCCATTTTTCATCCGGTGTTGAAAGGCAGTCTGTCAAGGGAGCTGCTCCAATGCAAATACTCCTCACCTAAATTTAATACATAAGAATAACACAAATCTCTTACTTGTAAATGGATTCTATCATCTGAGCTGCTGTATTTCCATTCCAGTTTATAGCTGCCACAGCACCTAATAAAGGTCATCATTGAATATCAATTTATATATCTGCCTCACTATGTGGCTTAGTGTAAATGATGCTGAAAATTATAACTTTAATGCATAAATTCCCTTTTCCATTGCATAATAGGTTTTTCAAGACACATTTGTGTCTCTACCAGTTAGCATGGAAGGCAAGCAAGGCTGTAAGATAGGTTGCATTAAATAATATATCGCTTGCTTTTTTATATCAGAGATAGATGACGGGGTGGCAGGAATCTCAAGGGTGGTGCACAGCCATCCACTTGTTTTGCTGTTGACTGTCATTAAATAATTTCCATATATAATATATATATCCAGTCTACCGCCCTGCCTGCAAGTTTGGTCCAGCTGAGCCCTCACTGTAACTTCTACTTTACAATGTATGCATTTTTGTTGGTGAAGTGTGTACTGTGAACTTATAGTTTACCCACTCTAGGCTCATATATGTAGATCCAAACTGCTGGCAGAATAGTATGACCGTTCACCCTACTTCACCCGAAAGCTTTGGTGTCTCTTGTGTAGCTATGACATGTGATCCTTAGCATAATAAATAGGTTACTACATTCTTCTGACTGTCCACATTGATTTCATGCCAATAGCTGCCATTGTTCACACCAAGACTTATAGAAATGACTGCTGTACTCAAGTCTTCACCATTTAACGAAAATATACTTACTGCAATAATGGCTGCCAGGCACTCTAATGAACTGAGTAGTCTAAATCTGGTACCAAGGCCCCCTTCCTAAATGACCCTGTTTAATCATCTCTTTGCATTATTAAATTCAAGGACTTGTGGCCTACTGAAAATGCACTTTTTCCCTGCTGCAAGGTTCAGGTGCAGAGCCTATTTATCCTATTTCTCCTAATTCCATACTTCCAATCTTCCATGCAGTCACTGTCTTGTTCCTATTCTCCAATGTCGCATGTAGACTCCTTTTAATACTGCATAAATGCTGCATCACAATGTCACCCAGTGTTCTGGCCCACTTCATGCATAGAGATGGGCTGAACACCCCCCTGTTCGGTTCACAACTGATTTTCCTAACAGAGAAGAAGTTCTGACCTGAACGGCGAACCCTATTATAGTCTAAAGGGACACAAACTTGAAAAATCAAACGTCCCCATTTTGAAGGCTTATATGCAAGTAATTGGCCTTAAAAAGATTTGGGGGTGCAGGTGCTGCCCTGGGGGACATGTACAGTGCCTGTCAGTTTAAGTGGATGGCCATGTCTTGGTAGGTTTGCAGTTGTGCCATACTCTTTCCATTTTCGGATTATGTCGTGCTCCGTGAGATGTTCAAAGCTTAGGATTTTTTTTATATCGCTTCTCGGCCTTTTGGATAAGATCAAGTGTAGGATTTTTTTAATAACCTAATCATGCTTTAAACTTCTCCACAACTTTATCCCTGACCTGTCTGGTGTGTTGCTTGGCCTTCATGATGCTGTTTGTTCACTAAGTTTCCCTAAAAAACCTCTGAGGGCTTTGCAGAACAGCTGTATTTTTACTGAGATTAAATTACACACAGGTGGACTCTATTTACTAATTAGGTGGTTTCTGAAGGCAATCGATTCCACTTGAATTTAGTTAGGGGTATCAGAGTAAAGGGGACTGAATACAAATGCATGCCACACTTTTCAGATATTTATTTGTAAAAAAAAAATGGAAACCATTTATTATTTTCCTTCCGCTTCACATTTATGTGCCACTTTGTGTTGGTCTATCACATAAAATCCCAATAAAATACATTTACGTTTTTGATTGTAACATGACAAAATGTGGAAAATTTCAAGGGGTATGAATACTTTTTAAGGCACTGTATCAATGCAAAAAAGATGTTTTAAAAAAGATTGTTTTTACAGGAGCAGTGATTTTAATTATAAAAACCAAAGGGACAATCAGCACAAACACAATAAAATAAACATAAAAATTGCAAGCTGAACACTATAGGCAATCACAAAATACCTAGCAGAAATACAATACAATCAAGGTAGGTGCAGTGCAAAAAACTAAAATAAAAAAACAGACGAAAAAGAAGAAAAGTCCAATCAGGATTGAAGTTCCAAGCACCCAACTTTGTGCACACCAGAAGGACTTTTTCCCCCTATTCTCACATGAGGGATCCTGCCATTCCTTTTGTCGGGTGCTTGGAACTTCAATCCTGATTGGACTTTTCTTTTTTTCCATTGTTTTTTTATTTTAGTTTTTTGCACTGCACTTACTTTGATTTTAGTGATTTTAATTATGCTTAAAGTTCAGCAATAAAAAAATAAAAATTCCTTTAAATATATTGCCCAGGGGGTCCCCTTAGTCTGCATGTAAAGTGCCGCATCTGTAGCATGTATAGAACATTCTTCAACAAAAATGACATTTCTAAAGAAAGAAAATGCATGAAATGAAATTTAAATTGCCAGCAATACAATGCCATTTTTGGCAATAGAAAAATGTTTTAAAAAAAATGTTGTGGGGTCCCCCCCAGTCCATACCAGGCCCTTATCCAAGCATGCAGCCTGGCAGGCCAGGAAAGGAGAGGAGCGATGGAACTACATCGTGGGACACTGTTTTTTTTTTTTTAATAAGGTTTTTATTACTTTTTGACACTTTTTGATGAATGGGAGGGGGCACTATGTACCCCATACTCATTCACATGGGGGGGCGGGATCTGGGAGCCCCCTTGTTAAATATATGCGACCCTACTGCATTGGGCTTATTTCCGTGGGGTCCCATAATTGCGCATCTCCCTTTGAGCTGAAAGCGTGCTGCACAGCACGCTCCCAGCACATTGACCTGGGGCTCACCGAGAGCCCCGGGCCCCCTACTAACGACTGGATTATTAATTGGCTATCACAGTGATCAGTTACTGTGAAGCCCCCTCCTGTGTTTATCTCTCTGTGAATGGAGAGTCTCAGAAAGTGTCAAAGTATTTTATGTACAAAATGCGCACTATTGCTTCTGGGCTGTACTACGGGTACAAACAACAAATAACATACATGTATGTGGTATCACTGTGATCGTCAGGAGCAGAAGAATTTATTTTTAGTTGTTCTTTAGTGGTAGGTTATGGTAGTAACAAGAAATATATAGCTAAATTACTATTTTCCTTTTATAATAAAAAAACAAATCAGGAGATAGCCATTACCATTTACCACCAAATAAAAGCCCAATTTATCCTGAAAAAAAATCAAGGTATAATCCACCTTGTTGTGTAGTAAGTAATAGTTGTGATGATATGTACGGTTTTGCTAACACATGTCAAAGTTGCAAAATTGTGCTTAAGGATTAAGATTTGTTTTACCCTTAAGCATGAAGGGATTGAAAATGATCTTACCCATGAGTCTGTGAAGGGAAATGAAAAGCATGCCATGTCATGGGGTCCTGGACAGACGAGCTGTACACCACTCATTTAGATGACAAGCCTGACTACCAGTGAAACAATTCCCTCCAAAAAAAAGAAAAATTTGAGCGCCATTTGAGCGGAGTGCATTGCTGTATGATGATTGGCCAAAGCATACTTTGGCCAATCACAGCACGTTCTGCTGAGAGAGCCATAATTGGCCAAAGGCAGGGTGGCTTTGCGAACCATGGCTGAGGGGGACTAAGTCCACGTCTCACACTATATAATAAGGCTGCTTACATAGTGGCCCTGTATAGTGTGTGGACGGAGACAGTTGATTGATATAAATATATATATATATATATATATATATATATATATATATATATATATATATATACAGTCAGTGTAGTATATATATATATATATATTTAACAAGGTGGCCCCATTCACCAAAAAAGTGTCAAAAAAGTAAAAATGACAGGAGACAGTTTTTGACAATTCCTTTATTTAAAAAAGAAAAGTGTCCCGCAATGTCCATCCATCTTCAATCACAGCGCCAACAGACCCGAAAAATTTGAAAAGAAAAACCAGAAAAACTCTGTCTCCATGGGACTGCTGTCTTTTCACTTTGACAGTTGACAGCTGACGTAACCGAGTGATCCCGCCCCCTTCTGACGTCATGTCATTACATTGTTACATGTTCCCTGGGGCAATACCTGGGTCCCCATAAACTTTTTATGGCAATAACTTGCATATAAGCCTTTAAAATGAACACTTTTGATTTTTCACATTCGTGTCCCATAGACTTTAATGGGGTTCGCACAAATTTTTTGTCTGTTCGCAAGTTCTGGTGTGAACCAATTCGGGAGGTGTTCGGCTCATCCCTGATTGGGAGTGAGAAAGGGTTAGAACCCTTGATAGGCTTTGGGGAGCATTGACCAACTTGTACCAGAAACACAACAGCAAATCAATTGGAATCTCCCCAAAGTTAGTGGAAGTACCACCTTTGGAGTTTGTTACCGCAACGCGGCTCTACCCTGGGCGATTTTCCTTTTAATCAACTGTAAAGTTGGAAAGCTTTGTATCCCAGGGACAACAGTCACCAGGACACACAAGTGGGAGAGCATCTTCACAATCAAGTCATAGAAAGCAATATAAACCTGAAGAGGTTCTGATTGTTTCCGATTCTCTCTTTAATCTCTTTGTGCCGAGCGCACGCAAATATGCGGCCTCTCGGCGGCCGGGCCTTGGCGCCAAGTGGCCACATATTTGCATGAGATAGTGCCAATAGAGCTGTGCTGAAAGCATCTTGAATAAAGCAAGGGAGGGTTATAACCCTGTCAGATTTTTTTGCGCCAACGGTGTCCCATTGTGAAAATGTCCCTACACTTTCTGTCCCATAAGCCAAAAGGAAGCGAGAGCAAATCCCTGCAAATAAATGTAATTTCTTGGGGACCCCCACAGCACCAGAACTAGTGTCCCCATTGGAAAATTTCTCCTCTATTACTTTTCTTGGGACAACCCAAAACTTGGGATTTTCTTTTACGTTCACTTTCAATGACAATGGTAAAAAGGACAAATAGAGAGGGGGAATCTCCCTAATAGGGGCACAGACATCAAAAAAAACAACTATCAGGTGTTCTAATCCCTCTCCACTCTAAAAATACGTTTTGCCTTTAGCAATACTTTAAAGCCCTGTACGCACGATTGGATTTTCCGACGGGAATTGTGTGATGACAGGCTGTTGGCGGAAAATCCGACTGTTTGTACGCTCCATTGGACAACTGTTGTCAGATTTTCCACGGACAAATGTTGGATGGCAGGTTTTAAAATTTTCCACAGACAAATGTCTGTTGTCGGATTTTCCAAGCATTTGTACACAAGTCCATCAGACAAAAGTCCAAAGTACAAACATGCATGCTCGGAAGCAAGGACGAGCCAGAACCGGTTGGTCTTGTAAACTAGCGTTCGTAATGGAGAATTAACATTCGTGACGTGGCAAATTATGAAATCTCGAAATACAGCGCACAATTCTCTTCTTCTTTAATGGGATAATAATGAAGCTGCTTTGCTGGTGATACTGATGGAGTTTTTGCAAACAAATTTTCAAAGGCTTTTTTTTTCTAGTGATATCAAGAATAATATGATTATGCTTTTTTTTTATTTATTTTTTTGGCGCAAGTTACCACAACACCATTATCCGTAGTTTTTAAGACAAATATACAACTATGTTGGTTTCCCTTGTAAATTTTACATTGTATTTTTTTTGGTTGTAACTGCCTACTCCCAAACTGTCATTTGAAGTAAAACTCATAGACAAGTATTATTCTACACAATTTTTTTATTGTGCATTAAAAAAAGAAAACAAACACAATTAGTCTGCCAATATAACTTAACCAAAAAGTGCATTCTATGCATCCAAAAATATAGAAAAAATACCAAATCAAATCTTTATTATTCAATCAAAAAATGATGTCAAAGCAGTAACTCCAAGGCCAATAATAAATAACACGTTATCTCGTCCGATTCTGCAACATGGCTGGTTGACAAACGGCCCTTCAGAAACTAACTGAAAAGCACTAAAAGAAAAGCGTGAAATGAAAAACGCGAATCAAAACTCACCAAACTTCTACTAACATGAAATTAGCAGAAGGAGCCCAAAGGGTGGCGCTAAGGAGCTGAAAAACCACATAGTACGTCACTACATCCGTATTTGTTGGCCGACAATTCCTTGCCGTTTGTATGCAAGACAAGTTTGGGCCAACGCCCTTTGGAAAAAAGTCCATGGTTTTGTTGGCCAACAATCCGATTGTGTGTACGAGGCTTTAGAGTCTAGAGACTTTGCACAGGCACAATAACACATTCATTTGAATGGGCTGCTGTACCTGTGGGAAATATAAGGAAAACGTCACTGAGCCTTTTTTAAAAATGTACCTGCACAGAATCTGATGGTACTGCTGCACCATGCGCTAACCTAAAAACACAGGCCGGGAATGCATGCAATCATTCACTGATTCATGAGCCACACAGATTTGCATCCAAGGGCTTATTTGTACCATATGCAATTGTGTGCATTAAAAAAAAAACAATACAAACACAAATGTAATCAAATTTATATATTTCAATTTGCTTTTTTACACCTCTGTGGTGCTTTAACATGCGTTTAAGGAAAGGTATAGCATTCTGCACTGCATTGCAAACACATGTAATCACATTTGGCACTGCGCACTGAACACCAGTATTGCAGTGGAAATAAAACTAGAAAAACAGTTCCACTTTAGGCAAAATAAATAATTATTATTACCTGATTCATATAATTATGCTTTAACTTAATTTTTGAATGAACACCAGTTATAATCATAACAAATATTCCATAGTGAGGCCTCGTTTACACTTGCTTCACCCTCTGAAAAACGAACTGGGGTGGATCACCCTTCAGAGGGCACATAACAGGCAGTGAGGAGGCGTTATGTCACCTCCTCACTGCCTGTTTTTAACCGCTAAAGCCCCACACCACTGTGCAGCAACTATGTGCATTGCACACAGTTACGGGGCGGTTGTGGTGCATCCTGTTCATTTGAATGGGTTGAGTTTGGCAGGCGGAACTGCCAGATGAACACAACAGCAGGGATAATTTGTGTACACATCTGTCCCTTGCCTTTGCAGCTTAAGGAGTGGGGCTTAATGCCGCGTACACACGGTCGGACTTTTCAGCTACAAAAGTCCGACAGCCTGTCCAACAGACTTCCGGAGGACTTTCGGCAGACTTGCGGCGGACTTGTGGCAGACTTTCTAACGAACGGACTTGCCTACACACGACCACACAAAAGTCCGATGGATTCGTACGTGATGACGTACACCAGACTAAAATAAGGAAGTTCATAGCCAGTAGCCAATAGCTGCCCTAGCGTGGGTTTTTGTCCGTCGGACTAGCATACAGACGAGCGGATTTCGGGGTCCGTCGTAGTTACGACGTAAAGATTTGAAGCATGTTTCAAATCTAAAGTACGTCGGATTTGAGGCTAAAAAAGTACGTTGAAAGTCCGGAGAAGCCCACACACGATCGGATTACCAGCCAGCTTTAGTCCGTCAGCGTCCGTTGGACTTTTGTAGACGAAAAGTCCGACCGTGTGTACGCGGCTTTACTAAATAAAACAGAACTCCAGCCAAAATTGTAAAAAAATAAATAGAATAAAAAATGAATAGAGTAATCTGTTAATAGACAAAATACCAAAGCTACCTTTGCTGAAATATTCACCTTTTAATGTAGTACTTCTTTTCAGTACTAGACATCCTCAGTCTGAAAGCTAGCAACATTCAACTTACTTCAACTTATTTCAACTTACTTCCTCTGAGCCCAGGTTGTCTTGGTCCTTCTCCAGCTTGTGACTAGACAGTGAAATGAGAAATAGCACAGTGATGAGTTCATCTCTCTGTCACTCTGCTTTCTCCTCCTATCAGCATGGAAACACTAAAAATACCTATAACAAAGTCATTTGCTTGATTTACACTTAAAAAGTCAACACAGCATGAAATTATCAGCCCCTGATATTTACTGCCAGTTGTATAAAAAAATCACAGATTTTTACAAACTGTCAGTAAATTTACTGGCAGTTGGCAACCCTGCTTCCCATATTGGACCAAGTAGTCTGACAAACAAGTGGCACTAGCACAAACTCTTTATATATTGCCACTTTTACTAATCATATACATTTTTTTCCACCTGCACTGCTGTTCAAATAATGAGAGCATCAAGAAAAACACTTTTACTGGAGTAATATACATACTATTATAGACATCATAAACAGATCATCTGGAGGGAGGTTCAGTAAAATTCAGAGCAGCGCACATTGTAATAAACCAATTAAACGCACTTATTGCAATCAGATCCTAATTAGTAGCAGTACATAACAGACTTGCACATGCAACAACATTTCTTCATCCAAGTAAACATGCTAAATCTACACATTTATGATCATTGCCATAGGACACCATTATAAAAAAAAAACCACTGCTTGTTTTATTTACCATATTATGTTAATTTAATTCCTTGTGCACACTTTGGATGTTTTATACGATGCCATATAAGTATGCGCTACTTTTTAAACTACTTCTAAATTACTCAAATTCTATGCAACCCCGATATACACTGAGCAAAATTATAAACGCAACACATTTGTGTTTGCTCCTATTTATCATGAGCTGAACTCAAAGATCTAAGACTTTTTCTATGTACACAAAAGTCCTATTTCTCTCAAATATTGTTCACAAATCTGTCTAAATTTGAGCTAGTGAGCAATTCTCCTTTGCCGAGATAATCCATCCACCTCACAGGTGTGGCATATCAAGATGCTGATTAGACAGCATGATTATTGCACAGGTGTGCCTTAGGCTGGCCACAATAAAAGGCCACTCTAAAATGTGCAGTTTTACTGTATTGGGGGGGGGAGTCAGGGGGGTCTGAAAACCAGTCAGTATCTGGTGTGACCACTATTTGCATTACGTAGTGCAGCACATCTCCTTCGCATAGAGTTGATCAGGCTGTTGACACTCTGTGCACACTCAACTCAAAACTGAAACTTATAACAAATCACCACTAAATACACATCCCTTTAAGGACTGGATGGGGCTATTGAGCAATGCATCACAATTTGTTTTTATTGCTTACACTTATGTGATGTGGGAATACATTTGCTGCTTGCTGCAGCTCTATTAAGTGTGTTTTTTTTCTTTCTGTCTTTTTTTTTTGTAAAACTTTGATAAGTAGGTGGTAGCGCACAAAGATTTTGTTGGCTACTATTATAATTTTAGAAAAATGTCTGAGTGTGCCTCGGTTTCATGGGAGTAGGGGTGATGTAGGATCAGTATGCCAACCCTAGCAGTGGTGTCCGCTCCATACGGGGCACAGGGGGGTCGCCCCTCTAATCCATGCACACGGACCCTAATCTACATGCAGGATACTGGACGCATGGATTTCAATGTGTTTTTTTTCTTTTTTGAAGCACATTATTAGAGCCGGAGGGTTAAAAAAAAGGGTGGGTTCAGGGCGCAGAGAACTGCGCCCTGAGCACCCAGTTGTGTGACAATAGCAAATAAATATTCACTAATGTCTTTCTGCTTCTCCTCCTGACCAATCAGTCTTAGGACTTCTGGCCAATCGGGTCTCAGGATCCACTTCCTGTTCGGCCGGGAGGAGAAGCAATGGCCCAGCACTTCCCACGACAAGCTGGAGCGAGGCACAGCCTAAGGTAAGGCTATATACTGCGGCAGGTCGGCTTGTTCCAGTGAATCGCCGTCATTGTACGTCGGCTTGGGAACTCTAGATTGGGGGCACGTGCACCCCCACTGGCCAGTGGGAGAGCCAATCAGCGGGAAAAGGAGGACTCGATGTCTGCTGGCCACCCGCAATCGTTCCCTGCAGTGACAGAACGGGGATATGTGTAAACAAGGTAAATCCCTGTTCTGACAGGGGAGATCACAGAGATCCTGTCTTTCTGCTATGCAGGAAGATGGATCTGTGTGTTTTCCCAGGCAGTCCACCCACCATACAGTTAGAACACACCTGCACGGAACACATATAACCCCTTGATCGCCCCTGATGTTAACCCCTGCCCTGCCGGTGTCATTAGTACAATAACAGTGCATATTTTTAGCACTTATTACTTTAATAATGTCACTGGTTCCCAAAAAAGTGTAAAAAATGTCAGTTAGGTTTCCGATTTGTCCGCCGCAATGTCGAAGTCCCACTAAAAATCACAGATCACAGCCATTACTAGTAAAAAAATAATAATAATAAAAATGCCATAAATCTATTTCCTATTTTGTAGACGCTATAACTTTTGCGCAAACCAATCAATATACGCTTATTGCAATTTTTTTTTAAACCAAAAATATTTTGAAGAATATATATCGGCCTAAACTGAGGAAGAAATTTGTTTTTTTATATAGATTTTTTGGGGATATTTAATAGCAAGAAGTAAAAAATATTGCTTTTTTTTTTTTTACAAAATTGCGACTCTTTTTTTGTTTAAGTGGTTAAAAAAATAAAAAAATAAATGCACGTTTCGCTTCTAAGTATCCGGCAGGTCTGTGCACCCCCGATCAGCAGATCATGGGTGCAATGTCAGGCTCCTGCAGACTCTCAGGATAGCTGTGTGTGTGTGTACCCCCTGTCCTCTCCATGGCCATCGGTTAAAGATAAGTACACATTTATAGAGGGGTAGAATGGGTTGGGTTAGGTCAGAGGAAAGTGACAAAAAGGATAAGTGCCCTAATCTTTTAGGCTGCATGCACATCCTTTAGGCTTCTTGCATCCTAGGCTCCATGCACAAAAGTGTTCTCTGATTGGATGAGGTAGAGAGGTGGGGCTTAGACATCATGCTCTCCACCTCATTCTATTAGATAATGTTTTTTATTCATTGAGAAAATGTAAACCATTCTCTGAATGGTGTCCATGCTGAGCAGTCAACCTCTGGTGTTCACTAAGCATCAGGACAGGTGCTCTGCTTAAGACTTGAAAGCTAGTAGAGATCACTGTAGTAGCAGTGCCTATCGCAGTGATTTCCAGCATCTAGAGGGATCCCACAGGTATTGTATGTGTATAGTGACATTAGTCCAAGCTGGACCAATATAACTATGTGAAAAGTGCTATACCTGGAGATCTTCTTTAATACAGTAAAACCTCAGATTGCGAGTAACGCAGTTTACGAGCATTCCGCAATACAGGCTGTTTTTTTTAAAATCCTGATTCGGTTTGCGAGCGTTGTCTTGCAAGACGAGCAAGATTCAAACCTCTGGGGCGTGCAGTACCGCATGTGGCCAGAGGTGGGTGGGGTGCCGGAGACACTCGGAGACACTCGGAGACGCTCAGAGACCACTCAAGTGTCTCCGAGCATCTCTGAGTGTCTCAGAGCGGTCTCTGAGCAACTTCAACGCTCCCCCCCACCACCCCTGGCCACATGCGGTACTGCATACACTAGAATTGACCCTGGAACTAATTATCTGAGTTTCCTTTGATTCCTAAGGGGAAATTCGCTTTGATCTACGAATGCTTCTTAAACGAATTATGCTCGTAATCTAAGGTACTACTATACAACCTATCTGTTTTCATTGCATATTTTATTTTAGATTCAGTGATGACGTCACTGGCTCCCTGTGCTTCTTTATGAAGTGCAGGCAGATCATGGCTGGTTGGAGGGGCTGGTAGAGTCCTGTACATAAGGCAGGTCAAGGACAGTAAGCCTGGGGAGGAAAACTAGATGATGCTGGATGTGCTCCAGAGAAAGGCTCTATCTGACTTGCTGCAGCTTAGTATGGTCCACTGGGTTTCAACATATGATATTCCCCAATATCCCATTAGGAGACACCCAGGAAGGGGTCCATTATTTCTCATGTGTGCTTGATTTCTGTAATTGGGGATCACAACTATCTGGTAAGAGACTTGATTACTGTGGAGGGCACGTGTGTTTGGTGGAATTCCTTAACAATTCACTTGGTTTGCCACCCGGAGGGATATATCATTATCTTCTTGAGAATAATTAGATACGCCTTCAATCCACTATATGTTTTCATTGCTATTGGCACATGGACTTATTTCCATATTGAACTTTATGGACCATTCAATTCACTGTCTGGTTGTACATTGAGACATTTTCAGTATTTGATGTCTTGCATATTAACCAGAATAGCACTATTATTTATATACTAGGTATGAAGATGCTGGAATATCTACGGAATTCTTCAGGTATTATTACGTATAATCACGTATTATTCCTATTTTTCACTGGCTATAATTAGCAGTAATGAGCATTAAAGTCCAACTTCAGCTAAATGTTTTTTTTTTAAACAGCTATTCAAGACTATTTAATTCACTGTTTTATTGTACATTGATACATTTTCAGTACCGTATTTCATTTCTTGCATAGTAACCAGAAGCGCACTATTCTTTATGTATATATATGATTTCACATCACTTTTGATATTCAAGTGATATAAAGGTGCAGCCCCTAAATAACTCATTATACTTCAGCACAGAAACACACTTTTGTTTAAAAAAAATCTCTAAACCTAGGCCTAGTCTGCAGAAGGGAATTCCAAACTTGCCTGGCTGGCCCTTCATCCAATTATTGCACACTTTATTTTAATCTTCGCATTCACATTACAATCAGAGATTCAGAGTGGTGGTTGGAATCACTCACATCAACCCATGCCAGCATGAACCATTTGCTGGGATTAATTCCCTTTGTACATTCTCACTTGCTTTATGCAATTTTTATAAGCATTATAGGATACTGATTACATAGTGATTTTCAAAAGAGGGCTCCTTGATGACCATAACATGTTGTCCCTTTATGACTATCATTTGAATTTAGATATCTTTCATTGTTATAAAAGATGAATTTAAAATGATATAAACTTCCAAAACTACCAAATAAAATGCTGAGGAAGACATAACCATAAAAGCACAACTTGGAATGAAAGGCTTTAGGTTGGAAATGCCGAGCATCTGGCCCGTCTCCGCTTGTTTGAAGCTCGGCTGAGATGTTATTTTCTAGCCTGCAGCACTGTCTATTCTCAAGGCTCTCGTTCTGTGCTGTTTTACCGGGGAAGTTAAAATGAAGATTTGGAAAACTAATACGACATTTACTCTTCACCTCCTACTTCTTGGACCACACTTTCTTTTCTTGTGTTTTTGTGAAGTTCATCCTTTCTGTCCTCACCCAAAACACAATGGGTCATTTACCTTTCTTTTTGTCATGTATTAAATTTAGGCTGTATTGTTGCTGAGTGGGCAGAATTCTAAGCAGTCGGTGAATATCAAACGTTATACAACAAGTCTTCTTTTTAAAGGAACTTGAAAATTATAACATCGGGTGAGGACAAAGATACATGTTATGCATTTCCAGCTATAGGGGCTTTAAAGTGGAACTTCACTCTCCCAAACAACATTGATTATTTTTAATCCTCATGCTGCTAGAATTAGTAAATAGATAGGAAAGTATATCATATTTACTTGTTTTAAACATTTTTTTTTTTTTACATTTCTTCAGTTACTTCCTGGTTTCTTGCCTAGGCAAATTATGTCATACATCCCAGGATTCTTCAGGAGAGGAGGAGAGGAGGAGGGTTTTTTTCCCATCTAAGCATACTTTCCTGCATGCATGGGGGGGGGGGTTGAGTACCCTAAACCTACGCAAATGGTGATAAGTGTAACAAATAATATTGGTGAGAGCAGCTCGTTGTAAATAAAACGTATGTGAGAAAAAATTAATTGGTGAATTAATTTGAACCGTGCTCTCTCTTAAAGCAAAAAAACTTAAATGTACTATAAAGTGCAAGTGCATAAAAAATGCAAAACAAACAATGTCAGCAAACAATTACATATAATCCAAAATAAACGTCCATAAATAACAAAATCTAGTGAATGTCCAAAATAAATTCAATTAAATTCTGCGCATGTGAATCTTCTTAATTCTGGTGAACAATAAGGTGTGACTGTAGGTCTTCCACCACCATCACCTGCCACACATTCTACTCACCAGAACTCCATGACACCCATTACAGGTAGTCAAATGCACTGAAAAGATTATGCCAATAGAGGGATTCTCCCAACCTCAGACACCGGTCGGACAGACATCCAATCATCAGGGGAGAAATGAAAGGAAGAAGAGGGCTCCCATAGTGAAGTATATCAGGATTTATTTAAAAAATATAAAGAAAAAAACAAATATCCATCACAGCCAAACATCCATGTGTGAAGGAACGCCGTTTGCACTCCAGCTGCATTACAAGGGTCGGAAGTGACGTATCATGCTCAAGGCACCCTACGCGTTTCATCAGAATGCTCTGATGTCATCAGGGGTCCTGTGATTGGATACGTCCCTTTTTAATTTATACAAATCCGCCATTGAAGGACATCCAATCCAATACAATCCTTTCTTAATAATTAATCTAAACTTGAAAATTAATCCACATTCTGTGGTGTGCTGTTTCTAATACCCTTCAGGCGGTGTATTAACATATATATATATATATTCTCTGCATCCAGTGTAGCCTATATCTACAGTGCTGTCTGTGGTGTACTGTTTCTAATATACTTCAGGCGGTGTACACAGTATCTAATACAGAGTGTACAGTTTCTACTACACTTCTGGTGGTGTACACAGAACACAATACAGTGCACCCGTACTACAGTTTCTACTACTTTTCCGGTGGTGTACACAGTATCTAATACAGTGTGTACAGTTCCTACTACACTTCTGGTGGTGTACACAGTACACCATACAGTGCAGCCATAGTACAGCTTCTACTACTTTTCTGGTGGTGTACACAGTATCTAATACAGTGTGTACAGTTTCTACTATACTTCTGGTGGTGTATACAGTATACAATGCAGTGCAGCCGTAGTACAGTTTCTACTACTTTTCTGGTTATGTACACAGTATCTAATACAGTGTGTACAGTTTCTACTACACTTCTGGTGGTGTACACAGTACACAATAGAGTGCAGCCGTATTACAGTTTTGAACACAGTGCAGGCGGTGTACACAGTATCTAATACAGTGTGTACAGTTTCTACTACACTTCTGGTGGTGTACACAGTACACAATACAGTGCAGCCGTAGTACAGTTTCTAATACAGTGCAGGCGGTGTACACAGTATCTAATACAGTGTGTACAGTTTCTACTACACTTCTGGTGGTGTACACAGTATACAATACAGTGTAGTGTGGTGTTGCAAAACAAAACAAAAATCATTTCCAGAAGGCAGACGCTCACAGGCCACTAAAAGAGGGCAAGCAGCCTCTGTGTCTACAGTCAACAGTGGTGGTCATGGACATGGTGTATCCTCTGCAGGTGGCTGTGGGGCATGCTTGTCCTTTTTTTCTGCTGCTGTTATTGAGTCAGAAAATGCAGAAGAGTTGGTGGAGTGGATAACAAAGCCATCCTCCTCAACCCCATCCTCTGTCACCCAGGCTCAGAGTAGTTTGCCTTCCAACACAGCTGCCAAAGCGGCATATTCCACCGGCTCCTTGTCCATAGTCATTCCTTCCCTAGCCCCACCCTCATGCACGGAGGAGTCCCCAGAATTATTCAACCACAGTGTCGGGTACATGCTGCAGGAGGATGAGCAGCGATTTGAAGGCTCCAATGTTGGTTCCCAGGCTGAGGAAAGGAGTAACGTGAGCCTAGAGAGAGGGGGTGCCCAAGTAGGACAAGAAAATGGCAGTCATGTTCCCCTGGCTGCAGCATACTGCCAAGTTTGCTCCAGTGATAAGGAGGGAGGGACTGATGAGTTCACTGACTGTACTTGGGTGCCTGAGAGAAGACAGGAGGAGGAGGCACAACCCCAATGAGTCAGGATGCCTTCTAGGGGGCAGCTTAAGGGCAGCCACCCTATTGTATCACACCGCAGAGCTCTGCAGGTGTAGGGCGCTGCTGTCTCCCACTTTGACTTTAAAAAGTTCCTTGGTGTGGGCCCTTTTCGACACGTGCTTGACCAGACATATGACGACCTGCCATGCAGTCCATTGGCAACAGCACTTGAAAGACCCACATTTAAAAAAAAGGCAGACTTCTCCTTGCCCCTCATCTGGTAGTAGTAGGATCTCCAACCCTACTATACCTCCAGTCCTCTCAAAAACCTGCACTAAGACTATCAATAGGTGCACTAGCAATAGGTGTCTCAAGTACTTGCAGCCAATCTACTAGCAGTACACTACCATCTGATTTTAGCAAGCAAATTTCCCTACCCCAGTTGCTGAACCGTAAAAAGAAATTTGCATCTAAATGCTAGTTTGGCCAAAATGCTAGCACTGCAACTGCTGCCCTTTCAGCTGGTAGACTCTGCCCCCTTAAGTGAATTTGTGGAATGTGCTGTACCTCAGTGGCAGGTTCCAAAATGCCATTTCTTTTCATGGAAGGCCATTCCGGCTCTATACTGGCATGTGGAAGGCATGGTTTGGCCTCGTTGGACAGGGTGGTCAGCAATAAGGTTCACATTACCGCTGACTCATGGTCCAGCAGGCATGGGCAGGGATGTTACCTTTCCTTCACGGCGCACTGGGTAACTCTGCTGGCAGCTGGGAAGGATGCAGGAAAGGGTTCAGTGTTGTTGGAACTTGTTCCGCCACCACGCCTCCAAAATGCTAGTGGTGATTCTGCCACAGCTCTCACCTCCTCCAGACAGCCAAGGTCTGATCGGTTCAAGCAACCATCGCCAGCGTCTGCATTACATGGTGAAGGAATATCTAGGGGCAAGAGCAGACTTGGAGACCTTTCCAACAGAGCATCCACTGGGTTACTGGGTCTTGAGGATGGACCACTGGCCAGAACTTGCTCAATATGCAATTGAGCTACTTGCCTTGCCTGTCCTGCATCCAGCATGCTTTCTGAATGCACATTCAGTACTGCTGGAGGGTTTGTAACGGATCAAAGAGTGTGCCTGTCCACATACTCTGTTGATAGGCTCACATTCATAAAAATGAATAGGTCTTGGATCAGCAGCTATCAAGCACCCGATGCTCATGTAACTGATTGAATTTGCTATGGATGTGGGATCCCTTAAAGACTGCCTATGCTGACTATCCTATTCCTCCTCAATTTTGATGATGCTAGCTTCCAATAGTATTTTTGGTTTAGGGCACCACCACCACTACCCAAGGTCCAATTTTTCTGCCCCTGTTTAACAGGGGCATGTAATTACAATTCTTGAGATAATATTTCACATCAGGGCCTGTTCCTGCACCCAATAAGAGTAACTGTAAGGGCTTACAGTGTTCTGGTACCACCAACACCTGAGGCCCAATTTTCTGCAGAGTATATAGGGCAGGCTGTATGGTATATATACTGCTGTTTAGAGTATATAGGGCCTGGGGGACCCCCACGCCATTTTTTAAAAAATTTTGGTGCAGAGTTCCCCTTAATATCCATACCAAACCTGAAGGGCCTGGTATGGATTTTGGGGGTGACATCCACGCCATTTTTTTTGTGGTATTTTTATCTATATTGCCGGTATCCGACAATACATTACAGCCGCAAGCAGTTTTATGTTACATTTTTTCCTTTAGAAATGTTATTTTGCTGTGGCACTGTTATAAACATGGGAAAGATGTGCTACTTTACAGGCATACTAAGGACACCCCCAGGCACAATATTTAAAGGAATGTTTCATTTTTATTGTTTCACTTTAAGCATTATTAAAATCTTTGCTCCTGAAAAAACGGCCGTTTTTGAAATTTTTTTTTGCATTGATACATGTCCCCTGGGGCAGGACCCGGGTCCCCAATCACTTTTTATGGCAATAACTTGCATATAAGCCTTTAAAATTATCACGTTTGATTTTTCACGTTCGTATCCCATAGACTTTAACAGTGTTTGCACGTTCAAACTAATTTTTTGCTTGTTCGCATGTTCTGCTGCGAACCGAACCGGCCGGGGGTGTTCGGCACATCCCTAGTTGTCAATGTAACGTCTTCATTACATTGGTGATCAGTGTACATTTCCCTTTACATTGGTGGTAAGTGCAAAACTGCCCTTACACTGGTGGTCAGTGTAAAGTCCCCTTTACATTGTTGGTCAGTGTTAACCCCCACCCCCAACATTGGTGGTCGGTGCAGAAGTGTCACCTTACATTGGTGGTCAGTACAAATCTACTCAACAATGGTTGTCAGTGTAAATTCCCCCTTACATGGAGGTCATTGTATATCTCCCCTTACACTGGTGGTTGGAGTAAATGCTCCTATTACATCGGTGTCAGTGTAGAAATCCCTATTTATTTTGGTGGGTGGCGTAAAATTCCCCGTTACATGGTGGTCAGTGTAAATCCCCCCTCACATTGCTGGTCAGTGTAAATCCCCCACACATTGGTGGTCAGTGTAGAATCCCCCACATTATACTTGACAAAGATTTCCAGCTTTGCTCTACATGATTCAGAATTAGCCACAGTATACTGGTTCCTAACTAATCTCATCCCCCCACCACTGCCACTGATCCCATTAGTCCCCCAACATTGCCACTGATTACCCCCCTAGCATTGCCACTGATCTCAAGAGTCCTAGAATCCCTAGGATTTTTCTGTCTATTAATGGGTCCCCTCACCTCCCCAGTCCATGGAGTGCGGGCATTAAGGAGATGTTGTTCTGTAACCTTTAGCAACCAATCAGTGAGCAGTACTGATGTTCAGTAACCTCTTGCAACCAATCATTGAGCGGTAAGGATATGCAGTAACCTCTAGCAACCAATCAGTGACCAGTAATAATGTGCAGTAACCTCTAGCAAGCAATTAGTGAGTGGTAATGATGTCCAGTATCCTCTAGCAACCAATCAATGAACAATATTGATGTACAGTAATCTCTAGCAACCAATCAACAAGCAGAGGTCATGTGCTTTAACCTCTAGCAAATAATCTGTGAGCCATAATGTGTGCTGTAACCTCTAGCAGCCAGTCCGTAAGCGTTAATGATACACTGTAACCTCTGGCAACCAGTCGCAATCGCTGCCTGATCTGTTTCAGTAATCTGATTTTAAGTCTAGAAAATATTTGCCCAGGGTCCAATCAATATTAAAGACAGCCCTGATGATATGTACAGTTTTACTAATACATGTCAAAGTTGTGCTTAGGCATTAAGATTTGTTTTACCCTTATGTGCAAAGGGGTTAAAAAACAGTGATTGGCCAGCAACTACCAAGCTTTTGGTGGTATTTCCTTTAAGCTGGTCTTGCATGGGCACTGCAAATGATGTGTTTATATTTCTTTCATTGGCATTGGACAAAACTCTTCAGAAGGTATACTGCTTGATAAATAACTTTTGGGCTAAAACATACTGCAAAAGCCCTAAATTGTGCCTGAGATAAACACATTTGTCATTTGAGCAGTAGAGTACAATGACAATGAGCCAACTAGTCTTTATCTGTCATAGATAGTGCCTGAATCTGTCTTTAGATGAAGCAAAAATTAGTATTTTGGAGCTTTTTGCTGATGTCTTTTTTTCATGTATGCATTGTAAATTACAATATATTTCTCTAAACAGAATGTGACATTTAAATTCAGAAGCTGCTAGTTTAATAAATAGAAGCAATGTGCCAACGCCGAACAATGCACCCCTCCGGTGTCTTTTGAAGATATATTTTCGCTCTGATTGTTACAAACAATTAAATGCACTGATGTGTCAGAGATCTTGTAATAACGATAATTATGCTGGCCTGCTGCACACAGGTACATATCTTTTCACAAGGTGAAATACTGCAGAAATAATGACAATTATACATTTCTTCCTTTGTGTTTTGACAGAAAATTACAAAAAAAAAAACAGTCAATGAAAAAGTGAACTGAGAGTTTAGGACACTATCTGGCATATCTTTTGTCTATGCTATGCATCAGGAAACAGAAAAGTTGAGAAAAGAATGATTATATTCAACCTATAACCACCCACGTGGCCCCTGTCAACCATGGCTTTTTGAAAAGGTTGAGGAGTTTCGGGATCATGAACCTTTTGTTTGTTAGTTTGTCACATCGGAAAGAATAAATTGTAGCCTGTCAATTTTTTAAGCTGGCAAGAGACACCTTAATTGGAGCTGCTTTATGAGGTGCATGACAGGAGTGGGTTGGATTTGAAAGGAAGGTATTTCACAACCAACTTTGTCTGAACTTTAAGACCATATTAAATTAAGATATTGTCTATGGGGAGATGTATGTCATAAGGGGAAATTGATGTGAATAGAGCATTAGAGAAGACTGGTTTTTGCTTTTGATTTACTCTATGATGTGAATACAAAGATTCAGGATTATTTTTAATTAGAACTAGTGGCTCATCTCTACCAATTATAATTTATCAACCTTTAAAGAGGAACGGTAGTGCAGGGAGTGGCAGAAGCTCTCCTCTACCTTCAGCACTAACAGCTCTGTGCTCCCCAACGATGATCCATCACCACAACTGCTCTTTTCCTAGCCACTTCTTCTACATCTGACATCTTCTATCTTTTGGCCCATGGGTGACCACTAATGATTAAACTCCCGCGAATGAATGCATCATACATTGACCTAGACGATGCTGGATGCCCTCCAGACAGTGCATCTTATAGATGCTATAAGTGGACCACAAGTGTTCACTTCATCTCTCTACTGAGCACAAAAAAAGAATCACAAGAGAAAATGGAGGAAAATATATACATATATATATATATATATATATATATATATATATATATATATATATGTATATTATTATTATTATTATTATAATACGAGATTTATATAGCGCCAACAGTTTACGTAGCGCTTTACAATGTATAAGGGGGACAACACAATTACAGTACAGTTCAATACAAAAGGTACAGGAGGGCCTTATATATATGTATATATATGCAATTGCTCTTCTACCTAGACTTAAAGCTAGCCACTTCCCACCTGCCGGCTGTCAAATGATGTCCTTGACTTTGTGTGGGTATATCTGTATGATGCCTGCAGCTACAGGCATCATTCAGATATCGGCTTTTTCAGCCAGCAATTTCCTACACCATAAGAACAATCATAGCGGCTGTTCCACTGCTTGATCATTCTTATGGGCGGCAAGAGGGGACATCCCCCCTCCTGCCACCCTCCTGTGCTTCTACCGATTCACCGCTTCCATCGGTGAGTCGGAAACAGGATCCGCCGGCCCCAGATGTTTACCATAGAGATTTCCTGCAGACCAGATGGTCGCCGGAGTCTCTATGATTGTTCAGAGGCCATGCATAATGTTATGACATCACGCCTGGCCTCTGCATTCAATCAAAGGGCGCCGCCCCAGCTAGGAAGCTGAGATTGTTTTTCCTTTTTTTAAATTTTATTTCAGGCTTCCCAGCCTAGAGGTGAGATGTGGGGTCTTATTGACCCCATATCTCACTGTAAAGAGGACCGATCATGCCATATTCCTATTACAAGGGATGTTTACATTCCTTGTAATAGGAATAAAAGTGATAAAAAATATATTTTTTAAAAAGTGTCAAACTTAAAAAAAAGTTTAAAGCACCCCTGTGCCCGTGTGTTTGCACGCTGAGGCAAACGCATATGTAAGTCCCACCCACAAATGAAAATGATGTTCAAACCAAACATGTGAGGTATCACCTCGAACGTTAGAGCAAGAGCAATAATTCTAGCCTCAGACCTCCTCTGTAACTCAAAACATGTAACCAGAAAAAAATGTTAAAACGTCGCCTATGGGGGTTTTTAAATACTGAAGTTTTGCGCCATTCCACGAGCGTGTGCAATTTTGAAGCGTGACATGTTAGGTATCTATTTACTCGACGTAACTTCATCTTTCACATTATGCAAAAAATTTGGGCTATCTTTACTGTTTTGTTTTTTGTAAAGCACAAAACTGGTTTTTTTTTTGGTTTTTTTTAAAAGCGTTCGAAAAATTGCTGCGCAAATACTGGCCGAGATAAAAAGTTGCAATGACCATCATTGTATTCTCTAGGGTCTTTGCTAAAAAAAAAAACATATATAATGTTTGGGGGTTCTATGTAATTTTCTAGCAACAAAATTATGATTTTTACAGGTAGGAGAGAAATGTCAGAATTGGCCTGGGTGGCAAGTGGCTAGGGTAGATATCAGTCTAGAGTGAACATTCCTAGGTAGGATGTAATTGCATGCAGGCTACCCTAGGTAATGTCCACATGTAATGCTAAGCCTTCAAAATTGAAAAAACTGAAATCCAACTAATGAAAGGGGTGGGACAGGGACAGTAGGCTAAAACCAACTGATTAGAGAAGGGGCGATGTATACCAAGATTGAAAGAATACTAAAGGAGGTATCATTCCTATTACCAAGAAATATACCTCCAATAGTAAATGAAAAATTAATGATCAAAATAAAGTAAAATTATATGTTTTTCATATTTTATTACAAAAGTTCATAAAACACAGCCACACAGGGCATTCAAATCACATATTGCATATATGGATGTTTTATAGATAGATTTGCTCCGGAGGTGAATCTTAACATCTTGTTTAAATACAATACACAGAAATGAGAAACAAGGTCTCTGCATTGTGCAGAGGAAATCTGCTTCTTCAGGACTTCTCTAATCTTAAATGTGTAAGGTATGTAAAATAACCTCCTAGAAATTCTACAATAAAAGTCAATAATGATTATTACATCAAAAACTGAGCAACTAAAAATGGGATAAAACAAGAAAACAACGCAGCAAATCGGAAACGATGAATGAAAATTCGTATGAAAATTCTCGTACGACAAAGGCTTTTTATTTGTTTATTGTTTCCAATCATGTACAGTCTTTCTTTTCTGATTTTTCTTGTATGAAAATAATATGAAAATGGTACACATTAAACGAAAATCATTTGTTCTGTTCCCATATGAGAAACAGTTTGTCCCTTTTCGTAGGAAAAGTCGGAATCGGCTGTCGAAAGTTGTGTACACGCTATACGAAAATCATTTCCCCTCACTTTGTAGTGGTCTTCTTGTCTTACTTACCTGCTGTTTTGATGGAACAGGAGGTGACTCTCCCTAACAGGACACAGACAACAAATCTCTATCTGAAACAAGTTTGGTTAATAATTAGGGATGGGCAAACGCTTGGGCCCGAGCATAAGTTCAGGCCGAACTTTAGTTGTTGACCGTTTGTTCGCCCCCCGAACCGACCACAATGCATTGCGGCACTGAACAGTGCATTGCAAGCCCTGATTGGCTGAAGCAGTGAAAGCTTCAGCCAATCAGGGCACGGAGCACTGTCAGAATCATGATTGGACACTGTCATCATGAATTTATCCAGACATATCTCATTCCCACCCCACAGTATAAAAGTATTCTTTCAATGGCAGCCATTTTCAGTGTGATTTCAGCGTGGAAAGAGATAGAACAGGGCTCTGTTCAGTGCTTAGGCTAGTTAGTGTGCTATACTGTGCTATTTTACTTCAATTGTCAGTGTAGAATATTAGTTTAGTGTCAGTCTAGGTATACTGTGAGTGTAGTGAGGAGGACCATCATTCAGATTTGCATAGTGTGCAGCTAGAGTAGGGACAGCTCAGATGGTTTCAGTGTAGTGTAGTGAGATTGTGTCAGTAATTTTGACATTAGTGTATAGCTAGAGTAGGGACAGTTCAGTGTCAGTGCAGTGATGGTTGAATACCGTCTATTTGATTGCGTTACTGCCAGTTTAACGCCATTTACTTCTGTGAGCATTACTGCCAGTTTAACGCCATTTACTTCTGTGTGCATTACTGTCAGTTTAACACCATATAGGTTTGTGTGCATTACTGCCAGTTTAACGCCATATAGTTCTGTGTGTGTTACTGACAGCTTAAATCCATATAGTTCTGTGTGCGTTACTGCAAGTTTAACGCCATTTACTTCTGTGTGCGTTACTGTCAGTTTAACGCCATATAGTTTTATGTGCTTTACTGCCAGTTTAACACCATATAGTTTTGTGTGCATTACTGCCAGTTTAATGTCATATGATATTGTGTATGTTACTGCCAGTTTAACGCCATATAGTTTTGTGTGCGTTACTGACAGTTTAACGCCATATAGTTTTGTGCGTTACTGCAAGTTTAACGCCATTTACTTTTGTGTGCGTTACTGCAAGTTTAAAGCCATTTACTTCTGTGTGCATTACTGCAAGTTTAAAATGGTTGTAAACCCTTGTTTACAACTTTATGTTACAGGTCCTGTACCTGCACGGTTTAGGAGATGTCCCTGTATTTGCATGTGCGGACATCATGTGGCACATGCGCACTTAAGACAACTGAAGCAATGGCGCTATATGTCGTTGCTTCAGTTGTACTGTGTCGTTCCTGCGCGCATGCGCGGAGTGACGTCATCGCGGCTCCGGCTAATCACAGCACTGGAGACGCGATACCCAGAAGTCACTCCGGGACAACATGTCGGCAGTTGGAGGGGGAGACGTGGATCAATGCAGGGGCTTCAATCTGAGGTAAGCAATACATAATTAGCTAGTATGCTATGCATACTAGCTAATGATGCCTTTGTCTTGCAGGGTATTTTGTTTTTTCGTTTATTTGCTGAGGGTTTACTTCCTCTTTAATGCCATTTATTTCTGTGTGCGTTACTGCAAGTTTAACGCCAATTACTTCTGTGTGTGTTACTGCAAGTTTAATGCCATATAGTTCTCTGCATCACTGTATGTTTGGCGCATTATATTGCAGTATAATATAGTGTATCCGTAGACTGTGTCTGTGTAGTGTGAGTACTCAAATTAAAATGCACCAAACACCACTTTACATTGATTAAAGTGCATCTACGTACAGATTTCCACTTCTTCTTTACATTTGCTTATAAGCACCGCCCCCTCCCTCCCAACAATGTCTGGGAGGACAAGGAGAGGCAGACATTCCATTGGCACTGTAAGGGGGCCAGCAACAAATGTGTCCACAGGCAAAGGTGGATATGGTGGTCAGTCCTCAGGCAGGGCATCATTTCCTCTTTTCCTCCTCAGGTCACTGATACCACTTGGGTGCCAGAGCAAAGTGGAAACTGAAGGTGAGGGGTCCCAACCCCAAGGAGACCAACATCAAGAAAGAGTAGAGAGCAGCCACCCTATTCCATCACATTCTGCAGCTGTTATCTCCCGGCCCACTCCCCAAAGCTCAGCTCAGCTGTCTGGGCCTTTTTCAGCACATCTGCAGCAGATCGCACTGTTGCTATCTTAAAACTGTGTCTCAGGCACATCAAACATGGCAAAAACACCAGCCATTTGGGCACCACATGATTAACAAGGCATTTAACGTCCAACCACTCAGCCCATTGACAAGAGCACCTAAAAGCCACACAGAAGTGGCACAAATCTGTCCCTCCTCCTCCTTACCCACTTCAGCTGCCCCTGATATACTGAGTCATTACCAGCAGCCTCCACTGATGGGAATGATGGTATAGCACAGGGTGTCCCAGGTCCTAGCAGCACATTTGCCAGCAGCACACTACCAGCTGTAGAATGTAGCCGGCAAATTTCTCTGCCCCATCTGCTGCAGCAGAAAAAAAATTACAGTCCCTGCCACCCACATGCCCAGCGTCTAAATGCAAGCTTGTTAAAGCTCTTGGCTCTCCAACTTCTGCATCTCAGCCTGGTGGATTCTGCCCCCTTCCGTGAATTCGCACAATGTGCTGTACCACAATGGCAGGTTCCCAGTCGCTACTACTTTTACGTAAGGTTGTTCCATCCCTCTATTATCACGTGGAAGGGAATGTTCTGGCATCATTGGGCAAGCAGTCAGCTGTTAAATCCACCTTACTGCTGACACATGGTCCAGCAAGCATGAGCAGGGGTGACAAATTTAATTTACAGCACACTGGGTAACGCTGCTTGCAACTCAAAGGATGCAGGACAGGGCTCTGTGCTGCAGCTTGTTGTGCCCCCATGTCTCCATACAGCTGGTGGTGATGATGCCAGGCCTGTGAGCTCTACCACCTCCTCCTCCTCTTTCACCACTTCCAGGCCCTCCTCTGCAAAATTGTCCTATGAACATCGGGTAACCCCTAAGCGTTTAAAGGGCTATTCCCAGAGTCAGGCTAAAAGGTGCCATGCAGTGCTTCAGCTGATGTGTTTAGGGGACAGGAACCAAACCAGAGCAGAGATTCTTGCAGCTCTGCAGGGACAGGCCCAGAGGCCAGCTGGAGCCAGGAATGGTGGTGTGTGATAATGGCTCAAACCTCCAGTCCGCCCTTAGACAGGGAAAGTTGATACATGTGCCATGCCTAGTACACGTCCTCAATTTGCTAGTGCAGCATTTCCTAAATACCAAGATGTGTTAAAGCTGGCCAGAAGAGTCTTGCAACCCAGGCGGTCATACACAGCCAGTGCTCGGTTGGCTGAAATTCAGTGGGAAATACACCTGCCCATATACCTCCTGATTTGTGATATGCCCACCAGATGGAATGCGACTTTGTCAATGCTGCAGTGGCTATACATGCAACAGAGGGCTGTCAATGAATACCTGTGCGAATACGGCACAGGCTCAGACCATTTTAGCTTTTTTCTCCACACCAATGGCTGCTCATTAAGGATGCATGCACTGTATTGTCACCATTTGAGGAGGCCACAAGGATGGTGAGCCATGACAGTGCATGCATCAGTGACACAATCCCTGTTGTAGCAGGACCAGACTCTGCATGACATTATGGACAGGGCACTGGAGGCAGAGCAGCAAAAGGAAGAGGAGGACTTCCTTTGCTCTCAAGGCCCACTTTATCCAGACACCATCATTCCTATGTCACAGAACACAGGAGGAGAGAGGGGAGGAGGATGTGCAGAAGGATTCTGGCTCTTTCATAGGCTTCGAAGAAGAGGAAGACATGCGTCAATCTGTAAGCGATGGCTTTACAACCCCAGGACCCTTGGGAGTAGTATGTGGCTGGGAGGAGGAAGTTCCAGATGCTGTCATCCTGAGTGACCCAGAGGAGTCTGCTTCTCAAGCCTCAGCAAATTTGAGGTGCATAGGCAACCTCATGCTTCAAAGCCTGCAAAAAGACCCAAGAATACATGAAGGAGAAGGATGATTACTGGTTGGCAATCCTCCTTGACCACCGTTATAAGGGGAAGGTCTCAGAACTAGGGATGAGCCAAACACCCCTCTGTTTCGGTTCGCACCAGAACATGCGAACAGGCAAAAAATTCCTTTGAACACGCGGACACCGTTAAAGTCTTTTGACTCGAACATGAATAATCAAAAGTGTTAATTTTAAAGGCTTATATGCAAGTTATTGTTATAAAAAGTGTTTGGGGACCTGGGTCCTGCCCCAGGGGACATGTATCAATGCAAATAAAAGTTTTAAAAATGACAGTTTTTTCGGGAGCAGTGATTTTAATAATGCTTAAAGTGAAACAATAAAAGTGTAATATTCCTTTAAATTTTGTACCTGGGGGGTGTCTATAGTATTCCTGTAAAGGGGCGCATGTTTCCCGTGTTTAGAACAGTCTGACAGCAAAATGAAATTTCAAAGGAAAAAAAGTCATTTAAAACTACTCACGGCTATTAATGAATTTTCGGTCCGGCAATACATATAAAAGTAATTGATAAAAACGGCATGGGAGTTCCCCACAGGGCAACCCTGAACCAAAATTTTTAAAAAAATGGCGTGGGGGTCCCCCTTAAAATCCATACCAGACCTGCCTGGTCTGTTATGGATTTTAAGGGGAACCCCGCTCCAAAATTAAAAAAAAATGGTGTGGGGTCCCCCCCAAAAATCCATACCACACCCTTATCCGAGCACACAACCTGGCAGGCCGCAGGAAAAGAGGGGGGGACGAGAGAGCGGCCCCCCTCCTGAACCGTACTAGGCCACATGCCCTCAACATTGGGAGGGTGCTTTGGGGTAGCGGCCCCCCAAAGCACCTTGCCCTCATGTTGATTAGGACAAGGGCCTCATCCCCACAACCCTTGGCCGGTGGTTGTGGGGGTCTGCGGGTGGGGGGCTTATTGGAATCTGGAAGCCCCCTTTAACAAGGGGACCCACAGATCTCACCCCCTCTGTGTGAAATGGTAATGGGGTACAAAAGTACCTCTACCATTTCACAAAAAAAGTGTCAAAAATGTTAAAAATGACAAGAGACAGTTTTTGACAATTCCTTTATTTAAAGTCTTCTTCTTTCCATCTTCTTCGGGTCTTCTTTCTTCTATCTTCCTTCGGTTTCTTCCTCCATCTTCTTCTTCCTCTGGTTCTTCCTCTAGCTCATCCCTACTCAGAACTCATCCTGTCCCCACAGAAAGTGTAGAAGCTAAAATCTCTTGAGGACACGTTAAAGAGGATTTTATTGAACAATTTTCCTGACTCCAGTAGGTTACAGTGTCATGGAAAACGTAGTTTTGAGTCTTCCGTTGGTCAAGAGAGGAGCGTTGGAGAAGGTGTCCACCTAAGTGAGGCATTTTTTTTAGTCCTCGCTGCCCAGGGCTGCCAGTTTCCACATGCCATCAGCAGCGTCTGTGTCACAATCAGGCGTCAGGCTTGAAGACCAGTTATTATAGCAGTTGCAGGACTACCACCGACCAGTAGGATAGGAAAAATGGCAGTCACTCTGGCAGATAACACCAGCTTACCTGAGGTGCGGAGTCTAAGTACTAACTGGTGTTCACCAGAGCTCCTGATGGTGGAGATAGATATATATATCTATAGATATATATCTAGATATATATCTATATATATATGTATATAGCTATTTGGTATGTATAGCTGTATATGTATATTTTAGCTGTGCCTTTAGCTTTTTACCTACAGCTTTATATTGAAATTCTTGCATAAATCCAGTGCTGAATAGTTCTGTATAAAGCATAAGTAGGCTCAGTGCAAGAATAAAGATAGAGGGACACTATTCTATATCCCTTTATTAAAATGTATCCCTTTAAGCTTTGGTCCTAATCTACTTATTTTTCACTTTATCATTTTCTATCTCATTTCATAAACCATTATAGCCCCACAGCAATCCTTGCTCTACATCATTTGTCAAATTGTCATGCATCTTTATCTTCTTTTTCCAATTTGTTGTATGCCATTATCCCAATGCTGTTGCATTCTATCATGCCAATATTTAAATTCCTTGCTGACTTGATGGGCAATGTTGAGTCCTATAGGTCAAAAAGGTATACATTATGTCAGACTGATGCTAGTAGCAATGTACTTTGATGCAATTAGTGTAAATATTTGTATTTGAATTGGTATCCACCTCTTACAATCCAGCTATAATACAGCAGTAAGAGCCCTTTCGCACTCACAGCACCCGGGCATCGGCAGTAAAGAGCCGCTATTTTTAGTGGCGTTTTATCGTCGTTTTAGCAGTGCTTTTCGACCGCTAGTGAGGTGCTTTTAACCCCCGCTAGCGGCTGAAAAAGGGTTAGAAGCGCCGGCAAAGCACCGCTGGAGCTTTACAGGCGCTTTGCAGGCGCTATTTTTTAGCGCTTTAGCACCTGTAAAGTGCCTCAGTGTGAAAGGGGTATAATATTGAGAGAGAGGGGGAAGCAATGAGAAGCAATCAGGTGTGCTATAGCTAAATAGGCTAAGAATGGATATGCTGATAAGAGAAGAGAGCAGAGATGATCTGATTCATTTACTGATGCTATTTCACTCTCCAATTAGATGGCTGGGGGTGGGGAGATAATAACACTGTATTCCTTTAAGGGCTAATTCACACAGTGTGCAGTGACAGACATTTATCTGTATTGGTAAATGTCTGTCACCGCAAGAACACACAGGAAACTATTGTTTCCTATGTGTCCCATCACACTGCAATGTATCCTAGGGCGGGGCTGCAGTGTGCTGCGATAAAATGCACAAATCCTGCATTTTATTGCAGTGCACCGTATAGAATAACATAGCACTGTACAACAGTGCAGCGCATCGCACTGCTATACAGCGCCATGAATGAGGTGTATGTTTTGGAAACTTTCAAATGAAGATTGTAGAAATTAAAAAAGAGCAGCCATATCTGGGAACGGACCGCTGCCGTAGCAGTAAAGTGCTCCGGCAGCTGTCCATTCCAGTTTGAACTCAGCTGAACCTGTCAATGTGGTTTCATCCACGTAGCCAAATGGATAAAAATGCAAATCTTTGGCAGGTAAAACAGCTTCCTTCAAATTAATTTCTTCTGTACATAGGTGTTTGCTTGGAGTTCAGCTTAAAAATATATTCCTTTCACATATTTTTTTTTAAGTCAGTTGCAAAAGCAAATGCATTTCTTGCTTAGCATTAGTGAGTGTACGTGGGCAGGCCATCATCCAGTGTGCTTCCTGGCTGGCACAATGGTCAGAGCCATTTACCTATAAACTGTGTTCCAGGGCGATCTGCTTGATTAAAAACTCGTTTGGGCAGCAATAGCTATCCTGCCAACTTGATGGCACCAATTCAGAGCTGCGTTAAATGTAACATCCTCTGGTTTTGTATTAATGCTTTCACCTAGAATTTGCAGTAATGACAGAAATATGACTATTTCTTTAAGAAGATTTTGAAGAAGAAATAATCATTTCAAGTGAACAGGAAAAATGATCTATCATTTGTACCATAAGCAATGAACTACACTGCCCATGATGGTTATTTAATTTCAAATGTCTGTTTCCTGGATTTGTACTAGCACAGCAGTGCTGCCCTGAAGGGAGCAATGTATTATGTATGTAATGGGTAGTAATATCATTATACAACTGGACGTGAATGAGACTGGAAGACTGCAAATAACAAAACCATCTATCCCTTCAAAAGCATAGGTTTGGAAATCTCAGCTGGAATGTTTACTTGGTATTCAAAAATAATTTTTTGTTTTTGTAAAATATTCCATTAATCTGTATTCCTAACGAGCCAGTGATGACTGAATTGAGCAACGTAAATATTCGGTCGTTATTTATTATAACGGTCCAGGGCTATTAGTTAAGAATTTGCCCCTTGTTTGTTTACCTACTTTGTCCAAGCTGACAACTTTATCTGGAATGAGGGTGCAGTGAGGAAAGCGCCAGACAAATTGTGTAAATGTCCACACGTGTTTTTGAACAAAAGTTGCATACAGTAAATATCCAGCTTTTTTGGGGGGTTTAAAGTGTCTCGCTGCCTATCTGGCACCTGGAGCAAGCCCTTTTTTCAATAATGCCTAAATGACTTTGTAAGTTTGCTCTGGATATATCAATAAAGTTTATTTCTAAAGCACTTTACAAGTCATGCAAAAAACAGACAGGAGGGTGCAAACGCCTAGTGCATTACCATGAAAAATTTTTATTGGATCCATCCAAAAGTCAATTGTACACTCAGAAACATGGTAGGAAACAAGCACAGCAAAAATCAACAACTCCAGCTGTGCGGTGATAGCGTGTGACCATGTATGACACAGTTGGAAGGCTAACGTGTTTCGGGGGACATGTCCCTTTCTTCAGAGTTTGGAAGCAGGGGGCATGCCCCCGAAACATGTTAGCCTTCAAGTGTCAATAATGGTGTACAATTGACTTTTGGATCCAATAAAGATTTTTTGTGGTAATGCACTTGGCTTTTGTGCCCTTCTGTGTACTTTTTGCAGTGTTGAAGATTACCCGATCTGAGGAAGTGTGCATCGGGCGAACCGTTACAGTGATATCAATGGATGTACTATTACCTAAGTGCTGGAGTGTTTGAACTCCATTTCAGAGTCAATGTAAAGGGGAATCCTTTGAACCTCTGAAACACCTTGTATTATTTTTTTTTTTACTGTATGTAACTCCTAATAAAAAAAAACAAAACACTAATGAACATTACACAATCTGCCCTTTCCTTCCTGTACTCTCAGCCTACCTATGGCAGCCGTCTTTGGAGAGCTTCCTAAAGGATTCCCCTCCACTACCAGACTCAAAACTCAACTAAACATTGATTAAAAAATAAACTAGCTCCCCACAATTTTTCTTTACTTTAGGCATGGTGTCGGGGCATTTGCTGCCTGTTATCTGTTTAACCCCACATACTGCAGAAGTTAGGAGATAGTGTGTGTGAGGTCAGCAGGAAGCAGAGTATGCGCTATCAGATCAGATGACCTCTGGTCCTCCGGTGACCTCAACAATTGTAGTTCCTTCATATTGATAGGTTCCTATTAGGATAGATATTAAAGTTTGATTTTCAAATACAGCTCTAGAAGCCAGGGATGTGCAGTCAGGGAAGGCAGGTGAGGCAGAGCCTAGAGAGTCATAGCTCAGTGACCTGGGGTCACAGAGACCACACATTTGGGGTGTGTGTAGCTGAAGTCCTACCCCATCCCCTACAAGCCCCTGGGGCTCCTACAAGCTATGGTTCTGGAGATACTGGGCTCCTTGTACAGCCTGTCAGAAGCTACATAGGGAGCGGCCAGTTTAAATACAAGCTGGCACACTCTGTTTGCAAAAGACTGAGAGGATGAGCTTCACAGTGCCACTCCTCACTTCTTGTCAGAGGCACTGAGCTCAATGGACAGCTTGGAGTCTTGGACGAATAGTAAAGTACCATTGGAACAAGCTGTCCAATAAAAATGCTGCAGTGGAGGCTCTCCTCTCACTGCAGTGTCATAGAAGGGGGCATGTGTATGGGTAAAAGATTTACCCACAATCCCATGTTTTTCTTACACAGTTAAGAGGGAGAATGAGAATCTTCTGCTTCTGAAAAGGTACTGTTTTAATCAATTATATATAGTGTTATGCTATATGTTATAACATAATAATTTATTATTTATCTATTTATTATTTATCTATTTAATTACTGGTTGTAAGTTATAACTTTGTCCATTAAGCCACCTGCTTGAGTACAGTTTTTGAAAATATAGTAAATTACAATATATAATACAATATATAATAATTATTTGTATATTACTTACTTATGATAATTAACACCTTGCCACCTAGGCCAATTCTGACACTTTTCTCCTACATGTAAAATTTTTCAAACACATTTTTTTGGAAAGAAACTGTTTAAGGGATAATGAAAAAAAACAGTAAACAGTAAAGTTAGCCCGATTTTTTTTTTATAGTATGAATGATGATGTAAATAGAGTAAATAGATACCTAACATGTCACGCTTTAAAATTGTGCACACTTGTGGAATGGCGCCAAACTTCAGTACTTAAAAATCTCCATAGGCGACGCTGTAAATTTTTTTTCCAGGTTACATGTTTAGAGTTACAGAGGAGGTCTAGTGTTAGAATTATTGCTCTCGCTCTAACAAACGTGGCATATGTAACCTGTGTGTATCTGGCTTCTGATACTAGTCAGTGCCTCACCAGCCACTGACCTCACCGCACGTCCCTGCAAGAAGCACCATCATGCTGAATCAAAGGAACCTAAAGCCCAAATCCAGACAAAGTTTTCTTTTTTTTTTTTTTTTAATTAATAGTAGGGTAAGGGAGGGTTATGGAACTGTACTTTATTCATTGCTGTGCTGCTCTTTAGAGGTTTCTCTTCAATCAGAGAAGGATATCAAGGGGAAAAGTCCCCTTTTTAAGTAACATAATTAAAATGAAGAGAGGGACACATAAAGAGAAGGCTGTGCATAAGTTTCTTTCTTTGTACATCTTCTCCTGCACAACACTGGAGTCTTCTATACTTGTGTGCTACAGTACTAGGATGCAGAATCCAGGTTTAGCTCAACGTTGGTCTCTGGAACACTCTGAGCCTTACAATGCAACGCTAATACCAAATAACCAATAATGAGACACACTCTGTCAGACTAAATTATATGGGCACCCTGTGCAGTGAGAATGCCGCGGGTAGGTAAGGCCCCAGTTCAAGAAGGTGAGGCTATAGCGAAGTGAACATAATTACAGGACCAGGGGCAGAGAAGCCTTTTCCGTAGTGAGATTATAGTTTTGGTTTTATAAAGTCAGATAGAAGGAACCGTTCACTTTAGAAAGACAGCTGTTATCTGGCACAGCAGGGACTCTCATTCTATGCTAGAGGCTGCCACTACCTTATTCATAGAAGTAGGGTTTGATCTGAGGTAGAGCATACATCTGCAGCATCACTCACACACACTGATATTTCTGCATCAGCTACCATGGATTCTGGAAATCAGGCAGCTGCAGCCTCCAGCACTGGATGGGAGACTTGGCTTTGATAAATACCAGCCGCACTGACAGTTTGCCTTTAATACGACAAACTCTAGGTTTTCTAGTGCTTCGGAAGAAAGTCCTCAGGCCCTGGCCGATGTAAAATTCTGTGCAACAAAGCAGGTACTTTAAGCAGCATTCCTGACAACATAATAATTATTAAAGTAGCAGTCCAAATGTGAGCAATAATGTGCCGCATCATCCTATTTATACAGGACACCCTTTAGTTAGTCTGCTAGGTGAACTCTAAATTAACTCAAAAATGTTAGCCTGCAGGATTTCAGTTTATTACTAAGTAAATCAGCATGAAAGGCAGATTCACAAAACTCTGCATCCAGTGAATCCACCCAATCTGCTGCCAATCCAGGCAGATCAGTTTGATGAGCATTAAAGAGCAACTCTACTTTTGTTAAATGCAAACTTCACCTTTTCAGGCAGAATTTAATTTTTCATAATAAATAGAGACCTTTTCTAATGTAGATAGCGCAAAAAGTAACCAGTGAGATTATAGTGGTGCCAAAAAACAGACAGCATTAGATATAAAACTTAACAACGTTTATTTAGCACATGAGTACAAATATAAAAAGTGTATATTTTTGTTTTACTCATATCCAGTATAGGGTCAAAATAAACGATCACTTTGAACAAATGGTTGTGATGTAGTGTTTAATTCCAACATGTTTCACCAAATTTGGCTTCTTCAGGGGATTTATGAAGATCACTAATAATCAAGCAACTATAACAAAAATACATGCACAAAAAGTCAGTGAGTAACAAAGTGACATAGTACAATATACAACTATTCATTTATATTCATGTTTATTTTTGAAATAAGACTCCTACTGAAGAAGTCATGCCCATTGACGTAACGCGTATAAGGGGAGGAGTCGTAGTTGGTGATGTCATCCTGCAGCCATTTTGTTTTACATTTAGATTTTCATGTCTTATGAATAGCCCTCAGCAAGCCGCGCCCCTTTTTCAACAGACACCAACAGGTGTCTGTTGAAAAAAAGGGGCGCGGCTTGCTGACCATCCAAGAAACGCGTCCATTGTTGATGACGTCATCCCCCTGCAGCCAGCAGTCTCGTGCAGTCCAAGCCTCGTTCTGAGGCCGCTCCTCTGTGTATGCAGCCGGCATACCATACCCGGAAGAGTCTTACATCCACGGCAGAGACTATCTACTAGGCACAGGATCGGAAGCGCCATCTCTGACATACCATGCTTGTTTTTAACTACTAAAATTTGAGTTTACCTATGTTATATTAAAAGTATTTTTACCCACAAAAAAGACTGCACCCAGAGGCGCCTCTCTACTTGTTGTCTTTCTGCCTCGAAAATATGGTTTCTTTCTCATCATGATGGCAGCCCTGCTTGCTCCTTTTAGACGTTTTTACCCCTCCATTTCATTCAATAGTAACACATAGACTACTGTTTTGTGTATGCCATTTGGATTGTCATTTTTTATGATTTGGTACTCCTTTTGTGTAGATTTGATCCTGTGAATTCCTTAGGTATTGCGCCTATACTTGCTTTTCAATCTATGATTACCCCAGGGGGACCTGCTGTTTCTGACCCCCTGGTAAAATGGGTTAGAATGTGAGGTGAATGGCCAGAGCATACTGGGGCATACTGGTGAAGGAAAGCACTTGCACTTTAGATATCATTTATGCACAGTTTGGTAAAGCAAAGTTTTTTGATATTACAATTTGATGCTGCCAGCATTTGATATTGGGACTGTTATATGGACTACTTATCGCTTTGTCACATTATGTTTTTGATGTGTGATTTTTTTAGTAGTAGCACAGCACTGTGTTGGAATTTTTATTTAGTAAATGTGTAGTGAACACCTTTTGTCAGTGATAGCAGCAACTAGAATTTATATGTATCGTACATTTTCATTTATATATTATATATATAAACACATTTTTTTGAGCACTATTATAGGATTGCGCTGATAGAGGATTGGTTTATATGTTACTCACTGACTATTATTTTTGTTATAGTTGGTTGACTATTAGTGATCTTCAAAAGAAGCCAAATTTGGCAAAACATGTTGGGATTAGCCACTACATCATAACCATTAGTTTAAAGTGATCATTCATTGTGACCCAATACTGGATATGTGTAAAACAAAAATATACACTTTTTATATTTTTAATCATGTACTAAATAAACGTTGTTAAGTTTTATTATTATTATACACGATTTATATAGCGCCAACAGTTTACGCAGCGCTTTACAATGTATAGGGGGGACATCACAATTACTGTACAGTTCAATACAGTGGAGCTTACATTCTAAATGGAGTGGGTGGTGGTACAAAAGGTAATAAATGCGGGGAATGATTTGATGGGGGTGTTTTATATCTAATGCTGTCTGTTTTTTTCTCACTGGTTACTTTTTGCTCTATCTACATGAATAAAGGGATGAGGTGCATAATATACCATTGCCACCTAACCACAATACCACCAAAAGACCTTTTCTAATGTCTTTTCTGCCCAAGCCATATCGATGTGCTTATCTCTTACTTAACCACTTGCCGACCAGCCGCTGCAGTTGTACTGCCTATGCGAGTGCCCAGCGGTCACGATCACTGCCGGTCATGATCACCGCCGGGCTCCCGCGATCGCCACTGACACATGGAGAACCATGATCTGTGTGTGTAAACACACAGTTTCTGGTTCTCTGAGGGGAGAACAGACATATCGTCTGTTCATACAGAGTATGAACAGCGATCTGTCATCTCCCCTACACAGTCCCCTCCCCCCTTCAGTTAGAACACACACTAGGGAACACATTAACCCCTTTATCGCCCCCTAGTGTTAACCCCTTCACTGCCAGTGACATTTTTACAGTAATCAATGCATTTTTATAGCATTGATTGCTGTATTATTGCCAATGTTCCCAAAAATGTGTCAAAACTGTCCGATGTGTGCGCCTTAATGTCGCAGTCCTGATAAAAATCGCAGATCGCCGCCATTAGTAGTAAAAAAAAAATTTATAATAAAAATGCCATAAAGCTATCCCCTATTTTGTGGACGCTACAACTTTTGCGCAAACCAATTAATATACGCTTATTGCAATTTTTTGCCACCCGCCCTGCCCTCAAATGATGGCGGGGCAGTACAGCTCTCATTCTGGGACGACATCCTATGATGGCGTCCCAGAATGGCTGTTCTTGCACGCCCGCAGGGGTGTGCAGCGCGCGGAACGCAGTGTTGCTAGGACAGGAGAGTCAATCAGCGGCATCTGCATGCAGGGGACATCTAAGAATGTAATCAGGGCACTGATCATCATATAGCCCTTGTATTACATGATGATGGTAGATCTAAAGGAGATTGCACAATCAGATTGTATACTGCATGGTGAGCTTCACAGGCTTCCAGGAACACACTTCTGTTTTCAATACCACAGCTCTGCTCCACATAGACTTTTATGTGATCACTCAGCTCCTGCACACTCCAAGTGAATGATCCATGCAAGATGAAGGTAAGGTGCAAAACAATACATCAGCAGAGGAAGACACTGGCTATGTATTTAGTTAGAACAGTGCTCACTGACAAAAACTGCATGTGGGTACAGAGGTAGCCGGGAGCAATCTCCTGGAGGGGGAGGGCAGCTGTAGGGTGTGTGTTAATGAGGTCAACTGCTTTCTTCTAACAGTTTTCATGGCCCAAAGGTTGGATAGCAAGCAGTATTATTGGAATTTTCTATTGGAGACACTAGAGGCTGAGGTAAATTCTGCTCTAGCCTTTAAGAAAAAAACATTCCTAATGTAAATTGCAAGGATTTTAACAAACTTTGTTACAGATTCATATTCTTTGTTATTCTATTCTATTGTTATTCCGCTTAATCGGCCAGGAGTGTGTCTACATCTCAGGCAGCTTTGCGGCATGTTGTTCCTAATGTAATCTGTAAGGCGGCCTTGTGGTCCTCAATCATTACATTTATGACTCATTATTGTGTAGCGCCTGCTTCTTTATCCTCTGTTTATTTTGGCTTGAAGGTCCTGTCTGTTGACCATACAAATTAATGCCTTTGGTTCAGCATTGCCCTCCCATAGAGTGTATGGCTAGTTAGTTCCCATACATATGCTGCCATGGAGTGTGTCTGGAAAACGGAAAATTTCCTATCAAATACTTACAGTAATTTTCCTTTCCTGATAGTCTCCATGGCAGCAGGAGTTCCCTACCAGTATCATGAGGAGGCTAATTTATAGGAGTGGGGTCCTATAGGAGTGGAGCGGAGGCGGGGGTTAACCCATACGTATGCTGCCATGGATTCTATCAGGAAAGAAAAATTATGGTAAGTATTTGATAGGAAATTGTAAGTTTTCGGGGGGGGGCTTCTTTTCACATCATCTGTATACAGAATGCCTCCAGGTTGCCATAATTCATTGCATTTTGCAGAAAATTGCAGCACTGCAGATTTAAAAGAAAAGGTCTTTTTAAAAAAAAAAAAAAAAACATTCCATTATTATATGACTTGTTTAGCAAACGTATATACTATATTATTATTTTTTTTTATTTGCTATTTTTTTTCTCACAAAAGTGGAGTTACACTAAAAAAAAAACACACAAATATCGCTAGCATACAGTCAGATATTAACCATCTAGTATTTACATTACACTATACACCCAATTCATTAGGTAGTACTAATGCTCTCTAATGTCCCAAAGCAGAACATAGTGTAATGCCACAAATCAGCTCAGTAGGGTTAATTGTTCTCGTCTCCTAGAAAGCATTAAGAATTATTTTACTTCCCGTAATGTAAAATGGATGCCCATAACCTAATTACAGCCTAAGACATAATCATCAGAGATTCACGAAGCAGCACACTTGTTAATGAATAAATAGAATTATGCCTGTTAGCACATCATCTTGATAGGCGAGCATACAGAGACAATGTTACAGTCTCAGTTTATATTTCGTTGGCAAACCCTACAAATAATATTACAGATGCTATGGAAAAAAATACTGTATGTCTATGGGAATGCTAATTTCATATGGCTGTAAGTAATCATTTGATTATGCAGAGTACGACATTCCATTAGAATATGGATTACTGCACAAAGTCACCAAAAATTACTGCATTTTGAATCTTATTTATGGTAAATTTCATCCAGAACTAATATTTCAGCTACAGCGGAACTGGGATTTCTAACGTTGCACTTTTTTAAGTATTTCATTTTCTGTAAAACAGCTAAAATTGTATGGACACATCACCATAGGAATAGGTTGTTTTCAGCCAAGTGATGAAACCAATTTTTAGGCTGTTGAAGGGGATCTCAGTAGACTTTCCTCCAATCCACCCCCCTTCACTACACAAATAGCGCTGTCTTTTTTTTTTTTTTTAACTTTTTTTTATTAAAAAATTGTGTGACCCTGCCTCACTCATCTAGATGAAAGATGTACACAGTGCTAGCTGTGCCTCCTGGGATGTGCACGTCACATACCCCAGGAGGCATAGCCTTTCATTCAGAAAGGAGGAAGGGGGCATGCCTAGTGTTGTGCCATTGGGAGGCACACCGGCTGAACCTGAAAGAGCCAACGGGCCTCTCAATGACATCACAAGCTACATGGCAGTGTGGGATCGAGCAATGAAAGAAGACAACAGGATCTCAGCAGGACAAGGCTGGATCTTCTAGGTGGATGGATGTGTATCTGGAATGTGCACAACGGACCACCTGATATGCGGGGGTAAAAAAAGTGCAGGTCTGCTTAAAGAGACTCTCTTTCTTTGCCCATTCAGGGCAAGGTGAGAGTATCCCCTAATAACCCACATTCCTCCAGAAGTCATACTGTACAAATCATTAGTAGGACCTCATATGGAATATGCAGTTCAGTTTTGGGCACCAGTTCACAAAAAGGATATTGGGGAACTGGAGAAAGTACAGAGAAGGGCAACCAAACTGATAATAGACATGGAGGAGCTCAGTTATGAGGAGAGATTAACTGAACTGATTTTATTCTCTATTATTTTATTTAAGAGGAGATTAAAGGGGGGATATGATCTACATGTATAAATACATACGTGGTCCATATAGTGAACGTTGTGTTGAGTTATTCACTTTAAGGTCATCACAGAGGACAAGTGGGCACTCTTTACATTTGGAGGAAAATAGATTTAATCTCCAAAAAGGTTTCTTTACAGTAAGAGCTGTGAAAATGTGGAACAGACCTGGCCTGGATTCTTTCCTAGATACACATAATATAAATGCATACTAATATGCATGGGTAAAGTTGATCCAGGGAATATTCGATTGCCTCTTGGGGAATCAGGAAGGATTTTTTTCCCCTGCTGGAGCAAATTGGTTTAGTTTAGTGGGGATTTGTTGCCTTACTCTGGATCAATTGTGGGTATAGGACTGTATATATATATATATATATATACAGTAGGATTATATATATATATATATATATATATATATATATATATATATATATATATGGACTTTTTTTCAACCAGTCTAACAGAGTAACTATGTATCTGCTGTATGTAAGCTGAATCATTTCCCTATAGTAGTTCAAAGCTCCACTCATCCATCTCAAAGACTTTTCTACAGTAAAAGAAAAAAGAATTGCGCTAGGTGATAAGCAAAAACTGTGATAATAATAACTGAAGAAACCGTGAAGGAGGTCCTGCAGCTGAACACTATAACCCCAATACAAGGGCACATAAAGAAAGTTGAAAAAGAAAACAGTGCAGCGCTGGACTAATAATCAAGGGCCCCTGATGATGTCAGTTGTGACAAAACGGCTGTAGGGTTACAACGCTAGCACGCATCGCGCATGCGCGATTCCGTTTTAAACAGCAAAGGAGCCATATTTTTATACTTTTTGTCATTTTGCTGTAATTGCTCCATTTTATTGAATAAACCAAACAGTTTTAGTCTGTCTGCACTATTGGAGTCCCCCTTTCTTTTTTTGGAATCTGCGGTTCAATATTGCCTGACCTCTTTGGGAGGAAGCATTGGAAGAGCTTCAGGAAACATTCCCTCTATACTGGTGCCCCTGCTACTGCTGATTAGCTGCTGAAGAAGGAGACCGGCAGGATAACCCATGGAATCCACTGTGAGACATCCCAAGGAGCCTACCCTCCACTACTAAGCCTGTATTGACCCCCCTGAGTAAGGGCGGTCGCAGTCTCTCTGGTAAGCCTCCATTTTTTTCCCCATCTGGTGGCGGGCTATACTAGTGGCGAATCACGTGACTTCGAACTTCGCTTTGGCTTATCTGTGGATTTGAATTTTTCTTTTTTACACATACAAACTTTTTCTCTTTTTTTTCATTATATTTATGAACTTTATTTTAATTATCTGTATTTGTATATACCATTCATACATTTTGTATGGTATAACTTCTCACCAGTTAACCATTTGTATTTGTGTTTTATCATCTATGCATGATATAGGGTATGCTTTATCACTAGTTAATATCACTTGTGGCTTTTATTATTGTAGTTTGATTTCAATTGTTTAACAATCTTTTGGTTATAACACTTCATATATGTTTAATCACATATTTATTCACTTGATTATTAGTCCAGCGCTGCATTACTTTTCTACAGCTGGACTCTCTAAACATTGGCTTGTTCTACTGCACAATGGAGAATCCATCAATGTGCCTGACACCATCATTTGGCTTTGTGGTAACTGCAGGATTTGATAGAAATGTTAATTTTTTTAGGATACCTTGGAAGTGGGGTCAACAAGAGATTTGGAGATTTGGCCTAGAGTCTACAAGAAAGGTTTTACAATTCAACATGAAAGCAAAAAAAAAAAAAAATATATAATTACAGTTGGGTTTGGCTTTTAAATAAACTCCCACATGCCAGCAGAGGCAAAAGCCTGAAAAACACTTTTTTACAGGCCAGTGAGTGATTTCTACAAGAACATTTTTTTTTCTTAAGGAAATGTTCATAAATGACACATTAATGTTACATTGCATACTATCTCAGATCTAAAATAATTATGTATGCTTTACATTCATTGTCTGCTTTTGGTTCCACAAAATACACTTAAAGGGCCAATGGTTTGCCTGGTCCATTTTCACAGTTTTCAGACATGTATTCACACATTGTGAAATTGCTTGCATTTTACGTGAATAATAAATAAATGAGCACAAACCAAACTGTAAATTAAAAAGCTAAATTCCAATCTATGTTTACATTTTTAAACCAGTAAATATGCCAGGGATATTTTTAAGGCAACATTTGGACAGATTTGTTGATTTTTATAACATACTGTGTATGTATATGCTTCCTCTAGTGTAATATTTTTTTCCCACTCCTGTTATACATCATTCCCCCTCAATCGGTGACATTTCTATTGCTGTTTAGCCTAAGAACTCATCTGTACGGCTTTGTCACTGTTTGTTGCCACCTTGCTGCCCTTAAATACAGACAAGTCCAGAGTGCAGAAGGACCAGGGGAACATATGGCCCATAAGGCATTCTTGGGCTGTTTCTAGGGCAGCAGTCTTGTCAGCTGTGGACACATCTATCTATAGCAGAATTGAAAATAAAAGGGATGTATTCACTAGAGTTGCCTTCTTCAACCATGGTTGCAAAAATCCTCAGGTTTCATCTAGCAGAGATAGACAACCTCAGCTGTGTTAAAACTACAAATCCAATGAGGCATCACACAACTGACTTGCATAGGCATGTCTCCCAGAGGCAGAGGTATGATGGAATTTGTGGTAGTGTGTTTAGGTGGTTCCGTGCTATGGACAGATATTTCTTTATGTGTGTGTAGCTGCTGTCTCCACTAAGAATATCTACCGAGGTAGGGTCACAAAATAAATAGGGTCATTGAAAAGTGGGTATGGCGCTGCTTTAAACATTATGTGCTTTATAAAATGTGTAAAGAAAAGCTAGTACTATGGCCTATGCAATAAAATACATATTACATATTAAAATGCAAACTATGTGGCATAATGAATAAACAGTCACTTCAAATCAAACAAATCAAAAAATTGGTGCAAATAGCATATAAAGGGACCAGTGCTCCAAGTTTTAAGTGCTTATGTGATTAGAAATAAAGGTGACAAAGGTTATGTATCCTTAGTATAGTGCTCAAAATTACGTTGTTGTGACGAAACGCGCAGGAGGAGCTACATCGTTATTGCATCATTTCTGGTTTCGGATCCATGGAGCGCATCACATCCTGGACTTCCTGTGTTTTAATGCTGTTTGATGTTTAACAAAATGTAAGTGCAATATAACCTACTTTTAATAAATCGTGGATAATGGAATTACACTATGGAGCTTGTTTTTGAAATTTCCATGCATGTATGAGACTGCTGGGGCAGTGGAAGTATGGCTAAGGAGAGACAGCCCTGGGTTGGTCCTGGATATCCATATACAGCCAGGTGGTGCTGTGAATGCTGGCTACCCCTTTGAGGGGAGCTATTTCTGGTGAGTGAAGCAACAAGAGGGGAAGCACCTGTGGAGACACCAAGCACACCGCATGTATTTGAGGAATTCTTCTTGTTACACCACCAGGAACAAGTGTTTCATAGCAGCACTATATAAAAGGCTATATATATATATATATATATATATATATATATACCTGTATATACTGTATATAGATACATCCAGCCCTCAAAAATTTCACTCACCTGCTCACATTTTGTGAGTGGATTTTGAGGGCCTGGGACACGGGGAGGCTGCGTTGGCGGACACGGGCAGGCTGCGTTGGTGGACAAGGGGAGGCTGTGTTGGTGGACATGGGCAGGCTGCATTGGTGGACACGGGCAGGCTGTGTTGGTGGGCACAGGTGAGGCTGTGTTGGTGGGCACAGGTGAGGCTGCATTGGTGAGCACAGGTGAGGCTGCATTGGTGGGCACAGATGAGGCTGCATTGGTGGGCACAGGTGAGGCTGCATTGATGGGTATGGATAAAGTTGTTAATATTTTTTTTAACTTAATTCTGCATAAAACATTTAAGTGAAATGAGATAATTTATGACGGTGTGTTTAGGGGCGGAATTAGGGGGATATCGGGGTAGGGGTTGGGTGAGGCAACTGGGGAGTAACCCTTGAGGTCATATTAACACATGATTCTGGGGCACTATACTAAGGATACATAATCTTTGTCACCTTAATTTCTAATCACATAAGGACTTAAAACTTGGAGCACTGGTCACTTTATATGTTATTTGCACCAATTTTTTGATTTGTTTTATTTGAAGTCATTTTGTATTCATTATGCCACATGGTTTGCATTTAAATATGTAATATGCATTTTCTTGCATAGGCCATAGTACTGGCTTTTCTTTGCAAATTTTATAAGGCACATATTATTTAAAGCAGCACCATACCCACTTTTCAATTACCCTAATTATAATGGGATTTGTAGTTTCACTACAGCTTCTGTATCAAGGTTTTCTACCCCTGCTCTAGAGGTTTCCAGGGGTTCCTTTAACAGCGAGGGATGGAAGTTCTGCCTAGTTTCAGCATCCTTGTCACTTGACAGGGTCGATGGGATCAGACCAATGGAGCCCTTTTCTCCTATCTCTCAGTTATGTAACTACTGACACCCATGATCTTTTCAGCTATTTTCCTGATGACCTTCAATGTAATGGGTCATTCCTCCCACTGACCATCATTGTAAGGGAGCCCTATACTTAACAACAATGTAAGGGGGGCCATTTCCCCTGACCATTAGTGTAAGAGGGCTCTTTTTTTACTGATCATCAATGTAAGAAGGCATTACACTGACCAACAATATAAGGAGTCCCTTCTCCACTGATCCTTAATGTAAGGGGAATTCCAATGAGCTCCACTACTACTTACCTTACCTTAAAGTGGTTGCAAACCTCAGTCATGGAATTTTAGCAAAGCACATACTGTATATCTGTAGTGTTTACCTATATCTCTCAAAAGCTCAAAGTGTTGTCTCTCTCCGGTGCTTTGTTCCTCTGTTATCAACATGAGTCACTTCTGAGAAGTTTTCCCAACACATGAGATAAAATTGTGTCGGGGGGGGGGGAGCTCAGCACAGAGCTTGTCTATTAACAACACAGTTCTGCTTTGTTGAGGTGGGTGTGTCCCTTTCCTCCAATCAGCTCTCACACACTGTAACTGCAGCCTCTCTGGCCCCTTCTCTGTGCTCTTAGATTTTTAACACAATCTGCCCTTTTGAAGGTGTGTAGAGAAGAGAAGAATACAGATAAGTAAGTAAAACCTATGGAGGAAGATTGGTTTCATCTCTGTGTATTATCTGAGGCTGTTCACTTCACTGGGTATATGTGAGGGTTTACAACCACTTTAAGCTTTTGTGGGGCATGGGGTGGTGCCATTCTCCTGCTGATGAGCGGCAAATGGCAAACACACCTTTTCCCCCAAACAAGCTGCAGCAAGATGCTGTGAGCCATCTTCTTAGTGAGATATGGAGTATTCAACTTCTCCCTGATCTTGTTGTATGGGGTATGGATACTGCATTAAGAGCTGAGGTGACAGGTAAATATATATTGTCTAACTTTTTCCCCTCTGGAATTTTTTTTAATGTTATTGCTGATTTTCAACAAGTAGGAAGAGGGGGGCACTTAAAAAGCAGATCTTGCATTTTAGCTAGAAGGACCACTTTAATGTTTTTTTTTAATACTGAAACTGATTGTGTTGTTAGAAGCAGGAGAGGCATTAAAATGTATCTGCTCTTGGTATGAAATATACTATATAGTCCACATTCCTTATCCTTTTATGTATTATTATATCTACAACTTTGTGAGCACATTAATATACCTTGTGTTGTATATCATTGTTTTTAGAGACCTGAAAATTATTTAAAGGGTAAAATTATGAGTAAGTCTGCACTATAGTCTTCGTAGACCAAGCAATACCAACTTAACTCTTCTCTCTCCTGTTTCTGTGCTGGCTGATGACTGATTCGAGACAGCTGGCAGTATGCTGCGTCTTATAGCCCATTCTGTTTTTATCAAAGTTTTCCACACACATTTATTGGCACACATCTTGACCTTGATTCAACTGTATCCTTTACTGTCACATTAGTGTCAGCAGCGATATTAGCAGGATTGCCACATTCCCCCTGCCAACAGAATTGAGAAAGTTAACCACGAACAGTTAAACTTCTGACTTAATGGAGTCCTTAAAGGTCAATTTACCAAAAAATTGTTAATCTAAGAGTTTTGGTTGTTTAACCGCTTGCCGACCAGCCGCCGCAGTTATACTGCAGCAACATGGCTTGGCTGCGTGAATCGATGTCATGTTACGTCGCTTCCAGATTTGGCTACTAGGAGCGCACGCTCCCTGCTCGCCCATGGAGCCAATGCAAGTGCCCAGCGGTTACGATCACCACCGGGCTCCTGCGATCGCTCGGGGCACATCGAGAACTGGGATCTGTGTGTGTAAACACACAGTTTTTGGTTCTCTGAGGGGAGAACAGACAGATTGTCGGTTCATACAGAATATGAACAGCGATCTGTCATCTCCCCTACACAGTCCCCTCCCCCCTTCAGTTAGAACACACACTAGGGAACACAATTAACCCCTTGATCGCCCCCTAGTGTTAACCCCTTCACTGCCAGTGACATTATTACAGTAATCAATGCATTTCATAGCAATGATCACTGTATAAAAGCCAATGGTCCCAAAAATGTGTCAAAGGTGTCCGTCGTGTCCGCCATAATGTCGCAGGCCCGATAAAAATTGCAGATTGCCGCCATTACTAGTAAAAAAAAAATTAATAATAAAAATGCCATAAAACTGTCCCCTATTTTTGTAGACGCTATAACTTTTGCGCAAACCAATCAATATACGCTTATTGTGATTTTATTACCAAAAATATGTAGAAGAATACATATCAGTCTAAACTGAGGAAAAAAATTGTTTTATTATATATTATTTATTATAGCAAAAAGTAAAAAATATTGCGTTTTTTTTTTTCAAAATTGTAGCCCTTTTTTGTTTATAGCACAAAAAATAAAAACCGCTGAGGTGATCAAATACCATCAAAAGTAAGCTCTATTTGTGGGGAAAAAAGGACGTCAATTTTGTTTGGGTGCAACGTCGCATGACCGTGCAATTGTCAGTTAAACCGACACAGTGCTGAATTGTAAAAAGTGCTCTGGTCAGGAAGGGGGTAAAATCTTCCGGGGCTGAAGCGGTTAAACCAATTGCCATCTGTTGCATTTTACATAATATAAAGATAAATTAAAGTCCCAACAGGGAGTGTGGGAAAGGTTTGTAACAGGCGTTTAGACTCACAAACTCAAGTCAAGAGATCTCATCAGCAGAATCCCAAAAGATGGAAACATTTTGGGTGGATGAGCCCTTTAGAAGCTCTTCTCTTTATGCCAGAAAATATACATTAGTTTTTACTATATTGTTAAGGCAAAGTGCAATGTGCAGCTGAATATGCCTTATTTTCAGTGCGCGTTTGTAACTCGTTTGCTGGACATCAAAACACACATCTGCTAATTGTGTTTGTGGTGCTATTAACAACTAATGGCACCACAAGCGTGACACCCATTTGCAGCACATTTCCGAAATGCTCAGAAAAACGTGTGTCTTCTGTGTATTTTGACGCACATTCAGGAAACGCGAAGTATGAATGGAGTCATAGAGTGAAATAGGATTGTTATATTTCATGCCATCATTTCTGCTGAATGAGAGCAATCAACACCTTAAAGCGGAACTTCAGTCATTTTTTCATCTTTCCATTTATTTAATCTTCTGCCCTTGTTGCTTTAACTTTGGATAGTAAAACATTTTTTTTTCTACCAGTAAATACTTTATACAGCCCACTTCCTGTTTCTTGTCTGGTCATTAGCCTAGGCTTATGACATCAAGCACAGCTCTCTCTTTCACTCTCGTGAGAGTTTGTCAGGAGGGGAGGGGGGGGTGAGTCATAAGAGGGCCAATGAGAGCTGCAGAGCTGGAGGTGTGCCTCTGTGTGTCTGTGTAAATCCAGGAAGTGAACAGGCAGCAGCTTCAGCTGCCCACAGTTAAAATGGATGCAGCCAGACTTAGTGGAGGGAGATTTTTGCAGCATATTTGGCAAGTACAGAATCACAGTATATATAAAATAATATGCAAAGTGGTTGGAGGGAAGCTTCAGAATGGCAAATATGTTTTTATTACATATTATGTGAGCAGACTGCAGTTCCTCTTTAAGGTCCAAAGACAGCTGACAAACAACCTTACAATCTAGAACTTTCTACAGCGAGAAAACTTTGATCCAGGCAGATATAAACGTCAAACTATCATAACCTTCTATCTAATAACACAGTATTATTATTATTATTATTATTTATTCATTTCATTTTACAAGTAGCATAAGTTTGATTTTGATTTGGTACCAAGCTTTTGCAAGCCACTATAGCAGAGTTTAGACTGTGAGAAGGAAAAGCAACTTGAGGAGCCAGTAAGTTGTGCTTCAAAACTTTTGTATTAACAAAGGGCATGCTAATAATATCCAGTCACCGAATGAGGATGGGACAAGTGATGTAAGTCTTACCTTAGAAAAAATAAAGTATCCTGCCCCGGGTTGTGTTGTGCGGCAGAGCCATGTAAATGTCAGGACTACATAGGAAAAATATTCTTTTGACACAAAAAGGGTAAAATAGTGCCCATTTTGTGTTTTATCTGTGTACAGTATTTAGCTTTACAGTGGTTCAAAAGTTAGAACATTCTTACCTTAATGCATTTCCTGAATTAAGGTAAAAAAAATGCCCCACTACATGTTAGCCATGTGCACTGCTGAAAAATGTGTTCATTTTTGTTTTCGTGTCATTCGTTTTTTTTTTTTTCTTTTTTGGGTCATTCGTTATGATTGCAATTCATAAATTCGTAAATTCGAAAATCCGTAAATTCGAAAAACCATAAATTCATAAATTTGTAAATTCATAAATTTCGAAAATCCGAAAATAAGAAAGAATAACTAACTAATAATAACTAACTATTAAATTATAGGTATTGGAATTTCCTTTCAAATTTGGCTCTTAGTGAGTGTAATGAATGCGAATTTGTCCAAACTTACGAATTATCTGAAATAGCGAATGCCGCATCTAAACAAATGTAACGGAACAAATTAATAATAAATAATAATAATAAAATTAAGAAGTTTTTATTATTATTATTGGTTATTATTATTAATTAGTTACGTTCCATTTGTTAAGATACAGCATTCGTTATTTCGGATAATTTGTAACTTCAGATAAATTCATATTCATTACGTTCACTAACAGCCAAATTTGAAATGAAATTCCAATACCGATAATTTAATAGTTAGTAATAGTTAAGTTATTATTAGTTAGTTATTATTTCAGATTTTCAAATTTTCGGGGTTTCAGATTTATGAATTTATGAATTTACAAATTTGTGAATTTAAGAATTTATAAATTTTCGAAATTACGAATATTCAGAAAAATTTGACAAGAGGGGTTTTCGTTAATTCGGATGTTTCTGAATTAACAAATTTGTCGTAATTCATTAAAAAACTAATTCAGAACAAGACAAATTGCACATGTTTACTACCTGTTCTACCCCACTATCCTTGAACACTTTCCTTGCTCCTATCACCGGTCCAGCACTGTTCTGGCTGCAGCAGGGCTTCTCTCACTTTCTGGTCTCACAAAAGGCACTGAGAACATATGGTTCCCGGTGCTGTCAGTCATACTCCTGTAAGGAGGGAGAAGGGGCATGGTTTACCAGTTCTGTGTTTGTTTATAGGTTCACACAGCTCAACTTTAGAGAGCATGTGCACAGGTGCCCCCTTAGCACCCAGCTTGGTGGAGGAGAGGACAGTATTGGCAAGGGTGCAATGATATTGCACAGGTATATGTAACATCTTTTTTATTTTAACACACACACAGAAATATCCTTTAAGATTGCTTTAAAATACCTTATGTAATTGTGTTGCAATGATGGTTGCATTCATGCTGCATTCATGGCTAGCCTCATTTTACATAAGTGTATAAAATAAGCTGGTTGAACATCAAAGAAAACTATTCACAATGCAAAGCAGTCTGGAAGTGTGGTGCAATGAGCTGCAATAACATGCAGACATGCTGCATTTGATCACTCTGCACTGGATGGCCCCGCATGTTACTGCACTACACACCACGCTATTGTGCAGTGACATGGATGAAGAGTCACTTTGTGCACTTCAAGTAAAGTTTTACAAGAAAATAAAGGGAACTGTGTGATAAGGTATAATGCGCATCATAACGCTCCCTGACAAATCTCACTGCAATGGACAGCTGCCAGAAATATGTGGAGTTATACCACGCTAGAGTTAGAACATATATATAGCTGCAACAAAAACTATCAGATATCTCTCTAGTGCAAAAAGAAATTGTATCCAAATAAGTTGCGCTCATATAACATGAGTAATCACATGTAATAAATGAAAAAACGGAAGTGCAATACTATTGAATTACAACACGTTCTAAGTGAAAGGCCAATACGTGAAAACTGGAAATAAGAAAGTCTGCATGTAAAAGTCTATATGAAAAACTCTTCATCAGAAAAAATAACAATTAAGTCCATTTAACAAGAAAAAAATTAATTAACAGTGTGGAAGATGATAATTCCAATGGCATGATAAGATCCAGATTCCTTCCACCTTCACCAAAGGAGAGAGAAGAAGAAAGGAGGGGGGATCCTTGAATTAAAAAAAAACCCCACTCAGTGTGTGGAGACCCTAAACCGAACTGGTGGACCCCCTAAAGAGCAAGGTCTTATGCGCCAGCAGATTTAACCCTCTGCAGGGTCTAATGAACCTCCGTCTTCGTGAAGCCCTCCGGGCACAGCAAGAAATATGGTATCCCGATTAGAAATAGAAGGTCCGGTCTGAGGGACGCATTGTGACAGAAGTCACCAGTGCAAAAGGACAAATCACACTCCAATAGTGTAGTATTGATAAAAGGTATGTAGCCTTTATTGCTAAAAACGAGCGGATGCAACCGCATAAGATATAAAAAACAGCTGGCAAGCTAAAAAACAGCAACACCCTACTTCTGGGGTCACGTGGGGCGTAATGACGTCAGCGCGTAGCACCGCCCTACATGTTTTGTCATACTTGAAATCATCCTGGGGCACAATGGACAGCTTCTTGACACACTAAACCGCTCCAGTTTAGTAAGTAAGCAGTGTGAAAGGGCCCTAAAAAATAAGAAATAGTGGACGATGTACAATTTACTTGCATAGGTAATTGGTATATAGCATACAATAAATTAAGGGATGATAACAATGAATCTGTTGGTAATAACTCAATTATGTATAGTGTTCATTCAGAATATAATGAATAAAGAGAACATGTGACTGGTAATACTAGCTCAGATAACCATACAGTCATGTGACCTTTGCAATGGCTTGCTATACAGGTTTTTTGATCTCGGAATTGATTGGCCCATTCAATATAATAAATTGTACATTCTTTTTTTTCTATTGTACAAATGTCCCTGACCTTTGCTGTTATCTTTTGACAAACTCTCTTTAATTGTATTTCATCAATAATTCTGACATTTTTCATATTAACATCCAGCGTTTTATGTAACATACACACTGCCACTAGCACAGCAATACTAACGACTGCTTTTAAAAAAAAAAATGTTGAACATCTAGGAAGCATTGTTCTAACCATACAACATGACCATGATCCCTTGCACTGTGGGGTTTTAATGACTGAAGTGGTCAGTGTTTACATAAGCTGTTGTACTTATTGTGACTACAGAAAAATACTCTTCAATCTTGACTGTGTAGACAACATTTTTTTCCTTCTAATTAAAGGTGAAGTGTGGGAATAGAAAAAAAAAAAAAAAAACAACAACCACACATACTCACCTCCATGCTTCAGTATTGGTCTGCTGCTGCCAGCACTAATCCTGAGAACAGAGAGATCACATGACCACTGAATGCTTCATTTTCAATCTACTGGGAGCTGGGAGAGGTGACTGTCTTTTATAAAGTGGTAACATGAGCGCTGAGCTGGAAAGGGGGTTGAAGCGGCATCTGGGTGGATCCCAACTTTATTATTGGAATCCTTCCAGAGCCTGGAGCAGCTCCATGATGTCAGCAAAAAGTGAACTTTAGCCCGCTATCTTCTGGGTCATAGGAAGTCACTGGATCACTGGGTCACAGGAGATTAAAAGTAAGTGCACTCATGTGAACTAAAAGATAAGTATGGCCATAGATAAGTATGGCTAAAAAGGCTTTGACCATACTTCTCATTTAGGCTTGGTATACTAGCATTGAAAACATAACAAACATATATAGCATAAGGTGGGTAAATTAAAATAGAAATGACCCTCCTGGAGTCTGTAAATGTGAACAAAACAAATCAGTGAAATGAGGGCTGGATATAGATCTAAGCACAGTACCCAGGTACCTATAGGAATCAGAGACAAATAGGCAGCTTTACGAGTAAAATTAGGGAAAAATAATTGCATATAAAGTTATTTATTCAATCTCAATACTCTTAACCATGTTAGAATCAAGAAAACAAGAAAATGTACTTTAATAAGATAAACCTAACATAGGGGTGTTACCTAAGGTGCCAACAATTGTATGTAAAAGTTCCAGTGATGAAAATTATGCCCTAAGTGGAACACTGAACTAGTGACCCTGAAATTCAATAGAAGGCTGCCAGCTCCCACAGTAATTGCAGTCACTCACACATAATCTCTTATGCAGCAAGTACAAATGCAAGTGATTGGCCCTGGAAACAGACAGCCTGTGTCCAGGGCCAAACATTCCATGTGAACACTGCATGAGCAATTACATACAAGTGGCCATGATTAGCTGCAAGAACCAACAGTCTTCCATTGCTTTGATGGGGGTTTCCTTTTCTCTCATTTCCTGCTAGAGTTTTTTCATCTAATCAGAAGCAGGGTGCATTTGCAGGTGTGAATGTACCCCTAAAGTATGTAAACACCAACAATGAACTTATTTTATCTGCTCCCTTTTGGTATGTAAAATATACTATTGAAGGTGTTTTGTTTTATCTGTTCAATTAGTCCAAAAACAGTAGTAAAACAATTTCATATTTTAGATTCTGAGCTTCTTTTCTGTACCAAACTCCATTGTCTTAAAAGTTAATATAAGGTCAAAACAGAGTGCACAAAACACTTCAAAACCACAGCCCCACATTCCCCAATCACATCCTATCCTCATGGCAGATGCATTAACTGATAGACAATAGCCACAATCGTTGTACAGTGGCTGGGCAGTATATAAACAGTATGTCAAAGACGCAACACAATAAGGAGAGACATGGCAAGTTTTATTTTGAAATAAACATTAGACTGTATTATTTAATAGACAAAAGCTAAAAATACTGTACAGCAGCTTGACAGTATGCAAGCCGCTTGGTAAGGCTGTAGTATAAGAGGGAGAGAAGAGGCATGTTTTATCTTGAAATAAACATTAGACTGTATTACCTGAGAGACAATAACCACAAATATTTTTTAGGACAGGAGAATCAGAATAGGCCTTATACTTTGAGGGTCCTGCAACAAACATTAAATATGTCCTCTAAGACATCAGACTGGCTGCAATGCTAGCCAGAAGCTCTAGTGCACACTGTGCAAGCTCCAGCCAGTGGTCCTGAACACTTAATAATCTATGGGGTCCTCACTTATGAGAGTGTCCACATTATCCCTGGACCTGATGTTGTCAGCAATCATATGATTCAAGATCTGCCAATGAGTGCTGCTTGCAACTGGGCCTTGCTACTGTGGTATAAAAAAAAATCTAAAAAGTGGAACTGTTTGCTCCTCCTTTCAGGGTTTAGAGGGTTGGAGGCATGTTGATCATCAGAGAAGATCCTGCCACCATCAGTAAATGCAGCAAAGAGGTTCTTATGCAGTACCTCCTCAAGGTGCTACATTTTAGCTTTTCTCTGGGATGGTAACTGTTTTATAAAGATCCCGCTGGTCAGTCTGAGAGCCCCTCAGTGTGGAGTTAGTTAGAGAGAAGAACCTGTCTTTTCAAGAACAGTTGGGTTTAGTACAGGGAAAGAGCCCCGCCATGTAGGGATAGTTTAGGGCCTTCTGAGCTCTCACTCTGCTGTTCTCGAATCTGGAGAGAAGCACCCCAGATCCACTGTTCAAATACCCATCAGGGACATTCCTGCACACCAGTCAACTAAACAGAGAAACTAAGATATCTCTCCTATTTCTGTCTTGATGCACAACCACAAGGAATCACAAGGACACACACGCTTCTGGCTGCCAGCCTATGTAAGCACTGCATAACTGGAACTCTGAATTTCTGAAGATATTTTATGTCTTTGCCACTAAGTTCCTTGCCATTGAAACCCATTTGAGTATTTATTTATTGTAATTATCATTTTCCATAACTAACGATTTGTCAAAGAGGCATGCTGATGTGAAATTTAGTGAAAGGGGGAAAGGTCAATTATAAATTTAGCCTCTAAGACACACGTATCAAAAACAAGGCCTGTGGGCTGCAACTGGCATGCCTGGCCATTTCTTGTGGCCCTCATACCCAGGGCTTGTGGCGGGAATGTGGTGGGAATTTTTGGCGGGAATGTGGTGGGACTGTGTTCTGCCACCTCTGGCTTTGGCCCTCTGCTCCCCGCTCACCACTGTCACCTGTAAACACGGAAGCCTTATGTTTTTACAAAGGACAGCTTTCCTCTCGGTGGCTTTTACAGATCCTTGCCTGTTCTGCACTCACAGCGGGGACAAGGGAGATGCAGATGCAGTTGCAGTGTGGGATGGAGCCCGGGTGCACATATGACAACCAATGATTTCCCTGCAAGCTAGGTACTAGAGCCGGGCTGGGTAGGTGAGATTCGAGGAAGCAGGGGGTGGGGGATGGGGGTTGGTGCAGAGGTCAGAGTCAAGGAGAGGTGGAAGTGAAAAGTGAACAGCCTGTGAAACAACCCTGTGGACTGTGCATAGCACACCCCTAAACCCCCTAAACCCTGTTCTCTGTACATAGAGCACGCCTGAACCCTGCACTATGTACAAAACTGCACATAATGCACTCCTGGTATTTATTGCCCCATTAGGATCCTTCTACTTTTAGTGCAATTTGGCCACACCAAACATTGGATGCGGTTCCTGCATCCATTCTCTGAGAAAAAAAAGCCATGTATAAATGTATATAGACTTACAGATATAACCAGCCCTTTGAGGGCAAATATAATGTTGATGCAGCCTGTGATGAAATTGAGTTTGACACCCCTGCTCTAAGAGTTCCTGCAGCTTTTTTCCAAGCTTTTTTCCAAAGGAAGGTATAGTAGCTACTAGTCATTTTGCCTGTCAAGAGTAAAAAAAAATCCCCCAAGATCATTCAGCTCAGTACAGTGCCTCACATTGTTTAGCCTTATAACTTTGGACACACTTTTACAGCAAAGTTTGACAGGTACATACGGTCCCAGGGATAGGTGTGCAGATAGGTGATAGGTGTGCAGACCCAGATGCACAGGCTCTGCATCCAGGTCTGTGCACCTGTCCCTATATAACTGTTATAACGAGTTAGTCTGTACAGCCAATGCATGTTCATGCACTTGTTATTAATAATCAGGGACACTTTGCTCTAATCACAGATGTATTATTATAATAATTATTATTACAATTATAATTATTTTTATCATTATTTTACATGGAATTTGTAGTCTATAATTATTATTAACACAAGAAATAAAAGTCCTCTGACAGCAGTTGCACATTCTCACATTCATCCAGAGGGCAGAGTTTGGCTATTCAGAATCAATATGGCTGACACAATAATGATGTGAGAGATTTGTAGCAGTTCTGTTATAAAATAAAGTGGAAGATAAGAGGAATGCGATTCAAATAAACAATATATGTGTGCCCTTCTATTTATTAAAGGCATCAGTGGCGTTCCTGCTCACAGAGAAAATCCCATTATTGGCCCCATCAGTAACCCGCTGAGTGGCCTATGAGGGAGCCGTCCTCTCCCTCACACAATCACTCGTGCCTTATCTCCCCACAAGCAGATTTATACTACGCACATTTGTGGCTAAGTGAATGAATAAATAGGATTGAAAAGTCCTGATTCTGCAGTAATGAAAATGAAAAGGGAAGCATCAGGAAAACATCAAATAATATTTATTTCAATTCCTGTCTGTAAATCCAATAGAGAGTGCCCAGTAGTGACCCGTTTGTACCTCTGTATACGCTTTAAAGATAAAATGCACTTAGTAGTATTGGTTTGATTTAGTGTGTCACTCACAACCTTTAATTTGCCTTAGGAAAAGTTCCAAAAGCACTTTAAAGCCCAACTCCAGCCAAAACATTTGATAGTTTTGGGTTACGTAGAATGTGTTAGAGCCTCTGTTAAAGTGTAAGTAGCCAGGTACTGGACTACAGAAACATGGAGGAGACATTGCCCTCTACACAGTCAGTTGATTTTACTTTTTACTATTATGCTGGACATCGTGTTGCAAAATCCCCTCTAGCAAGCAAGGGGAAAAGCTATAATCCCTGGACTTCTATGCAGAACACTGAGGATCATGAAAATCGAAGTCAAGGGCAGCAGTCATAGAGAGGGACCCTTTACACTACAGTTCCTAAAGAACCCTTAGGCAGAGGGGGAATAGTGATATAGGGACACCAGGGAAAGCAGAGATCTTTACAGTCACATCAAAAGAACCAGTGAGAGGGCAGACTGCCCGTTATTTCCATAATGACTAGCAGGGACAGGGAGTTGCTGAAAGCAGGACACCTAATACCAAGCTCCCTTACTATAGCTATACTACACCTAGACTACGCTTGTAAAGCACCTAGACTGCACCTGTGCTGCATCTATATTGCATATAGATTATACCTGTACCACACAAATACTGCACCTATACTGCATGCTAGTTTATCAAGACTGTTGTTAAGTGTACCAACACTTCTAAAAGGGCCCCAACTATGCCTCCTGATGAACATAATATAGGACTGTCCCTATCAAGCCATACTACTAGTCCCTACTCAGTATTCATTTAACGGGTGCCTCTGCCCGGTGAGCATTGGCCTAGCATAGTCACCAGTAAGGCACCTTGACAGCATAGTCGCAGTTAATTAAGTTATATTACTGTCCAGTGTTGCACTTTGATGGATTTTTTACTGTTTTAGCTAATCTGGTGCCATCATCTTATACCAAGTGCTTGCTACTGATCACACTGTATGCCCAAATTATGTTATTAGTATTTTTGCCAATTTATCTTAATGCTTTCTTTTGTTACTATCCACAATGTGGGATTGATTTACTAAAAACTGGAGAGTGCAAACTCTGGTGCAGCTGTGCATGGTAGCCAATCAGCTTCTAACTAAAGCTTGTTCAATTAAGCTTTGACAAAAAAACTGGAAGCTGATTGGTTTCTATGCAGAGCTGCACTAAATTTTTCACTCTCCAGTTTTAGTAAATCAACTCCTTTGTGACAATATAGTAAGACTTGCCTTTACTAACTTTCTTATCGCCTGATTTTTAAAATAGTACCACTACTGAGTATCTGGTTTTGCCTTCAGTGATTTTCTGTGATATTGCATGCTTTGTGTACCTAAATAAATGAGTAAGGATAAATGGCACAAAGTGTAGTGTGAACTAAGAGGAATGTAGTGAGTTCAGCATTAGAGTTTATATAGACCATATAGTCCATTTTGGGTTCCTAGGAAACTCTTACTGGCCTCAGAACACTTGGTGCAGCGCCTCTTGGAGACTGAAGTATCTCTAGAAATGACAGATAGGGGACAAGAGGGGGCCCAAAAAGACAACTGGCAACTCACTTGTAACAGTTAAAAAGCCTTCTAATCAAAATGGTTTTCCCTTTGATGGTAGTGGTCTCAGTGAAACAGGGAACCTAAAATCCAGTCCAAGACTTGCACTAGGCTTGTATGCTGGATATACCTGTAGAACCAATGGGACTCGGAAGGATGCCCAACCAAATTTAGCAATATGATTATTAGAAAGTGTATAAGAATTGGCAACTCACATAGGTGAAGACAAAATAGCACTTGTAGTAAAGGTCCAGTCCTCATGGCGGAAGAAGAATCTCCATCAAAAACTCAGCAGCTTTAGCAGTCTGTGTGTGAAAATCGGAGGGGTGGTTATAGGGCAGGAAGTAGAAGGACTCTGTGGATGGCAGATTAGGCAGAAAGTGGCGTCACATGCAGGTGCTATGTGGGGGGCTTGGCTATGTGTTTTGAGGTCAACCAGAGTCTCTTTGTCAAGCCAACTGGTGTCCCCTCGGTTCTACATGTATATCTACTGGACTGGATATTGGGACTCCTGTTGCACTGAGGCTTACCATTACCATCAGAGGGACAGCCATTTTGATGAGTATGTTTTTGAACAGAGGACCCATTTTAATCAGTGGATCCTATGGGAGTAGTGCTACATGTATGTAAAGTCAAAATTTATTTTTAAGTCTTGGATGGAGTAGGGATCAGGTTTTTTTTTTGCCTGTGTCCAGTGAGGTAGATTTACTTTCATTTCCTATCCCAGTGACACAGTAGGAAGTGAGAGGAGATCTCTTTAAGGCCTCCTTCACATAGCCACCAGATTCCAGCAGTAAGACCCAGCAGATTCTTGCTGCTGGAATGACAGGTACATGCATGTACAAAGTATTGACAGGCTGACAGTGGCTGTCGGTGTTCGCATGTAGCTGCACACGGGTGCAGGGTCCTGGACCCAGTTAGAAATTAAAACCAGGCAAGAGAGAATCATTTCCTCACTTTATTCATAAAAAAAAAAAATGCCTGCCGCTAGGCTTTCAATTAGTACACAATAAAAAACAGAACATTTTGGTGTGTTACTAAAATATACAACTTTGCTAATTACTTACTCTACAAAACAGTAAAAAGAACATGGTTGTTGCAGTTTTATAATTGTCCCTTACATGAAGCAGTAATAGTAAAATCAATGTTGGAATTTAGGAAAGGCTTGGCTGATCTTTTTACAGCTAACGATGATCACAGTTCTAATTATTAAGGCCGGACTGATGTTATAGCATTATATTAATACTGCATCTTAGAAGGCATTTTTCTGCTCAGTAAGTAGAAATAGAAATACAGCCATACACACTCTAAATGGCAGAAACGTGTTCAATAAAGACTAAATTAGAACATTTTTATAATGTTAAAGTGTGAATCCAGCTGAAAGGATAATATGGGAATATTTTAATTCATGGAAATGTTTCAACTATCCTTTTAACTTCAGAAAGTATTTTTTTACCTTATGTAGCAAAACTGTCAACATTTGCCCTAGAGCAGGGGTATGCAATTAGCAGACCTCCAGCTGTTGCAAAACTACAAGCCCCATCATGCCTCTGCCTCTGGGTGTCATGCATGTGGCTGTCAGAGACTTGCTATGCCTCATGGGACTTGTAGTTCTGCAACAGGTGGAGGTCTGCTAATTGCATATCACTGCCCTAGAGTATTGTTTTACTGTTCTCAGAAATCAATACTCCCTGAGTTAAAGCCAACTCCAGCCAAAACCTATTCTGTGGGTCAGAATTTTTTTTTGAGTACCTTGTCCCTACTTGGGAGATTTCCCTTTACGTCCTGATCAAAGGGGAAAACTCTCTAATGGGGACACAGACTGCAACAAAACCACTTTTTTAGTAAGATGCATAAGAATCAGAACCTCTGTAAGGTTATTATACTGTTTGTGTTTTTTTTGTCCGGGCGGCAACTGATTTCATTATCATTACTTATTGTCCTGCTGTCACTATTACATAACAAAGGTGACATTTCCCCAACAGGGCAATACAAATGTAGCCCCCTGGTCATAAACTGGGGCTATAATGTAAATGTAGTTTTTCGCTGAGCTGTAAACAGCTCAGACTAATTGTACAGTTTATCTGGTCTTTCAGTAATCTCAATTGGGTTGTGCATTTCTCACTGTCGCCAGTAGGTGTCACTGGTACCACAGGCCAGTATGAGAATTACAAATAGGTTGCGCTATGAATAATTATTATTTTTCTAGGCAAGCCCAGTAGGAGCTTCTTAGCCACTGGTACATTCTGGGAAAGGGCATTTATTTTTGGCTGGGCCATGTGCTCGCTCTCTCTTATCCTGGACCCTCCTGGCCTGAGGATGTGTTGCTGTAGCTTTGCAAGTAGGCCAAGAAGCCTGCCTGGGGCCTACTAATCCTGAGGTGGTCCTTAGGCTGTCTTGCCTGTGTGGAAGAAGCCGAGCCAAGCTGAGAAGATCCAGGGGAGGACCCTTGATGGAGAGAGCTAGGATGAAGGCTGGTCTCTCAGGAGGGCCTGGTGACTTGTTTGGATGATGCACATACATCTAAGACTGTGTTTACAGCCTTGCCGAATGGCTTAAAGGTTCTGACACTGTGAAGCTTAATCTTGTCCTACAAATCTAATCCTGTTTGCAGTATTGCCGGATCAGCTTAAAGGTTCTGGTACTGTCAAGCTGGTCTCTAATCTAAACCATGGTAAATAGCTACTGGCTGCTAGGTCTGTGAGTGAGGCCTATCCCGGTATTCAAGATCCCAAAGAGAGAAATCTGTTCTATTTGATCTGCATCTGGTATCTGAAACCACCCCTACTCCTCTCTCCTACTACCTTCTTCCAAGTTCTACATTAAAGCATTAAAAATATATAAAGTGTCTGGCACCCAATTTCTGTTCTAAACTCCCCATTATAGCCATGGACTCAGCCCTGGGGTGAATGTTGGCTCGTCCCCTGCCTCTGGAGGTCCCTCCTTGGCCCCAGTAGACCCAGGAGGCACTATACAAACTTATGTAGTTATTCTTCCCAAGTCTATACAAAAGTGTAACAAAAACAATTAGCCAGAGTTGTGCTGTAAAGCTGAACTATGGAGAATTAAAAAAATTACCCCTGTAGTGGATTTCCCACCCCTTCTCTACACTGCAAAAATTAGAAGCTAATTTTTGCCCAGGATACCATTGAAAAGCACTTTTACATACCTTAGCCTAAACTCCACTAGAAGCCAGTGCTCTCCTTTTCCTCCAACACTCTGGATTGTAGGTGGGCCCAGGCATCCTCACATACAATGTGGGATTCCTGTTCTGGCATTGTATGTGATGACGTCAGTGAGTGAGCACTGGATAGAGTGCCAATAAGAAGCAGCTTTGGGGCAGCCCATTACACAGAGAAGAGAAAGCCTGCTGAAGTGAGGGATTAGGTAAGAAAAACTGCTTTTTAATGGTATTGCAAGCAAAGAAAGAGCATTGCAAAGATAGTTTTTTCATTTCATTTCAAGTTTAGATTTAAAGTGAGAGTTTGAACATGGTGGACATTGTTTTCCATCTAATCAAAGTCACTAAACAATATTCTTATTCTCCAAAAATAATTCATACACATCTACATTATACAAGTTATGTAAGAAGGTGATGGGAGGAGCAGAGGAAGCAGATCGGCACAGAAGAGGAGAGGACTATGCTGTGTAAGCAAGGAGAGGACTGTGCTGTGGAATTGATTCCTGGAGAACTCAATTTTTTTAGCAAGTTAAAAGGCACATTGCAAGTGAATAAAAATCATTTACGGAAAAACACTGGAAGCAAACAATTAAAATACTGGATTTATCTGTGCTTTTATCTGCCATTTTTTAAGATGGTGACAGGTAAACCAGTATGAATAAAAATGGATAACTGTCAAGCTGATCTGTTGCCTATTTTAACCCTGGACAAGTATAGAAATCATTTGTGACTTTACTCCCTTCCTCGGCACATGTTGATTTCAGGTCAGTGACTAAAGATATGGGTGTATAGACCGCCATCAACTAGCATTTTTTTTGAGAAGATGGACAGCAACAGCAGCCTAGGTATTGCTGTCTGTACAGATTCCTTTTTATCTTGGCAATAACCAGTTATCAAAAGTAATCCATTTGCCTTCCTCCTCATAAAATACATTCAGTATCATTCTACAGATCTACATTCCACATCAGAAACACATCCAGACTCCAATGAAGCTGTGCTACATCATATATATAAATATATATATATATATATATATATATATATATATATATATATATATATATATATATATATATATACACATTTACCCTTATTTTACCCTTATTTGCCTCGTTATAAAAGCTGCAAGTACAGAAAAGTATCTGTTGATCCAGCCAGAAATCCAGAGACTTCTTAACTTCCTGTACTGCAATGAAACCCAAAACAGTGTGTTATCAGCCCTGCCTAGTCCTAGTTCTCCTCAACAGAACACCTTCCTCTCTGTTATGGAGAATAGGAAGTGTTCTGCAGACCAAATCAGAAGTGAGTAACCTAAGGTGACAACACCACACAGCTAGAGATTGGCAAACTGTGATATATTACATTTTTGTTTTTAGATGTAGATAGTTTTGGGGGAGATTTACTAAAACTGGAGCACAGGGAATCTGGCACAGTTGTATTATTGTCAAAGCTCCATTAAACAAACTGATTGGTTACCATAAACAGCTGAACCAGATTCTCTGGGCTTCAGTTTTAGTGACCCCCCCCCCCCCCCCCCTTTAAGTTATAAATTGAACAAAATAGTTTGAATTATTAAAGGAACAGAGAATGTTCAATTTCACTTGGCAAGTGGTTGTTAGTCCTATTTAACTGAACCTGTTTTATAATGTTGAAGATGCTTCTTACCCCTTTCAAGCCACTTCTTTATTTCAAATGATTGTTAGGTACTTCACGTTTTTCCTTTATTTTTATAGGTAAATCCATCAAATAACAAACTTCCAGTCCCTGGGTGGCTACGCTTGCTCCTCCATTGTACATGGCTGCCATCCAGGCTGGACTTCAAACCTACCTGCCTTTGTTCATCTACATTACATGAAGGATAGGGACATTGATAGTTTACAGATAGGATAGTTTTATGCTTCCTGTTTAGCTCCCAGGAAGAAGCAATTACAGTACATTTCTGGCAAGATCAACAGGGATTTTATGTAACTGCTGAAAATGTTTTTAGCCTGAAAAAACAATGTAGTCCCCACATCTACTGGTAATGCTGCAATACATTAAAATGTTTTTCTTTGATTTAATTATCCTTTAATCTAGTCACCATGGAGCGTATCAAGGCAGATGCTGATTGTCCAAGAACAATTAGTGTAGTAAATAAGATGAAGCTTGTTTCACAATTATCTTAGTAAATAAGTTGTGTTCATGTGGACACGATTGGATTACTGAAGTGAACTACATTTACTAAGCCAAGGGACCCAAATACCTTGGAAGTTAAAAATGTTCTTCCAAATCAACTCCATCATCCAGCCTTCTTCTGCAGCACCAGTAAGTGGATGATGGTTAACATCCAGCAAATAAAATGCTTTCAAGGTGACAAACAATGTCCTAAGCATATTATATCAATATAACACTGCCAAATATGTAGACAGCTAAATAAAATACATTAGAATGTCTTCCTTTAGCTGGCAATTTTACTGCAGTCATTTTCCCCTGTTTATTCTTGACTTGCCAAGTTGCAAATGATAACACATATTTCCAGAAGAAGATACTTTGCAGAGCTTGACATGAAAACATTGGGACGACGTATGCCCTTAGGATAAATTACCATAAGTGTCTATTTGCTAAACAAGTCCAAATGTAACAAATTCATATTATCTAAGTTTACAATTCAGAAAAGTTTAAAGTCCTTAACAGTTAACAAGAACAGATTGCCAGTTATGTATTGCCTGCCGTGTAATGCACAGCATGCCGAGGTTGACTGTGAATATAAGAACGGACAGCAAGCATAGCTAACAAATAAAACATTCAAACTCTGCTTCTGCCTGGCCAATACTGCTTTTTACTCTACTGCCTGTAATTGCTCATCTCTTACAGGAAAACATAAAGGAATAACAGGGACAATAATAAATATGCTATACAAATCACTATTTACCCAAGTCCGACTTTTCATATTAACTGTTTGGTAGAATTGGGTAAGCTTCTATTTACTCCAATGGCAAAGTATTCATTAAAGCTGAACTCCAGGAAAAGAGCTGAATACCAATTAACCTCTTGCTGCTCATGTACTGCATATATGCGACGGCAAAGACAGTGGGCTTTGGGTGGCAAAGCTTTCTGTGCTGAGAGCGCGCTCACTGCCTAAGACAACTCTCAGTCCATACTAATGATTGAAAGGAATTGGCAGGACAGGCTTCCAGTCATTTGCCCACTGTGAAATCAATCCAAATCACAGTGGTCACATGATTGGCTAGTTCTTCATGCCCCCCAGAGTACTGGATGCCAGGGCTGGGTGAGAAGGAGTCAAAATATATAACACTCCAATCCTGTCTGATAGAGCAGGAGACCTGACTTTTTTTTACTAATGCAGATGAGATTCACTTACAGGTCTTCCTTCTCCCAGATTGTGCCTGGACAGTGAAATGAGAATCAGAACACAGGTGAGCCTATCTTTTTTTCACTCTGCTCCCTTGCACTGGAGCACAGCTGATTGGGTCTTTACGCTGCTTACCCCCCCCCCCCCCCCCCAAACCTTGCTCTACATTGGTTGGGAGAGTCTGATTCCATGTCATATTACATAGTTAGTAAGGAATTCTAATTCAACCAATAGAAAAAAATAAACAAGTAGAACACTTCCATATACACAACCCTATATCCACAACTAATCCAGAGTAAGGCAAAAACAAAAAGCCAATAAAGCATGATCCAATTTACCCCTAATACCCCAGAAGGCAATTGGATATTACACTATTAGCAATAATATAAATGCTGTGCTTATCAGAGAAAATAGGGTTACTTGTTATAAGAGCTGCTCGCACTCAAGACTGTGGGCCCTTTTTTAAACTATACGTTTTTGTTTTTTAACTATAATTAAACAATAGGTGCTATGCTAATCATACAACAATATCCAACACTTATGAACACCATAAATAGTAAGAAACATAAAAAATATCTAACTTCATGACAGTATACAGCAGTCAGTGCTTCAATATTACCAAATGTAATAAACAATACAGTATTGTTTGGATACAGGAAGTAGGACAAGCAGTGGCCATCTTTAACTGTATTAGTATGAGACCCATATTTCACGACAGCAAAAAGTGATTTGTGTAATTGCACATTTTGTAATGATTTAAGTGGAGAAGTAGGAAAAGCAGCTTATAGGAGTCCTATTAATTGGATATTCCCTGGATCAACAGTCTCTGGTATTATTGCCTATACCTGTCAATATCCATTATATTTTGTGTATTTCTGAAGTACTCTGTTTCCTTCCCTTGGGGGCACTCAATTTGGGTGTGGCTGGTTTGTTTTACTTCACTGCTCTGTCTTGTCTAAATCTGAATGGGACGTGAGCTTTTCCCTTTTAATGTGAAAGTGAGGCTTGGTTTTTTTTCTCACTCAGGCCGCAGAGATAAAAGTAAGGCTTGAACCGCAAGGTTCCTTATTTAGTGCGATGGCAGGAAATAATGATCATGCCCCGGAAGAAGTCCTTTTGTCAATGAAATCGGTCGGGCTGAGCTATATGTTCCTATTATTGCACATTTTACGTGTTCGGATGTTCTGAGGCGGCCGCCTTCCTTTTTTACAATGCAATGCTGTTTTTACTATGGATATGTGTAAGTGCAATACTTTATATTAAATGCAACCCTTAAGTGGTTTTACACTATCCAGCGTTTTATGTTTTATTTGGATCTGACTACACGATCGTCGTTTGGATGGAGTTCTCTGGATGCTCTGGAGCTGTTCCTAGCGTGGTTCCTTTGTCCATCCTCTGCTGATGACTCCTACCGGGAGGACATATTCATCAAGCCTGTTTGACCCTTCTTAATATAGGGTCCAGGCTCTCTGGTAAGAGTCCAACCTATTGTGGTGGTGGCGTGTTCACTTGGTGAAGGGATGGGATAACCTTATCCACAGTTGAATAATGGAGTTTGCCATTTGACCATATTGTCCATTTGAGAGACTGATTTTTCTGTACTGTTTATTTATTTATCATTTTTTTCAGTAATTTTAATATCAATCACTGTAGCTCAACACACCTTTATTTTATTTAGGAAAACACCCAGCTCTTTTTTTAAACAAAGCTGAGCTGGACAGTTCTTGTTCTTGAAAGAGTCAAATCCACATTTCCACAGGTCTTACTGTGAAGAAGCCTTTCCACATAGGGAGGTTAAATCTTTTTTTCTCAGATATAAAAAGTGCCCCCCTTGTCCTCTGTAATAACTTAAAAGTGAATAACTCTACACATCCACATTCAATGTGTCAAGGAGCAGCAGAGTTTTGAAAGAAAAAAAATCTTGATGTGTGACATGTCTAAAAGCACCTAAATGCACATTAACACTAGGCACATTTAACGATTGAGCATCAATTCATTTTAATGGCAAGAATAATTATTATTCTCACCAATGAAATTAATTAATGCCCAAGCATTTGATGCATATTTTCTGCCAAAATGTTGCTATCAGGAAGAAAGGAGTCTAGGAGAATTGTCAAAATGTCCAGTGCGCATAAGACCTAAATCATAGCAATCCCTTATTCAGGTACTTTCACTGCTAGCATTAAAAACATATAAAATGATGTATTAATGAATACAGTGCTGCTGGAATTCAGCTTTTAAATGTCTTGCAATAAACAGCACTGCATCCTTCAATGAATAAGTCAGCAGCAACTACATTTAAAAAATCGAATTTTATTGTCAATACATAAATCCCACTCTTTCATAAATAACAGATGAAATAACCATATTAAAAAGACCCCTGACCTCATTTATTCATAAAACCTGAACAGCGGTCTGTAACTAATTAGGAGCCCTTTGTAGTGCAGTGAAGGTACTACTTCAACTCAAAATTATTACATGATTCAACTGAAAATAAACCTACCATGGGTATGAGGCAAATAATGTGGGTTTGAGATTCAAAGTTTCAGTAAATGTATGTGCAGATTCACCCCGGATATTTTTTTTTCAAATGTGCTGCATGGCCTTTGAACTATGGGAACTATGGCCAGCAAGCTTAGAAACCATCAGGTGGATTTTGTTTAACCAGCCTCCTCAAAATAATAGTATGGGGTCAGATCAGCCATAGTGAACAGTGTATGGGAAGTTGCTGTAAAGAAAGGATGGAGATAGCTGACAAACTGCATAGGGAAAGCCTAGAGTCAGAACGTTAATTGTACTTTGACTCTGATTGCGAGCTCTTAGAGCAAACTTTTTTTTTTGCTGCAAGGCTTGTCATTTTTTTGGTGGTAGGTTAGTGTATAGCGTATGCTAATTAAAAAAAGTATTTCATTTCCTTTGTGTTTTTTTTATTTTATTTCATGTGGCTAGGGCTTTTGCTTCAAGTTTTTGGCTTTTCAAGGTGAAGCATTTCCTCAGTACTGACCATATGTTCTTAGAGCTGCCTTCCATTTACAGCATGCCAATCCATTGTTTAAAAGAAAAAAAAAACGAAAGTGCAAGGGAAATGTGCAACAAAATCATCTTACAATAAATCCCTCAACTTTCACTGCACCTCCCTATTCCCATACATAAAATAAAAGTTAGGCATTCACTAGTTAGCCCTATTATCCCTAAATAAAACTGTTCTGTTGCTGGCCATTTTACACTGTTTTAGCCCCTGTATTAAACCCCAGCCTTTATTCTTTGTCACTACTAAATCTGGGCCAAGCCTTGATCATAAAAATTGTCTTGCTGCTGGTCAATTATACACTACTGTATCATCTGCAGTCTCTTAATTCTTGTCGTATAACACATGCCTGTACTCCCTGGGGGTTAACTTACTAAAGACAAATAGGCTGTTCACTTTGGAAGGGAAGCTGCACTTTGCGAGTGAATTTTCCCCAAAGCTTAGTGAATGCTGTGAAATTTCACTTTAGAAAGAATACTCAATCATGTGCATGGAAAATTATGGTAAAAACAGTATTTTTGCTTGCACATGATTTGTGGGCAAGAGTCAACAGAGCTTTGCTTCGTTCACTTAGCTCTAGGGAAATTTTCCTTGCAAAGTGCAACTTCCCTTGCGTTATAATCATTGTATTTCCTATACACAAACCGACCATTTTGTCTCTAGTAAGTTTTGGCCCTTTATCCCTGAATGATAATGTCCTGCTACTAGCTAATTTTTTGCTGTCTGATCTGCAATCTCTTACCTGCATCTCCTCTAAGGTTTCATGTACACTACAGCTCCAAAACTTGCATTTAGAAGCTTTTGGCATTTTTTTGCCAAAACTTCTAAATTCAACTCTATAAAAGCCTATGTATCCATGTACACATAGGCTTTTATCAGAGTTTAGGAGCTGCTGTGGCTAGGGGAGCTTCAACCTCCCTCAACCTCCCTCTGCTGAACGTGGAAGAATCATGATCAGGATAGGAACATTTTGACCGCCGGCGGTAGAGCTGCACAATTCTGGCTAAAATAAGAATAACAATTTTTTTGCTTAGAATAAAGATCATGATTCTCTCACGATTCTCCCAGCATAACATCATCTTTCACATACAAAAAAATTGGGCTAACTTTACTGTTTCGTTTTTTTTTTTTTTTATTCATTGAAGTGTTTTTTCTTCAAAAAAAATAGTTTTGAAGGACTGCTGCGCAAATACAGTTTGACATAAAATATTGTAGCAACTGCCATTTTCTAGGGTCTCTGCTAAAAAAATATATAATGTTTGGAGGTTCGAAGTAATTTTCTAGCAAAAAATACTGATGGTAACTTGTAAGCAACAAATGTCAAAAAAAGGCTTAGTCTTTAAATGGTTAAACTGACCTCATTTACAGACCAAAGTTCTTTCCTTTGATCTAAAAGAACCAAATGATACAAAGTTTATAGTCATCTCAGCGCTGAGCAATAAACATTTGCTTTTTTTTTTTTGACAGCTCTGAGCAGGGATCGGCTCTGCACTTGTTACATAGAATCGTGGAAATGCTGGATTAAGATTGTGAGGGGGTTGAATTGAGATCACAATTTTTTTACGTTTTTATTGTTTAAAACGCAAAAATTGTCATGACAGAAACATTGTTATGTAAGTTCCAAAACACAAAAAGGGAACTGAAAATAAATAGTGATAGCAAGACAAAGAAACACTAACGACACAGAGAATCCGATATGTGTAGCAAGTAACAATAATGAGAAAAGTTGTCTTATTAGTCTTTAAGTTCAGATAATGCAATCAGTCACCAACAATTGTACAACAGTACATGGAGAAAAGAAGAGAGACAGGAAAAGGTAAAAGGAAAACAATAAAAAGAAGTAATCGTAAGGGTATGAAATCCCTGAAACAAGGAGAGAACTAGAAAGAAGATGTAGACATAATGAGAGGAGAATAGCTCGGTGTCCGCATAGTACCTGGGGTACAAAGGTACATGGATATATGACACCCAAGGTTCCCAAGTTCGTTCAAACAGAGCACTTCAGTCATTGGTAATACTAGCAATTTTTTCATGTATCATAATCCATGATATTTTGTGTTTAAGTAGTCTAAAAGATACTAAAGGTGTCCTCCATGCTCCCGCTATTTTCGACGCCAGTAAAATACAGTAAATCAGACGTTTCAATGGATGCGGCCAGTCAGTAGGCAAAACATTAAGCAGGGCCAAGCTTTGTTGCTGATCAATAGAGAGCCCCGTCACTTTTCGGAGCATCGAGAACACCCTATTCCAGAACCCCTCCAAATTTTTGGGCATTCCCACCAGATATGCAACATAGAACCCCACAACATGCAACCCCGAAAACATTCCAAGGTTGCTGTGAAATTGCGATTTTTTTAACAATTAATTGTGCAGCTCTAGCCAGCAGTCAAAGTAGTCTCTGTGTACATAAAGTCTAAGGCTTCATGCATGATAGCAGCTCCCGGCAGCTCCCAAACTTGAGTTTAGGAGCTCTTGGCATTTTTGTGCCAAAGCTCCTAAACTCAACTCCAAAAAAACCTATGTGTCCATGTACACATAGGCTTTTAGCAGAGTTTGGGAGCTGCCTAGTTTAGGTGAGGTTAAACCCCCCTCTCCTGAAAGCGGAAGAATTGTGTTCAGGGTATTAACATTTTGACCGTGGGCAAATGCAAAACGCGGCAAAGTATTGGCAAAATCACGTCAAACATGGTTTGCATTTTCACTGCATAAAAGCCTATGTGTCCATGTACACATAAGCTTTTAGCAGAGTTTAGGAGCTGCTGAGTTTGGGTGAGGTTAAACCTTCCTCTCCTGAATGTGGAAGAATTGCGTTCAGGATAGGAATATTTTGACCTTGGCAAATGCAAAATGTGGTAAAATCGTGGCAAAATCGCGGCAAACATGGTTTGCATTTTCACTGCATTTTACGTTTTCCCGTGCCTGTGGTCAGGAGCTGCTAGTGTACATGAAGCCTTACTGTAATACATTTTGGCCAAAGTACAGCAACTGCGCTTCTTCTCTATGCAAGTGTACAAGTCTGCTCTTGTTGACTGGAAGACAATAATCTCTCCATGTGGCCTCTTCCTGTAATCTCAGCAGTTGTCAGCAAAGGTGATGGTTTGCTCTGTGATATATAGAGAAGCATTGGAAATGCAGTCATGGAAGTATGGGATAAGCATGTGAAACTGTGAAGATCACATAAAATTTGCTCTCTGAAAAACGTTATAATAATAACTCACTGAAAAATACTACCACAAATAATGCCGCCCAACACATATCCAGTTGTTGCTCATTACAGGGTTTTCAAGGTTCCTGTAAAAATGTTAACAAAGCCAAAAATATAAACAATGTGTAACATTTGCCAATATTTTCAGAAAAGATAGCGGTTTCTGGTAGATAAGGCAAAACAACACTATTTCCCTGGAATATAAAATATTATTAAGAGTTAGATAACAGCAGGAGCACCACTGATTATGTGCAGAGGAAACATCTCCTACAGTGTTGGAAAATCTACTGCTCTCGATGTGTATTTTCACAGTGTGGATGTCTTAGGGCAATATCACCACTATCAAAGCTTAACTTTTTAAAAGTTATGTTACATGTCTGCACATTTCATTATGTGGAAAATAATAAAATTTCACAGTTTTTTCATACTTTATTGTAAAACATATCAATTTACATCAACACTGTCTATATAGTAGTAAAGAATAGGACATTGACTGACAAAACTATAGTGCAGGTCAATTCATTACCTAGTGATGGCTTTGTCTCTATTAGGTATAGATGGCCCTGTGCCTGGGGCAGCAGAATAGCACTAATATAATTTCTTAGTTTTTCTTTTCTGTTTGTTGTAGATGGAAATCTCTAGACACTGTCAGTGAATCCATCATCAATACCACGAGAAAAAAGGTGCTGATGTAGAGGACAGTCTGCTGCCTACAGACTAGTTCAGGTAGCTCAGTTATTGCACATAAATAAATAAGAGAAATAAAGAAATTGCAGTCATTTCAGTATTATCTCAGGTGTCTATACAAGTTGATCATAATAGGTGAAAAATCTAACTCCTTTCATTAAAAATCAGAACCACATTTTAGTATAGTCAACATACGCCATAGTCTAGGACAACACATAATTTCTGGCTATCAGTAACATTACTGGATATAATAAAAGGTTCCAGTGGTTGCCAGTGTAGGCTGGGTGGGTCCTTATTGTTGTTGTTCCTGTTTATGCATTTTTGTTAGCAGGAAAGTGTACTGCATGATTAAAATTCACGTACTCTAGATCCACACGTGCAGATCCAGACTGAAAGCAGAAAAGGGGTACAATTTCCTCAGCTGTTCGAGTTACTGTATCTGTTTTACAACGTATGTGTATTGAATTAGAGGCAAACTGTCTTTTTCATTCTTCATGTCCTTAGCCTTAGTGTATCTCATGGGACTGAGGGTCTACATGGGGGCATAATGTGACTTTTACTTTTATTTAGGTTAATACAATATGTATGTCCATTTCACAGCTCCAGTGGTTTTGGTCCAGATAAGAGTAATGCAAGATGACCTTGGCTGCTATAGCTACATTTGCCTCTCAGGAAAAACCTGACCCCACTAGGCAGATGGACTAGTTTCCTAAATCCAAAAAAGCACGCTAATGGTATTCTTAGAAATTATATTTTTAAATACCATTAAATAGCAAAATAATTCAAATCTTTTTCATTTGCATTATTGACCACATCATCATCTGCTGTGGTAAAGCATTCTACAACATAGTAGCTCTTATAATAAAGAACCCCCCCCCCACTAAATTGAAAGAAAAGTTTACTTTCTCCCATATACAAATCGCTGTCCTCTGTGCAATCCTTGGGAATAAAGGATCAACAATGGATTTGATCTCTTATACTTATTAATTATATCACATCTAAGTTAACTAATTATCCCAATTTTTTGACATGTACGGCAGATCCCCAATAGTTCTTTCAACCTCAAACAATGCATTCAAGATGCACTTTTACTAGATATAGTATTTATGGTATAGCTATGTATATAGGGACAATACTGCCCCTATTTGCATTATATGCATTATTTTCACATCATCAACTTTTTATCTGCTTGTGCAGCTGCAGCTTGGAATTGAGCAAAGCAAACAGGTATTCCCAAGTCCTTCTCCAGGCTTGTTTTCCCTGACTGCACTCTACTTAACTTGTAGAGTTAATTCCATTTGTACAGTCTAGGTGAATAACCCCATATTGTTTTAGTATTAAAGTGATACTAAACAGAGAAGTTTTAATTGCCATAGTTATTTCACATAAATCATATATATCGTGGCACTGTAATTTGTATTTTTTTTTAAATGTGCTAAGTACTTTAGTCTTGCAGCACTATTGTGTGGTCACATGATCTTTCCCTGTTCTTTGGCATCTGCAGGGAACGATCTTTGGGGGAGGAGCTTCTAATACTCTGCTGATGTACTGTATGTTCTCTACAGTTTGTTTCTGGCCAGCCCTGTTTGGTGCTGTGGCAGGCACATGACTAAAAAGAAGAATAATTTAAAATCAATTATCAACATCAAAAACTGTTTGCTCCCTATAAATCTTTATTGAACATCAGATGGGTATTTTTTGTGCATTAATATGGTGTAGACAGAGTCAGGGATGATTGAAACTAGCTTTCATTTTGTTCAGACAGCATCTGCATCCCGGGCCCTTTTTTGTACTTTACAGGTATTATCAAACATTTGATATACTGTATTTAAAATAGATTTTAATTAAAATTAAGCCTTTTTGTGAGTTTCTTAGTGAATGTATTCAAACTGCCTACTATATCCTGCCCCCATTGTGTTTATTGATAGAAGCATTTGGAGGAGGTGAGTGCCATTTACCACACATGTGACTCTATATTCTTGTGGGCTGCACAGAGTAAATCAAAGCTTGCTCCGTAGAGGACACCAGCTGGTCTTCACAATCTCAGCCTGTAATGGGGACACAGAGAAGTAGGGAGAGACAGCTGCAGGCTGGATCAACCAGGTATATTTTACTCTACAGAAAATTAATGCTTTAGTGGTGTTGTGAGTATGAACACTCTGTTGTATAGCATATAATGTCAGTTTTTTATAATATGGGTTTAATGACACTTTAATTTCACCTTTCATTTAGCTACCCAGGTTTACATTCTGTCACTAATAACTATGCTTATGCATTTACAGTCTGACAAAATATTTTTTTCCACATTTGCATCTATATTACCCACCCCCTGTTCATTGAAGCACCCAGTATATCACCGTCACTTTATCCCATTACAGAAAGTTTGGAGCATGGCTAGATATGACCTACTATAACAGATCTCTACTAAAATAACCCAACCAACTTGTGTCACCCGCATCGTAAAAGAAACTATAATTGTTTAGGTTTAATTTAATTGTTTGGAAGATTTACATATATATAAATAGCTATTTATGCATTTTTTTAACAGCCCACTTTTGCTAAGCATACTGAGCTTTCTCATGACAACACCTACCACTGCCTGCTCACTTGTTGACTACTTCTGTCTGACTGAAAATTCACGTAGGTCTATATGAGCTAGAAGAAGGAAGGGGAGAAGGTCCCTCCTCTGGGTGACATATTGTAAATAGACCTAACCAGCAGAATGCTCCAATTCTAAGCCAAACCACTGAAATACTTATTTGTCATCTGGTATGATCCCTTAAGCTGCTGTTTTCCATTTACCTTCCACCTGTTTGTATTTTTCACTTTTTCACAGCCACAGCGATTGAGCATGGAAGAAAAAGAGAGGACAACAGCTAGTGGCACCCAGACAATGCCCATGCTGGCTGACCTGTAATTATTTAATGGGCACAATTTGTAGGGAGAAGTATTTGGCTTTTGGTACACTTTCAAAGCAATCTAGTGCCTTCAATATAGACATATTTCATGCTAATATACGATAATGTCCTTCGTTAGGTTTGCTTTTATTGCTTTTTCATTCTTGATAGATGATTTATGAATAGTATGAAGAGTAATTTCATCTATCATACATTATAGAAACCAGACGTGTATCACTTGCATTACATTGGCATTATAATTACAGTGCTCATCACTTTAATGTTAGACAGCTCTTTGTAACATGAAGCTATAAAAGCAGCCTTTTTAGGCAAACCAGTTTGACAAGTCTAGCCTATTTAGTTATCTTAATTTTATAGAAACTTGTTAGGGATGTATCAAAGCCTATACATTGGAATGGCTTCAATAATACTTCATGTTGAGTACAAAAGGAGCAGGATTGTGTTTGATAAATAGAAGCTACAGCAGAGAGGTGCATTACAAATGACACATCATTGAATCCAAGCCTGGAATGCTGCATACGGCTCTGCGTATCTGAATTAATAGAGAATCATGGGAGGTGAGGCATCAGTAGGAATACATCTACTAAACCACAGGGATCTCTGGGTCTGTATCTAGATGGTATGATATCTGCTTGAGAAAATAGCATTTTAAAAAAAATATAAAATAATCATTAACATAAAAAACAGTTAAAGCGGACCTTACATTAAAATACAAGGTCCATTTACATTCACTATCCGGCGGCCGCATCCTTAACAACCAGTGAGTCATCAGCTGTCAGCGGAGTACCCCACTGACAGCTGAATGTAAAAAAAAGATTTGCCGGCTAAAAAAATTAACGAAAAAAAACAACGTGGGGTCCCTCCCTTCGGTCTGGTATAGATTTGGAAGGGACACCCCCGAGTCAATTTTTTTTTTTAAATGGCGTGGGGTCCCCCCAAAATCTGTACCAGACCCTTATCTGAGCATGGAGCCTGGCAGGTCAGGAAAGGGAGGGGACGAGCGAGTGCTGCCCCCCTGAACCGTACCAGGCCACATGCCCTCAACATGAGGGGGTGCTGTGGGCGGGGGGCACTTGTGGGCTCTGCTGTTGATGGGGACAAGGGCCTCTTCCCCACAACCCTGGCCAGTGGCTGTGGGGGTCTGTGCGCAGGGGGCTTATCAAAACCCGGAAGCCCCCTTTAACAAGGGGGCCCCCAGATCCCAGCCCCCCTTTATGTGAATGCGCATGGGGTACATTGTGCCCATTCCCCAAAAAAGTACTGCAGTGTGACAAAAGACAAGGGACAGTTTTTTTTGACAAGTCCTTTATTAAAAATGTCTTCTTCCTCTGGTCTTCTTCTTCCCCTGCTTCGTCCTTCGGTCCAGTCTTCTTCTTCTGCATCTTCTACAGCTGATGACTCATCGGTTGTTAAGGAAGTGACGGCCGGCTTCCCGGCCCACTTCTTAGCACCTGGCTTTATACAGTGAATGTAAAAAAAAAACCCCATAAAAGCAAAACACAAATCGTCTCAAAATTGCGGTAAAAAGCACAACAAAAAGCACTGCAAAAACATTCAAAAGCAACATGCATCAATGTGAATCGAGCCTTAGGGCAGTGACATCATTCCTAGCAATGCAGAAAACACTGGCATGCTAAGTTTATAATCAAACTTTTTACTTTACAAGTACAGTTTGTAAATAGTTTTAGCGGGTGGAAAGTTTTGGGCCCAGAAAATGAATGGTTGTTGCATTGCACTGCAAAGTCCAGATTAAGAAATACACACAAAGAGAGGTAAAAATACCAAACTGGGCATATTTACCATACCTTTAAGCAAATATTTTTGGAGTCCTTGACACAGAAATATTGAAGTAAATCACAACCAGTCAACTGGCAACTTCAGGAGGAGTCTGGCAATAGAAGCCCACACATTGCTCATAGAGTAGGTATACTTTAAGGTAGGTTCAAAGGAGAGGAGGGACTGTTGCAGTAATCAATGCAAGGATCTAGAGACTTGGCACCTGTCTCCCCAACTATCCACCACAGTCAAACCTCAAACTGTTTACCAGGCAAAGCTCCAACATTTCTAGTTAGGGTAGAAGCTTACAGTTAACCCTTACATTTCTATTCCTATCGGCTCATCAGTAGAATTATCTGCCTTGCTGGCCAATAGAAATGTGTGGAAGGTAGGAAGTGCCAAAGCTTTGCCTGAAAAAATATCCTTTTTATTAAGCAAAAGAGGGAGGTTTTCAAGGCTTCTGTAAGTATATGCACCTCTAGGTACTTGCACTTTAACTGCACCTTAACAGAGTCTTCTTAGCCTTGGTTTATATTACAGTGATTTGAAGTACTTTTGTAGAAGTTCTTAACATGAGTACTCCCACTGTATCCTATGGAGTCTGTTCATGTCACTTGAAGCTTGAAAAAGTACATAAGCCTCCTTGGGGTGCATTTTTGGTTCCTATAGACTTCAATTGGAGCACCTGAAAAACACCTGAACATGCATTTTTCTTGCATCTCCCTTTTCTAATAACTAACTTTCCATTGGCTAACATAGGAATGCTAAAGTCTAAAAATGCCTCAAAAATGTAATAATGTACATAGAAAAAAGCCCTAAAACCCAAATGTGGAACTTATGCCGCGTATACACAATCGTAATTTTGGTCAGAAAAGGCTATGATGGTTTTTCCGAAGGGATTCTGCTCAAGCTTGCCTTGCGTACACACGGTCACACCAAAATCCGACCACCAAGAACGTGGTGACGTAAAACACATATGACGGGACTAGAACAAGGAAGTTCAATAGCCGGTGTGCCACCCTTTGGGCTCCTTCTGCTAATCTTGTGTTTGTAGAAGTTTGGTGAGAGACGATTCCCGCTTTTGAGACTCGTGCTTTTTCAGATCGTTTTACTGCTGTTCAGTTTGTGCTTGTTGGTTTGTATCTGTTTTTCAGTGCGTGTAGTCAGTTCGTATCTGTTTTTCAGTGCGTTCTTGTCTGCTCATTACTGATTTTCAGCTTGCTCTTCACAGGCCTTGCTGTTCTTCAGTGCGTTTTGTTTAGTTCGTTCTGACCAGCTGACCGTTTTGAAGCCATGTTGCAGTTACTTACTCTTCGTAGAGTTTGTGCTGTGCAGGGGCTTGGTGTTGGGGTTCTTACTTTGACCCAAGCCCAGTCTATGAACAGGGTGGGGAGGAGTTCATGGACCAAGAATTTGTTACTTCAGCGTGACCAATTCTCTCATATGCTTTTGCTGCGGGAGATCCAGGAGAATAACCCTGATGATTTCAGAAATTTTCTCCGGATGATGGACCCCGTTTTTCACCGTTTGTTGGCTTTGCTCACCCCTTATATTACAAAGCAGGACACCTGCATGCGGCAAGCCATCACTCCCGAGCAGAGGCTAGTCGCCACGTTGTGGTACTTGGCGACGAGGAGAAGTCTACAGGACCTCAAGTTCTCGACAGGCATTTCCCCCCAGGCTCTGGGGATCATTATTCCAGAGACCTGTTCTGCCCTCATTCAGGTCCTACAGAAGGACTATATTAGGGTATAATATAGTTTTCTCCTTTCTCATTCCATAATTACCCTGATTGCAATATGCTGTGAATGTCCTCTTTATCCTCATGCATGTTGTAATCTTTTAATGCTCCTTTTTTGTTCTTCATGCATATTTGCCTTCGCTAAAGTCCCCAGCATGCTATCCTGGGCCCATATACACCTAGCCTAGTCACTTAACAATGTATTTTGTCAGCTCCATTGTAGTACTTTACCCTAAACACCCCCTAAAATGTGTCCAAATGTTATTGTTGTCCTTAAATTCAGGCAGAGTGCCAGAGGCTTTTTGTTGGCTCCCAAACTCATTTAGAACCCCCCTAAAATTTTTACAATGGGCCATTAGAGGGGGTGAGGAATCTGATAAGTGGACATTATACTTTTGTCTTTAAATACTCCTTAAAATAAATGTTATACTGATGCTGGCCAAGAATGTTTGTGTCTAATCTGCTTGCAATGTTTATGTGCAAAATTACAATTTTTTTTTATGGTTTGACTGCACAGTTTCCTTCAATGCCACAGGAATGGCAGACTGTGGCCTCCCACTTTGCTCATCATTGGGACTTTCTCAACCGCGGAGGAGCAATCGATGGGAAACACGTCCACATCGCCCCACCACCCCATTCGGGGTCATACTTTTTTAACTATAAGGGGTTTCATAGTATCGTGTTGATGGCGGTGGTGTCGGCGACATATGAGTTTCTCTATGTGGACGTGGGGAAGAATGGCTGGATGTTGGATGGTGGAGTCTTTGCCCAGACCGAGTTCTTCGGACGTCTCCAGAGTGGTGGCTTGGGATTGCCACCTGCGGAAAAGAATGTCGGAAGACTCCCATTTGTTTTTATCGCTGATAAAGTATTTGGTCTGGGTGATCACATGATGAGGCCATTCCCCCAGAGGACCTTCACCCCAGAGAAGAGGGTTTTTAATCACCGGCTGGCCAGAGCCAGAAGAGTCGTGGAGAATACCTTCGGGATAAGGGCCAGCCAGTTCCGCTTATTTCTAACATCAATTAACATGGTGGAGTACAAACTTAACCACATTGTTTTATCCTGCTGCATACTGCACAACCTTTTAAAGCAAAATGCACCTGGTTATGTTGCCAAAGTTGGGAGCTGCAGCAGAGGATGTGTATGTACCCAGTCTGTGGTACTACAACAGGATGCGGTTTCTGGAAGACCAGATTGAAGGCAGGGAATCACTTTCGACACTTCCATCCAGCCTTCCCTCAACCCTTCCCTCAACCCCAGCTGAGGCTTCTGAGGACCAACCTGGGCCTTCCATCTTGGAAGAAGTTGAGGAGCCCAGCTGGAGCCAGGTATAGTATTTTTTAAAATATTTATTGTCCGAAAATGATTGTTGTTACCTAGATGTTATTATTGCTAACAAATTAATGATTTAACAAAAAGTGTTTGACATATCAATAGACAGTAGGGGCCAAAAATGAGTGTGACAAGAATGAAATATGCTAGGGGTCAGAATGATAGTCTTTTCGATTTATTAACATTCAATTTGCAACAGTCATGAGCTGAAAATTGTGTGTGACTGATGAACAAAAAACTAAAACTATGTTCCTTTTTCATACACAGGAAGACCTCAGCCAGGACGAGGCTTTGGAATGTGGAAGACAGGGGGAGGCGGAGGTAAGTGTCAGCCAGGAGGTGGCGGAGCCCAGTAGCCTCACCCAATCCCAGGTGCCTCCCCTCCGCCTTACAGCAAAAAGGGCCAGAAAGGGGAGTAACGTGGAGGAGGCAGCAAATGGAGGCGGGCCAACGCCTCAGGTGTGAGAAATTTATTTTTGAGGCCATTCAGAAGGACTTGAGTGGGCAAATAAGTGATAACATGCACTTATGTGTGCTCGCCCATCCTCCTCCTCCTCTCCTGCCACAAGTCCACCTCCAAAGCCACAGCCTCCAAGGAAGGCTGCAGGGAAGGCTGCAGGGAAGGCTGCAGGGAAGCGTGGAGGGAAGGCTGCAGGGAAGACAAGAACGTAATGGCCTGGGTTCAGTCCAGTCTGACAGAAGACGCAGGCTGTGGTAGTACCACAGCCTGGGGACATATATGTCATCTGCTGCTGTTCATGATCTTTGGGAGTCCTGGACCAGATTGCGCTCCCCATTATATGGACTTCTCAAGCTACCAATTTTATTTTCCAAATAGTTGATGTGTGCCCTGGTGTAGAAAGGCTTTGCAAATTCCAGCAGTTTCTCCAGCTTTGCCTTCCTCTTTATTTTGTTATCAGCCAGAATAAATGGAGATTTTTTTTTATCTGAAAATACTTGCCTATGTGTTTTTCTTCAAATAGGACAGTTTGCGAGTAGGCAGGTCAATTTCAAAAATACAATGTCAAATTAACAAGGAACACCAACCTCCTTGAGCTTTAAAAATACAAGATAATAATGTTGTTGTGTAAACTTGACTAGAATGAATGACTAGAAAATAATTTCCAAATATTCCAAAAAAAAGGAGTTCTCGATTAAAAAAAATAAATAAAATGACAATAAAAAATAATTCCAAACATTATTATGGAGATCTGGCTTTGAAAACAAAAAAGATTATTCATGAGATCACGAGAAATAATAAAGAAAGAAGTTTGTGAGAACTCTGTGTGAATATGAGCAGCAAAACAACTTCATTCTTCTAGCATTATAAAGAAGAAGAGAATGCGCTGCATTAAACTAGTTTAAAAATTTCAGCGCGACAAATGTGCCATCTCCATTACGAACGGTAGTTTTATCGGATCGATCGCTTCCGTCTCGTACTTGAATCTGAGCATGCGTGAGTTTTTGTGCGTCGGAATTGCATGCACACAAACGCATTTTCGTATAGGAACTTTTTCTGACCGAAAAATTGAGAACCTGCTCTCAATCTTTTGCTAGGGGGAATTCCGCCAGCAAAAGTCTGAGGGAGCATACACACGGTCTCATTTTACGACCAAAAGCTCTCATCTCTCTTTTGCTGGCCGAATTTCCGATCGTGTGTACGCGGCATAAGGCTAATGTCTAATCTTAAATTCTAATAGCCTGAGATTTTTAATGCATCTCTAAAGGGTTCCAATATATTTGTTATCTCATCTACGTCACATAGAAAAGTTAAAGTCCATAAAGGTTGATTTGACCTGCAAAAAATGATCCCATACCTAGAAGATATTTAAACCATGTACAACAAGATCAAAGGCTGCATCCTGCCATAATTATCTATCAAACAAACAGCTCATCCATTAAATTAGTAGAGATAGAAAATGAACTGTTTAATGAGGAAGCAGCAAGCAGGAGACATGCGTAAAGGACATATAAATCATCTGACACATACAGTACTGAAAACTGACAAAGCAAGATGGATCATTGGACATGTTGCAAAGTGCTTAGACAATGCAAAACAACAGGCAGCAAAGAAAGCTACCTCTCAAAGCCAGTCACTGCCTCCGCAGAAGAGTAAACACAATGAATGGCATAGTGACAACGGATGGTATCACATAGCTGGGAAAAAAAGGAGGAGGTCAAAGAGGTCTAATTAAATGCAGACAGCCTGAAAGGATGAGAAATTCTGACAGAAAAAAAAAATTATATGGAGTGAGCTAATGAAATAATAAAAGAAACAAACAACACCATTTAAAAAAAAAAAAACGCTCTCCCGGTTTAGACAAGTTATCAAAAAAGATAATAAAAATACAAAGGGATGCAAAGCACAGTGTACGACAAGAAATGAATAGACGACACGGATCAAAGAAATATATATTTATATAGGAACGGAATTTGTCCGAAACTCAATTATCTTTCTTTATTTTGTAACAAAGGGAACCCAGTAATACAATATTGCTGGATAGACGGAGGGACTGTGATGAGCGTCAGCAATATCGTCTTATCAACAATTTAATATTGGTATCAAACACAAGTGGAGAAATATCTGTGCATTATCCAAAAGGAAAGCGGGACAGTTTGTACAATAGAAGAAGTGGAAGTGATGGAGAGGATGTGAATGTATTCTCACACAGAGTAATTAAATAGCTCATGGTAAGTGTTCTATTATAGCATATAAAGGCTAGATTCCCTTTACCCCTCTCTAGAAAATAATTGTTTTCAATTATCATACATAGGATAAGATCATCATATGTGATAAACAGTCATGATTGGTGAGAAAGCTATGTTTCAAAGCTACTTTCAATAGCAGTTAAACAAGTAAACTACGGTATTTGCTTTAATCTAGGGAAAGTTAACAAGAAAACAGAACTATTGAAGAGGGATTTGCTGTACAAATTAGAATGTGACCTCTTCTTTTAAATTTTCCCATCTCTCATGTTTTACTGGGACTGTCTCCACCTACAGGTAAAAACTGGTATCACAGACTGACCACTTATCTAGTGAGGCTCCAGTGCCTATTTATAGCAAAAATCAGAAACCACTATCCACTATACTGCTCAGTATAACTCCACATCATGGCCTGCATTTTAAATTCACAGCAAAGGGAACTCTGTGACTGGAAGAGAGGCTGGTCACTTGACTTTGATACTTCGACACGTCACGCGGCCAGGCTCATTCATTTGAAGCAAACAGAGCGCAATGCAAATTTGTAAAGCATACTGGGGTTGATTTACTAAAACTGGAGAGTGCAAAATCTGGTGCAGCTCTGCATAGAAACCAATCAGCATCCAGGTTTTATTTTCAAAGCTTATTTGAACAAGCTGAAGTTAGAAGCTGATTGGCTACTATGCACAGATGCACCAGATTTTACACTGTTCAGTTTTAGTGAATCAACCCCACTGTTTTGCTATATAAAAAAGTATTATTTTTAAAAAACAGTGGTAGGGCTGCAGTAAGGTCGTATTGCAGCTTTATAAATGGACTTCTCTCTGAACATTACGTAGGCAGCACTTAGCTAATCAATCCATAGGGTTTTGGACTGGGGCAGGAAAGTAGAACAAACAGAGAAAAACAACACAATCCTACGGAGAATATATAAAGCTCAGGACTCCTGCAGTACAAACAGGAGTACTTACTTCTGAGCTAACATGCTGCCTATACAGATGTCTTCTACTACAGTGCTAAAATTTTGTAGGCTTCTACTGCAAATAATATGCCCTGCACTAATTTTTACAGCAATACCCTGGACTCACCCTCACTGGACTTACCACGGGCGGGGGACAAATAAAGCCCCCCACCCGCAGACCCCCACAACCATCGGGCAAGGGTTGAGGGCATGTGGCCTGGTACGGTTCAAGAGGGGAAGGAGCACTCTCTCGCCCCCCCTTTCCTGCAGCCTGCCAGGTTGCATGCTCAGATAAGGGTCCGGTTTGGATTTTGGGGGGGACCCCCATGCCATTTTTTTTTACATTTTGGCACAAGGTTACACTTAACCACTTCAATACATTATATTATATATACTACAATGCCTGAATATAGATTCTAATCTACGCTAAATGCAGAGTATATATATATATATATATATATATATATATATATATATCAAATACACTGACTGCACGCCACTAACTAAGCTGCCTAATATCTCTTCATTCAGTACACTATACGGCCGCCGTGTAAGCAGCAGCCTTATATAGTGTGGGGTGTGGACTTAGCCCCATGAGCCATGATGATTGGCCAAAGGCAGGGTGCCTATTATGGCTCTCTCAGCAGAGCGCGCTGTGATTGGCCCAAGCATGCAGGTCAGGCACATGCTTTGGCCAATCATCATACAGCAATGCACTGCACTATGGGGCGTTCCGCGGCGCTCAAATTTCTTGTGAACTCCCCATATGTTTGGCTCGTTTTAGAATAAACGAACACCCTGGCTCATCCCTACTGCCCTGATCACAGCCGGTCCTAGCCATAAAGTCATACAGTGTAAGTATGTCCTTATCAGGGGTGCCCAACCTTTTGAAGGGCGAAGGCCACTAAAGCGACTTGGTAACCGTCTGCAGGCCACAATGAGCAGAGTGACTGGATGACAGGTCCGGGTCCACTCTGCGTATGCAAATCAGACACAGCCCACTCTACTCTATGGGCCCTCCCATTCGATCAGCCAAGGTGGAAAGGGATGAGTCCCTTCTGTTTTTTTTTTGTTTTTTTTTTGATCGGATTGGAAGTCAGTTTACATCTGCCACTGAAAAGCGGTGAATAGTGGGTCCGATTGGGTCACACCGATTGTGTCAAAGGGGCCTAAGGCTGCTTTCAAACTGATGCAATGCAGTTTACCGCACTCAGTGCACCTGTGGCTTTCCTGCAAGTTAGCTGCACTTTGCCATTTACTTCTATTATATCCTGCAGGTTTAGTGCACTTCCTGAAAGCTCACCAAACCCGAAGGTAACAATAGAAGTCTATGGCTCAGTGCAGGTGCACTGCACCTACGAATCAGTTTGAAAGCAGCCCAGTAAACATTGCAGAACAGAAATGCCTATAAACACACTGTAATTATAGTAATAAACTTACCTTTAATAATATTCTTCCATTCAGGTATCAGCAGCTTTTGCTGTCCCAGGCAGAGTGCATTTGGTATCAATCCGCCTGTGACTATACAGTTAGCAGTGGCTTATGCCTTTCTGCTCTGCAGCCGCTTGCGTCCTCCACCACCGCCTTAATTCACAACATTGATGCTCTGAGATGGCAGGTTGGCAACCAGAGCAGGAGGTTGTAGGCCACAGGCCACAGCATGGGGCTCCGCGGGCCACATGTGGCCCCTGGGCCAGTGGTTGGACACCCCTGCTGTAGATAGACTGGCACAAATGCCAGGAAGAGACATTATTTTCTATAACATTGGACATGTCTGCAGACATTGAATCTAAAAATGTGCAACAAAGCTGCACTTTATCTTTATAGGGTATTTGCATACTACCAGTCCTATTTTATGCTTGCAGACCACAAAAAATACAACTTGAATGTTCAAAGAAAAAAAAGGCATTAACAACGCTAATAGCTTAACTCCAATGAAGGATTGCACCCTCAAATTTATGCGTACATCAAAAATACTTCTGAATCAGGTATTAACTTGGTATGTGTCTATATAAACTTTCCATTGCCAACTGTAAATAATTTGTGTTCTGCTGCAGACAGATAACATTATGATATTTGAACACTTCATTAGTTGCAGAAAATACTTCAAATGTCTCTACAAGCATGATGGAACAAGCTAGGTAATGAATGTTATTTACAAAGTCTGTCTTCTCACTGTTGTGCCTTAAAAAATATATTTGTCAGGAATATGGGGCAATGTAGTTTTATGCTTTCAAATCTTGGAGTTTAAAAATTGCCAACGTAGCTGTGCCTTGTAACACTGATTGAGCTAAATTCAAAACAACCATTTTATTACGGGAGTAAAAACCCAATAAGTGTATTATTTGATAGTTTGCATTTATTTATTGATTGATTTTAACTTTCCATAAATTTGGTTTATTTTGAAAAAAAATATTATAATAGACTGAGTGAAAAAGGTGTTTTTAGACAATAGATCCATCTTGATTGCACAGAGAAAGATTAAAGCTGAAAGCCATGCAAACTGCTAAATACACAGATGAACTGCACAGGCATACCCCACTTTTAAGTACACAATGAGGTTTATTTACTAAAGCTGGAAAGTGCAAAATAAGGCTCACTTCTGCATAGAAACCAATGAGCTTCCAGGTTTTAATAACAAAGCTTAATTGAAAAGCTGGGGTTAGAAGCTCATTGGTTTCTATGTAGAAGTGAGGCTGATTTTGCACTTTCTAGCTTTAGTAAATAAACCCCATTGTGCACTTAAAAGTGGGGTATGCCTGTTTTACCTGCCAAAGGATTTGTATTTCTGTCCATTCAGTCCTGATATTCACACAGCTCAGTCACCCAACACAACCAGGTCTTGCAGGGCAGGATGTTTGAATTTTCTATATTGTAGTTATGTAAAACTAGGTCTTGTACTGTAACTTAATAGGAGTATCCTCTTAAAGTGACATACTGTACATCTAGCATTGCAAGTGATATCATCCAATCCTCCAGCTTGAGCTCCCAAGGGGTTCACACACAGGAGAAATATTTTTGATAGATCCCATTGGTAATCCTCATACGGCGTTTAACTGTGGTAGTACCCTGTGGGGGTTATTTACGAAAGGCAAATCCACTTTGCACTGCAAGTGCACTTGGAAGTGCAGTCGCTCTAAATCTAAGGGGTAGGTCTGAAATGAGGGGAAGCTCTGCTGATTTTATCATCCAATCATGTGCAAGCTAAAATGCTGTTTTTTATTTTCCTTGCATGTCCCCCTCAGATCTACCATGACTTTACTTCTAAGTGCACTTTCAGTGCACTTTCAAGTGCACTTGCAGTGCAAAGTGGATTTTCCTTTAGTAAATAACCCCCAGCGTGTTAGAATACTTGAACCCCTTTTAAAATTCTTGTAATTGGCAGTTCTTTTTTGATACTAAAAAAATTAATCTAACTTTTTGTACCCAATTTGTTACATTCCTTGTCATAGGAATAGCCTCTTTCCTTTCCTGACTCTTGACACAGGGACTATTTTTTCTGCGTGCATAGTTAGGCTATAGTGACAACATCAAACTGGTGAGTTCAATATTGGGAATACTATTCTTGGTCTAAGGCCTTAACTTTTTTTGTTTTTTATATATCTTGTCCTGCCCTCAACCTGTGACTGGACAGTGAAGGGAGAAGCAGCAGACCGATGAGCTTATCTCACTGTCACTCTGCTCTTTCCTTTCCAGCACTGACTGGTTCCTTCCACTCATTTGTATGGAAATAAATATACATTTTTGGATTTTATTACACTATTGGAAGATTTTTTTCCCCTCTAATGTCATGTTTTTTTTTTCTCTCTAATGTGGGCAGAAGTTTCCTATTAGACAGCCATCATGGGAGAAGGTATTCCTGTAACAACTGTATGTTTATTTTCTCCATCAGTCCCCCCCCCCCCACAGTTATTACCTTTTGTATCACTTGACCCTCCCTTCTAGATTGTAAGTTCTGATGAGCAAGGCCCTCTGATTCCTCCTGTATTGAATTGTATTGTAACTGTACTGTCTGCCCTCATGTTGTTGTTTATATAGTGCTGTTGGCTCTATATAAATCCTGTATAATAATAATTGTGAAATGTCTCCCTAACTGCCTCTCCTGGTGATAAGCAAAACATTATGGATTTCCTGTCACTTTCTGTTTTGGTAGAAATTGTCACCAGGACAAATGGTGGTAAATCTCCCTAGCTGGAACTCAGGCAGCAATAAAAACCTGAAAGAGGCTATAATCACCTTCAACTCAATCAAAACAAAAGAAAAAAGACCACAGTTTGACCTTTAATCACTTTGTGTCCAGAGTCCTTCTCCCTACCATAAAAGTGATTGGGCGGCTGTAGAGCCACCTGTATCACTTTTACTGAAAGGAAGGAAATATATTTTCTCAACAAAAGTAAAGTAAAGTATATAAATATATTCTTCAATAGCCACAAAATATATCAATTCACTTTGTGTGCACTAAATTTCAAACCCAAAAAACCCAGTTACTACCTTTTAAAAGTAAAGCAGGCATTTATAAGTCTTAACAGCGCTCATGGAAAAAGTATTAAATGTATATACATAATAAAGGGCAAAGTGCAATAAAACAAATACTCAATGGTAAATAATAATACAGTGAAAAAATATGTGTAAAATGCCAAGTGTTTCCAACAGCAACTCAAATATCAAGGTTGAAAGGAAATGTTCAGAGACCACACTCATAAAAGAGCAAAAAATCCCCTCTTGTGACCCCACTCACCAGAGCCTGTAGACCCTCAGCTTTGCAGTCCAGGGGTCAAAAAACGCTTAGTGGAGTCACGATGGTAGATCCAAGGTCAGGGGAGCTCCCACAAATAATTAGTATATGGACCAGGGAAGACTATATGTATTAAAAGGAGAGAAAGGCATATAGTGAAGTACTGCCGGCATTGACAAAACGCCACTCACAAGACAGCTTGAAAAACAGGCATCAGTGTATTCCGGGTTCGCAACCGCAGCGTGCGTTCCACGGATACTGGAAGTAGCATCACTGGTACGTAAAACCGGAAATGCACCGACGCGTTTCGCTCCTCCTCCAGGGCGTTATCAAGGACATCACTTCCGGTTTTCTCACAGCGGAATTTATGTGCAGGAGAGTGGGTGTCTCCAAACAGGTTAGGAAGAAACCATCTGATGTAATTAAACACCCACTTCCCTTAACTCACATCATTTCCTGTTATTGCCATAATTTTAACAAAAAACTTTATTACCAAACAATCTATTTAAAAGGCATGTATACAAAGAACATATATAAAAACATTGATAAATGACAATGATCCACAAAAAATTAATTGAAGAAAAAAGTATAATTAAAAATAAAAATGAATAATGGAAAAAATAGATAAATTATAATTGAAAACAAGTAAAATAAAATGAAATAAAAATAAAAAATAAAATAATTATTATTATTATTATATGCGATTTATATAGCGCCAACAGTTTACGCAGCGCTTTACAATGTATAGAGCTTACATTCTAAAGGGAGGAGGTGGTGGTACAAAAGGTAATAGCTGCAGAGAATGATTTTATGGGGGTGGCTCGGGGATAGTTATGTGGGTGTGGGATAGGCTTCCCTGAATATATGCGTTTTCAGGGATCTCCTAAAGGTGGGCAGGGTAGGGGCTGATCGGACATACTGGGGCAGGGAGTTCCAGAGGATGGGAGAGGCTCTGGAGAAGTCCTGAAGGCGAGCATGGGAGGAGGTAACAAGGGAGCTAGAGATCAGGAGGTCCTGGGAGGAGCGGAGGGGACGATTTGGGCGATATCTGCAGATGAGTAGTAGTGGCCATTGGTTTTAGCAGTTAGTAGGTCATTGGTGAGTTTTAGTAGGGCAGTTTCAGTAGAATTTTGTGGGCGGAAGCCAGACTGTAGGGGGTTGAGAAGGTTGTTGTCAGTGAGGTAGCGACTCATTTGGTCATGAACAAGGCGTTCGATGAGCTTGGAGGCAAACGGGAGCAGGAAGATGGGTCTTAAGTTATTCAAACAGGTGGGGTCTAGTGAGGGTTTTTTTAGTATGGGGGTAACCAGTGCATGTTTGAACGGGGAAGGAAAGGTGCCGGAGGAGAGGGAGAGGGAGAGGTTGAAGATGTGGGTTAGGGAGCTGAGGAAGGTGGTCGCAGTTATTGAGAGGGGACAGGGTCCAGGGGACAGGTAGTGAGGTGGGCCATGGAGAGGAGTTTATCAACTTCATCTGTGGTAACTGGGCAAAGGAGGAGAGTATTGAGTGTGGTGTTGGACCTGATATGTTGGGTAGGGGAGGAATTTGAATGCTGGATATCTCCTTGCGAATTGTGTCGATTTTGTTCTTGAAGTGGTTGGCAATTTGTTGAGCGGTAAGCAAGTTGGTGGGTGTGGGCAATGGGGGGTGAAGTAAGGAATTATGGGTAGAAAAGAGTTGACGTGGTTTGGATGAGAGGGTCTTGATGAGAGTGTTGTAATAGGTTTGTTTCGCAGTGTGGAGGCAGGAGTTGTATTTGAGAAGGGCAGATTTGTAGAGGGTAAAGTCTTGCAGGGATTTAGATTTACGCCATGCTCGCTCAAGAGCACGGCTGTGTCTCTTGAGACTTCTGGTGTCGTCTGTTTGCCAGGGTTGTGGCAGATGGGGCCTGGTTCTTTGTGTAGAAAGAGGAGCAAGTACGTCTAGGGAGGATGACAACGTGGTGTTGTAGATGGAAGTAGTTAGGTTGTGAAGGTTCCTGCGGGTAGTGGTTTGTGGGTTGGCAGCATGGGATGTAGGAGACAAGGAGAGTGTGAAATGGCTAAATGGATAAGGTTGTGATCACAGAGAGGAAAGGATGTGTTAGAGAGATTGCAGAGAGTGCAGCAATGGGAGAATACGAGGTCGAGAGTGTTGCCGTTGGAGTGAGTGGTGGTTTGTGTCCATTGTGTTAGGTTAAAAGAGGAGGTTAGGTTGAGTAGTTTAGAAGTGGTAGCAGTATTAACATTGATTGGAATGTTAAAGTCATCTAGAATGATGGCAGGCACTTCGGATGAGAGAAAATAGGGTAGCCATGCAGAGAAGTTATCCAGAAAGCGTGACACTGGTCCAGGAGGCCGATAAATGACTGCAACCCTCAGACAAGCTGGAGAGAAAAGACAAATGCAGTGCATTTCGAAAGAGCAGGTGGAAAGAGAAGGAGGTGTGGGAAGTACCCGGAAGGTGTATTGTGGGAAGAGGAGAAGTCCGACACCACCTCCTTTACATCCACTGGGTCTGGTGGAGTGAGTCCAGAGGAGGCCACTGTGGGACAGGGCAGCTGGAGAGGTAGTGTTGAATTCCTGAAGCCAGGTTTCGGTTATAGCAAATAGATCAAGGGATTTGGAGAGGAAAAGGTCATTGACAGAAACTAGTTTGTTGAAGACTGAGCGGGCATTCCAGAGGGCACATGAAGGACTGGGGCTGACTTGTGGAATCAGGGGAATTAAGATGAGAAGGTTGACGTTACGACTACTGTTGGAGGAGGTAGATGGCCATAAAATAAATAATAAAATAAAAAATTAAATGAATAATGAATGAAAATAAAAATAAAACAATAAAATTAAAATAAAATAAAGTAAAAATAAAAATAAAATAAAAATGAAATCGAGGAAACAGAAAATGAATAAATGAAAATAAGAATAAACATAAAAAAAAAATTAAATAAAAATACTAAACCTTACCAACTGGACAGAAAACAATTCAGGTCTAATTCAATATTTAACCCATAGGAGCTCAAAGTGCCCAGCCTATGTATCCACTGGGTCTCGTTTTGTGAAATCGTTTTCTTGAGGTCGGAGCCCCTCCAATGTGCCTCAACCCTATCAATTCCATAAAACTTGAGACCCCTAGGGTCCCTGTTATGAAACAGTCTGAAATGATTAGACAAACTGTGGTGTTTGTAACCATTTCTAATTCTGTTCACGTGTTCTCATAACCTGATACCCAATTTTCTGGTATTTCTACCTACGTATTGGAGGCCACAAGGGCAGGACAAAAGGTAGGTGACATGGGTAGTTCCACACATACTTCCGGTATCCGTGGAACGCAATCGGAATGCATGCTGTGGTTGCGAACCCAGAATACACTGATGCCTGTTTTTCAAGCCATCTCGTGAGTGGTGTTTTGTCAATGCGCAGTTAGCCAATGCCGGTAGTACTTCACTATATGCCTTTCTCTCTTCTTTTAATATTTATTGTCTTCCCTGGTCCGCATACTAATTATTTGTGGGAGCTCCCCTGACCTTGGATTTACCATCGTGACTCCACTAAGCGTTTTTTGACCTCTGGACTGCAAAGCTGAGGGTCTACAGGCTCTGGTGAGTGGGGTCACAAGAGGGGATTTTTTGCTCTTTTATAGAGTGCGGTCTTTGAACATTTCCTTTCAACCTTGATACTTGAGTTGCCATTGGAAGCACTTGGCACTTTACACATATATTTTCTCTATTTACCATTGAGTACTTGTTTTATTGTACTTTGCACTTTATTATGTATATACATTTTACACTTTTTCCATGAGCGCTGTTAAGACTTATACATCCCTTTTTTAAGGTCTAGTACCTTTGCAACAGCTGCTGTGGTCTTTATCAATTATAATTTTGCACTGTATATAGTTCTCCATTGGCACGAGTTTTAGTTTGTTTTATAAAGCAGGCATTATCACTTTACATATCCTGTACAGAGAGCAGAGCTGTGGGAAAGACACAACAGGCCCACCTAATACAGGTTGCCTGCAGAAAACTACAGCGTGGAGGGCAGATACAATCCAATCATCCTGCACAGGGAGAGAGGCAGGCAAAGTCTCAAGCTTGATTACTGCACAGATCTGGAAGAAATACACAAAGCACACCAAGATTTATGTAATAATACATATGGCTTTTGTGATATGAGTTTGCTTATCCCAGAGTTCAGCTTTACCATTTATGACATGGCTTTCCATACTTAGTAATAATAAATGCAATTAAACTGTACTATCCATATGCTCTCACAGATAATGAATATATGCGTTTCCTTTTTTCTTTATTTTCCACAAAGCTTAGGAATAAGCAAAGATAGACATGTAAAGGAGTTAAACATAAAGCAAAACATTAAACCTCATATATAAAAGAAAAACAAATCTAAACTGGACTTGAAATGCACAGTGATTTCAGTTTCACAGTTCCATGGAGTGTAGTATGGCACTTGACCTATGGCTGTTCCTTTGCACATTTTGGCTGGCCTAGTGAAGCTATACTACTGAGCACACATATGATGTCAGATGACATCTCAGAGATGTGCTGGGAAGTTGCACCTCTTATCACTTATCTCTGTACCTTTCCCAGAGGTGCTGAGTGGTCAAAAAAGCAGTTCAATGTCTAAATATAACTGGAGCAAGTGTGAAAAATGTTCTCTACTAACAGAAGGCAGAAACAGCAGATACTATAACTACTATATACTTATAACTATAGGCAGATTGCTCAAAGTTAAGGTATATGTGAACTTTCACCGTGCGAAAAAATAACACATTCAGTTTAAAATAGAAATTAAATGCAAAATATTTGCAAAATATTTGCGTGTGTGTGTATATACTGTATATATATATATATATACCTTTCTCCCTTTTCTAAGTGATCACATAATCTCTGTTTTCAGCTGGGGGAGGAGATACAGCAGGACACCGATCTTCCTAGTGAATGGCAGTGCGGGAAAGGGAGGAAGGGGGTCAGGACAATTCTAATCACTGGAGGAGAGCAAGCTGAATTCTGAGCACAGCTAGAAAAATTACAATACTGTGCTTTCATGCCTAGTGTGGTCCATTTTTAATAGGCAAGCAGAGGGACTGGCAGGAAAACCAGGCATTTCACAAAAAGGAAGCAATACAAAGAGAACAGGGTACTTTTCATACAAGTACATGGTTCAGCAGGCACATATCAGGAATATCAAGTATTGGGGTTCACATATTTTTGTAGTTGTACTATAGTATAGTTGTACTCTAGGCAGATATAATCAAAGATTTGAAGTAAAGTGACAACAATAATTTATAGAAAACTAGCATAAGCCCCTGAATCTTGAGGGCCAGCACTGTAAGCCAGTAAGGCTGTTCTGTACTGTACGGTGGTGAGAGATGATCTTGTCAGTTTACTGCTCCTCCTTCATTGTCCAATGACAAGCTAGGATGGCTCTTATACCAGGATGTATTGCTCAACTGCAGTATAGTAGGCAGGAGTATCTGGATCTTAATTTACAGTATACGTAGTTCAGCATTTTATTAGGAAACTTTCCTCAGCAATGCTCTCCTTGAATGTCAGTGAGTGGGGTCTTTTCAGGATATTATTACCTATTAAAAATCTTAGCTATCACTAAACAAGGTACCAGATCACCGATCCATTGATTTAGGTCAAGGGTCTCCAAAGTTTCAGGTACAAAGACCACATCATATATTATAGAAATATTTGCGGACTGAAAACGTATCAGTTTTAGAAATTACGTCACATCAGAAACCACCAATCAATTCAGAAGACCCCTCTTTTACATCAGAGGCCCCCTTCACATAAGAAATCCCAGTGCACAAACGAGCCATCACATCACATCAGAGTATTCAGTCCCCTTATCCTACCTTACAATCTTCACTACAGAGAAAGCATGGCACAGGGCAGGAGGCAGAGAAGGTCCTCTTCTGATTAATGGAGTTGCCCTGGATAAAGCTGCCATCCTGAATGAGCATCATGTGCTTTCATGGTGGCATCAGTACAGCCATCAAGACCACAGCAATGAATGACACCATGGGGGTTATTTACTAAAGGAAAATCCACTTTGCACTGCAAGGAGCGCATTCAGCGCAGTACAAATCCAATATCAAATCAAATCAAGTTCACTTGGAAGTAAAGTCGCTGTAGATCCGAGGGGGACATGCAAGGAAAATAAAAAACAGCATTTTAGCTTGCACATGATTGGATGATAAAATCAGCAGAGCTTCCACTCATTTCAGATTTAGAGTGACTTCACTTCCAAGTGCACTTTCAGTGCAAAGTGGATTTGTCTTTTGTAAATAACCCCCCATGTTATAACCCTCCATTGGTTATTATGGTGCTGGCAACTTGCCCACCTGCACCAAACAACAAATGAAACAAATGATGCAAATTTAGGACAGTTTTCCAAGAGCCAGGTAAAGACTTGTAGCGGGCAAGATGTGACCTGTGAACTGTAGTTTGGAAACTCCTGGTCTAGGTCAGATTCCCTGATTTGTGTGTTTACAAACAAATGGTACAATAAAGTATGAAGCAATAAATCTGTTTGACTATTCAGAACCAAAATAATTACAGGCTATTATGTGGGAATCACAAATGAAAAATCAATGTGAGAGCTGTGTGTCATTTCTCTATGCACAGAACTAAGCCCTAAAACATAACTTTTATTCATACACAGCTAAAATAACATATGCTGGCAAAAATGTAAAAATCACGAACCTGCTAGTGGATGCAGGGGATAAAAAATCGAGTATTCCAATTAGGTTTTCCATGAAGAGAAACATTCCCTTACTTATATCCAAATACTGGTCATACTAATGAGTGCCTCCCACACCAGTCTATTTTTCAATCTTACCCTGCAAATCAAAAAGTGAGCAAACCAAACCCCAACACTCAACATGTTTCACCCATAAAAGGGCTTCATCAGGAATGAAAAAAGTGGCATTTAAAAAAAAAAGGCTAAAACACAAAACAGTATGTACAATCAAGGCATCCACTATCTATAATTCTTATTTATATATTTTAGTCACCACCAGGGGCAAGCAGGAATTTAGTTCAGACAGGAGCTCCATCATACTAAGAGAGCTTTACCCCTGTGGTCAATTTTGCAAACTACTATAAATTGTATCAATTGTACCATACATGTTTAGATTCATACCGCCAATTTTCTTTGCACGTTATTACCAACTTTTAACCGTTTCAAGCATATAACTTTAGTTATTAGGGAATCAACAAAACAGAGAGAAACTTAGACTGCAGCAAGCATAATCAGTTTATACATGTAAAAATGGAAGGAATGTGAAACCTTCATTAAGACCCAAAGGGGCCCTAGATCTCAATCTAGATCCCAATCTTTTTATCTTCATCTCTCAGCAGCATTGTATCAAAATCACCGTTTTTCAGTCCCAATTTAATGTTCTGCACAACCCAAAAGTTCACACCATCAATAGAGTATGCACTTATCTTTCTGTAACCCTACACTCGCAGGAGCTGCTGTAGTTTAACAGGTTCTTTCCTAAAACAGTGCAGAGGCAGCCAGGCACATAGCAACAGTCAATTCACTCCGGCTCAGTAAACAGTCTAGTGGATGGGTTTTTTTGTGTTTATTGCTGAGGAAACTTAATAAGAGGAGCACAAAGGGGAATATGATACTCCAAAATGCTTGAGTACAATTCTGCAGAGGACACTTCTCTCTGTAAGCAGCAGTAACACAGCGGTTGATTTACTAAAACCAGAAAGTGCAAAATCTGGTGCAGCATGTTAGCCAATCAGCTTCTAACTTCAGCTTATTCAATTAAGCTTTGACCAAAAAAACTTGGAATCTGATTGGTTTCTATGCAGAGCTGAACCAGAATTTTCACTCACCGTTTTAATAAATGAACCCCACAGCCCTTCCCTCACAGCTAGGAACCATGAGATAAAGTTCAGCACAGACAATGAAGGACTGAAAAAGTCCAAGTCCTTACAGCTGGGGACCATAATGTTAATCTGTACCACAAGTAGACAAACTAGAACAGCCCAGACAACCATAGCTGAGGACCATGAGTAGACTGTGGCACAGGGATTAGACTCTACTTACATACCCCCACACAGGACAAGTTGATAGGCCTCATCTATAGGAGAGTAGTCTAGCAGCCAGTCCAGGAATGCTTCAGGTGCAAACAGCTCCCTGAAGCTTGCCGATCAGTTTCCTCTCTGGAAAGGACAGTCTGACCAGGGCTTCAGCTAATTTACCACCTCCCTGACCACCTATTGGGCCAACCTCCCCAGGGATTGGACAGAGCATGGCAAACATCCAGTCTAGGTATTAGAATTTCCCGCCCTAAGCTCTGGAAGGTTCTTCACAGAGGCAGGGGAAACAATCAAATACCCAGGCTGGGAAGCTATGAAAAACTCGGGCAATCAATCTCAGCTCCCCTGATTACAGTGCAAGCCAACAACTAAATTTGCCTAGCATCCCATCCTAGGAGGGTGCTACATTTCTATACTTTGCATTTTAAAAAGCTGAATCTGTAGGTATTTTGTAGGACATTGTGGAATCAGCAAACAGAAGGAGACACAAGTATGGAGCACAAGCTGTGCACCTTGGCTGAGACCTTGGAGTCCCAAGTGCAGTTGCTGGATCTCAAGGTTGTTAGATATGACACCTATTGTGTTGGGTTATATTGTAAATGGTTTGCTTTTGGTACCCCAGAGCAACAGCTCTAGCACTGAACCTCTAGCATTAAAAAGCTTGACATTGGAGTGTATGTTTCCATCAATTATCATGTTAGACTGGGTCTTGTAGTTGCTTAGCTGATGGAGGAATGCAGTTAGGTGCCTTACTGCAAGTACTACTTGACAGGCTGTTCAAATGTTACTGCTTTGTGTATAGGATTGCTTTGAGTTTACGATTGACAGGCAGCCTACATAGGGGATCTGCTGAGAAACACCTTGTCATATTATGCAATCTCTCCTAAGACTTCAAAATAAGCAGTGAGCGTAGCCCCAGCAGGACGGCATGCCAGCAGAGTCTGCCAGTCTGGGGCTCTATACAGAAAAACAGCTGTGATGCCTTTTCTCACTAGAGATAGTGTTTTCCATCAATACTGCTTTGTGTTTAACCCTTGTCAAGTGAAATGCAAAATGACATGCATCTCTGTCCACGTGAACAACAAATATGTCATAAACATTGTGCTATTACATTGAGAGCAGTAGATGGGGAAAGGTCTCCTGGTCTTTATCTTGGCTAGGCATTTTTTTGAAGCTCATAAGTGTTTGTTACATCTCAACCCTAAAATTATTTGAGTGTAGGCAGAACGGGATATATCGTAATTCAATTCACACAGGCCATTTTAATGGTGCACTTCCCTTGAGTCACATTTCATGTTCTTCAGTTCCCTACATTTTGAATAAAATAAGTAATGTTATAATGCTTAGGATGGAAAAACAACATATATTTTATGCTTGCATGCCCTACAAATGAATGCTTAAGGAAGCCAGTAGTCAGGAAAATATGTAGACTACCATTGCTAACACTGTTTTTAAAATGCTAATTTCCTGGCTGTCAGTGGATGCAATGCTTTTTGAGTCATAGAGCAGGAACAGGCTTGGAGCAAGGGAAGTTAGAGAAGTCAGGCCCCTGTGACCTGCTTTTTTTGGAGCGGCAATTTAGAAAGTATTAATGTTATTGGATTAGCATGCAAGAAAGTCAACTTGCACTTCCACAGCACAGTGGCAGTGTTCATATTAATCTTGGTACAGACAGACCTCGATTGAGGGGGAACAATACTTGGTTTTTGGTAAATTTTATTTCATTTTTATGTTTACATGGGTATAACCTGTTTGTGGCTGTTACACGTATAAAATATTTAATCTTTAAATAAACATTTAATAAAATTAACTTCTAACTTTTAAAAATGTATAATGAGAGTGCCTATCATTGCCTCCTGATTATCTTATGAAAAGCCAAAAGGAGGAAGTCCGTCCTTTCACTCATTCAGCTGTCATCCAGGATATCAAACTGCTTAGGCTATGTACACCATAATCAAGGCCGTATTTCTCCAGGATCAGGAGACACAAATTAGTGATTACATGGCAATCTCTATTAGTCCTCAGAGTATAAGATGTCTGCTTCTCTCTTAGCCACCACACAGCTCCAACCAACAAATTTCCTTCCCTTAGGCACTCTGTCTCCTAGTGATGAGGCAGAGCATCCCAAGTAGTAGAAAGAGCAGTTTGTTGCTAAACACTGCTTAGGGGACGCCCCCTTCAAAGAGCCCCTAGCAGTAATGAAATGGTCACCTGCACTCCAAGAAGTATTTTTTACAATTTTACCGTAGAACATCTTCAATAAGCATACACAAATGTTTCCATGCTATGCAGCTAGGCCTTTTTGTTATCAAACTTAAAAACAATATAAAAAGAAAAGGCAAACCTACATATACAATGCTGTAACCAATTGAAAGCCATGCACTTAGGGGCATGGTCATCAAAACCCAAAAGAGGTAGAAATAGAGACAATAATTTGTAGGGGGGGGAGTGTTTTGGATCTCCATATACTGGAGGGTTTAACCACTTGCCAAATGCCCGTCGTCGATTGATGAGAATGGCACTCCTGCACAACTTATGTGTATAGGGGGTGCGGACGCCCGCCGCATCCCTGAGGAGTCGATGCACGTGCACGGCGGCCGCGATGTCTGTCGGGCACCCGCGATCGCTCCTGACAGAGCGAGAATGGGGATTTGTGTGTGTAAACACACAAATCCACATTCTGTCAGGGGTGAGGAGACTGATCTGTTGTTCCTAGTATATAGGAAAAACGATCGGTCTCCTCCACCAAGTCAGTCCCATCACCCCACAGTTAGAACACACTGAGGGAACACATTTAACCCCTTGATCTCCCCCTAATGTTAATCCCTTCCCTGCCAGTGACATTTATACAGTAATCAGTGCATTTTTATAGCACTGATCGCTGTATAAATGTCAATGGTCCCAAAAATGTGTCAGAAGTGTCCGCTCTGTCCACCGCAATGTTGCAGTCCTGATAAAAATTGCAGATCGCCAACATTACTAGTAAAAAAAAATTATAAAAATGCAATAAATCTATCCCCTATTTTGTAGACGCTATAACTTTTGAGCAAACCAATCAATATACGCTTATTGCGATTTTTTTTACCAAAACTATGTAGAAGAATATATATTGGCCTAAACTCAGGAAGAAATTTGTTTTTTTTTTAGAAAAGTTTGGGATATTTATTATAGCAAAAAGTAAAAAATATTGTGTTTTTTTCAAAATTGTCGCTTTTCTTTTGTTTATAGTGCAAAAAGTAAAAACCGCAGAGGTGATCAAATACCGCCAAAAGAAAGCTCTGTTTGTGGGAAAAAAAAGTGACGTAGTGCCGTATCGCAAAAAATGGCTTGGTCAGGAAGGGGGTAAATCCTTCCGGGGCTGAAGTGGTTAAATACCTCAATATCCCCCACTTATGTTTTTGAGAAAAAATAATGGTTGTTTGGTTACTGATGTTGATGTTTGACTGACGACAGGCCACATGTACTAACTGCTGCTGAACATACTCCTTTTCTGCTGCTGTATTATCATTCTGCAGTGTGGACAGGGTTAAGTTGAATATTTATTAATGCAGAAGTGCAGCATCCATCTTTAAGGCGACCACTTTGCAATGCTTGTCTATGGAGTGTCTCCAGTGTAGGGGACAGCCATCTTGGCTGGGTCTGGATCAATCCTGGAAGGCTGCTGAGAAGAAAAGGAGGACAGTCTGGGTGAGAAAAAGAGACTGGACTGCTGGCTGAATGGAGAGACTGGACTTCTCGCTGAACAGAACCCTGCCATAGTTGAGCACAATCAGGTGAGACTTCAGAGAGACTGCTCATCGCACATGAACTTGCCTCAGAGATTATTAGTATTTTTATTAATCATGGGAACTTTCTTCCTAGGAAGGTGTGAGGTTATCCTATTTATGTCTGAGGCCTTGAATTGAATCAGAGCCCATGTCCCCCAAGGAGCGCCCTGGGTCTGGTAAGAAACTAACATTGCACAAGTTAATCTGCTGTCTGTTGTGCTTTCTTCAAGGGCCCCAACTTTGCCAGCTAACTTTTTTCTTTTTCATTAGTCACCGGCCAGCGGAATAAAACCGAGACTGTTATAGCAAGTTAGCACTGTTTTTATATACAGTTGCTGGTTAAAAGTAATCCAGTTCTGTTAATTACTGATAGTCAGAATACTGCAGTTGTTTAATCATATCTCGTAGAGTAACACTGTTGTCCTATTGATTATTTGTATAAGTACACCTAATTATTCTCTCTTCCTTTAGGATACACTTGGCCTAATTCTTTGAAATATCAAGGTGTGTCAGTAAGTGCTGGGTGAACAAGATGTGTCATCTTCAGGTGCACAAAGAAATCTCAAGATTATACAGCAGCTCCTCCAAAGTAGGTAAACTGTAATGACACATTGTACTTATCTACCAACAAAAATGGACAGCAACACTAAAAAAACCAGAACAATTACACTGTCAAACAGGGTGCCAGTTTGAAACCTTTTACTATAGATAAGATAAGTTACAGACAATCAGCAACATAATCTATAGATATTCTTAGGCCCTGCCGCCTTAGGCCACAGTCATAACTCCCAACTTTCTGAGATATGAAAGAGGGACACATTACAGCACAAAGCCACAAAACACACCCCTGCCACAGCTCCCATTATATGGACCATAAAAATGTAATATCAAAAAAGTGATAAATTATTCTTTATACCACTACTTTCATTAGATACTGGTTTTTGAAAATAACATATGCAATAATTTAGAGGTTATATTAAAAGTTTAGTGCAGTAAAACACTTTTATTAGTAGAAAATATTTCTTTTCTTGTAGAGGTCTATACATTAGACCAAAAAAAAAGGGGGCAACTGAGGAAGAAAGGGGGGCAGTATAAAGTTGACTCTGACCATAATAAAAAAGTTGGAAAAAAAAATAGTGTCTCGCATGCCAAGCTATTGCTAAATATGTAACATTTGTAACATTTCCTATTCACTCATTGAAAAAGAAACATGAAAAAAAATATTTTTTTTTTAAATAGCATGTGTTCTTGATATATTAATAAAGAAATAAATATAAAAACAACATCATTTTTGTAAGATCAATTTGACAGGAAGCACCCAAACACAAATCTGCTCTGAAAAAAGCAAAGTTTGAAGAAGAAAACCAATAGAATGAACATTTTTGGAACAAAAGATCTTGTTGATGAATAACAACATTAGATTTGACTGTATTTTGTAAAGGAAAGAAAGTGCATTTAACAACTCAAGCAGAATAATTGCCAAATGATCTTTAATTTATACCACTCTGTGCCTGGAGTACACTGCTTCTAAAAGATAAACAAGTTAACATCAAAAGAGAAAAAAAGAAAAAGCGCAGAGGATGTGTGTCAAATATCAAGCACTGAATCTTCCCGAAAAGTACATCAATCTTAATACATGGGGTTATTAGCCAAGGATATAATAAAGCTGCTTTCATTATCTACTTGGAGAAACTAATGAAAAGATTGATGGACAAAGTTGTACAGCGTGGCGCCAGTCTCACCATTTATCCATTTAGCCTCAGTATCATGGATTGCAAACTCTCCACTGACCAAATCTTGCAGCGATACCTTCTTCTTGAGTGACAGGCTATTATCTTCCACTGGAAAGAGAAGCCAAAAACATATAGGTTATTTTTCATCCTCAACTTCACTGGCTGAATTACAATTAGTTATTGAGAAAAAAATTGTAGGCAAAGTTTGATGTGTCATTTCATTTGTAACTTTTGATTGAACATTGAGAAATATATATTTAGAATAGATTTGTCAAGCTAAGCTGCTTTTGCCTCCTCCCCACCTCATTTTCCTATCTCTCCATTATGTTTCCCGACAGAAGGAGTAGATGTAAATAAGGAATTAAAGATAAGAGAGGAAGTTATCCAATTACAAGTTATGTCTTGCTCAAATTTTCTTCAGGTGTAGCGACCGGGCAGAGAATTGACCTAGGTTAGGCACCAATCAGCACTTTGGATTTGTGTGTGTCCTTTCAGATCAAAGTTTAGAAGCAGCAAAGACACAGCAAAACCCAAAGTAATGGTTGTGAACCATTGTTGATTTTCAAAGTTTTTAGCAAAAACCAACTGGTACAGAAATGATGAGATATGTGTATTAGCCCTTAAATTAAATCAGCATTAACTCAGTATTATCTTTCAAGTGTCTTCCACGGTGATGTGCAAACCCTGGTACTGTATGTATGATTTGGATAAATAATAGAATTAAATGATTTAGGCTGTCTGTTCATTGTATGTTGGTTTTCTGTGTAGGGGAGCCAAGATTAGTAATTCTTAGTACCAAATAGTGAAAAAATAAAGCTTTTTTCCCCCAAACTTGACATTTAACCTTACCTTCACCTGGTCAGACCTATTAAAGCCTATCCACAGCCAAAACATTTTTTCTCTTTTCTCCTTTTTTTATGTTTTGAGTAGAGTGGGGAAGTGTCATCTACTATTTATTGCTGCCTCACGGCTTCACAGATTTGCCCTCACTTCTTGTCTAGCAAACAAAATAGAAAGTAAAAGCAAATCTCCTCATCGGGGATGGAGACTCCAATAGAAACATTTTAGTGGATTGTGGAAAGGTCTGTTCCTCTGTTAAGTTTTATTTGTTTTCTCTCCCTTTTGAGACTTGCCCTACTTACACCAGAGACTTTCACCTATCCTGGTGTCAGTGTAAGATGAACAGAAACTAATAGGAAATCTCAATAAGGGAATGCTTAGACAGGATTTAAAACTATTTAAACAGAGACTTTTCCACACTCTATCCAAAGCGAAAAAAGGAAACCTAGCACTAACTGTTAACCCTCGCCCTACACTTTAATGAATGTCTGGACCAAAAACAAACAAAACTTTAACATACACATATTGTACATGCAGTATATGCACATTTCATACATATAATATATGCATATTTCTTCATGTTTTGTCTCTTTAAAAATGCTACAAGTAGAGAAATGATCCAATGATCCTGCTAGAAATCCAGTCATATCCTAACTTCTTGTGGGAGGCAGACATTGAAATCCCAAGCATTGTTATCAGCCCTGTGTAAGTTCTCCATTTCAGGATAACAAAACAGTAGCCCTACCTGCACCTTTATAACATCACAGGGAGGTGTTCTATAGTTAAGAGCAGAGTGACATTGCTGCTTGGGATTTTAGCGGAGGCTATGCTGCCTGCAAGTTAATAGTTAACACTATATTACCAAAAGTATTGGGACACCTGTCTTAACATGCACAAGAACTTTAAACCATCCCATAGACACACTCCTAAACATTGTGGAAAGCCCTCCCAGAAGAGTTGAAGCTGTTATAGCTGCAGAGGGTGGGCCAACTCAATATTGAACACTAGGGACTAAGACTATTGCCATTAAAGTTCATGTTTGTGTAAAGACAGGCATCCCAATGCTTTTGGTAATATAGTTTATATATTAATACCCTGCATATTGCTGTCAGTCTAACACTATGCACATGCATAGTGACGAGTACCTGTTGCTGCACCTATACCATATAATCAGCAAGCTATCTGTTATCTTCATGTCATTGCCCAATCAGCAATGCATTTGCAAGGAAATTACACCACTGTTTCCTAACTGTTACAGAGAAAGTATCATCATCATTCTGGCTATACAACATGGCAGTGGCATGTACATCTCAAAAGCGATTGCAATAAATGATGATTATTTAAGTAGGTAAAATAGTTTATGAATACATATTCCAACTGTGTAGATTGGCTGCTTGGCTGAAATGTAATGTAATAGCTCAACCAGAAAAACCTGGAAGTTTAGTAGATGATGATGAGTTAAATGACGGAGAGCTTGCTGCACAACAAATAATATTTTTAGGTCTATGGTCTGTAGGTCCAGTGTGCAGCCTTTGGAACACAAGAACTGGCAAGGCAAGAGCTGTGTACATCTCCAAACGAGGTCAGCTGGACTTTTGCCCTACTGCTCAGATACTGGTCCAGAAAAGATCATTAATGAAATGGTAAAAATAGACTTTAATCTGGACCTATGAAACTCCATTAATGTGCATATTAATGTAACCCGGGGAACCAACTTTATTTGCGTTTGGCAGGAAATTACATTGTCTAACCTCCCACAGCTGCATGACCTTCTTGAAATAAATTTGCTTTAAAAATCTGCAAAACAAGATGTTGACAAAATAAAACCTTTTGCTTGGAGCCCCATTGCAAACATCATTTAGCTAAAATACTTAATTAGGCTTACATTTGCAGTTTTATCCCTGTAGCTGCCGGTTTAACAGTTTGTAAAATGCTAATTAACCTCTCTTCTTTTATTGAAGAAAGCTTAGGGAGTTTGACAATATATGCCCCTGGCTACTGCGTCATTCTGAATGACGGCTGACACCTGCACTCATTTCATTCTGCTATCCAAGGGAAGAAATACAGCGCATCTAATAAAGAGAACCTCTCACAACTCAACATTGTTAAGAATCTGAATATTTATTCTGTTTATTCTAGAACGATGCAAGCTTACCTCTGAAAGATTTATATGTGCCCCTTATATTGCTTTAATGGCTCTGTTTGACTATTGGCTCTGAGAGTCAGGAATGAGAGGTCATCTGAGGTCTTACAATTGCTGCTCTGCCAACTTTGCTATCACAATTCAAAGCATACTGGCACTAGCCCCATCCCTTCCATTTCCCAAGCCTTTCTTTTGGTTACTGAATGTGATTAAACAGTATGGGGGTTTAGGAGGAAGGGGGGGGCAGGCAGAAGTAGATTATTTCAGAACAAGTTGAGCTTTGCATATAACTTCCACTGCTTAAAATTCTGACTCAGCTGGTTGCTTTACGCATTTTTTTTGTTTAAGCATTTGTTTAATTAAATAAAATGTGTTGGGTTGATGATAGATTTGCTTGAAAGCTGATCTCTGGAGAAAGTAGGAATCCTCCCTTGCAACGGGGCTGTCCCTAACCTGCAAGAGTTACATGCTTGTTTAGGGCTAGGGGACTGGGAAAAACACTTTTACTTACCTGAACCGCCACTCCCTCAGGCTACTCCATGCTGCTAAAATTATATCAATAATTCTGCGCTGCGCAAAGAATGAAATAAGCAGCTAACACGGCCAATAGGATGTAAGCATATAACAATAAACAAAAGTAGCGCTACCAAACAAAAAAGTTAAAAAAAAGGTTCAATGAAGTTCAACTGGTAAAAAAGGAAAGGAGTTCTCAATATTTAAAAGACTCGTGAAGATTTAAGAGTCCATATGAATGTAGTGACTTCGTATAGACAACAATTCAGATGCGTGAAATCAAAAGTGAAGATAGAAGAGGCACACCACCGCCGAATATGAGAAGGCTTACCGGATCTCGTGGACCCAAGAGGGCATACGCCCAAATGGGTCAAATCAGGCTAGGGTGGTGGGTGATGGTAGATGTTCCAGAGAGATGGTGAAGATGGACATCTGGAAGTAAACTGTGGACTTGTGTGTCCCTCAAGATATTATGGAGAAGTGGATGGTAATATAAAACAAGGAGGAAAAAGGCCACATAGCGTAATTCCTTAAAACAAGTAACAAGATTTATTTAAAATAAGAAATACACTCACATGTACGTCTTGTAAAAACAGCATTGTACAAAGTATGGCGGCAGTGGGGTCCTACCCAACGGGTTTCGTCCTCTTAGACATCGTCTGGGTGGTCCCCCCACTGCAGCCAGCAAGATATATATAGAGAAAGTGGTCTTGTTAATGAGAGGCCACTCCACATTGTAAAAACGGGCACTTCCGGTATTAGGGCAAGATGGCCGCTCCGCGTGTGTTCCACGCCTCGCCATGAGGTCAATAACCCGCCGGAATTGAAACCAGTGAGGTTAATAATGTATTCAATGGAATCACCTAAAAATGTCCCGTGTAAGTTTTTGTTTTTGTCAAACGTTGATTTCTGTGGGCTGAAACTTTGTGTTTACTTTGTGTTCAAGTGCACATTAATGAATAAAGTGAAAATGACACTATTGTGGGTCAGAATAGGACGTACATACAGCAAAGACGGCCGCAAGAGGTTTCACTTCTCATTTTCACTTTATTCATTAATGTGCTTTAAACTTTGATATTATCTTGCAATATGAATGGCCTTTTTGAATGCATATTTTATTTTAAATTCACAAACTATAAATGTATTGATATTATATATAATGTGCATCCAAACCTTAAATCCTGGATTGGCTGTAAGATAAGTAAATATTTTACATCTCAGATATCTATTGAAACACGGAATAAGTGAATTACAAGAGACCAAGAGGAAAAGAATATATGTACTGTAATATCTAATGACAAGTAATAAAGTAGAGCCCACCCAATGCCATCCACCATGTTACATTAGCCTGAAAAGTTTGACATCTTTATTAGACACAAAGGCCTGTTTCTTAAGCTATACTTTACTCTAATAAATGCTAGCTTGTACTTAGGCCTGTCCCCATGGGCAGAGTCACCGGAATGTTTCAATGGCCCTTTTGACAAATTCTGCAGCAGCCATTGAGGGCATTGCTATCTAGAAGAAAACAATTTGTCACGTTCCCCATGGATCAGCAAGCTATTATAGAGACAAACATTTTGCCAGAGACTCAAGCAGTTTTCTCATGTCCTAGTTTACAAGAATTGCACTCACCAGGCATTTCCTTGCACAGTGACAAAGCTCTGTTTGGGAACAAGAAATTGAAGCGCTTCATCAAAGTGCAACTCATTTTTTTTTAGTGTCTTCCCATCACAGTGCAACGGTTCAAAATAGCAGAGTAAAGGTTATGTAGAAAAAACTTAATGAAGTAAATACTGTTAACGTATAAAAATAAGTAGAAGACTTGCTAAATAGACCACTGAGAAAAACTTCCAGCATTCCAACCGAATGAGGAACATAACTCCGAACTCCCTGTTGTCTGGACCCTAGCCAAACGCTGAAAGCAATGGGTTTCCGAGATGGAACTTTGCTTACGCTGAAAAATCCAACGGTCCTAAGAGCTTCTACAGCTTTCAAGCTGCTTCTTTAAATACAAAGATAAGCTGTTAAGCAGAGGTCCTAACAGGGCCACGTCTACTGGTAGGTGGCTAATTAAAACTACGTTTGGCCCTAGGTTCTGCTCAAACCATTGTCTCCTCTTCATGTTACTTGTATTTGATCCTCACCTGTTGTAGCAAAAGGCTGTGCTGTGCTGGCCATTAATCAAAGCAAAGGGAGGATATTTAAATGACATCCTTTACTGGCTAACTCAAGTTTTTAAAGCTGCAAGCTATTGAAATATGTTAAAGTTCCTGGTCAGACATTAGGTGAAAGTTCAAACCTACTGAAATGCCTTTAAAAAATTCTACACTAATGATAACTAATGAATATGAAAAATAAGAACAAATCTTCACGGATTAAATAAAACATAGTTCAAAACTTGTCATTCCAACCGTACTGTCCTTCTTGTGAAAGCCAAAATTTAACTACAGCCCAGACAACCTTAAAATCCCCAGTTATGGTGTGACCCACAGGCCTAAAAATGGAAGTACTTTCACTTGATGGTTAAATATGAAAACATCCTTTAAATTGTGTCTAAACTCAATACCTTCTTTTTTTTAACGTTTGGATAGAGTAAGGAAGGTTTAGAAACTTTTTGGGGTTTTTATTGCTGTCTATGTCATCGTTATAGATAATTACCCTTCCTATTTGTCCTGGTGACCAATGTCACTAGGAGTAAAATAAATAGCAAAATTCTAAATGTTGATATTTCACCAGAAGAGGAATGAAAAAGAAATCTTCCAATAATGATCCATTACCAATTGCCTGAGAGGGGCTTTTCTTCACGTTGTAGTCTTTCCTCTCCACTTCCTGTGCTGTCTACATTTGAGAAAAGGGACACGGATGACGAAAAAATAGCAGGAGATTTCATCATTACATTCTTGATCCAAAACGGAAAAAGAAAGTTTTGGTTTTAGATATACTTAAAGTTCTTGAAAATGCAAGTGGTTGTTCAGAAAACATTTATAAAAAATGTTTATTGCTCAGGTAGAAGGTGCTTTTAGCCCAATCAAGCCACAGGTGATTGATACTTTCAGCATAAATGAGTTAAGTAAAGATTAAAATGGATTTATTTAGTGTCAGTGTTTAAAGTTTTGTATTTTTATCCTTTAAGGTAAGGCTTAGGAATTAGAGGATTGAGCGTTAGGCTATGTTTAACATAACATTAATGGCTCAGCTTTTTAAAAAATAACAAACATGTCATACTTACCTGCTTTGTGCAATGGTTTTGCATAGAGCAGCCCCAATCTACCACTTCTGGGGACCCCTGCCTTGGCTCCGCCTCACCCGCCGTGTGCCCCCCACAGAAAGCTCCTTGCTATGAGGGCACTCATTCGTGCTCACCTTCAAGCACCGCTCTGTGTGTCCTTGTGTGAGTGCAGCTCAGCCTCGCTCCCCCCTCCCTGATCCCTCCTCACCCGCTCAGCCAATGAGGAGAGAGAGAGATCCAGAAGAGCACTGCTCCTGTGCACAGCACTGGTTTAAGATCAAGCTCAGGTAAATATTAGGGGGGCTGTTGGATCAGCAGCACAAAGAAGCTTTTTTACCTTCAAGCATAGAATGCATAAAGGTAAAAAATGTTCAGTCTTTATAACCACTTTAAGGGTTAAGATTAATGTTTAGGGTCAGGTAAAGTGTTTATTTTAAGGGGTGCTTAAGGGTTAAAGGGACTCTGTTCTGTGAGAATCATCGAAGCTGCCATAGCAGAACCCTCCTATTGAGAATGCTACTTTCCTGGCTGTCATGCTGATGTTTCGATTCTGTCACTAACCTGGAGCACATATAAATATAAGCAATTCTGGCAGTTTTCTGGCACTCACTAGGTATGTGACTAAGCTTACCTCTTCTCCAATGGTCCAAAGTCTAGAGGCGTCTGTCATTGGGTTGTCCACAGAAAAGTAACATATGGGAAATGGAGACACTAATTCTAGTGACCTGGGGGGGGTTCCCTTAATTTGCAGAGATTTCCTCTTACTTCCTGTTTTGGCTATGGGACAGGAAGTAAAGGTTAATCTCCCCAATGGGACGCAGATGGCAAACATAATCAAGCAAAGGTTATAATTCTCCCCTACGCTATCCAAAATGAAAAAGAAAAGTTCTGCCTACAGTTCTACTTTATGTCAGACAAAGCTAGGCAACCAACATTTTCTTCGGAAGGCCAGCAGTGATGACCCCAGTACTTTCCTCATAACATAGTCACTTTAGGTGTTAGGGTCAGGGTAAGTATTACGGCAATTTTCATGGTTGGGTGAAGGGTTATATTTTAAGTGTTAAGTTTTAGGGCTTGGGGAGGGAGGTTAAAGTGGATGTAAACCCAATGTCATCCTTTCTAAACTACTGCCATAGGGGTTATCTATAAGGATATACATGCCTCCTGCATGTATCTTTACCTGTCAAATGTCTCCCCTCTGTCTGTTATGAGACCCGAAAAACTGCAGATTCTGTGGGCGGGTCTGTTGTCTGGAGCTCTGTGGGTGGAGTCTTGATGTCAGTAGACTCCCCGCCCACCTCTACACTCCCCTTGTCAATATGCATTTCTCCTGTGTATTTCTTACACTGAACTTCTGCTATGATCTCTAACATCCAGTGAAAAGACAGGAAAGTAACCACATGACTTCAGCATGCCAAATCATGCTAAGGTGTGGAACAGCCAATCCTTACAGAGCTGCTGAAGAAAGGAGTGGGGGTGGGAATTAAAAAATAATGCATGTCTTAGGCTAGTGCATGAGATATGTAAATCACCTGTCACTCACAGGAAGGGGGAGGATTTGACAAAGTTTTTCTCTGTTTGTCAAGATTTATCTCACTGAACAATAAAAGAGGATTGCTCAGAGCTGGATTAACTCTTTGTGGCAAGACTGGGCTCAAATGACAGGAAATCTTATACTCTACATTATGACATAAAAAAAAAAATCGGGTTTACATCCACTTTAATTGTTAGTCAATATAAGTATCAAATTAAGGTCTGAACTACAAGGCATTCTTGGTGTCAGGAACACATGTACTGCTAAAAGGATATAAAAACTGGGAAGGTCTGGATCATAAAAAAAAAACTCAACTCCCATGATGCAGTGTAAGACTCTGCTGCTCTCTTATTTCACTGTGCTATCAGTGAACACAATGTAAGAGAAGAGGTAGGTATAGTCCTCTAATATTTGGGGAAGTAAAATAGTAGACTGCATCTTAGCTGCTCCTTATTGCACAGAATATAAACAAAAGTAAGACGTTACATCCAACGATTTTACAAGCACATTTTTTTATTTTTATCTTTTTATTAAACTGCATACCTGTAATGATATCTACCTGTATGTGGGATAATGGCAGCAAAGCAGGGGTTAACTAATAACATTGCCTAGTGAATGTCTGCTGACTCAGCACATCTTTCTTGGCTGGAAAAGAAGCGTTATTGTTTACTCACCCATTCACTTGGAAATGTGCGACTGAGAGCATATTTAAACCCAACCTGACATATAGCACAACTTTACTTTCCTCTGGGAAATTTTCAAACTACACTTTGCAATTTCCACACCATAATAATGACTAGGGGAAAGCCTATGGACTTGATAAATGATTTTCCTACGAATACTGAAAAATCTGCTGGTTTGCTGCTGCTGGAGATGAAGTAGAGGAATAAAGGAAAACCACAGGCTGTTCAATGTAACAATTTATGACTTGTAAGTGCAATTATTACTTTTTAAATGATAGACTTGGGCTCTGTATAATGAAAGCTCCCAGGATGGAGCAAGAGGATATCATTTGTTATTATGGATTTCTCATTATCCTCATACTTTACAATTGGCACACTGCACTTTATGTAACGCTTGCACACTATTTATAGTTAGATCATCTGGCCATTGGAAATCTGTAGATAATTGGTAGGTATTAAGAAAATACCTTTTTCACGTAGACATCTCTACATGTAGTAGCCGTCATTGCAATAGGCAATTAAAAAGCCATAGGCAGGGGAGCAATAGGGATCATTCTATTATATGTCAGACTTCTCATACAGGTTTACAAGTCCATATCACATTAAGACAGGAATCCTGTTAATTGGTACCTAGAAGCCTGCCATGCAGTGTAAAGATTGCAACATTTTTTTCAGTATTAGTTTTCCATTTTTATGTGTGTGTGCAGGTTCTCTCATATCTTTCAAATCTTTTATTTAGGACCTAAGGCCTAGAATATATGAGAGGGTCAAAAAAATGTAACCTTCTTCCACTATAGGTATAATTAGTGTTGGGCGAATGGTTTGGGGCAAGCAAAAGTTTGGCCCCGAACATCGCCCATTCAGCGAACATCCAAATTTGCAGGGCGCTCGGCAGGATGTTTGCTGTCGAGCGCCCCACAATGCACTACTCACTGCACAGTGCGTTCTAGGGCCCTAATTGGATTAAGCCTTCCACCTGACTGCTAGTCATGTGCAATGCTTTGCCAATTAGGGCACAGAGCACTATGATTTAGTGTTGTATACAGTGCTTTATACCCTTTTTTTGGTTGCTGCATGTTTTTTTTGTCTTTGTCTCCTGCATAGCCCATTTTTTTGAATTGTCAGCTAAAGTTTTTCTGACTGCAACACTGGTGTTCTCCCTTTTTAATTTTAATTTTATTTTATACTTTTTACATTTCTGTCAGCATCAGCCCTCTAATAACCCCCCCCATCATGTCTGGGAAGCCGACAACAAGGAGAAGCAAACATTCCCACTCCACTATGAGGGGAGCAGCAGCGTATGTGTCCACAGGCAAAGGTGGACATGGTCCATCCTCAGGCAGTGCACTTTTGTCTCTGTTTATTGATGTTGCTCATGCTATATTCAGCCACAGCTTTGCAGAGGAGGTTGTGGACTGGCTTACTAAACAATCCTCATCCTCTATGACCCAAGCTGACACTAGCGGGCAGTGCACCGCAGCTGCCAGAGTGGCTTATTCTGCCTCTAGAAAATTACGGAGTGAAGGCATCACCAACATCCAAAGACCAATTTTTCCACAGTTGTGTGACAGGGGCATTAAATTTCATTTTTTTACAGCAAGACAAATTCTTTCTTTCATCAAGAGTACCTCTATAGGGTTATGGTGTGAAGACACCACCAACACCCAAAGCCCAATTTTTCCACACCTGTTACTGCTAACCAAAGTCTGCAAAAGAGACTTCATTTAGAGACTTTATTAAAAAAAAAAATGTTAATCTTGGCCTGAGTGTACTATAATTTGGCTTCTTCACATAAGACTTGGTCACTGTGGTGCAAAACTTTGTTATTTCCATCCAAAATCAAAAGAGACACCAGAATGTATTCAAATAAATCTCTAATCTTGTTCTGAGTGCACTAAATTGTGGCCCCAAGGCGTTGTTTACTAAAGAAAGCTTGCAAGGAAAATCAATTTAAATGTCATTTTTATTTTCTATGTATATGTCAGTTTTGCTGCAGCAGGTTCTATACACGGTACAGACGTGTCACTTTACAGGCAGACTAAGGGGACCCCCCAGGCACTATATTTAAAGGCATACACACGATCGGAATAGACAATGAAACGCTTCCGTCTGACTTTTTCTGTCCATTCCGCTCGTGTGTACGGGGCTTAAGAGTGCCTGAATACCTTAATAGTGAATACACCTGATAAGATGCAGTCACTGTTTGGCTGATAATTTTCCACCCTGCTTAGGCAATGTTTAACTATTTGGCTACTGGGCACTTTTACCCCCTTCCTACCCAGGCCAATTTTCAGCTTTCAGCCCTGTCGCACTTTCAATGACAATTGCACAGTCATGCAACACTGTACCCATATGACATCTTTAGCATTTTTTTTCACACAAATATAGCTTTCTTTTGGTGGCATTTAATCACCACTGGGGTTTTTATTGTTTGCTAAATAAATTAAAAAAAAACAAAAATGTAAAAAAAAAACAATAAAACTTTTTCATAGTTTGTTATAAAATTTTGCAAACAGATAATTTTTCTCCTTCACTGATGTGTGCTGATAAGGTTACACTGATGGGCACTAATAGGCTGCACTGATGGACACGGATGGGCACTGATAGGCAGCACTAATAGGCACTGATAGATTGCACCAATGGGCACTGCTAGGTGGCACTGCTAGGCACTGTTAGGTGGCATTGATAGGTGACACTGATGGGCACTAATCAGTAGCACTGCTAATATATATATATATATATATATATATATATATATATATATATATATATATATATATATATTCCTGCTGAACTGGCCGAGATATGAACCATGTATGGCCGACCTAAGGCTGGAGTTCAACTTTAAATTTACTTTAATGTCCCATATATAGGTGTAATGAGTTTGTGGCCTGCTTTTGCGGTGTGTTATTTAACTTGGAATCACAGAAAAGCACACTTTTTATTGCTAAAATGTTTTCATTGAAATACAAAATAAAACATTATAGATTCTGTAAAAATAGTTATCTGAAATCTAGATTTCTATTAGTTTCCCATGATACACACATGTTAGTGGCATAAACTCATTTCTTTCCACCCCTGTGCCCAACTGCACATCCAGAACCAATGATTTTTAGTACAGATATGGTCTAATATTATAGAGACATTTATTTCAAACTTCCAACAATCATATAAGTGCTACTATGTTACATTCCACGGCTAAATTCCAAACTGCATACAGCAGTTTCAGGAAAGTTGACCATCACCAATGCAATACATGAAAGCTATGGTTTCTATGGAGTAGGACTTATGGACACCCGTAAATGTTATCATGAGTTGGGCTAAAAGGAACTAAAAGACCCCTTGCTTAATTAGTGTGGGGCTTTTTAGTTCATTTTAGTCCACCTCACCACAAGGTGTCTGGTTGTCACATAATGTGTCTGGTTGTCCCATAGGTCCTATAAGGAAAGTTTAGACAGTGGGAGGCAGAAAATGCTTAAATAATGCAGTCAGTGTAACAGGGAAAAATGTTTTTTTTTAAATCCCCAAGGAAATTGGATAACTGCTTGGATCAATGATGCCATTCTTTATGATATGATAGCAGCCATTTATATTTGGTACATCTAGTCCATTTTTAAAACAATCTGTTGATTATCCTAGAACCAGTTCCAAAGGAAGACTATTCCATGTTTTCACAGCTCTTACAGTATCAAAGCCTTTCTGTATGTAACAGTGATATTTTCTAACCTCCTTTTATCTAATCATAAAGAACTTCATTGTGTGTTTTCTTCTTTTAATGCTTCTTCCATGTACATTGATGGTGGAGGCAGGGGGCACATAACTACACAGAAACTATAACAGAGCAGGTCTTTTCCATTCTTTGGAAAATATCTAAAAATGGTTCTTAGCCATAATGTTTAACAGTTTTAGCCCCTGACATCTTGTTCACATTAAAAGACAATTGCTTAGGTTAACAAGTACTATGCTGGATATATTTTTTATAAAGTCCCTATAAAATCTGCAAAACATGTCTGTGACAGATGTAAAACCAGTGCATGAACAGTCGCAAACATCAAATCAGTCCCTAGAATATTTTTAAGACCAGATGCTTGCTGCTCTGTGGGGCCTACACCTAATTTGCATTGTAAAGTTAGAAATTACGTTGGCACCATACTAATATTTTTATGCCAGCTCTATTTCTGTGCTTATCCAGAAGAAGTCTAAACTGGGCCCATGGTGAGTATATCAGGGAACTACAGCTGAGGATGTGAAGCCAATGGCCATAGGATTGAGCCAGCGATGCCTGGGGGATCTCAATCAGTGGCAGAATCTTTTGGAAACATCTGCATGGATGCTGACAAGCAAGCACGCCTCTGCCATTAGCCTTCCTTTATACAGAGCCAATTAGTTTTGATTTATATTTAAAACAAAGCCCCCAGACATGGCAAACACTCATTAGTCTATTTGATTTATTCAGTGTTATGATTTTGCTAAAAAAATGAATATACATCAATGAAAAAACTTTACAATCAAAGCTGAGCTTATTAACATTTACACACTTAGTATTAGCTATTAATACATTGTTAAATTGTTAGCAATGTGCTGAAACATTTCCAGAGATGCAAAAAATACAGAGTGAGTGTTATACAGTTTGTTTGTACAATTACTCGAAGTACGACTGCAGAAATCACAGAGGCCAGCAAGCCTAGATCTGTGAATTATAGCTGGTGCATGATAGGAATGAGCTTCAAGTTTAAGTCCACAGTGAGTTGATGAACTCTAGCTTTTCAAGGGTTGCCAAACAGGCAAACTAGTCAGCCAGATGTGGCTAGTTCCTCCGCTCAAACCTTCAGATGCTTTGTCCAGAAGTCATTCATTTAGGAGAGGTATTACTACCATCGCTATATGAATGCCTTCCTGTCCATCTGTCTGCTTGCCTCACATAGTAAAAAGGTGTGACAGGAGTGGATCGACATTGCGGGTCATGTTCATTGTGATCTACAATGGAGCTACGTCACTGGACAATGTAATTGTGGTTGGATCTACATCATGGGACATGATTTTTTTACCAAACAATTGGGTATTATATTTTGGTTTTGCACAAAAAAAACTCATTAACCACTTGCTTACTGGGCACCTAAACCCCCCTCCTGCCCAGACCAATTTTCAACTTTTAGCACTGTCACTCTTTGAATGACAATTGCGCGGTCATACAACACTGTACTCAAATGAATTATTTTTATAATTTTTTCCCCACAAATAGAGTTTACTGGTGGTATTTGATCACCTCTGGGTTTTTTATTTTTTGTTAAAAAAATTAAAAAAAGACTGAAATATTAGAAAAAATTACAAAACCATTTTATATTTTGTTAATAAATTTTGCAAACAGGTAATTTTTCTCCTTCATTGATGTACACTGATGAGCTACACTGATGGGCACTCATCTTGCACAGGTGCTTTAAATCACAGTCAATGGCTTGGTATTTTGGACAGCTATTTTAGCTAAGATAAATTCCCAAAACATGTCCTGTCGGGGGTACTTGAGGACTGAGACTGAGAACCACTGCGCTAAAATGGAAAATTGAATACTTATCTCTCTGTAATTTTCCTTTCCTGGTGCCTATCCATGGCAGCACACGCACAATTCATGCATATGCTACCATGAAGGCACCAGGAAAGTAGCTTTTAGACAAATCACACCTTTTTTTCTTGTTTTCCCATGCCAATCAGCCTAGTTAAAGCGGTGTTCTGCCCAAAAAAAAAAAAATTAAAAGCCAGCAGCTACACATACTGCAGCTGCTTGCTTTTAAAAATAGGACACTTACCTGTTCTAGAGTCCAGCGATGTCGGCACCGCAGCTGATGTTTCCATCAGCTGTCGGGTGCTGCCGCTGCCATTACGTGTAAGGGTACTCGGCAGTGTAGCCTTACGGCCTCACGCCAGGAACCCTACTGCGCATGTGCGAGGCCCCGCTCCTCTCTCCTACTGGCCCGGCGACAGGGAGAGGAGGAGGGAGCCCCGCAGTGATGTCATGGGCCTTGGCGCAGACTCCGGGAAGTGGGCAGAGGATACCTGTCAAAGACGGGTATGCTGTCCCCCCTCCCCCCAACCCAAAAGGTGCCAATTGTGGCACCGGAGGGGGAGAGGAGACAAATGAGCAGAAGTTCCACTTTTGTTTGGAACTCCGCTTTGAGCTGCAGCTGGGTAATCTGTTGCAGGAAAATTGTTTAGTTCAAAGTGAAACTAACAACCTACAAACAACAAACATTGACAACATCAAAAAAACACACACTAACTAAAGAATGCTATCTGCAAGCTATATATAACATAGGTTTGTGTGCTAATGAGGCAATTGAAAACACATCTCTCCATAAAGAGGACCACATCTCTCCATAAAGAGGACCTGTCATGCACTATTCCTATTACAACATTCCTTGTAATAGGAATAAAAGTGATCAAAAATAAATACATTTAAAGGGAAAGGGTAAAAATAAAAAAATGAAAATAAAATAAACAATAAAAAAATGTAAAGCGCTCCCGTCCCCACAAGCTCACACACAGATGCGAACGCATACGTATGTCACGCCCACATATGTAAACGGTATTTAATCCACACATGTGAGGTATCGCGGTGAACAATAGAGTGAGAGCAACAATTCTAGTCCAAGGCCTCCTCTGTAACTCTAAACTTGTAACCTATAAAACATTTTAAAGCGTTGCCTATGGAGATTTTTAAGTACCAAAGTTTGGCGCCATTCCACGAGTGCGCGCAATTTTCAAGCATGACTCGTTAGGTATCTTTTTACTCGGCATAACATCATCTTTCACATTATACAAAAAAATGGGGCTAACTTTAGTGTTTTGCTTTTTTTAAATTCACGAAACAGTTTTTTTCCCCAAAAAAAGCGTTTAAAAAATTGCTGCGCAAATACCATGTGACATAAAAAGTTGCAACAGCTGCCATTTTATTCCCTAGGGTCTCTGCTAAAAAAAAAAACATATATAATGTTTGGGGGTTCTAAGTAATTTTCTAGAAAAACAATTATTATTTTCACATGTAGGAGCGAAGTGCCAGAATTGGCCTGGATGGGGAGGGTATAGATTTGAACCCAAAAGTTTACTGAAAGCTAGGTTATTGTCCTTGCTGGGATGGACAATTAAAGAGTAAAACAAAATGGCTAAAATATCTTTCAACGAGAACATGCTGCTAGTTTCCACCCAGTTGTAGCCACATATCTAAAGGCTTAGAATAGGCTTAAAGTGGAACCAAAGACAAAACTTTTTTTTTGTTTTGTATAGAGTGGAGATGGATTAGAAGACTGGTTATTTATTACTGCTGTATGTGCCCCTGTTAGGGACATCCCCCCTCCCTATTTGTCTTGTTTACTATTATCATCGAAAGTGAAAGTAAAAGAAAATCTCACATTTTGGGTTGACATCAGAACACTAATGGGGACACGAGTTCTGGTGAACTTGGTGATACACACCAGGATTCCTTCCGTTTGGACGGATTCCCTTTCACTTCCTGCTTGGCTATGGGACAGGAAGTAAATCGGACACAGATGGGGAAAAAAACTGACAGGGGTTATAACCCTCCCTTATTCTGTCCAAAATGAGAAAAAAAGTTTTGTCTTTAGTTACACTTTAAAGTGAAATTGAAGAAGAAGAAGAAGAAGAAGAAGAAGAGTTACTATGTTATAGGGAAAACTTAGAAGGCACTGCTGTCCCTGACTGCTAGTCTCATGAGATTTGGTGATGTCATACTGTGTTGCTCACTGTTCCCCTAGCAGGGGACATAGGGAAGCAAGTCCTTCCTTGACCAAGATGGCAGCCTCTTCTTGCCCTTTTTTGGCACGGCTTCCAAAGTTCAGACCCTTTTTTAAGGTACAGTAGATGTAAACCTAACCTGAATGATATGTAGTTACGTAAAGCACTGTGTATCATAAATTTCCACAGTTTTCACCTGTTTTCCTCATTTATTTATTCTAATTACTGCTGATCTCCTCCAGACTTTTTCAGCCACTTCCTGTCTACATGCATTTATGTCAACATCAGCTGCTTATTGTTGCTCTGAGCATTGGTTTACCATGTCTATGCAATGCGTGTCAGCACAACTGCCTATAGTTTTTATCAGGTGTGCAATAAAAGGCATGGATATACAGTACATTCATATGATTGAACAGGAAAGAGGTCTACCTGGAGACAACAGAATAATGTCAGACCATGAAATTTGTAGAGTAAAACAATTGAAAACAACTTTTAGAATTACATTAACTTGTAAAAACTTTTTTATTCATGTATATCTAACCCCCCCATACAAAATCTAATTGCAGCTCGCCATTCCTTAGGTGAGGTGGCTGCACAGTGCACAAGTTTTCTTTTTTCAAGATTCTATTTCCCAATTTTCACCAGGTGGTTCTGCGCATAACACAATGTCCATGACACAGCATGGGTGGCTACTCTCACTTACTTCACTAAATCTATGGAAGGATTCATGGTTGTTACCCAGGCTGGACATCAAACATGAGATCCTCTCTTCATCTACATTACAGGGGAGTGGGGGGATTAGTAGTTTACAGAAGGAAGATAACATTATTTGTACTTTTAGTTCAGCTTACATGAAGTAAATGCATTTCTGGGAAAATTGATAGGTGTTTTCTGTACTTGCTAAAATGAAAACTAATATAGCCACCACATCTGAAGGCTAGTAACTTTTTGCTCTTGAGTTTAGCTATGCTTTAATAGTTAGACTTAAATCCACTTAAACTCTTTTACTGCCACCGACCTACACTATATTACCAAAAGTATTGGGACGCCTGCCTTTACACGCACATGAACTTTAATGGCATCCCAGTCTTAGTCTGAGGGGTTCAATATTGTGTTGGCCCACCCTTTGCAGATATAACAGCTTCAACTCTTCTGGGAAGGCTGTCCACAAGGTTAAGAAGTGTCTCTCTGGGAATGTTTAACCATTCTTCCAGAAGCGCATTTGTGAGGTCAGGCACTGATGTTGGATGAGAAGGCCTGGCTTGCAGTCTCTGCTCTAATTCATCCCAAAGGTGTTCTATCGCAGTGGTTCTCAACCCTGTCCTCATGTACGCCCAACAGGCCATGTTTTGGGAATTTCTCTTAGATGAATAGCTGTCTAAAGCACCAAGCCATTGACTGACTTAAAGCACATGTGCAAGATAAAAGAAACCCTGCAAACATGGCCTGTTGGGGGTACTTGAGGACAGGGTTGAGAACCACTGTTCTATGGGGTTGAGGTCAGGACTCTGCAGGCCAGTCAAATTCCTCTACCCCAAACTCGCTCATCCATATCTTTATGGACCTTGCTGTGTGCACTGATGTGCAGTCATGTTGGAACAGGAAGGGGCCATCCCCAAATTGTTCCCACAAAGTTAGGAGCATGAAATTGTCCAAAATGTCTTGGTATGCTGACGCCTTAAAGCCTCGTATACACGATCTGAGTCTTGGCCAACAAAACCGTGGACTTTTGTCCGCAGGGCGTTGCCCCAAACTTGTCTTGCATACACATGGCGCACAATTGTTGGCCAAGGTAGTGACGTACTAGACGTACTACGTGGTTTTTCAGCTCCTTAGCGCCACCCTTTGGGCTCATTCTGCTAATTTTGTGTTAGTAGAAGTTTGGTGAGTGTTGATTCGCACTTTTCATTTCGCGCTTTTTCAGTTAGTTTCTGAACGGCCGTTCGTCAACCAGACATGTTGCAGAATCGAAGGAGATAACGTGTTATTTATTATTGGCCTTGGAGTTATTGCTTTGACATTATTTTTTGGTTGAATGATGATTTGATTTGGTATATTTTTTATATTTTTGGATTCATAGAATGTACTTTTTGGTTAAGTTCTATTAGCAGATATCATGTCTAATTTTATTTGTTATCCTTTTTTAATGCACAATAAAAAAAATGTGTAGAATAATACTTGTCTATGTGTTTTACTTCAAATGACAATTTGGGAGTAGGCAGTTACATTTAAAAAATACAATGTAAAATTAACAAGGGACACCAACATAGTTGTATCTTTGATCTTAAAAACTACGAGATAATGGTGTTGTGGTAACTTGCCCAGATAAAAAAAAAAAAAAAAAAAGCATAATACTATTATTCTTGATATCACTAGAAAAAAAAGCCTTTGAAAATGTGTTTGTAATAACTCCATCAGTATCATCAGCAAAGCAGCGTCATTATTATCCCATTAAAGAAGAAGAGAATTGTGCGCTTCATTTTGAGATTTCATAATTTGCCACGTCACGAATGTTAATTCTCCATTACGAACGATAGTTTACAAGACCTACCGCTTCTGGCTCGTCCTTGCTTCCGAGCATGCGTGTTTGTATTTTAGACTTTTGTCCGACGGACTTGTGTACACACGCTCGGAAAATCCGACAACAGACATTTGTCCACGGAAAATTTTAAAACCTGCTAGCCAACATTTGTCTGTGGAAAATCCGACAACAATTGTCCAATGGAGCATACACACGGTCAGATTTTCCACCAACAGCCTGTCATCACACATTTCCCATCGGAAAATCAGATCGTGTGTACGAGGCTTAAGGGTTCCCTTCACTGGAACTAAGGGGCCAAGAACAAACCCCTGAAAAACAGCCCCACACCAAAATCCTTCCTTCACCAAATAATTGTGTGGAGGAACTTGACTGGTATGCACAGAGTCCTGACCACAACCCGATAGAGCACCGTTGGGACGAATAAGAGCAGAGACTTTCTCAAATGAAAGCAGCTTGCACCTAAAAACAACCTGCTTTTTCCCAACAACACAAGCCCAAAGCTCATAGACACCAACCCCTTTAACTGTCTGCCTGGTGTTCAGATTTAAAGTGTTACTAAACCCAGGACCCTGCATTCACTATATCTGATCTCCCACAGTACACAGAACAAGTGCAATTATTTTAGTAATTACCGGTATAAACTGCTAAATGACTTTTTTCATTAGCAGTATATAACAGTCGTGTGACTTCTATCAGTGTCTGGTTTTTGGAGGAATTTTCATTGTACTCTGATTGTCCTATGAGGCTGCAGCATCCCTGACCCTCTGTCTGGAAAGTGCTGATTGGCCCTGTGCTGATCACATACACTCTCCCAAGAAAAGAAATACCGTACTCTCTAGCAATACACACAAAACTGAGCATGTGCAACTTGTCCCCTATGCTCTGTTCTATCCAGAGATGGATTGGGGACAGTGGAAGAAGTTGAGATACAGAGAGACAGGATCAAACAGCCTTTATCCACAATGCGGAGTTTTTTCCCGTTAGGTTCCACAGTGAGCATAACAAGCATGCTTTACTGCATATACAGACTGATTTTACTTTTGTGGGTTTAGTAACACTTTAAATCTACACAAACAGAATTCTGAAATAGCAAAGTAATAGACATGTGCCAATGGAATCCTCCCCAAATGAATAAAGGGACACGAGTGGCCTGATCCTATATATTTTTTTTCACACAAAAGACACACAAATAAGATTAAGTATAACCTCTTAGTTGCCATAACCCCACCTAATTCATTGTTCCCTTTGTGTTTGTTCCTGATACATCTAAAATGATTTTTTCCAAAGGTATTGGCATTGCCCATCTTGTTCATCATCTTCAAAATTAAAGAAGAGGAGCCAAATAAAAGACATTCACAGAACTAGCCGATGATAGAAGCTATAACTGGGATTAAAAAAGCAGTATATGCTCTAAAAAATCCAGTTACCATATTCAGAATTAAATAATATACTGTAAATAACATATCTCTTAAGGTAATTCCCTTGGTGTTTGTTCCTTATACATCTAAAATGATTTTCCAAAGGTATTGGCATTGCCCATCTTGTTCATCATCTCCAAAATGAAATAAGAGGAGCCAAAACAAAAACATTCACAGAACTAGTCGATGATAGAAGCTATAACTGGGAGTAAAAAAGCAGTATATGCTCTAAAAAAATCTAGTTATTAAGAATTAAATAATATACAGTAAATAATATATCTCTTAAGGTAATGAGCAAGTCAAGCACTATGAATAAAGTGATATCAAACAATAAAAATGTAAGCAGCACATACTACACTATGTTTGACCACACTCCAGGAGGGTTAACTGCTTAATTGAACTCACAGATGATCAGACATGAAGGTTTATTTTATGTTTTTATACATTGCATTACTGTATGTAAATGATTCTTGGAGCAGTGTGGTAAGACATTTATTTATCGTGCTGCATGGGGCTTACTGTATGTACAGTCCTAGCATAAACGTTACAACACACTCAAACATTCAAACTTTGCCCAAATATCTGATACTTTATGGTATATCTATATCCAGAACATTTTTCATTTTGGATACAGTAAGGAAGGACTAAAACGACTATCAGCTTTTCATCTGTGTGCCATTGGGATGACTTACTTTCCTTTAACATAGTTTTGCTTTAAATACACTTTGTTATTGTAACGAGCCCCTGCTCGCTCGGTTCCACTCTCCCGACATTCCTCTGCAGCTATAGAATCAGATTGCAGATCGCAACATCTGATGGTTCGGTCATCCGATGCTCCGGGACTAGAACTACAGCAATGTGCCATTCTAATCCAGTTGTGTAGCTCAGAACAAACACCAGGCAGGCTGTATGTAAGTTCAACCAGGAATCTCTTTTATTGAAAAATACAGGCTCCATAAAAGAGGAGGTTCATACCTCCGGCTCATATTACTCTGAACATACACCTGTGACCAGAAACCTAATTAACATGGGCTAATTAACTAATCCCTTTAAACAGCCTAGATGACTCAGACATGACCTTTAGGCCAGACTGGCCGTCTTGTAGCTCAGAAAACCCAATCAACATTATCACAATAGCAGAGTTAATTAACACAAACAACAATGGGGATCTAATGACTCTTAGATCCCATACTAGAGACTTATTTACAATACACATTCTAGCAGGCAACAGACAGACAGGCAGCTGGAATTAACATCAGCATCTCCTAACAGTTTTTGTCCCGGCATTATGAATTAGCCACTATACCTAATATGGCAAATCCAGGGTCCCCAGAGTCTGTGGGTCCTGGGGGACCAGGACCCGAATCCACAGCAATACCACCTCCCGGGTCCCCAGGCATACAGCTCACAAAGAGCACCGTTCCCTGAAATGCCAGGGCCCACGATCGATCGGCAAGAGGCTAGCATTCAGTCCCCTCCAAAAGTCTCTCTCCCGGCTAGGCCTGTCACAGTTATTGTTTTCAAAAACATTTTCTGATGATTGTTTTGGTGTGTACTATGAGTGTCATGCTTACTTAATATTCTGCTGGTTACTTAATAATTTGTGATGAAAGATCCATGATCTGATCATCATCACCATTCCCTGCAAAGCATAATGCTGGCTTGGTTGGCAAATAAACATGTTAAAGAGACTATAAACATGTTAAAGAGACTATAAAAGTGATTGCATACATTATTGTTGCTTTATTTCTTTTGATCTTGCAAATGATCATTTTTAAAGATAGGTCTCATCCCGAGCCAACAAGTGAACTTATCATATACTTAACCACTTCCCACACAGCTTATTGTAAAAACAAAAAACTAATTTAAAAAAAGTTATTAACATTTTTTTGAACTGTCCTGCCATTTTCAGGCCTGAAAAAAATATGTTTGGCCATCAGTACATTAGGACTGATCGCTTTTCAGATATATTGTATATACCATAGTTTGTGGACTCTATAACTTTCCTACAGACTAAATAATAAACACTGATTTGGGTTATTGTCATCAAAAAAATGTAGCAGAATACAGTTTGGCCTTAATTTATGAAGAAAGATTATTTATTTGGAAACTTTTATAACAGAAACAAAAACAAACATGTTTTGTTTCAAAATGTTTGGTCTTTTTTCGTTTATTTAGCAAAAAAAAAAAAGCCCAGCGGGGATTAAATACCACCAAAAGAAAGCTTCATTTGTGTGAAAAAATGATAATAACTGAATATGGGTTCAGTGTTGCATGACCACGCAATTGTCATTCAAAATGTGTCAGCACTGAAAGCTGAAAGTTGGCCTGGGGAGGAAGGGAGTGAAAGTGCCTTTTATTATAGTGGTTACGTTTAGATACCTAGCCAGAGTGGGCGTTGAAGACCTTTAAAAAAGAATGTAAAAAAAAACAAAAAAATAAATTATATATATATACAGTGCCTTGCAAAAGTTTTCACCCCTTGGCATTCTTCGTGCTTTGTTGTCTCACAACCTGGAATTAACATGGATTTTTTGAGGATTTGCATCATTTAATTTACAGAACATGCTCACAACTTTGAAGATGTGTTTTTTTTTTATTGTGAAGCAAACAACAAATAGGACAAAATAACAGATAAAGTCAATGTGCATAACTATTCACCCCCCTAAAGTCAATACTTTGTGGAGCCACCTTTTGTGGCTATCACAGCTCCAAGTCGCTTTGAGTCTCTATGAGCTTGCCACATCTTACCACTGGGATTTTTGCCCATTCCTCCTTGCAAAACTGCTCCAGCTCCTTCAAGTTGGATGGTTTGCACTTGTGAACAGCAATCATTAAGTCTGACCACAGATTTTCTATTGGATTGAGGTCTGGGCTTTGACTAGGCCATTCCAACACATTTACATGTTTCCCCTTAAACCACTCAAGTGTTGCTTTAGCAGTGTGTTTGGGGTCATTGTCCTGCTGGAAGGTGAACCTCCATCCTAGCCTCAAATCACACACAGAGTGGTACAGGTTTTGCTCAAGAATATCCCTATATTTAGCACCATCCATATTTCCCTCAATTCTGACCAGTTTCCCAGTCCCAACTGCTGGGATGGTGTTGTTTGGGTGATGTGTTGGGTTTACGCCAGACATAGCGTTTTCTTTGATGGCCAAAAAGTGCAATTTTAGTCTCATCAGACCAGAGCACCTTTCTCCAGAGCTGTGATAGCCACAAAAGGTGACTCTACAAAGTATTGACTTTAGGGGGGTGAATAGTTATGCACATTGACTCTTTCTGTTATTTTGTCCTATTTGTTGTTTGCTTCACAATAAATAAAACAAAAATTCAAAGTTGTGTGCATGTTCTGTAAATTAAATGATGCAAATCCTCAAACAATCCATGTTAATTCCAGGTTGTGAGGCAACAAAACACGAAAAATGCCAAGGGGGTGAATACTTTTGCAAGGCACTGTAGTTCATTTCTACCTTTGCTTGCACATGCTTAAAAGTCAACAGAGCTTACTCTCATTTACTTAGCACTGGAGAAAATGCCCTTGCAGAGTGCAACTGCACGTTCAAAGTATTCAGTCTATTTGCCTTTAGTAAATCAACCCCATTGTCTTTTTACAATTCTAAAGACTGGAAAAACACTGCAATTAGCTCAAATATAATTGTGCTGGATTCAAATTCTGTGTCTTATGAAAAAGTTGTGTTCCCATTGCACATATTCCTAGAAATGGGCAAAAGTAAGTGGGTGCTGCAGCAACTACCAGCTGGAAACCAGTAACATCATAGACCAAAATCTATATCGCTAACGCAGCACACATTTCTGTGACATTATCTGGAAGTTTATTCATGTGATTACTTTGGTAAGGAGCTATAAAAGGAGCCCTATTATAGTTTACCTTTAGACTGGGTTCACACTAGAGCACAGCAGGGGTCGGGAGCATCTCCATTCACAGTTTCAGTTTGATTTCAGCTCAAATTTTCAGACCTGAAATGGACCAAAAGACGCACAGGACTCCTATGCAGGACATACAATGCATTGAGGTAAAAAACCACAAGGATTTACAACCCCTTTAATCACTTCAGCCCCGGAAGATTTCCCACCTCAATAACCAGATCATTTTTTGTGATACGGCACTGCGTCACTTTAACTGACAATCGCGCAGTCGTGTAACGCTGTACCCAAACAAAATTGACATCCTTTTTTTCCCCACAAATAGATTTTTCGGTGGTATTTGGTCACCTGCAGTTTTCATTTTTTGCTCTATAAACAAAAATACAGCGACAATTTTGAAAAAAGACAATATTTTTTACTTTTTGTTATAATAACTATCCAAAAAAAAGTTTTAAAAAACAAATTTTTTCATCAGTTTAGGCCAATATGTATTCTTCTACATATTTTTTAGTAACAAAGATTGCAATAAGCGTATATTGATTGGTTTGCGCAAAAGTTATAGCTTCTACAAAATAGGGGATAGATTTATGCCATTTTTATTTATTTATTTTTTTTTACTAGTAATGGCTGCGATCTGCGATTGCGGCAAACAGATCGGACACTTTTGACACTTTTTTGGGACCATTGACATTTTTACAGCGATCAGTGCAGATTACTGTGTAAATGTCACTGGCAAGGAAGGGGTTAACACTAGGGGGCGATCAAGGGGTTAAATGTGTTTCTACATGTGTGTTTCTAACTGTGGGGGGATGGGACTGACTGGAGGAGGAGACAGATCGCTGTTCCTAATTACTAGGAAGAGCAGATTTGTCTCCCCTCCCCTGTCAGAACAGGGATTTGTGTGTTTACATACACAGATCCCCATTCTGGCTCTCGTGTCCGCGATCGCGGATGGACGGCGGACATCGCGGCTGCCCGCCATGCGCATTGGGTTCCCCGCCATGCAACAGGCTTAAAGGAGCCAACGTATCAGTACGGCGATTTGCGGGAACGAGCCGACCTGCCGCCATATAATGACGGCGTCTGGTCGGCAAGTGGTTGAGTTCTATAATATTCAGACCCATGTGCAAAAGATTCATTGGCCATAATGAAATTGGTTGATTTACTAAAATGGCACTACTAGAGGCTAAACACACTGTGGGATCTGCCACGCTTGTCAGATACACTGTGCGGGGCTGCTTAGGGATAACTGGGATACTTTTAACGAGTCATTGGTACTGCTAAACCATCTCCTCTTGGCCCAGTGAAAAATGTGGACCAAGGCCTCATGACTTATTTATTATTAACAGCACATACTACAATACAATGCACTTTGGTGGCACCCTTCAAAAGTTACTTCTCTTTTGTTAAAGCAAGCAAGTTCAAGTAGAAATAGCAGTAACTTAGCCACTGTAATGGAACTTGCTAAAACCATAGTCTATATAATTGATCAGGGAATGATTGTTTTTTCTCAGCTTCATTTGGGCCTAAGAAGAGCTTTACCCAAGGGCCAGGTGCCCCAAAAGCAGTTTCTACCTCAACTACTTTTGTTACTGTGTCACTAAACCATATGCCCCTCCTCAACCCCGCGGTTTGCACACATGCTGTTATCACCCACCGCTATTTGTTTTCAGTATAGCTGCTTGTCATCTGTCCTAAAATCAATATCACATCATAGATCTAACATAACAAATGTACTACCTGTAGCACATTTGCAGAAATGTCAAGGCTGATAAGCTCAAAATCAGAGAGGTTTGAGTCTCAGGAATGACATTTGTACAGAAAAGGACTGATATTTGTAAAAGACTCAATTAAATTCAATGAAATTGCAAATGGCAAAAATAAATGAAAAGCAGCATGGGATCACACACGTCTCTGCTCATGTTCCTCAAATACAGACAGCCGCTTGCCGTTTTGGCATTTTGGATGAAGACTTTGGTGTGGACTGTATGTATTAGTGTTGGATATTTTGCTAGCATAATGCTGTCCTACGTTATATACAGGAAACTGCATCAAGAACCAAGATTCAATCTAGGTTTTGGATGCTGCCAAAATAACATGTTTTTAAACAAATCATATGAAGACAATAAATTAGGATAATGTTGGTGCATGCACCCACTTTGTTATGAAACACCATATTTTTTGAGCATATGGCGAAATATGAAGCAATTTGTTTGGGTGTCTTGTGTGTATCAAATGACAAGGTGTGTGGAGCTCAATGACTGAATCTACAGCTAAGCCTAGTTACTGTTCTAATGTTGGGGTTACAGTCATGATAAGCATATTTTAACAATCTGATCAGCACTGGACTAAATAAATCCTAACACTTTCCTGAGAACCATACTAAATACATCCTAGCACTCCCCTTAGAACTATACTAAATCTATCCTAGCTTCCTGCTTAGTACCATACTAAATCTATCCTAGCACTCTCCTTAGAACTATACTAAATGCAGCCTAGCACTCTCCTTAGAACTATACTAAATGCAGCCTAGCACTCTCCTTAAAACTATACTAAATCTATCCTAGCACCCTGCTTAGTACCATACTAAATCTATCCTAGCACTCCCCTTAGAGCTATACTAAATCTATCCTAGCACCCTGCTTAGTACCATACTAAATCTATCCTAGCACTCCCCTTAGAGCTATACTAAATCTATCCTAGCACCCTGCTTAGTACCATACTAAATCTATCCTAGCACTCTCCTTAGAACTATACTAAATCTATCCTAGCACCCTGCTTAGTAGGGATGGGCTGACTCGAACATCTGACTCGAACATTGGCTGTTCACCTGTTCGCGGAACAGTGAACAATTTGGGGTGTTTGCGGCAAATTCGAAAAGCCGTGGAACACCCTTTAAAAGTCTATGGGAGAAATCTAAAGTGCTAATTTTAAAGGTTAATATGCAAGTTATTGTCATAAAAAGTGTTTGGGGACCCGGGTCCTGCCCCAGGGGACATGTATCAATGCAAAAAAAAGTTTTAAAAATGGCCGTTTTTTCGGGAGCAGTGATTTTAATAATGCTTAAAGTGAAACAATAAAATTGAAATATTCCTTTAAATTTCACACCTGTGGGGTGTCTAAAGTATGCCTGTAAAGTAGCGCATGTTTCCCATGTTTATAACAGTCCGAGAGCAATGACATTTCTAAAGGAAAAAAAAAGTCACTTAAAAGTACTAGCACTAGTGCCGGCTATTAAAGACTTGTCGGCCCCGACAATACACATAAAAGTCATTGAAAGTCATTGAAAAATAAAAATGCGTGGGGGTCCCCAAAAATTCCATTACCAGACCTGAAGGTATGGATTTTAAGGGGAACTCCGCACCAAATTTTAAAAAAATTGGCGTGGGGTTCCCCCCGAAATCTACACCAGACCCTTATCCAAGCACGCAACCTGGCAGGCCGCAGGAAAAGAGGGGGGCGAGAGAGCTGCCCCCCCTTCATGAACCATACCAGGCCACATGCCCTCAACATGGGGAAGGTGTCCCCATGTTGATGGGGACAAGGGGCTCATCCCCACAACCCTTGCTCGGTGGTTGTGGGGGTCTGTGGGCGGGGGGCTTATTGGAATCTGGAAGCCCCCTTTAAAAAAGGGGACAGCCAGATCCCGCCCCCCCCATGTGAATTGGTAAGAGGTACATTGTACCCTTACCATTTCACAAAAAGAAAGTGTCAAAATGTTAAAAAAACACAGGAGACGGCTTGGGACAAGTTATGGCAATAACTTGCATATTAACCTTTAAAATTAGCACTTTTGATTTTTCATGTTCGTGTCCCATAGACTGTAGCCTCCCTGGCGGTATTCCCGAGTGTGGCTCGGGGTTAAAATTCAGGACCATTAGCGGTAACCCCGAGCCACACTCGGGATTGCATCGCAGGATCCTGGTGCCTCCTTACTTACCTTGTCCCCGGGATCCTGCGATGTCCCCCGCAGTGTCCGCGGGCTGTGTCTTGTCCCGAAGCCTCTCTGTGCCAGGCTCCGTTCCCTGCGAGCGTCGCGACGCACGGGGGCGGAACCTGGCGGCAAATTCAAAAAAATGTAAAAAGCATAACACATACAGTACTGTAATCTTACAGATTACAGTACTGTATGAAATCATTTCACATCCCATTTGTCCCCAGTGCTCTGGCCCATGCCCTGCATGCAGTTTTATATTGCATATACTGTTCTTTCTGCCTGGAAACTGGAGATTGTCCATAGCAACCAAAAAGTGTCCCTTTACGTCAAAAATGGCTTTAGACCAGCTAGAAAACAGCGATAGTAAATTAGAACACTTGCAGAATTGAGCGATAGTGAATCGTGTGGAAATTTATTTTATTACTATTTATTTTTATTTTTTTTAATTATTATTATTTTTTTATTATATTAAAATTTATGTTTTTGTGTTTCAAACTTTATCATATCCGGGATGTCTACTAGACTCTTGTTTGGACAGATTTAAGTGTGTTATTGTTAATAATTACAGGCCTACAATATAAAACGCCAAATTTCCATGCAAAATAATTGTACCGCTTTCAGCACCTAAAATCAGAAAGAATCATACCGCCAGGGAGGTTAATGGTGTTCACGTGTTCGAACAAATTTTTTGCCTGTTCACATGTTCTGGATTTGATCCGAACAGGGGGGTTTTTGGCCCATCCCTACTGCTTAGTACCATACTAAATTTATCCTAGCACTCTCCTTAGAATTATAATAAATCTATCCTGGGGCTCTCCTTAGAACTATACTAAATCTTTCCTTCCTATTTTTCTCTAATAGCGCAGCACCATACACTGATATTTTATTTCCTATTGCTACTGATTTAGCTTACAGGTGTCTGCGGCTGTTAGTTGTGCACCTACATTCAGTGGTAGCAAGGGGACACTCTTTTATATATTTGTGTATATAGAATTGTATCATTTTTTTTTCCCTTTTATTGGTTGAACTAGATTGACTTGTGTCTTTTTTCAACCTGACTATGTAAACTATACAACTATAATAAATCTATCCTAGCCCTTTCCTTAGAACTATACTAAATCTATCCTAGCACTTTCCTTAGAACTATGCTAAATCTATCGTAGTACTTCCCTTAGAACTACACTATATCCTAGCCCCTTCCTTAGAACCATACTAAATCCATTCTAACACTCTCCTTACAACTATAATACATCTATCCTAACACTTTCCTTAGAACCATACTAAATCTATCCTAACACTTTCCTTAGAACCATACTAAATCTATCCTAGCCCTTTCCTTAGAACCATACTAAATCTATCCTAGACCTTTCCTTAGAACCATACTAAATCCATCCTAGCACTTTCCTTAGAACTATACTAAATCTATCCTAGCACTTTCCTTAGAACTACACTATATCCTAGCCCTTTCCTTAGAACCATACTAAATCCATTCTAACACTCTCCTTACAACTATAATAAATCTATCCTAACACTTTCCTTGGAACCATACTAAATCTATCCTAACACTTTTCTTAGAACCATACTAAATCTATCCTAGCCCTTTCCTTAGAACCATACTAAATCTATCCTAGACCTTTCCTTAGAACCATACTAAATCCATCCTAGCACTTTCCTTAGAACTATACTAAATCTATCCTAGCACTTTCCTTAGAACTACACTATATCCTAGCCCTTTCCTTAGAACCATACTAAATCCATTCTAACACTCTCCTTACAACTATAATAAATCTATCCTAACACTTTCCTTAGAACTACACTATATCCTAGCACTTTCCTTAGAACCATACTAAATCTATCCTAGACCTTTCCTTAGAACCATACTAAATCCATCCTAGTACTTTCCTTAGAACTATACTAAATCTATCCTAGCACTTTCCTTAGAACTATGCTAAATCTATCCTAGCACTTTCCTTAGAACTACACTATATCCTAGCCCTTCCTTAGAACCATACTAAATCCATTCTAACACTCTCCTTAAAACTATAATAAATCTATCCTAGCACTTTCCTTAGAACTATGCTAAATTTATCCTAACACTTTCCTTAGAACTGCACTATATCCTAGCACTTTCCTTAGAACCATACTAAATCTATCCTAGCACTCTCCTTAGAACTGTACTAAATCTCTCCTAACCCTTTCCTTAGAGCTATACTAAATCTATCCTAGCACTTGGCTTAGAACCATACTAAATATATCCTTGCACTCTCCTTAGAATTATTATAAATCTATCCTAGCACTTTCCTTAGAACTATATTGAATCTATCCTAGCACTTTCCTTAGAACTATGCTAAATCTATCCTAGCACTTTCCTTAGAACTATACTATATCCTAGCCCTTTCCTTAGAACCATACTAAATCCATTATAACACTCTCCTTACAACTATAATAAATCTATCCTAGCACTTTCCTTAGAACTATGCTAAATTTATCCTAGCACTTTCCTTAGAACTACACTATATCCTAACACTTTCCCGAGAACCATACTAAATCTATCCTAGCACTCTCCTTAGAACTGTACTAAATCTATCCTAAACCTTTCCTTAGAGCTATACTAAATCTATCCTAGCACTCTCCTTAGAACTGTACTAAATCTATCCTAAACCTTTCCTTAGAGCTATACTAAATCTATCCTAGCACTTGGCTTAGCACCATACTAAATCTATCCTAGCACCCTGCTTAGAACCATACTAAATATATCCTTGCACTCTCCTTGGAATTATTATAAATCTATCCTAACACTTTCCTTAGAACTATACTAAATCTATCCTAGCCCTTTCCTTAGAACCAAACTAAATCCATCCTATCACTCTCCTAAGAACTGTATTAAATCTATCCTTGTACTTGGCTTAGCACCATACTAAATCTATTCCAGCATCCTGCTTAAAACCATACAAAATCTATCCTAGCACTTGGCTTAGTAACATACTAAATACATCCTAGCACTTTCCTTAGAACTACACTATATACAGCATATCCTAGCACTCTCCTTAGAATTATACTAAATCTATTCTAGCACTCTCTTTAGGACTCTAATAAATATGGCAATAGGTGGTTCGAATTCCCTGCTGAACCGGCCAAGATTTGATCAATGTATGGGCAGGCTGATTGTACCCAGGTCGATCCATTGGTACAACCCGTATGTGGTATTACAAGCAAGCGATTATTGCCAGCGGTTACAGCCACTATCAATAACCACTGTGTTCTCCCAGCAGGGACGACTCCCCATGCACCCCTACCGGGAGAGGACAATACCTCATCAAGAGGGATTCCCCCATCTGTGCTAACTGTATTGATGGGAGAATTGAGTGATTTTCTTTCCTGCAACCTGTGGAAAAAGAATCACTCTGTTTATGGTCTGCCTTAATCTATCCTAGAACTCTGTTTAGAAACATACTAAATCTATCCTAGAACTTATCTTAGAACAATACTAAATAAATCCTAGCACCCTGCTCTGTTTAGAACCATATTAAATATCCTAGCATTTGGCTTAAACCCATACTAATTCTATCCTAGCTCCCTGCCTAGAACCATAATAACTCTATTTTAGCACGCTCCTTAGATATATACAAAATCTATCCTAGCACATCATTAATCTATCCTAGCACATAATAAATTTATCCCAGCACTCTTCTTAGAACTATACTAAATCTCTCCTAGTACCCTGCTTACAACTATAATACATATATCCTAGCACTCTCCATAGAACTATAATAATTCTATCCTAGCACTCTCCTTAGAACTAAAATAATTCTATCCAAGCACTCTCCTTAGAACCATACTAAATCTATTCTAGCACTCTCCTTAGACCTATGATAAATCAATTCTACCGCTCTCCTTAAAAATATACAAAATCTATTCTAGCGCTCTGCTTACAACTATACAAAATCTATCCTAACAGTCTGCTTAGAACCATACTAAATTTAGAACTGTACTTAAAACCATGTTAAAACTATTCTAGTTTGTTTCCCTATAACTATGGTAAATCAATTCCAGCACTCTGCTTAGAAACATACTAAATCTATCCTATTACTCTGCCTCTAACTATGCATATGACTAATTATCTAGCATCATCTAGCTCTTTCCTCCTCCTCCCCAGCCTTACTCTCCCTGGCCTACCACTTTCTATGTACAGTGCCTTGCAAAAGTATTCACCCCCACCTTGGCATTTTTCATGTTTTGTTGCCTCACAACCTGGAATTAACATGGATTGTTTGAGGATTTGCATCATTTAATTTACAGAACATGCTCACAACTTTGAATATTTTTTTTTAATTTTATTATGAAGCAAACAACAAATAGGACAAAATAACAGAAAAAATCAATGTGCATAATTATTCACCCCCCTAAAGTCAATACTTTGTAGAGCCACCTTTTGCAGCTATCACAGCTCCAAGTCACTTTGGATAAGTCTCTATGAGCTTGCCACATCTTACCACTGGGATTTTTGTCCATTCCTCCTTGCAAAACTGCTCCAGCTCCTTTAAGTTGGATGGTTTGCGCTTGTGAACAGCAATTATTAAGTCTGACCACAGATTTTCTATTGGATTGAGGTCTGGGCTTTGACTAGGCCATTCCAACACATTTACATGTTTCCCCTTAACCACCTCAATACAGTGCATTTTCGCCCCCTTCCTGCCCAAGCCATTTTTCAGCTTTCAGCGCTGTCACATTTTGAATGACAATTGCGCGGTCATACAACACTGTACCCAAATAAAATTGTTATCATTTTTTCCCCACAAATAAAGCTTTCTTTTAGTGGTATTTGATCACCTCTGCATTTTTTATTTTTTGCGCTATAAATAAAAAAAGAGTGACAAGTTTACAAAAAAAAAAACACAATAATTTTTACCTTTTGCGATAATAAATATCCAATTTTTTTTTATTTAAAACAAATTTTTTCTCAGTTTAGGCCGATATGTATTCTTGTACATATTTTTGGTAAAAAAAATCGCAATAAGCGTATATAGATTGGTTTGCGCAAAAGTTATAGCGTCTACAAAATAGGGGATAGATTTATAACATTTTTATTTTTTTATATTTTTTTACTAGTAATGGCGGCGATCTGCGATTTTTATTGTGACTGCGATATTGCGGCGGACATATCGGACACTTTTGACACATATTTGGGACCATTCACATTGATACAGCGATCCGTGCTATAAAAATGCATTGATTACTGTATAAATCTGACAGGCAGGGAAGGGGTTAACACTAGGTGGTGATCGAGGGGTTAACTGTGTTGCTAGGGAGTGATTCTAACTGTAGACGGTGGGGACTCACTAGGGGGGAGACCGATCGGTGTTCCTCTGTACTGGGAACACACCATCGGTCTCCTCCCCTCTGACAGGACCGTGGATCTGTGTCTTTACACACACAGATCCACGGTCCTGCTGTGTTACCGGTAATCACGGGTGCCCAGCGGACATCGCGGCCGCCGGGCATGAGCACCGGGTGCCCAGTGACACGGCGGGCGCACGCGATCGTCGGCGGCGGCGTGCGCGCGCCCCCTGGTGGGCTGGGAAAACGAGGCCGTCATATGATGCCCGCCCGCTACGAGAGCTGCGCCGCCTGGCCGTCAATTGACGGCCGGCGGTCAGCAAGCAGTTAAACCATTCAAGTGTTGCTTTAGCAGTGTGTTTGGGGTTATTGTCCTTCTAGAAGGTGAACCTCCATCCTATACTCAAATCGCACACAGAGTGGTACAGGTTTTGCTTAAGAATATCCCTGTATTTAGCACTATCCATCAGTCCTGACTGCTGATGGGATGGTGTTCTTTGGGTGATGTGATGTGTTGGGTTTACGCCTGACATAGCATTTTCTTTGATGGCCAAAAAGTTCAATTTTAGTCTCATTAGACCAGAGCACCTTCCTCCATACATTCTGGGAGTCTCCCACATGCCTTTACACAAACTCGAAATGTGCCATTTTGTTTTTTACTGAAAGTATTGGCTTTCTTCTGGCCACTCTGCCATAAAGCCCATCTCTATGGAGCGTACGGCTTATTGTCGTCCTATGTACAGATACTCCAGTCTCTGCTGTGGAACTCTGCAGCTCCTCCAGGGTTACCTTAGGTCTCTGTGCTGCCTCTCTGATTAATGCCCTCCTTACCCGGTTCATGAGTTTTAATGTGCGGCCGTCTCTTGGCAGGTTTGCTGTTGTGCCATGTTCTTTCCATTTGGTTATGATGGATTTGATGATGCTCCTAGGGATCATCAAAGATTTGGATGTTTTTTTATAACCTAACCCTGACTTGTACTTCTCAACAACATTGTCCCTTACTTGGTTGGAGAGTTCCTTGGTCTTCACGGCAGTGTTTGGTTAGTGGTGCCTCTTGCTTAGGTGTTGCAGCCTCTGGGGCCTTTCAAAAAGGTGTGTATATGTAATGACAGATGATGTGACACTTAGATTGCACACAGGTGGACATCATTTCACTAATTATGTGACTTCTGAAGGTAATTGGTTGCACCAGAGCTTTTTATGAGCTTCATAACAAAGGGGGTGAATACATACGCACATGCCAATTATAATTTTTTTATTTCTGAAAAATAGTTTTATGTATATATTTTTCTAATTTTACTTCACCAGCTTAGACTATTGTTTTCTGGTCCATCATATATAATTCAGATTTTTTTTAAAAAAACTAGAGGCTGTAATGTAACAAAATAGGTAAAAAGTCAAGGGGGTGAATACTTTTGCAAAGCACTGTATTGGATTCATTAGATATGTGGCCATTACCCAGGATGTTCTTCATGCAAATGCAGCCTGCTGAGGAATGCCACTGCATTGCATTGGATCATTTCCCAGGCCACTGCTTGCATCTTGAGAGGATTACTAAAGCAGGATGCTGTGATGCTTCCAGGGAGCTAAGTACAGCTCCTAGCTATATGTAATAAAAATAGAAAGGTTTTATTTAATAAAATCATTGTCATGTTGATGACAGGGGGTGGGAGTGGTAGGAACTAGGGTAGACAAAATATAAACGGATTGAATTTAATCTGTTCTAGCACTATGCTTTCATCCATGTTAAATGTACATAATCAGTGTTTTCTTTCCCCATAACATTCTGTTTTTGTTTGGAAGACTGGGAATGCAGCTTCTTGTCAATTTTTATTAAAGTTGATGGCTGTAGTCATTATAAACCTTTCTGAGGAGTAATGTTCATTATCAGTCGGACATTTTGGTAACATTTGTGTTTTACGGCAATACAGAATAAAAATCAGCAACTCTGTAACTTTTGCTTTTTTCACTTTATTATTACAAGCAATTCCAATGTCATGGCTTAAAATATGAAAATATTTTTTGCCTCTAAGAAATTATTGCATGCTCATCAAATTATATCACCCCATTATCTACCAAAAAAATGAAATGTCACTTTCTGGTGGATCAGGGCTATAAATGTCTATACCAGGGGTCTCCAAACTTTCTAAACAAAGGACCAGTTTACTGTGCTTCAGACTTTAGGGGGGCGGAATGTGGCTATTGGAAGTAGAAATTGTCCTAGCGTCAGTGGGAGCAAACAGTACATTTTTAGTATTAGGTGGAGGAATAGTGCCACATCATTGGTGTCAGTGGGAAAAATTATACTATAAAAGAAATTGCGTTGCGCTTGATTAAATGTGCTACAGAGAAATATCCTAAAAAAATATGTTTTTAAATATCTCACTATTCATATCCATTATGCAAAACTGTGCTAAAAAATATTAATTTAAATATAACAAAATACTCCTGTGGAAAAATGGTATCACTCCTGTGCAATGTGCATATGTATAAACCTATGGACAATCAATAAAAAGTGCATATAGTGCCAAAAGATATATATATACAATTGTGCATAAAAAATTTAAAAGTGACTGCAAACATAAAAAAGCATGCAATACTTCATATATCATGCAGCATGCAAAACATCAAAAAAAACGCAAACTGCGTTTAAATGGCCTTGATATAAAGTTCTTATATAAGTGTCCCAAAATAGCAACTAAAAAGTGTTTCCGTGTCCATAAATCTCCATAGATGTCCAGGTAATCCAATGTGCCGAATTCCAGTGCTTTAAATAATAATTTTGTGCCACAGTGCCCCCCCACAGTGGTTGCGCTCACCTTAGAGCGTGTGACACAGCTTTTACCTTGTGTCAAAACACGCTATGTAGCCACCCCCTGGGCTATATGCGAACGCTAGATCGATCTCCACTCTGGGTCAATTAGGCTCCATAGACATTAATCATAAAAACAAGGAGAGACTATATAGTGTAATTCCACTTTAAAAAGTTTATTCCAACGAGACAACTTTCCCACAAAGGGGTACTCACATTTCATGGGTGCTGTTGTACACCAAACAATAAAAAAGCTCCAAAGGGTATACTGTGTGGTCTGCCGCGGGGTATGTGCTTCTCCCGGCTCAGCTGTTCACTATTCCGCTGTACGCTGCTCGCTCCGTCCTGGCCCCTCCCCTACGCGTGTTCGACACAGGGAGTCACGTGTCTTCATCAGGGGGATGATGAAGCACATACCCCGCGGCAGACCACACAGTATACCCTTTGGAGCTTTTTTATTGTTTGGTGTACAACAGCACCCATGAAATGTGAGTACCCCTTTGTGGGAAAGTTGTCTCTTTGGAATAAACTTTTTAAAGTGGAATTACACTATATAGTCTCTCCTTGTTTTTATGATTAATGTCTATGGAGCCTAATTGACCCAGAGTGGAGATCGATCTAGCGTTCGCATATAGCCCAGGGGGTGGCTACATAGTGTGTTTTGACACAAGGTAAAAGCTGTGTCACACGCTCTAAGGTGAGCGCAACCACTGTGGGGGGGCACTGTGGCACAAAATTATTATTTAAAGCACTGGAATTCGGCACATTGGATGACCTGGACATCTATGGAGATTTATGGACATGGAAACACTTTTTAGTTGCTATTTTGGGACACTTATATAAGAACTTTATATCAAGGCCATTTAAACGCAGTTTGCGTTTTTTTTGATGTTTTGCATGCTGCATGATATATGAAGTATTGCATGCTTTTTTATGTTTGCAGTCACTTTTAAATTTTTTATGCACAATTGTATATATATATCTTTTGGCACTATATGCACTTTTTATTGATTGTCCATAGGTTTATACATATGCACATTGCACAGGAGTGATACCATTTTTCCACAGGAGTATTTTGTTATATTTAAATTAATATTTTTTAGCACAGTTTTGCATAATGGATATGAATAGTGAGATATTTAAAAACATATTTTTTTAGGATATTTCTCTGTAGCACATTTAATCAAGCGCAACGCAATTTCTTTTATAGTATGGTTTGTGCACGGTCATGAGTACGTGAACTGCGTTTGCTGCTGGATATTCTTCTTTGATATACCTGTGGTATATAACTACTTGTTGCTGCTGGTTTATTAAGCATAGGAACATTGTGGCTCGCAAGATTTTTTTCTTTGTCTCAGTGGGAAAAATTATGTTCCATCATTGGTGTCAGTTGGAGGAATAGTGCTCCATCATTGGTATCAGTTGGAGGAATAGTGCTCCATCATTGGTATCCGTGGGAGGAATAGTGCTCAATCATTGGTATCAGTGGGAGGAATAGTGCTCCATCATTGGTATCAGTTGGAGGAATAGTGCTCCATCATTGGTATCAGTGGGAGGAATAGTGCTCCATCATTGGTATCAGTGGGAGGAATAGTGCTCCATCATTGGTATCAGTTGGAGGAATAGTGCTCAATCATTGGTATCAGTGGGAGGAATAGTGCTCCATCATTGGTATCAGTTGGAGGAATAGTGCTCCATCATTGGTATCAGTGGGAGGAATAGTGCTCCATCATTGGTATCAGTGGGAGGAATAGTGCTCCATCATTGGTATCAGTTGGAGGAATAGTGCTCCATCATTGGTATCAGTGGGAGGAATAGTGCTCCATCATTGGTATCAGTGGGAGGAATAGTGCTCCATCATTGGTATCAGTGGGAGGAATAGTGCTCCATCATTGGTATCAGTTGGAGGAATAGTGCTCCATCATTGGTATCAGTTGGAGGAATAGTGCTCCATCATTGGTATCAGTTGGAGGAATAGTGCTCCATCATTGGTATCAGTGGGAGGAATAGTGCTCCATCATTGGTATCAGTGGGAGGAATAGTGCTCCATCATTGGTATCAGTGGGAGGAATAGTGCTCCATCATTGGTATCAGTGGGAGGAATAGTGCTCCATCATTGGTATCAGTGGGAGGAATAGTCCCCCATCATTGATGTCAGTGGGAAAAGTAGTGCCCCATCATTGGTGTCAGTGGGAAGAATAGTGCCCCATCATTACTGTCAGTAGGAGGAATAGTTTTCTTTCTTTAGTATCAGTGGGAGGAAGAGTGCCCCATCATTGGTATCATTTGAAGGAATAGTGCCCCATCATTGGTGTCATTTAAAGGAATAGTGCCTGATTGTTGATGTCAGTAGCAGGAATAGTGCCCCATTGTTAATGTCAGTGGAAGAATAAGCGCCCCAAGGGCCAGATTAAGGCAAGCAAAGGGCCACATCTGGCCCCCGGGCTACAGTTTGGAGACCACTGGTCTATACCATTAAATCTAGAATAAAGTAACACTAAATCGACATTAAACCCAAAACTAAAAATTCTATATATTTCAGCTTACCAATCATTAGATATTGTGGCTGCATTCATTTTTTAGGCTTTTTTTTACCTCTGTTTTCACCTGTGATCTGGCAAATAACACACTTTGGAGTGGATTTACCAAAGGCAAATAGACTATGCACTCTGCAAGTGCAAATTCTTACGAGCTTAGTAAATGAGCAGAAGCTCTGCTGACTTCCATCATCCAATCACGTGCAAGCAAAAATGCATTTTTTTTTTATCTTCCTTGCACATGATTGGGTACTCTTTGCAAAGTGAAGGTTTACCTCATTTACTAAGCTCTGGAGCAACTGCACTTGCAGAGTGTAACTACACTTTGTGAAGTGCACAGTCTCTTTGCCTTTGGTAAAACAACCCCACTCTGCCTTAGGACGCCTACACACTGGATAAAGGACTCCAACAGAGACACATTTTTACAGCAGCATTGCTAATCTGAGGGGAGGGAAGGGTTAGGTGGACTAGCAGATTTAGATGTTCTAACAAATTAAAGCCAAACTCCAGCTCACATTTTTTAAGTAGTTACAGCAACAGCCTTTTTTTTCTTTTGGGATAAAGGTTTTACATAAATTAATAAAGTCTGACAATTGTAAGCATCCCTGTCAGTGGTAAATGATTTGTCTCAACCGTGTAACTGTTACATCTGCAGCACAGCTGGTTCTGTTGAAAAACAACAGACTTGCTGGCAAGATCACCAGGTGAAAATAAAAGAAGAATGATTAAAAAAGAAAACAAATGCAGCTATCACACCTAAGAATTGGTATAATATAAATATATATATATTGTAATATAATAAATGTTTGCTTTAGATTTATTACTGCTTTAAAGAGAAAACAAATCGATTAAAGTTTGTATTCTTATCTCAAAACAATCCCTTCTATTGTCCTCTCTACTCCTTACATGGTCAACACAAAACCATGTAATCAGATATGCGGTGGAGTGCAGGTCAGTACAAGTCACCTATCAGCTTACGTAAACATTTTGTTGCTTTCAACAAGCATGTGGTTACATTCCTTTGAAGCTATTGAACCTTCAGTTTAAATCAGCTAAATACATTTTAAGTGCATTAAAACAAAAGGTATTAAAAGTCTTATGCCGCGTACACACGAGTGGACTTTCCGGCATACTTGGTCCGGCGTACCGGAGTCTCTCGGACAATTCGATCGTGTGTGGGCTCCAGCTGACTTTTTTTTTTCAAAAGTTTGACAGACTTAGATTTGAAACATGTTTCAAATCTATCCGACGGACTCGAGTGCGGTTGAAAAGTCCGCTTGTCTGTATGCTAGCCCGACGGACAAAAACCGAAGCTAGGGCAGCTATTGGCTACTGGCTATGAACTTCCTTGTTTTAGTCCGGTCGTACATCATCATGTACAAATCCGTCGGACTTTGGTTGATCATGTGTAGGCAAGTCCATTCTTTTTGAAAGTCCGTCGTAAAGTCTGTCGAAAAGTCCGCCGGGCAAAGTATGCCGTAAAGTCCAGTCGTGTGTACGCGACATTACAGTTTTTTTTTTCTACATCAGCCACAGCCTGAGCAAAAAAAAAAGCCTTTCTCCCACCTGCAGATGCCGAGTGTAACCCTTGCTATCTGTGGGTAAGCAGTGGTCTCACTGCAGAGGTCAGACACGCCCTCTACTCAGTTAGCCCATTAGCTCTGCAATCAGCAAAGTTCATGCTTCCCACTGATTGAAAAGCTCTGACTCAGCAGGGGGAATGTTGGACTTCTGCAAAGAGGTCACTGCTTCCTCATAGACAGCAAAGGTCCTAAGCATGCTGGCAGAGGACTGACTTCTCTGCTCAGGCTGTGGCTGATTTAGCAAGAAAACAAACTGTAAAGCCCCATGCACACTATCAGATTTTCTGCTGATTTTTTCCTTCAGATTTACCAAAACCATATAATATGAGGTCAAACCTTAGGAGTTTCAATTTTCAATATGCAATCAGGCAGGCCCTTGCACTACATGGTTTTGGTAAATCTGAAGACAAAAATCAGCAGAAAATCTGATAGTGTGTATGGGGCTTTAGGCTTTGCACTTTGGTTTGATGTACCTGGAATGCATTTAGGTAATTTAAACTGAAATTTCAATCAGGCTTACAGGATACACTCCATGCATTTATCCATAACAATTTAAAAATGCAATCCAAATTCTTTTTTATGCTACTATAAACATTTACAGAATCTAAGAACACTGTGTAATCTGAAACAGTGCAATTAATCCCTGTTACTGAAAATGGAAATTAAACATATATAAAGCAATTACAAACATGTCCATGCAAAGTAATATAACATAAGATATATGGATAAATGTTTGGGTCTACAAAAGGTTAGTTTTTCCATGAATATATAACTCATAATCTTCTTATTTCTGTTGTATAAATATAATAAACTATGATTGAAATAGGCCTATAGATATCTCCCTTGAAGGCATTCTAATTGTAAATAATTAGCATAAACTACAATATTTTAAGATTAAATTAAAATGTTACCGGTTTCAAGGATACTCTGCATAAATGTTTTTTTAACCAACTCAGCTCCACAAGGTTTTACCCCTTCATGACCAGGCCATTTTTTGCTATTCAGCACTGCGCTACTTAAACGTGTAATTGTGTGATCATGCAATGCTGTACCCAAACAAAATTTATAGCATTTATTTTTTCACAAATAGAGCTTTCTTTTGGTGGTATCTATCTATCTATCTATCTATCTATCTATCTATCTATCTATCTATCTATCTATCTATCTATCTATCTATCTATCTATCTATCTATCTATCTATCTATCTATCTATCTATCTATCTATCTATCTATCTATCTATCTATCTAACTATCTATCTATCTATCTATCTATATAGATAGATAGATAGATAGATAGATAGATAGATAGATAGATAGATAGATAGATAGATAGATAGATAGATAGATAGATAGATAGATAGATAGATAGATAGATAGATAGATAGATAGATAGATAGATAGATAGATAGATAGATAAATGAAAAAAGAATAAATATATATAAATATTTTTAGTTCATACTATAAATCATATCAAATAAAGAAAAATCTAATTTCTTCATACATTTTGGCCAAAATGTATGTCTTTGGTTAAAAAATCCCAATAAGTGTATATTGATTGGTTTACGTGAAAGTTATAGGGTCTGCAAACTATGGTACAATGGGGAAAATAATTATTTGATCCCTTACAGATTTTGTAAGTTTGCCCACTTACAAAGAAATGGAGGGTTTATCATTTTTCATCTTAGGTGTATTTTAAATGATAGAGACAGAATATCAACCAAAACTCCAGAAAAAAAACACATGATACAAATGTTAAAAAAAGAGTTGCAGTTCAGTGAGTAAAATAAGTATTTGATCCCCAAGCAAAACATGACTTAGTACGTAGTAGAGAAACCCTTGTTGCAAGCACAGATATAAGGCATTTCTTGTAGTTAGTGATCAAGTTTGCCTACATCTCAGGAGGGACTTTGGTCCACTCTTTTTGACAAATCTTCGCTACATCTGCTTCGATCAGCAGGTCCCGGCCATGAATCATTGTTCGGAACCTGCTGACAAACTCTCGTGCCCTGTACCTGGAAGAGGCAAGCGATGTATTTTATTATTGTTTTTAAGTAAAGTTTCTGACATTTTAAACATTAAACAGAAACTATTTTCTTTTTGTGGTTTATAAAAATCTTTAAATTAATGTGATCAGCTTAATGTTCAAGGAGGCAATCATATTTGCACATTACACATAGGCAAGCTCTGCATTCTATATACTATTATTTATTCATTTCAGGTACTTATATAGCTCCGTCAATTTACGCAGTGCTTTACATATACATTGTACATTCACATCAGTCCCTACCCTTAAGGAGCTTACTATCGAAGGTCCCTAACTCACATTCATACATACTAGGGACAATTTAGACAAGATCCAATTAGCCTACCAGCATGTCTTTGGAATGTGGGAGGAAACTGGAGTACCCGAAAGAAACCCACGCAGGCACAGAGAGAATATGCAAACTCCAGGCAGGTAGTGTTGTGGTTGGGATTCGAACCAGCTACCCTTCTTACTGCTAGGCAAAAGTGCTATCCACTACACCACTGTGCCACCCTCACTACACCACTGTGCCACCCTACTAGTGATTGTTCTTCACAACTACTCTCATTGCAAGTCCTTGGCATGGACCTAATGAGCTTACAAAAAAGCAAGTCGTCTGTGCTATTTTCAGCATGCCCTGCAGGGATGCATATCCCTTTTTTTACTATACAGATGACCACTAGAGGGAGTATTTTACAAATCTGCATATGAAATACAATAATCAAAATAAGGAACAGCAAGAAAGTAAACATAGTAAAGTAACATTAGAAACTCAAAAATCGGTAAATGATATGATCAAAAGTGAAAATGAGTGATTACTAAAAAATATACTATAGTTTCCCTCTAATCATAATCACAACAGGCAAATGCATATAGCGCAACACAGCAAAAAAAATAATCTATTATATTATACTATATATAGATAAAATAATACATAAATATATTTATAAATAAATACTGTATAAATACATACTTATATTTATTTATTATTTATGTTTATTTAGAAATAAATATAAACAAATAGATCATAATGATATATAAAATCCCTCCTAGATCATTTGTTTACTTTTTCATGGTTAATATGACACATGACAACAGGCCAGGCATCACCTTGTTTTTCTCCTTTCTTTATTCTCGCATGGGTGTGGGGGTCACAAGATGCTAAAAGTAATCTAGTATATTTGTAAACAGAGTCTTTGTTTCTGTAGCAGATCTCCCATTTTATCCAGTATGTCAAACCAGACTGACAGGGTTATCTTGCAGAGAGGCTTATTGCAATTTGTGGATGACAAGAAGGTACGCAGCCCCTCTAGGAAGACACATCTGTGATGTCTGAAAGAATTACCAGGCAGCATGCTGCATGTAGACATGAAACAGAGAAGCTAATATATAGCCAGAAAATGACAGGTGATATATTTTTAGCAGTCATATTGACAACAAAGGTCTTCTTTAGTCTAGGAAGGCATATTGCCAAATCCGCTGCAACTTATTTCCGAGAATAGTTAGGCGGTCATACAGTGAAGATTTTATTATAACAGCAAAAGGAGACATAGACACGCTCTATGCCACCATTTCTCAACCAGATTTCCTCCAGAGGATGCAATGGGTTCTTCGAGGTGTAAGCAGTGGCAGATTGCTCTCCTACCTACATTGACCACCAATGAAAGATTGCGCCTTTCTACTGACCATGAATGTCAGGGGTCACTAATACACTGTTCACCAATATAAAGAGATACAACACTGTTCACTAATATAAGGGGACACTTTTTCAATGGGATGAGAGAACTGGGCAAAGTTCTGCCTGCTGGATGTTTGATAAACCCAAAGGGTCCACAAATCCTGAACATAGTGCCAATCCAAAGTGAAGTTCATTGGAGCCTTCAGATATCTATCCCCTACCTCAGGGCAAAGAGTGTGGGGTACATTAGTACCCCTTGTTACTCATTCCTGAATCCAAAGCTCATTCCTACTGACCACCAATGTAAGAAAGTATTTATGAACTGACCACCAATGTAGGGAGTTTTTTATGAATTGGCCATCAATATTAGAAGGTATTTATAAACCACACATGACCACTAATGTAAGGGAGCATTTTTCCACTGACCACAAATGTAAGATGCTGTTTCATTTGCCTGCATTTCTTTTTTGCATTTTATTATTATTTGTTTATTTTCATGATTATTACTGAAATAAAATTTAAATAGAGCAGAGGTAAAAATTATCCTCCCTAAATGTCTGATACTTTAAGTTCTCTCGGTAAGTACAGAGAAATACCTGTTAATCTACCAGAAATGCAGTCAGTTCCTAGTTTCTTGTGGCTGACAATACAGTGACTGTTCTAGACTAACATGTTGCCAACCCATCCAGTTGCCTGAGGGATATACAACCACTTTAACCTTAACAGTTAATCTGTACTTAGTACTTGACCACTATAAACCTTACTTCAACCTCAACCTACCAACTAACATTCATCTTTAAAATGCTTGTTAATGGCACACAGAGAGCTGGCAAACATATAAGATAAATGAAAGAAAGAGGGTGCACTGGCCTAGTGCATTTTCCACAAATGTTATTAGGAGTAAATAAGCAAATCGTTACTACTCACAAACACAGTTAGTATAAACACTCATCGGGCCACTCAACATGGTCACACCCTCCCAAACTCTCCGATAACTCAAGCATAGAGGGGAACCTTTGAAACGCGCTGGTAAGGTCCCCCCTATGCTCGAGTTATCGGAGAGTTTGGGAGAGTGTGACCACTTTGAGTGGCCGGATGAGCGCTTATACTACCTATGTTTGTGCGTAGTACCTATTTATTTTATTTACTCATTTATCTTTACAGTATTTTGAGGACAACCCAGGTCCTAGAGGGCAGCAAGGCTTCAAGAAAATTATCAGTTTTTGCAACAAAGCTACATTTTACATCTGGTTATCTCACTCATGAGTAGGGTATCATTGTTGTAGCTAACAAGCTTATGCCTGGTACACACAATGAGATTATCAGACAAATGATCCTCCGTTTTTTTTTTTTTTCATGCATGCTAGTCTCATATCAAAAATAAAAGAGTTTACTAATGAAAATTCCCCTAGGTCAGAATAAAAATTTGGAAGTGATGTAAGGTATTATATTTTCAGCAACAACTGTACTAATTAAATGAAAATCGTAGCAATCTGGTATCGTACGGGAACATTTTTTATGCTTGTCCAATCGGATTATTTTGCATGAATTGTCGTGATTTGCTCTCGAAAGCTGTGTACTAAGGATCAGATTATTGTTATTTTTAGTATGATTTTCTGATCATGTGTATGGACCAAAAAACCCTTGCACTGAATCCAACTGTTTCAACTCCCCAACACAACAACGTGCCCATACATTTCTGCCTAGCACTAAACTCATTCACCAATTTATTGACCTGCAGGTACTTGAAAATCTGCAGTTATCCAAAACTGTCTACACTGTTCACCACCTAGCCAAATGTACATAAACAATCTATAGTATGTATTTCCACATTGACCAATCACAATGGATCTCATTTATAAAAGTGTCTTTCAAAAGAACATCTTACTATAGCAACTAAGCAAACTCAAACTTTCCTCCTCCAGCTGTGATTTCAATTCTTAGGCTGGACATGTTAATAAATTAGTCTCACTATGAGGTATATATACACTGGTATTATCCAAACAAACTTAAGCACCAACCGAGAACAGGGCGAAGTCTTTGCTTCATCAGGCTCAAATACACAATTAAGTCAGTATCCTGAAATCAGTGATTTCCATTTTAATGCTTCTTTGTTTTACTGCAGCCCCACAGTGATTTTGGCACCAATCCCAGCACAGAATGTCCAAATATGTTTGCCCAAACCAATGCAATTACATAATGTATTAAAAGGGGTTTATTACCTTTAGGAATTATGAGTATATCTTAAACCTATAAAGAAAAATTGATATATTGCCAATCCTTAGATGTGATGGAGGCATTACTCGAGTCCTGAGACTATGTTCACACTCTCACTGTATCAGGAGGAGATTAATTAAAAAGCCTGGTGTGAGGCTACGCTAAAAACTACCAGTGCCAGGTTCTCAGCACACCAATGAGTCTTTACTTAAAGCACCACCATCACTTCCTAAGACTATGGGGACTTTGCATGAAGGTTTCTGCACTGGTCAAGGTATAAGAAGACTTTGAAAGTACAAGAATACGAGGCCTAATCCAATGTCTTGTAGCAAGGCCTGAATTTGGCTACACAAGCCATAGCAAAATGTGTAAAGCTTTTGATAGTTCAGGTTCATTACTTATGAAAGTCTTCTGTTAAAGTTATAACATTTTATGGCTTGTAGAGTGTACATATTTATATTTTATGAGATGACAGAATTATGGGACCACAAAGATCTGTAGTCCTAAACAAACAGTATAAAGAGTATAAACATACCAAAGGTCACCTACCACATTAAAGCCCTAGCAGCATGTGTGGCACTCCTGCCACGACCCAGCTTTGTGGGCTAGAATGTTGCACCCTTTTTACGCACAGCATTCCAATTACTCAACAATAACTAATTTCTGACCCAAAAAACGGAGTTTGATTAGTTTCCACTTTAATTAGCTTTGATCACTTTCATGACTTGGTCAATTGTATTCAGGGCCGGTCTGGCTTTCCCAGTAGGCCGCCTGCCCTGGGGCCACTTTGATCTGTGGCTGGCTGCAGCGCTCCCCTCCCGCCTCCTCTTCTTGTTTGCAGGTGGAACACTGATTCAATCTACTATCACACAAGACGGTCTAGGTGGGCGGACCTTGTTACAGCGTCGCCGACAGCACACACAGACTCAGCTCAGTCACACTCAGCACTCCCGTTGTGTGTGTGATCCAAGGCAGGCAATGGCGAGGCTGCATTCATGGGCAGTGATGCTGCAATGATGGGCACCTTAAAGCCACATTGACAGGCACAGTGAGGCTGCATTCATGGGCATCGTAAATCTGCATTTGATGGGCACAGTGAGGCTGTGATGATGGGCACCGTGAGGCTGCAATGATGGGCACAGTAAGGCTGTGATGATGGGCACAGTGAGGCTGCAATGATGGGCATAGTTAGGCTGCAGCCATGGGCACAGTTAGGCTGCAATGATGGGCACCATGAAGCTCCAATGATGGGCACAGTGAGGCTGTGATGATGGGCACAGTGAGGCTGCAATGATGGGGACAGTGAGTCTGCAATGATGGGCACAGTTAGGCTGCATTGAAGGGCATAATGAGGCTGTGATTATGGGCACAGTGAGGCTGCAATGAAGGGCACAGTGAGGCTTTGATGATGGACATAGTGAGACTGCAATAATGAGCACTGTAAAGCTGCATTTGATAGGCACAGCGAGGCCGCATTGATGGGCACAGTGAGGCTGCATTCATGGGCACCATAAAGCTGCATTTGATGGGCACAGTGAGGCTGCATTTATGGGCACAGTTAGGCTGCAATGATGGGCACAGTGTGACTGCAGTAATGGGCACCGTAAATCTGCATTTGATGGACACAGTGAGGCCACATTGATAGGCACAGTGAGGCTAGATTCATGGGTACTGTAAAGCTGCATTTGATGAGCAAAGTGAGGCTGTAATGATGGGCACAGTGAGGCTGTGATAATGGGCATAGTGAGATTGCACAGATGGGCACAGCGAGGCTGCATTCATGGGCACTGTAAAGCTGCATTTGATGGGCACAGTGAGGCTGCAATGATGGGCACAGCGAGGCTGCGATGATGGGCACAGTGAGGCTGCATTGATGGGCACAGTGAGGCTGCATTGATGGGCACCATAAAGCTGCATTTGATGGGCACAGTGAGGCTGCATTGATGGACACAGTGAGGCTGCATTTTTGGGCACAGTGAGGCTGCATTTGATGGGCACTGATGATGTTGAATTTGATGGGCACTGAAGAGGCTGCATTGATCTATTGTACCATGTCCACAGACCATCTCTTGTACCAGGTCTGCAGTCTCTGACCATGTCTTGTATCATGTCCGCAGTCTCTGACCATCTCTTGTCTTATATCATGTCTGCAGTCTCTGGAGGGGAGCCTACAGAAGAGTCAAGAGTGGGAGTGCTGCCAGGATGTGGATCATGGGAGAAGTCAGACGTGTGTGGACTGTGGAGAGGAGACTATAGGATAAAACCAGAGCCACCAAGCTGGAGCCGACTGACTGAGCCCTGCACGATGCACCCGAGAGGAGGTCAGTGACAGCGCCATCAGGCCAGTCTGAGGGGGTCACTTATTTAAGTGGGGAGTGAATACAGTAATGTAAGGGGGCACTGATATAAAGTATTCCCCCTTATATCAGTAACCCAACCCCCCCCCTACCTTTGTGTATTCTTTCTGTGGAAGGTGGTCTCTGGTCACCAGAGACGTCCCCCCCCCCCCACGTTCCTAGAGTTCCCCCTTGATGATTGACCACTTTTAGCTGTAATTTGCTTATATATATATATATATATATATATATATATATATATATATATATATAAGCCCTACGTGCTTTCATATCTGTCTTCTCTATATATAATACACTCTTCAAATGTACTTTAAAATACATGGTTTTCCCTTTCATTAACTGGAAAATAATGACGTTATGATGTTGGGCTGGTATGATAATGCTATGGGGCTGATATGAATTTTTTTCCAAGGTTGGTTTTTATTCCCAGTCTGGCCCTGATTGTGTTTCCCCAATAACTTCTCCCTTGCATTCTTTTAGCACTTGATTTGTCCTCTCAATTTAGCTAAAAAATAAATTCTTCATCAATTTCTGTGCAAAGTGACCCAGAAGAAAGACCAAGTCACACAATACTCTACTTATCTCAGCTTATTTTAAAGTCCAAATCATATGCCTGGCAGGCAGAGCCTAGACACTCTACAAATTCCAGCCCAAACTGTTTTTTTTTTTTTCATTTTGGGTAGAATTAGGAAGGGTTAGAACCCTTAAGAACATTTCGTCCCATCTGTGTCTCTGCTGGATAGATTCACTTTCACTTTCTGTCTTGGTAACAGGGTAGCACAAGACCACAAAGTGGTGGGACATTTCTTTGATTAGCAACAAAAGCCCATTTATTCATTAGAGAAGGTAAGGATTAGAAAATAGATCAGGTTATTTTTTTTTATGGCTCTCTGACGTCTGCACCTGATTATGTCATGTACTGGTGTCACTGAGACAGGAAGCTAGGGGGAATCTCTCAAAAGAGAACAAAGACCATGGGTAAACTTTTACCACTGTTATGACAATGGATGCAAAAGGGCCTTAATTATGTGTCATGCTCAGAGAGCTAACTGCATTTTAATATTCACATGGATGTAGCACCCTGCCAGTATAGAATGTTAAGTCAATTTTTTTTTTTAGCTTCTCTATAGTCATTGAAGCAGCTATTGATTTACTGTATTTGGACTGTTCTAATTTTCATAAGCTGCATATTTGATTGCTTCCCCCTGCATTCTGAAGGCTTTCAGAACATAGAGGGCTGAGAGGGTCGATGGGCAGCTTGAATATTTATGGTACTGAAGCCAATCTGTGGTGAGGTGTGCCCAGTAGGTGGCTGGGGTGGAACATAAATAGTCTGGGGTCTGGTGCAGCCCTGTACTTGTCCTGCTCGAGAAGCTCCCTGCCTCAGGGGATGCTGCTCCTTTGAGGTAGTTCTGCTGTAGTCTGCTGTTGTTCATCAAGGTTCCATCTATAGCTATAGAACAGGAGACCTATTCCTTATTACTTTTGGAGCTAACTAAGCATTGGTGGGGTTTTGTCTGTTAGATGCACAGTTAGCTTTGATTTGATCACTACTCCTGACGAAGGCTCTTTAAAGGGGTGAAATATGTTGAGTTAGTATGTTTGCACTTTTACTTTTCCTTGTTTTTGAGACAGCTCTTACAAGGCCTCAGTTCTGGCCTTCCCCTAGTAAAATGTGCCCTCTTGTTATAAGTCAGTATTTTTGGAGTATACCATACCACCCCAACTCCTCTCCTTTTGCAAGTTCTACAAGCAAAAAAACTTAAAAAGACATTTCCCAGACTGCTTAATGGAGCCAGGGTAAATTGACTGTTGCCTGTTTGACTGGTAGCCTCTGCACTGTTTGGGAAAGAATCAGCTAAAGTCAGTGGCTCCTATGGCGGTAGCTCCACATGGATTTTGGGTCATAGCTACTGAAAGGTTGTGGTAACTGGGATATCCCAGCACCAGGAGTCTTTTTGCAGCTGAATATGTCTTACCATGCAGATACTCAAAGTGTACATGAAATCAAAAAGTGAAGAATAGCTATGTTATAGGGAACATTTAGAAGTGCAGTGGTGGAGATGCTTGAACCAGCACATACAGTGATTAGACAGTCTTAAAAGAGGGGATGGCTATGCTGTACAAGGAGGGAGGGGGCTGTACCATGGAACTTTATTTTCTAGCAAGTTATTGCAAGTAAAGCTTTTAAAGTATTAGATTTTTCTGTGATTTTACCTGTAATATGAAGTGGAGACATGAACATAATTAAAGTATTAATTTTGAAAAAGTGCGTGAAAACATACGAAAATCAATAAAAGGAAGTTCAAAGTAGTTAATGAGGATCAGTGTGGAACATAGACTCTTTAGTGGTGGAAATGTATTATATTTTGTTAAAACGTTATAATACCGAGACGTAAAACACTTTCTGTCTTTCCTGCACTAATTATTATCTACAGCAGTGTCTCTTGCCATTTTACACTAAGAGCTAAGGTTGTTGTCTTATTATATATGTAAGACTAACAAGATCAATAAAGTGGGCAGAAATGGACAGGAATACAGTTAACCATTAGAGTGCATAATACAAAAAACACTGGAATTACTTTATTTGATATCAGCTTTATTGCAATTTACAGGGGAAAAGAAGGCGGGCAAATGAATGATGACAAGCAATGAATATTTAAAGTAGGACTAAAAACAAAAGTTTTTTTTTTACCTTAAAGTGATTGTAAACTCTTTCATATACCCAGTGAAGTGAATAGCCTCAGATAATACACAAAAATGAAACAAAAACCTCCTACATAAGTTTTACTTCTTTATCTGGGGTATTCGCTTTTCTACATCCCTTCAAAGTGCTAAATTTGGATATAAACCTTCTGCATCTGTCAGTAGCACAGAGGAGGGGGCAGGAAGCTGCAGTTAGAGCTCTTGTACAGTGTATGAGAGCTGATTGGAGGAAAGGGACGCACCCCACTTTAAACATGGCACAGGAACAAAGGAACAATGCACAGCTGTGTTGTGAATAGACAAGCTGTGTGCTGAGCTCTCCTCCCCATCACCATTTTATCTCTGGTGTCAGGAAAACCTGTCAGAAGAGACACATGCTGATAACAGAGGAGCAAAGCACCAGAGAGAAATGGTACTCAGAGATTTGGAGAGAGACAAGTAAACACTATGTGCTTTGTTCAGATTTCATAATGTACGATCTGCAATAATTAAAAAAAACTCCTGACTACTCCCCCCCGCATCTCTAAACACATGCCTGCCTCCTCTCACGGTCCAGCTACAGCCCCGCTCTCTCCCCTTTCTGGTTTCACAGGACACACAGGCAGCTGCTGCTGTCAGTCAAACTCCTGTGAGGAGTGAGAGATGGCATTGATTATGGGAGCTGTGTGTGTATGTAAAATAAGCAAAAGTCCAAAATTATTCAGGAACAGTTCTTCCTTCCCCAAATCCATGCTCTATTAGTAAAACATTCCAATTCCACATAAGTGAATAATCCATGCTCTCCCACCTTTGACACTATACTTTCACCTTCCGTTGTTTTTATTATAATACAGGTTTCATATAACGCCAACAGTTTGTGCAGCACTTTACAACATGAGGCAGACAGTAGAGTTACAATACAGTTGCAATACAATTCGATACAAGAGGAATCGAAGGGTCCAACTCATTAGAGATTACAATCTAAGAGGGAGGGTCAAGCGATACAAAAGTTAATAATTGTGAGGGATGAACTGACGGGGAAAAGTACAGTTGTTAGGTGGGAGCAGGATAGACCTCTCTGAAACTAAGAGTTTTCAGGGATTGTCTGAAAGTGGACAGAGTACAAGATAGTCAGACAGATTGGGGTATGGAGAGAGAGGCTTGGGAGACGAGCATTTGTTCTTTTATAGATATTTTACCCTTGGAATTGTTCCTGATGAGTGGATGTTACTCCACGAAACGCGTAGAGCACATTATGCTACCACTTGCAAGCATATGTCTGAAGTCTCCCTGGATTTAGTCATCCATTTACAATATTTTATTCCTTAATTAATTTAAGATCTATGTTATGTTTCTTAAATATGTACCTCATGTCAATTGTCTATTACCCATAGACTTTGTTGTGATGAATGCGTGTACACATATGAAATACAAGTTATCTAACCATTATTGTTACTGTGTACCTTATGTCAATATATCCATTACCCATGGACTATGTTGTAATATATGTGTGTATATATATGAAATATAAGTTATTTTACTACTATGGTTATCATTTTTTACAATTGCTACATTTTTTACCCCTAATCTTGTATGTAGACATAGAACTATCAGACATATCCTTGCATATTTATTTTGCAGTTATGCTTCAATTAAAGTCCCACTTTGCTCTAATATATAGAGCATGGGAGCTGACAAGAGAGCTAGAGAGCAGAAGGTCCTGGGAGGAATGAAGAGAATGATTAGGTTGGTATTTAGAAACTAGGTTAGTGATGAAGCTGTGGATAGCTTTGTAAGTTGTTGTTAGTATTTTGAATTTAATTTGTTGGGTGAGTGGAAGCCAGTCTACAGATTGGCAGTGAGGGGTAGCAGACACTGAATGGTTGGTTAGGTGGATAAAGGTAAGCCAATGAGCAGGGAGTTGAAGTAGTTGAGGCGAGATATAACCAGGGAGTAAATTAGAGGGTTTGTGGTGTCATTGGTTAGGAAGGGGTGTATTTTGAAGATGTTGTGTGTCAGTTGAGGTGGCAATATTTGGACAGTGATTAGATGTGGGGCCGAAAGGATAGTTCAAAGCCCAGGATAACACCTAGTACTTTGGCATGCAGGATGGGTTGATAGTTGTGCACAATCAGCAAGTGGCACATAGGGGAGGTAATATTATGATCTCGATTTTAGCTAGACTGAGCTGGAGGAAGTGGTGTGACATCCACACTGATGTGTCTGTTGGTAAATTAGTGATGCGTGTGGAGACTGAGCTGAGGGGTAGAGAGATAGTTTTTGGGTGTTATTGGCATATAAATGGTATTAGAAGCCATGGGAGGCTACCAACTGACCCAAGGATGAGATGAAGATCGAGAATAGGAGAGGTCCAAGAACAGAACCTTGGGGAACCCCGACAGAGAAAGGAAGAGGTGAGGAAATAAAAATTTAAGTAATGCTAAAGGTGCAGTGGGATGGGTAGAATGAGAACCAGCAAAGAGTACAATCACAGAGACCAAAGGAGTGGAGTTTTTTGAGGAGGAGGGAGTGGTCCACTGTATCAAAGTCAACAGAGAGGTCCACGAGTACAGAATAGAGTCCATTGGTTTTAGCTGTTAGTAGATCACTTTTGAGTTTTAGGAGATCAGTTTCTGTGGAGTGTTGAAGACGAAATCCAAACTGAAAGGGTTCAAGAATATTGTTCTCATTGAGATGGTCGCTCAATCGGTTGTAGACCAGACGTTCAAGGAGTTTGAAGGAAAAGGGGAGCAAGGAGATTGGGTCATAGGTTGTTTAGAATGGTGGGGTCTTATAAGGGGTTTTTAATTATGGGGGTGACTAGTGCATGTTTTAGAGAGTTGAGGAAGAGAGGGAGATATTGAAGGTGTGAGTTAGAGATTGTAGGATAGAGCCAGAGGGTGACCGTAGCATATGTGAGGGAACAGGGTCTAGGGGGTAGGTGGTTTGGTGGGCATCAGAAAGACGTTTATCAACCTTGTCAATAGTAGTGGGGTTGAACGAGGGAAGTAATTACTGTACTTGTGGATAGTGTCATATGGGGGAGGTACCCGTACTGTTGAGATCTCATCTTGAATCGTAACAATCTTATTTTTGTGATTAGTGATCTCCTGAGCAGTGGAGGACAAAGTACAGAGTTAAACATAGATAAGATTTGGCAGGGACTGGATAGTAAATTGTTAATGAGGGTGAAAAAATAGGTATGGAGGAGGCTGGAATTGTATTTTTGGAGGGCAGATTTACATTTTTTGAAATCTTTCTAAGACTTAGTTGTACATCATAGGCATTTAAGAGCACAGCTACATGACTTCTAGTGTCATCTGTTTGCCAAGGGTGTTGGGGTCAGGGACTGATTCTGTGTGTAGTGACGGGGCGAGTGTGTCTAGGGGTGATGACAGTGAACTATTGTATACAGAAGTAGCTAGATTGGGGCAGGACAGGAGTGAGATTTTGTCATAGAGGTGGTCAGTAGCAGAGTGGGGAAGCAAAGAGTTAAGGTGGCAAAGTTTTTTTACAGGTAACTATAAGGTGATTGGAGGGAGATGAGGTGGAAGACATGGAGAGAGCAAAACAAATAAAGTAGTGATCAGAGAGAGGAAAAGAATTGCTGGAGAGGTTGCACGGAGTGCATGGATAGGAGAAAACAAGGTCAAGGGTGTTGCCATCAGAGTGAGTAGAAGCATGTATCAATTGCTTTAGGTCAAAAGAGGAGGTTAGACCGAGAAGTTTAGAAGTAGCAGCAGTGTTAGTATTAACAGGGATGTTGAAATGGCCAGGAATAATTTTGGGCATTTTACAAGAGAGAAAGTTGGGTAGCCAGGCAGAGAAGTCATCGAGGAAGATTGATACTGGTCCAGGGGATAGTAGATCACAGCAATTCTTAAAGAAGGTTGTAGGTTATGACCTAGTGATCAAATAGATCAAATACAGCCAACTCCTGAAGAAGTTGTGTGATTGTGATGTAACGCGTAAGACGGAGTTGGTGACATCAGTACCAGGTGATCAGGCAAGGAACCATGACGGTGAAACTGCCGAATGCCTATTTATTCTTAAGGGGAAAGGAATAAATGTGGTTATTCTGTTCTGCACCAGATTTCAGTGCATAGTGAAATTTGAGTGCATTTTAACACTATTAACAAAAGAAGACATTTTTTTAAGACAGAAAGTACTAAGTTTTATGTTTTACTTTGAGCCATTAAGAGAAGGAGGTGGAGGAATGTGTATATAGAGCTATTTTGCTTGAAGAGGATTTTGAAACCGCAAGTTGACCTATAAAGAGTAGAGATTATCTAGAGGTGTATGACACCCGGCTGTCCCCCAGGGGCACAGTTACACACTTTATCCTCCATGCACAGCATGCTAGTTCAGGCTCTATGTTTGCCGCTAGCATTGCTCAACCCCACTAAGGGTCTGTTCCTTCTGTAAATATTGGACCGCTTAAAATACTATTGCTCTGCTGGTTCCGTGCATGCTTGGAGTGAAGGTCCACATCCGCCCCTGTTTTGTTATCTGAAATTTACTTATCATCCATATTTTTGAAAACTCCCTGCCTATTTGGGCTCTGTACATAAGACGTATTTCAATTCAAGATAGTGAGATTCGATCTCTTGTCTCTTGTTTGTTACGTCTTTGAACCTCGGTTGTGTCCTGAAGAAGTCTATCGGTGAAACGCGTAGATGCACAAGGGCTCACTGTACAAACTGTATCAGATGCATGTATTTTGTGCTTTTTATCCTTTTTGAACAATATGTCTATATTTTGTACTTTTTTCAATAAATGTGATGCATATTAGTTTTGGTCATCTCTCCATTGTTTCCTTGCTTTTAAAGTCCAACTTTTGGTTACTCCAGTAGTACCCTCCCTTTTTCTCTCCTAATTTACCGATGTGGCAACTTTAGTGCTTCCCCCTTTTTTCTATTTCCAGAAGTGTATGACCCTATCTGAATGAGCCCTGAGGTGTATAACCTCTACAATGAAAACTGTGTGCATTACCTACAAACACGTCTTCCACAATTTGTAATCTGAACACAGTATTCAACAGGAAGATCTGATTAGTTGCTTGGAAAACCACAGATAGTTCTCCCTTCAGATATTTTTATTTATGATAGAAAAAACATTTTCATGCAGCATTTGAATTAAGCTTATATTCTGTTACTGTGTCCAATTTCTCTTTTGCTAATAATATGTGCTATCTACAACAATTAATCAACACAGACCTGACATACATTACTCACTTTATGAGTCTGGACTGTTTGTTCATTTATGAGTCTGGAATACTAATTTGACTAGTAGTCTCATAAATGTCATAGAATCTTACAGAATGTTTTCTGCTGCTTGCAATAGGACCTAGTTTATTTTGAATAGTAAACAACTGCAAGCTTTAGTGGCACAGCAGTGTAATGCAGCAAGCTTGGCATGGACAAAGAGAAAGCGACGTTGCCATTATGAGTCAAGCAATTGTTTGGCAATTTCTTCCCTGCAAGTGTGGTGCCATCTTTTATTGGTGGTCAACAGGAGAAACGCTTCCTTATACTGGTGATCAGAGGGAGAATGGCCCGCTTACATTTGTGGTCAGTAGGAGGTAAGCCTACTTACAATGGTGGTCAGTTGGAGAAGGACCATTTTACATTGGTAGTCAGTTGGAGAAGTGCCCCTTCCTTACATTAGTGCTATTACCTTATATATTTGTTTTCACTGAAGAAATTACTCTTTACATTAGTGGTAAGTGGTCATTGGTGGTCAAGGGAAAAGGTCCTTCTTACATTGGGGGCCAGTGCGGTGCCCCCTAACATTGCTGGTCAGCAGAATTGTCCACGTATATTTGTGATCAGGTCCCCTTACATTGGAGGTCAGTTGGAGAAGGATTCATTAAATTAGTTGTATGTATTGTATAAGCTTACAGTGATGGTTAGTAGGAGAGGTGCCCTTTACATAGGAGATCATTGGTAGGAGGGCCACCTTACATTGGAGATCAATGGGAGGAGAGCCCCATTACACTGCTGGTTCCTGAAATGAATGCCCTTAACATTGGCGTCAGTGTAGTTCCGCCCTACATTGGAGGTCAATGGAAAGAATGCCCCCTAACAGACAACTAAATAGACAATTGGTGTCAGTGTCTACTGAGTTAAGAGATGAGAGGATATATTCCACTGGACTTACATCACTGGATTTACCAAGAGATATTGGTGTTGGAACTATGCTATCACACAGATTATTCTTCAATTGCTCAAGGAACTCCTAGCAACCTCTGAGGAACCCTGAGGGTTTAATGGAACCCTGGTTCAGAATGGCTGTAGTGAATATTCATTAAAGTATTTGAAGCAGTGTTCCTATTGCCTGCAGCAACAAAATCTCTACTTTTCTATCATGCTAGAAAGTCAGGCTAGCTTCTGTCAGGAACACTAATAATGTTTACACCCTCGTGAATAGGGATCATTGTTATAAATGTGGATAGAAATGTTACATTATTTCAGACCTAAAACAAATACCTGCTGATTAAAATTAAAACTTTTTTATGTTAATCAATCTTGTATAAACCCAAAGAACCAGACTCAAGTTGTTGATGACATTGCTCATAATGAGCTCCTATGGGATAATAGCAGTGTTGTGTTTACATAGCCCTGTGTACATTGCATAGCAATAGCAGCTTTCATATTCTAGGCTGACAATATCCAGAGGACCTGTGCAAATGACACTAATAGAAACTGTCCCAGCATTTCTGCATTTCAAATTCATTGCTAAAGTCATTTGATGTCAGGAGATTCTTCCAAAAAGAAATCAAAGTCATTTTGGTTGCCTCCATCTCATAGAAGAGCGAGGTTACTGTAGTGCTTAATGTAATAAGTTTTTATTGGAGCGGCAATCTAGTTTCTGCAGGCAGTGACAGGATGCATGAAGCCTTGTCTCCTGATCCTGATGCACTGCACAATACATTCCGTCTGTTTGATACAATCTACTTGTCTTCCTTGCACACAGTGAAAGCTCCTATATTGTTGTTTTATGCCTAACTTTAAGACTATCGGGAGAGATTAAGTGGTGCTTTGTGAATTAATGATTCATTCACAGGCTCAGAGGAAAATGCCTTCTTTTATCTGAAGGTCAAAGTGTTCACTTTATTTCGGTGTACTATTTCCCAGCTACACAGTTTCACTTATTTACACGCTTCATTTTCTCTGTCCGTTATGGAAAATCATGTTTGTTGATCTAATTTCTCTAGGTATGCCATAAATGAAGAGCGAGATTAGTCTCAAACTGCATTTATATACCCTATAGTGGTATGAAATCAAAGCTGACTAGCAGACTTTAGTCTCTCAGTTCCATCGTTTTGGTGTGTAGATCCAGCAAAAAAACAAAACAAGGCTTGAAGTGACCCTTCGTCCAAATAACCATATTCAACTCTAAGCAGAGTTCCTGCTATGGAACACAGTAATAGTTTAAGGCCTGGTTCACAACTATATATTTTTAGTGCATTTTCAGTTTTGCAGAAACACACTACAGTCCATTTAACATGATTTCCTATGGATGTAGTTCACATCTGCCTGCATAAGTGTGAACCAGGCCTAAAGGATGGATCTGTGCCAGGCTTAGGACATCTAAGTAGTTATGTATCCTTAACAAGTTGTAACTAAGCTTAAGGCTGGATTCACACCTAAGCATTTTTAGTGCTTTTTGCATTTTGCAGATTTTCACTACAGAACATGTTCCATAGGAAACCATGTTAAATGGACTGTAGTGCAAATCTGCAAAATGCAAAAAGCACTAAAACTGCATAGGTGTGAATCCAGCCTTAGGGCTCATGTACACAGCTGATTTGGGCTCTGTACCACCCAGTTCAATTTATTTTCGCGGTGGGTACAGCCAGGTGTTTCCAACCAGTCGTGGAAAGGAAGACTGTACAAATCAATGACAGGCTAACACTGTCTGTTAGCTGTCCACAGTTGTTCACATGTACTCACACATGGAGTGATTACTTGCTGTTAGGAATGGATGTGCACCCTAGAATGCAGACAGTTCATGCCTAAGAGCACAACTCAGTCTCTAACTGCAGTTATTCACACCATGTGCAACTACATGCAAACAGCTGTGGACAGTCATGGACAGCATCAGCCTGCCATTGCTTTGTACAGGCTGCTTGTCCATGGCTAATATCGTAACCACCCAGCCATACCTGCTGCAGAAATACGCTGATCTGTATTGTGTACAGCTCTAATTGGCCATAAGCCCTTAAAGTGGTTGTAAACCCTTCGCCTATAATAAAGCTTACGGGTAGCTACAGAGGATATCTCCTAAACCTGCACGGTTTAGGAGATATACCCTGTATTTGCATGTGCCGACATAAACGAAAGCAATGGCCCGTATGTGCCGTTGCTTCAGTGACTGTGCCATTAGTGCGCGCATGCGCGGGAGTGACGTCATCGCTGCTTCGGCGCCAGAGCCACGATACCTGGAAGTAACCCCCGGGAGTGATGTCGGCTGCCGGAGCAGTGCACGGGCACCGCAGCGAGGGCTTCGATCTCAGGTGAGTATTACATAATGAGCTAGTATGCTATGCATACTAGCTCATTATGCCTTTGCCTTGCAGGTGTTAGTTTTCCTTCTTTTAAATGGGTTTACAACCACTGTAGTGCAAACTGTAGTGTAAACCACTGTAGTGAAAATTTTATTGAAGAAATTCATCAATAAAGTTTTCAGCACAGAATGTTCCTCAGTTGCTCAGCTCACCTTGCTTCCCTTAGCAGAGTTCCTCCTCTGTGTTTTTATTAGAGATTAAAGAAATGGAGGGCTGGACTTTTAGATGAAGACTTGAGTGCTTCTGCTGTGAAATCTGAGGATGAATTGTTTGATAGTGCCTGCAGCTACAAAAGTCAGTGGGGCAGGGAAGGATTGGGCTGGGGGTTCATTTATGCCAGTACAAATAAAAAATGTTGGGCTGGTAGCCGTAAGTGAAGATACTTTTGCTTTCAGACCCCAATCAGTGTGGGATTCGCCGACAGTGACAGCTGATAGGTATTATATTGTTATTTGATTCCTGTTTGGACCTGCGATCACAGGCCCTGAAAGAAGGAAGTCATCCTGAATCAACTTTCAGGTGTCTCTGGCTATTCAGCTGTAGATAGATGCAAAGGATGCTGGAAAAATACAAAATTGTAAAGTGTGTTGTGATCTGTTGTATGCCTACTGCCTGCAGGGATTTGTATCATGTCACAGGATGGACAGAGTTTATGCCCAGGCTGTAATTGACACCCATCAGGAATAACTGGGTCTTGTTGGGACAGACTGGAGAGGAGATTTTGTTCATTGATCATGTACCAGTAATTTGTTTATAAACTGAATGCATCAGTTTTGGAAATAGTTTCTGTAAACTTGGGAGACCCCTCTAGTTCTTTGCAGTTTGTTACTGCGTGTTATTAGGTAGTATTTTTCATATTAACATGCATTGGGTTAAGGCTGTAAGCACATGGCAATAGAGTAATAGGTCAAGCATTGCCCTTGTGTGATCAGGCCTTAGAGGGAAAGAAAAGAACCTCTGGCAAGTTTTATTGCTCTCTGTGTCCTCGCTAGGCAGCTTTATCCTTTGTATTTGGTCTGGTGACCACTGTCTCCGAGACAAAAAGCAATGGGTAATTCAAAATTTTACAGTTATCATCAGAACAAGAGGCAAGGGTAACTCTTCCAATGGGAATCCTTATTTGGGTGACAACTGTTTAAGAGAGGAATATGATTTTGACCCTTGACTTTGCAAAGATTTCCTTTAATTTTGTGTTGCAACTCCTGGACAGAAAGTGTTCCAAATGGGATAAAAAATAATAAAAGGTTGCGCTAATATTGATGAAACATAATAAATAATTTACAATGAAGAAAAATTCATATGTTGATCATGAAATCAATATGCAAGACTTAATAGAAAAGGGAGAAGTCCATAAGATAAACCATCGGTGAAGGGTTGTGAAAAAAGTCCATAAAATAAAACATCAATTCAGTGTTGTAAAAATCCAAATCACCAACAATAAACGTAAAAGTCCAAGTGATGAAAATAAAAATCTGTGATAACAAAGGAGGGTCCACCACCAGGTATGGAAGGGGTTACTCCTTACCAAAAGGCCATGATCCCCCACCACAGAGGATCACAGCAAGCAGAGATCTTTAAAGCTAAATGGGAACTGTCAGCGGTGTCCACCAGAGGTCGTCTCGTCAGCATCAACTCCAACGCCCCGGGGCGCAAAAGTTATAGCGTCTGAACCAGCTGCATTCCTCCTTATACTGTTGGCACATCTGATTTCTCAGCTCCTGTCGCTGCCAATGACAGCAGCACAAGACAAGGGGCTGAAGACACAGATTGGGCAATAGGCAAAGCCGGAAGCAAAACAATGAAGACTTGCTCAGCAAGATGAGCAAGTCTTCATTGTTTTGCTTCCGGCTTTGCCCATTGCCCAATCTGTGTCTTCAGCCCCTTGTCTTGTGCTGCTGTCATTGGCAGCGACAGGAGCTGAGAAATCTGATGTGCCAACAGTATAAGGAGGACTGCAGCTGGTTCAGACGCTATAACTTTTGCGCCCCGGGGCGTTGGAGTTGATGCTGACGAGACGACCTCTGGTGGACACCGCTGACAGTTCCCATTTAGCTTTAAAGATCTCTGCTTGCTGTGATCCTCTGTGGTGGGGGATCATGGCCTTTTGGTAAGGAGTAACCCCTTCCATACCTGGTGGTGGACCCTCCTTTGTTATCACAGATTTTTATTTTCATCACTTGGACTTTTACGTTTATTGTTGGTGATTTGGATTTTTACAACACTGAATTGATGTTTTATTTTATGGACTTTTTTCACAACCCTTCACCGATGGTTTATCTTATGGACTTCTCCCTTTTCTATTAAGTCTTGCATATTGATTTCATGATCAACATATGAATTTTTCTTCATTGTAAATTATTTATTATGTTTCATCAATATTAGCGCAACCTTTTATTATTTTTTATGCTTATTTATAATTGATGTTTTTGTGAGGTTTGCTGCTTTTCACAGTTTTTTATTTGCACCTGGTTTTAAGCGCAGTTTTCCCACCATTTTCCATGTTCCAAATGGGACACAGAAATATCCCGAATGGGACACAGACAGTAAAAAATAAATTGATGGGGGTTTACCCCTTTTCTATTCTATACAAAACTACATAAAAATATTTTGGCAGACTATTTAGCCAATGCACACTTATTGCAGCACACACAGTAAAATATAGGTGTCAATGAGTTCTTATAGTGTCCCTTTAAAAATACATTATGCTTTAGCACATAGATGTGAGCCAGACACATAGAAAAATATAGGGTTTCTATGTAAAGTAAAATACATGGCCAACTTATACTGTCTAAGTCCCCTACTGTATAAATACATAGAAAATAGTAGGTCAAAATTGTACTTACCGTATATATAGAAAAAGCTTTTGCTCTTAATGATTTTATTTATGTTATTTTAACAAATTTTGTAATAAAAACATTTTTATATGATTTTGGTTGCTGCGTCTCTTTCTGATACTGTTAAAGTCCGTAAAATTGCTCCTTTTTTTCTAAAATCTTTGTTTGGATGAGGTATCTATATATGGCCTTCTACTCATTTTTTTTTAGAAAAAGTTAGATATATATATACTTGCCTTGCCTTATTCTGCATAGCTGGGCGTGATGGCACTTACCTTCAGAGAAGGTTCCTGGAGAATGCAGAACAGGTAAAACCTCATGAGAAGACATCCCCATCCTTTGCAAGAACATCTTTTTATGAGATTTTGTTGGATCTGTGTTGTCTAGGGGCTGCAGGTGGAAGACAGGGCAGAGTAGGTAACATTATTACCTTTGTATCATTTGACCCTCCCTTTTAGATTGTAGGCCCTAACGAGAAGGGACCTCTGATTCCTCCTATATTGAACTGTAAAGTAACTGTACTGTTTGCCCTAATGTTGTAAAGCGTTGCACAAACTGCTGGTGCTATATAAATCCTGTATTATAATAATAATAATAATGCAACTTTTTACATCACAGGAAAATGTTGGACCTACTATTTATTATACAAGGGATGGATGCTGGATAGTTAATATTTATTTTTAGGTAATATTTATTGTCATGCAGTTTACTGCAGAAATACAAAAAAAATGTCAATATGCCCTTAAGTCAGGACATTCAATACTTTGTAATAGTTTTACTATCACTTCCTAGAATCCTATTATACGTACTATGCCCATTGATCTGAAGATATGTATACCTTTCCACCGTATCTGTTGAGTTTCAGACATATTTTGCACAAGACGCATGAGATTATTTCTTAACAGCCACAGTATTTTTTGGCAGTGTTGCTGGGTCCAGATGGCGAGTTTAACATAAACCTAGTATAACCTTTCTGAGTCCCCTTTGGGCATTGCTTTTGTGTAACACTTCCTGTGTAATGACAAATTAGCATGTGGATAAATTGGCAAAGCTGGAGATTTTTAGCAAGGTAAGGGAAAATCTAGAAGTCACAGGAGATAGCGTTCTAAGCATCTTTGCAACAGCTTGGGTTACAGCCAAATCCTATGTAGTACTTTATAAAGCCAAAATCTAAGTTCCACCCAATGCCATAAATCAAACCAAACTGTAACCCTTCATGAGGCACAGAGGAATTCAATTATCAGCGTTTCTAATAAACTATGTCACAAAGCATATTTTTTTCACATATATTTAAGACATTAAAGTAGAAGTCAAGACACATTTTCTGTTTATTTGTAGCAATCTTTACTCCAGATTAATGAGCTTTGCCATTTACGTTATTGCTCTGCAGTCAGTATTCTTGATATATTAGGCACATAATCATGGTTCTGATCTAAGTAATAGTCCATATGAGCTAAAGTGGTGATACCATAATGGAATGGCATGAATCCTTCTGATGCCACATAGCTCAGAGTACACATCGGAGGTGGAACCCTGTAGTAACAACAATATGCCCGCCCCCTCCCACTTACTTTGTTCAGAGGCTAATTGACAGGATAGTGCCTCCCTGAATGATGTCTAATGAGTGTTATTCAGAGCAATCCTTTTCCCAGTAATGTAACTAAATTGAATGTTACCTTGATCCCAAAATGTAGAAAAGTTGGAAGATTTAGACCAAATATCTTGAATTCAAATGTCCTGAACTGAATTTCAATTTTATTTTTGATAGTTGAGTTTTCCATCAATGACTCATGCTGCTTGTGCATCCTTGCCTACTGCTCCAGTAACCTTGCCAACCTAAGCCCCCCTGACACCCACCAGGCCCAGTATTATCTTACTATTTTTGATATATAGGGGTTGGTTTACTAAAACTGGAAAATGCTAAATCTGGTGCAGCTGTGCAAAGAAACCAATCAGCTTCCAGGTTTTATCGTCAAAGCTTAATTGAACAAGCTGAAGTTAGAAGCCGATTGGCTACCATGCACAGCTGCACCAGATTTTTCACTTTCCAGTTTTAGTAAATCAATCAACCCCATTGTGTGTGGAATAAGCCCCCTTTCACATGATCAGACCATTTGGGTCCGCCTGTCAGTTTTGATGGCGGACCTGAACGGGCGATCCATGTTAGCCTATGGAGTGTTGGATGTCAGCGGAGACATGTCCGCTGACATCCAAACCCGTCCGATCAGCTAAAAGCAGATGGATGGCTCTACGTCCAGGTCCGTCGCTGGTGGATCGGATCGGGTGAGATCCGATCCATGCTGTCCGTTTTCGTCCGATCCCTCCATAGGCGGCAGCTGCGCCTGACAAGCCCCTCCCCGCTCAGTGAGCAGAGAGGGACCTGTCATCCGCCGGCTCAGCGGAGATCAACGGACTGATCTCCCGCTGAGCCGGCGGACCGAGGCGGGCTCCGTAGAAACGGAGTCCGCCTTGTGTGAAAGGGGTCTAAGTGTTTCATGGTACTTGTGCACCTGTGTCCAGTGTTCTAGTGTTCTGCCACCTGCCAGGTTCAAACTTTGAGTAATATCTTTGTCACTCTGCACACATTGTGAAATAAGTGGTTCCCACGGCTTCTTATCCTTATCCTGCTTCTGCTGTCTGAGAACACCAAAGCTGCCACCCCACAAAATTTGTAAATATATATTTTTACAGAAATGGTAAAGGATAAGGGATTCCAGGACTTCTATTACCTGCTGCTGTTTATGTTAATTTCTCAAGACTACGTTCCAATTTTTCCAATATTTGGCCCTATCAGCGCATCAGGTAGGGCTGCTGAGAACTTCCTAAACCAATCTACACAATTGTGCATCGATTGTACACACTTTTTAGAGCCTGGCTTAGATCCCCAGTGACTTTATTGGGACTTTCACCAAGGAAAATTTGAATATCAAAGACTCATACGTTTTTAAAATGTTTGGCTGAACCACAACCAATGAAACTTTGATGGTTTGCTCATCTCTAGTTACCAGCTTAAGCCTCATTGTACCCCACATCATTTATCTTCTGATTTTAGAAGATGATATTAAAGCTGAACTCCAGCCAGATATAAAAGATACACGTTAAAGACAATGTCAAAAAAACAAAAAAACAAAACAAACCTGTAAGATAAAGGCATAATGAGCTATTATGCATTGCATACTAGGTCATTATGAAATACTCACCTTAGAACAAAGCCCTCCAACAGCGCCCGCACACCGCTGACACTGCTGACATCTTTCCCAGAGTTACTTCTGGGTTCGCGTGCTCCAGCGCTGTGATTGGCCGGAGCTGCAATGACATCCGTCTCACACATGCGAGCGGGAGCTTTTGGTCATGACATGGGCCCTGAAGAAACGACATGGGTGGCCCTGCCTTCAGAGCGCATGCGCCGATGATGTCATAGCTGGCGTATACAGTAAATATCTCCTAAACGGTGCAAGTTTAGGAGATATTTACAGTACCTATAGATAAGCCTTATTTTAAGCTTACCTATAGGTCAAAACAAAATAGGGGAGTTTACTGTAGCTCTGTATTCATTAATCCATTTTCATATGTATTTTTTTTTAAATCAGTAGTATTCCATTTAAATTTAGGCTTAGTAAAAGCCTCTAGCAGGACAAGTAGCCAGTCATTTCTGCTGCAGTGGAAGGAGCATGCTGATAGGAGGAGTAAGCAGAGTGACAAGTCAATCAGTCCACTGCTTCTCCTTTCACTGCCACTGCCCAGTTACAGGTTGAGGGAAGGAAAAAAAAACCTGTAAGTTTTACTTACCTGCAGCAGCAAAAAATCAGGTATCCTGCCAAGCCAGACAAGGCTGTATTATGTGGCAGAGCCGGGTAAATATCAAAACTGGATAGGGATAAACTCAAATCCTTTGGCAGGAGTTCAGCTGTAATGTACTTTCACAATACATATTTAATTGTATTTTTATGCGGGCGGAACAGTGGTGTAGTGGATAGCACTTTCACCTAGCAGTAAAAAGGGTTGCTGGTTCGAATCCCAACCACGACACTACCTGTCTGGAGTCTGCATGTTCTCCCTGTGCCTGTGTGGGTTTCCTCCGGGTACTCCGGTTTCCTCCCACACTCCAAAGACATGCTGGGAGGTTAATTGGATCCTGTCTAAATTGGCCCTAGTATATGAATGTGAGTTAGGGACCTTAGATTGTAAGCTCCTTGAGGGTAGGGACTGATGTGAATGTACAATGTATATGTAAAGTGCTGCGTAAATTGATGGCGCTATATAATTAACTGAAATAAATAAATGTAATGTCTTTATTCTGGTGTCTTGACTTCATTATTTTGCTTTCTTCTACAAAACATTGTACTGTATATTCATAGTCATTGCAGCAAATGAGGTAGAAGAGGTTGAAATGCAACTTTAAGTAATTAAAGTTGAATGTATTTCAGAAATGTTACATTTAAATTCTTCTTTTAATGCTGTGTGGTTTCGCACTATTTGCTTGTTACCATGACAGTGACATTATATTAGGTAGAGGGAGAGATAGGTATGACAAGCTCAATGCAGTAACATTAAGCTCTTTCACAGTCTAGCCTATTCACAACTACCATACATAGCCTAAAGAGAAGATATACTTATCCACATAGAAGGTTCCTTCATAAGATTAATTGTAAAGATAACTTTCAAAAAAAAGCTTAAAATATTAAAAAACAAAAATAGAAAATTGCAGCTTATCATTATAGATACTCTATTTTGAACGCTCCAGCAAGTAAAAACCCTTCATAGTTCTGTTTACAAGGGGGCTGGGCATCTTTGTTGTCATAATTAACCCTGTCTGTACTGTGCAGGCAGATCTTCATTATCAATTGTAATTAGATTTGAACAATGTCTGTCGTAACAAAGGGTTAAAGGTTTAGGCTAGGCTTCTTGCATTGCATAGTAATGAGGACAGACTTGGGACAGGCTCATGCTGACATTGTTCACAAAACCTTGCCATCAGCTGACGCCTCCTCATGAGAAACATCTTACTCTCTCTATCAACATTGACTATTTTTAATCCTTATGTTGCTAGAATTAGTAAATAGATAGGAAAGTGTATCATATTTACTTGTTTTAAACTTTTTTTGTTTGCATTTTTTCAGTTACTTTCTGGTTTCCAGGCCTAGGCCAATTATGTTATTCATCCCAGAAGTCTTCAGGATGGGAAGGGGGGTTTCTCAGCTAAGCACACCCTCCTGCATGTATGCTTGGGATAAGGGCAGATGGATTTCAGCAAGTAAATGCTACCTGAATCAACTGCCCTTATTCGAGATGGCCAGAAATGCTAAGGGTGTTTTTTTTAAGTGATTTCTCAATAACATAAAACATGATGACATTAAGGGATGGGTGAGTTTGCTTTGCATTTTAAAAATGAATTATTTTGTGTTTTTGGTTTGTGGTGGTCAAATACAGTGTAGTTCCACAAAAAAAAAAAAAAAAAAAAACTTTTACCCATGCTGTGTGAATGGCAAAACGTGAATGCAAATGTGTAAAAAACGCTTTAAGCCCAATAGGGGTGAAAGACATTAGAGGGGTGTGGCAACAGGCGAGGACTACCAGTAAGCCAGTCTGGTGGAATAAATATCAACAGAGCAAGGTCATTAATTTGCAGCCTTTCATGGATGATTTTTGCTGATGCAGAACAGAGATAGACTATCAAGGCCAGGCAACAAAAACAAAAGGGTATAAGCGCCTGATGCATTAGCCACCACACTTTATTAAAAGGTGAAAGTTACAAATTATACTCATAAACCAAAATAAAATGGTAGCATATAATAAATTCAGAAACCAGAAGTCTGCCCTCCAACCATATGACAGAACCAGCTGACGTATTTTGGGGGACAGGCTCCCTTTCTCAGAGCAAAGACTGATTAATCGCCAACTAACACCTCCTTATATTACGGTATTACAAAATTCCTAAGACTTACAAGACTCATCCACCTTACAAACCGCTCAGTGTCTGCTACCCCTCTCTGCCAATCCCTCCATTGGCTCCTACTCACCCAACAAATTAAATTCAGAATACTAACAATAACTTAGGCAGGCCATACACAGTTCAAATCTTGGTCAGTTTAGCAGAAACCGGCAGACAGTCGAACCGTGTATGGGCAGGCTGAATGTACCAAGTTGATTGATTGATCAACCTGGGCACAACCAGCATGCCGAATTTCACCTACAATTATCGCAAGCGGCTAATATAGTCAACTAGCAATAATCACTGACAATGGCCCAGCAGGAGGAATTTTTGCATCAACACTGTCTGTCTTGATGGGGAATCCTTGGCCGGCCTTACAAAGCCATTTACCAGCTACATCACTAAGCTAGTCTCAAAATACAAATCAAATCGTTCTTTTTATTCCTCCCAAGACATCCTTCTCTCTAGTCCCCTTGTCAGCTCCTCCCAGGACTTCTCCTGAGCCTCTCCCATCCTCTGGAGCTCCTTACCCCAATCTGTCTATCTCAAATTCTATCCACTTTTAACCACTTCTGGACCAGCCGCCACAGTTTTACTGCGCCAGGCTGGCTCCCCTGCGCAAAATCACGTTACTATATGTGATCTCGCGAGGTCCTACTAGCAGGCGCACAGCGGCGGTGCCGAGGCCTATGGCTGACGATCGCAATGACTGCCGGCCACGAGCGGTCGTGACCAGGAGACACAGAACAGGGACAAGTGTGTGTAAACACACATTTCTCTGTTCTGTTAGGAATGACAGATCGTGTGTTCCTATTAGCTGGGAACCACGATCTGTCACTTTCTGTGGTTAGTCCCTCCCCCTTCAGTTAGAATCACCTCCCAGGAAACACAGTTAACCCCTTCACCGCCCCCTAGTGTTAACCCCTTCACTGCCAGTGACATTTTTACAGTAAACAATGCATTTTTAATCGCACTGATCGCTGTATTAATGCCAATGGTTCCAAAAAAGTGTCAAAATTGTCCGACGTGTCAGCCATAATGTCACAGTCATGATAAAAATCACAGATTGCTGTCATTACTAGTAAAAAGAAAATAATAAAAATGCTATAAATCTATCCCCTATTTTGTAGACGCTATAACTTTTGCGCAAACCAATCAATATACGCTTATTGTGATTTTTTTTGGCAAAAATATGTAGAAGAATACGTATCGGACTAAACTGAGGGGAAAAAAAAATGTATAATATTTTTGGGGGATATTTATAATAGCAAAAAGTAAAAAATAATGTGTTTTTCTCAAAATTGTCGCTCTTTTTTTGTTTATAGCGCAAAAAATAAAAACCGCAGAGGTAATCAAATACCACCAAAAGAAAGCTCTATTTGTGGGAAAAAAAGGACGTCAATTTTGTTTGGGTACAACATCGCATGACCGCGCAATTGTCAGTTAAAGCAACGCAGTGCCGAATCGCAAAAAGTGCTCTGGTCAGGAAGGGGGTAAAATCTTTTGGGGCTGAAGTGGTTAAGCGATCTCTAAAAACTTTTCTCTTCAGAGAAGCCTATCCCGCCTCCACCTAACAACTGTACTTTTATTTTCTCCATCAGCTCATCCCCCACAGTTATTACCTTTTATATCACTTGACCCTCCTTTTTTAGATTGTAAGCTGTAATGAGAAGGGCCCTCTGATTCCTCCTGTATTGAATTGTATAGTAACTAAGCTGTTTGCCCTAATGTTGTAAAGTGCTGTGCATACTGTTGGCACTATATAAATCATATATAATAATACTAATAATTTGTATCTTCTACCTTTTAACAAAGTGCTGTGGATAATGGGTATGTTCGCCCTTTTGTTTTTTGTTGTTTGTACAGTTTAGGATTCCATGATCTATGGAGGTCTGCATCGGCATAACCATCCAGTCTGAATGCACAGTGGTCATTGCACTTGATTATCCTATGGTTGTATTCTCTGTGAATTCCTAGAGCTGCGGTGTCAACTTTCTACTGTTCTATGCTATTAAGGCCAGGCACCGGGCTCACCGAAGACCAGAGAATCTGCTGGGGTTTGGAGTGGCACAGTTCTTTGGGATCTTCAACAAAGAGATATGTATCTGCACTTATGAACGCATCCTTTATAATTCCCTGAGCACAGAGAACAGTACTATATCAGTCACAACACTGAAAGCAGCACTCATGTTAAATGATAGTTTCAATAAAAGGACAGTTACTTGCCAAATTACAATGTCACAAAACATAGCAGTCAATTTATTCCGAATTTTAGCAGTGAAGAAAACATGGTAAAAAAGAGAATTAATTATATCAAGATTTACCACTACTAGCGCAAAAAAATGAGGCTTTGGCCTTGACAAGTGCAGCTGACAGAAAGAAATGTGAAATCACTTTGGAAATAATGAAGGAAAATAAACAGCATGATCCAGATGGCATTGAGCACAGGGGTTTGAAAAGAGTTTGCTGCTTGTGGTGGTAGAAGCACACTTTGAATAATGCATTTCAATTTTTTAGTACAAATATATTCAAAGTGGACCTAACCATATATTTTTTTTTTCATCTTACGTGCCTGGTAAAAACAATGCTTACATATAATTGTTACATCTCAAATAGACCATAGTACTATTCCTGATAATCGCTTTTTATTCCTTTCTGCTCAAAAGGGGCGCACCATCTTTGTTCAGGCATCTTCCAGTGTCAGGATCTACTTTCTTAACCCAGAGAGCACAATCATATACATCCTGCTGCCCCTATGGCCATCTTTATATACTTGACTGTGTGTTGGCTTATTGCCACTGCTCTGAACTTTGTGAGCCATCAGAAAGCTACAATGTTACAGAAGTCTTAGGCCCCTTTCACACTGGGGCGGGAGGTGCATCGGCGGTAAAGAGCCGCTATTATTAGCGCTGCTTTACCGTCGTTTTAGCGGCAGTATTCGGGCACTAACGGGGCGGTTTTACACCGAGAAAGGGCTGCGCTGCCCCATTGATTTCAATGGGCAGGAGCGGTGTATGCACCGCTCCTTCACCGCTCCGAAGATGCTGCTAGAAGGACTTTTTTTTTTCATCCTGCTAGCGCACCGCTCCAGTGTGAAAGCCAGAGGGCTTTCACACTGGAGACACAGCAGCAGCTGTTTCTGGTCGGTTTGCAGGCGCTATAGCGCAATAGCGCCTGCAAACCGCCCCAGTGTGAAAGGGGTCTTAGTGAGTCTGGAAGAAGGGAGACTGAGGAAATATTTTCTTCGTTCTTGCAACAAATTGATGATGGAAAAAAAATCACGTGACTGAAGCTCAAGGACTGCTCTTTAAAGCCCCTTTCACACTGGGACGGGAGGTGCGTCGGCGGTAAAGCACCTCTATTATTAGCGGCGCTTTACCGTCGTTTTAGCGACAGGTATTCGGCCGCTAGCGGTGTGGTTTTACCCCCGCAAGAGGCTGAAAAAGGGTTAAAACCGCCCACAAATCGCCTCTACAGCGGCGCTATAGCCTCGCTGCCCCATTGCTTTCTCCTTCGAGCGGTGTATACACCGCTCCAAAGATGCTGTTTGCAGGAGTTCTTTTTCCCTCCTGCCAGCGCACTGCTCCAGTGTGAAAGCCCTCAGGCTTTCACACTGGAGTCACAGCAGCGGCAGTTTTAGGTCAGTTTGCAGGCGCTATTTTTAGCGCAATAGTGCCTGCAAACCGCAACAGTGCCCCAGAGCCTAACTGAAGTCTGCTCATATAATTTGTAATAAAAAAATTTTTTGCCATTCTGAAGCCGCCCCGGGGCCTAACTGCAGTCTGCTCATATAATTTGTAATAAAAACATCTTTACCATTCTGAAGCTTCCCTCCAAAGACTTTGCATATTATTTTATATATACTGTGATTCTGTACTTGCCAAATTTGCCACAGAAATCTCCCTCCACTCAGTCTGGCTGCAGCCATTTTAACTGTGGGCAGCTGAAGCTGCTGCCTGTTCACTTCCTGGATTTACAGCCCAGCAGCTCTCATTGGTCCTCTTATGACTCACCCCCCTCCCTTCCAGGCAAACTCTCACAACAGTGAGAGAGAGAAAGCTGTGCATGATGTCATAAGCCTAGGCTTTTTACCAGACAAGAAACAGGAAGTGGGCTGTATAAGGTATTTACTGGCAGAAAAAAAATGTTTCACTATCCAAAGTTAAAACAACAAGGGCAGAAGATTTAATAGATGGACAGTTGAAAAAATGACAGGAGGTCAGCTTTAATGATAAAAGGTAGAGCTTTATGAAAATATACAGTCAGGTCCATAAATATTGGGACATTGACACAATTCTAATCTTTTTGGCTCTATACACAACCACAATGGATTTGAAATGAAACGAACAAGATGTGCTTTAAATGCAGACTTTCAACTTTAATTTGATGGTATTTACATCCAAATCAAGTTAACGGTGTAGGAATTACAACAGTTTGTCCAGCGTTCATTTCAAGTGTGCTATTTGCATTTGGAATCTGTTGCTGTCAACTCTCAATATGAGATCCAAAGAGCTGTCAGTATTAGTGAAGAAAGCCATCATTAGGCTAAAAAACAAAACAAACCCATCAGAGAGATAGCACAAACATTAGGTGTGACCAAATCAACTGTTTGGAACATCCTTAAAAAGAAAGAACACACCAGTGAGCTCAGCAACACCAAAAGACCTGGAATACCACGGAAAACAACTGTGGTGGATGACCAAAGAATTCTTTGCCTGGTGAAGAAAACACCCTTCACAACAGTTGGCCAGATCAAGAACACTCTCCAGGGGGTAGGTGTATGTGTGTCAAAGTCAACAATCAAGAGAAGACTTCACCAGAGTGAATACAGAGGGTTCACCACAAGATGTAAACCATTGGTGAGCCTCAAAAACAGGAAGGCCAGATTAGAGTTTTCCAAACAACATCTAAAAAGCCTTCACAGTTCTGGAACAACATCCTATGGACAGATGAGACCAAGATCAACTTGTACCAGAGTGATGGGAAGAGAAGAGTATGGAGAAGGAAAGGAACTGCTCATGATCCAAAGCATACCACCTCATCAGTGAAGGATGGTGGTGGCAGTGTCATGGCGTGGGCGTGTATGGCTGCCAATGGAACTGGTTCTCTTGTATTTATTGATGACGTGACTGCTGACAAAAACAGCAGGATGAATTCTGAAGTGTTTCGGGCAATATTATCTGCTCATATTCAGCAAAATGCTTCAGAACTCATTGGACGGCGCTTCACAGTGCAGATGGACAATGACCCGAAGCATACTGCGAAAGCAACCAAAGAGTTTTTTTAAGGGAAAGAAGTGGAATGTTATGCAATGGCCAAATCAATCACCTGAGCTGAATCCGATTGAGCATGCATTTCACTTGCTGAAGATGAAACTGAAGGGAAAATGCCCCAAGAACAAGCAGGAACTGAAGACAGTTGCAGTAGAGGCCTGGCAAAGCATCGCCAGGGATGAAACCCAGCATCTGGTGATGTCTATGCGTTCCAGACTTCAGGCTGTAATTGACTGCAAAGGATTTGCAACCAAGTATTAAAAAGTGAAAGTTTAATGGATGATTGTTTATCTGTCCCATTACTTTTGGTCCCTTAAAAAGTGGGAGGCACATATACAAACTGTTGTAATTCCTACACCGTTCACCTGATTTGGATGTAAATACCCTCAAATTAAAGCTGAAAGTCTGCAGTTAAAGCACATCTTGTTTGTTTCATTTCAAATCCATTATGGTGGTGAATAGAGCCAAAAAGATTAGAATTGTGTCGATGTCCCAATATTTATGGACCTGACTGTATCTATCTATCTATCTATCTATCTATCTATCTATCTATCTATCTATCTATCTATCTATCTATCTATCTATCTATCTATCTATCTATCTATCTATCTATCTATCTATCTATCTATCTATCTATCTATCTATCTATCTATCTATCTATCTATCTATCTATCTATATGATAATGAGTATGAGTGAGTAGTGACTGTACAGCTTGTATAATAGTGTAAATTTGGTGTCCCCTCAAAATAACTCAACACACAATCATTAATGTCTAAATTGCTGTCAACAAAAGTGAGTACACCCCGAAGTGAAAATGTCCAAATTAGGTCGAAAGTGTCAATATTTTGTGTGGCCACCATTATTTTCCAGCACTACCTTAACCCTCTTGGTCATGGAGTTCACCAGAGCTTCACAGGTTGCCACTGAAGTCCTCTTCCTTTCCTCCATGACATCATCACAGAGCTGGTGAATGTTAGAGACAGTGCGCTCCTCTACCTTCCGTTTGAGGATGCCCCACAGATGCTCAATAGGGTTTAGGTCTGGAGACATGTTTGGCCAGTCCATTACCTTTACCCTCAGCTTCTTTAGCAAGGCAATGGTCATTTTGGAGGTGTGTTTGGGGTCGTTATCATGTTGGAATAGTGCCCTGTAGCCCAGTCTCTGAAGGGAGGGGATCATGCTCTGCTTCAGTATGTCACAGTACATATTGGTAATCATGGTTCCCTCTATGAACTGTACCCTTCCCCGGCAGCACTCATGCAGCCCCAGACCATGACACTTCCACCACCATGCTTGACTGTAGGCAAGACACACTTGTCTTTGTACTGCTCACCTGGTTGTCACCGCACACGCTTGACACCATCTGAACCAAATACGTTTATCTTGGTCTCATCAGACCACAGGACATGGTTCCAGTAATCCATGTCCTTAGTCTGCTTGTCTTCAGCAAACTGTTTGAGAGCTTTCTTATGCATCATCTTTAGAAGAGGCTTCCTTCTGGTATGACAGCCATGCAGACCAATTTGATGCAGTGTGCGGCATATGGTCTGAGCACTGACAGGCTAACCCCCCACCCCTTCAACCTCTGCAGCATTGCTAGCAGCGCTCATATGTCTATTTCCCCAAAGACAACCTCTCAATATGATGCTGAGCACGTGCACTCAACTTCTTTGGTCGACCATGGGCCGGCCTGTTCTGAGTGGAACCTGTCCTGTTATACCGCTGTATGGTCTTGGCCACCGTGCTGCAGCTCAGTTTCAGGGTCTTGGCAATCTTCTTATAGCTTAGGACAACTTTATGTAGAGCAACAATTCTTTTTTTTCAGATCATCCGAGAGTTCTTTGCTGTGAGGTGTCATGTTGAACTTCCAGTGACCAGTATTAGAGAGTGAGAGCGATAACACCAAATTTAACACACCTGCTCCCCATTCACACCTGAGACCTTGTAACACTAATGAGTCACATGACACCGGGGAGGGAAAATGGCTAATTGGGCCCAATTTGGACATTTTCACTTAGGGGTGTACTCACTTTTGTTGCCAGCGGTTTGGGCATTAATGGCTGTGTGTTTTTGAGTTTTTTTGAGAGGACAGCAAATTTACACTGTTATACAAGGTGTACACTCACTACTTTACATTGTAGCAAAGTGTCATTTCTTCAGTGTTGTCACATGAAAAGATATAATAAAATATTTACAAAAATGCGAGGGGTGTACTCACTTTTGTGAGATACTGTGTATATCTATATCTATATCTATATAGATATAGATACATATATATATATATATATATATATATATATATATATATATATATATATATATATATATATATATGTATATATCAAAATAATGTTGCTGTATACTGTGATATGCCAGGAGTTTATTCATACAGCCTTGTAAAGTTGCTAACAGGGCCACTTTCAAGCAAATCCATTTTTTCCCATTACAAAGGCAAAGTATCCAGTTTGCTTTATAAGCCTCTAGTGCGTACATCTTTCCTTCGCTCCCCTGCTGCTCCATTCAGCTGTGTTCAGAAAGTATATCACTGATCTGAAGAGTGTTATTTTTTGTTTCAGTTTACTTTGAACAAACTCTGCCACCAACTTATAAATTTGCACATAGAAGCACAACACATAAAATGTTGTAAGTAAATGCTTAGATGCATTGTTTTTCCTTTCTATAAACAATTTTTATTTGCTTGGAATATATTATTGAACTTGCTAGAATATTAGAATACTCCAGGAAGAGTCAATTCCCCTAGCCCCTCTTTTGCACATCTTATCCCTCTCCTCTTCTGGGTGTCCAATTACTCTCTGTGCTGGCCCAGCACATTCAGAATGGCAGAGCTCAGCTGTCTCAGGGCTTTTGGATGGAAGAGAAGCTTTTTTAGATAAATTGCATGCATAAAATACAATAAATGCACATACAGTATAATCCTATGGGATGGTATTTGTTGAAATGAATGGTCTGACAGGGTCTTTTTAAGCAGTAGATGTCTCTTGACAATCCTCACTAGACAATCCTAACTTTCAGTTTTACTCATTGATCTGACAAAATATGCAATCTACATTTTATATTTTTGTTCTTTATTTAGAGAGAGATTTTTTTTTTTTTTTTTAGTGTATTTAGTGTAGTTTTATTTATTTTATTTAGTATTCATTTGTTTGTTTTATTCATCTTTTTCTGTCATAAATGATTATTTGTGTACCGTTGTTTTCAATTTTTTATTTTACTTATTTTTATGAATTTTCTAAAAAAAAAACAAAAAAAAAACATAAAATCATGAAGCTAATGCGTGGTCATTTTTTGGGTTCCAGAACAGATCCAGGATAATAGGGGAGCAAGTTCTGCAACAGAAGCAGTTTATAGCCCATTGCACCCTCCCTTTTACCTTTCTGATTGCCTTCAATGCATTTTACCTAAGGGTCAACATTTTTCCAAACTCTCCCGATTTTGGCTAACATTGTTAGGGTTTCATTCATACCTAAATAGTAATACATAGTATACTACATATAGTAGTATACACTGGGGTTGATTTACTAAAACTGGAGAGTGAAAAGTCTGGTGCAGCTCAGCAAAGAAACCAAACAGCTTTCAGTTTTTTTATTTTTTCCAAAGCTTAATGAACAAGCTGAAGTTAACAGCTGATTGGCTACCATGCACAGCTGCACAATATTTTTCAATTGCCAGTTTTAGTAAATCAACTAAACTGTTTGCTGTTCAAGTTAAGGCTAGGTTCATATCTGTGTTTCCCACTGCGGGTCCACCCCTGTTCCCGCAGCCGCAACCATCCGCACAGAAATTAATCCTAATGGCAACCCACACACACTGCAAATCATACCCTTACTGGGAATCATACTGCACTTAAAGTTCCCTTGTGGCCTGCAATTCCAGAAATGGTGCACAGACCTTTTCCATGCATTTCAGGAGGCATGGCAGCCCATTCAAATGAATGGGCTGCCATGTCCGTGCAAAACGCGGTTCACAGAGACGCATCAATGTGAACCTACTTTATGACAATGGGATTGATTTACTGAAGGAAGAAAGGCTGTTCAGCTAGCAAACGTAATCATAATGAATAAGGCAAATAAGCTGTGTTCACTTTGATTGCCTAATTGTGTTCTATCAAGGTTCCTTGTTTTTCTCTTTCTCATGGTTGTGTATTCAAATTAAACACAGCTTCGCCTTATTCACAGTAGGTGAACATCCTTTTTTTTTTTTTAAAGGAACAGCCTCTATTCCTTAAAGCGGAGTTCCACTCAAAAATGGAACTTCCGCTTTAAGGGAGGTGACCCCCCTGACATGCCGAATTTGGCATGTAATTTTTTTTGGGGCGGACCCTCTTCTCAGAGGGTCCCAGCTCTCACTTCCTCCCGGCGCATCGCGGCACTGGAATGGAGATCACCTCTCTCCCCTTCCTCTCGGCAATCATCTGGGATATGTCACAGGTCCCAGATGATTGCCCGGCCAGTCACGGCACGTGGCGCGGCTCGCGCATGCGCAGTGGGTGCCCGGCTGTGAAGCCACTGCCGGGTGCCCACAGTTACAATGCCGGCGCTGCAGAGATGATGGGGAGACGAGTGGGGCTTCGTACGCCCGCATCGCTTTACCATGGGACAGGTGACTGTCTGATTATTAAAAGTCAGCAGCTGCAGTATTTGTAGCTGCTGACTTTTATTTTTTTTTTCTAAGCAGAACTCCGCTTTAAGTGTAACTACCTTTATAATGTTTGTTACCTAAAAGTACTATGTAATGCCCTTTGGTTGGGATTCTCTTCAGTTCAGCTAGTGTTTATTGAAGCAATGACAGTATGAGGGCTCAAGAAATCAGACCTGCAGACATCAACTGGGTGTAATATAGGCAACCTGGTAATAGATAGAAATAAGAAGAGGCACCACATGGGTAGTTGGGTACCATGGATCTGGATTGTTGATGTGTTTCCTATCTGCGTCCTTTAGGTGTTTGGTACTTGCATTCCTCAAAGAGATCAACCATGTCTTTCTGAAGAACTGTCTAAAACCTTTTCTGCTCGGTTCAAAGCAATTTCGGCAGATTGCTGATCAAGCCAAAGGGTAACCGGGAGTAAATATATTTTGAAGAATGTTTGATATAATGCATTGTTTCTAGGATTTATGGCACAGACCTCTGGAATCTGTTAGTTTAGTCGGATACAATTCATCATTGTAGTCTAAAGCTAGCTATAAACTTTAGATACCGGCTGAACTTTAAAAAAATCATGCAACTGCCAAAAAAATCACTGTTATCTGTACACAAGCTTTTTTTAAATCTGTGTATGTTTACTAGACTTGTATACAATCTTCAGCTCTGCTCTTATCCTTATGCCGCGTACACGCGATCGCACATTCCGATAACAAAATCCATATTTTTTTTCCAGACGGATGTTGCCTGAAACTTGTCTTGCATACACACGGTCACACAAATCTTGTCGGAAATTCTGAACGTCAAGAACGTGGTGACGTACGACGAGCCGAGAAATTGAAGTTCAATAGCCAGTGCGGCTCTTCGGCTTGATTCCAAGCACGCGTGGAATTTTGTGCGTCGGAATTGTGTACACGGAATTTTCAACAACGGATTTTGTTGTCGGAAAATTTGAGATCCAGTTCTCAAATTTTGTTTGTCGTAAATTCCGACGGAAAATGTCCGATGGAGCCTACACGCAGTCGAAATTTCTGACAAGCTCACATCGAACATTTGTTGTCGGAAATTCCGACCGTGTGTATGCGGCATAAGAGAGCAATATGCTATCAGATAAAAATGAAAATAAAGCCGAGCATTCCTGAGGTTGAGTTCACACTAGCTGCGGCCACGGCCGAGTCCGGTGCGTGTCTGTTCACCGTTTGAGGTGCGAATCAGGTCAAACTTTTTGGCTGAATTTGTACCTGAAAAGGGCCAGAAGATGCACAGGGCCCTTCAGCAATTCGGACCACAGCCGCCGGTCACACCGCTGGTCACACTCTCCTGTCATGCAAATTGGATGTGGGTTCATGCGAGTTGGATGTGGAGAAACCCACATCCAATTCGCATCAGTATGAACCCAGCCTGAGAGTCAATAACAGATTGAGGCTCCATGCTTAAAAAAACGCTGCTTCTTTAGGAGTTTTGTGTTCTGCCTGTAGAAGCAGCCCAATGTTATCCTATGTGTCCATGTACATTAGGACGATTACAGCCTATTTTGAGCTCAACGTTTAGAGGCAAGAAAAAAACCCTTCTGGTTAACGTTCCTGATTGGAGCTTACTGGCAGAAAAAAACATAAAGCTCTCCTAAACTCATCTAAACTTTGTACAAAAATTGCTCTATATTAGCGTTTTTTACTCCCAAGAGAACAGATTTTTTTTTAAGCCCAGTGCACATGAAGCCTAAATAGCACCAGAATAGTAGCTGTTACTCTTACCTAACATAGTTTAACTATGTGCCCACACAGCTCCAAGAATACAAAGGGGACACGCTGACCTTCATCTGCGGTAGCTTGATCGTGTGGAGTCAGCTGCAGGATCCCGACAGACCAACAGATGGGACACTGATAGAGCTGAGGAGGAGTTCCATCCAAGGTTGCCCATACATGCCCATTACCCCTGCAGGGGTTACTACTTTTGGTGAGTGGGGACCTTATGGGGGGAGCACTACCAGTCACCTGTTTTTGCCGAGCACTGAAGTCACTTGAAGGAATACAATTGACTACACTGCAACTGCACCTTCTTTTTCATATCTTGGGACTTGCACTTAGATTTTTTTTGATTTTTCATGTTTTGAGTTTTATGGTTTATTATTATTATTTTTTGGACAGCAAGATAGCACCTTTGTGCAATACTTGTATGTTTTAGGTTGTTTATTTTTGACCTGATGGACACACATTTACAGATATAATTTTTATGTGAAAGTTATATCTTGGTTGATCACTTATATTACCTACTCAATCATTTTTTTTTTTTGTGAAAGTTATATCTTGGTTGATCACTTATATTACCTGCTCATGTTTGTCTCACATGTACTGACACTTGTTTAATTACACTTGTGTGAGGATACGTTTAATATCCATCACTGCAGGGTATACTTATATACACCTAATCACCAGTGGACAAGCACATATATATAATTTATTTTACACAGGACAGGTACCCCCTTATTATTATTTTTTTCTTGGGTAACTGAGCACTTATCTAATACCTTACTGTATACTTACCTTGTAAAATAGGGTAGAGCCAACCACCCCACTTTCTTACCTGTATTATTGTTTGTATAAGTACAATAAGTAGTATAAGTGCTAATCCTCTTTCCTTTTCGGTACCCCTGTCAGTGTTATGCTTGGCCTAATAAATCCTTTGAAAAACGTCAAGGTGTGCCAGTAAATGCTCGGTGAGCAAGGTGTGTCATCTTCAGATGTGCAAAGAAATTACAAAATAATTTAGCGGCTTCTCTGGGGGTAGATGGTTAACGTGTATCAAGGGCAAGGTCACAGGAACAGAAGCTTTAGAAAAGATTTAAAGACCTTGTAAACCTCCATACACTATTTGTACCTATAGGTAAGCCTAGAATAAGGCTTACCTATAGGTACTGTAAATATCTGCTAAACGTGCGCCATTTAGGAGATATTTACTGTATACTGCGCTGATGATCTGATCGGTGCATGCGCTCTGAAGGAACGGCCACCCGTGCCGTTTCTTTAGGAGCAAGTGCCATGACTGGCAGCTCAGGAGTGATGTCATGAGGCTCCGGCCAGTCACACAGCCGTAGTCCGCAACCCCGGACAGAAGACCAGGGGAAGATGGATGCGGCCTGCAGCGGGAACGGCGTGGGCTTCGTTTGCAGGTAAGTGCTTATAATGTGCAAGTATGCTATGCATACTTGCACATTATGCCTTTACTTTGCAGGGAAGGGAGAGACAATTTTTTTTGGAAAAGTTTACTTCCTCTTTAAATTGCTATTGCTGCAACTCAGCACTTCCCTTTACAGCACCTAAGATAATAATCCACAGGTGTGCCTAGGAATTTCACAGCAAATAGTTATGCCCAAAACCACTGGGTGGCGTGGGAGCTTACCTGTGGAACACTCAAGGGCAGATGTAACCCAAACCATTAGATAACGTACATCTGTGAAACACTGGCAATCAAAGCCTGTGAATTTCAGGTGAGTCTCCAGTAAGGTTTGAATGAGATACTAGAGAAGCTAAAAGGAGCAATGACATATGGCTCTCATAATAATATAAAAAAAAAGCATAATAACATTATTCTTGATATAACTAGAAAATAAAAGCCTTTTAAAATACGTTTGCCATAACTCCATCAGTATCACCAGCAAAGCAGCTTTATTATTATCCCATTAAATAAAGAAGAAGAGAATGAATAGTGGACACAATAAAGCGCCCGCATCATGGGATTGTGGTCGCCAAAAAAAGAAAATTAATTATAAAGTTTTTTAATGAAAAAAAAAAAAATCAAAAAAAAAAAAGAGGGCGGGCTGGTCACGAGGCAAGGAGCCGGAAAAACGTTTTTTCCTCAGACTGAGAGGCTATATAAGCCTCTGCGTGACAGACCCGCTCACACTTGCCCTGAGGCGGCTTAAGCTTGAGCTCACCTTCCCTCCCACCCTTGTCGCTGGCACCATTATGTGGTTATGTCACCCTTGAATCAAGGGGGGACTTGGTTTTATTGAAATGATTTATTCACAGCTCAAATCCTATGACTGAGCGAGTTAGAATTGTTTTGAATCTGAAAGAATATTTATTGATATTTCATTATTTACTTGAATAAAGTTATTTGTTTTATTTCTAACACCAATAAAGGTGCCGCGGCCATTTTCAACACCAACCTGTTGTAGAGTACTTATTTATGAATATATAGTGCGACCTACAATCCCATGTGCGCTGCATTTGGAGATTTCATATTTTGGCACGTCACAAATGTTAATTTTCCATTACAAATGCTAGTTTACAAGACCGACCGCTTCCAGCTCGTCCTTGCTTCTGAGCATGCGTGTTTGTACTTTGGACTTTTGTCCAACGGACTTGTGTACACACTCTCTGAAAATTCGTCAGCAGACATTTTGTCCGTGGAAAGTTTTAAAGCCTGCTATCCAACATTTGTCCGCGGAAAATCCGACAACAATTGTCCGATGGAGCGTACAAATGGTCAGGTGTTCAGCCAACAGCCTGTCATCACACATTTCCCATCGGAAAAAATCCAATCATGTATACGCGGTTTTAGAGTATGTCCATTCCACGGGGAGAGCAATGGAGATACCTTTGGACAGCAGCATTGTGTCAGAAACCATGAACCGGACCGAGACAGAAGTACAGTTAAATCACACTTGTTTATTAATAAGAATAAAAAGGTCAATAGAGTAAGCATAGTCAAAGCATAGCCAGAGTCCAGTAACCGGAACGGGTAGTCAGCCAAGCCAGAGTTCAGTAACCAGATCGCGTAATCAGCCAGGCCAGAAGTCAGGGAGATGAACAGCAAGCAGGATAAGGAGCCAGAAGGGATGTCAGCAAAGCCAGTCTTTAAACAGGAACGCAGGAGATGGCTTCTTGAGATGTGACCAAGGCGAAGGCAGGAATGAAGTGAGCTGGAGATCTTTAAGTAGGCGGGACTGACGAGCAGATCCACAACAGCTGGTTAACTGTGGAGAGAGATGAGAGCTGGCAATTAGCCGACAGCTGAGCGGCCAGCTCAGAGAAGGAAGGGCTGAGCCAGCCCTGACACATTGTCAAACTGGTGAAAAGGTAGTATTAGATGTAAATTTAGATGGACTTGCTTACCAAACTAAGGCCGGCCATACACAGAGCAAATTTCTTTCCTGCAACCATGGGTTGCAGGAAAGAAATTTCCTCGATTCCCCTATCAACACAGACAGTGTTGATGCTGGAATCCCTCCTGCCAGGCCATTGTCTTCTCCGGGTGGGGAGAAGCAGTTACATCAACTGTTTATTTACTTTTGAGATAAGGGTTTTACATAAAAAAAAGCTGGCCATTTTAAGCACCCCTGTCAGTGTTAAATGATTTGTCTCAACTTTTTAACTGCGACTTTTGCTATGCAGCTTGGTCTGTTAAAGGAAGTTGAAAAATAACATACTTACTGGCTGAATACCCAGGGGAAAATAAAGGGAAAAGCCTAAGAAGAGGAAAATAATGCAGCCATCACATCTAAAACTTGTTAAGCTGCACTATATTACATTTTTATGGGTTTAACACAGCATACAAGTGGGAAAGAGAATTCTTTCAATCGGGATGAGGTGCCGTATCAATTAGGACACACCACCCACCATCCTTTTACAGCATACAAGTGGTTGCATTCAGTAACTTCAACAGCCCAGACATGAGTTCTATGAGTTTGTTGACAGTGATTTGTATTCTATTTATATCCAATGATCTAATTCAGAAGATGGGTATCAAACACAGTCTCTTTGGAAATTCTTCCCTTCACCGCGATTACAATTAACAAAAGATTAAATATCTTTAATAAGCGAGAAGAAGATTTGGTTAAGCCTGACATTTTAAAACACAGACAGAACATTGATCCCGGCTGCTGTAGCTAATACGTCTAGTCAAAAAGTGGGAAAACTTGTGCTGGGAATGCAATTCTGGAGCTTAGAGCAAATTTGTTACCATTCCAAAATTTAAAGCACTGGGGACAGAGGGAGGGCTGGGGGCTAGACGCGCACATGACACCGTTTCAGGTCTCTCAAAAACTTTATATTTCATAGCTGCCTGTTTTATACTATGAACCATTTCCATTTTATGCTGATATGTGTTCAATAAAAATCTGTTTATTAAGCCGCAAGAACTAATAAAATGTTGGCAAATGCGCTATAAAAATCCATGTCTGCCAGTTGCAGAGGCATAACGTGAAGTTACAGATGGGAAGTGAGGAAATGACACATTTAACATCAGTTCCCATTAATTGTGATTGCATTGTTCGAATGCATCATTCTCAGGTAGTGCCAGAGAATAGGGACCGGCAGGGGGGCACTTTCCCAAAAAAATATAAAATATAAGTACTGTCATTGTGCGCATTCCTCGCTTTAAAATAAATAACAACTGTGACACATTACGCAGCTGTTTGTGCTTTTAGGTAAATAAATTATTCATCTTGTCTCCGTTCTTTAATAGTTTAGCTTTTTTTCCTTCAGTGATAAGAAATAAGAAAAAGAAAGTTCAACAGAAAAGGTGTGAAGGATCGGTATAATTAGATGATAAGGATACATTTGTGAATATTTATCTATAATGTAATCAGAAGGTTAGGCAAGCTTTGTTCCTTTGAGTGAAAAAATTGAATATATTGTGAGGACAAAAGTTGGTCAGAAAAATAAAAACTGAGCAGGAGAAAGGGATGGAATTGTGTAAACACATATAAAGTAGACTTTAAAAAAAAGAACAGCAGCAATATAGGGTACAGTAACAGAAAATGCCTGTTCAGATCTGTGTGTTACAGTAACAACATACACTATATTACCAAAAGTATTGAGGCGCCTGCCTTTACTGGCACATGGACTTTAATAAGAACCCATTCTTAGTCCGTAGGGTTCAATATTGAGTTGGCCTACCCTTTGCAGCCATTACAGCTTCAACTGTTCTGGGAAGGTTGTCCACAAGGTTTAGGAGTGTGTCTATGGGAATGTTTGACCATTCTTCCAGAAGCGCATTTGTGAAGTCAGGCACTGATGTTAAAGGGAAGGCCTGGCTTGCAGTCTCCGCTCTAATTCATCCCAAAGGCGTTTCTATCGGGTTGAGGTCAGGACAGTCAATTTCCTCCACCCCAAACTCGCTCATCCATGTAATTATGGACCTTAATTTGGTGGAGGGTGGGGATTATGGTGTGGGGTTGTTTTTCAGGGGTTGGGCTTGGCCGCTTAGTTCCAGGGAACTCTTAAGGCGTCAGCATACCAAGAAATTTTGGACAATTTCATGCTCTGAACTTTGTGGGAACAATTTGGGGATGGCTCTTTTCTGTTCCAACATGACTGCGCACCAGTGCACAAAGCAAGGTCCATAAAGACACGGATGAGCGAGTTTGGGATGGAGGAACTTGACTTGCCTGCACAGAGTCCTGACCTCAACCCAAGAGAACACCTTTGGGATGAATTATGACGGAGACTGTGAGCCAGGCCTTCTCATCATCGCTGCCTGACCTCACAAATGCACTTCTGGTAGAATGGTCAAACATTTCCATAGGCACACTCCTAAACCTTGTGGACAGCCTTCCCAGAAGAGTTGAAGCTGTTATAGCTGCAAAGGGTGTGCCAAATCAATATTGAACCCTACAGACTAAGATTGGGATGCCATTAAAGTTCCTGTCCGTGGAAAGGCAGGTATCCCAATACTTTTAGTAATATAGTGTATGTTAACCCATCTTAACCCATGGATCTAGGCTCAGTGCATTGTGGTGCCTTTAATTTTGGTCCCATTTTCATTGTGAATTGCAACCAAATGCACATACCCAGCTCACAACAAAGCACTTGCATTATAGTTCCCTTTGACACAATCAAATGATCACAAAGAGTATGTACTCACACACTCTCTGAATATGGCATTGTTTTGAGAATATATGCCAATGCCACCATTACAATTTTGTTGCAAGGAGTAAACCTCTGCATTGGATCCAATTTTAAATGCAAGCACCGCATTCCAAATTCTTAAGAAATGCTTCACAATTATATATTAGAATTAAAACACAGACGCCTGTGTACTCTGACCCTTATGCATAACATTAAATCACCATCAGATCTCAATAAATTGGCATTGGGACCCATTAATTTAAAACAGCCAGGAGCCCAAGGCACATTTATTCTTCCACTGGCTGGAGGTGTCAGGCTGCTTCCCACTCCATGCTGTATAGGAATAACCAGGCTAGGATGATCTACCTGTGAGCATTAAGTTTATACCCCAACTCTAAACAGAAATCAATTGCTCTGTAATGTTTACAGCCAGGTTTAGGCAGTATTACAGAACAGTGTAGGAATCAATGGTAGGATTTATGATAGACACTAGAGAGTAAGGGTGCCATATAATCATTTTGCAAGTTGTCTTTCCTGTTTCTAGTTACGCTCCAGCTTGTTGCCACTCTTTCTTTTTTGTGGTAAAGAAGTGGGTGTTCGGCCTTTTATTATTGTGATTGGGGAGACACATGAATATAGGTGGTGAATCCCACTGTACATAAAGTATAACAACATTGTGGAAATAGCTTTTGATGCCAGCACTTTTTTACAGTTATGATATCATCTCGAATAGAAGCCTGGCAGCCAGATCCATAAAATGTGCATTTACTGATTTGCATATTTCTCAGCAGCAAAAAGAAAATCAAAATAAACATTACACAATGTATTTACATGGTATATACATGTAAGTACATTTGTTTATTTACCTTCGGGCTGTTAAAAATGCATTTGTTCTACGCCTCAGCTTGATAATGGTCTTTAACCCTGTTATTGCCACCACCTTAAAGAGGAACTGAAGACTGAAACTTGAGCCCAAAAAAGGGAGGCAGAGGACAAAGGACTAGTCACCAGAAATGACAGTGGTCTTCTTGCAGCTGGTCTTTCCCCTAATATTGAATAACAAACCCTTCTTCTGCACTGTGTCTCCCTGTGAGGTGACCCTCTTGCTAGAGGCAGGGCTTTGTCCTCATGTCAGAGCCCTTTGCAAGGAGAGCGATGAGTGGGTGGAGATAAGAGGATGGGGTGAACCTATATATGGTGGCACTGGGTGAGTCAGGAGAGTTATGGATTGCAGATTCTCTGTCCATGATCTGCTTTCACTAAAAGGCATCAAGGGTCTACTTGGAGCACCATCACCACCTGCATTTACTGTCACATAGAGGCATATCTTTCTTATGACACTAAAGTTGAAAAATAAAATACTCAAGACAATTTAAAAACAAATATACATACAAAAAATACACATCCGTTCTCTATTCTAATATGCCTACCCTACAACTGGCCCTATCTTTGCGACATCCAACTGGCCCTATCTTTGCGAGTGGCTCAATGGTCAGTCCGCCCCTGGGAGTGGATGAACTTGCTGACTACGGTGTATTTGCTGTGATTATGACTGTACTTATCCTACTTTCATCCATGTTTCTAATATATATATACAGATGCGCAAAATTTTTGGGGGGCACAAACAAACTTAAAAATTCTGAAAAAAACCTCATCAATTGCAGTCTCACCGTGTCATCAATTGCAGCCACTGTGCCCATAAAATGCAGCCACTGTGTCCATCATATGCAGCCTGTTCCCATCATACAGCCTCTGTGCCCATCATATGCAGCCTCTGCGCCCATAATATGCAGCATCTGTGCCAATTATATGCAGCCTGTGCCCTTCATATACAGCTTCTGTGCTCCATCATATGCAGCCTCTGTGCCCATCATATGCAGCCTGTGTGCATCATATGCAGCCTCTGTGCCCATCATATGCAGCCTCTGTGCCCATCTTATGCAGCTTCTGTGCCCATCTTATGCAGCTTCTGTGCCCATCTTATGCAGCCTGTGCCCATAATATACAGCCTGTGCCCATCGTATGCAGCCTGTGCCCATCGTATGCAGCCTGTGCCCATCGTTTGCAGCTTCTGTGAACATCATATACAGTCTGTGCCCATAATATGCAGCCTGTACCCATCATATGCAGCTTCTGTGCCAATCTTATGCAGCTTCTGTGCCCATCATATGCAGCTTCTGTGAACTTCATATACAGCCTGTTTCCCATAATATGCAGCTTCTGTGAACATCATATACAGCTTCTGTGCCCATCATATGCAGCTTCTGTGAACATCATATACAGTGTCTTGCAAAAGTATTCACCCCCTTTACTTTTTACCCATTTTGTTATATTACAGCCTTTAGTTCAATGTTTTTTTAAACTGAATTATATGTGATGGATCAGAACACAATAGTCTAAGTTGGTGAAGTAAAATTAGAAACATATATACATAAACCTATTTTTCAGAAATAAAAAACTGATAATTGGCATGTGTGTATGTATTCACCCCCTTTGTTATGATGCTCATAACAAGCTCTGGTGCAACCAATTACCTTCAGAAGTCACATAATTAGTGAAATAATGTCCACCTGTGTGCAATCTAAGTGTCGCATGATCTGTCATTACATATACAAACTTTTTTGAAAGGCCTCAGAGGCTGCAACACCTAAGCAAGAGGCACCACTAACCAAACACTGCCATGAAGACCAAGGAACTCCCCAAACAAGTAAGGGACAATGTTGTTGAGAAGTACAAGTCAGGGTTAGGTTATAAAAAAAACATCCAAATCTTTGATGACCCCTAGGAGCACCATCAAATCTAACATAACCAAATGGAAAGAACATGGCACAACAGCAAACCTGCCAAGAGACGGCCGCGCACCAAAACTCATGGACTGAGCAAGGAGGGCATTAATCAGAGAGGCAGCACAGAGACCTAAGGTAACCCTGGAGGAGCTGCAGAGTTCCACAGCAGAGACTGGAGTATTTGTACATAGGACGACAATAAGCCATACGCTCCATAGAGTTGGGCTGTATGGCAGAGTGGCCAGAAGAAAGCCATTACTTTCAGCAAAAAACAAAATGGCACGTTTTGAGTTTGCGAAAAGGCATGTGGGAGACTCCCAAAATGTATGGAGGAGTGCTCTGGTCTGATGAGACTAAAATTTAACTTTTCGGCCATCAAAGAAAACGCTTTCTGGGCAAACCCAACACATCACATCACCCAAAGAACACCATCCCCACACTGAAACATGGTGGTGGCAGCATATATTCAGCTTTTGTGATCAACATATACAGCTTCTGTGCCCATCATATGCAGCTTCTGTGAACATCATATACAGCCTGTGCCCATAATATGCAGCCTGTGCCTATCATATACAACCTCTGTGATATCCACCCAGCCCCCCCCCACTCGCCATCTAACCAGCACACACTTACCCCATTCTGGTGGCGGGTCAGGCGACGGCTCCTGCATCCTCCATCATTCTCTGTTCTCCCATGCGTGCGTCTCTTTTTCCTTCTGCTAGGCGTCCATTCAGAGTGCCTCTGCCTTTGGCCAATCAGGTGACGGGTATTAGACTCACGCCTCCTGATTGACTGAGAGGCATATCAGTGTTAGCAAAGCGAATATTTATTCACTTTTCTAATACACCTGAGTGGACTGTGATCGCAATACTTTGCACTTGCAGTTCACCTTTTTTGAAGCCTATTAGAGCTTATGGCTCTAATCAGATGCTTCAAAAGCACCCCCCCACTGCTGTAATTCAGGTGTCCAGCTAGAGCAGCCATGGATAGATTCATGCAATGCATAAATTTATCAATAGTACATAGAGGGGGTACTATGGATGCATGGATGCACTGCCACCATATATATGCAGTATATATATTTATATACTCGAGTATAAGTCGAGTTTTTCAGCACTTTTTTTGTGCTGAAAGTGCCCCCCTCAACTTATACTCGAGTCGAGCACTTTTCTGCAGCAAAAAAATTTCATTTTCTGAACCGACTTTGGGGCCCCGTATCTCAGGGCCACTTGGTGCTAGGAACCCATAATTTGGTGTGTAAACACAGTGGACCATAACATATCCAAAGCTGGGGTTCCTAGCACCAAGTGGCCCCGAGATACGGGGCCCCAAAATAGGTTCAGAAAATGTCATTCTCTGCTGCAGAAAAGTGCTTGACATTTTCTGAATTGATTTTTGGGGCCCTGGATCTCGGGGCCACTAGGTGCTAGAAATCCCAGCTTTTATGGTGCTAGTTCCACTGGGTTTGCACACCAAATTTGGGGTTCCTAGCACTAAGTGGCCCCGCGATACGGGGCCCCAAAGTCGGTCAACTGTGTCCATCTGCAGCAATGTCATTTCGGGACACTTTGGGTTCAGAGACCCCAAATTTTGGCTGCAGCTAGGGGGCATCTAGGAACACTTACCTACCGAGTTTGAAGTTCAGGGGACCTATGGCTGCAAATGGGCACAGTGAGGCATGCAAATGGGCACAGTGAGGCTGCAAATGGGCATTGTTGACCCTCTTTTCCACTTACAGTAGCTGTGCATTTCTCACCCTCGTCTTATACTCGGGTCAATACGTTTTTCCCATTTTTTTGTGGTAAATTAGGGCCTCGACTTATACTCGAGTATATACGGTATATATTTTTTAATAAACTTCACCCTGTGCTGATATTCTTTCTACCAGTTTAACCATTTCTGTTCTTTATTGTTTCCTCAATGATGTTACACTTATGTTGTATTTTTAACCAAGATAACATATTCTGTCTAGGTTTTTTTCTTGTTGTTTTCTTTTACATGGTCTATTGACATGTTTTTGACCTGTGTTATATATGAAAATGTTCAATAAATATTATTAAACAAAAAAAAAGGTTTTACAACTTGGAAACTTCCTTATGACCCTCCCATTGCTGAGGTCTTTCCTTCTCCCACTTTTCTAACTGGAACAAGGATTCAGATCCTGTCAGACATTCTCTTTCTGTGTTATATGCCCTCCTAGACTCATTTAAACTGGAGTCAAAAGCCCTCTACCTCTAGTACTATGGATCTGCATCAGACCTTCACCCTGAAGACGTTTATTTGCACCAGACTCCAGGAGACCAACTTCAAGATCCTAACCAGATGGTACAGAACACCATCAGCCCTGCATACATTCTATCCTAACACCTCTGAGTGCTGTTGGAGATGCCCAAGCATTCAAGGGACTTTTCTCCACATGTTCTGGTCATGGCTGAAATTGACAGCCTTCTGGTGCAGAGTGCGCTCAAACTCTCAAAAGTGTATGTATTTGATACTTCCTCCTTTCACTTACACAATTCCAACATCCTGGCAACAGCATAACATAGATTTGTTTTGTGATGTTAAGCCTAGACATTTTATTTTATTTAAACATATTGTTTAATTTTTATGGAAATTTTAAAGATTGTGTTTTGTTTGTATGCACTAAAATCATTTTAGTGTATTTTTTGTATATTAAATAGGTGAGTTTAATGAACATTTGCATATATCATGGCTGGTGCAAAGAAAATGTTGCTAACTTTTAATTCTTTAGGTTGTTTTCTTTCACAAAATATATGGTTGGGGAGATTTATTGAGTTTTCAAGCCCATAGTGTGCATTTTATTTTGCTTGTGGTTTGGCCAGCCATCATGGTGACATGACAACTAGGAACCGACAAGTCATTCACTGATAAAATAGATCAAGTATGTAGTAGACACCTTTTATCTAAAGCTTCATGTTTTATTTTTCAGTCAACAAAAATGTCCGTGTATCTATTTGTATCTACTCTTTGTACAGTTTTCTTTCACATTTGTCATGAATAAAAGGTTTGGGCTGAAGCACCTCATTGTTATTGTGTGGAGACAGCTTGACAAATTCAGCAGTTTGCTGACATTAACCATCTACTGTAATTTGTAGAATCTAACGGATCTAAAGAGTATTCCATACACTTCTGTATGAACTTTTATACTAGGCTGAATGACTACAACATTTTACCCTACCCAATATTCAATGTTCACAATAAAGGTACATAAGAGTTTTTAAAACAGCCTCATGTATCCTCATATATATCCTCATAGCAGCTTCTGAACAGTACATTTCGAAAGAAAGGCCAAATCTCTAGAAGAAAATATGATGTCTTTTAAGAGTAAATATCAAAGCAGAATCCTATTAGGCATATGGAAGTGGAAAATTCTAACTTGTTTTCAAAGGTGCAGATTCATTTATTTAAAACCTGAGAAGGATTGGGGGGAAGGTGGGAGACAAGTTAGATCCTCTATCAGTTTTTGTTCTGGAGTATTTCCCTTGCTTTCTTTTCTATTGATCACACAAGTATTGAGGAGAGTGGCATTGACCCTGTACCACTTCTCTTGCTATCTCTGATCCCATTGGATAAGTCCTGCTTAGTTTCTCTCTCTCCCTGGCCAAAAAGTGGTCAAAAAATGTTTTCCTAATGTAAATTACAGCATGAAAAATGTTGTATATATATATATATATATATATATATATATATATATATATATAGTTTTCATTTGGTAGATGTTTTGATTACCTGTACCCAACATATTGAAAATATTATAATTAGGATATATTATTTATCTGGATTACAGCATTCCCAGGTAAGTATAACTTTTGATATAGATAGATAGATATATATATATATATATATATATATATATATATATATATATATATATATATATATATATATATATATGTGTGTGTGTGTGTGTGTATATATATATATATATATATATATATATATATATATATATATATATATATATATATATATATATGTTAATAAGCATGAATATTATGATTCAAAGCATTATGTTTTTAAAATCACTCCACTCTATAGAAGCATACATCCTGGATATCCAGACTATTGCCTATTGTAAACTGGCAATAATCTGTGTTTTTACCGTTTTTTCTGGAATAAGTGGACATTACTTTTACTTAGGGTATCGGTATACTTAATTCTTTGACATGCACAATGGACCAGTAAGAACAACCACACTATTATTTAAATAGCCATGTCTTCCAGAAATGAATATATCCTATGTGTGTGCATTATCTGCGTCATCTTATAGGGCTAAGGTGAAAGTGTCCATTCTGCCTCTCAGGTTGTAATATTTTCAGGGTACATGCCCTACGCCATACTTATTTTACAGAAGCCCAATTATATCAAAGCATCCTTTTATCCTAAAAAGACACCACAGAGAAGAGTAGATACCTTGGGATTATAAGCTAGTAATATACAGTATATGCAAAACCAAATTGCCATAGTTTTTTTTTACATTTTAAAGTACGATAATGCAAAAAAGTGCCAGTTTAGGGGTAATCTTTTTCAATCATAATATGCTACTTACAAAAAGTAACCTAATTCGCATGGAGATATTTCCTCTGACTATAAGAATGCTTTTCTTATACTTCACCTGTACTTTATCTTCTGCTCTGGCATCTTTTAGGGCCTAGAGTTAATTGTGTATATTTTGGCCTTCTGGCTGCAGTTACTCACTACCTAAATTTGTGACACCAACATTTTCCTGCAATCAAAACCACCTCAAATAGAGCCCACCTAGAAAAACACTCTGAGATATTAAACAAGTGGCATGCTGTAAAATTGCTGTGTATTTTTCTAAATTTTTATGGGAATGTGGCTCACAAATAGTTATTTTGTATTCTAGTCCAACACAAATATCACTTCCTCGCTGCAAATATTCAGACTTTTAGGAGAACAGTAAACCACCTCTCCCTGGGAAAACTCTAGGTCTCCCAAACTATCACTCTATATCAGAAACAAGTGAGGGTACCTACTGTATAGACTAAAAAAAAACAAAGGTAAAGATAAAAAACCATTGGAACCATAATTATCACCATAGAATCATAGATTAATGTGTTTGTTTTACTTTCTTCTATTTGTGTTTATTTGCTTAAAAAATTAGGCAGTAACTAGCCCATCAATAAATCCAATAAACCAGCAGATCCGTTTATTAACAAACTGATTAAAATATAATCTTATAATATATAATTGCAACCCATATCAATTACAATGCTATTACATCAGTAGAATAAGATGCCTAGATCAATCCATATACCTAAAGCTAGCCATACACACATATATATATATATATATATATATATATATATATATATATATATATATATATATATATATATATATATATCTATCTCCCTGGTTCAGCTGAACTAGGGATACCTAATGGAATACTTCATTAATGCTTAAGGCTCTGTTTCAACTACTGCGAGTTGTTGTGCGACTTGACACATGTGAAGTCGCATAATAAGTCAAAATCCATGTATTTCAATGGTCCCTGTTCTAATTGGTGCGACTCAAGTCGCAGCAACTCCAAAAAAGGTTTTTGTACTACTTTTTTCCCGACTTCGGTGCAACTTGTTCTCCCATGGTTCTCACCAGTCGCATGACATTGCATCAAAAATCGTATTGTAAAGTCGCACTGTAAATTGCGTGACTTTGGGGATGCAATCGTGGGTACATAGCCTCACAGTGTGGATTCAGAAGTCTCTGCTCCTCTTTTGCATTCCAACACCTGAAGCACCTGTGGCTATTTGAATGTCCAAACTGTGATGGCATCTGAATGTATAATCACTTCAGCAAACAATTTCCTAACCAGCTTCTCTGATTGTTCAGTGCCCGACCTGGGGGGTGTTAACAGGGCCACTCGGGGCTCAAATTTTTGCTGATTCAGTAGGAATTGGTCGAAATGCAAGATACATATGGCCAACCTTAAATGGTCTTACCTGTTTACAGGCAGTCCCTAGGTTACGAACACATTAAGGACTGTAGGTTTGTTTGTAAGTCGGAACACTGCTTGTAAGTGTAACTTCCGTCTCTGCGGGGATGTGGGATGTTCCAACGTCCACCTGTGCAGGGATGTGGGATGTTCCAATGTCCGCCTGTGCAGGGATGTGGTATGTTCCAATGTCCGCCTGTGCAGGGATGTGGGATGTTCCAAGTCCGCCTGTGCAGGGATGTGGGATGTTCCAACGTCCACCTGTGCAGGGATGTGGGATGTTCCAACGTCCGCCTGTGCAGGGATGTGGGATGTTCCAACGTCCGCCTGTGCAGGGATGTGGGATGTTCCAACGTCCGCCTGTGCAGGGATGTGGGATGTTCCAACGTCCGCCTGTGCAGGGATGTGGGATGTTCCAACGTCCGCCTGTGCAGGGATGTGGGATGTTCCAACGTCCGCCTGTGCAGGGATGTGGGATGTTCCAACGTCCACCTGTGCAGGGATGTGGGATGTTTCAAGCTCTTCTGGGGCTCTTCTGGCCATACAGTAGATGAAGTACTGCAGTGTGGAATGTGGCAAGATAGCTGCTCGGAGGGTATCCAGGACCAGCGTGGAGCACAAGCAGCCAGCATTGAGGTCGTTCGTAAGTAGGAGTCGCTCGTAAGTCGGGTGTTCGTAAGTTGGGGACTGCCTGTAATGACCTAAGACAAGTTTTACAGCTACCTGGTAATCATTCTGTTACCTAGGGGGCAATAAGGACGTTTCCAGCTTATTGGAGGTGATAGCCATACTGATGCACTTGCATCAAAAACAGTTAAGCACTGTTCATGGTGCTTTTTCTATGTTCACCAACGTTCACATTTTAAGAACAAGCTTTCAGGTTGCATGCCCTTCTTCTAAGGTCCAAACAGTAATTGGAAAATCTCTGTGCAAAATTGTGTGGTTGCTTCCCTATTTATGGAGAGCAGGTAAGGAAAATATCTCTACCCATTTGATGTCAGTGTCACATAGATTGCAGCAGGTGTCAGCTGAACAACAGTTGGTCCTTGAACAAGCATTCATTTTTCAATATTGACAGGTTGACTTAAATTGATTGTAAATGATCACTTTGTAAAACAACCCATTTAGTTTAAAATAGAAATGAAAGGCAAAAGTTATTTGTATAAATAACATTAAAAATACCTTTTTTCCTTGTTTTTAAAATGATCACATTCCCTCTGTTCTCAGTTGCATAAGAGCTGGGGGGGAGAAGCAGCAGCAGCAGCACACTGAGCTTGCCAGTGAATGGTTGTGTAGGGGGAAAAGGGGGGGGGGGGGTGTCAGGACAAGTCTGATCATTGGAGAAGAGTACACTGAGTTCCCAGCATAGCTAGAGAACTGACCACAGTGTGCTCTCTTGCTTAGTGTGGTCAGTTTTCAATAGGAAAGCAAGGGGACTAGCAGGGATTTTACATAAAGGAAGCAATACAAAGAGAACAGGATATTTTCACATACAAATACATGGTACAGCACACACATATCAGGAATATAAAGTGCTGGGGTAACAAACACTTTAAATACATGAGTTTTAGGAATGCCAGACAATGAGCAGCATTCACGCTGTCTTAATTAGCTGCTAATACCAGTAACTTAGCACACCATGGGGGATGATTTACTAAAGGAAAATAGATTGTGTACTCTGCAAGTGCAGTTGCACTAATTTTTCTTAGTAAATGTAATGTGGTAAAGCTTCATTCAGGTGCAAGGGGAAAACAAATCAATTTTTGCCTGCACATTATTGAATGAACGGAAATCAGCAGATCTTTACCGCATTTACTAAACTCTGGGAAAATGAGTGCAACTGCACTTGCAAATTGCACAGTCTATTTGCCTTTAGTAGATCCACCCCAGATGAGTTTGCTTGACATTTGTTTCGAGATTGCAAGTTCCGTATTTATTAACTGACAAACTTCCTTTGGACGCCTATTAAAAAACAAAAGATAGGATGTTTATGTTTAGTGAGTACTTTAGATCATAAAAAGACTTATGCCCCGTACACACGGTCGGACATTGATCGGACATTCCGACAACAAAATCCTAGGATTTTTTCCGACGGATGTTGGCTCAAACTTGTCTTGCATACACACGGTCACACAAAGTTGTCGGAAAATCCAATCATTCTGAACGCGGTGACGTAAAACACGTACGTCGGGACTATAAACGGGGCAGTAGCCAATAGCTTTCATCTCTTTATTTTTTCTGAGCATGCGTGGCACTTTGTGCGTCGGATTTGTGTACACACGATTGGAAATTCCGACAACGGATTTTGTTGTCGGAAAATTTTATAGCAAGCTCTCAAACTTTGTACGTCGGAAAATCCAATGGAAAATGTGTGATGGAGCCTACACACGGTCGGAATTTCCGACAACAGGGTTCTATCACACATTTTCCATCGGAAAATCCGACCGTGTGTACGGGGCATTACAGTACTTGTTTCTGATTCCAATAACAAGTTTAAGTAATTATAGATCATTTTTTAATTGAAAAAGTTTGTCAGGCAGCAAATTGTGTCTGGTAATTGGGAAGTTTTGAATAAAGGAAACCTTTAGGATAGAAATATGGGCACTGTCATTGCTGACTTGTTTTTCAAATCTCATGCTCCAGGGCGTTGTCTTTATCCTAGCTTGACTATTTGGAAAATCGATAATTCATTAGCAGTATGCAGGTGATGCTCAGTATAGTGAGCTACGCTTACATACGCCAGCTCAGCAAGTGGCAATATTTTGTATAATTTTGCCCTAAGCAAAAACAAATGTCTTATTAGTAGGACAAGCTAGATACAGTAACCTGAGCAGCACATGGTCTGCTGTTTATTGTGGATATAATTGCACAGTGCAGTCCACCAATCACAAGACTTAGAGAAACTAAAGTTGATGAATCTTGTCGGAACTGCAGAAGCTTAATGGACTCCTTTAAACTTGGGCCTTTATCCTGTCCTTATATATAAATTTTTTTCTTTTAGATAGAGTGGGAAAATTTTTAAATTCTCAAAGGACTTACTTGCTGTTTATTTCTCTCTTATGGGGAATACTATTACTTCTTCAACTAATAAGAACTATCTAGTTTGGGATTTCCCATCACTTTCTGATTTGGAGACAGGCAAAAAATTTAGGGTGGAGTATCCCTGATGCATATATGAGACAACAATAAAAACCCTACAGCTGTTCGATCCCTTAACCATTCTTTAAAGAAAAAAAAAAAAAACTTTGGCTGGAATTTCACTTTAAATCAGAAAAGCCACACTTAAAGTGATTGTAAACCTCAGACATGAAATATGAACAAATGATATCCTTCTATAGCGTGTACTTGTCTCAATCCAGAGCACTAACTGAGATTTCTGCCTGCTGCTTCATTACTCTTCTATCTGCATGAGTTAATTTTGACATTTTTTCCTGACACCAAGAGGTAAAAAGGTGACAAGGGAGGGAGCTCCAGTACACAGCCTGTGATTAACAGCCTCACCTCTGTTCCTATGTGCTTTGTGCTGTGTGAAGGGGGGTGTGTCACTTTTCTCCAATGAGTTCTCAGCTCTCCTCACTGAGCTCTGCAGAATGTAACTTAACAATTTAAGGACCAAGCCTCTTTTTGAGATGTGTTGTTTACAAGTTAAAAACATTTTTTTTTGCTAAAAAATTACTTAGAACCCCCAAACATTAAACATTTTTTTCTAACACACTAGAGAATAAAATGGTGGTCATTGCAATACTTTCTGTAACACCGTATTTGCGCAGGGGTCTTACAAGCACACTTTTTTTTAGAAAAATACACTTTTTTGAATTAAAAAAATAAGACAACAGTAAAGTTAGCCCAATTTTTTTTTAAATTGTGAAAGATAATTTTACACCGAGTAAATTGATACCCAACATGTCATGCTTCAAAATTGCGCCCATTAGTAGAATGGCGACAAACTTTTACCCTTAAAAATCTCCATAGGAAACGTTTAAAAAATTCTACAGGTTACATATTTTAGGTTACAGAGGAGGTCTAGAATTATTGCTCTAGCTCTGCCGATTGCGGCGATACCGCACATGTGTGGTTTGAACACCGTTTTCATATGCGGGCACTACTCACGTATACGTTCGCTTCTGCACGCGAGCTCGGCAGGACGGGGCGCATTTAAAAAATGTTTTTTCTGATTTATTTTACCTTTTTATTTTTTTATTTTTACACAGTTTTTTTTTTTTTTTTAATGTGTCACTTTTATTCCAATTACAAAAAATGTAAACATCCCTTGAATTAGAAAAAAGCATGACAGGACCTCTTAAATATGAGACCTGGGGTCAAAAAGACCTCAGATCTCATATTTACACTTAAATGCAATTAAAAAAAAATTGGCATTTAAAATTTTTGTTTTTTAAAAATTGGCCCTTTAAGAGCTATGGGCAGAAGTGATGTTTTGACGTTGCTTCCGCCCTGCAATGTTATGGAGATGGGTGGGAGCCATCTTCCCCTCACTCGTCTCCATACCAAAGATGGGAAAACATCAGATCACCTCTGCCGCTGCCGACGGCTCCGGTAAGCGGCGGAGGGCACTGAAGAGCAGCGGGAGGGGGGCCCCTCTCCCGCTGTCGATAAAAGTGATCTCGCAGTGAATCTACCGCAGAGACCACTCTTATCGGAAACCGGACCGCTGGCTGAAGAAGAGGATACCGGGATTATGGCAGCTAGCTGCTGCCATAACAATGATATTCCCCTTCAAAGTAAGGACGTATACTGTCGTGCGGCGGTCCGGAAGTGGTTAAAGTGTTACTGAACTCACAATAGTAAAATCAGTCTGTATATGCAGCATGTTATACTCACTGTGGAACTTAAGGGGTTAACCCTCTGCATTATTTAAAAAGGCTGTTTGATCCTGTATGCACAGATCCTCCCCCTCCTGCACTGTCTATCTGGGGAAGGCCAGCTAATACAGGCAGGGTAGCCAACATGCACATGCGCAATTGTGTCTTTTATGCTGGAGAGAACATTTACTTGGTATTAGAGCTAGCCAGGTCACATGATATTGACATCACACATGTGGGCATATATACAGGCTGTAGTGGAAATCTCCTCCTACCTGAGGACTGGAGAAACTGTGCAGTTTATCATGTAACCCTGGTATACAGATCATCCAAAAAGGTATTTAGTGGCAGTATTTTAATGTAAAAAGAAGATTTATAAGCTGTGGGGGGAGGGGCAGATTAACTATTTTCATATTATTGGGTTTAGTAACACTTTAAGCTCCCCACCTCCTGCTTTCTGGAAGCTTAGACAAGCGTATAATATATGCACATTATTGACTGTAATGCCCTGTACACACGGTCGGACTTTGTTCGGACATTCCGACAACAAAATCCTAGGATTTTTTCCGACAGATGTTGGCTCAAACTTGTCTTGCATACACATGGTCACACAAAGTTGTCGGAAAATCCGATCGTTCTAAACGCGGTGACGTAAAACACGTACGTCGGGACTATAAACTGGGCAGTGGCCAATAGCTTTCATCTCTTTATTTATTCTGAGCATGCGTGGCACTTTGTCCGTCGGATTTGTGTACACACGATCGGAATTTCCGACAACGGATTTTGTTGTCGGAAAATTTTATATCCTGCTCTCAAACTTTGTGTGTCGGAAAATCCGATGGAAAATGTGTGATGGAGCCTACACACAGTCGGAATTCCCGACAACAAGGTCCAATCACACATTTTCCGTCGGAAAATCCGACCGTGTGTACGGGGCATAACTGTTATCATTCAATGCATGCCTTGAATGTAATTGTTTTGTAAAGCAGATGAATTGAAAGGTTTAGTTCCTCTTTAACCCTTTGATTGCCATTGACATACGTTGTGTGTAAGTCTGTACCCCTGCGTAAACCCTCGCTAGGTTTGTCACCATTTCATAGGCACATGCAATTTTAAGGCTTGCCATGTTTCCATTATCTTGGTGAAAACTTGTCTTCTATATATTACCAAGACATTGTGTAATATTTTGCGTTTATGTGCTTTAAAATTAAAGCGGAGTTCCACCCAAAAGTGGAACTTCCGCTCGTTGCACTCCTTCCCCCTCAGGTGCCACATTTGACACCTTTCGGGGGGAGGGGGGACAGGAGAAAAATGTAACTGGAATGTATCTGAAAACGCACCAAAAACACACACCGGAACAAGTCAAAAACACATATGCAGAAACACATTTGGAATGGATCTGAGGTGCGTTTTTGTGGTGTGAACCAGCCCTTTTTACTTCTGTTTGCTCACTTTGCAATTGGTAAATTGATAAAAATAAACATTCAATATTAATATATATATATATATATATATATATATATATATAAATTTTCAAGCATTCTTCCTTTAAAGCTTTTTCTCATACCTGCCTAAAACTTTTGCACAGCACTGTATATCAGGTTTTTTTTACATTTCTGCCCATAAAGACCTTTCTTTGCCATGTTTAAACTCAACTATATGGCTTATTCCTCTCCTTCCTCCTTCAGCTCAGTAAGCATTATGGACAGGAAACAGGAGCTCTGAAAAATCACTTACTCCTGTGACATTTCTTATTGCCATTGGTGGATTAAAGCAAGAAACTGACATAATCACGTAGCTCAGGAGAGACAAGAATGTTGATAATTGCATAAGTGCCTTACAGCATTGTTACCCGAATGCTGGTAGGGGACCTTCTGCGCTTTTACTGACAGAATGAACATTTTATGATTTTCATTACAGAACTGGACAAGGCCAAAGCCACTTAACTACTTATAGTTAAAGAGCTTTCTATTTTAGATGCACAAAGTTTACACTTTGAATGTACTATATATACAATATCAATTCTGCATTTTGACTTATTGTGCTAGCTATGTATTTCATATTTATGTCAACAATATTTAGAAAAATATATTTATTTTATTTACAATTTCATGAAAGACATAATTACCCACCATACCTAAAAGGGATGTTGTCATCACTTGTAGTACCACAATTATGTGAACAACCATATTATTGTAGTACTTTAAGTGATAACAAAATCCCATTTTATGACTTTTATGGAATTGTAAATAACAATGTTATTTTTTCTAATTATAGTTGACATTCATATGAAAAAAAGTGTGGCACCTGAAAATTCACCTCCACACATATCCAGCAAAATATCTTCTGAGATGTGGTATCTAGATAACAGAGGAAAATAAGAGTAAAGAACTGTACTCGAGCCACCCCCATCAAATCATCTCCCACAGCTATTACCTTTTGTATCACCACCCACTCCCTTTAGAATGTAAGCTCTACGAGCAGGGCCCTCCTGTCCCTTCTGTATTGAACTGTACTGTAATTGTGCTGTCCCCCCTCTACATTGTAAAGCGCTGCATAAAGTGTTGGCGCTATGTAAATCATGTATAATAATAATAATAATGTGTTGTCATTTGTTGATACCTCTTCAACCTGAAGCTTCAGGCACTGATCAGCAAGTCCCTTCTAATACAGCCGTGGTCAAAAGTTTTGAGAATGACACAAATATTAATTTTCACAAAGTCTGCTGCTTCAGTTTTTATAATGACAATTTGCATATACTCCAGAATGTTATGAAGAGTAATCAGATGAATTGCAATTATTGCAAAGTCCCTCTTTGCCATGAAAATTAACTTAATCCCATAAAAAACACTTCCATTGCATTTGTGAAGAAGGTTTCAGGGTACCCAAGAAAGTCCAGAAAGCGCCAGGACCGTCTCCTACAGTTGATCCAGCTGCAGGATCGGGGCACCACCAGTGCAGAGCTTGCTCAGGAATGGCACCAGTCAGGTGTGAGTACGTCTGCATGCACAGTGAGAAGAAGACTTTTGGAAGATGGCCTGGTGTCAAGAAGGGCAGCAAAGAAGCCACTTCTCTCCAGGAAAAACATCAGGAACAGACGGATATTCTGCAAAAGGTACAGGGATTGGACTGCTGAGGACTGGGGTAAAGTAATTTTTTCTAATATATCCCTTTTCCGATTGTTTGGGGGAATCGGGAAAAACCTTGTCCGGAGAAGAAAAGGTGAGTGCTACCATCAATCCTGTGTCATACCAACAGTAAAGCATTCTGAGTCCATTCATGTGTGAGGTTGCTTCTCAGCCAAGGGAGTGGGTTCTCTCACAATTTTGCCTAAGAATATAGCCATGAATAAAGAATGGTACAAAAACACCCACAAGCAACTCCCCCGCACCATCCGAGAACAATTTGGTGAGGAACAATGCCATTTCTAGCATGATGAAGCACGTTGCCATAAGGCAAAAGTGATAACTAAGTGGCTTGGGGAACAAAATATCAACATTCTTGGTCAATGGCCAGGAAACTCCCCAGACCTTAATTTCATTAAGAACTTGTGGTCAATCCTCAAGAGACAGGTGAAAAAAAAAACCCACAAATTCTGATAAACTCCAAGCACTGATTATGCAAGAATGGGCTGCCATGAGTCAGGATGTTGCCCAGAGGTTCATTAACAGCATGCCAGGGCGAATTGCAGAGGTCTTGAAAAAGAAGGGTCAGCACTGTAAATATTGACTCTTTGCATAAACTTAATGTCATTGTCAATAAAAGCCTTTGACACATATGAAATGCTCGTAATTATACTTCAGTATACCATAGTAACATCTGAGAAAAAGATCTAAAAACACTGAGGCAGCAGACTTTGTGAAAAATAATATTTGTGTCATTCTCAAAACTTTTGGCCACGACTGCACATACAACAACAATGTGTGCTTATAAAGGACTATAGCAATACAACAGTTTCAAAGAAAAAAATCTTTATTCTTATAGCTATTTTTCATTTAAAAATGTCCCCAACCCATTACAGGAAGGAACACACAAAATAAGTGAGAACTGACTGTCTAAGGAAAATTGATATAGTACACTGTGTAAAAAATAAAGACATTTCAGTTGTCACGGATGTGTGCCTGAGCAAAGGATGGAGGAGAAGTGACACAGTAGATATATCACCTTGCACCTTGTTGAAGTGTATTCAAGTAATGAAAACATGTTGCACACAGAGTTTGATTCATTGGAAGGGAGTGAAAAAAAGAGGAAGGTTGGCATATATAATTAATGCGGTATACAGTAGAACAATGGACGCATATCCAAGAATAAAAGATGTATAAGAGATGCTGTAAAAGTGGATCAAAGGGGTATGAAATAAAATACAATTTTGCATTTCCATTTTTCAGTTTATTTTTTTCTTTATCATATGATCACTGATTGAACCACTGAGCTAGATCTAGCATAAGAACTGAAAGGAAAAGGGGACCAATGAGATGGGTCCTAGGACGTTTTGCAACTCAAGTAATAAGCAGTTGTGTTCCCCTTTCTATTGGTGATTTACTGTGAGAACACACGGTCATTTATCTGTAACAGGAAAGCATGGCCATTTTAGGCAATACATTATTATTATTATTATTATACAGTATTTATATAATATAGGCATATTGACCAATTTAAAAAGTCATTAATCAGTTTTGATGTGCATAAAAATGTAATAGAACTAGCAAAAAATGAACATGCTTTGTGAAACAATCAAAAGTAAATATATTTCACATTTTATGAAGAGGAACAATATTTTTCAGCATTCTCTGACCTCATGCTCATACATAGGCATGGAGGATTGTTCAATATGAATTAGTCTGCCCACATTGTTGAAATATTTCACTCTACATGGATGTGTAAAGATCAAACAGAACATTGCATTCTTTTTTATTTAAGAACCTAAATATATAGGAGAACATTTACCCAGTAAAACTGGGGAATGTTTGTAAGTCTGCATTTCCACTGGTGAAACCTGCATGGGAAAGAACTGACTGGTCAGGATTGATTTTTATAGCCAATTACTATTACTCCCCACACCCCATCCCACAGTGGACAAAGAACCAGCACCTGCACCACTCCCTCTCATTTCTTCACAGAGATCCAGTTCACCATGGTCAGGGGTGGGTAGTGGGGTCCCCCAGGGTTCTGTGCTGGGACCAATCCTGTTTAATTTGTTTATAAATGACCTGGAGGATGGGGTAAACAGTTCAATCTCAGTATTTGCAGACGATACTATGCTAAGCAGGGCTGGCAACCTTGCAAAAAGATCTGAACAAATTAATGGGGTGGGCAACTACATGGCAAATGAGGTTCAATGTAGAAAAATGTAAAATAATGCATTTGGGTGGCAAAAATATGAATGCAATCTATACACTGGGGGGGAGAACCTCTGGGGAAATCTAGGATGGAAAAGGACCTGGGGGTCCTAGTAGATGATAGGCTCAGCAATGCCAAGCTGCTGCTAACAAAGCAAACAGAATATTGGCATGCATTAAAAAGGGGAATAATTCCAGAGATAAAATGATAATTCTCCTGCTCTGCAAGACTCTGGTACGGCCTCACCTGGAGTATGCTGTCCAGTTCTGGGCACAAGTCCTCAGGAAGGATTTACTGGAAATAGAGCGAGTACAGAGAAGGGCAACAAAGCTAATAAAGGGTCTGGAGGTTATTAGTTATGAGGAAAGGTTTCGAGCACTGAACTTATTCTCTCTGGAGAAGAGACGCTTGAGAGGGGATATGATTTTAATATACAAATACCATACTAATGACCACACAATAGGGATAAAATATTTTCACAGAAGGGAGTTTAACAAGACTCGTGGCCACTCATTAAAATTAGAAGAAAAGAGGTTTAACCTTAAACTACGTAGAGGGTTCTTTACTGTAAGAGCGACAAGGATGTGGAATTCCCTTTCACAGGCGGTGGTCTTAGCGGGCGGCATCAATAGTTTCAAGAAACTATTTGATAAGCACCTGAATGACCACAACATACAGGGATATACAATGTAATACTGACATATAATCACACACATAGGTTGGACTCGATGGACTTGTGTCTTTTTTCAACCTCACCTACTATGCAACTATGTAACCATTGTGGGCTAGCGTGGCATATTTGTATGACAATTAATAATGAGAATGACAATGAGTGGCCAGATTTCGCATATAGCATCAGAAAGTGATTTAAAATGACATGAAAAGCAAATGTTCCTCTGATGTTTATAAATAGGCCCCTTCATATCATTATGTCCACTTTAAAATGTGCCCTGGACCTTTTCCATTATTTTCTTCAATATTGCCATTTTAATGTCAGAATCAGCTATAAGAAAACACAGTGTTCTATTATGCAAGAATGTTATCAACATTTATTTTTAAATATATTTAAAATAAGGTAACACATGTGCTCTAGGGCAGTGGTTCTCAACCCTGTCCCCAAGTGCCCCCAACAGGCTATGTTTTGGGAATTTCTCTTAGATAAAATAGCTGTCCACCAGGCCATTGACTCGCTTTAAAGTAACTGCGCAAGATAAAGGAAATAAAGGAAAACCTGCAAAAATGGCCTTTTGGGGGTACTTGAGGACAGGGTTGAGAACCACTACTCTAGGGCAATGTTTACCAACCCCATTTCTCATTCCAGGCCATGTTTTGGGAATGTCCCTTAGATAAAATAGCTGTCAAAAATCCCAAGCCAGTGCCATTGATTTAAAAGGTTTTAACTAATTAAATAAAAGCTGACCATTGTAAGCATCCCTGTCAATGTTAAATGGTTTGTTTCAACCCTCTAATGTTTGCTACACAGCTTGGAAGAAGGAAGAGGAACTAATGCAAGATAATACGTGTTTTTGAGGCAAATAAACCCCCAAAAACAAAGAACAAAATAGGATATTTGTATTCTTTCAGATTTACACTCTATATTTTGTATGTCAGAAAAGGAAAAGTGTAAGATAAAATTCATATCTAGATTATAATCTGCAGGAGAAGCTAGAAGAAAACATATTACCTTTTATCTCTAAACATTAGGGTCAAGTTGTGATTATGTGCCCTGAAGGTTTTAACAATATATATTTCATCTGTCTGTCTCAGGACAGGATATTGTTTTTTGAAATATCAGGTCTTACTATCAATCTTTTTTCTAAAATTAATGATACAATGACATTACAATATTAACCCTACGAAAAGTCTATATAAACCATAGAGAGATCATAAATCTAGAAAATGAAATATTGTAACCTCAGATAGCATTGTGATTCTTTTTTTTTTTTTTTGTCAATTATTTTCAGTTTAGAAAAAGGTGATACTAAAGTTCCCTTTTCCTGTCAGATTATGCCATTTGTTCCAAAGTATTTGTTACTTGCTCAATGCTAAACACCATTAACATTTCTGAATGCAACCACAACACAAATTGACTTCTTCAGGAAATCAGACAGTCTTGTCTACTCTTTGGATAGTGAGAGTTTCTCTAATTCTGGTCCAACCCATCAAAGCTAAAACAGCCATGCCAGAGCTATAGCAGGCCCAATCCTCAGGAAATTCCTTGTATCCTAAGCTCCTCACAGCCCCAGGGCTACATATTGAAGAACTGTAAAAATCTCCTTATTTTTACCAGATTGAAGTTTGAATGCTAATGGTGTCTTTGGGGCCATGCAAGTTATGCATCTAATTTAGGGATGAGCTCGATGTTTGGGTCGAGCTTAAGTTCGGCCCAAACATAGGGTGTTCGTCAGTTCGCAGAACAGCAAACATTATGGGGCGTTTGCAGGAAATTCGAGCGTCACGGAACGTCCCATAATGCACTGCGAGATCGCAGTGCATTGCTGTATGATGATTGACAGCACGCTCTGCTAAGAGACCCATAATTGGCCAAAGGCAGGGTGCCTTTATCCAGATAGCATTCCTGCGGGCCCGCCAAACACACAGGAAGAAGAGAAGGAGGATTGTGTCAGCATGGATGTAGAGGATAACAATCAGCAGCAGTCTTCAAGGGATGGTTTTCAGTCCTCAGAAACCCAAGCTGTTGTACGTGGCTGGGGGGAGGTAGTTACAGATCATGTGATCCTTAGTGACCCAGAAGGCTCAGAATTGGATGCCTCTGCATACTTACGCTGCATGGCCTCCTTGATTCTGCAAAGCCTGCGAAAGGACCCTAGGATTCATGGTATCAAGGAGAGGGATCATTACTGGCTGGCAACCCTTCTTGAGCCACGTTACAAGGGTAAGGTTGCAGAACTCATCCTGCCTTGGCAGAGGGAGCAAAGGATGAAACATCTTCAGGAGGCTTTGAAGAAAGGTTTGTGCAATGCATTTCCAGACCCTGGGAGGTTACCATTTCCTGGTGCTGGACAACATGTTGCTGAGGCTTAGTTCAGTCAGAGGAAGAGCGGTGGAGAAGGTGGCTGTCTGACCGATGCCTTTAAACAATTTTTCAGTCCTCAGCGCCAAGGTCTGATCGGTTCAAGCAACCATCACCAGCCTCTGAATTATATGGTGCAGGAATATCTAGGGGCAAGAGCAGCCATGGGGACCTTTCCAACAGAGCATCCACTGGGTTACTGGGTCTTCAGGATGGACCACTGGCCAGAACTTGCTTAATATGGAATTGAGCTACTGGCCTGTCCTGCATCCAGCGTGCTTTCTGAATGCCCTTTCAGTGCTGCTGGAGGGTTTGTAATGGATCACAGGGTGCGCCTGTCCACTCACTCCATTGATATGCTCACATTCACAAATATGAATCAGTCTTGGATCAGCAGCTATCAAGCACCTGATGCTGATGTAACTGATTGAATTTGCTATGGATCTTAAATCCCTTGAAGACTGCCATTGCTCATTAGGGATAAGCCGAACAGCACCAGCCCCCCCCCCGGTTCGCACCAGAACTTGCGAACATTTCTACGGACAGGTGAACACCATTAAAGCCTATGGGACATGAACATGTGTTTGGGGACCCGGGTCCTGCCCCAGGGGACATGTATCAATGCAAAAAAAATTTTTAAAACGGCTATTTTTTCGGGAGCAGTGATTTTAATAATGCTTAAAGTGAAACAATAAAGATGAAATATTCCTTTAAATATAAGACCTGGGGGGTCTCCTTAGTATGTCTGTAAAGTAGCACATTTTTCCCGTGTTTAGAACAATACCACAGAAAACTGACATTTCTAAAGGAAAAAAATGTCATTTAAAACTACTTGCGGCTGTAATGTATTGTTGGGTCCTGGCAATGTAGATATAAATCATTGAAAAAAATGGCATGGCTCCCCCCCCCAGTCCATTACCAGGGCCTTTGGGTCTGGTATGGATATTTAAGGGAAACCCACACCCACAAAAAAAAAAATTGCCTGGGGGTCCCCCCAAAATCCATACCAGGCCCTTAAGGTCTGGTATGGATATTAAGAAGAACCCTGCGCCAAAATTAAAAAAAATGGCTTAGGAGTCCCCCCAAAATCCATACCAGACCCTTATCCGAGCACGCAACCTGGCAGGCTGCAGGAAAAGGGGGGAGGAGAGAGCCCCCCTCCTGAACTGTACCAGGTCATGTGCCCTTAACTTAGGGAGGATGCTTTAGGGTCCCCCCAAAATACGTTGTCCCAATATTGATGGGGACAAGGGCATCATCCCCACAACCCTTGCCCGGTGGTTGTGGGTGTCTGAGTATGAGGGGCTTATTGGAATCTGGAAGCCCCCTTTAACAAAGGGAAAACCCAGATCCCACCCCCCCTTGTGAATGGGTATTGGGTACATTGTACCCCTACACAATCACCAACAAAAGGTGTCAAAATGTTAAAAATTACAGTAGACAATTTGGGACAAGTCCTTTATTAAAAAAAAACTGTCCCGCGATATCCATTCATCTTCAATCACATCGTCCGAAGACCTGATAAAAATGGAAATAACTCCACCTCCATTGGAGGCTCCTGCTGACTGAGGGAGGGCCACCCTGGGACGTAAACGGGTGACCCCACCCCCTCTGATATCACGTGGTGTCAGATGGGGCAGGGAACCCGTTTACATCACCGTGATTAACAGCGTTCTGCGGCTTTCGAATTTGCTGCAAACGCTGCATATTGTTCACTAACTTACGTTTAACTCAAACATCGAGCTCATCCCTAATGCTGACTATCCTATTCCTCCTCAATCTTGATGATGCTAGTTTCCAACAATATTTTTGGTTTAGGGCACCTCCACCACCACCCAAGGCCCAATTTTTCTGCCCCTGTTTAACAGGGGCATGTAATTACAATTTTTGATCTAATATTTCACATCAGGGCCCATTCCTGCGCTCAACAAGAGTATCTGTGAGGGCTTACAGTGTTCTGGTACCACCAACACCTAAGGCTCAATTTTCTGCATAGTATATAGGGCAGGCCGTATAGTTTATATACTGCTGTTCAGAGTACATAGTGCCTGGGGGACCCCCACGCGTCTTTTTAAAAAAATATTGGTGTGGGATTCCCCAGACCTGAAGGGCCTGCTATGGATTTTGGGGGGACACCCACAACATTTTTTGGGGTATTTTTGGTATTGTTATCTATATTGCCAGGATCCGACAATACATTACAGTCGCAAGCAGTTTTAAATGACATTTTTTCCTTTAGAAATGTCATTTTGCTGCGATACTGTTATAAACATGGGAAAGATGCGCTACTTTACAGGCATACTAAGGACAGCCCCCCAGACATGATATTTAAAGTAATATTTCACTCTTATTGTTTTACTGTAAACGTTATTAAAATCACTGCTCCTGAAAAAAATGGCAGTTTTTAAAACTTTATTTGCATTGATACATGTCCCCTGGGGTAGGACCCAGGTCCCCAAACTTTTTTTATGGCAATGACATGCATATAAGCTTTTAAAATGAGCACTTTTGATTTTTCACATTCGCATCCCATAGACTTTACCGGTGTTCGCACAAATGTTTTGCCTGTTTGCATGTTCTGCTGCAAAACGAACCGGGGGGGGGTTGTTCAGCTCATCCCTAATCTAATCTAACCATCTCCCTACTGGTTGGGTAAAGCTGGCTATACACTAGTAGGATTTCATTGGAAACTTTTGTTCATGTTTCTAAATATTAGTGGGGTCAAACGATGCTTGTTTTCAACCACACTGTTAAGAAAATTTAAAGAGGCAGGATTGACATTTTTTCTCAAACAAATGAATTTCTAATGGTCTATGGGGTTTTTTGTTTGGTAAAGTCCATTTGTTCCAAAACTAAATGTTGAAAGGAAATTAAATTACGGTAACTACTTTGAAATGATATTCATAAAGCGTCTAATGTACTGAAAATTTTTGCACCGAGTTTTGTGTAAAATTTAGAAAATCTACTGGTACATAGCCAGCTTAAAGTGGATGTAAACCCAATGTCATCTTTTCTAAACTATAGGGGTTATCTATAAGGATATACATGCCTCCTGCATGTATCTTTACCTGTCAAATGTCTCCCCTCTGTCTGTTATGAGACCTGAAAAACTGCAGATTCTGTGGGCGGGTCTGTTTTCTGGAGCTCGGTGGGTGGAGTCGTGATGTCAGTAGACTCCCCGCCCACCTCTACACTCCCCTTGTCAATATGCATTTCTCCTGTGTATTTCTAACACTGAACTTCTGCTGAACTTCTGCTATGATCTCTAACATCCAGTGAAAAGACAGGAAAGTAACCACATGACTTCAGCATGCCAAATCATGCTGAGGTGTGGAACATCCAATCCTTGCAGAGCTGCTGAAGAAAGGAGTGGGGGTGGGAACTAAAAAATAATGCCTGTGTCTTAGGCTAGTGCATGAGATGTAAATCACCTGTCACTCACAGCAAGGGGGAGTATTTGACAAAGTTTTTCTCAGTTTGTCAAGATTTTTCTCACTGAACAATAAAAGAGGATTGCTCAAAGATGGATTAACTCTGTGTGGCAAGACTGGGCTCAAATGATAGGAAGTCTTATACTCTACAGTATGATATAAAAAAAAAATTTGGGTTTACATCCACTTTAAGAATTTGTCTAAAGAGGGTATCTCTATGTGTAATTAAGGTGTATTTCCAACCACTACTTGAATGGTTACTACAGAGATATAAGGGTCTATTTATCAAATGTTTTCATTAAAGTTTCACACATATTTTGATCCAAACATGTGAGAATCTTGGGGGAAAGTTATACTAATCTTGGGTAAAAGTTGCTTGAAATCTGGGTGAAAACATTGATTAATAACCCCTATAGAATACGCTTTACAACATGGCAAGATCTGTTGACTAAGTCAGAGAGAAAGTAACAGGTAGAAGGATGAACCATTTGAGGATGGTCAAATGTTACACCTTCCCATTGATAGATTCTCATATCTATGGTAAGCTTCAGTAAAAAAAGGCTTTCACTATGGGAGCACCACAGTTAATAAGAATGCTTGGAGCTATGGAGAAGAGGAGAAGCTGACTCTTTGGTTTGCAGTAATGTAAACTGCTGGAAGGTGTCATTAAAGCAGAGTAGTTTGCAGGAGCAGAGTTTCACATCACAAAACTTTTATTGCATTGGAACCTAGTTACAGTTGTAAGCCTTATTCTCGGAGCAGGTGCGGAACTTACATAGTTAAGAGTCTCCTTGCTTATAGATATATTGATGTTTTATAAACTATCTATAGCAAAAGCTTCATAAATACAGAGCAGGTTTACTGTTCTCAAATCACTTTCACCACCAAAAGGAGCCTTTGCAAAAAAACGAAAGCCTTCTAGCAGTATCAATTAGGTGCTTTTATTAAATTGAAAACACCATTTCTGATCTATGAGAGGATTCTGAGCACCTACAACCACCCTACATTTATTCCCATCAACTCCTTCTACTTGGTAAGTTCCATGGAATTGTGATCCCTCCTTTGGTTGTCCCTCTCATACTTTCACCCTCTCGAGTTTCTTAGAATAATTAAAAAGTTTTACCCACTCGGTAACAGAAACTTCAGACTGTCAAAAGAAATAGAGGACTGTTGGTGTGACTATGCTTTATTACTTAAACATTAGGAACCCTCAAAAATGCTTCCTCCAGTCTGTATGTTTGACAGGCAATTGTTAATTACCAGCAGAAGTCAATGCTCTGCCATGCTGCTTCTTTTTAGTTATTTGAGCTTTTAATTCTCAGGAGACATGGCATAACCGGCTTGGAGCCTGGAGGGCATAAATTTAGGTAGCCGAGTTAGAATCACTGATCTACTTTCAGAATTTTGGTCCATGCTTTTCATTCTTTGCTGTGATAGTTGATCAATATCTAAACCCTGTCACCTTAATGCCAAACAGCAATCTTGAAGAAGGCAGATGTTTTATCCCGTTTGACAGGTTGATGGGAAGTGATGAAGGGGAAAGGGGTTTTTAGTTGGCAGTTATTACACAAACCTATGTTCCTGTGAGATGCATGTCTGTCTGGAGAACAGGACCAGGCTGTGGTTCAAAAGAGAGCAGTTCACATTATGATGGAGAAGAAGCACTGAACTGCACTGTACAAAATCTGAAGGAACATACTGTAGTGGGTGCAGAGCACTTCCACTGATTATACTGTTAGGAAAGTGTCAAAGTAGACTGGTAGATTGTAATATTGATAGTCAGAATACTGTCAGGAATTCTTAAAAAAAAAAAAACACAGGCTGCAAGATTTTCTAGTAAACCATATACTAAATTAGCACTAATTCAGGGAATACTCCAAGTGTGATAATTTGTGAAGAAAAATAATTTGCTTATTATGGTTTTAAAAGTAGAACCTGCTAAAAGTATAACACTGTAGGTGCGCAATGGACATTTCTTCTGAGACACCAGCAGTTGCAAAATGTTAGCAATCTGTTACACTACATAGTATTGGAGATAGATAGATAGATAGATAGATAGATAGATAGATAGATAGATAGATAGATAGATAGATAGATAGATAGATAGATAGATAGATAGATAGATAGATAGATAGATAGATAGATAGATAGATAGCCAATTTGGTTTTAAATAAATTGTTTGGATAAAAGAATCCCAGATAACTGTTAGTGCTCATTCACACAATTGATTAGGGCTACACGCTACCAAGATCAACATATTTCTGTGGTGGGTACAACAAGGTATTTCTGATCAGCCACAGAGAGGAAAGCCTGTACAAATCAATGAGAGACTGACACTGTCCATGACTTTTCACATGTAATTGTACATGAAACAATTACCTGCAGTTAGAGATGGATGTGCACCACAGGACGCAAACAGCTTGTGTCTAGGCAAAATGCTGCTTTCTGCATCCCACGCTTTGTGTTGTTAAGGTTTTTAAAATAACAAACATGGTATACTTACCTACTCTGTGCAATAGTTTTGCACAGAACAGCCCTGATCTCTCCTTTTTGGGTCCACTGCTCTGGCTCCTCTCACCTGCTGAGTGCCCCTAATAGCAAGCCTCTTACTATGGGGGCACTCTAGCAAGCTCACTTACAAGCCACGCTCTGTGTGTCCATTCACACATGAGCGCAGCTTAGCCCCACTCCTCGTTCTCTCTTTCTCCATCGCTGGCTGTGATTGACAGCAGCAGTGGCCAATGGCTCCAGCTGCTGTGTGAGCCAATGAGGAGAGAGAGACCCGGGAGAGCTGCTGCTCTAATGCAAATTGTTGGATGGAGAACGGGCTCAGGTAAGTATAAGGGGAAGTTGGGGGAGGGGAGCTGCTCCCAGAAGGTTTTTTATTTTAATGCATAGAATGCATTAATGTAAAAAACCTTGAACCGTTATAGCTACTTTAGGTAACAGCCACACTGTTCATCACAAGTGTCCTCACACAAACTTGTAGTGCTGAAAAGGAGAGGGGGTGTGTCTGATCAGGACTATCAGATGATAGAGTGCTCTGGGCTGTGTGGTCTAACTCTGATGCCTAATGGAGTGTACAGTTATATTTAAACATACTATGCAACTGCTCCAGAAAGTGGAGATATGTATTTATTTATTTGTGGTATTATGGAGGGTCTGCTATGGAGTTGGGAGGGGCCTTATCTCTTTTTGTTTTTTGTTTTTTTGGGGGGTGGTCTTCCTTAAAATCCATAGCAGACCCTCATCAAGAATAAGTGTCTGGTGAAGGAAATCCTGGCTGCTTTGTTTACAAACAGAATGAAGTGACTGGAAGATATAATTTGGCTGCAAACTAAATTGTTTTTTTTATAGGGTATTTGAAAAGTGAATGTGGCGCTGCTTTAAATGATAGGTGCCTTATAAAAACCTCATATAGAAAACTGTACAGAAAATGCAATATTCAAATACACATGGTGTAGTACACTAAGTAAACAGTGACTCCAAGTAGGAGTAATTAGCGCAAATAGCATATAAAGTGACTGATGCTCCAGTTTTTATGTGATTAAAAAAATATACAAAGTGACAATGGTTATGCGTCCTTAATATAGTGCTCCAAAAATCATTCAAAGAATCATGTGTCCATAATATAAATCCTTAGTATAGTGCTGCTATGAAAACACTTGTTCCTGGTGTTTCAACAAGAAGAATTCCACAAATGGCATTCAGTGTGCCCGGTGCCTCCACTCGTGCCCCCCTCTTATTAGTTCACTCACCAGAAATCTCCCCCCTCAAAGGGGCAGCCAGCATTCACAGCACCACCTGGCTGTATATGGATTTCCTGGACCAACCCAAAGGTGACTCTCCTTGTCCTTCCTTCCACTTCCCCAGCAGTCTCATACATGCATGGAAATATCAAAAAAACTATTTCCATAGTGTAATTCTATAAACCATGATTTATTAGAAAAGATAGTATTACACTTACATTTCACGAAACCAGAAGTGATGCAACGACGCTGTAGGTCTGCGGAGCTACATCATCATTGCATCATTTCCGGTTTTAGGTCCGTGGAGCACATCACGTTCCGGACTTTCTGCTTTTAAATGCTGTTTGACATTTAAACAAATATAAGTGTAATACTATATTTTCTAATAAATCGTGGATTACGGTGGTCCATAGCGCGGAATCACCTCATACACTATAATTTTTATGTAAATGTTTGATTTAGTACATCATACACTTCACGTGAAGGTTTAAGGCCCCTTTCACACCAGCGGACCCATCAGGTCCGGCTGTCAGTTTTTCAGACTCAATTGGTCCACTCATTGGGGCAGCAGAGCCACTGACACCCGCCGGGCATCTGAAAAAATCAGCTAAAAACAGACGTATGGCATTCGCCATACAGACATGCAGTCCGTTTCCATCCAACCGCCCCATAGAGGAAAGCAGGCTGTATCCGTGTCTGCTCCGGCCGACATGCTCTTTACATGCGATATTTTCGCCTCCTATTTGTAAGTATAATACTTTATTTTATTAGAACATTTTAGAACTTATTACACTATGGCCAGTTTTTCTTCTTTCTGGGCAACGTGCTAAATTGTGTGGATACCGGAAGTGAGTCCAGGGGAGCGATCTTCACCATCTGAATACGGCTCCTGTTGTGGTCATCAGCAAGCTTACAGGCCTAGGCTGGGCTAAAGCCACCTGCCCTTTAAAGCTTGCCGTCCGGTAAGCTTAATCTACAGCTAGGGTGGTCGGGCACTTTGTTTGTGGATGCACACTGTGGTGTTATCATGACCCTTCGTATTTTAAGAACACTCGTTTGTTTTGATGTCAACTGTTTTGGACCTTAATTTTAGTGCAGCTTTCTTCAATCCATAGTATATATAATATAAAAATGCAGGCAGAGCACTGGACAAAGCACTAGGGACAAAAAGGAGGTGAAATGATTTGATACAGTAATGTAATCTTACAGATTACAGTGTTATGTGTTTTTCACTTTTTGAACTTGCTGCCGGGCTCCGCCCCCTGTGCGTCACAAAGCTCGCAGGGAACGGAGCCCAAAAACAGTAATACATAGGGCAGATGATCTGGCAGAGTACACAGCGGGAGGACATTGCAGGATCCTGGGGGCAAGATAAGTACGCTGTACATGGATCCTGCGATGCAATCCCAAGCGTGGCTCGGGGTTACCGCTTTTGGTAGTGAAAATTCACCCCAAGCCCACTCGGGAATACCGCCAGGAAGGTTAAACAGTATTAGGTAGTGCTCACACCAACTTTTAGGTAGATAGAAAATAATGATAATGCAACAATATATAAGCATACACTTTTTAATTCTAATTCACACTAAATTAAGTACCATATATAATGGGGTTGGTATACTAAAGGCAAATAGACAACATACTTTGCAAGTGCATTTGCTCCAGAGCTTAGCACAGTTGAAGATTCAATTTGCAAAGAATACCTAATCACATGCTAGGAAAATTATAAAAAAACAAACAAAAAAGAGCCTTTTGCTTGTACATAATTGGATGATGTAAGTCAGCAGAGCTTCCCCTCCTTTGCTAAGGTCCGGAACAACTGAGCTTACAGAGTGCAACTGCACTTGCAGTTTTTTATTTTTTATGTATTTTATTTTTTATGTATTTGCCTTTAATAAATCAAGCCCAATGCATCATTGCACTTTAACTCAGTTTATATACAGTATATATCACTGGCGGCATAAAACCTTATCACTGCTCAGGCTGCACTTAGTGTTTCAAGTGCAGAATATGTAACAATGAGTGCAATCTGAGTGGGAAGAAGGTTTTATGCCAGAGGTGACATGTATATCTTGAGTTTAAAAGTAATGATATATCGGGGGGGATTTTACTTAAGCTGAAGCACTCAGAATCTGGTGCAGCTGTGCATGGAATGCCAATCAGCTTCTAATTTCAGCTTGTTTAATTAAGCTTTAACAAAAAAAAAAAACGTGGAAGCTGATTGTTTTTTATGCTGAACTGCACCAGATTTTGCACTCTCCACTTTTAATAAATCAACCCCTTAGTGTTCTTTTTTTCTGTTTTCCTAGTTGAAGCCTCTAGAGTATTAAAAGCTACAGCTGGTCTGCTGGGTATTACTACTTAGAACACTAAGCGCAGCCTGAGCAGTGATAAGGTTTTATGCAGACAATGTTATATATGACCTGAGTTAAAGAGCAATGATTCATTGTACATGGTACTTATTTTAGAATGAATTATCAGTACAAGAAAGCTTAATTTTTCTAATATTGTTGTAATTGTTTTCTATCTACCTGGAAGTGGGTGCAAGTGCTACTCAATATTTTTTAATACTGTGTTTTTATTCCTTGGAGGATTGGGATTTTTAGATTAGCTGCTGCGCAAAACATTTTTCTCTTTCCTCCCTCATGCGCTATAGGATTATTAGTTGCGTATTTAATGTTACTCCCCGCTGAATGGTCGTTTTTAAGTTTTGTTTGCATTGGCATTGCTCAGCTACCTGTGCCCTTTGTTTGACATTTCCTTACCTATTACCCTAAAAAACGCTTTGTTCACAAATACAACAACATTTTTGGGAATTGTCATTTAGCCCTCGTTCACACCGGTGCGATTTGTCATGCGATTTGACAGTTCCGAATGACAAGTCGCACTCCATTGCTGGCAGTGGAACCGTTCAAATTGCTGCGATTCATGTGGCAATGATTTTGAAAAAGGTTGCTGTGCTACTTTTTTCTGATTTCATTGCGACTTGCATAGACTTCTGTTTAATAAAGTCGCAAGTAGCAAAGAAATTGTACTGACCTGCAGCTTTGAAATCACACTAAAGTAGCACAATTTCAAAGCCACACTGGTGTGAACCAAGGCTTAGTGCCAAAAGGTATTTTATTTTCTTTAAAAATGTAAATTTTGCTTAAGTACATCTTACAGGCATCCCACTTAAAGTGGATGTAAACCCTCACATATACCCAGTGAAGTGAACAGCCTCAGATGATACACAGAGATGAAACAAATCTCCCTACATAAGTTTTACATGTACATCTTCTGTCTTCAGCTTTATATACTGTTTAGAAAGTGCAGATCATGTTAAATTTTCACTTCCTCATTCTGCACCCACCCTGACACAAATTTCAGCCTGGTTTTATCACATGTGTCAGAGAACTTGCCAGAAGTTATCATGCTGATAACAGAAGAATGGAGCAGGAGAAAGACACTGGACTTAGTGCTTTGAAGATCGATAAGAAAACACTGCAAATATATATGCAATATATAAATTCCATGGATCGGGTTTACATCCACTTTAACAGGCAGGTTTAAGGTATCTCCAAGCATATTATTCACATGCAATTTTTTTTTAAATATTTCACTTTAGAGTCCCCCCTAAAAAAAAAAAATAAGAGTCAGCAGCTACAAATACTGCAGCTGCTGACTTTTAAAATATAGACACTTACCTGTCCAGGGTGCCTGCGATGTCCTCACCCAAAGCCGACCTGTCCCCTCGGCTCCGGGTGGAGGCGACGGCATTGCTAGCCTTGTGGCTTCACAGCCTGGCTCCCTACAGCACATGCGCGAGTCACGCTGCACTTTCTGAGTGGTCCCCGCTGTTTTCTGGGACCTGTGTGTCTTCCAGAAGACAGCGGGTGGGATGGAAGAGGGGCCGGACATGACATAAATCGCTGCGGATACTGCGGCAAATTTTTTTCCGAAAGTGGGAGCAATTACCTGGATTAGACATTTAGCTGCTCCCCCCTGAAAGATGCCAAATGTAACACCGGAAGGGGGGAGGAATCCGGACAGCGGAAGTTCCATTTTTGATTGAAACTTCGCTTTAAGTCTTTTTGAAAGAGCTGCTCCCCGCCAAACAATATATATGTTTTGTGCATTGGTACATGTTCTCCCTGACAGCTCTTTGACAATCCCTTGCCTATTAGCCTTAGAAATGGGAAGAACTTAGTTTTAAGATTTTCCTCAAATTGACTTTCGCTTTAAGATTCGCCTTAAGATTTGCAAATTTGTTAACGTATACGCTGAACGTGCCCTGGATCGAAAACAAGAAGCTTTAGCCATCACTAGTTATCACCTCATATACAGTATAAAACAAGAGTGATATCTCTATCAGATATATATTTCTTTACAGATACAAATATTTTGATGCAAAGTGTTTATGATTTACACTAAATAAAAATAAATATATATTTTTATCTAATCAAGGTCACTGCCAAGCCTGACACATTCTAATAAATGCCAGTCTTTGTACTATTAGAGCCACAAATGGACTCAGCTATTCATTACCGGAGCCAGTATACAGTATCTCACAAAAGTGAGTACACCCCTCACATTTTTGTAAATATTTTATTATATCTTTTCATTTGGCAACACTGAAGAAATGACACTTTGCTACAATGTAAATTAGTGAGTGTACAGCTTGTATAACAGTGTACATTTACTGTCCCCTCAAAATAACTCAACACACAGCCATTAATGTCTAAACCGCTGGAAACAAAAGTGAGTACACCCCTAAGTGAAAATGTCCAAATTGGGCCCAAAGTGTTAATATTTTGTGTGGCCACCATTATTTTCCAGCACTGCCTTAACCCTCTTGGGCATTGAGTTCACCAGAGGTTCACAGGTTGCCACTGGAGTCCTCTTCCCCTCCTCCATGACGATATCACGGAGCTGGTGGATGTTATTGACCTTTCGCTCCTCCACCTTCCATTTGAGGATGCTCTTCAGATGCTCAATAGGGTTTAGGTCTGGAGACTGCTTGACCAGCCCATCACCTTTACCCTCAGCTTCTTTAGCAAGGCAGTGGTCGTCTTGGAGGTGTGTTTGGGATCGTTATCATGTTGGAATAGGGCCCTGCAGCCCAGTCTCCAAAGGGAGGGGATCATGCTCTGCTTCAGTATGTCACAGTACATGTTGGCATTCATGGTTCCCTCAATGAACTGTAGCTCCCCAGTGTCGGCAGCACTCATGCAGCCCCCGACCATGACACTCTCACCACCATGCTTGACTGTATGCAAGACACACTTGTCTTTGTACTCCTCACCTGGTTGCCGCCACACACATTTGACACCATCTGAACCAAATAAGTTTAGCTTTGTCTCATCAGACCACAGGACATGGTTCCAGTAATCCATGTCCTTAGTCTGCTTTTCTTCAGCAAACTATTTACCGGCTGTCTTGTGCATCATCTTTAGAAGAGGCTTCCTTCTGGGATGACTGCCATGCAGATCAATTTGATGCAATGTGCTGCGTATGGTCTGAGCATTGACAGGGTGACCCCCCAACTCTTCAACCTCTGAAGCAATGCTGTCAGCACTCATACGTCTATTTCCCAAAGACAACCTCTGGATATGACGCTGAGCACATGCACTCAACTTCTTTGGTCGACCATAGCGAGGCCTGTTCTGAGTGGAACCTGTCCTGTCAACCGCTGTATGGTCTTGGCCACCGTGCTGCAGCTCAGTTTCAGGGTGTTGGCAATCTTCTTATAGCCTAGTCCATCTTTATGTAGAGAAACAATTCTTTTATTCACATACTCAGAGAGTTCTTTGCCATGAGGTGCCATGTTGAACTTCCAGTGACCAGTATGAGAGAGTGAGAGCGATAACACCAAATTTAACACACCTGCTCCCTATTCACACCTGGGACCTTGTAACACTAAGGAATCACATGACACCGGGGAGAGAAAATGGCTAATTGGGCCCAATTTGGACATTTCCACTTAGGGGTGTACTCACTTTTGTTGCCAGCGGTTTAGACATTAATGGCTGTGTGTTGAGTTATTTTGAGGGGACAGCAAATTTAAACAGTTATACAAGTTGTACACTTACTGCTTTACATTGTAGCAAAGTGTAATTTCTTCAGTGTTGTCACATGAAAAGATATAATAAAATATTTACAAAAATGTGAGCGGTGTACTCACTTTTGTGAGATACTGTATGTCAGAATAGAAAATAGGGAATATCCATAGAAAGGGTCCAAAACTTTCAGTGTTGAGTATCTGCATATATAGGGGCAGTTTACCATTTTTGTGTATAAAAGTTACAAGTCCATAGGCAACGATTGTTTGCTAGAAATCATAATGGTCATTCTATGTATTTTTTCCTACCAAATACCATCATCAATATGCACACATTACAACATTCTGGAGCAATACCTGGAGTTAGTAGTATGACAGATGTTACAATCATGGAGCAGATGATAAGGATAACCAGCAGGGCAATGGCAATTCCTTTCCAGTTCCTCTGTGGAGGGTTGCTCCCCACCAGCTCCTGTAATCAACACAAAGAAAAACATTTATCAGTATAACTGTGCTGCCAATTTCAATACAATTGTTAGAATTGGACAGATTTGGAGCACTTGAAGGATGAAACAATGGGGATATAAAATGAATTACTAGAATGAGGAATAATTGTGGCTGACAGAATCTGGCAGCTCTTGGCCATAAGTCATTGCTTGGCCTATAGTAAGAAGTTTTTCTAAGACCTCAGGTTCCAAAACTGCTAAAAGGTTGGTATTATATGATAACACGGCTTTATTCATTAATGTGTCTGAAGGGAAAACTGTTATCTCACTGAGAAAAAATGACAGCTGGACTAATTGTTTGCCATAGGTGACAAGAACAGATTTTCCTTAGCAAGCTGAAAAATGAGGCCAACTATGCTGCAGACAGTGCCAACATTTATATCAGGGCTCCTCACCTCTACACATTACAGCCTTTCAGCCAGCTTTGACATGAACCCTCAAACACTATCTTAAGGATTTGATAATACTTCTGAATTCCAACTAACATACAGAGTATGAGCTGCAGCTCCTAACAGACATATCAGTCACCAACTGTAGTATGAGGATACCTCACAGCAAAAAAAAAAAAAGCTGACTACCTTAGGCACAAACAGCTGAGAAACTAGCCTTGGATAGCAGAGACTGCAACGCCTTAGTGTTCTTTCAAGATTTCAAGAGATACCCATAACCAGTGCATCATGAGGAACACAGTTTTACATACATTGAAAGAGATTTTATACAATAGGATTTCTATATGTGAAAAAAAATAATAATAATGACCATTGCAATGGTTTTTCTTGTTTTTCTTGATATTTCCAATCCTGTGCTACAGGTCGCAATGTAAATGTTCAGGCCACCAGTAATATGCTTTGATGTATTGCATCAACTATCCATCTTTGGTATTATAACTTGGCAGGGGTACTTGCAGTATATTTCTCCTAGGATTTTGGAGTACGTAGTTCTCCTTTTAAAGGATAAGTTCACTTTTGTACAAAAAAATAATAAATGCACATCTTTTTGCATGTAAAAAATGTGCATTTATTATGTTTTGTATTAGGAGCCTGTAAAGCATTGCACCAGTGATCAGGAGATGGCTTATGTCATGCAGATCTCCTCCACACTGTCAGTATATCAGCTTACCCATTCATCATGTATAGAAAAGATACACGCTGACAGGAAGACTCAACGAACTACCACAGCGTTCCACAGCGCCGTGGTGGTTCATTGAAAACTACAAGCCGACGGTGGCTAAGGATGTCGGGACTTAGTTCATTCATACACAAAGGTCTGTGTATGAACAATGCGGCCATGTAAGCGGAGCCCCGCATGGCCGCATTGCTTTCAAAAACTGACAGTTAGTATGGAGAACTTCTCCTCGTATTGCTGTCACAGGGAAGGGGGCAGCGACAATGGGACCATGTTACATGTTCCACCTGAAAATCAGGCGAAACGTGTAACATGTTCCCAAAGGTATAGAAATGAAGGTGATTAAGTTCCCGATGAAGGAAATATCTAAATCTCTGAAACGCATTGGGTGGAGGAAGCAATATCACTCTCACAGTTGGTGTACCCAATGGCTGTTCATACCATATTGTCTATGTTTCTTTTATCCAGTGATGTATTAATAAAACCATTGTTTTTATAACATTTACTATTATTCTTTCACTTGGTAGTTAGTTAGTGCCTTAAAAGTCCCATAAATTGGAGAACCCCCATTATTTGCATATCCATTTTCCCAAAGGTGAACTTATCCTTTACAATGCTAGGATTGATAACATGATTTTATTAGACAGGCCCTCCCATTTAGCATTGTCAATGAAGAAGTACATTGTTTTTTCTGCTACTAACCTGTCTTAGAATATTGTGATAATGTGTAAATATTTTTTCTTTTGATACCCATTCCACAGAGGTTGGTCATTCGGCCGGCTTCTGTTGGATAGGCTGCTGTACACATAGGCTGAATGTTGGACGGTTCCTGTTGAACTGGCTGCTACCAGCCAATATTTGGCCTGTGTGTACCAGGCTTTACACGAGGATTTGCAGTGCAAGGATCTCACTGCTTCTGTTTCATTCATTCTAGGAATCAGTACTTCCCCCACCTCTCCTGATGCTTCTTCATTATTAGCTCACCAACAATAAGATGATGATTTGATTGTTGGTAAGGTAATGATCAAGAAGTAGCAGGAGAGGGGGAGCAAGTATGTACAATCATGGGGGGGGGGGGGTAGTTTTGACATGAGGAAGCAACTTTCTGCCTCTACCAAGATGGCTGCCTTCACACAGCAGCATGATGCAGAGCAATGCATGGTAAGTCAGTACTAGGGAAAAGAGCAACAGCGAGCCTACAGACAATACCGATGACTTGATGTTTTGTCTTCTGCTTGCCTTTATTGGGCACATCTTCCACAGTACAGGTTTTCTTTAAAGAGGTCATAAACAATCACTCTATTCAGCATTTTACATACTGTACAATTAACTGTGGTCATCAGTATTTGTATATCATGCAAAATATTCATTAACAATCTAATTATTATCAGAGTTGCTTACACCTAAATGTGAATCAATACTTATTTAGTCACAAACAAAAGAGTGCTGCCCTGAATAATTGAATTGGAGAATAGAAAAGTGACACATATCCAATTTTGTCTTGCAGTACTTGATCCATATCACTACAATGGTATGGGCTCTCAGAATATTTAATAAAGTCTAAGATGATATCAGTTGTTGTTGAATTTCTTATTGTATTTGGATAGCAATAGTGTAATCTACAAGCAGTAAGAAGCCCCTGGAAACCAAACTTAGTGAAAGACAGTTTGAGAAAGGCCCACCTTTTTAAGCAGTACTAGATGCAAAGCAGAGCGTAATTACCTAATGTATGTACTATGCAGACATGAAAGCTTGTTTGTACAATGCAATATGATATTCTGTCTGTCATGACATCCTACCAGATCCTGGAATACTAATGGTATTTTTGATACCTCCTATACAGGATCAGTTCCTTTTGTTTCTCAGGAACCAATATATAAGAAAATCTGTATAATGCAAACAAGAAAATGAATCCCTCAAGGCATAGAACACAGCCATCCTACACTGAAAATTATTTATAAACACCATGCAATGATCAAATGTGAACCTGCAGGCACTACAAAAATATTCAGATAGAGTATTCCCAGGACTTCTCAGATTGATGGATCTTACAGTCAGTCTTCAAAATGTTTTAGGTGTCAATTGTGTCAATTTAAATTGGAAATTAGAAATAAATGTAGCTATTGTGTTTGGAGGGTTGGAAATTCTGCTTCCAACTTGTTCAAAGTTCTTTGTTTGATTCTTTTGCTTATGGGTATACAGTATGCTGTCTGTGAATGGTGTTTGTATAAACATCCTATGGCCAAAAAAGAAAAACTGCCACCAAGCTCTCCTATCTGCATATCGCAGGGATGGAATTTTACATTTCTCTTGTTAAGTATAGAAAGGTTAAAAAACTCTCAATTGCTATTTTAAACCAGCCACATAACATGCTAAGGTGGATTGTTTGTTACAAGAGGTGCTACAATAAATACTGATTGAACTTTCAAGTATAACTAAAGGCAAAACTTTTTTTTGTTTGTTTTGGATAGAGTGGAGAGGAATTAGATCACCTGTCAGTTTTTATTGATGTTTGTGCCCCCGCGAGATTCACGCTCTATTTGACCTGTTTACCATTATCATTAAAAGTGAAAGTAAAAGAAAATGCCAAATTTTGAGTTGCCCCCAGAAAAGTAACAGAGGGGAAATCTTCCAATGGGGACACAACTTTAGGTGACCTGGGGACCCCAAGAGACTCCCTTTATTTGCAGGGATTTCCTCTCATTCCTGCTTTGGTTATGGGACAGGAAGTGAAGGTATATCTCTCCAGTAAGACAAATATTCAAAGATGGCAAAAATAAACCTTCCAGGAGTTATATCCCTCCTTTACTCAATCTCAAATCTAAAAAAAAACAAAGTCTGAAAGCTATAAGTGAAAAATAATAACCTCAGATTTTTAGAGTAAATTGTTTTAATTTACAGCTTTGCGCACCTTCAGTTTTCACCATTTCACCAAAAAGCACAATTTAAAATATACAAACATTTGTTATTTGGTAACTCAATACAGATTTAACATTTATGTTAAGTAGGAATTTAGCTGGAATTTTGCAAATTTTGCCATGTATGTATCCACTATTCATGATGTTAATGTATTTTTTGCAAAAATATTATTTTGATAAACATTTGTGCATATATCACGGTGGCTAAAAAAAATCAGTAGCACCTTCATTTTATTCTATGCTTTCAGCTAAAGGATGGTTTGGAAGGTCTTTCACAAACTCTGAAAGTTGTAAGGGAAAAATAAAAAACAAATGGAAAAATTGCAAAAATGGCCTGGCTACCTGAGTTTAAAAGTGAAGCGCAGTGCCTGTCAGTAAAAGGGTTAAGGGTTCTTAATGCAGCCGGCTTTTAACAACCGGTCCGTCTGCAGCCATAGAGCTAAAACTTAAACAGCCCTTGGCCCTTTTATAGAAGTTGAACAGGAGTTAGTAACCCTATACATTTTTGGAAAAATTATACCCGTCTGTTAAAAGATATCTATATACTTTTTTTAAAATAATAAATTCTCAGTTAACTTACTTACATTGTGGAAGAATTGGGCTAGCACAGACTAAAAGTAAAAGAGGATAGGTTTATCACAAGTCATTGACTGGAGTGGACATATTTTCTTAACAAGTTCAAAATCAAATTGCAAGTTATTAAAATATTGTTAATGGAACAGAAATAAGCTGAAGAAGTAACCATTTGAAATGCTTGAATTTTCCATGGTTTCAATGTTTTGGTTGACATGGTCTCTTAATGATGGCCATACATGCCAATGGCCTGGTATAATCAGTCCAGGCCTAAACACTAATAAAGGGTGGGTAAGTTCCAACACTGTCATTAGGTTTCAAATATTTGCTCCATCAGAACAGCCTAGCATTTGGGTTAGAAAAGAGTCTGAAGGATACTGGAATTATGTCCACCATAACAATTTACATTTTATACCCGTTAGAGCTTTTTTGTTTTATTAAAGCAGCAAAAAGAAACAATTAAAGTAAATATAATACATAATATACCTTCATCTTCCAATGCTACAAAACACATAGCAACATAGCCTGCTGATACACGCACAAATTAGAACTTCAGAATGAAATAACAAAACGCCTTTAGAAAGCTGTAATTTATTCCGTTGCAGTTTAAAAAACTTTTTTCATATATATATAATTAAGTAGTGCTTAATTAAACTGTAAAGCATTTAATTAGGCAAATTAACACCATCATTGCTACCCAGATGGACATAAACATAAGTAATACTTTTTTTTAGTTATCACTGGTAATGTAGTAGTTAATCTTACTAATTAATTATACAACTTTTTAACTATAATTGATTATTTCTTAAGGCAAATTGATTTCCTTCTGCTCTTGTCTTATCTAGGGGTTGAAAGGCTCCTCCTTGATATCCTTGAAAGAACAGCTACTTTAATGTGTTTCTTATTTGAATGGAACCAAACAGACCAAAGATCAAAATGCTTCAGGCAGATTATCTGTATTATCTTTTTTACTTGATGTGAAATGGCTTTTTTGTTGTTGCTAAGCATGGAGTACACAAGTTCATTGTACTTGCCAATATATATATATATATATATATATATATATATATATATATATATATATATATATGTATATATGTATGTATTATTACTGTAAGGGCTTGTTCACACTGCCCGCATGCTGAATGCTCCATTTTAGTGTGTGATAGTTGTCAGTTTTTACTAGCAGTAAGCGGCAGTGAGGAGGCGGTGTGATGCGTTTTTCACTGTTTACTTTTTTAAAATGTATGTGCTGTAAAATGCTCCATGTTCGTCTCCAGCTGTGTTGCAGTATGACCAGGACAAATAGAAAACAATTGTCTTCTATGTGCCCTAGCTGTGACTGGCTTTAAACCAGTGCAGGAAAACACAGTTCACCATGTGAACAAGCCTTAAAAGTATTTTTTTGGGGGAGGGCAAGACTTAAATAGCCTTAAGACTGGGAAATCGGTGATTAAAGCTGCACTCCAAGCAAACTTTTTGTTAAAAAAAACATATACCGTATGTGACTTGTCTTTTCTGCCAAAATATTTATAATTACAATTTAATAATGGCCTCTGCAAGCCATTACAACCAAAAGGGTGACACAACTTTCTGTGTTAATGTTAAAGAATATAACGGTGTCTCCCCTCTGCTCACAGCCTGCTGACTGGACAGTGAAGGAGCAACAGCATACTGATAAATCATCGACTCTAAATGCTCTACACTCCCCTCCTGGCAGCATGGGTGCACACAACTGAACTTGATTGGCTACTGTTGCCTTTCCCTCTCCCAGAGTGCTGTTGTGAAAGAGATGACAAGAGGCTGATGTCAACACAGATTCAGGTACTTATACTTTTTAAAAATACATATAATCATTTTTAAAGGAATACACGTTTAATCCGTCAGGGATTCAGCTTAACGTGATACTAAAATCTTGGGGTTTTTTTGCTTAAAAATAACAAACATATTATATTTACCTGCTCTATGTAGGGGTTTTTTGCACAGTGCAGCCTTGATCCCCCTCTTCTCATGTCCCTCCCCGGAGCTCCTGGCCCCTCCCTCCTCACAAGTGCCCCCAAAGCAAGCAGCTTGCTATGGAGGCACCTGAGCCGAGCCGCAGCTCCGTGTGCCCCCTCTCCCCTCATTGGCTCACTGATTTTAATTGACAGCAGCGGGAGCCAATGGCACTCTGCTGCTGTCTCAGCCAATGAGGAGGGAGATTCCCGGTCAGACGAGTCTTTCCTGCAACATCTCTGGATAGAGATTGGGCTCAGGTAAGTATAAGGGGGGTTAGGGGGCTGCTGCACACAGAAGGCTTTTTATCTTAATGCATAGAATGATAAGATAAAAATTCTTCTGCCTTTACAACCACTTTAAGGGAAACTTGGAGACTGCCATCACTAACTTATAATTCTGCAAATGGTCGCTGTCTGGTTGCCATGCTGGGCCTTTGGCTTCAATACTTTGACTCACTAACCCAAAACAACTACGCAGGTGCAAATACTTATTCTATATTACTGACTCTAAATGTACCGAAGCCAGCTAGGCAGCATAGCAACTAGCATGTTCAAAATAAGACAAGCTAGGGCAGTAAAGGTTTACTTTAACAGTGAAATATACAATCATAGTCAACACTTATAAGGAACAAAGAACATTATTTAATATTTTTATTCCAGTCTTTGCAAGAAGAATGCTTAATATAGTTATATCATCTTTAAAACATGTAGTCAGTTTGACCTTTGTGTAGACTGTGGTGCCTATCAAAGGTCTACCTAACCTTACAGGGATCCAAGACAGTCTCTAGACAATATCATGTATAGTGAGGTGATGGGTAAATTCATTTGAAGTTACACTGCTTGCTACCTTACTGGAGCACCTATAAACATTCACTTACTGTTTGCCATCACAGATGTACTTCAACTGACTGTCAATTTCTTACATGAAACCAAAATTAGAACTTGTGCTGACGCTGAGTGTGGGTTGTGCAACTAAAGAGGGGCACAAGTCTTAAACATTATTGTGGGGAATTTAAAAGAAGATTTAATAATTCTGAAACCTGGTCCAAGCACCAATCCTAGTGACCTACATAAACTGAAAGACTTTCCTTTGATGTTATGTTATTTCTTCGTATTTTGCTTTGCACATTTGGCATTCATTTGGTATTTATTTTTTATTTTATTTCTGAATATTTTTATATTCACCAGACAAATACTGCTTTTTCAGGCATTTGTTTTGTTCATGCTTTGTTCATGACGTCATTTTTAGATAAACTGATCAAATGCACATTCCCTGCCTAAAAGTATTCACAAATTCATTATATATATATATATATATATATATATATATATATATATATATATATATATATATATATATATATATATATAATTTTCATCACACACATTCATAAAAAAAAAATTCAGTGAGTGCTATTGCAGCTACCAGTTTGATACCAGTAGCATCATAGCAATAGTATACATCACCAGCACACCATGGATCTTAAAACAGTTGTCCAAACATTTATTCCAGTAATCACATCACAGCAGTAGAGTGTAACACTTTGGAGCCATGCAGGACCCCTTTATCATTACAAATCTGATGAAGGGATCTTACATGGCTCCAAAGTGTTACACTCTACTGCTGTGATGTGATTACTGGAATAAATGTTTGGACAACCGTCTTAAGATCCATGGTGTGCTGGTGATATATCTTTATGACCTGTTAAAGTGCCCCATGGTATTTTGCCACACACCAATCAATCAGTCTTGGAATTTTACTTCTCTGCTAAACAGTTTTGAGCAGATTTAGGCATAAACAAGCATAGCTAATTGTGGAGTTTTATATGACCATTTTTTTCAGAGGCTTCCAAAAAAGAAAATGACAGATGTGGACAGCTGGACATCACAACTGTTTTTTCATTGGTAGCAGGCTAAGCGTACGGAGACACAAACGTTTAGCGTAGAATTTAAAAGAAGCATGTCATGAGAGAATATACTGTACTATCAGCTTTCTAAAATGTTAGCTTTTATGGTGGCCAGTTTGGCTTCAATACCTCTTTTATCACTGACCAATAGCAAGATCAAGAGTTCTGACTTGCACTAAAGCATGCGATCCAGAAAACTATCATTTTTAGAAGGATACCAGCTAAGAAAATCTCCATTTTTTTCTCATGACAGGTTTCCTATAAACATGGTAGCGCTAATGTACACTAAGGTTGGCGATACACTATACAATTTTCTTGTACAATTTTCCTTTAGATTTACCAAAACCATATAATATGAGGTCAAACCCAAACACTGCTCTTGCTCTGCATAGTTGAAGGTAAATCTAGAGGAAATTGAACAAGAAAATTGTAAAATGTATGGCCAGCTTAAGACGTAGATCATTGGAAAAGCCACATATGTGCTCTTGAAGACCCAATGCTCAATCCCTAAGCATATACCCTTGACAAATGTGTGATGTCTACCAACTGAAGTAAACAGTGATTAAGTAAAAGTAAAAGAATAGAATGAAACGCTTTAGTCACTTTAAAAAGTGAATATTTTTACCACCACTCACAATGGTTCCACCTCTTCTTTCAAATATCCAGAAACCAGTAAAGCATTCTAAGCTCATCAGTGGCATATTCCTATAAGTACCAAATTACATGAAGAAAGTGTATTGTGTAACCGGATGGGAACATTTTCTTTGTAAGAAAAATACTAGCCATTTTCACAGTTAAGTGTCTGATTGCTCTCAAAACTGTAAAAGCAATTTTAATCTGTTTTACTGGAACTTGAAATTTCCTATATCCAAAGCAGCATTACAGAGCCAGATAATATTTCACAGCTTCAAAAATAGCTCTTTGATCCTTCCAAACGCAGAAAGATTCTTTCTGAGAGTGGTAACAGTACAATAGAAGCTTTTCAGAGCACGTATTATCTGCCTTCTTACCATCAACTTTTACAAAACTGTATTGTACTCTGTTGATCAAAACTGCTCTATGCAACGATCACCCTGGCCATTCAAATCACCTGGTGCCCATGGATCTGAATATTCTCTGGGATTCATGAATTATTCATGCTTATTCTGTATTCCACATTATGGCAAGCATCGGTGGTTCATATTATACCAAGCTGAAAAAAACACCTAAAATTGGGAATACTTGCTGGTGAATGTGAGAATGTGAAAAAATGTGCAACTGTTAAAATGCCTAGAATTTATTCGTATAATAAATATATCTAATAATCATTTCAGATATCACACGCACAATTTATACTCCCCATAATGGCACGTTACACTTGATAGTCTGCATTTTTCATACAGAAGGATCTTTTTTCCTCTGCTCATGTATTCTCACTTTCTTTCATTTGCCCTTGTCAGGTTTCTCTAGTAAATATGGGAATTTATAAAGGTTCTAAGGTTCAACAACTCCTTATCTACCAATTAAATGAATCTGCAGTCTGATGTTCTATCGATAACCCTGGGCATTGTAACTAAAACTAAGGGGATATGTATAGAGGGAGTCATCAGAGAAATCTGCTATATTATTCATCCTAGCTGGCCTACTTTTCACAGTTTTTGTCCACTGTTTTGTCCAGCAATTTATAAAAATGTTTGATATCAAGTAAAGCTTTGTTGTATTATTTATGATATTGTTGGTACTTTGCTATGTGTTATTTGCACGTCCTTTTGGGACTCATAAATGTTCACTGATGTTCCATTAAGCTATCTTCCTTACTTACATCATACTTTGCTTAGTACTGTGTAACTTATTTAACCATTAAAGACTGTTGTTTGCTACTGCAAATTCTATAACCCTCCTTAAACAATAACAAGGTTATACAATCAGGCATCACAACAACATTAAGAAGTCATATCATCATTTGTTACAATAAATATAAATAAATAAAATTATTGATACAATTTTTAAAAAGAACTATACAGTAGGCAAACTTTTTTTTTTAAATTTTGGATTGGGTAAGGAAAGATTATAATCCTTGTAAGGTTTATTTTTGCCCTTTGTCCTAATGAGGAGATTTACCTTTACTTCCTGTCCCATCGCCAAAACAAGAAGTGAGAGGAAATCCCTGCAAATGAAGAAAATCTCTTGGGGATCCCCAGGTCATCAGAACTAGTGTCCCCATTAGAAGATCCCCCTCTCTTACTTTTCTGGGGACAACCCAAAATCTGGGATTTTCTTTTACTTTAACTTTTAATGATAATGGCAAACAGGACAAATAGAGAGGGTGAATCTCCCAACTGGCAACACAGACAGCAATAAAAACTGACAGGTGTTCTAATCCCTCTCCCCTCTATCTAAAACTAAAAAAAAAAAGTTCTGCCCTTATAGCAAAGGGGTTGGTTCATTAAAAGAGTTCACATTTCACATGTTCTCTTTGTAAGGGAATTTTAATTAAGCTCAGTGAATGGTTTGAAAATGTACTTTGCAAATAATTTTTGCTTGAATATGATTGAGTGATGGAAGTCAGCAGAGCTTCATCCTAATCACTAAACTAAGGGAATACTCCTCTTATAGAGAGATTACCTGCAAATCATTGGACCTGGACGAAGACAAGTCTGCATCCGTGGCTAATCATTCTCAGGTAATATCTGTGTGAATGAGGCCTTGTAAGTGATGTCTACTGGCTTATTATGATGCAGTAAAATATTTATTATGGAAATATCATGTATCAGAGATTAATGCAGTTCACAGACAGCAACCCAACCTGTAAAAATGGGGTGATCTAGATGATCCTATTCTCTGTGGTCTGAGATTTCTGGTGTGTTCACAATAAGAGGTTCTTCAGCCCCAAAAAATTGGAAAATGGGGTCAGCAAAGGCATCCAAATGTGAAGGAGATGCTGAGAAGTGGATTCATCATTGATTCAATATTTATTGCTCATAGAGTATTATAAAACACTGTCAACATGTTTCGTGGCACGCTAGTCACTTCCTCAGGATGGTACATAAAACCCTTAAACAGCTGGGATCTGTCTGTCTGTCTTGCTGTTAGTGTGCTGGACTGTCATTTTAAAAATAACATTTTGGCATATGAAAACTAAATGTTGCCCCAATGTTTTAAAGTATATTTAAGGCCAAAACTTTTTTTTTATAGACTCAGAAAGTATACAGTATTTTTTACTGTTAATAAAAAATAGAAGAATTGGACTTATTTAATCTGTGGCATTTTGCAAACTCACAGGCAATGAAACACATCTTAGTATTTAGTATTTCCTGTAACATTTCATTGACTGAAAAGGAGTGAAGTACATAGATTTATGTTGCCACCTCAGTTGCCTGGGGCCAAAACATGAAGCATAATCACACAGGACTTGAGAAAACCCTTCAATGTAAGCCAGCTTAATAAATCTGTCATTTGCTGTAGCTACACTTGGCATTGTTAAGTACCTCCATATCATAAGTATAACACAATCCTAACATGCCCTGGACCTATAGCTTAAATGCCATAAATTTAAAGTTATCCTATTGGGCACATCAGTGCATACAGACTGATGATACTGCCAACATACAATCACCAGTCAATTTCAATATGCTGCAAATGTCAAAATTGCATTCTTGTTTACCAAGGTGATAATGGTGAAGAGAGTGAATTCCTCAATTTAACGTGGCATGCCTGTTTTTTTGTTCATGTAGCCTGGCATTTCTGACACTAAAACCATCCAAGCAGCCCTAAGTAAACCTGTGCTCTGTACAATGTCCATGGAATGATAAATCAATGGGTTCACTTTAATACTCCCCCATTCTGCAAGCTGTTTATACGTACATGCTGCTCCATTCAACCAAAGGCCAAACCCTGTACAGGGCAAAGGACTCTAACCCCCACATGTCAATGTCTGGGGCTTTTGACTGGCCACTTAGGCAACCAGTGGTGCATTATAGGAAAGGAAATCATATGTTCCCTAATACCTGCAAGTAGTAGTAGATTCACTCTGCACTGGAGGAGGTCATTGCAGTACACCTATTCCTATTCCATGCATTGACAAAGCACATGTTCAATTTAAGGTCTAGTATCAATGCAATAACATTGACTTGTATGGAAGAATAAATACAAAGCAGAAACTGATCTTAAAGTGATCTTACATGATTTCAAAAGCCTGTTACTAATTACTCTTAAATATCCTGATGTCAGAACAGGACTAACTTTTTTTTTTTACATTTAAAACATATACTGTATGCAAGCAGGCCTTATGTATCAAGTTAAGAAAGTTAAAAAACTGTCATTGAGGACCCACAGCCATCAAATAGATTTAACACTACCCTGGAGTCTTAAAGTAGAACTATAGGCATTTTTTTTTCATTTTGGATAGAGTAAGGAAAGGATATAACCCTTGTCAACTTTTTTTTTTCATCTGTGTTGAATTGGAGAGATTTACCTTCACTTCCTGTCCCATAGCCAAAACAGGAAGTGACAGGAAATCCCAAGAAATTAACCACTTGCCGCCCGCCCTATTACAAAATGACAGCGGCAAAGTGGTTTGATATTCCTGACCGGACGTCATATGACGTGATCAGGATATCGCGTTATCGGCGATCAATGTTGCGGGGTGTCAGTCTGACACCCTGCAACACCGATCTAGTTAAAGAGTCTCTGATGGAGACTCTTTACCACATGATCAGCCGTGATCACGGCTGATCACGATGTAAATAGGAAGAGCCGGTGATCGGCTTTTCCTCATTCGCGTCTGACAGATTCGAGTAGAGGAGAGCCGATCGGCTGCTCTCCTGACAGGGGGGGACTGTGCTGATTGTTTATAAGCACAGCCCCCCCTCAAGTCCTACCCAGGACCACCAGGGAAGCCGCCCAGGACCACCAGGATGGCCACCACACTGGACCACCAGGTATGCCCCCTAGACCCTCAGGGAATTACCAATCTGTGCCCAGGCAGCTGCCAATCTGTGCCCAGGCAGCTGCCAAGCAGTGCCCACTCCAATGCCTACCACTGCCAGTGCCACCAGGGATGCCTATCAGTGCCGCATATCAGTGCTGCGTATCAGTGCCCATCAGTGCCACGTATCAGTGCCCATCAGTGCCCAGCAGTGCCGCCTATCAGTGCCCAGCAGTGCCTATCAGTGCTGCCTATCAGTGCCACCTATCAGTGCCACCCTATCAGTGCCCATCAGTGCTGCCTTTCAGTGCCCATCAGTGTCACCTATCAGTGCCCATCAGTGCCAACCAGTGCCACCCAGTGCCACCCATGAGTGCCCATCAGTGCCACCTATCAATGCCCATCAGTGCTGCATATCAGTGCCACCCATCAGTGCTGCCTATCAGTGCCCATCAATGCCTCATATCAGTGCCCATCGTCAGTGCCCGTTCATTGGTGCCACCTCATCGATGCCGCCGTATCAGTGCCTGTCAGTGCCGCCTTATCAGTGCCCATCAGTGAAAGAGAAAACTTACTTATTTACAAAATTTTTTAACAGAAACAAAAGCAAATCTTTTATTTTTTTCAAAATTTTCAGTCTTTTTTTATTTGTTTAGCAAAAGATAAAAACCGCAAAGGTGATCAAATACCACCAAAAGAAAGCTCTATTTGTGGGAACAAAATGATAAAAATTTAGTTTGGGTACAGTGTAGCATGACCGCTGAATTGTCATTCAAACTGCGACAGCACTGAAAGCTGAAAATTGGTCTGGGCAGGAGGGTGTCTAAGTGCCCTGTATTAAAGTGGTTAAGGTAATCCCTTGGGCCCCCCAGGTCACCAGAACTAGTGTTTCCATTGGAAGATTATTCTTCTATTACTTTATTGGGGAGAACCCAAAATTTGGGATTTTCTTCTACTTTCACTTTCAGTTATAATGGTAAACAAGACCAATAAGGAGGGTGAGTCTCCCTAACGGGACACAGACAGCAATAAAAACAGGTGTTCTAATTCATCTCCACTCTGTCCACAACTAAAAAAAGTTATGCCTTTAGTTATACTTCCATTCCATTGGGGAACATTTTCTTACATTTTCATTTTCTTTGACATAATGTGACCAGTCTTTGTTTTATTATTTTTTTTACTTAAAAAGCAAATGAGCAAGTTAAAAAAAAAGAAAAAGAAACTGTAATATATGTGGATCCTAACAAAGTCTGCAGAAAACCAGTTGGGCAGAGACAAGATAAAATGATAGAAGTGGGTCACATTTATTATTGCACTGTATAAATTTTCTGGGCACCCAGAGTGCTCATGTCATCCTTTCACTGTATAGATCACACACGTCCTACAAGCCTTCATGGACGCTAATCATTTGCGAGTGTCCGAGTTCTAGTACGGTGGAAATGTGCCACAAGATTAAATATTAGTGCCTGGGGAAATGTCAGACACTAAAGCAGTTTGTTTCCTTTTCACATTATGTCTTTATTTGTAGATCAGAGGTCAGTTTTTATAGTTCATGCTAATGCACTAAAGCAATCAATGGTAGAGATTTAAGTATTTTAGCATGGAGGATACTTTAAAGTTTCATATAAATAGCATTTATCATTATTGTAATAATAATAATAATTATTATTATTATTATTATTATTATTAGTTTTAGAATGCAATCAGAGTTTGCACTTTTCAGTAGGTACCCCAGAGCCTGCAACAATGCACAGCATAACAGAAGGTATGTGGGCTTTTAGAACATACAATATCACAGAAGTACAAATTTAGCAGACATTGGTCTGCACTGTGGTAAAGATTTTAATGGGTTTGCTCGTTAATTGGCAGTCTGGTGCAGACAAATGCAACAGCTAACCTCAAGACACCAAGGACTGATGAAAAGCTATGTTTGACTGGGTGGGAAATTAAAGGCTGATACTTCAATAGCTCTCATTGTGAATGCAGAGTAAAGCAAGACACATTCTGATCACAGGACGTGTGACTGGCATACAAAGAGTTTAATGTCAAGACTACCATGGATATAGGGGTCCTCATGTAATAAAGTCTAAGTTCTCCTGCAGCAATCAAACATACACTAGAAAATGATAGTCAAGGAAAGGAGATTTGAACCTGAATGGTGGCTATGGGTTAATATATAGACTTTTTTAAGACACAATTTTTTACATGGGATGTGTAACAGCATCCAGACCTCTGAGGATAATCTCTGACACCAATTCTTCAATGGGGGATCTTGGGCATCTGCATATGAGGCCACATTCTCAAATTACTTTCAATATGGACTGTAATTGGAGCAATATATTATTTTGAGAGGCAGATGAATAAAGGAAGGCCTTTCCATGCATAGGAATGTTAGATCTCATGCAGTTTTGCCCTTTGCCATAGTTAAACGTTCCCTATCCGTGCAGTATGAGAAAATTGAAAGAAGTATGTGATGGACTAGGAGTGCAGAGAGAGAGAGCACACGAAAGTGGAAAACACGGAACCCGACATGCAGGAGTTTTTTGGGAGACTTGGGTGTACAAGAGGGGTAGCATTAGGACATGGCACAGAGGGACAGTCCACAGAGTAGCAGCGGGCACAACACAGATAAACAGTTCACAGAGTAGCGATGGGCCCAATTCAGAAAAACAGTTCACAGAGTAGCAGTGGGGACAACACGGATAAACAGTTAACGGAATGACAATGGGCTCAGCATTGACAAATAGTTTGTGGGTAGCTATGTGGCATAGCAGAGGGGCAGAGCTGTAGTAGGCCCAGCCAGGGTTAACAGTGCATGGAGTGGGAATATGGCATCACAAAAGGAAAACAGACTCTGGGAAAGCAATGGTGCACCACAATGTGAGATGATTCTTCGAGGGGAAATGGGGCGCAGCAAAATGGAAACAGTCTACAGGGCAATGATATGGCATGGTAAGAGGAGGTGATCCTCAGGGCAATAGAACTACACAGCAAAAGGTTAACCATCAATGGAGCAACAACCATCACAGCAAGGGGCAGGGATCCTCCAGGTAGGAGTATGACTCAGGAGGGGTTACGCATCCATGGAGAGGATATATGGCACAGCAAAATGCAAAAAGTCCACAGGGCAACAATAGGCATATCAAGGGGCCTTCCAGGCAGTAGTATGACACAGCAAAAATTAAGTATCCATTAAGAAGAAATGTGGTAATTTGGCACAGCAAGAAGAGAGACAAAAATGTTCAGAAACCTAAGCTGGAGAGGGTGATCGCACTGGACTTTTGGTGAGGTGATCTGGGTGATGGCTGATGGGTCTTTAGGGGCTGTAGAGGCAGGTCCTGGGGCAAGCTTCTACTGGGTCTGGAGTCAGAGGGAAAGGAGTGCTGGGCACCCTGGTCATAAATCAGGGCAGGGAGAGCAGAGAGCACAGACAGAGAGGCTGCTGGGCAACGGGAGGCAGAGGCAGTTCCTGAAGGCCCAACCTCAGTCTGGGATCCTCACGGGCAGAAAAAGCTGGAACTGTTTTCCCCAGCCCAGGTAGTTAAACCTGAGCTGGGGTGCAATTGCGTGACCCATGAAATTTGATGCTTAGCATCAGATTGCCTGGGCAACAGGCTCTGTCCCCTTCCCATGCAACCACACTGGACGCAAGGCCAGTGGCGAGCTCTTTGTTTCCAGCAGGACTCAGCATGGTAAGAAGAGAATGCTGTTCCAGCTGGACTATGGGGCCTGGAGGGGAACATGTCTGCGGCCCAGAGATCAGAACACTGGCTACAGCAGGGGACTTGACACCCTGGCGCCTTGCACACAGGAGGTGTAGAGTGGTGGAAGCTGTATGCGAGGGACTAGGTGTCGGCTGCATGGCTCCCCACATATATGGGTACCACGACAAAGAACATTATTGTTTTTATTCTAATATTGTTTCAATAAAGCCAATTGTATGAAGGTTCCTAATACAGACAGCATTACATGTAAAACCTTAAACCTTTTTTTTTTACTTTTTTTTTTAAATAAAATTACAAATGGTAAGCACCCAAATGCGCAATTCACTCCAAACACTTTTGTGATGTAAGCCTTTATAAACATAAATATACAGAACCTCCTTCTCCTTCTAGTTTATGGCTTGTATGGTACTACACATGTGCTGTTTTTTCCGGAACTGATTATGGGCTAACAGATCTAGAGACCATCTGCAAAATGGATGTGTACCCTACAGAGTCATCTACCAACAAGAAGGAGAGGAAGTTACTGCGTATAAAGGATTAAGCCACAGAGTGGCAGATCACCCCTATGGATATCTAGGTTTTCATCATCAGGGAGGATGAGAGGTATACCTGGGGACAAATAAAGTAGAACAATGTGCTGCTTCACCTAATTATATACAAATCCCTCCTGAGCCTGACAGTGAAGTCCACCCAGTGCAGTTTCTTGTGATTGTGTGGCAACTATGCTGCACTGCTCCTGAGTTCAGAGCAGAGCTGCCACTCTCATAAAGGAAGTGCCTGCTTAGACTACAGTAAGGTGAAAATGTTACAGGGGGCTTGACTTTCAGTATTATTACTGTTGGTTCACAAGCCTGTAGCTTGATAATCAGAACCAGTCCACACCTAGCCTGTATTGCTAAAACCTCCCAATGTGATCTATAATGTCTGAGAGGGGAGCTTATGTGACACTACTGAAGGAGGTTTTGGCTCATTCGTGGAAGGTAAAGGAAGTCTTTGTTTGTGTTATGAGCAATGTTGCAGCACATAGTAACCAGATTTAGTACTTGTTTCGACTGTTGAAGGTTTATTTATTTGTACTTTAATTAGTAATAGTAATTTTATATGATCTTTAAAGTGCATATATGATTTTACAAAACAAAAACCTAGTTCCTACATACCTATATAATAATTAAAATGGTAACAATTTAGAGCTATTGTCAAAGTCACATTAAATATGATGTTATAGCAAACTTTACTATACCAGGTCAGCGTGTATATTCACGATTTCAAAAAGAAATGTCTGACTACCATCCAAGCCTGCCTGTACTTATCAGCACTGCTGTGACCCTTTCCTCCAATTTTTATAAATGGTCCCTTAAGTTACCCAACTCAAAGGTTACAATAATACAGAATTTCAAACAATGCTATTAATCAGAACTTTGATTAAGAAATATAATACCGCTTACAATTTTCTAATCTATCTTATGTCCTAGTTTTGCTCTTTCTGCTATTGTTCAGTCCTCTTTAAAGTCATATCTTAAAAATCTGAAAACACGCAGAGCTATTTATTTTAGAATTAAAGTAGGAAATGAGGTTACAATTTCTCCCAGAGTTTCCGTCATTCTAACAATGGCACATCAAAGCTACACAAAAAGCATTGGCGATCACTAGTGTTGCAAATAAAAGCGCTTCTTGCACATTCAGCTGAGATTGATTTCTATTATTTTAATGCTTGTAAAAAAAAAATATATCAATAAAAGCTCTCTGAAGCTCTTATTGTATCAATATATTTTTACATAGAGATACAATAAATAGCATATGACCTTTGTGTTAAGATATGATACTGTTTCTGCAGTAAAGTCTTTGCTTTGTAAATTGCCATAGCATTTCTAAAATAAATCTATCTATCTATCTATCTATCTATCTATCTATCTATCTATCTATCTATCTATCTATCTATCTATCTATCTATCTATCTATCTATCTATCTATCTATTTGGAGTTTTTTTATTTCTTTTTCTTTCTATCCACATATACTGGAGTTTACTCTATTCAGGAGTCCCAAATCCAGTTAACAAGCACAGAGATTTTTCACGCATGCATGCTCCTAGCACCTTAAAGACACATACTTGCAAAGTAGACTTGTCACCCCTTTAGATACCTACACCTTCGTACAAATACATACACCCTCTTGGTCAAATTTAAAATGATTCTAAAGGCAAAACGTTTCTTACCTTAGTTTTCTCCCCCCCACCTCTAAACACTTACCTGACACCTGTAATAATTTAGGGTTGTCCTCTACAGCAGCCCTGCTTTCCGCTCTTCCTGGGCCCATAGGCTATACTGACAACAGGAGCCATGGGCTTCTCTTGCTGTCAGTCAGATCCTAGAGGAGGGAGCGGGGGTGCGGCTGAGACATGGTGCCTGTGCGTGCGCCTTTGGACGTTCACAGCCCAGCTCAGGAGCGCCTGCGTGCAAGTGCCCTCATAGCACAGGGCTTGCTATGGGAGAACACACATAGAGAAGAAAAGGTAAGGGACTGCCTCTAATGCAACTCGTATCATTGCACTAAGCAGGTAAGTATAACCAGTTTGTCTGTAGAATCACTTTAAAGTAGAATAGTGGATAGCGTAAGGGGGGGCTATAAATCCTGTCAGGTCTTTTGCCATTGAGGAGATTTACCTACACTTCCTATCCCATAGCCAAAACAGGAAGTGAGAGGAAACTCCTCCCAAGTGAGGAAAGCCCTGGTTGCCACCAGGATAACCAGAACTAAGGTCCCCTTTGGAAGATTCCCTTTATTACTATCATAGGATCAATCCAAATTTTGGTATTTTTTTACTCTCAGTGATAATGGTAAACAAGACAAACAGAGAGGGTTAATCTTCCTAATAAGGATACAGACAGCATTAAAAACTTGACAGGAATTCTAATCCCTCTCCATTTTTCAAAGCGTAGCTATACTTTAACCACTTGACGTCCGCGCTATAGCCAAAAGACAGCTACAGCACAGACCTCAAATGCTGGGAGGGTGTCCATGTAGGTCCTCCCATTCTCACGCGGCCTGCGCACCTCAGCGATCCCTAAGTGCTAACCAGTGCTGCTAATCAGTGCCCTCCAGTGCTGCAAATCCGTGCCCCTTAGTGCCATACATCAGTGCCCATCAGTGCCGCATATCGATGCTCTTCAGTGCCACCTATTGGTGCCCATTAGTGACGCCTATCAGTGACACCTCTCCGTGCCACATATCAGTGCCCATCAGTGCCACCTATCCGTGCCCATCAGTGCCACCTATCAGTTCACCCTTATTAGTGCTTCTAGATCAGTGCCCACCAGTGCCCACTCATCAGTGCCCGTCAGTGCCACCTATCAGTGTCCATCAGTGCTGCCTATCAGTGCCATCAGTGCTACCTTTTAGTGCCCATCAGTGCTGCATCACCAGTGCCCATCAGTGCAGCCTATCAGTGCCCATCAGTGCCACCTCATCAGTGCCCATCAGTGAAGGAGAAAAATGACCTGTTTGCAAAATGTTATAACAAAATATGAAAAACTTTTTGTTTTTTCAATATTTTCAGTCTTTTTTGTTTAGAAAAAAATGCAGTGGTGATTAAATACCACCAAAAAACGATAAAAAAAATCATTTGGGTACAGTGTTACATGAAAGCTGGAAATTGGCATGGGCAGGAAGGGGCTATAGGTGCCCAGTAAGCAAGTGGTTAAGCAGGAGACATTTAAATAGCAGTTTCTATTAAAACAATATATTCTTTGGCTCTTTGGAATCCCATCCTTGTAATAAACTGGAAGCATACATCTTTGAATTTATGTTTTTTGCAAGACTGGGGCCTTTATTTATTGGGGGATAATGTGCTAAAAGTAGATAAGAATACAACTGGAGATCTTCAACCAACACTCATACTTTATAAATGATCGTAAAGGAAACATAAAAAATAGATGTGTTGATGCACATTCAGTATTGAAATGGAGTGAATGCCTTTAAGCCATTTTATATTTTTATTATTTTAAAACAAATTGCTTTTTATGTCTGAGGTGTGTTTACATTTTATTCTGTTTGTGTTCCCAATACACTGCACCACTTAAGGGGTCATTCATGGCTTGTCAATGCTGTGATGTGCAATGTACAGAAAACATTGAGGGTGACCTTAATCTAGCTGAGCAGCAAAGGATATTGATGTGCTTTTTCTAAGACACCAGAGAGTCTTAGGTAAAGCAGCTTCTCACGCTCATTAGGCTGGACAGCTTTTCATGAAATACAATAAATGTAGTCTTATGGTGAGTTTCATGATTCAGCAAAGTGTCCTAGTTGCCAAGGCAGAAGCTGTATTTAGAGAATCTCTTGGGGGTATTAAATTGTCTTCCAACTTTTTAAGTTTTTTTTTGCAGCCATTTTTGAGAAAACCAAAACGATGCTCTTCAAAGCTAGATGTATTAAATGGTGCAGCATTAACCCCATGACGACAGAGGGTAAAACAAATCCTAGTGCCTGTACAGAGTATTCCAAATGTAACCTGTGTTAATAAAACTGTACATATACTGTAAATGCAACTACTTAGCAAATCCAAGTGAAATATACCTTGTTTTGGGCTTTCATTTGGTGGTAAATGGTAATGGATATACTGTGTTTTTTTGTTTTGTTTTTTATTAAAGGAAATCTGGCATAAAATAGTAAAAAAAATATAAATAATTTTATTACTATTACTGCAACCTACCACCAAAGAACAAGCCAAAACAAAATCTCCTGCTCCTGATGAGCACAGCAAAACTGCATATGTGAAATGATGTGATAAACTAATCAGCGCAATCAAACAAATAAAAACAGCTATATGAGTTATATACAAAACGTTGCTCGCTATAACACTCTTCAGTGATTCACCCACTGCATAAAACAATATAGTAAATATAATGCAGCGCAACTTAAATCTTTCAAAAGTGCAAAAGTGCAATATAGTGCAGTGCAATCTAAATCTTTTGAAAAGTTAATTAAACATAAAATGCAAAACAGTCCACTGTAAGGGCAATCTCCAAAGTCCAATATCTCTGTTCAATTCATATCGATACAAATAAATCGCCCAAGTGTCTTCAAAATAAGTTCTTGCTTTAGTGCTCATCCTCCATCAGGTGAATAACATGCTCACCTTTCAGACCAGAGTAAGACAGCGTATGATATGTGACCTGATGGAGGATGACCACTAAAGCATGAAATTATTTTGAAGACACTTGGGTGATTTATTTATATTGATATGAATTGAACAGATATTGGACTTTGGAGATTGCTCTTAAGCACCTTTCACACAGGGCGGATCTGCTCAGCGGACTCCGCCAGCACAGCGGGAGATCACTCCGTTGATCCCTGCTGAGCCAGCGGATGACAGGTCCGTCTCTGCTCACTGTGCAGGGACAGACCTGTCAGAGCTCTGCTGTCCTGTATGGGAGATCAGATGAATACAGATCCGTATGTCCGTTCTCATGCGATCCCATCCAATCTGATCCGCTGGACAGATGGCGAACGTATCGCCATCTGTCTGTTTTCAGCGGATCTTGTCGGATTGGATGGCAAGCGGGTGTCAGCAGACACATCTCTGCTGACATCCGCATGCTCATACAAGTCAATAGATGGCCCCTCGGATTCACCTGAAAAACAGACAGGCGGATCTGAGCGGGCCTATCGTGTGAAAGAGGCCTTACAGTGGACTGTTTTGCATTTTATGTTTATTGAACTTATTGAACTTATTGAACTTATTTATTGAAAAGATTTAGACTGTGCTGCAAAATATTGCACTTTTTCACTTTATGTTTAATGCACTTTTGAAAGATTTAAGTTGTGCTGCACTGTATTTACTATAATAACGCATATGTGTATGTTATTTATTGTTTGTAACCATAGTAGTTACATTGTAAGTTAAGAAGCGCATTTGTAAGGTCAGGCACTGGTGTTGGATGAGAAGGCCTGGCTCGCAGTCTCCGCTCTAATTCATCCCAAAGGTGTTCTATCGGGTTGAGGTTAGTCATGTTCCTCCACCACAAACTCGCTCATTCATGTCTTTATGGACCTTGCTTTGTGCACTGGTCCAAATCATTTGTTGGAGGGGGGATTATGGTGTGGGGTTGTTTTTCAGGGGTTGGGCTTGGTCCATTAGTTCCAGTGAAGGGAAATCTTAAGGCGTTGGCATACCAACAAATTTTGGACAATTTCATGCTCCCAACTTTTTGAGAACAGTTTGGGGTTGGCCCTTCCTGTTCCAACATGACTGCACACCAGTGCACAAAGCAAGGTCCATAAAGAAATGGATGAGTGAGTTTGGGGTGGAGGAACTTGACTGGCCTGCACAGAGTCTTGATCTCAAACTGATATAACACCTTTGGGATGAATTAGAGTGGTGACTGCGAGCGAGACCTTCTCTCCGAGATCAGTGCCTGACCTCAGAAATGCATGTCTGGAAAAATGGTCAAACATTCCCATAGACATACACCTAAACCTTGTGGACAGCCTTCTCAGAAGAGTTGAAGCTGTTATAGCTGCAAAGGGTGGGCCAACTCAATATTGAACCCTACGGACTAAGACTGGGATGCCATTAAAGTTCATGTGCGTGTAAAGGCAGGTGTTGCAATACTCTTGGTAATATAGTGTATCTTATATATCTAATAAATAAATACATAAAAAATAGATACATATATAAATACATTAAAAGATTATAGTTCCTCCTTCAATGGTACCTATATCAGTTTAGTCATTTTTAAATATATTGTTTATGTTATATACATATATATTTTATTAATAAAAGCTATCTATCTATGCTTTAGTCTACAAATAAATATGCCAGAACACAGAATTCACAAAGCACAACAAAAACCTTCTGACATCTCAGATGGAGCCTTCTGAACAGGGAGGGGAAGTGAAAGGAGATGAGTCACTGCTCTGACACATTCACTTGTGTATATACATTTTAACTTTAGCTACTGTGCTCTGCATGTAATTTGACTTTATGTCATGGCTGGGAGCCTATAAGTGATGTCACAGTTCTGGAAATTCACAGTCATTATCGAGCCCTCCCTCCTCTCCCCTGCAGCTGCAGCTCACTGACACAGGAAATCATGTAACTGGACAGTAAGAGACTAAAAAAAAGTAAGTATGCACAACTTTTTTGCACAGCTTGGGTAACAGCAGAGGGAAGGGAACAGTTTAGGTTTAAGTAGAGTTAGGCTGGCCATACATAGCTCAGTATTTTTCATTCAGTCAGCCAGGAAGGAAAAAAACAGAGCCAATTCCCCCATCCACACATTTGAGGTGGATGGGGAAATCCTCCCCACTGTGTCTTTCTATTCTGACAGCAGAGCTCCCCTACCATCAGAATACACTGGCTGTGTGCACTGATCAAATGGTTTTCCAGCAGGACATTCGATCAGTGCACAGAAGCTGTTCTAACTACTAGCATCTGTTGAACAGACAGGTCTACACACGGACAAAAATGTGGCCAGTTCCTGCTGAACCAGCTGAATTTTAATCCATGTATGGCCAAATTTAGTGTTACACTGGATTTCTACTTTAAGAAAGTCAGATTACCTACAGAGCACAATAGCTAAAGCTACAATGTACACTATATTGCCAAAAGTATTGGGACACCTGCCTTTACACACACATGAACTTTAATGGCAGTCCCAGTACCCATCCAAGTCTTAGTCCGTAGGGTTCAATATTGAGTTGGCCCACCCTTTGCAGCTATAACAGCTTCAACTCTTCTGGGAAGGCTGTCCACAAGGTTTAGGAGTGTGTCTATGGGATAGTTTGACCATTCTTCCAGAAGGGAATTTGTGAGGTCAGGTACTGATGTTGGATGAGAAGGCCTGGCTCGCAGTCCTCGCTCTAATTCATCCTAAAGATGTTCTAACGGGTTTAGGTCAGGACACGTTCCTGCACCCCAAACTCGCTCATCCACACTATATTGCCAAAAGTTTTGAACCACCCCTCAAAATAATTTAGTAGAGAGGGGATTATGGTGTGGGGTTATTTTTCAGGAGTTGGGTTTGGCCCCTTAGTTCCAGTGAAGGGAACTCTTAAGGCATCAGCATACCAAAGCATTTTGGACAATTTCATGCTCCCAACTTTGTGGGAACAGTTTGGTGATGGTCCCTTCCTGTTCCAACATGACTGCGCATAAGTGCACAAAGCAAGGTCCATAAAGACATGGATGAGCGAGTTTGGGCTGGAGGAACTTGACTGGCCTGCACAGAGTCCTGACCTCAACACGATAGAACACCTTTGGGATGAATTAGAGCGGAGGCTGCAAGCTTTTGACAATATAGTGTATATACACAAATGAATATGTCAGAGCAGTGACTCATATACTTTGACTTCACTTTCCTATTCAGAGAGCTCCATATGGAATTTTAGATATGGTCTAAAAGAAAATGGCTGCTGGAATTTCACTTTAATAGGAGGTAAGAACATTTTTGAAAGCCTACAAAGTAGCTGAGAGCTACACCTGCTAGCTTTATGTAGAAATACAAAATATTTTATGCAATATAATAATAGGACTAATTGTATCGATTTTTTGTAGTCCTGACCATAATAGATAAATAAATACATTGCTTAAATAAATAATGCATACAAAACTACTCTAAATTGCCTTTAATACCTTTATGGGTTACCAGTAAGAAGCTTACAGGAGACCTGAGGTTTAAAAAAGTATTTACCCATGTTTTTTGTGAAAAATGGCTTCTGTCCCCTTAACTGAGTTGCTGCCATTCCAATATCATTTGCTCATTCAATACGAATAGGAAGGGCACTACGCATTCACTTACTGGCTGGCATGTCCATATCCTGGAGAGGAGTACATTGTGTAGCCATCACACACTAATTTCCAAAGTAGCTGCTAGGAACTCACATTACTAGTGTTATTACAAAGCCTTTTAAAATGTTAGCAGCTAATAAATATATTGTGAATGTTGAGTGCATTAGGCACCATAACTACGCCAATCACAAACATATGTCTATGTGCAGCCATTAGGATTTTTTTTTCCTTTCTTTTAAGTATATGTTTTGAGTAATGTACAGTTTTCTTGAATGCTGAAAAATCATTTTCATTGTTAGTTGACAGCAATGCTAATATGGAAGTTACAGCACTCAAGTTATGAGTTAAAATAATGGATGTATTTAAAGTATTTAGATAAAATCATTTTGCTATATGATTTGTTTCCTTCTGTTAATTCTTAGCTCTGCGGTTGTAAAATTAGCCCATTAAGCAGCAATATCTAGTTTCCTATTAGTCAATCACAGCCACATTCAGTAACATCTATGTGTGTCATAGTTTAATCTTGTTTTAATTTACTGAATGTGTTCCCTGCAAAAAACTGTATTTTCCCTAATGGAACTATGAATGAAATGACATATATGCTGCAGTTTGTTGCTAGCATTAAAAAACAATGATTTTATGTGTGCTCTAGTTGTTTTATTAATGTTGATCCTGTCAGTCAGTAGTGACTTTCCACTCCTTTAAAAGGATGGCAACATTCTATGTTTTGCCATGAAATCACTGCAGTGTTGTCATCCTGTGGACAGGGTATTCTTAGATATATAGGGTAAATTTAGACTTTAAGGCTGGGTTCACACTATTGCAAAATGGATGTTGGTTTCTCCGCATCAAATTCGCATAGCAGGATATTGTGACCGGCTCCCTATAGAGCCGAGAAAGAAAAATCACTGCTCTAAGGAGGTCAATCAGGAACCTCTCCTCCAAACTGGAAGCCACAGGTTCCGGCAATGCTTATAACGATAGATAGTGAGAAAAGTCCTGGACAGCCGCACTCAAAATGATAATCGCCTTTATTGATAAAAACAACAAAAATACATGCCACAGCAAAAAGTACAGGAAATCTGACACGTTTCACACTATATGCTATGATTAAGCACTAACTATAGTGTGAAATGCGTCAGCTTCCTGTACTTCTTGTATTTTTGTTGTTTTTATCAATAAAGGCGATTATCATTTTGAGTGCGGCTTTCAAGGACTTTTCTCACTATCTATCCATATAGAGCCGGTTCACACATCTCCGCAGCAGCTCTGGTGCGAATTGCACAGGAGTCTTGTGCATCTTTTGGCCCGTTTCAGGTCCAAATTCAGCCCAAAATTTGGGCTAAAATCGGACCCGATACGATGAAAGGAGATGCTCTGGACTCTGCTGTGAGCCACTGCGTTCTATAATGTGAACCCAGCCTAAAGCAGAATTAAACCCACCAATCCTTTTCAGCCATGAAATCTGCCATCTTAGCTTCTGTTTGATCTGCAACTGCCATGGTGCTGCATATGTGATCAATTATGACACCAGCTACTAGATAGTTTGACAGTTTGGTTGAGAGCACAAGCAAATGTGATAGTTAGCATCCCAGCATGCCTTGAATGTAATGTAGGCCATACATGAATTGAACTCCAAACTAATTTTCTTTCGAAAAATCTGAAATTTTGTGCATTTTGTGTTCCGATGGTGCTATCATTGATTTCGTAAATTCGACCAACCAAGCCTTCAATTTCACCTCATGTTTTGCAGAATTCGAACTAAAATTTTTAGTTATAATTTCAACCCATATTTGGCCAGCTTAAGTGTTATTTCAAACCATTAACCCCTTGGAACCGGCGCCTCCCAACCTTTATGAAGGGAGGTGGGGTTTATCATCACTTGACCGCCGTGAAAGCTCCTGATCGCTGCTTTCCATTAGCCCCCGGTAACTGTGTCAGGAGCACACAGGGTGCACACTTTTGGCACAGGTGTTTTTGCAATATTAGGCACCAAGACCCACCTGCTGAGAGGCCGCATGTTTGCATGCCGGCGCCAAGAGGTTAAATCAATGGGTTTAATTTCGCTTTGAGTAAGTGACAAATTGAAACCTCTCCAGCTAAAACTTTTTAATCAGTTACAGGAACAGTTCTTACATTTGGACAAAAAAAGTTTAAACTGAGAGCTAACTTTTATGAAAGTTGACCATTGGAATCACCTGTCAATATAATAGCTTATCCTAACCTTTGTAACTGTCACTTATGCTGAACAGTCTTGTCTGCATGCAAATACAGAAAACATAAATTAATGTTAAAAAAGTAATTTGTGTACCAAATACTTTCATTACAAGCATTAACCCCATACAGTTATCAGAATCTAGCATGTAACCATAGCCATAGCAGGCCATGCAAATGTTATGGGGTCCAGAACAGTCTAGTACAAGAATGATTAATGCAAACAACAGTAGTGTTTGGCTAAAAAAAAGTACACATACAATAGTCTGGAAACCTCTGTACAATTGCTATAAACATAATTAGCATTCTGTATTATTGAATGGATTGTCTTTTAAATCAAGGGGCTCATTAGCAGTTTTGCTGGGACAAATAAAATATTATTATTAAATATTTATATCCATATCTAGAACAAGATGTCTGCTCTGAGACAAATTATGATTCATCTAGCCATCCCAGCTTAGTTCTTTGCAATTGCAGCTGAAATCACTACCACAGCTCTGCCTGCTTTGGCATTCTCCATTCTCTATCTTGCTACAGTGAGCTTAGCCTTAGGTGATGTTTAGCCTACCATATCCACTAACTGTACATTATAAAATATGGATTTGTAGCCCAACTGAAGAAGAGAGTGGCATACATACTGCCATATGGAAGCCACCTGGCCACCACTAAAGAACAGTGCTGGTAGACTTGCTGTATGTTATGGTGAATGAGTGACATGTCTCCCAATAGTTGCTTGTAAACTCCAGACAAGTCAACTGCAGGCCATGTTGCTTGATAGCAACTTACCCCAAGTTTAAGCAACCCATCAAAGCAATATTTTGTCATTAGCTGAAGGAACAAGTACAAATCCATTATTCACAATGGGAGTTTAATTATATGTTAACATAAACAGACAACTAACGACATTGTAACAGATCCTAGCAGAATACAATACCATGATCATGTGATCTAGTGTTATCTAAAAACCTAAGATGGCATCACAATAAAGTACAGCCCCATTTAAAGTATCCCTCTGCTTTTATTATTGCCCTTGTAACATCATTAAAAGGGACTGGTAAAGTCTTAATTCTTTTGGAGGCAAGAGGCGAAATCCAGGAGGACACCCTGCCTCACTTGATTCAAGTGCAGGGATACCAGACCTGCAGTGATTAGCAGGGAGGGGAGGATTATTAGCAGTGACAACCCTCCTTGTTAGCATACATTGTGATGTAGTGCTTAGCAATGTGATAGCAGTATAGGCCAATGTTTCTCAACTCCAGTCCTCAAGTACCCCCATCAGGTCATGTTCTCAGGATTTCCCTCAGATGAAACAGCTGTAGTAATTACTAAGGCAGTGAAACTGATCAAATCACCTGTGCAAAATAATGAAAAGCCTGATGGCCTGTTGGGGGTACTTGAGGACTGGAGTTGAGAAACATTGGTGTAGGCCATTTAGTTTACTTGTCACCCTGCAGAGAATTGAGTCAATACCAAACTCACCAGGTATTTAAATATGTCAATCAGTATCACATAAAGACTTCTTTAGGTCAGTATGCATTCTTTGAAATGGCTTGTATTTTTTTAAATGTGGATGAATCACTTTCAGAAACCTTTGGCTGTCCTGTTAAAGTAAAGCTGTGCTTACAGAAAAGCACCCACTGCTATTGCTGACATAGGTAAAAGCGTTAGGTGATTATATTTAGTAATATTTCAGTTTCCAAACAGCTTCTTATTTTAAAATAGCATCTTGCCTATTAGTTATACATCAGTCTATAAGTGGCTCAAAAAGGCTTAAAAGTGTAATAAAGAAAAGTATTTTCTCTGCTTTTTTTTCACTTAATATACCAAGCAACTCGAGTCTGGCATAAATGAATGTTGGTCATGTTCTTCACTCTATTTTGTCAAGTCTAATAAACATTGATATTTTTCTCTAGAGTTTCTGCAGCAGGCAAAGGTCTTTCTAAACTGCGACTTTGCACAAACAGTCTAATCATCAGTTCTTTTCCAACAATGATTTACCAATCAATGAGATTTATAGGATGCACATATACAGAAAACAGAGCAGCGGGTGTATTGTTATTTATGCAGATGGTTATCTATGATGGTTTGCAGACTGTGTGTTCAGGTTCTTGACAACTAAGCCCAGTAGGAAACATTCAAATTTGCTTGTCAACACGACAGAACTGTAGACACAGCCCAGACAGAAAAGTCGCTAAAGCAGAAATTCTATCTATTTCTGGTGTGTTAGAAAGAACATGAAGTCCTTTTACTGGTAAATTCACAGGAATGAACAGAAAAGCAGAGATGTTCTGCTAGAGATGTCCACATATAAACAGTAGGAAAGCTGACCCAATTACATAAATAATAGCATGAAAAACTTATTGAATGTCAAATATTATCTTATTATTAAAAGTTTTTAAGAGGGGCTAGGAATAAAGTAAAACTAAAGCAAAAACTTTTTTTTTGTTTTGATAAAGTAGAAAGGTTAGCAGTGCACTCTGACAGCTTTTTATTGCTATCTGCTTCTCTGTTAGCAATATTCTCTCAGTCTATTTGTTCTAGTAACCATTGTCACCGGCACTGAAATCCAGGGAGAATTCAAAATTTTAATTGACATTAGAACAGAAATACAGGGGAAATCTTCCAATAAGCACATATACAGGGGATTTACTAAAACTGGTGCACACAGAATCTGGTGCAGCTGTGCATAGTAACCAAATAGTTTCTAACTTCAGTTTTTTTCAATTACGCTTTGACAATAAAACCTGGAAGCTGATTGGTACTATGCACAGCTGCACCAGATTCTCTGTGCACCAATTTTAGTAAGTCTCCCCTATATTGTCATGACAATTGTCTAAGAGAGTATTTCCCTCCCATTGGAGAGGTAGCGCTAGTAGTGGTTTGTCACACTTAACTGGATCTGTTCTGTAATGTTAAAGACATTTGGTATCATTTGTTCAAGCCCACTGGAAGCAGGAGATCCCCGCACCCTCCCCATGCACTGTTGCTCTCCAAAGTAGCCAAAATTCACCACCTGGAAAGCTTTACAATTTTGCTAAAAGGCACTAAAGAGAAATTGCAAACTAGTTGGTTCTATTGGACTTGGTTCATGTCTTCTTGGGGCTATGATTCCTTACTGGTGGAAGACATGTAATTTATCTCGACCCTGTCGCTCTGGGCTCTCTTTCTGCCCCCACCCCCTTTTTTGGTCTTTTCCCCCTTTCCCCCAGCCCTCTTTTTTCTTCCTCTACTGTGCTTACTTGCTTGGTTTAGGTGGTTGGAGTTGGATGGATTGCAGGTCCTGTTGGGCAGCATATTGACATCTGCCAGAGGGCTAATATCCTTTACAGTTGTCCTAACATGCAGAGTCATGACCCTGGGCTTGACCTCAACATTTTCCGGCATTGTCTGCAATGTTTGTAGCCTGTGGTTCTATGTCTTGTTTTTTGCACTTTCTGTGAATTATTAAAGAAAAAAAGGCATTTCCCAGTTTAGATAAACCACTTCTTCAGGTCCAATGAGTGTCAGGAACATAACCCAGCATTAATATCCACATCTGTGCTACCTGTATGGCTATAAATGGCAGGGCATTATCCTGGCACTTGTCAGAACTGAAGAATTGATTCTGAAAAGCTAAGAAATGTCTTAAACATTATAGAACACATCCAGTTAAATGTGACTAACTACCACTATCATATTATTATGACATGAATAAAAGAGATCCTTCACATAGTATATTATATTATAAATTTATATTTGAATTTTCAAGGCACTTGTTCCTTTGTTTCATTGTTTTTTTATCCTTGTAATTAAAGTTCAGGAAAAATGAATAGAAATAACATTTCCTGACACATGGAATATATATATCCATATTGTGTAAAGTCAAAATCACAGGATCACAAATGCCACAGTGGGTATGACATTGCTACCATTTTTATAATTCATATCCAGTTATTATTATATACCATATTTATCAGCCTATAACATGCACCCTCATTTTAAGAGGGAAGTTTCAGGAAAAAAACATATTTTTAAAAAAAACAACTTTGAATTAAAATAAGGGTCAATGCCCATCAATGCAGCCTGTTTAGTGCCCACCTTCCTCATCTTCCATCAATGCAGCCTGAACAATACCCATCCATCTGCAGCACATCTCATCAATGCAGCCTGATCAATGCCCCTTTTTAGCCTAAATGCTCATCGGCAGCCTCACTATCGATGCAGACTGGACAGTGCAGGAAATCACTGAGCCGTCATCTCCTGTTTACTCGGCTCTCACACACACACACACAGTCCAGTCCTGCGTCATCGGCATTGGATCAGCTCCTGTGATAGACAGAACACTGGTCCAATGCCAGTGGCGGAAGCGGGACTGTGTGTGTGACGTGGGAGTGAGAGCTGAGTTAGAGCCGAGTAAACAGGAGATGATGGCTTGTGAATTCCATTCGTCCCCCTCCTTCCCCTCCGAGGTACGCTGTCGGCATATAACACGCACCCGTGATTCAGGGAAAAAAGTGCGTGTTATACGCCGATAAATATGGTATGTAAAGAATGCATTCTCTCTATCACTGTTGAACAAACTGTTTCTACATGCACCACAAACAGCTACTGTACATAAAAGGATGTATTTGAAATGGTATCAAATTGCACTTAAAGCAAATCAATTTAGTATAAACAGAGTTATAGATGAATGTCTGGGAAGGAGCAGACTACTGCACTAGTCTAGGATTTACTTTACAAAGGTTACAGGGGTATCAATCCAACTGCTGCGGGCTGAGAATATTGGAGAAACAAAGAATTCCCTTGCTTCAATTTTACAGTGCAAACACACCGGCTTTCTATTTGGACCATTTTTTGTTTATACAAGACTGATTTTGTTTAAGTACAAACTGGGTACCTTTTCAAATACAATTCATATATGTCGCTCTTTCTGCTGAATGCATAAAATGTGAGATTTATTAAAACTGACTCTGTCACTAGAAAAGTGTTATCTAAAAAACAGTTACTGCGAGAGAAGACTTTTCACATTACCCTTTCTGGTGGGTTTTAACTTGGATTTTTACTTTTCTGAAGAGCTACGGCCTCCATGAGAATTTTCACATTCAACTCTTCTGAAAATTTCAGATATCTGCATTTTGTGGTCCATCTTTGGGTCCCTACATCACTATAATGCACTATAGTGACATAGTTGTGGTTTGTGGGAGAATGCACAATGGACCACAGGGTACCAGGGAATTCAATTATCATCTTTGGTCGCACCTGTAGATCTTTAGCAAAAAGAATATTAAGTTGAGTGCCTGCTAGAGAGGTACATATGAACAGTCTTTTTTGGCTGGAGTACTTTTTCTTTATAGAAAAACAATTTTCAGCGACTGATCAACCTGCTATTGGCCAGCTTGGTTCAGGATGACCGAGAAAAAAAAGCTTCCTTTGGTACCAAGCACAGCCTGTAATGACTTAAAGGTGAAAGCTCTACCCCTATGAACTGTGACGTGTCCAATCCAGAATGCCTGACTGCAACTGTGAACTGGTCAGTTACAGTGGGCACTGGTATTAAAGAGCCCTACAAGGGTCCATTAAAGCCTGCCTGCTTTTGTTTACTGTCTCCTAGACATGTGTATTCGTTTTCGTCCGAATGCATTTTCGTCCGAATTTCGGGTATTTTTGTTATCGTTTTAACAAACGATAACGAACGCGCAGAATCCGAAAACCGAAAGATCCGACAACAACAAATGTTTTATTTTCATTTTCGTTGCGACAACAGTTCGATATAGATAGGAGATTCGACATGACGCTGACAATAGCGATCTGTGTCCATCGAACCTGTGGTCGAATGTGCCTAACCTTAGCTCTATTAGTCCAAGATTATTCGACACAGAGAGAAAAGATTCAACATCAAGATTCAACGAAGCAGTCGCTGCGAGCGGACATTTATGGTCAAATGCTCCACCCATAGGCTATAGAAGAATTCTAATGTTGGTTGACTAGTAATAATAATTCATAAATATAATTATTACTAGTGTCATACAACATTAGAATTCTACTATAGCTTGTAGGCGGAACATTCGACCGGAAATGTACGATTGCGGCGTCGTACAGTTTAGCTGCTCCGTCGAATCTTCTTATGCTGCATACACACGGGCAGACTTTTTGAGCGGACTGGTCTGACAGACTTTCCGGCGGACTTTCGATGGACTTTTGATGGACTTCCGACGGACTTTTTAACGAACGGACTTGCCTACACACGATCACACCAAAGTCCGAAGGATTCGTACATGGTGACGCGCACCGTACTAAAATAAGGAAGTTGATAGCCAGTAACCAATAGCTGCCCTAGCGTCATTTTTTGTCCGTTGGACTAGCATACAGACGAGCGTATTTCTGGGTCCGGCGGAGTTACGGCGTAAAGATTTGAAGCATGTTCCAAATCTAAAGTCCGTCAGATTTTCGACTGGAAAAGTCAGTTGAAGGTCCGATGAAGCCCACACACGATCGGATTGTCCGCCGGACTCGGTCCGTCGGACCAGTCCGGTCGAAAAGTCAGCTCATGTGTACGCTGCATTAGAGCATTCAACAGACACCATAAGCCTTCAATGACAGATTCGACCTTAATTATTTTGGATTTTCGGACGAATGCATTTTTTAACGAATGAAAATAAATAAAAACGAATTTCGGACGAACAAAATATTTCAGTGTGCACATGTCTACTGTTTCCTAGTGTTAAATGGATATAAAAATGGGTATATTACCCACCTCTGACTACCAATATTAAAGAGGTTTAGGTATTGGTTATGACCTTGGTTATGACCTTGAATAAAATTGGAAAAATTCTAACTAATGCAATGGGAAACACTATAGTCAGATGAATTGTTCACTTTGCCTGAATTTTAAAAGTTTTTTAATCAATTGTAGCCTCATTTAACATGATTTTCATTTGTTACTCTGGTCTTGTTACTTTATTCTGTGTTGCATACACTCTTTTGGCCCAATTTTGTGATTTGCTCATGTATGCATTTCAATTGTGACTCCTTTATCTGTTTGAGTGTGAGTTTGACTGGAGTATGTCTTTAATATACTTGTTTGTCATTTGCTTCTTTGTAAAAACAAACATTATCCCACAAAACCAAAGAATGGAATATTTAATCCTCACCCTGAGAATCTGTCAATAGCCAAGCGTCTAATCCTTGCCCTAGAATCTCATCAATAGAGAAATATAGTACAATTCAGATACAGGTCATCTGTCAACAATCAAGTGAGCTTAAGTCAACCTTTTATTCCCTAAAGTTCTGCCGATCAATGCACCTCTCTTAGAATATTTATTTTATGTTAAGCAGCCATAGCTCAACGAATCTTTGGATAAAATGATGTAGAAAACTCTCTTTGGTATCAGAATATTCCATTATGATGGCATGTTTGTACTCATCTAGTACTGAGATTTACAGAAGCTCAATGTGAATAGTTTATCGATCACCAATAAAATAAACACCTGCAAGGAATTTAAAGAAGCAGATAATGACAGCGGTGCAGGATGACTGAGAAATGTAATTTCCTGAACTGTATGATATGACTCTCCAGATCAAAATAAATTAATCCCAGTAAATGAAAAGCCACTTTAACATTGAAACGGAACTCCAGGCAAACAGTTAAACATACAGTATCACTGTCTATTCAGTCTTGAGATTTACAGAGCTCTGCTGCACAGCCCAGCTGGCAGAAGACCTGATTTTTCTTTGCTGCAGTTCAGTAACACTTACAAGTCTATTCCCTGTCCCCAGACTAGACAGTGAAAAGAGAAGTAGCAGACTAATGAGCTCAGCTCTCTGCTCTTTTCCCCTATCAGCATGTCCAGTGCACAGCAGCAAAACTGATTGGCTCCTTGTGCAGTTTCAGCAATATTGTGCTGCAAAATAATGATACCACGGCACATTCAGATACTTACATTGCTTACATTTAAACATATATATATATATATATATATATATATATATATATATATATATATATATATATATATATATATATATATACAAGAGTGTATTATTGAATAGAGTGCTGCATTAATTTGTGTATTTTGTATCTGCCTGGAGTTTGGCTTTAAAACACATTACTAAATGCATATAAATGACGACTGCTAGTTATTTGCAAGAATTGTTTTATCTGAAGTAAGCTAATTACTATGATTTACTAAGCTTGTGTAGACTGTCAACACTGGCGGATGGGTAAAATGGCAGCAGCTGTTGACATCAGTGGCCTCTTTTTTTGCAAGAATGCAGCATACAATTGTAACAATTTGACTGTAACAATGTTATCCTGCATGCATATTTCTCCTCAAAGAATTTTCTTATCGCCTTGACCATTCATGTTTGATAGGAAATGAAAATTGTCTGTTTCGGGCATTGTGGCAATGTAGCTTATAGCTGCCATTTTCAGCTACAGGTTAAACCAGAAAAAGAGACATCTGGATGGTTATTACACTCATCCCAGATATTTATGCTGTCAGAGAAGTCTGGTTAGTCACCCATTAGCGACTTATATGTCTTGTGGAGATCTCCCCTGCTTGGTTTCGCAAGATTGTTCCTGACAACAATTACATTTATTTCTCCTCGATAAAGAACCAGTATTTCCAAACTGTCTGTTGCAGTCTCAATAATGTAAAATGAATGCAAAATCCAACAGGGCAAGCAAGAACCCATGAACTGATGCAGCAGGTTTGCAGACTTGGGAACATAGGCGTAAAGATCTTGCCACTGGATTTAATGAGAGACACAAGCAACAGGAAATTCAACTCTCCAGCATTAAGCAAAGAAAGAAATATTCATGCATTTTGGATGAACTTTTTTGGCAACAAACATAGCATTGATGGAAAATCCCAACCATAAGAATGACCCCATACAAAGCTCTACAGTACATGCTGGCAACATGGTGGTACAGTTTAATATAGTTTATAATTTGGACTGCTTAACCTGTGTCCGGACACAATCTCTAGATGAGTGTTCCTCACCAAGGGGTCCTGTGCAGAGAGAAAATTTATCTGAGTTCTATTGTAGAACTATTGTAGAATTAAAGGTCACGAATAGTGGTAGTTCTATATTAACAATCAGGAACCAATCAGCATATTTCCCAAAAATGTAATCACCATAAAAGCCAATCAGGAGCTTGTTTACAAATAAACAGTTTCAGTTGTTTCTAAGCCTGGCACAGATAGAGGCACAATGACAGCTTAAGCTGGCAAGATACAGATGTCATAATATAAGATATTTAAAAAAAAAAACAATTAAGAGAGAAAAGTTCTAAAGTTTTGACCAAAGGATTCTTTTACACTGTTGATCATTTGTCAATTTACAATAAAAAACATAGGTAGGCTATCTATTAAAACAGTGTACAAAACAAATCTGTTTTGTCCTTTAAAAAGCAATGTTAGCATTATTTAGGTTGGCAAATTATTGTATTGTAAGTGGGCAATGTCCAACTAATCTTCAGAAAGAAATATGCAGAGGTGTGCAAAGAACAGGATTTTATTATGATGTTATGCTAGAGCTCATCCAGTACCAATATATGTAGAAGGTCAAACTAAGTATTTTCTTAAATCCCACAAGCTGTTAGTTCTCTGAGCAATTGAACCCTATGGGCAAGAATATTCAACTGCCAGTGCAAACTGTGATCCCATTTTCCCTAAATTATTAGATCAGATTAAACTGTTTTTCATTCATCAGCATGTGCATCTGCTTTTGCATAGACATAAGGCAACTACCGTATTTATCGGCGTATAACCCGCGCCGGCGTATAACACGCACGCCTAGTTTAGGAGCGAATTTTAAGGAAAAAAACTTTTAGGAGGGTAGTTTAATGAAAAAACTTACATTTAAATGCCTATCAATGCAGCCTCATCAGTGTCCATCTGCAGCCTTGTCCAGTGTCATTTGCAGCCTTGTCAGTGTAGCCTTGTCAGTGTAGCCTTGTCAGTGCAGCCTTGTCAGTGTAGCCTTGTCAGTGCAGCTTTGTCAGTGCAGCTTTGTCAGTGCAGCTTTGTCAGTGCAGCCTTGTCAGTGTAGCTTTGTCAGTGTAGCCTTGTCAGTGTAGCCTTGTCAGTGTAGCCTTGTCAGTGTAGCCTTGTCAGTGCAGCCTTGTCAGTGTAGCCTTGTCAGTGCAGCTTTGTCAGTGCAGCTTTGTCAGTGCAGCTTTGTCAGTGCAGCCTTGTCAGTGTAGCTTTGTCAGTGTAGCCTTGTCAGTGTAGCCTTGTCGGTGTAGCCTTGTCAGTGTAGCCTTGTCGGTGTAGCCTTGTCAGTGTAGCCTTGTCAGTGTAGCCTTGTCAGTGTAGCTTTGTCAGTGTAGCCTTGTCAGTGCAACCTTGTTAGTGCAGCCTTGTCAGTGTAGCCTTGTCAGTGTAGCCTTGTCGGTGTAGCCTTGTCAGTGTAGCCTTGTCAGTGTAGCCTTGTCAGTGTAGCCTTGTCAGTGTAGCTTTGTCAGTGCAGCCTTGTCAGTGTAGCCTTGTCAGTGTAGCCTTGTCAGTGTAGCCTTGTCAGTGTAGCTTTGTCAGTGTAGCCTTGTCAGTGTAGCCTTGTCAGTGTAGCCTTGTCAGTGTAGCTTTGTCAGTGTAGCCTTGTCAGTGTAGCCTTGTCAGTGTAGCCTTGTCAGTGTAGCCTTGTCAGTGTAGCCTTGTCAGTGTAGCCTTGTCAGTGTAGCTTTGTCAGTGTAGCCTTGTCAGTGCAGCCTTGTCGGTGTAGCCTTGTCAGTGTAGCCTTGTCAGTGCAGCCTTGTTAGTGCAGCCTTGTCAGTGTAGCCTTGTCAGTGTAGCCTTGTCAGTGCAGCCTTGTCGGTGTAGCCTTGTCAGTGTAGCCTTGTCAGTGCAGCCTTGTTAGTGCAGCCTTGTCAGTGTAGCCTTGTCACTGCAGTCTTCCAGTTTAAAAACGGCGCCGCCGAGATACAGAGGCGGATGTCCTGTGTATCTCGGCTGCTCTCGGGTCCTCTCTGCAGCTCTCAGTGGCTCTCAGGTCTTCTCGTAGTCCCGAGCGGAGCCGAGAGTAGCCGAGAGGAGCCGAGTGTACTCGGCTGAGCTTCGCTCATAGTCACGCCCAGTCCCTGTGTTATGTCCATCATAGGGCGGGACTGGGCGTGACTGTGAGCGGAGCCGAGCCGAGTACAATCAGCTATGTATCTCAGCGGCTCGATCCTCTGCTCACAATCAGCGGGGGATCGGCGTATAACACGCACCCATGATCTTCCCCTGATTTTAAGGGGAAAAAAGTGTGTGTTATACGCCGATAAATACGGTATCTCTGACACTGATTTTTTTAGAAGAGAAAAATGGAATGCATGACCAAAAAAGCCCCAATTGCACAAATATGTATTTGTATTATGTTGCAATTTCTGCCTGTACATGACTAACCTTAGACTTTAGAAAACAAGACCAGAAGGGGTTAATTTACTAAAGGCAAATACACTGTTCCTTTTGCAAGGGAATTTGCTTAGTGAATGTGTTGGCAAATCACTTTGAAAAGAAAATACAATAACAATAATAAATAACTGTATTTTTGATTGAATAATAGAAGTAAGCAGAGATTCACCTTATTCATTAAGCTAGCAGAAAGTTGCAAGTCTGTTGCAAAGTGGCAAAGTAAACAGTCTATTTGCCTTTAGTAACTTAAGCTTCACTAGGGCAAAAACTGATATGACTTATATGAAGAACTACATATAATGTTGCTCTAAAGGTTCAAAAAAGTATGAGACAACTCAGATAATTTGATTTGATAAGGATCAAAGCGCAATAACACTAAGTGGTCAATTCGAATTAATGTGGGTATATGGTGAAAATCTAGAAAAACATATACAGCACAGCTCACCAATACGTGGACATTTGCTCATATTATGTCTATTCAAAATGCTACAAGCAGGAAAAAAAATTCTAATGGTTGATCCTGCCAGAAATGGAGTGGGCTCCTAACATCCTATAATGATCTGACAACACTATCTATGCTTTACTAAAATCCCAAGCAGTGTTGTCAGCCCCTCTCCTTATATCTCTAATGTCCTGTACACACGGATTTTCCAACGGAGCGTGTTGCCGGAAATTCCGACCGTGTGTGGGCTCCATCGGACATTTTCCATCAGATTTTCCGACACACAAAGTTTGAGAGCAGGAGATAAAATTTTCCGACAACAAAATCTGTTGTCGGAAATTCCTATCGTATGTACACAAATCCGACGCACAAAGTGCCACGCATGCTCAGAATAAGGGATGAAAGCTATTGGCTACTGACACATTTATAGTCACGGCATATGTGTTTTACGTCACCATGTTCAAAACGATCGGATTTTCCGACAACTTTGTGTGACCGTGTGTATGCAAGACATGTTTGAGCCAACATCCGTCCGAAAAAATCCATGGATTTTGTTGTCGGAATGTCCGATCAATGTCCGACCGTGTGTACGGGGCATAAAGCCGCGTACACACTAGCGGAATGTCCGACAGAAAAAATCAGACGGAAGTTTTTCATCGTCTATTCCGATCGTGTGTAGGCCTCATCGGACTTTTTTTTCGAAAATTCTGACGGACCTAGAAATGGAACATGTTCTAAATATTTCCGACGGAACCAATTCCTATTGGGAAAACCGCTCGTCTGTATGCTGTTCCGATGGACCAAAAACGACGCATGCTCTGAAGCAAGTACGAGGCGGAAGCTATTGGCTACTAGCTATTGAACTTCCTTTTTCTAGTCCCGTCGTACGTGTTGTACATTACCGCGTTCTGGACGGTCGAACTTTGGTGTGACCGTGTGTAGGCAAGACAGCTTGAGCGAAATTCCGTCAGAGTTCTGTTGGAGAAACCTACGGAGTTTATTCCGACGGCAAAACCAGTCGTGTGTACAGGGCATAACTCCTATTTGTTTATATTCTCAGCACTCTCCCCTCCCATATCAGCCGCCCGCTCTTTCTAGCCATGTCTTGTTATTTCACTGCAGATGTGGCCAATACAGGAAGTTAGGTGGTGACAGGATTTCTGGCAGGATCATCATGTATTTTCATGCATTTTTAAAGAGACATAATGTGCATAAATGTGTGTGTATTGCACAACTATGCTGAATATATACAGTATATATTTTAGATTTAGTGCAGGAAAACTAAAGACTAACACCAACTTTTGTGCCATATTAAATGTTACAACTCTATTTGGTGTGTAACTTGTAACATGTTGCAAATGGAATCTCCCACCCCTAAACCAGCACCCCCCTCCAACCCCCCCTGGTGAAAGCATGCGGGGGTTCTTTTCCCCCACAGTAGCTACCACCTTTGAAATATGCGTGGCTGTGAATGAATGGCAAACTAACTTTTAGTTCTCAATAGAATGTGGTGATCACCGCACTTGTTGTCCATTGACACTTCTTCCAGCTCTCTAACTAAAAGTCTGTGCCTCGGTCCGGACAGGGAGTTGGAGGAAGAGTCTGCAGGAGCCTGACATTGTTGCAATTCTTTGCATGCTGTTTTCCAAAAATATTAAATACACTTTTTTTTAGTTTGTTTATTTGTATATTGTACATTTGTTTATTGCAATATGATGGAATGAATGACTTCAATCTTTCCCTCATGATTGTCCCTTGCCCTTATTAAAAAGGTCTACAGTATTGATATCAGTAAACAGAAAGCCAGTAGAACTTCAAATACTGGACTACATCCTGTAACCCAGCATAGTTTCCAGTGACACAACACTACAAAGTTTTCACGTACATTCCATTACATATTGAAAATTAACACATTAGGATTCTGTAGGGTTTGCTGGAGACTAAGGGGTTGATTTACTAAAACTGGAGAGTGCAAAATCTGGTGCATGGTAGCCAATCAACTTTTAACTTCAGCTTGTTCAAATAAAGGATACGTTGACCTTTTGTTATAAAAAATAATAAATGAACATCTTTTTGCAGTTAAAATATATATATATTTTTTTTACTTGGAGCCTTTTAAGCATTGTACCCAGATCGAGGGTGCCATGCACGACTCCTACAAACTTGTCTGTGTATCTGTCTGCTCATACCTCACACAGGAAGGCAAATACACACTGACAAGATGAGAGAATGAACTACCAAAGCACTAAACAGCGCCATGGTAGTTCATTGAAACTACAAGCCGACAGCCGCAAAAGCTGTTGGTACTTGTAGTTTCCCATTCTCAGAGAACTACGAATGAATGACATGGCTGGGTGGGGGGAGCCAATTATTTCAAACAGTGACAGTGGGTGCCCAGAGAAGGTGCCCCCTAGCTGTCACTGGGGAGGGGGGGTGCTGCAGCTGCTGGAACATGTTACATGTTCACCCTAAATATGGGCGGAACATGTAACATGTGCCAAAAGGTGAAAAAGAAAAAAACAAACTGGAAGTTGATTGGTTTCTATGCAGAGCTGCACCAGATTTTGCACTCTCCAGTTTTAGTAAATCAACCCCTAAAGCCAAAAGTACACATTATTCATTTTTTTTTTTTCGTTACACTGAGCAGACAGAACAAAAAAAACTGAAGAGCTTAGGAGGAACCACTGTATGCGACGTTAACTATGCGACGTTACAGTGATCTCCCCCCGCTGAGCTATTGTGTTCTGACAGTGCTATTTAGCACTCTCAACCATTGGCTGAGAGTGCTGATTGGATCGGTAGACTTTTTTTGATCATGCCCCTTCTACAGAAGTCAACCGAACAGCTGTTTTTTATCTGACCCGCTGTCACACACACGGGCCGAATGTCTGCTGGTTTCTATTGAACCAGCTGATGCCGCCCAATATTTGGCCTGTGTGTATGGCCCTTAAAGCCTTGTACACATGATCAGATTGTTGGCCAACAAAGTGTCAGCCTTTTGTCCGAAGGGCGTGTGTCAGGAACTTGTCTTGCATACAAATGGTACACAATTGTCGGCCAACAAACACGAATGTAGTGACGTACTACGAGGAATTTCAGCTCTTGAGTGCCACCCTTTGGGCACCTTCTGCTAATGTTGTGTTTGGTGAGCATTGATTCTAAGCATGCGTGTTTGTACTTTCAACTTTTGTGTGACAGACCTGTGTACAGACGATAGGAAAATCTGACAACAGATCGTTGTCCGCCGAAAATTTACTAGCCTGTTGATGACGGAAAGTTGGCCAACAATTGTCTAATGGAGCATAATAACGGTCGGATTTTAGGCAAATAGTCTGTCATCACACAATTCCCTGCCAAAAATCCGATTGTGTGTAGGAGGCTTTAGAGTTGTATTTTACTTGACAGTGATGTTAGCCACTTCAGCCCCGGAAGATTTGACCCCCTTCCTGACCAGAGCGTTTTTTGCGATTGGGCACTGCGTCGCTTTAACTGACAATTGCGCGGTCGTGCGACGTGTCTCCCAAACAAAATTGACGTCCTTTTTTCCCTACAAATAGAGCTTTCTTTTGGTGGTATTTGATCACCTCTGCGATTTAAATTTTTAGCGCTATAAACAAAATAAGAGCGACAATTTTGAAAAAAATGCATTATTTTGTACATTTTGCTATAATAAATATCCCCCAAAAATATATAAAAAAAACATTTTTTTTCCTCAGTTTAGGCTGATCGTATTCTTCTACATATTTTTGGTAAAAAAAAAATCGCAATAAGCGTGTATTGATTGGTTTGCGCAAAAGTTATAGCGTTTACAAAATAGGGGATAATTTTATGGCATTTTTATTAATTATTTTTTTACTAGTAATGGCGGCGATCAGCGATTTTTATTGTGACTGCAACATTATGGCAGACATGTCAGACATTTTTGACACATTTTTGGGACCATTGTCATTTATACAGCAATCAGTGCTATAAAAATGCACTGATTCCTGTGTAAATGACACTGGCAGTGAAGGGGTTAACCACTAGGGGCGAGGAGGGGTTAAGTATGTCCTAGGGGAGTGATTACTAACTGTAGGGGGGATGGGCTAACAGTGCCACTACACTGATCACTGCTCCCGATGACAGGGAGCAGAGATCAGTGACACTTATCACTAGGCAGAATGGGGAGATGCTGTTTACATCAGCATCTCCACGTTCGTCCTCTCCGTTAGGCGATCGCGGGTATTCCTGCGGCGATCGAGTCCACGGAGCTCTCGGCCGGCGTGGTCGGGACGGGGTTATGATAGATCAGGGTGTGGCTTATTTCTTTTTCCAAGTTGTAGGTTAGCAGATATGCCAAAGCCCTTTATAATTTAAAAACAAGCAATCCCATTTTTAATGGCAGTATGAGCAACGTTCACTTGTACCTCCAGACTACATGTTATCACTAAAATAGTGCGGCTAAAAAAAATAAATATTTAGCAGCCTTATAAATCTATATCTTTCATGGTGCTCAATCATTGGGAATATAAATAGCGATTGATTGCTACAACTATCCCATCCCTGCAATTGTTTTTCCAGTTTCAAAGATCCCATAGGGAAATAGAACAAACACACACTCATTACAATTATGATTTCCCTGTAACAAACAAGAATATTTTGAACTTTACTGCTGTATAATAACCCTAGATAACTCAATACATTTCATAGTGTAATTTGTATGCAACTCATTATGCAAATGATCAATTTGGTAGGAACTACAGCCTTCCAATGTTATATAATATTAAATATTTTTGCACAGAAGTGACAAACCAGTTTACAACAGATGACCAGAAGACCTCCTAACACTCCAGGGATAAGGGGATGTCAAAAGGCTGTTTACAACCAAATGGAAAGCGGCATTAATAACAAAAAAACATGCAAATAGAGACACTCATTAACACAATTTGAGTGTAAACCTATCATAATAGCATGTAACAAATTATTCTTCAAACTTTGCATTGCATTTTACACATGGAATAACAGTTCAGGATTATACCTCTAATGAGGTTTCATTCAGCATCCTTTCACTTTCTTCTTAAAAAAATTCAAACTAAAATAACTTCCTTAATATAGTCTATTTTGTCTTATTTATAATCAAAACAGTTTCAGAGATACTCAACAAGAATGATCATAGCACTTACTGGGTTAGGCTCCTATGCATTGCGGGAAAAATAACTTAAGGCAGTTTTGCTGAAAATATCTCAAGGGACTTTCTCTAAGATTACATGTTTGCTTAATTCAAAACTTCAGTCCTAGACACAGGGTTCATTGAAAAGAAGCGCAAATACATACAGGATTGGATAGATGGATGCGCTAAAACCACTCATTTCTGCTGCAGAAAATGAGCACTGATAATTTTGCATTATATAATGGAATGATTTACTAAAGACACAGGTAATGTTCACTTAGCATGTGAATAATGTAAAGCTATCTTCAATTTGAATGCCCAATTATGTGCAGGAGATTTCATAACAAATGATTTGCCTTGCACATGATCCGATGATTGACATGGGTACAGCTTCACTTTATTCTCCAAGCTAAAGTATAAAGTAAATCAATTATGATATATAAAAAGCATCAAGAATGGAATGTCACATTTTGTCCTTTTTTTCATACATACATTTTTGTAATAAAAAAAAAATGGAGAACATCAACATTTCTTATCATATGAGATGTATATTGACATTAATTAATGGTCAATGAGAAGGAAAGCGGAAGTAAAGTAAAGAAGGAAAGAGGAAATGTGGAGCAAATCTCCAAGTAACAAAATTGTGACTGTGGATAAAGTTTGATTCTAGTCTTGGCAATTTCTAATTCATCTTTAAGAATATTTTTGTGTATAAAATTGTGACCTTTTCCCCAAAAGTATCTTATAATTGCCAGATATACATTTATTAAACATATATAGGAAGTAGATTGTGTGCTATGTAGGTTTGCGGCATAGGTTCTCGACCGGCGGTATAGTAGTTACTGGCACCTTCAAGAGGAAACCTCAGACTGGTAATGAAAATTCATCACAACAGCTAAAAAATTTTAGCAATTAGTAATTCAGGTCTAAAACAGATCTCATATAGTATTTTTCATTACTTGAAAAAAGGGGCCTATTTGAATTCTAAAGATTACTACTAAGACATACAGGTGCATCACATCAAATTAGAATATCATCAAAAAGTACATTTATTTCAGTAATTCAATTCAAAAAGTGAAACTCATATATTTTCTATAGATGTGTGAGTGATATATTTCACAGAGTGTTATATTTCAAGCATTTCTTTCTTTTATTTTGATGATTGTGGCTTACAGCTAGTGAAAACCCAAAATTCAGTATCTCAGAAAATTAGATTATTACATAAGACCAATTAAAAAATGATTTGTAATACAGGAATGTTGGCTTACTGAAAAGTATGTCTATGTACACTACAGTATAGTATGCACTCAATATGGACTGTGGAACATTTTGCATTTTGTTTGGAAATCAAGGTCCCAGAGTCTGGAGGAAGAGTGGAGAGGCACAGAATCCAAGTTTCATGAGGTCCAGTGTGAAGTTTCCACAGTCAGTGATGATTTGGGGAGCCATGTCATCTGCTGGTGTTGGTCCACTGTTTTTTATCAAGTTCAAAGTCAGCGAAGCCCTCTACCAGGAAATTCTAGAGCACTTCATGCTTCCCTCTGCTGATCAGCTTTATAGAGATGCTGATTTCATTTTCCAGCAGGACTTGGCACCTGCCCACACTGCCAAAAGTACCAATACCTGGATTAATGATCAAGGTATCACTGTGCTTGATTGGTCAGCAAACTCACCTGACCTAAACCCCACAGAGAATTTGTGAGGTATTGTCAAGAGGAAGATGAGAGACACCAGACCTAACAATGTAGATTAGCTGAAAGCCACTATCAAAGAAACCTGGTCTTCCATAACACCTCAGCAGTGCCACAGGCTGATCGCCTCCATGCCACATCGCATTGACGCAGTAATTCATGCATACTATACTCTACATGGACTTACTTTTCAGTAAGCCAACATTTCTGTATTAAAAATCCTTTTTTTTCTTGATCTTATGTAATATTCTAATTTTCTGAGATACTGAATTTTGTGTTTCCACTAGCTGTAAGCCATAATCATCAAAATTAAAAGAAAGAAATACTTGAAGTATATCACTCTGTGTGTAATGCATCTATATAAAATATATTTCACTTTTTGAATTGAATTGCTGAAATAAATAACTTTTTTATGATATTCTAATTTCATAAGATGCACCTGTATATTTATGTCAAGGCGCAATTAAAGTGAATCTGTGAATGAGGCAAGGATCCACTTTTGCCTTTTGCACTGCTGCCATTGGCAAACTTTATAGGAATCACACTTGACAATATGGTAAATTACATAATGAATAAATACTAAATGAATAAATATGCGGATGACAACCTGGTGTTCTTGAGTGATACTAGGAGATTCCTCATATACATTTCAAAATGGTTGCAAAGTTTGGAGACGTCTCCAGTGTGGAATAGGGCTGTTATAATGCTTGTAGACTAGTTAGTATCCTAGTGGATCGAAGAAGCACAGTTGTTAAATATCTGAACAATTTTAAATATCTGAGAATGAGATTCAAAAAATAATAAAAATAACCAATTATGAGCTGTATAATTTGGATCCAGTCATTTTAAACGTAAGGACACAAACTGCTGCATGGAGCCTCCAATAATGATCAAATGCAAATTTGACCAGAAGGATTTAAATGCTCAAGATGTTGTAAGTGCTTCACAATTTAAAAGTTTGGCTGTCTTTGAAAACCTTCCCTACTTCTAACAGAATTACAGTGACAGCTGCTTTTTCTGGTCTCCCAATTGTGCTCAATGCTCATGTATTCTTACCCTATCACATGGGTTTTGTTGGAAACAACAAGTTGATGTGTCATTATTGTAGATGAGCTCCTGGTTCAGTCTGAACCCAAGTTTTTTTTTTCTTTTGGCAGGCCAGTGGGCATCATTCATCCTGACTGACATGGGTATGCATCATTGGGTGACATGATTGATAGTGAATGTACATCATGAGACTTTTTTTTTATATTAAACTTGTCAAAAACTGTGTGTTTTTGTCTAGTTTTCACATTTTTCTGAATAATTAGGGGTACTATGGGTACCTTCTACTCATTCATATGAAAGGGAGGCAGTTTCTGTGTTCCCCCTTATTGCTAAAGGGTGCTTCCAGATCCCAATAAGACTTTACTTGCAGACCCTCACAACCACTCAGCCAGGGTTGCGGGGAAGAAGCTCCTCTCCTCAACATGTGGATAAGGTTCTTTGCCAGGTGGTCACCCTTGAAAAAGGTATCCCCCATATTAAAGGCATATTGCTTGGTTTGGCCAAGCTGCATGCTCTGATAAGGGTCTGGTAAAAAAAAATTGTAGCAACCCCACACTTTTTTTTTTGAATGCTTGCATTTTTGCATGGGATTTTCCAGTAGCATCCAAACCAGACCAAAATAGAATTTGGGGGGCCCTACTTTTTTTGCTGGGCCCCGTTTGACATCAATGCCAGATTCTCATCAAGATAATGGCCTAGTTGGTATTTTTAGGGGGGGGGCCTCAACAATTCTTTTGTAGAGTCCATCAAATCCCTGTCTATTTTTTTACAAACAGAAGTAAAGCAACCAAAGCTATCATTTGCTGGGAATTTAAACATTTAATTTCTTTTAAATGTCAGTTTTGTTGAAGTAAGCTGTATGCATTGTACAAATGTGCACAGATAGGTTAAGGGCATCCCTGGGCATGTTATTGAAAATAATTTTGCATGTTTTTATGTTTGCCTTACAGCAATAATAAAATTGTTGCTTCCTGCTAAACACAATTTTAAAACTCTTTTGGTACATGTTCCCCAGGCCAGTGCCCAGCACCCAAATGCCATTTGTTTGACAAACCCTTGGCTATTAGCCTAGGAAATCGCCATTGATTTCAATGGAGTTCAGATGTGGTGCCCAAACATTAGTAATGTTCACATAACATTCCTTAAACTGAACCCAGATACATGTAGTGCATGTCATCATTCATTACAAAGGAATGTTACACTCTAGCCATCATCTGAAAAGCTAGCTATATAAATGCAATGCAGCTATCGCAATCGTGCATGTAGACAGGAAGTAGTTGCAAAGAGGCTTTGGGGTAGCAGCAGCACTGCAATATAAAAAAGTTTTTAAAAAATGGGCTAAAATCAACCACCATGCCTGTATGACTGGACAATTTCTCTTTCAGTGGATCAACATACTCTATTGACCAAATGAAAATTTAGCTTGGTTGACTTGCTAGCCTTTAGGTACGTGGTATAATTGTTTTCTAAAGTGCAGTACTCATTGCTTTTTTATGTGTGTTTATATGGCAGAGTGACAGACCTAACCTAATCCACTAAAGGGAGTATACGATGTGGTCTTATTCCAAACTGAAATTTTGTTCAAGGTTGACAGAAAGTTAAAAATACGTTTGGGGGTTAAGCAGGCATTGATTGCTAAATAAATTACTATTTTAGATAAATAAAGTTACTATAAACTCTACATAATAGGTAAACAGGCTGTTAACCTATTTATGCGTATTTCATGTATATTTAGAGAAAATAACTGTATTTTTGGCTATACAACGTACCCTTACAGAAATGGTCCAAACTTACAAGTAATTAATGAGACTTTGTGATGGACCTTTTATCCTGCCTGTTCTAAACAAGGACAGGGGGAGATAAGTTTCTTTTTTATTTCCATATCATCCAATAGATCTTGCAGTGTGAATCTAAAGTTTACTTTGAAAAGATTTAGATAGGGATGATTGTCACATGATTATCACCAGCGGCATGAAAAGCAAAGCAACCATTCATGTTTTGTATCGGCTGGAGATAGGGCCTCTAAAGGAATTTAGAGATTGAGATTTAGATACAATCCTTGAGGTCCCCAAACAAATTCTGGTCTTATTTCAGAACATTAAGCTATAAAAAGCCTTCTAAGTAATGAATGTCTAAATCTTCAGATAAGACGTTCTTTTGTTAAAAAGGCCTCTTTTAAGACAAAAATACATTTATAGGGCAATCTGATATAGTTTTTGCAACGCTTTCAGATATAAATATATTATCCTTTCTATTTTTAAAGTCACAAATATTTTACTATTTAAAAGAACATTAAAGGTAAAGGCTAGTACAGTGGTCTATTGAAACTGTCGCAAGCTCTAGCTCAACAGCATGAAATCAGCTCTTATCCTTATTGTTGATGGGTGCCTTAGAAACCACCTCAGATTTGGTGCAATTTAAAATAATTCTTAAAATGGGAGTACTGTTTATTAAAAAACAATTCTGATTGGTCTGTTACTTTATTGGCCTTTTCACACTGGTAGATTGCAATAATGCATGTGTATTTAAAAAAAAAACTGCCAAAATTATAGGCACTAAAACCAGACTTGCAGACATTTGTTCTCTGCAGCGCACCACAACACACAGGAAGTGCATGATGTAAAGGCATTCTTCAGGTGTGTTGAGGTGCATTTCAAAATGTGTTATCACAATGCACTGCTTCTAACAGGCACTCAGGCAGCAAGATTTGCTGCTGGAAATTTTGTAATGGACATTAGGCACTAGGAACAAACATTAATGTTACTGTAAGCACCAACACACTCTAAATAATACCAGGCTTCTAAGCCATTCTATTGAATCTTTAGTGTAACAGGTGTCCTCAAAGACTCAGGAAGTAAGAGGTGGTGGGGTACAGATATGACTTTTACATGAAAAATCCAAGGTTGCATTATTTAACTTTAGTTTCTTCCATCTCTACAAATTTTGTGTATGCATTCCTTTATCACATTCATAGACTTAGGTCCTGTACTAATCTAAACATTTTAAAAAAAAGGGTAAAAGGTGAACAGCGAGCAAGTCCCCTCTCCTGAACTGTACTAGGCCACATGTCCTTAATATTGGCAGGGTTTGTTGAGGGGGGGGGGGGGTAGCAAAGCCTCCCACCTTTGCAAAGCATCTTGTCCTCATGTTGTTCCCTTTATGATGGGGACATGTTCCTCATCCCCACATTATTGTTCCCATGTTTATGGGGTCAAGTTCTTCATCCCAACATCCTATTCCCAAACAGGAATGTGAGGGTAAGCTGGGGGACTCATCAGGATCTAGAAGGAGGCCCCCAGCCCTCCCCTACAAGAATGAGTTACTCATTACTTGCTAATCATTCACAAATGTATATGTTAATCATCCAGTGATGTACATTTACATAAATCATAATGAGTGGCATGTGGCTATGCCCCACTGCTACTCCCATTGCATATTACATATTCCTGCTGGCTTCTGCATGTAAACAAACTGGGGGAATACAGGGTGACATAATTGACCAAATATGGTCATGACAATATGTAGTCAATGGCATATTTCCAGAATCCCCACTGGCTTGTTTACATACAGAAGGATCTGTCATATCATTTAGCATTGTATTGCTACAGCCACGAAAAACAGATTTACAGCTAATATTTGTTTACAAACATCATCAAGAGGTTCAGGTAGGTGAACTGACCAAGTCTAACCAGTTTGTTCACCCATTCGCAGAACTGAGAACAGACTGGGTTCAGGTCAAATACATGGTCAACCAGAACCTGAAGCACATCCTTACGATACAGTGTCACTTGTGTGACAGATTGGAGTCTGCTGTAGCTGCTAATATCACATACAAAATAGCAGTGCCTATGAGCAGTCTTAGGGCTTTTATATGTCTACACAAGGGAGATTTTGACAGGTAAACAATATGCAATACTAGTGGCCATACTAGTAATATTTGCAGGGAAGAACAAATGGATCCATTTTGTTACAAAAATTCTGCCTGCAAAAGACCATAACAGCTACCTCTCCACTCCTACCATCAGGAGGCCACCCCAGCCACGTCATTAGCCCTGCAGTGACCCCCCTTTACCAACTCTAGCACGGAAATCACTTTATATGAACCACTAGGTGGTCACATGGAACTGTTTTGGTCTCCCCCCTTTGCATTATCCATCTATTTCTGCCCCCCCTACTTTTTGTGTTTTTTGTTTTTTTCTCAGCTTTTTGTACCCCCACTGATATTGTAAGTACTGGTACTCTAATGCCCCGTACACACGGTCGGATTTTCTGAGGGAAAATGTGTGATAGGACCTTGTTGTCGGAAATTCCGACCGTGTGTAGGCTCCATCACACATTTTCCATCGGATTTTTCGACACACAATGTTTGAGAGCAGGATATAAAATTTTCCGACAACAAAATCCGTTGTCGGAAATTCCACTCGTGTGTACACAAATCCGACGGACAAAGTGCCACATATGCTCAGAATAAATAAAAAGATGAAAGCTATTGGCCACTGCCATGTTTATAGTCCCGACGTACGTGTTTTACATCACCGCGTTTAGAACGATCAGATTTTCCGACAACTTTGTGTGACCGTGTGTATGCAAGACAAGTTTGAGCCAACATCCGTCTGAAAAAATCCTACGATTTTGTGTTTCGGAATGTCCAAACAAAGTCCGACCGTGTGTACTGGGCATAAGAGTTAGCCAAGTGCTTTACACAACGATACTCTGTGTTACACGGCGATTTGTTGTCTTACTATATCTGTAATTCAGGGGGGCTATGTCCCTCCCCGTGAAGATCTGGTTCACCATGGAGGGCATTGTTTGGGGCATCTGCCCCCCCCCCCCGAAAAATTAATATAGGAGGGTTCTTTACCATACCACCTCCCTTTCCACACTTATTCCAGTTTATCCATGTCTCCAACACATAATCCCAATCTTCTATACACTTATCTCCAACCTACTACACCCCCCATAGCCATAGCTAGCCGAGATAAAGTGCAGATAGTGCAGAGCTTATATAAAAGTTCATTAATGATAAACACTATCTAAACACTATCTAATGAACTTTTATTGCTCTAATACCTGCACTATTTGCACTTTATTTATCTGGGGTGTTGTAAATTTACCTGGAGTGTTCAGCTGCTGTTATTATCTTTCTTTTATACATTTTGGTTTTATTACATATTTTTTATAGCTAGCCAAGAGTCTCGCTTTTCTCTTGACCCGGTGTTGTACTACAGTTTGCCATTTAGACCCCTCTCCCTCTCCCATAATTCCCCTTCTCATGCCACTAGTTACTCTCGTCATTAAGCAAAGTTTGAGGTAGGATGGAGCATTCACTTCAATCTTAGACCATCCCCTCTGATTGTCTTTATATGTGTAATACATTTCCTTCCAGTACAGTGAGATATTTTTATGATGTTCTGTTGACCTTAACAAGTTGTGAGTGACCCCGACTATACCCACTTATACCCTTGAACATTGTATTGTTATATTTTGAAAATCTCAATAAAATGTATTATCAGAAAAAAATAATACATCGGAGAATGTTTCCCTGGTACATTGCAATGCATTCATTTAAAAAAGTTGTACAGTTTAATACTACTAAAGTCAGAGAATCTTCAGACATCTTTATCTAAGCAATGGAGGTATAATGCCAGCCAGGAAGGAAGCATTTCAAAGGGAGTGGACAGCAGGAGCTTTTCAATATTTCTCTCACGACAGACTTCTATTAATATTTTATAATATATGCAAAAAATAGTTCTAAATTCAGTTCAGTAGCTGTACAGCGAATATTCAGTCCTTCAATACTTAACTTTAAAGGTCACGCTATTTACAAAGTAAACTCATAACAGACAATGTTTTCTGTTTTTCCCAGTTGTTGTGTTGGGACTTTTGGGGATTAAAGTAAAACAATTGGAAGAATTATTTTGCTACAAAGAATGCCAATATCCTTTGTGCAGCAAAGCGGCTTCACAATCCCAAAAGACTGGCAGCCAATCAATTAAACAGTATTTGTATTTGTGTTAAGTCTTCTTAGCTCTGTCTCTTTAAATACTCTTGAAAAAACATTATCAGTTCTAACCACACATTCTATGGTGATTATCCTATTGGCTTTAAGAAAAGCACTTAGCGGCAAGGGAGGATGAGTATTCACTTGGTAACTAATGACGGAGAAAAGTATGGGTCAAGTTGCCAAAACATGAAAGAAAAGAATCTGTGCTGCAGTTTCTGCCAGTCCCACAAACACAGGGATAGTTCTACTTGTCCTGAAATGCTGCAATAATTCCATACAATACCTTTATACTTTCACTAACATTAAAGACCTGGCAGGTGGCATGAAAGTGTTTAAGACTCAGAACTTCTCATATGTTCCACACAAGAGACAGCCAGGTGAGAAATGTATCACACTAGAAAATTTCAGACACCATTACTAGCAGGGTTTGATTTCAACTTTGTGTTTCCCCCAAACCCTTCTTATGGCCCTGACTTCGCTCACTAAAGGTCCTTGTGGTTACATAACCCACTATGCCCCTTGTAATACACATTTCCTACCTGAGATAAAATGTTACATTTCCTATGTTTTACTTAATACAGATACAAGGTAAAATAAAAAAGAATAGCCGGTTGTCTATTAAGAAGTAGCAAGCAGTAGGCCCAGTGCTATGTATTCCACATATCCTTCTCTACCTCTAGCACAGTACAACAGGAATGAAATGCCCCTTGCCCCTTAACATGCCTTCTCTTTAGTTATGCAGCAACAAAGGCCTTGGTTCTTTGGGGCTGAATTTGGAGTGGGTTTTATGGTCTATCAAAAGCAACTCAAGGGGTGGGATTTTTAATGGCAAATTTTAATTGCAAATTTTATCAAACAGTGTTTGAATGGTTTCTGCTTTATGCCCCCTGTGGGATTTATCTAGACCAATACTAGCCAGGAAGTGGTGGTTAAGACAAAAGTTTTGGCTATTTATGCTCGTTGGGTGCTTACAGTTTTTCTTGTAAGTGCATTAACCAAAACATTGGCTTGGTTACTTGGGCAAAGACCTAAAATTGGAAAGAAGGTGTTTTCCATGTCTTTGTGTCTTAGCAGTGTATGGGCTAGATGTTATGTTTCCTAGACTCCTTAAATAGGAGCTCTAGGCTCCTACAAATATTGTAGCTGCTGACTTTTAATATTAGGACACTTACCTGTCCACGAATCCAGCAGTGTCTTCACCCAAGCTGATTTTTCAATCGGCTCTCAGGAGATGCTGCTGCCATCTCGGGTAAGGGAAACCGGCAGCCGGTTCCCTACTGAGCATGCGCGAAGCGTGCTGCCCTTTGTGAATGGCCCAGCGGCGGGAGAAGGAGGGGGCCTGAACTTCTGGATGAGAAAGCTACGGCAAAGTCAGCCAGAAGTGGGAGCAGGTACCTTTCAAAACCAGGTACCTGCTCCCCCCTCCCCCCAAAAGGTGCCAATTGTGGCAGCGGAGGGGGGGAGGAGGCAAATAGGTGGAGCCCCCTTTTAGGTGGAGCCCCTCTTTAATACAGTCAACAGCGCTGGGATTTCCAGGTCCCAGGAAAGTCTAACAAGATGAGTTTTATGTGGGGTGAAGTCCCTTTTTCTACCATCTTTTTAAAAGCTTCACCTGACACTGAATTCTTAGCTTTTAATTGGTTAGAAAATAACTTTTAATGCACAAAGCTTCCATTAAGCTAACAAAAAGATTTAATAAGGACTACAACACTCTTTTATTGAAAAAAAATCATCTCTAGGTGAATGGTATACAATATAAGAATTTTCGAAAATGTACTTTCTGAGTTTCACCTCCTGTTTTTATTATGAAATTGAAACATGCATTCTAGTCATGTTCTCAGTGTTAGGTGGGATGGTCTTCCAGCTATAATCACATGATCAGCACCAGTGTTTTAATAAAATACAGACTGCTTGAAAGCATGAGCAGGAAATTAAAATTCCAAAGGCATTCTGTACACAATGTACAAAGTGCCTTTAGAGTTGCCTTGGTTACAAGGAAGCAACAATTGCTGGTTTTAGAAAAACAGGTAAATGTACACTTTTTTCTTAATTAAATGGCATGTGTGCCATAGAATAAAATCCGCCTTTACCAGCACTAGTGATTTATTAGAGCACATAATGTTTAGAAATGTATAAACTTATAAATCCACAATCAGACAATAAACATTTCCCAAGGAAAAGCCACTTGCAGAATATCCTGCTATCCAATAAATGGTACAAATTAGTTATTCCTATTTGCTATTCCTTCACTGTCCCTCTGAATGTACATGTAACTCATCATTATATTAGTGTATCATCATACATGGGGTACATCAAAAACAAATGTAAAAATGCAAGCAATACCATAAAAATAATAGTGAAAAAAAGTCAAGTAAAAACAGATAAAAGTCCATTCCGCAGTGAAATTAACTGTGAAAAAAGTCAGACCTCAATTTCCAGGTTGTAGAAATAAATATAGGTGCAAACCAAAGATACTCACTTTGAAATCATAATCACCTATGTGTTACAAATCAACTCATACCAGAAGGCAATGCCCCCCTATAAATATAACCCTAAGAGGATGCATTAAAATGAATGCAGTCATGAACAACTCAGGATCACCAGCTTAAGCATCTCCTTAGCTCAATAATGCAACATTCTGAAACATTCCAATTTATATTAATAGCAGGCATCCCATGTCTTAAAACCATGTGTTCTGAATTGTGTTAAGGTGTCAATGATCACTTGTAGATCTCACTAACTTTTAATGCAACACAACTATACTTCACATAAATTGCTAATGGGAGCAATAAATTGCTGTTATGTAAATGTATGTTGTAATGCTTCAATTCACTAGATCAAGTCACCTAGCACTTTTATTAATTCTTGCTTTTCAAGAATACAAAAAGAAGAGGAGGGGGTGCTGAGGAACACTGAGATAAAACGAGAGGTTATGACATTTCAGTAGCTCAGCTAATGTATAAGAAGTGCAGAATGCGTGAGATTGTGTTTCCAACCCATTAGCTCCATGATTAAATGCCAGCAGACCATTCCCCTGGCAACTGCATAGAATAATCAAAGAGAAATGACACTTTCTTCTTATTAGCAATGCAGTTCAGGGGGTGTCTGGGAGTTAGGGACCAGTCTCCAGAGCAATATACAGCGGCTCAATGAGAAAGAAGTCCTTGCCAAACAGGCTGATACAAAGTGTGGAAAGTCATCTACAGCAATGCCAGCTGTTATCCCTATATAGACATATATTTATATGTGTATTCTGTGGAACTAAGATGCAATAAGTAAACTTTATAAAATGAAAAGCAATATCAATATCACACTTGTTCAAATTAAAAGTGCAAATAACGATGACAATGTGCAGAGTCCAAACACCTATTGCAATCGATGCCCTTTCAGTTTACTAGAGTCAAATCAGTGTACATTGCTTTTTGATTTACTGAATATGCTGGTGCACATTGTAAGCAAATTCAGTGAGAAAACATAGGAATTTCCTGTTGCTAATACCAGCCTTACAGCTGGCAACCTATTGACCTCCTTCATCATAACCTGAATGATGCTGTACAGAAGATTGCAACAGGCCTATATGAAGACACATTCAACTGCCTACAGTAGTTTCAATGAAAAATATATAATGTATACAATTGTATTAATTTGTGTTTTTATATCTGGGTTTCAGCTTCAAAGTATCCATACATTTTGGCTTTTGATCTTTTTTAGCAGAAATGACCAGCATTTCACTCCATTGGGCAGGGGTAGTCAACCTCAGGACTGTGGTGAAACTACCAATCCCTTGAGGTACTGTATGACTCTGACTTTCAGAGGCCAAGGCATTATGGGAGTTGTAACTTTACCACAGTCAGAGTGCCAAGGTTACCTGCCCCTGCCATAGGGACACCTTTGCATACAACACATGTACTCTATAAATGTGTCATTAGGTGAATATGGTAATTGCATTTTAGTAAATCTTTAATTTTTCTAAAATTGGGGTTTTGATTTGAGAGTTTAATGTACTTTTAAATTCATAAATTTCAAGATTTGGCAAGTATCAAGCAAAATACTATGCATATATTTTACAGAAACAAATGAGTACTTTCCCTGATACTTTTTTTTATTTGCACTAACATACAGTTTTTCAGGACATGAGAGACAAGAGTCGGCAACTCGATAGCTTCTTGATGAGAAAATGTATTGTTGCACTACAGCAATGGCAAATTCCAAAAGATGCTAACGCGTTTCGGCTGAAGCCTTCTTCATAGTATACTCATTTTTCAGCTTTTGGGGTATTTCCCCTTCTTCAAGGTTCAAGGACAGACCTTAAAAGCTTGTCCTGAAAAATTGTATGTTAGACGCAAGTGCACTAATATGGCTACAATCACCTCAAGCATATATTTTACTGGATTGACAAAAAGAAATAGTTTGATCTATCTCATGCAAATCTGTAAGGTATTTGCTTGTTTTCAGCCAGATTACAATCTACAATTAATCATTTTCTACTACCCAGGTAAAGGTATCACAAATGTGGGCAATTTAAGCTGATGTAAGTAGAGAATTTATTATACAGGGTGGGCGCAGTATTCAGGAAATACTTGTTAATTCATTTTTTTGCAGTAGCCTTCACACCGCACTTTAGGGAGAAATAGTGTCAGTGTAGACTTTTTTCACGGTTATATGATGAATCAACTGCATAAACAGAAGCCTATTCAATGAAAGCAATGGACAGATCTGTAGATTTAGGCATTTTCCTGTAAAAGTTGAGCTGGCCCCAACCCCTTATTTCTCTCAAAATTCTGTATTGGTCAGTGAGACCAGGTATCTCATTAAAGAGCCATTAAAGGAAGCTTACTGAGTTGTTCTGACATTCAGTTTTCACTGAAATTCACCACTGTTTATGCGTTTTCCTTATATGCTCAATTTGAATAGACCAGCTTTGTGAATGGTGTACTTTAACCACTTCCCGCCCACGTCATATGACGTCCTGGGCTTTGGGCGGGTATATCTGAATGATGCCTGTAGTTACAGACATCATTCAGATATTGTCGGTTTCAGCCGGCGAATCTCTACACCATAGGAATGATCATAGCAGCCGTTTCGCTGCTTGATCATTCCTATGGGAGGCGAGAGGGGACATCCCCCCTCCCGCCGCCCTCCGGTGCTTGCTCTGACTCACCGTTACGATCAGTGAGGCGGAGAGTGGATCCGCCGGCGCTGGATGTAGATGATAGAGATTTCCGGCGGACCAGATGGTTGCCGGAGTCTCTGTGATCGTCGGAGGCCGGGCGCGATGTTATGACGTCGCGCCCGGCCTCTCCATTCAAAAAAATGGCGCCGCTTCGACTGGGAAGCGGCAATCGTTTTATTTTATTTTTTTATTTCAGTCTTCCCAGCCTAGTGGTGAGATATGGGGTTTTATTGACCCCATATCTCACTATTAAGAGCACCTGACATGTCATATTGCTATTACAAGGGATGTTTACATTCCTTGTAATAGGAATAAAAGTGATCAAATTTTTTTTTTTTCAAAAAAGTGTCAAAATAAAAAAAATATATATAATTAACAATAAAAAAAAAAAAATTTTAAGCGCCGCTGTCCCTGTGTGCTCGCACGCAGAAGCGAACGCATACGTAAGTCCCGCCCACATATGAAAACGGTGTTCAAACCATACATGTGAGGTATCGCCGCGAACGTTGGAGCGAGATCAATAATTTTGGCCCTAGACCTCCTCTGTAACTCAAAACATGTAACCAGTAAAAAAATTTCAAGCGTCGCCTATGGGGATTTTTAAGTACCGAACATTGGCGCCATTCCACGAGCGTGTGCAATTTTGAAGCATGACATGTTAGGTATCTATTTACTCGGCGTAACCTCATCTTTCACAAAATGCAAAAACATTGGGCTAATTTCACTGTTTTGTTTTTTTTTAAACACAAAACTGTTTTTTTCTCCAAAAAAAACGCGTTCAAAAAATTCCTGTGAGAGATAAAAAGTTGCAACAACCGCCATTGTATTCTCTAGGGTCTTTGCTAAAAAAACATATATAATGTTTGGGGGTTCTATGTAATTTTCTAGCAAACAAATGATGATTTTTACATGTAGGAGAGAAATGTCAGAATTGGCCCGGTAGGGAAGTGGTTAAGCCAAGCCTGGAATATGAATATAAAAATTAACCTAAATGTTCCAAAAACAATCCAGGGATTTTGGTACATGTTGTGTAAAATATAAGCTTCTGCTCCCAAATGGAGTTTCCCCTTGAAAATTTCAGTGGGCACTTAGGTTCACGCCAGGTTCACTCAAGGCTTTACTTAGATTATGAATAACTGCACAATTAATGGCACTAGTTTAAAACCTCTAGTTTGAAGTGCTCAATTTTTTCACAGCTTTAATTTTACATTCACAGAGCAATGGATCTCTAGGTTTACACCATATGATACATACTTAACAAGAATGTTGTAAACTATATATTTTCCACATGTAATTCATGTTTTAATGACCATTTAAACAATGCACTGCTGAGATCTCACACAGCTTACTAAGCTCCAGAAAAATGTGGTAAAAGGAATTCTGAAGAGATAAACATACTTAAAAAAATTGTCTTTGTCTTTCAAACAAAAGATCACCTTTCAGATTGGTCTTAATAACTGTTTTTACCAGAAAAGAATGATCTTACATTACAGATATTTTCCACCATAGCCAGACATTCTAGTATGAAACAAGTATAATACATTCACCATTAAAACCTTTTATCTCTCTCTAAATTTCATGATACAAAAGAAATAGTGGTTACAAAAATATTGAATGAATTGTACAATACATTAAAACGTAACAAATTTTCAACATCCTGAGTTTAAACAATCTTGTTGCTAACAAATGATTAATATAAACTGAAAAAAAAACAAAAAACATTGTCAGGCATCTAATAAGGTGGTCACATATGTTAAGAAGTATATATATATATGTTGAGTCATTTTGAGGGGAAATTTACACTGTTATACAAGCTGTACACTCATTACTTTACATTGTGCCAAAGTGTCATTTCTTCAGTGTTGTCACATGAAAAGATATAATAAAATATTTACAAAAATGTGAGGGGTGTACGCACTTTTGGGAGATACTGTATATATATATATATATATATATATATATATATATATATATATATATATATATATATAAATTAGAGCTTTATTCACTAATTTTCTTTTCATACAACATTCATAGAATTTCTGCCCATGATTCACACATTTCCACAAATGAACCAAAATTTTAAAAAGTGTCAATTCGGGAGAAAGCTGTATGAATCTTATGTGAAACATTTATAAATATATACTTAATGTGTATATATTAACCATAATATATATATATATATATATATATATATATATATATATATATATATATATATATATATACACACAGTATATATATATATATATATATATATATATATATATATATATATATATATGAAAATTGTTGGAAAATGTTAAATTTAATGTAATTTATAATTGCCTATAGAGAGCCATACATGGTGAGATTTCTATCATTCAGTGGGGTGAATGAGAGGAAAGCAATGTATAGCATGGAAAGAGAAACCTACACCAACAGCTATTGCATACAAGCAGCTGCAGTACTGCTAAGATGCAGTCACTGTTAGGCCAGCAATTTTTTAAAATTAATTAAAAAAAATTAATTAAAATTAATTAATTAAAATTAATTAATTAAAATTAATTAAAAAAAAAGTAATTAGTATAGTCAGCATCCACCCAGAAGCCTGGACCAGCACCTGGCTCAGCCTCTCAGCTATCCATCCAGAGCCTGAGCCAGCCCCACCCACCCCCTCTACAGTCCAGCACTTCAGTGAGTGCTGGAGGGGAGAGCAGAAAGTCGCTGACTGACAGTCACAGCCCTCTGCTCAGAGCAGAAGGGGAGAACTGAGCAATCAGTGGTATTTGATCACTCAGTTCTCACTGCAGAGTCGGCAGGGGACAGATACAGCATTTAATCGATACTACATCCACTTAGTTGAGTATAATTGTTTTTATTGTTTTAAATTCTGAACTTCTCTTATCATATGACGGCCAAGCATCGCGGCTCTCGTTCTGGGCGGGCGTCACATGGCGTCCATCCATTTAAACAGGGAATGCGCGCGATCGTGTGCGCACCTTCCTGTACCTTCGGTGGCGGCATGTCACGGAGACACCGCTCGCCACCGAGAGGGGTGAACAGCCCTTGGGCATGGCTGTTTACCATGTGATCAGCCGTGATGAAGTCACGGCCGATCACAGATGGTACCGCCCCAGTTTCCACGGCGCATGCGCAAGATCGCGTGTTCCCGGGAACACTGCTCGTCACCGACACTGGTAAACAGCCAGTGGCCGGTGGCTGTTTACCATGTGATCCTTTCACAGCCGATCACTAAATGTAAACATAGAGCAGTAACGAGATGTTACCGGGTTCTCCTCCTCACACACCGATCGTGTGTGAGAAGGAGATTGCGGTAACATCTCGTTACCGCTTACAGTGTACACCAACACACACTGATTGCCCCCCAATAAAGACGACCTGTCACCACCCATCAAAGTACCTGTCACAGTTCATCTGAGTACCTGTCACAGTCTATCTGAGTACCTGTCACAGCCTCATGGAATATATGTTGGGGTGTTTGCTTTCCAAAATGGGGTCCTGTTGTGGGTAATTCCATTGTCCTGGTGCTCAAGGACCTTCAAAAGTGTGATAGGTAGGAATGAAATGAGTTGTGTAATTTATGCTCCTAGAGAGCCTGAAGGTACTACTTCAATGTTGGGCCTCTGTATGTGGCCAGGCTCTGTAAAAGTTTCACACATGTGGTATCGCCATACTCGGGAAGAGTAGCAGAATGTATTTTGGGGTGTAATTTTGCTATATACATGCTATGTGTTAAAAAAATCTTATAAATTGACAACTTTGTGTAAAAAAAAATGCGTTTTAATTTTTTCCCCACATTTTCCAAAAACTTCTGGAAAAAAAATTAACCATTCAAAAGACTCATTATGCCTCATAGATTATACGTTGGGGTGTTTGCTTTCCAAAATGGGGTCATTTTGTGGGCAATTCCATTGTCCTGGTGTTCCAGGGCCTTCAAAAATGTAATAGGTGGTTGAGAAATGAGATGTGTCATTTATGCTCGTAGAACGCCTGAAGGTGCTACTTCATTGTTGGTCCTCTGTATGTGCCAGGCTGTGTAAAAGTCTCACACATGTGGTATCGCCATACTCGGGAAGAGTAGCAGAATGGATTTTGGGGTGTAATTTGTTGTATGCATATGCTGTGTGTGAAAAATAATCTGATAATATGACAATTTTGTAAAAAAATATAATAAATAAATCTTCATTTTGCAAAGAATTGTGGGAAAAAATTACAACTTAAAAAAAACTCACAATGCGACTTAATACCTCAGAATGTCTACTTTCTAAAAAGGGGTCATTTGGGGGACATTTGCACTTTCCTGACTTTTTAGTGTCTTAAGAAATGAGATTCACCTGATATACTGAAGGCCTGATCAGATGTGATCAATTTTCAGTGATTAACACCATAGTTTGTAGACTCTATAACTTCACAAAGACCAAATAATATACACTAATTTGGGTTATTTTTACCAAAGATATTTAACAGTATACATTTTGGCCAAAATTTATGAAGAAAAATTACTAATTAGCAAAATTTAATGACAGAAACAAAGAAAAGGGCATTTTTTTCACAAAATTTACGGTCTTTTTTTATTTATAGCACAAAAAATAAAAAACCCACTAGTGATTAAATAACATCAAAAGAAAGCTCTATTTGTGTGAAAAAAGGACGCACATTTCATATGGGTACAGTGTTGCATGACTGAGTAATTGTCATTCAAAGTGTGAGAGCGCTGAAATCTGAAAATTGGTCTGGGCAAGAAGGGGGTGTAAGTGCCCTGTATTGAGGTGGTTAAGCTTTAAAAAAAAAATGTTGCTTGTAGGAAAATGTGAATTATGACATCTGCACTGTGTCATGGTTAAATTGTTTGCTGTGGCTTCACATGCCCTTTAAATGTTTCTTTTCATGTCAAGGTTTACCTAAAGTAACATCTACTACAGCCAAACAAAAATGACAGAGGACTAGAAACTCAGCACTGTTAAATAACCGGGTATTATCAACTCATTGTAGACTTTTTAATCTATTTCTGAATGAGTGAGGAAAGAGACCGCAGCACAGAGGCATACGTGGTTGTTTGTCAACGTGATGAGAAAACTGGTTTGAAAACCAGATGAATTGGACATTTTTCCATAAGTATTATAGGCTGGCCTAGAAAATCAGCTCAACGTTGCTATGAAGGTTGAATCTTTGAAGTATAAGAGAAGAGAAATGGCAATTCCAAAGTCCTTTGATGCAAAAATGTATTGGCTACATTTGAGCATTAAAAAGTAAAAAGTTGACGCGTTTCGATGTGAGCCTTAGTCATTTTTGAAGAATTCCACTCACCGTCATTACACAATTTACCTGCATGCCCTGAGTTGGGGATGACTGAAAGTTTGTAACAATTAACTCTTTGAAAACCTTAAAAAAGAACTATGGTCCCTAATTAAAAAACATATGTGCTATAACATTTAATTACACAAGCATCTGCACTTACAGTTTTTTTTTTAATTCTTCTGCAAACTCTCACAAATACCTGTTGATCCTGCCAGTGAAGTCCACCTAATGCACTTTCATGTTATGTTTTAGCAATGAGGCTGCACTGGTTCCTTATTTAGAGCAGAGCTTCCACTCTCATATAGACCATGTTTGCTTGCAATACATTGGTATGAGAACATGTTACAATGGATGTGGCTATCAGCATTGTCACTGCTGGTTGACAAGCCTGTTGCTTATCAATCAGCACCCTTTCACATCTGGTCCTGCCCACTGCTTTCTGGATTGACAGAACTGCCTGCCTCTGTTGCTGAAACCCTCCCACTGAGAGCTGCAGTGCCTGGGAGGAAAGCATGTGAGACACAACTGAAAGAGAATTAGGCTCCATTAGGGAAGGTAAAGAAAGTATTTTTGTTTACTTTATTAGGCTTGTAGATCACATAGTAACTGGATTTGCTTCTTGTTAGTTGCACTTTAAGTACCACCTCGTTAATCTATCTTATTTTTTCAACTACAATATAGCACAGTTGTTTAAGGAAAAACAATTTTCCCAGTTTAATCTATATAGCTGCTAAATTTCTTATCTAATTATTCCCTTGTAGTATTAAATTAACTAAATGAAATTTATCTGCATTGTAAAATGTTTTATTAGCTGAGATGGACAGATGGACTTACAAGATATTATAACACATTGACCCACAGACACAATTACAAAGTCCAGTTCTACACCAAGTTATTAACACACTAAATATCTGGGGGATGTATACTAATTGCTGCATTAAAGCATAATTAAAAATATAACAATCTCAGCTCTATATTTTGAAACTAAGCAGCGAACAGGTTGTAACCCTGATGAATTTTACCATATTTGCAGGATTTATAACCACCATCTGTCTGAATACACAAACTGTTGGTATTTTCAGCTAGCCACATACCTTCAAGCAAATTAAACATTACCAGCCACGACGGCCATATGGACTTCAAAAAGCATGTGAAAAGAAAGAGGCTGCAAATACATAAGATCTGTTTATGTAACAAATGCACAACTTTTAAAATTAAATGAATTAATTGATTAAAATTAAATGATATAATACATATTAAAAAGCTTAACCCAAAAATTAGGACCCTCACCCAGAGATAACTGTTTTGTTTTCTATGGAATTCAGGAGGTAAGGCTAGCAGAACTAGATAATTTCTGCATAACTAAAACAGACAGTGGCCTAGGGAGTTTTACTGAGTATTTACACCTAGAACTGCATCATTAGCAGAATAGGATAACAGTATATCTTACTCTTCTAGTCACTGGATCCCTTTTGCGCTAATGTTGAGTGAACTTGTTTAGCCCCTCTCCACTAGCCTTGACATACCTTGTGTGGCTTTGACCTTCATAGATAGCACCACACACTAACTAGTAGGGGTATTGCATCTTTAAAGCCCAACTGAATTCAGTCTAGGAATTGGCAGAAGCGTTTAACATTGTTTCAAAGCTTCAATTGCCAAACCTTAAAGCTTACAGTGCTTTTGTTGTTCCTGTGCGCTGTCTGCAAATCAAAAGAATAGGCTGCACAGAAGATTTGCTGCTCTGTGCGTGAGAGCAACAGTGTCCTTACAGCTGTCTGACATGTCACCCTGCCTTGTCGGGACACACCAATTAGCAACACTTGTTGTGTATAGCATTGGCTATAGCAGGCAGGAAAGAAAACTCAGCCCTGCAGGCCTAAGGTAATTTTAAAGGGTATATACCGAGTAGTAACTGCCCTACCCTCTAAACCTTTTGTAAAGAACCCCACATGGTCCTATCTACCTCTGCTGCATTTTACTGTTGTATAGGGGCAAACTATACTTCAGGATTCATGCTACTGCTGTACCTTCCATGCTGTGCTGAAAAAAAAGAATTTTGGATCTTTTTTTTTTCAATTTTATTTAAATATAATTGCCTTCTCATGATCCCTTGGTGGCTTTTCGGACCTTCAAAAAGAGATATTTCATGAAAAGGTTTTATTTTCTCGCTTAAACCATAGATTTCAGCAAAGATGGACAGCATAAATCAGAAACTGCTAGATAATATCCCCTGTGCTGGTGATTTCTATGCAACTGTGCACGTTTTTCATCATACCTCAAGGTCCTGAGACTCTTGAATCACCTAAAGGTTTATTAATAATAATGTTCACATAATGTTCTTCCTATTTCTGTTGTTGAAAGGCAATATTAGAAATAATGTCATTGGTAGTTCTCAAGAAGATTTGGGGCAGTGTTTGACGTAAACAATTAATTTCCGACCAAAGTTGGTTTAAAGAATATACCTATGCTTTTTTCTTAATGGATCTGCAGAAACAACAAGCTGTGTTTGTTGTGAAAGCACACATAGCAATGCAATTAATGTAGCTAAAGGTCTGAGCCTGTTGTCTGTTGGATATCATCTAGTCATGCCCAGGAAAGTTCACTAAGATCCAGGCAACAAATTGAGCCTTGACATTAATAAAAGATCTGATGAAAACTCTACACAGAGCAATAGAAATATGTTGGCCACAAGCTTCTAAAAAATGGATATGAATTTATTATGCGTAACCCCTTCAGCTCATCTCCAGCCTAAAGCAAATCTGGGTTAAACACTACATTGAGGCTAAAAAAGCAAAAATAGTGCTTGTTAAGGGCATTATTCCGTTTCTATTTCACAGAACAGTCTGGGCCCTTAAGGAAATGAACAGAACTGTTTTCTAAAATCCACAATAAATAAATTAGCCAACTACACCTACAGCTTTCTGTTTTTTTCAGGGTAATGACTCCTGATTGCTTCTCTTAGAGACCCCTTTATGATTTAAAGTACAAAAATAATTTGCAATATATCAGCCCCTTCTGATAATTTGATGGATGGGCTTTGATAATCCAGTTAAATCTTTCATAGTGACAAGCAACAAAGATGATCAAAGGGTCAACGAGTTTGGCCTAGGCATCATGGGAGATGTTGCTCTAATCCAGGTTAAAGTTCCTGTGTACAATACACATTATACAACAGCACTGGATCAAAGGACTGGGTAACATTATCTATGCCTTGGTGTGCTCTGATCCTGCAAAGATTCATATAAATGATGGTCATTTTGTGAATTCTTTGCAACAAGAGACTTAAGGATGGCATAGATGGACAGATGTTGATATGGACAGTATGGTGAACAGCAAAACATCTTCCTATCTCCTGATTCAGACAACAGATATATAGGGAAGAGGTGTCTGCTGACTCCTCCAAAGGCAATGGTAGGTGGCTGCTCACACATACATTTTCAAACACATTGGAAAACCCTTGTGGGAATAATAAGATTGTACAGGCCCCCCGAGCATTTAGGTGTATGTAAAAAAAAAAACACTATAGTCTCCAATCTTTGCAAATTTTTTTTGTTTTATTAATTTCTGACAAAGCATATAATCACATGGGATGAATTAAAGATAATCACCGCCCTAGGTTGGTTTCCACCTGTATCACCTCAATTGCACGCTAGCAGGTGCTGACCCTCTTCATCACAGGCTTGACAGTAGAAGAGAAGAATCTGGCTGGCCACACAGCCAATAAAATCACCTTTATTAATAAAGGTGATTTTATTGGATGTGCGGCCGACCAGATTCTTCTCTTCTACCATATGATCACAATGTTTCACATAAAGCCAAATGACAACAGTTTAAATACAATACTAATACTAAACAAATTAAAGGCGTTTCAACTATCATATTGTAATATACATATTGTAAAAGTATATCTAAATCGAAAACATTATTTTTCATTCTGGATAGAGAAGGGAATGGTTAAAACCCTTGTCAGTATTTTTGTCCTTGGTGTCCTACTAGGGAGATTTCACATCAACTCAAAATTGTTGATTTTCCTTCACTTTCAGTTCCAGTGGCAATAGTCATCAAAAAAATAAATAAATAAACATTTATTTTATTTTGACTTTCTATAGTTATTTTTCTTACTGGGACCCAAAGCGGGTGAAGAGGTCAATGTCATATGTGTCAGGACCTGGTTCACCTGCTGGTGATACTGTGTTTCCCAGAGCTCGAGGTTGCAGTTTCAGTCTCCACAAGTGGGTGTCTCTCAGCAGTCAGTAGTTTTTAGTAATCAGTCTACACCTGATGCTGGCTGCTGGATGGAAATATAGGTCCTCCTCTGCCATTACACTTGACGTTAGTGTTTTGATTTGCTAGCCTTATTTTGCTGCTGCCAGTAATCCTGATCTTGCTCCTGCCCTGCACCTTATGCCATGTATCCTACTGCCTTGTACCAGCTGTACTTTGTTTCTGATCGCAGTTTTGGTTCCCCCTTCCTATCTACTCCCTGCACCTCCAGTTTTCCCTGCTTCTCTCTGTTTCCCATGTTGTATATATTGTACAGTAAAACCTTGGTTTGAGAGTAACTTGGTTTGAGAGCGTTTTGCAAGACAAGCAAAATTATTTTATCAATTTTGACTTGATATACAAGCGATGTCTTGATATACAAGTAGCGTCATGTCACAACTGAGTATAAAAGAGAAGAGAGGCGCCTCTAAGTGTAGCAATACAGTTACATTTAATGAAGGTACAACATTTAGAAACTCACATGGTTAATGATTAAAACAGGCACATCTAAGTTTGCAGGCATCCGGGGTAAAGATGTCCACATAGACCATGCTCCTTAGCGCCATTGACGTCATGCCTGCCACGCTGCACTCCACGAGCGGTTAAAGCCTTTCTTTCAGATCGCTCTACTGCAGGGTAGACATGTGCATTCATTTTCATCCGAATTTGGGGTATTTTCATTATCGTTTTAACAAACGATAACGAACATGCAGAATCCGAAAACTGAAAGATCCGACATAAACAAATGCTTTATTTTCGTTTTGGTTGCGACAACAGTTCGATATAGATAGGAGATTCGACATGACGCTGAAAATAGTGATCTGTGTCCATCGAATCTGTGGTTGAATGTGCCTAACCTATTAGTCCAAGATTATTCTACATAGAGAGAAAAGATTTGACATAGAGAGAAAAGATTCGACATAGAGAGAAAAGATTTGACATTATAGAGACAATAGCAAAAAAGGTTGAATGTGCCTAACCTAACTCTATTAGTCCAAGATTATTCGCCATAGAGAGAAAAGATTCGACATGAAAATTCGACGAAGCAGTCACCGCCAGTGGACATTTATGGTCAAATGCTCCGCCCATAGGCTGTAGAAGAATTCTAATGTTGGTTGACTAGTAATAATAATTAATAAATATAATTATTACTAGTGTCATACAACATTAGAATTCTACTATAGCTTGTAGGTGGAACATTGGACCAGAAATGTACGATTGCGGTGTCGTACAGTTTAGCTGCTCCGTCGAATCTTCTTAGAACATTCGACAGACACCATAAGCCTTCAATGACAGATTTGACCCTAATTATTTCGGATTTTCGGAAGAATGCATTTTTTAAAGAAACTAAATAAATAAAAACGAATTTCGGGAGTAACTAAATACATTTATTTTTCGGACGAAAACGAAATTCCGAAACAAAATATTTCAGTGTGCACATGTCTACTGCAGGGTAGTCTTCCTGGTCACAACTGCAGACAGCTTTACCCCGGATGCCTGCATACTTAGATGTGGCTCTTTTAATCGTCAACCATGTGAGTTGCTAAATGTTGCATCTTCATTAATTGTAATCTTATTGCTACACTTAGAGGCGCCTCTCTTCTCTTTTATACTCTGTAGCTCCTGCTGTATTTTGCTTCTAATCCCCTTGTGGAGGCTTCCATTTGTGGATGGACATTTTATGGTTACACAACCAATCACATTGCTATAATATTTTTATATGGACTATAAACTGAAGGACTTATGAATAAATGGCTGTGGAACGAATCATTTGAGCTTCCATTATTTCTTATGGGGAAATTTGCTTTGATATACAAGTGCTTTGGATTACATGCATGCTTCCGGAACAATCCAAGGTTTTACTGTATCTATCATTTATTGTATATTGTTTCCTAGTTATTAGTTAGCTTTCCTGATTGTTGGGTTTTTATACAGGTATTGGGTTTTTTTGTTAATGTTATTTTAATGTTTGCTGATGGATTTTGTTTCACTCTAAATAGATCTCACTTAAAGCATATATAGTCTGGTCTCAGTTTCTGAGTGTAGCCACGCAGTTCTGGTCATCTCTGCTGCTAAATCCTGACAATATGTTTGGAAGGAAATGCATGTAAGTATCTGGAGAACATGTAAACTCCAATCAGACTGTGTCCTGGACTGAGGTGCAAGGCAGAAGTGCACACCACTAAGCCATTGTGCTGCCCACAGGGGCTTAGTGATTGGATTTCCCTACACAGCAATCACAACTCAACAACATTTCTAACTCCTCATTACTCTATTCAAAACAAAACAAAAAAAGTTTTGGCTTAAAGACCAAGCATTCTTTTGTTACTATCAACTGTTTTGCTTAGTCCAGAATTACCCAGCCCCCCAAGTCTAGCAAAAGTACATGTTCTAAAACTACAAAAGTTATTTTTGGGCAAGGTATTAGTTCATTACTGTTCTTTGAAGCAACACAGTAAAAATGGTGTCCCAATCAGCTATTCTGTTCCTACAGATTTATTTGGCAGCTTTCCCATTATCCATTACAGGCTGATCTCAAGTTCCCGAATCACTAACAAAGAAAAAAAATACAAACAAAGAGAAACAAGCTTATTTTATATCTAATACATAAAATCCAAAACCTGCAGTAACTGGCATGATCGCTTTTCAGTTGTAAAGAGACCGAATGGGATAATGGATGAACCTATGTATGTGGCTAGAGATGAGGTTGTGGGGGTAATATCTTTGCTGGACTCCAAACCCATTAATGAAGTCCAAGCAAAGTTCAGTTATTAGATTTTTTTTTATTGTAACTGTTGAAATCAGTTGTCAAAGTTATTTACCAAAAACATGGACAAAATAATTACAGTTAAAGGATTTTGTTTCTCATGTAAATTAATTGCAGTGGGGAAACGTCTAGGAGAAATTTGCAGCAAATAGTTTTACTACATGTACAAATCATATTAATGCGATTCCAGAGCACTTTAGAGAAACATCATTTAGATTGTAATAATTTACTGCAAAATTACAGCACCATGCACTTAACTTGCTGCCACTTTATTTAAATATCTGACAGAATCTAAGAAAAGTAAAATGCATCCTTTTTTTTAAATAAACTCTTTCGGAACATATTTTAAACGACGTAATTATTTTAAGATTGCAGCAGTCCAAGAGCTAATATCAAGCTTCTGTAAAATGTGCCAAACATATATACCGTATTTATCGGCATATAACACGCACATTCATTTTAATAGGGAAGTTTCAGGTAAAAAACTTAAACTTTAAATAAGGAACTTTGAAGCAAAATAAGGGTCAGTGCCCATCTGCAGCCTCACCATTGCCATCAATGCAGCCTGATCAATGCTCATCTGCAGCCTCACAAGTGCCATCAAAGCAGCCTCACCATTGCCAGCAATGCAGCCTCATCAGTCCACGTCAATGCAGCCTCACAAGTGCCATCAATGCAGCAGCCTCACCATTGTCATCAATGCAGCCTGATCAATGCCCATCTGCAGCCTAGAGGGGACAGGGATGGGGGGCGGGACGAGCACCGACAGATTACATACAGTGAGAATCTCCTATGATAGATGGAAAAGTGGTCCAATGGCAGCCCAGGAGATGGGACTTCCTATTACAGAGGCCGCCAAGTAAACAGGAGATTCTCGCTGTATGTAATCTGACGGTGCTCATCCCGCCCCCCTCCCTGTCTCCACCGAGGCAGCCAAAATTGAAGTATTGGCGTATAACACGCACACGCTATTTGCACTCGATTTTCAGGGTACACACCGTATTTATTGGTGTATAACACGCACAGGCATATAACACGCACCCCAATTTTAGGAGGGAAGTTTAAGGAAAAAAACTTACATTTTCAATAAAGAACTTTGAAGCAATATTAGGGTCACATATCATGAATGCACCCTGCTCAGTGCCCATCTGCAGCCTCTAAATTGCCCATCTATGTACCCTGCTCTGTGCCCATCTGCAGCCATTAAATTGACCAACAATGCAACCTGTTCAGTGCCCATCTGCAACCTCACCTTTCCCATCATTGCAGCCTGTTCAGTGTTGGATTATCCCTGCTGTCTCCAAGGGAAGAGGAGGAGTGAGCGCCGCTGAATTACACATAACCGCAATCTCCTGTGTACCCGGTGGTCCGTCACTCACAGCCACTCCTGGCCCCGCTCATATGATAGACAGAACAGAGGCCCAATGCGGGGCCAGGAGGCGTGGCTGTGAGTGACGGAGTGTCGGGTACACAGGAGATCACGGCTCTATGTAATTCAGCGGCACTCGCTCCTCTTCCCTCAGAGACAGAAGAGATCGGTGTATAACACGCACCCATGATTTTCCCATGATTTTAAGGGGAAAAAAGTGCGTGTTATATGCTGATAAATACGGTATATATATATTGCTATAGTTTCAAACATTCTAGATATTCACATTTGAATTCAATACCTATTAGTAAAAAGAAAAACATGTAAATTGATTTTCCATTTTTTTCTTTTTGGAAATTAAAGTGTATCTCGGGTAAGAACTAAAATGACATATATCGTGTTGCATAAAGTTATCTATTACAGCATTGACGTTTTCAGTTTTTCATTGTAATAAGAAAGCACCTATTGATCCTGCCAGCCAAGTTCATGAAAGCTAATTCCTGCAACTCAGTGAATACATTTGACTGGTGTACCCCCTGTAAAAAGTTCTTACCTGCATAGACTACAACTATGCCTGCTGATATTGCCGGTGTCAAACCACTCAAGTCCAGCTCTCCTTTCACAGCATCCATATGACCCTGCCCCCAGCAGCAGTCAAATGCTGCTTTCTCTCTCCACTATGGGGACTGACATAGGAAGAAACATCTCCTATACAGCAATAAATGCAATAAATGTTGGAATGTGCAGGTTCATTCCCCATGCTTACATGTAGACATGGGAGGTAGAGGGTCCAAAAGGCCCCCAGAGCGTCCTTGGCCAGGTACCTCAGATCAAAATAATGTTATATATTATGATTTAAATTGGGAATTGTGAGTTGTGCTGTACTAATTGTGTCATATTTAGATCAGGTACCTGGTGGCCCGGGTTGTGACATCACTGCTACCCATGCAAAATTCTCTGCTGCCTGTTACCTGTGGCTGCCTGTCACATTGCTTCCAAGCAAACACATTTTTTTCCATATAGGCATGAGGAGTGTGCATGAATATTTGTGTATTCAGTGTATGGGTGTGTGTATGTTGGTGTATACAGTGTTTATGTATTTGTACACAGTATGTATGTATATGTATATACAGTGTATGTGTATAAGTAGTACTGCTGTGCTATTCATAAGGAGGCGGTGGTAACATGAATCATAGGGGGTGTTGTGCTGGACTGTATATACTTCTGACCCTTGAACTGTGTACATTACATACACTTGACCCCTGAACTCTGCGCAGTACTGCGTCATTCCTAAACTCTACACTATGTACATCACATACACCTGACCCTTGCACTCTGTACATAGGTTGAAGCCCCATCCACTGCATACTTTTGCCACACAAGTGGAGAGCTGCTGTATGGGGGAGAAAGGATTTTGTTTAACCGCTTGCCGACCATATACTGTATATACTGTGCAGGATCACGTACCTAGTATGTGATCCTGCACTTCTGGGTCTGAGGCGTGCCGCCGGCGACCCGCTCTCGCTGTGATTGGACACAGCGGGAGCCAATCAGTGGGTCCGCTGGACTCAATGCCAGCCGGGACCCTCCGATCATTCGGGACAGAAGCAGAATGATGTTCTGTCTATGTGAACAAGGCAGACTTCTGTTCTGTCCGTAGGGAAGGTAGTGATCCTATGTTTCTGCAAAGCAGGAACACGGATCTCTTCCTTCCCATAGTACAAGCACCTCCCACACAGTAACCAAGCACATTTTAGGCACCCATTTAACCATGTGATTGCCCCTGATGTTAACCCCTTCCCAGGCAGTGTCATTAGTACAATGACAGTGCATATTTTTAGCACTGATCGCTGTATTAGTGTCACTGGTCCCCAAAAAAGTGTCAAAAGTGTCACTAATGTGTCTGATTTGTCTGCCACAATATTGCAGTCCCGCTATAAGTCGCTAATTGCCTCAATTACTAGTAAAAAAAAATTATAAATACAAATTCCATAAATATATCCCATAGTTTGCAGACGCTATAACCAATCAATATACTGTACACTTATTGGGATTTTTTTTTAACAAAAATATGTAGCAGAATACATATTTATGAAGAAACTAGATTTTTTACACTTTTGTATTTGATATGTTTTATAGCAGAAAGTAAAAAATATAGTTTTTTTTTTTTTTTTCAAAATTGTCAGTGTTTTCTTGTTTATAGCGTAAAAAATAAAAACTGCAGAGTTGATCAAATATCACCATAGGAAAGCCCAATTTGTGAGGAAAAAAAAGAACATACATTTTACTTGGGTACAACATCACACTGCGCAATTGTCAGTTAAAGTAACGCAGTGTCATATCGCAAAAAATGGCCTGGTCATGAGGGGGAGGGGGGGGGTTAATCTTTTGGAGCTGAAGTGGTTAAATAGTGGCTATATTCTGAGCTGAACTCCATGGATTAGCTTGCCTATCTCATACAATTTGGAAAAATAAGATGTAGTTATGACTTTAGATATTCTTTAATTCTATTCTCTAGAAATCCTTGCCATTTAAGAGATTTATGTGTTAATCCTGCATGATAACGTTTTTTATGATATAACTGTAGCACCTATGCCTGCAGGGGAAAAAAAAATCAAGACGGGCAACCAAAGTATAACGTGAGTACACCATCTTGTCTAATGAGCTCAATCCCAAGGGTTTTATCAGCAGAAACACTTCATTAATTATGATGCTATCCCTCATTTTTCTATTTTCTTTTTTTCCCTCATTCTTTCTGTTCCTGTGAGAATTGGCCGGAGGATATAGCCCGTGTTTTACTTCACACAGATCGGGCACACTGAGGGATGGCACGATTAGCCCCAGCACAGGAAAAAGACTAATCTTGTGGTTCAGCATAGGTAAACAAATGATAGCGGACAGTGCTATAGATCACTGTTATCAGTTACTATTAGCACATTACAGCTATGGTCTCCCAACATAGTAGCATCTCAGAAACGCATGTGTGTTCCTACATCTATAGGATCTTATAAGCCGTGAACACCCATATTAGTGGATTAAATGTCATTAGACTGGCACTTGGGGCTGATTTACTAAAGGCAAATGGACAGTGGACTTTGCAAAGTGCAGTTGCACAATGCAAGAAAAGTTTCTCCAGAGTTTATTATATGAGTAGAAGCCCTGCGGACTTCTATCAACCAATCACGAGCAAGCAAAAATGTTTTTGTTTTTCTTTTCCTTGCATGTGAATCGGTATTCTTTGCAAAGTGAGGCTTTACCTCATTTACTAAGCTCCGGAGCAACTGCAAAGTGCACAGTCTATTAGCCTTTAGTAAATCAACCCCATTGTGTTAAAAAAATGCACGTTTTCTTCAATGTGCATAATGCATGCCCATTTTTAATTGTGCCACGACAATGTAACACAACACAATGGGGTTGATTTACTAAAGGCAAATATTTTGTGCACTGCAAGTGCACTTGCTCTAAAGCTTAGTTAACAAGGTTATGGTGTTGATTTACTAAAGGCAAATACAATTTGTACTCTGCAAGTATAGAAAAACACAGCAGAGCTCATCTTAATGCAGTATGGTAGAACTGATACATCATTTATTTAGGTAAAAATAGCAACTCATAGAGTAAGGGGTGCAAGCTGTGAAGCTGACGGGGAGACAACTGACTCAGAGCCTTGAAGAACCCTGGAGCTAGTGAGACATCAGCAGTGCCCCACACCGCCAGCTATCTGGATCAGGACCACACGGCGAGGCCACCATTGTGACAAGCCTACTTTTACCCTTTACTCTGTGAGTTGCTGTTTTAACCTAAATAAATGATGTACCTGTTCTAGCATACTGCACTCAGATGAGCGCCGATGTGTTCCCTTATTCTATAACTACAGAGCTGCTTCCTCTCCCACAGCTGGTTGCACTTCTAGAGCACTTTATTCATCTGGAATTTTTTTAACCCATCTGAACTTGTTCTTATCCCTCTGTGCTTGAACTGAACTCTAATGCCCTGTACACACAATCGGACATTGATCGGACATTCCGACAACAAAATCCGTCTGATTTTGGGCCAAACTTGTCTTGCATACACACGGTCGCACAAAGTTGTCGGAGAATCGACGTACGTATGTTGGGACTATAAATGGGGCAGTAGCCAATAGCTTTAGTCTCTTAATTTATTCTGAGCATGCGTGGCACTTTGTGTGTCGGATTTGTGTACACACGATCGGAATTTAAACGATCGGATTTTGTTGTCAGAAAATTTTATATCCTGCTCTCAAACTTTGTGTGTCGGACATTACGATGGAAAAAGTCTGATGGAGCGCACACACGATCGGAATTTCCGACAACACAATCCGATCGCACGTTTTCCGTCGGAAAATCTGACCGTGTGTACAGGGCATAAGTCATCCTAAGCCATTGGACTATATTATTAGGACTACTTCCACTTATAGCCTTACCCCCCCCCCCCACCAATTGTTTCTCTCCAACCACCATTGTACCCCCCCCCCTTCCTTGCACTCTGCAAGTGCAGTTGCTCCAAAGCTCTGGAGAAACTGCTCACAGTGCACTTGCTTTTAGTAAATCAACCCCAAAGCTTCACTTTTCAAAGAATACCCAATCACATGCAAGGAAAATATAAAACAGCATTTTTACTTGCACGTGATTGGATGATAAAAATCAGCAGAGCTTCCCCTCATTTAGAGCTTCCCCTCAGATCTAGAGCAACTTGCAGTGCACAGTATATTAGGTAAATCCATCTCCCTATGTTTTACTTGCATTTTGCCTGTGTAGTACTAGGGTTTTCTTTCTTTTCATTTTCATCATTACCATTATCTTTATTTTGTGAGTTGTGTCTATAGGGATTATATACTAAAACTGGAGAGTGCAAAATCTGGTGCAACTCTGCATGGAAACCAATCAGCTTCCAGGTTTTATTGTCAAAGCTTAACTGAACAAGCTGAAGTAAGAAGCTGATTGGCTATTATGCACAGCTGCACCAGATTTTGAGTGCACCAGTTTTAGTAAATCTAGCCCTATGTCTGTTGGGAATTTTGTCAAATGACTTGAAAAACACACTAATTAAAAAGTTTGTTACATTTTAGTGCATTTTGCATGCACTGTTATTGACTATAATGTAACACACGTTTATACAAAAAAACACAAAGCGATGCCCACTTATGCAACACACTTATGAGAAGTGTCATAGAGTAGTAACATTATTATTACACAGGATTTATAGGGTGCCACTAGTTTGCACAGCGCTTTGCAAGAAAAAGGGAGACAGAACAGTTACAATACAGTTTGATACAGGAGGATTAGGATTAGGAGAATTAGGAGGATCCTGATCATGGGTGCTTACAGTCTAAAAGGGATGGGGCAATTGGTACAAAAGTTAACAATTACTGTGAGGGATGTGTTGATGGATAAGGTTGAAGTACAGTTTTTAGGTGGAGGCAGGATAGGCTACCCTTAAAACGCAACTCTGGGAAATGTTAAAATCATCCCTTGTAGTGGGGCTGTGCCTGAACTGCAAGGGGTTAGTTGCTCATTTAGGTCTAGGGGACACAGAGAAGATGATTTACTTACCCGATTCACCACTCCTCTGCACTGCTAGACCATTCTTTGCAGCATCTTCTCTCCTATTCTCCAGCAGTATAAAGTCCTGACGTCATCAAAACCAATGCAAGGTCCATGGGCCGGCATTGGACATGGTGACCTATGGTCAAGTAAGTAAAAATGCTTCTCCTTTTACCTAGACAAAACATGCAGTTAACTATTGTAGTGCAGCCCCAAGGCAATGGATAGTTTTAAAATTTTTTTTTTAGAGCTGGGCTTTAAGAGATATGTTCTCAGGGATCGCCTAAAGGTGGTCAGAGTAGGAGATAGCTGGAGAGATTGTGGTAGGGAGTTCCAAAGGAGAATGGGAGAGGCTCTAGAGCAGTCTTAGAGGCAAGTATGGCAGGAGGTGACTGGGGAGCAGGAGAACAGAAGGTCTTGGCAGGAGCATTCCCATATATGAATTGGTGGTACATAAACCATGGGTAACACCGGGCACATAATGTATATGGGAATGTATAGGTAGTAGATTTATTTTATAATTTATACATACGTGTGTGTGTTGTTTTCAATGTTTTTGATCAATTTATATCAAGTTATTACCTATTGTTAATATAACATTATGTTAAGAATCTTCTTAATGGGTAACTGTATGGGACCTTAAAAGTCCCAATAAATAATTTAATTGGATTGAGTAGTTTAATTAGGAATGTGGTGCTTCCTCAGCTTACATATCTTTTAGATTTGCTTGTTTTCAAGCATTTTTAGGGTCCGGTGTTGTATAGGACACAATGGTGTGAAGGAGCCCCTATGCTCTTCAGTGTCAGTTTTGAACTCCCTATGTGCAGGGGGAGATGCCAGGAGATTTCTTTTTCTGCTCTCATTTCACCAGTGTTAATTTTGTCGATTAAAACCGACTAAACATTTTAGTCAACTAACTTAATACCATTTTCGTTGACTAAAATACGATTAATATTAAACAATTGAGATGACTAAAATACGACTAAAACTAAAATGGCATTTTAGTCATAAGACTACAATGGGACTAAAACTAAAATGCCATTTGAGTCAAAAGACTAAGACTAAAACTACATTGAAATTTGATGTCAAAACTAACACTGGTCTGTAGTGTATGTTCATACCTCAATACCATAAATAAAATATTTGATTTTTCACTCCAGCAGTATATAATCGAAATTTGCTGCCAAAATTACCACTGCATTTCACCACCCACAGCACCTCCTCCACTCTCAAAAGCCAACTTACAGTGTACCTAGCAGAGCCTGTTTCTGCTGCATAGATTTTGTGGAGCAGTGTGATGACATCATAGGGTCCAAGAATGGAATATCACTCTGCAAGTTGAAGGTAAGTTACAAATTCCTGCTGGGGTACGCTTTCATAGGGGGAAGGAGGTTTGAGGTTGTATCTGGTATGTGCCAAAAGTTCAGCTTTAAAGTACATAGAGTTAAATATGGGGGTTGTTATTAGTATGCAATCTCAGTGTTTATAGTATATGCTAACAGAGGACGACTTCCGTTACCAGGGGTAGTGTCCCTTCTTTGACTGAGCAGAGGATGCTTCTGCAGTTTGCACCCTACTCCACACCTCCGCACCACTTACTGGAGAGTTTGAAATGAAGAAGGTGCCTTCCCTGAGCTATCCTTCCTCGTCAGGAACCTGACTCTGGGCTAAGCACTGTCCCTCATAAGCGGGTTCCTTTCCTTACCACACACTCACTAGAAGCACGCCAAAATGATGTGCTTGGCGTCCCTTATTTAAAAGGTTCCCTCAGTCAAGATGGCTGCCAAAGTTTCTTGAGAGTTCAGTGACCAATCAGACTACTAGGCACTGTATGAAATCTCTAATGATGGGCCAATCCCTTATGAGAGTCCCTTTCCCATGTAGTAATAGCACTAGGCCACTTGCCTACAAGCATGACAAACAAGGCAACTACATTTTGTAAAATGAGAAGTCAGTATTGGCAGCCTCTATGGTTTTCTCTGGAATGGTTTCCTCCAAGAATAAGGAATTGTTAGTTTACATCTCCGGTAATGTACTTGTCTCTGGCTATTGTACTAATCATCAATGGTATGAATTATTTAGAAATTCAAAGAGTTCAGTAGCTCACATCAATAATGGATGGCATGCTGTATATATTAGGGCTGACTTTCATCTGCAGTCAGGTGTTGATGTCCAGCTCTGGTGTTTTGCCGGCACTGGTCCTTCCATCAGTCCATAAAATCAGCTGTCTTCATCCCACAGTAAAAGCTGATCTGGTGGGTGGATGGATATACACCTCTGTGCCTCAATGATTAATAGCCTCAGCTACATCACACACATTTCACTCACTGCAATATCAGCACAGAAAGGAATCTGCATTGAATGTTCACATTTTTCCTTACGCACCAAATGCCATAAAAATGAGCCAGTTTTGTTCAATATTTAGTTCCTTTTAAATATTTTAAAGTAAAGAAAAGATGCCAACAAATAAACCTTTCTTATAAGACTGCTGCGAGTTTACACATTCCTGTTTCCATATTTATATGAAGAAAACAGCTGCTCTCATCCCTGCTGGCTGCTATGCTCTACCCGACTATTCTCCAATGCACCAGGTGCACAATACAATGGAACATAAATGTTACAAAACATCCACATAAAGGGGCACTAAGGACTACAATAATGATCCATTTTAATTTTCATTTCTAAATTGTAATCCTGTGTCATGTCGAATCACCTTGGCTGGATCAGTGCAGACAATTAGCATCAATCAAGTATCTTATCACACTTTATGGGATGCCATTACCGTGCCTACTCCATTCAGCTTGATCCTCTGTGGGGGAAATGGGGTGGAAAGCTGAAAATGTTTAAAGCAGGGCCACAAAGTTCGAAGGTGCAGATGGAAAAGATAGACAGGAGGTCTGATTGCTAATTATTGGACCATCATTGACAGAAGTAGCACAGCTGACCCCTGGAAAAGCAAGGAAGACCCTTGTGTGTCATTCCTGTACATGGGAGACTTCCAGGAATAGTTTGTAGATGCCCTCAATTTATATTAGAAAAGGCAAGGTTGCAGGAAAGATTTATTTCAGGATTGTAAATGTATTACAGGATCTGGTAGATATCTATTTTAATAGAAGGTGTAAAGTGGAACATCAGATCGTTTTTTTTTTTCATCTTCCTAACTTCCTCACTCGTAAAAAAAATAATTCCTAATTTCTTCTTACCCTCTCCAAACTCCAGCACTGCCCCAGCTTCCTCCTCAGTCCAGCACTGGGCAGTCTTTTTCAGGCAGAGCAATGATAATGTCATTCTGCTCATTTCCTTTGAGCCTAGCCTGTCGTTTACTCGCCCCATGGCATGTCAATCTGCAGGCTTAGCTCACAGTACTCTATAATATGTAAGCACTTCTCAGTCTTTGAAGATGGTCCATCGGCTGCCCAGGAAGAGGAATAAGCTTCCTTGACATCACTGGACTAACTAGAAGACTGCAAAAAAAAAGTATATATATATATATATATATATATATATATATATATATATACATACACACTATATTATCAAAAGTATTGGGACACCTGCCTTTGCACGCACATGAACTTTAATGGCATCCCTGTCTTAGTCCGTAGGGTTCAATATTGGGTTGGCCCATCCTTTGTAGCTATAACAGCTACAACTCTTCTGGGAAGGCTATCCACAAGGTTTATGGGAATGTTCTTCCAGAAGCGCATTTGTGAGTTCAGGCACTGATGTGGGTTAGAAGGCCTGGCTTGCAGTCTCCGCTCTAATTCATCCCAAAGGTGTTCTATCGGGTTGAGGTCAGGACTTTATGCAGGCCAGTCAAGTTCCTTCACCCCAAACTCACTCATCCATGTGTTTATGGACCTTTCTACACTTTCTACACTGGTCCAAATCATTTGGTGTAGAGGGGATTATGTTGTGGGGTTGTTTTTCAGGGGTTGGGCTTGGCCTCTTAGTTCCAGTGAAGGAAAATCTTAAGGCATCAGAATACCAAGACATTTTGGACAATTTCATGCTCCCAACTTTGTGGTAACAGTTTGGGGATGGCCCCTTCCTGTTCCAACATGACTGTTCACAACCTAAGGTCCAAAGAGACATGGATGAACAAGCTTGGGGTGGAGGAACTTGAGTGACCTGCACAGAATCCTGACCTCAACCTGATAGAACACCTTTGGAATGAACTGAGACAGCGAGCCAGGCCTTCTCGTTCAACATCAGTGCCTGATCTCACAAATGCGCTTCTGGAAAAATGGTCAAACATTTTCATAGACTAGTGGTTCTCAACTCCTGATCTCAGGACCCAATAACAGGCCAGGTTTGCAAGATAACTGAAATACATCACAGGTGATATAATTTGCTGCTCAGTGATTGTGGTTTTCTAGTCTGCATCTACCCAAGGTAATACTTAAAATCTGGCCTGTTAGTGGGTCCTGAGGACGGGAGTTGAGAATCACTGCCATAGACACACTGCTAAACCTTGTGGACAGCCTTCCCAGAAGAGTTGAAGCTGTTATAGCTGCAAAGGGTGGGCCAACTCAATTTCGAATCCTATGGACTAAGACTGGGATGCCATTATGCGTGTAAAGGCAGGCATCATAATACTTTTGACAATATAGTGGATATATATATATATATATAGTCATGCTCAAAAGTTTGCTGCAATCTTTCTTGGTCTACCTGACCTTGGCTTGGTATCAAAAGAGCCCCTAATTTTCCACTTCTTCAAACAGTACTGACTGGCATATTCAAGGCTTTGGATATCTTTTTATACCTTTTTCCATCTTTGTAAAGTTTCATTACCTTGTTACGCAGGTCTTTTGACTGTTCTTTTCTACTTCCTCATGGCTCAGTGTCTAGCCTGCTTAGTGCATCCATGTGAGAGCTAACAAACTCATTGACTATTTATACACAGACACTAATTGTGATTTAAAAAGCCACATGTGGGAAATTAACCTTTAATTGCCATTTTCCCCTGTGTGTGCCACCTTATGTGTCTGTACCAAGGCCAAACATTCCAAGGTATGAGGTATGAGAGAGAGAGAGAGAGAGAGAGAGAGAGAGAGAGAGAGAGAGAGAGAGAGAGAGAGAGAGAGAGAGAGAGGTTTTTTTTTAGTTTTGGTTTTGGTTGGAAAGGTTAGAATCCCTGTCAAGTTTTTATTGCTGTCTGTGGCTCCTCTTCCCTCCCTATATGTACTGGTGACCATTTTCTTCAAAATTTTACTGTTGCTACCAGAACAGTATCAGAGGGAAAAATCAATGGGTGCACTTTTTCTAGTAACAACTGTATATAAATGGATTTTGGTGCACTTTGGAGAGATTTCCTTCTACTCCCCAGTGTGTCTCTGGGACAAGAAATAAGGGGAGATCTCCCCAGTGAGGTACAACAACATTTTTTAAACTCCAGATTTTTTAAACTTCTTTGTAAAACTACAATCCTCTGTTGTACTTTAAGGAGATGAAAATTTTGAATTTGGGACTTATGATATACAGGGTTAATTTCAGTCTGTTGCAGAAGTTCAGAGCAATTAATCCACAGTTCTATAAAATAAATAAACAATAATAAAAACATATAATATAATAAATAAAACAAATAGGCAAATACTTTGTATTACACAAGGGGGATTTGTGAATAGCAATAAACACAGTGACTAGCACCTTCAGTCCTTCTATACTGGAAACTTCATTGTTTGGTTTTCCGTAACAGCCTCCCTGATCGGGTTTCCGCCTACCCCAGGCCCCACAGCAGCTGCGTGGGCTGCAATGGCCATTGTTATGTCACTGATTATATATTTCCATTGCATTACATTTCTCTTTGTTATAATACTAAAGTAACATATTCAAGAAATGCAATTCACAATGGCCAGAAGTCCAGCAATTTGCCTTGCTGTCATTTCATCTACACTAATTTCAGCAGGATGTAAAATGCTCCTTTGTACGTGGCTGAAAATAGCCAGAGATTAAGACGAGCAGCCTTTTCTCTACAACCTGTGCAATTATGGTTATGATTTAATTGGTCTGATAGAAAAGCATAGAATGCAGCAATTGTGCGTGACATGGTTCACCTCTAACGAGGCATAATTCTGTGTCCACGTACAGTGGAGGATTCCTTCGACAATATAATGGAAATCAGTTCTCATCAGGAAAATTAACTTAAAATTATCTTTACTGTCCATATCTCCACGATTAAATGCAGTGATGGCTACTGAACGGCCCATAGTTTAGAAAAATAAAAAATTGTCAGCTTCATTTTCACATTGTCTATGAACTACACTTATTTTTTGAAATACTCCTTTAAATAACCATGTAATATATATACAGAATATAATTAAAATTGTAATATAATAATAATATAATATAATAATATAATTAATATATATATAAATATATAGTATATATCCCAGCTCTCTATTATTCCCCATATAGCAGCTGTAAAAACTGTATAAGAATAAAAAATCCAAACCACCTTGAAAAGTATAATTTACAGGCTGACTGCCATTCTTTACCATTTTCCCAAACCTTTTAAAAAAACATATTTTTTTGTTCAAATTCAAGCATGCAAAGCAAAAAAAAATACTGCAGATTGGGGTTTAAATAAAAATAGTCATAGCTTTCAACTGTCCTTCATTTGATATCAAATCTCTCTGTTTCCCATTATTCCTTAAACATATTTTGGAAATAAATGTACTATTTTAGGGCCACAGTTGCACTGAAAATTTTACCCAGCCTTCCGATTATCGCATTGATTAGCTTTACATGTACATATGATGGAGAAATAACAGTAGGAAAACCCACACGGTATTTAAACGATCATATGTACACTTTGGGTCAGGACCCAAATTAGGTTACAGTTTTCTTAGCAATGGTTTGCCACCAGGGATGAGGTTCGCGTTTGCAGCCATGAAAGCTTTGCACTGAACTCTGCATGTTCACGATTCGTTGACCAGGAGAACTAAATCGGTAGATTTTGGGCTGCCTGTCCATGTCCTCTGATTACTACTGAGATAGAAGTAATTCTACTAATAATTCCACAGTAATTCCATCAATGTCACCACTAACTAACAATTTCCAGCTGTGCCGCCTGCATCCTAGCAACCAAGGACACTGTGCATGCCCACCTGGTTGCTAGGCACCAGAGGCCGTACAGTCATTTTTTTTATGATGCACTATAACAACTAATTGCATGGGATTTCCCCTAAAATCTGTACCAGATCCTTATCCTAGATAAGGTCATGGTATGGATTTTTAGGGACCCCCTCACACAAACAAAAATCTACAACTTTAAAGTGGTACCCCACACAAAACAACAAGAAAAAAAACATGGGATCCCCCTAAATCTAATCATGCAGCCTGCCTGGCCAGGAAAGGGCCGTACAGCATTTGCGGGGTACCCCCTTATACCCCCTTATCCATACCAGACTCCCATCAAGAATAGGGGTCTGTTATGTGTTTTTAGGGGGGCCTCCCACAGTTCTTCTCTAGTTTGTGCTTTGTGGGGTTCCCCACACAATCCATATGTATCCTTATAGAATAAGGGTCTAGTGTGAATGTTGAGGAGAATCTCAGCCGTTTTATTTACAAACTAAATGAAATGCCCAGTAAATGTAATTTAACAGCAATTTAAATGTCACTTTTGCTGTAGTACATCCTACAGATATGCCATTTCACAGGAAGGTTTAAGGTATCCCCTGAGCATGTTGTTTAAAGGAATTGTGCATTTTTTAAAATTTACTTTAAGCCCTATTAACAGAGCTGCTCCTTCCGAATTTAAAAAGTGGTTTGTATTAGTATTTGCCCATGTGACAGTGCCTTGAAAATTGAGAGACTGATTTTCAAGATTTGCCTACTATTGACTTCAATTGGTTTTGCATTAAAATTTGCAGCTTGAGGACTTTTTTAATGTGTTCACCATACGTATCAATTAGCAGATTTACCCATCATTAGTTGCCACATGGCTGTATAGTAAACATAATAAATGTGAGAAAACACATGCTATCACAAAAAAAACACCCTTGAACATGAGATATATACATATATATAGATATATATATCTATATCTATATATAGAGATATATATATCATCTCTCTCTCTCTCTCTCTCTCTCTCTCTCTCTCTCTCTCTCTCTCTCTCTCTCTCTCTCTCTCTATATATATATATATATAGAGAGAGAGAGAGAGAGAGAGAGAGAGAGAGAGAGAGAGAGAGAGAGAGAGAGAGAGAGAGAGATCTATATATATATATCTATATGTACACTATACTGTCAAAAGTATTGGGATGCCTGCCTTTACACGCACATGAACTTTAATGGCATCCTGGTTTTAATTCCTAAGGTTTAAATATTGAGTTGGCCCACCCTTTGCAGCTATAACATCTTCAACTCTTCTGGGAAGGCTGTCCACAAGGTTTAGGGTTGTGTTTATGGGAATGTTTGACCATTCTTCCAGAAGCACATCTATGAGATCAGGCACTGATGTTGGACAAGAAGGCCTGACTCTCAGTCTACGCTCTAAGTAATCCAAAGTCATCTAATTCATCAAAGGTGTTCTATCGGGTTGAGGTCAAGATTCTGTGCAGGTCTTCTCATCCAACATCAGTGCCTGACCTCACACATGCTCTTCTGGAAGAATGGTCAAACATTCCCATAGACACACTCCTAAACCTTGTGGAAAGACTTCCCAGAAGAGTTGAAGCTGTTATAGCTGCAAAGGGTGGGCCAACTCAATATTGAACCCTACGGACTAAGACTGGGATGCCATTAAAGTTCATGTGTGTGTGTAAAGGCAGGCGTCCCAATACTTTTGACAATATAGTGTAGATATATCACAGAAGGGCACACACAAAAGAATACATCTAATAGCATAATTATATTTTATTAAGTGCAGGAGAAAAAACTAATAGCCACACTCGTTTGCCAAATGCATAATAGCACTATCCAAAAAAGCATCAACTGATCTTTAATACTCATTGGAATGGCTAAAACATGAGATGGTGCCAAAACAGCATGCAAACCCCCAGCCAGCCTCAAGACTCCACCACAACAAAATACGAAACTGATTTACTCCACTGGCCACACCCTACATGTTTCTTTGCATGACTTCATCAGGAACCTTGTGATCCATAGGAGGTGTGGCATCATACATTCTGGAAACTTGATCCAACTGTTTGTTAATGACTTTTTACTTTCAAACAGTAAATGATTTCCAGGCATCATTGCAAGGTAACTGTAATCAGTACTTTCATGACTAGTTCAGAGGAATTCTCACACAAAATGAGACAATTAAAAATTTGAAATGTAACTCTAGTGATTTTCACTTGTTATTAGTTAGTGACCAGTGACAGCCAGTCTATGCATTCAGAGCTGGGAAATCTATAACAAAGAAACACGAAGTGTGTAAATCTATACGCTGGCACCTGGGTCATGCTGTGTCCCATTTTTACTGTACTGATTGCAAGTGGCACACATCCCAGATGATATGAACTCCAATTGGCATTGTATTAAGTGTTAATGGCACATTGTTATTCTGTTCTTGGAACTAAAAGGGGAAAAAAAATTCTAAATGCTACTAAAGCTTCATTAAAGAAGAAGTCTATAGTAAAATCAAAAAGCTATTGTTTGTTTTTCTCAATTAGCACAATTTCTCTTTACTTCATGCCCTGATTAGTTTTGTTGAGACAGTCTAATGTCTTCCTATACTGTACAATTTTATGAAGCTCAATTTAATGAATTGTGTTTGTCTATCGACTGTTTCAACTCTTTTACTCAAGTGTTTGTCTCTAATAAACAAAACAAAAAAACAGTGATTGCCTGTAAAATAGTCATTTGCATCCGGGTTTTATCACCGGTGTCTGATCGCTGGTTAACTCAGGAGAAAAATGGTTTCAAAAAGGCTTAACATGGCATAAAGGGTGCAGAACAATTGACATCAATCTGCAGCATAGTTGAGCAGAATCCTTTTTTTTTATAAATATTTTTTTATAATTTTTTTTTTTAATTTCTCTTGTATAACAATGATTTGTTTTTCACACTATAATTTACAGTGATATTAAGCAGTAAATACAAGGTACTGAGCGTCACAATACTATTATCCAACTTTACACATTTTAATAATACATAATTACTACTTTACCATTTTAAAATCCATGAGGATTATTAAATCATACTGTGCAAATAGATAAATAATTAGCACTATGTGGGGTATTTAAAATGTAAAGTAATGTCACAATTACCCGTATTACTGCATTTGTTTTTCTGCCAGAGATGATTATGGTAAGCCAACCTCATAAATGAATATTAAGTAGAAGTAGAAATGGTAGACCTTCAATTTCTAACTGCTCTGAAAGGTAGGGAATATAAGGCAACACACCCTGAACTGGCTGATGGAAGGGCCAGCATGTTGGCAATAGCTTTAGCTTGAGATTTCCAGCTGCTAAATCTAGGCACACTTTTCTCAAAATAAGTAGGCAGAAAATGTGTACTTTAACATGGCAACATCTGCCCATCGGTGAACATGTTGGTCTGACAAAGACTTTAATTCTAAAAGCAAGCACCATGTCTGCTAAGTTTATAAACTGGAAAAGAAAAGTATGTGAACTCTTTGCCACTGCAATTTGGAATGTATAAAAACTTTAGAAAGTAGTGATAGACTTTTTAGTTTTGTTCTTATCAGCAGAAGAGATGTGGAGTGGAGTGTGGAGCATAGAGCAAGCAATTCCTAACCACGGTACTTCAAAGCTTCTTGAACATTTTGCTTAGTTTCAAAGGGCATCACATTTCACTTAGTACTGAGCCTGTAAAGGTTCTTTGTGCAAAACATTCCAATTCAATCAAACTGAAAAAAAATACAAGAATACAAAACAAGCCATTTTTAAAAGCAATTTTAGCTGATAATGCTTTTGAAACATTCCTGTTGTGAGAAAAATATGGAGGTTGTCATTGATGACCCCCCCCCCCTTCCTTTATCTATCTTGATATCATGCTGACCTACTAGTTTAACCATTTGCCTAATAGACTTTTCATTTTTTGCAACGTAAAAAAAAATAGTTAATTTTGGGGTGCACAAATGCAATATTTTACCCACATTTTTGGCAAAATATAAAAGATGAGATTGCGCTGAGCAAACAGACACCCAATATGTCAAGTCTTAAAACTGTGTATGCCCATGAAACAGTGAGGAATTTACAGCAATACAGCAAATTTTCATAGGACATTTGAAAGCCCTTACAGGTCATCATTATATTATTATATTATATTATGTTATCCATGAAAAATGTCCCTAGAAAGCAACATGTGTAATGCAAGCAACGTTTCGTATGTAGGCATCCCCAATATATGCGTTTACATGGGGTTGTAGGAGGTTTAAAATGACAAAGGAAGTAGTTTGAGTGCTTGGGTGTACCTTTATTTATTTATTTATTTTCAATAAACATAATTTATGTTACATAAGGGACTAAGAGTCCCCTATGTAATACGATGTTGTTGTGATAGAAAGATGCCAGGAATAGAAGTCCCCATATTTCTTTCAGAAACTTTTACTTGAAATCATTCGACCGAGTGAAGGAGACATTAACTGAACACTTTCAGTATATTCATTTAGAAAAACTGGTAGAAATAGGACTGGCCATTGTGCCAAGGTAGACCGAACATAAAAAAAAAAAACATAATTAAATGAAACTTGCAAACAAATGCCTGCAGATGGCAAGAAAATGCTAAGTAATGACTGTGGAGAATAGATGAACTTCACATGAGTAATACATCACTATAACAGCATTTTATTTAATCAGCATACTACTTTACATATCCCTGATCTTATTCTAGCTGGATGTTCTCATAGTCAAACATTGATAGGTAAAGTTCAACACCTACAAAACCTGAATCTTCTGAGCATACAAGAATCAGCATCATTTTGGACGACAACCAAAATGTAGCCTCCTAATTACACAGAATGAAGGGGGTCACATCTAAAAGGTTAAAAGGTGTAGACTAAACATATTATATTTAGTAATTCAACAGTGCTAAACTACTGAAATTCTCAGATAAAGCTAACTACTCTTAAAAATACTCCCCCCCCCTGTTTAAGCCAGTGTTTCTCAACTCCAGCCCTCAAGGCGCCCCAACAGGTCACGTTTTCAGGATTTCCCTCAGATGAAACGGCTGTGGTAATTACTAAGGCAGTTAAACTGATCAAATCACCTGTGCAAAATAATGGAATGCCTGAAAACATGACCTGTTGGGGCGCCTTGAGTACTGGAGTTGAGAAACACTGCTTTAAGCCAACAAGAAGGGACAGGTATTATCTGTACTTACCGAAAATGTCCTTAGCCTGAAAAGTGTAAACTAATGCAGCCACCGCATACAATAACTGGCAAGCTGCAATTTTTTATACATTTTTGTTTTTGGGTGTAGACACACTTCAATGACAGTTACATGCTACTGTGTAGCTTATAGTGTAGATAGCCATTTGTTGGGGCTCAATTGGTAAGATTCTGTGATTTGTTGCCAGAGATTCTGGAGCTTCTGAAGGTTATCCATGTAACAAAACCTAAGTCAATGTACAGCCTGATAATGAAGATGTGGTTCCCTTACTCCTGAATATGGCTGGATTGTGAATTGATGTTACAATAGAAGTCATATAGATGTACCAGGTTGTCACTATAGACATGACCACGGGAGAGGTGCGGGAGAGACCTGTGGTGGAAGGAAAGCATCATCTATGGCTTGCCTAAGATCATTGCTTGTTAATCATTGCCTGTTTATTATGCCTGCAGTCTATTTTTCAGGTAGTGTAAGATAGTACCCAATAATATCTGTTGTTCTTTTATTACAAGATATTTGCACTGGCTAAGGCGACCATCAAACTTTCCATGCAGAAAAACAAAGCTAGCAGATCAATGGTAGACATTCTGTATTATTATTATCATTATAAAAGATTTATATAGCGCCAACACTTTGCACAGCACTTTACAATATAAAGGTAGACAGCAAAATTACAATACAGTGTAATACAGAAGGAATAGGAAGGCCCTGCTCTTGGAGCTTACAATCTGTATTCTATACATGGACACTCGTAGGATATGAGTCTGCATGTTTATCTGGGAGTTGGCTGGGTAGAAGATCTTTCAGCTGTCAGACTGTCTCTAATGTCTGTGATTGGCTTTACAGCAAGTACAGGCAACCTCAAGCACAAAAAGCAAATTTGAAGCAGCACTAAGTCACATTTCTCTTTTGGTGCACATTGGAAGGAATTTTCCCAGGAACCTTTAAGTCAAAGAAGCTTAGTCAGTTTTTTTTCTCTGAAGAGTAATCCCTGCTGAAGTGCAGATAACAGATCGGACTCATCAAACATTTAGACTGTAAGTGCTGCTTTTTTGTACAGCTATGAAATCTCTCTTCATCTTTTAAAGTGACCATGTCCATTGCAAGTCTTATGGTCAGATAGGTTTTCTAATTACCCTCAGACTGCAACACATCGATCCTAAAACATGATCCATATCGGTGCTAGATCATTTTCTCAGACCAGTGGATAAACTGCATCTGACAGTTCTATTAAACAAGGGTCAACTATATATTATTACTAGTACTTTTATTGCCTTTTTTATTATTGTTTATGTTAATACTACTAATGATATTAATATCAGGAATAATAACATAGAATACCTGCTACATTTACAGAATGAAGATAAAGACAGGAACAATTGATGTAGACATCACAACCAGTAATGATAACCTAAAAAGCTATCTTCACAATTAGGTATAATTACCTCTGGGAGCAAGCCGACACTAAAAAAGTGATCTCAATTCACCTTCCAAACAAGTCAATAACCCAATGGTGCTGCACTATTGGTTTATTGACCACAACCAATACATTGGATTACATGCACTACACCAAGGAAGTTAGGAACATAGGGTAAAAATATAAGTTGTTTCTGGACACTCTACGTACAAACTGAAATTCTTGCTCTCCTCTACCTCCATTTGTTTTGCGGTAATAAGCAACAAAAAATTCATATGAAAAAGACTTTTATTTCTTGTGACCCATGCAAGCACTCCATTTTTTGTCTTCGACATTAGGAAGACATAGGTGTAATTTTGCAAAAGTGTTAGGGGTATGGAGCCATCTTTAGTGGTATTAAACCCAAAAACGTAAATTAAACGTATTGCAGCTTACGATGATTAGATGTGGTGGATGCATTGGTTTCCTTTTTTTTTCTCTCTGTTTTCACCTGGTGATCTGCCCAGTAGCATACCTCCTGTAATAGGGCCTGTTCACACCAGCATGTAGTGTGGCAAACCCACGTTCCATGCGCATTTCCCATGCTGCATTTAAAGTTCACTGGGTGTGCGATCTGCTGAGAGTGTCAATGTATTCCTAATGACACTCCAAATGCAATTTACAAATGTAGTGTGTTTGCCTGCACCAGATTGCATGGTACCACTGTACCATGCAATCCAGTTGTAGTGCAGCTACAATAGTGGTGCATGCACTACTTTTGATGTAATCCAGTCAATTTCAGCCCATTCAAATGAATAGGCTGAAGATTGTACCATATGGAATCACACAGAATTCCAGGTCATTATATTTAAATACATTTATAGCATATATAGCAGATCTAGGTTTCTGTACCATTTGTTTTTTTAGGCTACCCTTATCTGAATTCAGTGGCTTAATGATGTAAGCTGAGATTTACACACTTAAGTATCAAAGTCACAGGAAGTCTCATCAGTCCTCACATCCACCCTATGCCTGTCTAATAAGATGGCTCAGTTTGACGTTTCAATCAGAGACAGGATGTCTAAAAGTATGTTTCTGCTATGCTCTCTCTTCTGAAAAAGTTCTGGAAACTCTAAATCATGGACACAAACTGTATTAAATGTTAAATATTTTTAAAACAAAGAGTTTATATAAATAGTCAAAGAGAACAATTCTAAAAATTCTGTTTAAAACATAAAACATTAAAGCATTGACCCCCGAAAATTAACCTAAAACCACTTTATTTCCCTTTAAAATTCAACTCTTACTACTTAAAAAATCAGTTCAGTAATTTCTATGTAAATGTAGCTGCTCACAGTTGATTTATAAGCAACACAGGAAAAAGAAGACACGCCAAGATTAAACAAAAAAAGATAAAATTGTAGTCGGAACTATAGAAAAGTTCAGTCCAATCACTTGTAACATTTACTAGTTGACAAGATAACAAGGACTGGAGAAAGAATGTCATTAGTACGTACAATGCAGCGTTACTAAGCACCGAACACGGTTCCACTTTCTACATCGATGCTTAAGAAAGACTGCCTCTAATTCACCATACTGAAAAAAAAATAAAGGTAAAGTTGAAAAGAAAAAAAAAAAAACTTTTTAAATATGATAATTTAATTTGTTTTTTATTGTCAGAATGTTCTTGTACCCTAGGACAGCTGGCATTTTGTCTGACTAAAACAGCACTGCTTGTTATTGGGAAATGTCAGACCTGCAAAGGTGTAACGATGGATCAATTTAACTGCAATAATTTATTTGGAGGCAGAGAGCTTGTGAAAACAGCCTCCATCATCTGCTCCATCTCCAAGTCTCCTAGAGAAAGGTTTGATTTAGCTGTTTTCTTACTTTATTGGTCAGCCTGTGCCAAACATCAGTTGGAGTTGGGAGAGATGTGAACAGATTCGTAAAAAAAAATGTCATAGAAAATCTTCAAGTAGTTTTATAAATTATAGACCTCAGAAAGAAATGATAGGTCCTTAATATGTTTTTAACCACTTCAGCCCCGGAAGATTTAACTCTCTTCCTAACCAGAGTACTTTTTGCGATTCGGCACTGCGCCGCTTTAACTGACAATTGCGCGGTCGTACGACATTGCAACCAAACAAATTTGACGTCCTTTTTTCCCACAAATAGAGCTTTCTTTTGGTGGTATTTGATCGCCTCTGCCCCGCCTTTTCATTTTTTGCGCTATAAACAAAAAAAATCGACAATTTTGAAAAAAACACAATATTTTTAACTTTTTTCTATAATAAATATCCCCCAAAGATATATGAAAAAACTATTTATTTCCTCAGTTTTGGCCGATATGTATTCTTCTACATATTTATGGTAAAAAAAAAATCGCAATAAGCATATAGTGATTGGTTTGCACAAAATTTATAGTGTCTGCAAAATAGGGGATAGTTTTATGGCATTTTTAGTTTTAATGTTTGTTTTACTAGTAATGGCGGCGATCTGCTATTTTTATCGGGACTGCGACATTATGGCGGACAGAACGGACACTTTTGACACTATTTTGGGACCATTTTAATTTATACAGCGATCGGTGCTATAAAAATGCATTGATTACTGTGTAAATTACACTGGCAGTAAAGGGGTTAACCATTAGGGGGCGGTGAAGGGGTTACGTGTGTCCTAGGGAGTGATTCTAACTGTGAGGGGGCTGGGCTTCAACACACAGGAGAGTGATCACTGCTCTCGATGACAGAGAGCAGTGATCTCTGTCCTGTCACTAGGCAGAACGGGAAATGCTTTATATACAAAAGCATCTCCCCGTTCTTCCTCTCCATGACACGATCGCAGGCACCCGGCAGATATCGAGTCTGCGGGACCAACGGTCATGGTCACAGAGACCATGCGGACGCGCGCCCTCGACACCGCTTTTTAAAGGGGACATACCTGTACGCCCTTTTGCTTACCGGTGCCATTCTGCCAGTGTAAACCGGCGTGCGCTGGTCAGCAAGTGGTTTAAAAAAGTAGCACGGTGTTACTTATAATATTAATAACAATTGTCTTAAAAATGACGGTAATACCATTAAAATGTTTGCTTGCAATTCTTTTCCCTTCCAGAAATGACTTTTTCTTTTATTTGTTCAAAATGTGCCTTTGAACTTGCTACTAGTCCAAGTCCCATGCACAGTCCTCTCTTTCCTTGCACCTCATAGCCTTCTTCTTTTCTGGGTGTATGTAATTACTGTCTGTACTGACCACGCATTTCCACCCCTCCCTTCATCTCCCTGCTGGGGAAGGAGCAAGAGCGAAGACATGACATCCATGATGATGGCACCCAGCAGCAGTCTCAGACCTTTTGGATGTCAGCATAAAAGTGGGGTTTCCAAGTAAATAATATGGATAAAGTAATTTATATACACATATAAAGTTCTGGGAAGATTTGTGTTGAAACAAATGGTCTTACAACAAGATATCTAAGGTCCTTGTAGTTACGCCCTCGTACAGTATAGAGGTCTATCTCAAGCTAAGAGTACTTGAACACAGGTAGAACAAGCCATAGTGGCTGAGTGAATTCTTTATATTCTTTGCACACATTTGATGCACAGATAATTAGTAGATGGGTTTAATTTATTTATTTTGCTTGCTATACATTTGATGGATTTGATGTGCTATTTAAATGATAATTAGTACTGTTATTTAGAAACTAAAGTACTGTATCATATACGGGATTTTTAGTGGTTATAGAAACAAAGCTTGTTATTTGAGTTAGTAGTAGAGATAGAAGAGCAGTATTTACATCTGCAATATAATTCAGAAAAACAGTCATTAGATTCCTTTAATTATGTCAATTATACCTTCTTTCCCAGAAATGTATAACTCAGACATGGATCATTTATAAAAGGAGGGCCAATGAAAAGTGTATTTGTTCCCCAAGCAACCAATTGGAATTTTTCATTTTTGTAAACTAGCAATTAGAAAATTGATAGCTGGAATCTAAAGGTTATTTTGGTTTACACTTCTGCTCCTTTTCATATAGGTTTCTATTATTAATTTTGAACATGTCATATTATTTTCTGCATGTCTTCGTATGCTGGAAAGTAAGGTATTATTTACATAATTGCATTTGCTATTTTTTTTCTTGCTCAATTTGTCAAATTAATTGTAGCCTGTGTCCAATCCAGATATAAGGCTGAATGTTCATAAAATAATCAGCTGCATAATTTTTTTATATCTCTAGGATTTCTCTGTGACCAAGATGTAGTACGATTATGCTGGTTAACTCTGTAGTGAGTAGAACGAATTAGAAAAGCAGAACTAGAGCCAAAACAGCTAAATACGCCATTGAGATGCAAATAGATGGATAGATTGATCTGGCGCTTATTTTGTATGTCTGTTAATGTAGTCTATAGTTTATATTTATGTGTAATTCTGTTCAGCTACTACTCTATGATTTAAACACCTTTTGCCTCCCTATAATGTCAGAGTTGGACAACAAAATCTAAAGCTTGCAGCTCCCCAGCTTTCTGGGTCCATTGTCCATCTCCAGCCTTTTTACTGGACTATGAGAACTAGACATATATAATTATAATTATGAGGTCCTTTCTGTGCTCTCTCCTCTCTCTCCTTAGTTTAGGTCATGGGTCCCCAACCTGTGGCCCTCCAGCTGTTGCGGAACTACAAGTCCTATCATGCCTCTGTCTTTGGGACTCATGCTTGTACCTGTCAGCCTTACAATGCCTCATGGGATTTGTAGGGCCACAGGTTGAGCACCCATGCTTTAGGTCTCCCTCAATATTTCCAACGAAAGCCCCAATGTCCAAAACATGTTGGGATATTCATGATACATGATTGACTTAAATTTCTGTCACCCCCACTACTCAATTGAGTGCTTGTGTGCAAGGAAGTAATAGTAGTATATACATTATTCCTCTCCTCATCAGCATTATATACTGTACATATACCACATCAGTATACACAACTCTTTTCTCTTTTTCCACCAGTGATATATACAACCCCCTTTCCGAACATTAGAGAGCACATCTCTCTACTCCTCCAATATTTGTTTGTTTTTTTACATCCCTCCACACCTGCATACAATATATTCCACTCCACCAGCCCCCCACCCCCAAGCACATATTAATTATCCCACACAATAATTTCCCAGAGTCCTTTTACTGCCCTAGTTCCTACTGTGATTTCCAGCAGTGAATTGGCATCTCTTCTCTTCCTAGGCCAACAGCTGTGCATGTCCCTCTAATGCTAGGAAGCTTTCACCTGGCATATGTTGATTCTCCATTCTTTATGGAGAGCACATCCATTCACTATAGGAATCTGTAGTGGTTGCAGGGATAAAGCGCTGTGCGCCTCATCTTGCTTTCCAGCAACCTTAAAGTAAAAGAATCACAGGGGTGGAACTCTGTTGTGATGCCACCCTGAACTACTCATATATTGATAGTTAACATTACAGGCAGTATATCAATAAATGTCAATGGGTATTTAGGATGTAGTAAATGACACTGGGAGTAATTAATAAGCACTGACATGCAATGTCAGCCTAATGCCAATTAATCAAACTGCAAATAGTTGGTTTTAGCTAATTAACTTTCATCTGTGCAAAATATTATTTATTATGATGTTTATATGTTTGTATATGTATATATATATATATATATATATATATATATATATATATATATATATATATATATATATATATATACAGTTGTGCTCATACATTTACATACCCTTGGCCATTTTTCTGAGAATATGAATGATAACACAAAAACTTTTCTTTCACTCATGGTTAGTGTTTGGCTGAAGCCATTCATTATCAATCGACTTTGTTTACTCTTTTTAAATCATAATGACAACAGAAACTACCCATATGACCCTGATCAAAAGTTTACATACCCTGGTGATTTTGGCCTGATAACATCCACACAAGTTGACGCAAAGGGATTTGAATGGCTATTAAAGGTAACCAGCTTCACCTGTGATCTGTTTGCTTGTAATTAGTGTGTGTATAAAAGGTCAATGAGTTTCTGGACTCCTGACAGACCCTTGCATCTTTCATCCAGTGCTGCACTGACGTTTCTGGATTCTGAGTCATGGGGAAAGCAAAAGAACTGTCAAAGGATCTGTGGGAAAAGGTAGTTGAACTCCATAAAACAGGAAAGGAATATAAAAAGGTATCAAAGGAATTGAGAATGCCAATCAGCAGTGTTCAAACTCTAATCAAGAAGTGGAAAATGAGGGGTTCTGTTGAAACCAGGTAGACCAACTAAAATTTCAGCCACAACTGCCAGGAAAATTATTCGGGATGCAAAGAAAAACCCACAAATAACTTCAGGTGAAATACAGGGCTCTCTGAAAACATGTGGTGTGGCTGTTTCAAGATGCACAATAAGGAGGCACTTGAAGAAAGGTGGACTGAATGGTCGAGTCGCAAGAAGAAAGCCATTATTACGCAAATGCCACAAAGTATCCCGCTTACAATACACCAAACAACACAGAGACAAGCCTCACACTTTCTGGCACAAAGTCATTTGGAGTGATGAGACCAAAATTGAGCTTTTTGGCCACAACCATAAATGCTACATTTGGAGAGGAGTCAACAAGACCTATATGAAAGGTACAGAAGTGGATCGCTGATGTTTTGGGGATGTGGGAGCTACAAAGGCACTGGAAATTTGGTCAAAATTGTTGGCAAGATGAATGCAGTATGTTATCAAAAAATACTGGAGGAACATTTGCATTCATCAGCCAGGAAGCTGCACATTGGACATTCCAACATGACAATGATCCAAAACACAAGGCCAAGTCGACCTATCATTTGCTACAGCAGAATAAAGTGTTCATAGACTCAACTACTGCAATGCTCTACTCGCTAGGTTATTTAAATCCACTATTAATCCACTACAATATGAACAAAACTCTGCAGTCAGAATCCTGACTAGGTCTGGTACAAGTGATCATATTACCCCTATCCTGGAGTCCTTGCGCTGGCTACCTGTAACAATTCGCATAGACTTTAAGATCCTCTTGCTTAACTATAAGGCTCTTCGTGGCTTGGCACCCCATTATCTGTCTGAACTTTTATCAGCTTACTCCCCCCCTTAAACCTCTGCTCCTCAAATTTTGGTCTTCTGTGTGTCCCCTCTACTCACCTATACTCGATGGGAGATAAAGCCTTCTTCTGCTATGCTCCAAAACTCTGGAATTCACTTCCAAAAAACATCAGAGTCAAGTTCTCTAAACTCATTCAAATCAATTCTAAAAACGTTTTTCTTTAGACACGCTTTCACTTTTTCCTTTGTTTTATCCTGTGTATTTCTTGTGCTTTCTTTGTAAAGCGCTTTGAGAAGCTACCTTTAAAGGCGCTATATAAAAAAAAGTTTATTATTATTTTTATTACTTTTCCTTTTCCCTCCCTGGTTGCTCTGTTTAGATGGCTCCATACCAAGTGCCATTCAGAGAGACATGGTCGGAAAGGGAGCAGCTACTGCTGCGTTCTCTCTTTAACCAATTGAGCTCTTTCGACGTACTATGTATGTTCAAAGAGTGAACCCTTAATCACAAGCTGATGGCTGCAGCAGTGTGTGGGTTTTTTCAGCCGGCTTCAAAATGAAAGTGATGCGGCAGCTCCATAGCTGCCGACCACTTTCACAGGCCCCCCTCCCGCCGGCGGCCCTCACTCCTCTTGTGGGTTCCAGACTGTCCTGCACTCACCAGAGCCTGAGAACACATTCGCCGCCTGGGGGAGAGACATTGCAGTGAGACCGAGGCAAATCCATGCCTTAATCTCACTTACAAACAGTGAAACCAGTGATGTCACTTCCGGTTTCAGATGCACCCTTTCCTGGCCAGCATAGCCAGGGGATACTTCTAACCAAGCCGATCTGTGCTTGGTTAGATGGTGTGAAGGGCAGGGGAGACCTTAGGGGTCTATTAGACCCCTAATGTCTCCATAAAGAGTACCTGTCATCTGCCTAATGCCAGCACATAGAGGTTTAAAAAACAATTAATTATAATGAATTATAGTAATAAAAAAAAAATTGCCAAAAAGCCCTATAGCTCCGCACACCTGCACAAACACAATAACGAGCCCAGGGTGTGCACGCGCATGTAAACCGCGGTCGCACCACACATGTGACATATAGCCGCTAATGTCAGAGTGAGAACAATAATTGTAACAAAAGAGCTACTAGTGAACTCTAAACTGATAAGCTGTAAAGGCTTTTCAGTTTAGAGTTCGCTAGTAGTAATGTAGTCACACGAAATATTAGGACAAGGAAAGTTTGGTATCTATTTACTCGATGCAACTTTTATATTTTACCAAAATGGGTATTATTGTGGTGTGGTTTTGCACTCAAATTCATTTTCTATTCTTTCCTGAAAATTTGCATTTAATAAATAGTTGCGCAAATATCATGTGAAACAAAAATTTGCAACTATCACCCTTTTATTCTACAGGGCCTCAGCTTTCAGAAAATATATAATGTTCTGGGGGGTTAATTAATTTTATTGCCAAAAATTAAGATTTTTACATGTATGCGAAAGATAAAAAAAATTGCTCTGGAGCCAAACTGGTTAAAAAGCCAAAACCACTCGTGAAATTTGTTGCTATAGGTCTATCCTGTTTAATTCTGTGATTCTAAAACCAATATTTTTTTTACCTTAATGCATTTCCTGCATTCAGGTATAAAAAGTTGTATTGCTTTCTGTCCTCGCCCTTCCCTGAGGGGAGAAGAGATCTAGTGCTGTGCAGTGCTGTATCTCTTCTCCTCTCTCTTTCTCTTCTCACAGGGACATTCGGCAGCAGCATGAGCCATTGGCTCCTGCTGCTGTCAATAAAATGCAGTGAGAAGGAAGTGGGGGGTGGGGCTAAGCCCCGCTGTGTGTGTCTATGGAGTACGGCTCCATAGACACACACAGTTCGGGAGCAAGCATGCATTGTGTGCTCCCAAAGCAAGTGACTTTTTTATGGGGGCACACGAAGAAGAGGAGGAGCCAAGATCACTGGTGGGGGACCCTAGAAGAAGAGGTTCAGGGCTGCTCTGTGCAAACCCATTGCACAGAGCAGGTGAGTGTAACATGTTTATTATTTTAATTTACAAACATGTACTTTAACTTCAGTTTAAAAAATAAACTAGTAACTAGGGGAAGATTTATGAGCATGTAGCTTTCATTAGTGAAAGTTGACATCACTGAAACATGTATTAAATAAAATTGTCTGCTTTCAGTGGGCTTAGGAAAACAGACATTAAAATACTTTTCAAATTCTCTTTGTCTAATGTCCCTTTCAGTACCATCAAGTTGCTCTATAAAACTAATTGCAAGTTCAATTTGATTCATGGAAAAGTTATCCAACAATGAAATATTCCTTCTTTGTTCCTTTGTACAATAGCACAGCAAATATTCAATGCTGCAAATAACATTTCCTGAAACAAAGCAAAGTTCTTCAGTGGAATCTTTCTCCAGCCGCTCGTTGGCAACAGAAAGTATCCATTAGGTCAAGCAATACAGTCCATATGTCACACGGCAGTTATGTTCCGCGGGTTTGAAAGTGAACTGTTATTGCTAAGCATTTGTACAGGTATATTGAAAACAAATTGAAGACGGACAGTTTGCTGACATGTACAGGGAAGTGTGATTGACAAACACATCATTGGCTATATACTCAATGACCAGTGACTGCCACTTAATGGGAACCTGTAGGACATCATTGAACTTCTGGCTACCTTAGGATCTTCTTTTCCAGGACTCAAAAGTAAAAAAGTTTATTTATATAAAAGTTACACTGATAAAATACAAAACTACTCCTATCTGAAAACAAAATTACTTCACTCTTGTTCAGTAGTTCTAAATATTGTCTATAACAATTCCTCATGTTCCTGAAACTCTAAAGAAAAAAAGAAATATTTCTAAATGTTTCCTGCTAAAAACGAATAAAAATGAATACATGATTGGTTTCTGCATTTTATTTTTCAATATGCCTTTGAAGTGGAACTAAAGTCCCAAAAGCAAAAATTGCTAAGAGGTAGAGTTTTAATTATTTATTTATTTATGTATTTATTTTTTGGCAGAGCAGACAGGCAATATCTACTTTGCCTCAAAACATATTTCTGTTTTTTATTTCTGTTTCCCTAATTTTGTGCACACTGCTTGCAGCACAAGGGCAGTGCAGTGTATACCCTTGGCTAATTCCCAGTATCTGTAAGAAGCTGAGAATAGAACTGGTGAGCTGGAATGATGTAACTCCAGCATGCAGGCTGCCCATTGGTGGTGCTGGAAGAGGCCATGCCAGGAGGAAGACCAGTAAAAATGTTTATATATTATTTAAAATCCTTAAATGTGTATTCAAGTAGTACATCAATCCCCACAACATGAATCAGACTAAACGGGGGGGGGGGGGGGTGTTCAGCACAATAAGCCAATCATTTTAATCCAGACTATTTAACAAATAAGGGAGCTTGCTGATGCTAGGAAAACAAAAGGTGGCACAATGAAAGAATTATATGTGATTACAGTGCTTGATGACGCCTTGTGGGAGGGCGAAACGCTTTGACGTAATTTCCGGTGTACGAAGCCAAACTACATCACCTCCGGCTTTGGTAGAACGCACGCTGGATGCTGCGTTTCCTTGATTTTATCCCTACAATACCACTTGCGATACCAATTTTTCTAGACTGTAAGTACCTTACCATGTTTGTGCAAAAAAATTCTGCCAAACTGTACTTAACTATTAGTCCTTCTTTTGATTTTTGGTGCCAATATCTACCTATGACCATCACGATTGGGGGAAATCTTCATTGGACCTTTCTATGAATTGCTATTCATGGCCAACGTTTAAGCCTGAATGACCCCTGGACTGAAAAGCTAGGTGTCCATTCCTTTTGGTGAGTAGGGACACAGGAGGGGTGTGTAATGCACCTTGAAGTTTGAAGCACAACTGCACTTTATTGATCGGAGCACTTTTGCACAATTATATGGATGTTTTTTCACAGATTTTTTGATTTGTTGTGATGTTTACATTATTGTGAGCGCTGTAACCATATATCATTTTTTCATTTTGTCAAGTGTATAGCACTTTGTGTACAGCAGCTGCAATCACTAGTTTAATAATTTCACTTCTAGCGCGAGTCAATATATACCTATATTTTTTTTCAAAAGGAAGCACAAGGCCAGGGTGCTATATTTAGTCTATGTTGCTGACAGTACAGTGTTTCCCCTCTGATGGTACAGTATATCATTTGATAAGTAAAAGTTGTGGACTGTCAATTGCACACCTTGATTTATTTTAGTGGGTGGAGGTATTGGATCTGCCTGCAGAGGCATTTGCTTTTATCAAATGGAGTATATTATTGGATGTGGCCAGACTCCTCATATCTCTATACACTTGCACAATAGGGATTACTAGGGCCTCCCCTACTTATTTGTTTACTTGTTGACCTTGATGGTAATATATCCTCTATGTGGAAATAATCATTTGGCTATGAGGATGGACTTTCTGACATACAGTATATGCGGTAGGCTTGTTTCCTGGAGAAGCAAATCAATCGCAAAATGTATTGATCCTAGAGACCAGTAAAGTTGTTGTACACCCTGTACAACCACTTTTACCTACAGGTTAAGCCTTAATATAGGAAGTGCTGGAAATATCTTATAAAAACGTCCACGGTTTAGGAGATATTTACAAAAATGCTGTGCGTCGATGTCTACGGTACATGCGTACTTTAGAAAGGGCAGATTGTGCCATTTCCAATAGGTGTCATGCCGTGACTGGCGTCACGCGACTCCGGCCAGTCACAGAACCGGAGTTCGCGGCCCCAGAAGGAAGAGGGGTGAAGATGGACGCTTGCCGCTAGTGGGGACAGCGGTGATATCGCAGGCTTCGGTTTCAGGTAAGTGACACATAATGGGCTACTATGCGATGCATAGTAGCCCATTATGCTTTACCTTTGCAGGGAAATAAAGAGGAAGTAAAACCCATTAGGGTTTACTTACTCTTTAAGTGACAGTTGCTGAACATTGTTATGTTTAATTCTACCCTTATTTAGATGGCCATATTTTATGTTTAATCATATTATTAACTATTTTCAGACAATACAGGTTTACAATACAAATACAAATCGCAACTGAACAAATGGATCCAGATTCGTACAACCATGAGCAGAATACAATGTAGAATTGAAAAACAATAATTACAAGAAACAGATACTAAGTATATTATCTAAGCCTGTAGGTCATCAGAAGCCATTGACAGAAGAAGCCAGAAGACATTGAAACAGCAGAAATATGTAACAAAGGTATGTACAAAGATAGATACCTAACAGTAATATCCAGTTCAACTGGGGACATGATAACTTTGTTGGCAGGCAACACAATGAGGTCAGTTTTCAAATGAAATATGCAAGGAAAATAGCATTAATTGTAAAAAGAAGGAAGAGACAAAAAGAAGAGGAGGAAGTGCAAAAATGGATGGGAGGGGGGAAGGAAGAGGGAATACCATGGGGGGAGCATGGACAAGATTGGGACTTCAGAATTTAGTAGAGATAAAGGAGACATAGTCAAGTCAGAAACATATCTGAAATGAGACCATACTATCCACATACGTTTGTGTGAGTCAGATTTTTCCTCATAGCATGCGATCATATGTTCCAAAAACTCAATCAGTCTAATTCACAAGCCCATTCAGCCATCGATGGAGCCTCTGTCTGTTGCCAATGCCTGGCTATCACAGAATGAGTCGCTTTTATAAACATAGCTTTTTTTAAATTCATAGCTGTGAATTTTATTGTTTGCATACAGTTTTACTGTAAATATTTAAAAGGATTGCCAACGCCAGCCCATTACTAATGTTTGCACGAGCTAAGGTTAGCCTCTGCTGAAAAAAAGGCTCTTTCTAAGCTCACTAGAGACAGTACTAGACTATTTACGTAACCTGTAATGTAATTGTTTCATACTAAACTGTTTCCAAGATCTTTGCATGCCAACTCATGTTAAAGTGATATTATACCCTAGAGACTAAACATTTAAACTTAAAGTCAGTTTTTTTTTCACAGTCACATCTACACTATATTGTCAAAAGTATTGGGGAGCCTGCCTTTACACGCACATGAAATTTAATGGCATCCCAGTCTTAGTCCGTAGGGTTCAATATTGAGTTGACACACCCTTTGCAGCTATAACAGCTTCAACTCTTCTGGGAAGGCCGTCCAGAAGGTTTAGGAGTGTGTATATGGGAATGTTTGACCATTCTTCCAGAAGCACATTTGTGAGGTCAGGCACTGATGTTGGGGGAGAAGGTTTGGCTCACAGCCTCCTCTCTAATTCCTCACAAAGGTGTTCTATCGGGTTGAGGTCAAGACTCTGTGCAGGCCAGTCAAGTTCCTCCACCCCAAACTCGCTCATCCATGTCTTTATAGACTTTGCTTTGTGCACTGGTGCGCAGTCATGTTGGAACAGGAAGGGGCCATCCCCAAACTGTTCCCACAAAGTTGGGAGCATGAAATTATCCAAAATGTCTTGGTATGCTGATGCCTTAGCAGTTCCCTTCACTGGAACTAAGGGGCCAAGCCCAACCCCTGAACAACAACCCCACGCCATAATCCCCCTCCGCTAAATGATTTGGACCAGTGCACAAAGCAAGGTCCATAAAGACATGGATGAGTGAGTGCGGGATGGAGGAACTTGACTGGCTTTCACAGTTCTGACCTCAACCCAACAGAAAACCTTTGGGATGAATTAGAGGGGAGACTGCGGGCCAGGCCTTCTTGTCTACATCAGTGCCTGACCTCACAAATGCACTTCTGGAAGAATGGTCAAACATTCTCATAGACAAACGAAACCTTGTGGACAGTCTGCACAGAAGAGTTGAAGCTGTTATAGTTGCAAAGGGTGGGTCAACTCAACATTGAACCCTACGGACTATGACTAGGATGCCATTAAAGTTCATGTGCATGTAAAGGCAGGTGTCCAAATACTTTTGACAATATAGTGTATTTTGCTCATGATCATGCTAAAGGATTGCTGAAACAAACTTATGATGTTTGGGTAGCTATGCTGGGATTCTGTAGGGAGCAAGGGAGCATAGCCACCCAAACATCAAAAGTTGTGTATGCTCCTGCTTGGGACTGCAAAAGGGCAGGAAGCTGTTCTGTGCACAGACACATAGGAGTTGATTTACTAAAACTAGAGTGCAAATGTGTGCTTCAGCTTCAATTAAGCTTTGACAGAAAAATAAGGAAGCTGACTGCTTTCTATGCAGAGTTGCACCACATTTTGCACTCTCCAGTTTTAGTAAATCAACCGCATAGTAAGATGATTGAAGATGTCTGTTCCATTCACCAGCTGTTGACCGACTAGCAGAAAGTCTCTAAAACAGTAACAGGCATGCACATACAGAAAGCTAAATAGTACATGTAGTCCCCGTGTCATGGTTTTGGATGGTGCTTGTGCCCTCATTCTTTGCCCAGAAGCTCAGTGAAGCTCTATGAGAGGCAGACAGCAGAAGGGACATATTTAAAATGAAAATACACCTTTATAAGCTATATCAAGAAAAAAATAAAGGTATTCTGCAACCTACAAAATGTATCTAAAGGGAAATTAACTTTTATTGTGAAGGGTTTAATACTACTTTGCTATAACAAGAAATCATTTTAGCAGGTATTTTAGGATACAGAACAAAATGTATCTAAAATCCTTAGTATCCCCTGGACACTTGTTAGCATAATTCCTGCGAGCTCAGGCAGATAATATTCATGCTTTTGTCTTAATTCTCTGTGTTTGAAGAAGAAAATGTTCCTTTGATAAATGTACAGATTTATACATCTCCACATGTGTACAAGATGCCATATGTCATGTATGATAGAGAGCGCTGATTCTCCATCCAGCAGCCTCACTTCATAGCAGAGAAGCATAAATTGCACTTCAAGTCATTTGTAACAGGAAATGAATGCCCAAGCGGCTGCCTCTCCCTGCCTACTGCTGATCGAGCCTCAGCTGGGAATTATTACATTTACTTGTGAAATTCTTGGTGCTCTTTTTAGATATCTGAAGGCCAACAACATACGACAGAACTAAATGGACCTTACAGCCTGAGTACAGCTCCCTCCTACACATACAAAAGTCACTTGTCTTCTCCAGTAACATCTTTTAAAATGGAAAGATTTTTAGGGTTTGTTAACCACCTTTATTAAACTAAAGTGTATCTGAGTACCACAAACTGAAAACGTTATCCAATTAATTTTTAACCACTTGCCGTCAGCCCTATAGCGGATTTACTGCTACAGGGTGGCTCTCCTGTGCAGGATCACGTATCTATACATGATTCAACACTTCCACATCCAGGGGGCGCTCACCGCCGGCAGGCCACTTCTGCTGTGATTACTCACAGCAGAAGCCGATCTGTGGGTGCTGGGCACTGGATGTCCTCTGGCACCCGCTGATCGTCAATAAAAACACACAGAACTGGGATCTGCCTATGTAAATGAGGCAAATCTCTGTTCTGACAGGGAGAGAAGGGATGGATATTGTGTTTCTGCAAAGCAGGAAAAAAAGTTCCATCTCTTCCCCTAGTAAAAGCAGCACACACATATCACAAAAACACTGGCTAGGCACACAGTTAACCCTTTGATCACCCTAAATGTTTAACCCTCTTCCCAGCCAGTGTCATTAATACAGTGACAGTGCAAATTTTTATCGCTGATCACTGCATTAGTGATACTGGTTCAGTGTCTGATTGTCTGCCGGAATATCGCAGTCCCGCTTTAAGTTGCTGATCGCCGCCATTACTAATATTTAAAAAAAGTAAAATTCCATAAATATAGCCCATAGTTTGTAGATGCTATAACACTTGCATAAACCAATCAATATACACTTATTGGGACTTTTTTTTTTTTTTTTTACTAAAGAACAGGTAGCAGAATATATATTGGCCAAAATTTATGAAGAAATTAGATTTTTTTACATTTTTTATTGGATATGTTTTAGAGCAGAAAGTAAAAAGTATTGTTTTTGTTCAAAATGTTTGGCAGTGGTGATCAAATACCACCAAAAGAAAACTCTATTTTGTGGGAAAAAAAGGACATACATGTTATTTGGGTACCACGCAATTGTCAGTTAACGTAACGCAGTGCTGTATCGCAAAAAATGGCCTGGTCATGAAGGGGGGTAAATCTTCCGGAGGTCAAGTGGTTAAAGAGGAATTCCTGATTGGACCAATGTACGTAACTAATTATATATGGAAATAAATTCCATCTCTTCCACTAGTAAAAGCAGCACACACACATGTCACAAAAACACTGGCTAGGCACACAAGTTAACCCTTTGATCACCCTAGATGTTTAACCCCCTTCCCAGCCAGTGTCATTAGTACAGTGACAGTGCAAATTTTCATCACTGATCACTGTATTAGTGACACTGGTTCCCGCAGAGTGTCAGTTAGTGTCCGATTGTCTGCCTCAATATCGCAGTCCCACTATAAGTTACTGAATGCCGCCATTACTAGTATATAAAAAAATCCATAAATATACACCAAAGTTTGTAGACACTATAACGCTTGCATAAACCAATCAATAAATGTTTATTGGGGTTTTTTCCCGAAAAACATGTAGCAGAATACATATTAGCCTAAATTTACGAACACATTTGATTTTTTGTATTTTTTTATTGGATGTTTCATAGCAAAAAAGTAAAAAATATTGTCTTTTTTGTTTATAGCGCAAAAAATAAAAAACACACTGGTGATGGAATACCATCGAAGAACGGTCAAACATTCCCATAGACATACACCTAAACCTTGTGGACAGCCTTCCCAGAAGAGTTGAAGCTGTTATAGCCGCAAAGGGTGGGCCAACTCAATATTGAACACTACAGACTAAGACTGGGATGCCATTAAAGTTCATATGCGTGTAAGGCAGGCGTCACAATACCTTTGGTAATATAGTGTACATACATTTCCTTTGCATGCCCACTAAAAATGAGGAAAAGTGGGCCTGTGTGAACTTAGAATTTCTCCAGCTCACTCAGAGCTAAGGATACTTTTCCTACCCTCACATGGCAGTGCTTACCCAACCACCAAGCTCCTCACATGAGAGGAAGAAGAGTGATTGACATGCACCTCCATACCCAGAAGTACTGGGTATTAAAGAAAACTAGTTGTTAGACTAAACTGTTTAGACTGCTAGTAAAAATGAAATGATAGCTCCCAGAGGTGCCTGCACATACATGTACATTTCTTCCTGGACTCCCCAATGGGCCCAGTGATCAAAGGCATTAATTTCATTCATAGTCTGGACTTTAAAGCTCTCTCCTGCTCCTATCCACTTCTAAGGACTCACAACATTGATAGCAAATTAGCCACTAAACTAGGTTAACTCAATCTGAAAAGAAAACAGCTGAAAGAATGTCATAAATGTATCATCCAGAATGATATAAAATATTCTATAGCAGATAAACACCCAAAGACCTTCAGATAGACAATAGGCTTTCATTAGGAAATCTAGTACATTTATGTAACAAGAGAGGAAAGTGTTTAATGCATCCAATGCGTCGTGAATATACTTTCCATTTATTTGAAAGTCTAAATAAGTGGATAAGGAAAAAAAAAGGCTCAATGGAAGGGAGACTATAATGTTCTTAGGTCTATTTAATTCATTCATTAATTTATTTCATGCCACACATTTTTAAATGTCATAAGATGTTTTACTTTTTTGAACAATATCAAATGGTGGTTTTGAAAAAAAAAAAAAAAACATGTGTTACATGGTACACCCGTGAAATGGGATTCCCAGAGGTTTACGGGTTCTCTAAAAAGAAAGCACAGCAAATGTGTTGCCTTTTAGAGAGTTTCTAATTGGTACTTTGTAGATTCATTTCTGAAGACAGCAAGAGGAAGGGGAGCAGAGTCACTGCTCGGACTCATTCCGTTTTGTGCATAAACTTTAGCAATTGAGCTGTGTAAACAACAGGCTTTTTCAGCAAAGTGAAACATTGACAACATATGAAAATGAGCCTAGAGTATAACCTACTTGTTAAAAATGAGAATATAAAATTGTTAACATGCAATTTTTCATATTTATTTGACTAAAAAGAAAAAAAAAACATATTTCTAAAGTGTATGTTTAACATTTTAACATTCGTTTGACATTTGTCGTTCTAGGTGGACATCATATGACGTCCTCCCGAAATGGGCGATGCTGCGGCATGATCTGTCACCTGCTGTGTCCACCGAAACTATGTACCTGCTGCCAGTACTATGTGATCACTGTGATCACAGCAGATCACATGATAATTGTACATAATAAATGGCTTTGATTGATGCTATTAATTGTGTTCAATTGTGTTGATCTCTGTGATTGGTCACAGTGATCACATGATACAGACAGTGCCAATCACAGCCCATCTGCACCATGTGATTAGCTGTAACCAATCACAGTTAACTGCAATAGTAAAAACTGAATGAATCAATTTCATTTAGAAAAAATGGTTGCTTATAACTGTGAAATTCACTGGTACTGTACAAGCAATCATAATGTGTATAAAAAAATATAAAAAAAAATCATAATCACTTTCACTGGTTTTATGATGACACTGTACTGTACTGATGACAGTAAAAAATGAAAAAAAAACAATTTTTCTTAATTCCTTAATTTTCCACAAAATTGTAACAAAAAATTACAGCTTCAAAAAAATCACCACGCCTCTTATTAAATACCTTGGACTTTCTACTTTCCGAAAAGGGGGTCATTTAGAAGTTTTTTGTACTGTCCTGGCATTTTGGGGCCTCAAGAAACGTAAGAAAGGTACATTAGGAGTGATCCATTTTCAGGTGTACACAGTATACCATAGTTTGTGTTCTCTATAACTTTCTTAAAGACTAAATAATAAACTCTGATCTGATCTTTATTTTCACCAAATAAATGTAGTAGAATACAGTTTGGCCTAAATGTATTAAAAAAAGATTATGTATTTGCACAATTATATAACTATAATTATATAACAGAAACAAAGAAAACCACTTTTCAACATTGTTAGTCTTTTTTTTTTTGTTTATTTAGCAAAAAATTAAAAAAACTGTGGTGATTAAAAACCACCAAAAGGAAGCTCTGTTTGTGTTTAAAAAAATGATAAAAATTTTATATGAGTACAGTGTCTATGAGATTTTGTCCTGGTGACCATTGTCTCTGGTGCAGAAAAAAATGGGAAAGGCAACACCTTTGAGTTATCACAGAAACAGGTTGTGAGGGTAAATCTTAAAATCTTTCAATCTTTCAATTGGAAAACCTGCTCTTTCTAAGAGGGGATATCTCCAAGCTTTGGAATTATCTCCTCTACTTTTCATACTTCCTGTTGTATCTCTGAGTTAGGATTCTACTAAAACCTTTGTGAATTAGTACTGCTCTAACCCAGAGGCTCTGTTCACATCTAGGCGTCCCGAATCGTGGGCAGAATCACCGAGATTTACCCGCGATCCCAAATCGAGGCAAATTGTTGGGACGTCCTTGCAATCCCCGTCACTTCCAATTGCATCCCGATTGCAATCTTCTTTTGGGCAAAAGGTGTACCGTGATTCTGTTTATGTTATTTTACCACGATTCATCAGGCAATAATCTCAGCAAAATCGCACCGAAATTGGGGTGTCATTGGAAGTGATGGGGATCACAAGGGCGTCCTGCGATTTGCCGTGATTCGGGAGGCCTAGATGTGAACGGAACCTTAAGAAGAGGACATACCCCGAAAGCTTTTCTTGAAAAATTGTTGATGTTAGTGCAAATTTAAAAAAATCACGGACAGTACCCAATTGTTTCTGAGTCAGGAAACAATAGGAAATCTCCCCACTGGGCCACAGGAAGAAATTTAACAGGGGTCTTAACTATTCTCTGTACTATCCTCACCATAATAAATAAAAAAGAAAATACTGTATATATTTACTAGCAAACAATAAAGTTCAGTCCAACTTCTGGTTGCTCATATTCCATACAATGCGAATGCTTTGACTGCAAAAATGACTACATCTGATGAAAAAAGAATGTCTAACCCTTAGTAGTAGTAGTGGTAGTTGCAGTTCTCAAACAAATAAAATCAATGTGCATAGACTTTGAAACTATAAAAATTTACCAGCGGTTCCCATCCTAACCAGAGTCTTCCTTTATGAACAGTATACTAGATTAAACATTTATAGTAGCTCAATATACCACACTGCTGGAGTTGTATCAGAATGTAAGGTGAGGAATGGATCCAATCCATCAAATGTTTCCTAGAACACTCATTATCAAAGATACCTTCCAATGATAGCACAGTCCTAATAAAAGTGCATGCCTAGCATAAAACATTTACAAGAAGTCAATAGACCATCACTGATTCCTCTATGAGTGCGGCATCCAGCTGAAACCTACAGCCAAACACTTTGATATTACAGGATATGCTCTGATGAGCAGCTCCACAGCAAAGATCATCTCGCCCTGGAAAACAAAAAAAAGAATTTTTCACAGAGCAGGGACACTACACTACAGAAATAGTCCAGGAACAAATATCAAACCATCAACTCTGAACAACAAGGACAACAAACTCTAAATCCACGTCTCTCCTGAAAGGTAATGGAGCTTCAAATCAATTGTCATATGGACCTCTGCCCAAAGACTGTTGGATAGGGTTCATAAACTTTATGGCTTATTTCAAAAGGCAGTACAATGTTCAGTAATCCTTGGCAACAAATAAGTTTTCTGTTATGGTAATGAGAAGTAATGGAGGTCAAGTTGGTGGCTTTTTTCTACAGCATTCTGCTGTTACTGCCTGAAAGTGCAGTGATACTCAAACATTATTATAATGGTGGGTACCTTAACTAGCTGGGTAAATGAAGAGTAATAAAAGGATGGAAATATCAACATTTTCTGGAAAAAAATGTGGTCATGTGACTGAATGTTTAGGCATTTGAACATGTAATTTCTACTGAATGTCAGAATCAGTTAATCTGAACTCTGATCCTCGTTTTCTGTGAAGATCGCACAAACAAATATTGAGGCCTATGTTTGTATGTGTAGTAATAGAAAGTATCTGCAGCAAGAATTGCTCCAGAAAAGGTATTTCAGCTCTAGGAACACTTGGAATTTATCCAACCCAGCAACACTGTTAACACCTTCCTGCCCAGCCTATAGCAGATTGATGGCTGGGCGGGGGCTTTGCCATCCTGAGTGGACACCATATGACATCCTTCACATCGTGCCGATAAACGGCTTTCCAGTTACAGGGGACATTTACACTGATAATCAGGGCACTGATTATCTGTGCAGTGATTATAAGTGCAGCCCCATCAGTGCCCATCAATGCAGAATATCAGTGTTCATCAGTGCAGCCTATCAGTGTCCATCAGTGCAGCATAATAATTCCCATCAGTTCTGTCAGTGCCACCTATTAGTGCCGCCTTATCAGTGCAGCCTCATCAGTGCCCATCAGTGCAGCTTATCAGTGCCTATCAGTGCCACCTCATCAGTGTCCATCAGTGCAGCCTCATCAGTGCAGCCTCATCAGTGAAGCCTCATATCCGTGTCATTTAGTGCAACATATCAGTGCCCATCAGTGCAGCCTATCAGTGCCCTTCAGTGCCGCCTTATCAGTGTCTATCAGTGCAGCCTCATCAGCGCTCATGAATGAAGAAAAGAAAAATTACTTATTTGCAAAATTATTGCTCTTTTTTAATTTGTTTAGCAAAAAAAAAAAACAGTGGTAATTAAATACCACAAATACCTGGGCAGGAAGGGGGTGAAAGTGCCCAGTATTGAAGTGGTTAAAGGCACACTTCTTGAGATGCATACAGGAAGCATAGCCTACCTGCTCAGTACTTCAGCTTCTTTTTGCAAGCATCAGCCCCAGGGATGCTATTAGAAGTCATGGGGCCCCGTACAGCCTTCCTGACGGGCCCCCCCCAACCCCGTCTCCACACCCCAGAGGTGCAGCGGAAAATCAGCACTGAATTTATACGCCTACCCTGTTTCCCCGAAAATAAGACCTAGCTTGATTGTCGGTGATGGCTGCAATATAAGCCCTACCCCCCAAATAAGTCCTAGTTAAAGTCCTTGTAGGTCTTATTTTCAGGGTAGGCCTTATTTTCGGGGGAAACAGGGTAGGGCTTATTTGGGGGTAGGGCTTATGTTGCAGCCATCACCGACAATCGTGCTAGGTCTTATTTTCGGGGAAATAGGGTATGCCCTGAAAATGTAAAAAAATCGTCTCTCCTCTTCTCTCACCTCCTGGGCCCCTCTGTTGACATGATGGAGCACAGGGGAATGTAATTAAAATCATTGTTAGCAAATATGAGTGGGGGTGTGGTCTAGTAAAATCAATGTATCACTTTGGGCAGGAATGAACACTAAAGCTGCCCCAGGCCCCCCTGTTTAGCTGATGAGGCCCAGTAAAACAGGACCAGTTGTACTGCCTTATCAGCGACCCTGACCAGTCCACCCCACACCCTTTTATCAGTCATCTGTTGATTCTGAAAAACGCCTAATGGGTTACAGGGAATTAGACTTAGGATAAATTGAGTGGATTTTTTGCACCATTGGCTGGATAGCATTTGAGAATGGCTGTATTGTTCGGCACACAAGGCCTTTACCTATAGACAGCAGAGGTATATTTTTTATATGGTTATTGGCTACACATGTTCTCTTCTCATCAGAGCAGAAATGCAATTATCTCAAATAAAGGTATGTTTACCTTCTACAAGTATTCTAAACCAGATAAAGACCAGTAGAACAAGAAACTGGTAAATGTAAAAGAGTAAATTCTAGCAGAAAGATGATATAATGGGCACCAATTTGTGCCTACACATTCCAGCAATGATAATCCAGTCCCAGCAGGATAGAATTAAGAACTCTCTGATCTATTTTACGCGTTGCCTGGAATTGTTCTTTAACATAAACTTCCCTCTAACATATAGGTCAATTGTAAGGAAATGGCTCTTTCGGTTATCTATGATCTTTTTCATAACTGATTTTATTACTATATAGAGAAAGCTCACATTTTAAAGGGTTAGTCCTCATATAACTGATATTTCAGCTTTTTGGTAAATGCTGACAATCTGAATTAGCCCATACAAATACACAAAGATGTGCCAGACCAAAATTGGATAAAAGAGTCCAAAATAATTGTAATTGTTGATAAAAAGTCACAAAAAAAAGCCAACGCTTTTTAAAGGCAATACTATACCCTCTTCATCAGGGCTCAACGCAGAATAAAACTAACATGGACTTGGAGAAGCCAGTGACTTCACAGATCTATGCTGGCCCAGTACTTGAACTCTCCTTATGGAGAAACAACCTGACACCATTTGCTAGAAAGATAAAAACTTGGATGGGCTTAGAGAAACTGAGAAGCAACTAGTGTCAGGTCTAATATAGATAAACACAAAACAGATCTTTTCCCTTTTGGTCTAATATAGATCAGTGAAGTTATTGGTTTCTCTGAGCCCATCCTCATTTTATCCTGGTCTGAGCCCTGATGAAGGTGAAATGGTGTTGCCCCCAAAATGTGTTGGCTTTTTTCATATGATTTTTTTTTCTAAACAATTACATTTATCACTATTTTATCAGAATGTTAGGAGGTAAGCTTTATGGTAAATGTATAACCCAAAACATCCCTATAACACATCACACTGTTTAAATTCCGCTGTTTGCCAACCTTCAATAATTATTTTAGCAGCAAAGCCTTCTATATTCCATGCAAATAGCGTTCTAATACATTTAGGTGAAAAGCAAACAAACAACCTAGAGAAGGATGCCAGATGATTGATTGTCAAATACAAGCAGGACGACAAGTCAATAATCTTGTAGCAAGGTCGTTCCATCTGTGACCTATCAACAGATGTTAAATACAAGACAAAAATGCATCATAAACAACAGAGCAGAACTATAATAGAGCTGTCTGTCTGGGATAAAGGGAGCAATTGATGACAACAAATTTATGTACTTATGTTCTTTTAAGCAAGCAATTGTGGTATCAAAATGATTATAACTAAATAGTCACTTTTATACATATTTTTGTTATTTTGTTTGGCCAGTTTAAAAGTAGGGGCTGTTTTTTTATAGTGTGTGCAAACCCTAGATCAATTTTTAGTATCTTTGACATCCAGCCTCACAGTATACAGTTTTCTTAGCTATTCTCTGATTGGACAAAGTGGAATAAAAATGTCTACTTCAGTAATTCAGATTCCAGGGGCATCGATCAAGTATGATATATACTTAGTTACATTAATCCAAGCTGGACCAATGTACCTGTGTAAAAATATACCATATCTGGAATTCATCTTTAACCACTTGACTTCCGGAAGATTTACCCCCTTCATGACCAGGCTGTTTTCCACTATACGGCACTGCGTTACTTTAACTAAAAATTGCATGGCCATGCAACGTTGTACCCAAATGTAAATGTATGTCCTCTTTTTCCCACAAATCAAGTTTTCTTTTGGTGGTATTTGATCACCTGTGCGTTTATTTTACATTTTTTATGCACTATAAACAAAAGCAAAAAAAATTAAAAAAAAAACAAAAACATTATTTTTTTTACTTTCTACTCTAAAACATATCTAATAAAATTTTTTATTTATTTTGTTTTTACTAGTAATGGCGGCAATTAGCGACTTATGGGGCATACACACGGTCGGACTTTTTAGCTACAAAAGTCCGACAGCCTGTCCAACAGACAAACATTCAACGGACTTTTGGCGGACTTTCTAAAGACCGGACTTGCCTACACACGATCACACTAAAGTCCGACGGATTCGTACGTGATGACGTACACCGGACTAAAATAAGGAAGTTGATAGCCGGTAGCCAATAGCTGCCCTAGCGTCGGTTTTTATCCGTCGGACTAGCATACAGATGAGCGGATTTCTGGGTCCGGCGGAGTTACGACGTAAAGATTTGAAGCAAGTTCCAAATCTAAAGTCCGTCAGATTTGCGACTGGAAAAGTCCGCTGAAAGTCCGGTGAAGGCCACATATGATCGGATTGTTCGCCGGATTTAGTCCATCGGCGTCCGTCTGACTTTTATAGCCGAAAAGTCCAACGGTGTGTACGCCCCATTATAGCGGGACTGCGATATTGCGGCGAACAATCGGATACTAACTGACAATTTAGACACATTGTGGGAACCAGTGACACTAATACAGTAATCAGTGCTATAAATATGCGCTGTCACTGTACTAATGATCCTGGCTAGGAAGGTGTTAAAAATCTAAGGCAGTCAAAGGGTTAACTGTGTGCCTAGCCGGTGTTTTTGTGTACTGTATGTGCTGCTTTTACTAGGGGAAGAGATTAGTTTTATTCCCTGCTTTGCAGAGACACAAAATCCATCCCTCCCCCCCGTCAGAACAGAGAGCTGTCTTGTTTACATAGACAGAGCTCCATTATGAGTCTCTGCCCAACGATCTGCGGGTGCCAGCGGACATCCAGTGCTCGGCACCCACAGATCGGGTTCTGCGGTGATTAAGCACAGCAGAAGCGCCCGCTGGTGGCGACCCCTATAGGCCAAAGTGCAGAATCACATATACTGTATATATACATGAGCCTGCACAGGGGGACCGTTCTGTAGCAGTATATCTGCTACAGGGTGGTGCAGAAGTGGTTAATGCATCACTGAATGTTAGTTTTTAAAATGTAAGCAGTGTAAACACTTGAATGTTACTTTGCAATAGCCTCTTGCAGTGTCTGTACAGCATAGCTAAGAGAAGGGATGGGAGAAACAGCACAGGGAGCTAGTCAGTTGTGCTGCAGTGCAAGGAGCAGGCTGAGTAAGAGACAGCAGAGTGACTAAAAGATGAGCTCAGGTGTGCTACTTCTCTGTTCAGAGCCCAGTCACAGAGTGGGTGTGGAGAGGAGGCCTGTAAGTGAAAGTGAAAATGCAACAGAGCACCCCGTCTGCCAGGCAGGGCATTACTTTTCTGCAGATCTCAGGAATGAAATAACAGAAATACAAAGCCTTTGGCAGGTAAGACAACTCTTATACAAGTATTTATCTGTGTATTTTAGCTGTTGGCCTGGAGATCATCTTCAAAGGTTTAGTCACCTCTAACAAAAGACCTGCCTGCATATGCCTAGCTTTAGCTATCATTTTCTAGTTTATTGTATTGACCTTTGATCACAATAGGCTGTATATATACAATGTCAACATATAAAGGGTGTCATATAAATAAAAGAATTCCATTTTGAATAACCTTTCCTCCTCTACTGTCAAACTCACAAGCATGTAGTCAGTGTCATAATAGTGTTGCCTTTTGATGGAAGTATCCTTCAGAGATAAGCTTCAATTCATCAGTCTCGGAGTTGGTAGTATTGTGCACAAATTATACATTTCAGCGCCAGTGATGTATGACATTATTTCGGTTTATTTGTGCAACAGTTTGTGAAGGACATTAGATATTACAATGTCATTTTTTGTAAGTTTTTTTTCATATTATTAAAACCAGCAATTTCAGTATATTACAGAAGTTCTTTTTAAACTTGTTTGTGTCAGCAGTAGATGTATTTGTGACCCACTATAAAGAGACTTATCAAGGTGTAAGCACGGTTATATTATACTCAGGGGGTTATTACCCTTTCCTATTAGGCACAGTAGTCATGTGCCTACAGGTAACAGCAGGGCTGGAGCAAGGATTTTCGACACCCTAGGCGAAACCTCATTTTGCCGCCCCCCCGGCTCCACCCTCCTACTCCACCTTCTTTGCCCTACCCATGTATACCCCACCTTTTTAATGAAGCGCCCATCAAATGCAGCCTCACCAGTGCACATCAAATACAGCCTCACCGGCGCCCATCAATGCAGCCTCACCAGCGCCCATCAAATGCAGCCACACCAGCGCCCATCAATGCAGCCTCACCAGCACCGATCAAATGCAGCCTCACCAGCGCCCATCAATGCAGCCTCACCAGCGCCCATCAAATGTAGCCACACCAGCGCCCATCAATGCAGCCTCACCAGCGCCCATCAAATGCAGCCTTACCAGGGCCCATCAATGCAGCCTCACTAGCGCCCATCAATGCAGCCTCACCAGTGCCCATCAATGCAGCCTCACTAGCGCCCATCAAAGCAGCCTCACCAGTGCCCATCAATGCAGCCTCACTAGCGCCCATCAAATGCAGCCACACCGGCGCCCATCAATGTAGCCACACCAGCGCCCATCAATGCAGCCTCACCATCGCCCATGAATGCAGTCTCACCAGCGCCAATCAATGCAGCCTCACCAGCACCCATCAAATGCAGCCACATCAGCGCCCATCAAATGCAGCCTCACCAGCGCCCATCAATGCAGCCACACCAGTCAGGACACAGACACAGTCCTCCGCAGCCACTGCGCCTCTGACACTATGTGCAAACGAAGCGGCGGCTGCCTGCTGATGCTGAGACTTAGTTGCTTGCTGCAGAGAGAAGAGAGTAGGAACACCAATGGCCAGGCGCCCTAGGCAGCCATGCCTAGTGGTAGCACCGGCCCTGGGTGACAGGAGACTTTTCCCTCTATAACTACCATTCAAACATATTTCATCTGAAATATATGAAATATAGGCTTAAAGTGTCATGAAACCCACATTAATAAAAACTATCAATAAATACTATATTAAATGCTAACCATACTCACTCAGTCACTATGGGATTCGTTTTCTGTATTCTGCAAAAAAAACCTTGTTGCTTCTGCTGTTCTCTGTCTCCCCCTCCTGTCCAAGTCCCCACCGCAGTTGACGATTTTGCAGAGCAGTGCTGGCAGTTAGTGCACATGCTCAGTTTTCAGTATATTTTCTACTTTCCTCTCTATCACATCTGAGCAGCCCATGTGACTATAGAGTCACACATGTGGGCGTATACCTAGTGGTAAATGACTGCCCACTCCCTCCCTCCTCCTCCATGCCCACTAACCAGCTAAACATAATGGGGTCAGGAAATGTAGATTTATGGAGGCTTCACCTTCCTGTTATTCTAAGCACATACACACCCATAGACGCAGACTGGAGGGACGTGACATAGCCTGTGATTGGCAGAAATTTTCCCACACTATGTTATTGCCAAAAATAATAAAGATTTGATTTCAAATATATTATTTGTATGATTTAAAACAGTTTATTGATATGAATTATTTATTTTTACTCTGTATATCAAAGGCTGTTTTTGTTTTTGTTTTTGAACATGTGACCAGTAGTAGAGGATTAGAAACTCCTTCTGCTTATGTTTCCCTACCGACAAGCTGAAAAAGAGATGGGCCATGTGACAGCTGTATATTAACTAGGAAAAAAAATTACTTAATTATTTTTTTTTTATTAAATAATTTCAGTGTCATCATCCACATACAAAAAGAGAAGGCATAGTGTAAATTAAACAGTGTATGTTTAGTTTCACTTTAAAGTATAACTAAAAGCAAAACTTTTTTTTTTAAGTGGTTGTAAACATCAGACATATCAACATGAAGAACGCACACCCCACTATAGTGTGTACTAGCCTGAATCCAAAACACCAACTCTGGTTCCTCTCTGATCTCTCCTCTCTCTGCTATCTGCATAAGTCACTAATAGAACACTAATGCCCGGTACACACGATCAGAATCGTACGAAGCGATAACCCTTTGAAGAGATTGTACGATAATCGGATCGTTAGTACAGAGCTTTCGAGAGCCGATCAGGAATCTGATATTATTTGATCAGACATGCATGAAAAATTGTTCCATACCATGTCAGATCGTACAATTTTTGTTTAATCAGTACAGCTGTCATTCGAAAATGCAATACAAATGCATTACAACACATGACATCACTTCCGAATTTTTATTCTGTCGTACGAGAATTTAGTAAACTCTTCAGATTCGATCTGAGATTAGCATGCAAAAACAAAAATGGACGATAATCTCATTGTGTGTTCCGGGCTTAAGCCAACAACAGCCTCCTGGAGTCCTGGGATATGGCCTGCCCCCCCTCCGGCACACAGCAGATGACACATATCCTCAGCTCTATGTTTCTTTGAGCCTGTGAAGAAAGGGGCATGTCAACCTCCTCCAATCAGCTCTCAGATCACACTCAGCTCTGTGTTCTACACTCTGCAGTGTGTATGATGTCACATCCCTGCCCCCTGCTTTCTGCTTCTGAAAAAAAATCATTTGATCTCGGTGTTGTAGATGGCTGTACAGAAGAAACAGCAGCAGATAAACAGGTATAACTTATGTAGGAGGATTTATTTAATCTCTGTGTATCACCTAAGGCTAGTCACTTCACTAGATATATGTAAGGGTTTACAACCACTGTACATTTTGGAAAAAGTAGAGAGGGATTAGGACACCTGGTAGGTATTATTGCCATCTGTGTCCCCTTTAGGGAGATTTACCCTCTCTATTTTTCCTGTTTACTGTTATCATCAAAAGTGAAAGTAAAAGGAAAACCCAAATTTTGAGTCTTCATCAGGAATGAATAGAAGCGAGAGCCTCCAGTGGGAATACTAGTTCTGGTGACCCCTGTGACATCCTGAGATTCCCTCACTTTGGAGGGATTTCCCATTGAAGCAGCGGGACAGGAAGTGAAGGGAAATCTCCCCAAAGGGACACAGATGGCAAAATACTACGACAGTTGTAACCCTCCCTTACTCCATCTAAAATTTAAAAAAAAGAGTTGGCTTTAGTTCTACCCTAAAATACATCCACAGTCAAAATCTTTATTTTAGTTTTTGATTGGGTGTGCAAGTGTTAAACCTCAGATTTGTATTGCTATTTGTATTGTTATGTGCTAGGAAGTTATCCCTCCTTATCTATCCTATAGGAAATCTGAAATGTTGCAGATTCCAGTGACAACTGAATGGATTTCTCCGCTTCACAGAGATTTTGTATCACTTTTTGTATTAGTGAAATGATACTATGGTAATGGTTTGGGTAAATGTCCATGTTCTTGAGTATCCATGAAAAACAAGAAGAGTTTGAGGTATGGCAATATTTACATTGGGCCAGTTTAGATCTAGGTAACTATGTATGTGCCATACCCGTGGGATCCTCATGGAAGCTGGAATTACTATAGAAGGCACCACTACTACCGTGATCTCCACTATATTCTGGGTCCCGTGCCAAGCGGCTTCCATGCCCCACTGTGGACACAGGAAGTTACACACTCAGCATGGGCACCATTCAGAGAACACTTTGCATTTTAAATTAATACAAAGTGTTCTCTGAATGGTTGAGGTGGAGAGGCAAGTCCAAGCTGGACCAATGCAACTGTGTAAAATTTGCCATACACTGGAATTCAGCTGTTTATATTTAAAGTGATTGTTAAGTCTTGGTTATTTTTGAGAAAAAAAAAAATACAAACATGTTATACTTACCTCCTCTGTGCAGAGCAGCCCAGATCCCCCTCTTCTCGGGTCCCTCTTCGCTCCTCCTGGCCCCTCCCTCCTGTTGAGAGCCCTCACAGCAAACAGCTTACTATGGGGCCACCCGAGCCGCAGCTCCCTCTGTCCATTCAGACAGAGACCCGCAGCCCGGCCCCGCTCCCTTTCTCTCCTTATTGGCTGTTCAGACCCCCCCACCCACCCACACACCCACACCACCACCATAACTGTGATATGCTGAAAGCCGCTTTGTAAGTGCTCTATTTTTAATCCAGTAGATGGCGCTGTTTCCGGTGCTCTGCCATGAAGAACTATATGGCAAACGCACTGGCTGGTGACACAAATAGCCAGGATATGAGATTATCAAAGCTATGTCTAGAGTGCATCAAAAATAACAGGGGAAAGGCATAAAGAGACTGAACCATGCACCTTACCACTCAAAAGGAAAAAAAAAAGCCTTTTGGGAGAATCTCTTCTTTTATTATGACCTTCTATTTAACAAACACATCATTTTTGAAAAACGACTTCTTTTGTAGAATGCCTTCTATCATTACTCACATGTTACTCTGTTCTTCCAGTAAAGCGATCGATGTAATATGTAATACTAAAAGCGCACATTAACATTTAGGTTATTTGCTGTAAGTAACAAAAACAAAACAAAAATAGAAATATAATTCTGTATATCAGGCACACAATGGTTATCCCGCCGATCTGGCTAACAGCAAGAGCATAATGGTAAGCTACCTATTATATTATTGTGTTGCTTGTTTTTGATGTAGGTTTCTTATTCATCTTGCATACAATGTGATTGCCAGGCTTGGAGGTGTAAGTTTATGTGGGTTTGAGCTTGTATAAACAAAAGAAGCAAAATTATAGCAAAAAAAAAAAGAAGGTGGGGGCTCTCCAATTAAAAGTTAAAATCAGTTAACGCCTCCAATGTTAGAGAGGCGACAAACAATCCAGACAAAGGCCTCTATTTAGCTGCACTGCCACAACGCACTTTAGAAGTACATAAGGGTACAACTATGCTGCTTCTGAAGCCTTACAAGGGCACAATACAAATATCTACTTTAACTGAAGGATCGATGAATTATTTATCACTGAGCAACCATATGAATAGATGAAACTGCTGCAGCGATCTGTTGTTTCATATTGAGGCTGAAGTCAATTTTAGATTGCTCATCTGAAATAGCCTGACTTACCAAAAAGCAAAAAGGCTTGACGACATGAAATGTTGGCTTGATAGTGCCACACCAGATCCTGACCGGTAACAATTTGTACAAAGAGCATTTTCAGATAACAAATTAAACCAATTAGTGCGCAAACACTGCAGACAACCTACAGTATCAAAATGTACTTTGTTAACCCTAAAGAGGTATTAAACTGAAAAACAAAAATGTATTATATTGCAGCCTACCAAATCTTAGATATGGAGGCTGCATTGGTTTTGTTTTTTAGGCTTTATTCCTTTGTTTTCACCTGGTTATCCAGCCAGTAAGTCTTTTATTTTTCAACTTACTTTAACCACTTAAAGTGGTGTTCCACCCAAAAAAAAAAATGCATGAATGTGCCTAAAAAAAAAAAAATTGGGAATTTTTTTTTTTTACTCACCTCTAAATGCCTGTTGCTAGGGGGTCCCTTGTAGTCTGCCTCCTTCAGTGCCTGGGCTGGTGACATCACTTCAGGCTCAGCTCTGCCCTCTCCCTCTTGTAAATCATATGGGACATGTGACAGGTCCTATAGGATTGCGCGGCCAATCTCGGCGCATGCACAGTGGGTGCCCGGCTGTGGCGCCACAGCCGAGCGTCCACAGTTGCAATGCCGGTGCCGCCGAACGGAGGGGGAGACGAGCGGGGCTTCCGATCCCCCGAATCGCTGGACCCTGGGACAGGTAAGTGTCCGATTATTAACCACTTCAATACAGGGCACTTAGACACCTTCCTGCCCAGACCAATTTTCAGCTTTCAGCGCTGTCGCAGTTTGAATGGCAATTGCGCGGTCATACAACACTGTACCCAAACTAAATTTTTATCATTTTGTTCCCACAAATAGAGCTTTCTTTTGGTGGTATTTGATCACTTCTGCGGTTTTTATTTTTTGCTAAACAAATAAAAAAAAACCGAAAATTTTTGAAAAAAATAAAAGTTTTGCTTTTGTTTCTGTTAAAAAAATTGTAAATAAGTAAGTTTTTTCTTTCACTGATGGGCACTGATAAGGCAGCACTGACAGGCACTGACAGGCACTGATACGGCGGCACCGATGAGGTGGCACCAATGAGCGGGCACTGACAGGCACTGACGATGGGCACTGATATGCGGCACTGATGGGCACTGGTAGGTGGCACTGATGGGTGGCACTCATATGCAGCACTGATGGGCATTGATAGGCGGCACTGATGGGCACTGATGGGTGGCACTGGGTGGCACTGGTTGGCACTGATGGGCACTGAAAGGTGGCACTGCTGGGCACTGCTGGGCACTGATAGGGTGGCGCTGATAGGCGGCACTGATAGGCGGCACTGCTGGGCACTGATGGGCACTGATGGGCACTGATAGGTGGCACTGCTGGGCACTGATGGGCACTGATACATGGCACTGATGGGCACTGATACGCGGCACTGATATGAGGCACTGATGGGCATCCCTGGTGGCACTGGCAGTGGTAGGCATTGATGTGGGCACTGATTGGCAGCTGCCTGGGCACACAGTGGCATTTCCCTGGGGGTCTAGGGGCATACCTGGTGGTCCAGTGTGGATGGCTTCCCTGGTGGTCCTGGGCGGCTTCCCTGGTGGTCCTGATGGGATCCGAGGGGGGATGTGCTGATAAACAATCAGCACAGGCCCCCCCCTGTCAGGAGAGCAGCCGATCGGCTCTCCTCTACTCGTGTCTGTCAGACGCGAGTGAGGAAAAGCCGATCACCGCCTCTTTCTATTTACATTGTGATCAGCCGTGATTGGACGCGGCTGATCACGTGGTAAAGAGTCTCCGTCGGAGACTCTTTACCTAGATCGGTGTTGCGGGGTGTCAGACTGACACCCCGCAACAACAATCCCCGCGATGAGCGCCCCCCGGGGGCGCGCAGCGGCTCGATATTCCTGATCACGTCATATGACATCCGGTCAGGAATATCAAACCACTTTGCCGCCATCATTTGGTAATAGGGTGGGCGACAAGTGGTTAAAAGTCAGCAGCTGCAGTATTTGTAGCTGCTGACTTTTAATTTTTTTTTTTTTAGTGGGAACTCTTCTTTAAGGACCGGAAGATTTTCCCCCTTAATGACCAGACCATTTTTTGCGATTTGGCACTGCGTCGCTTTCACTGACAATTGCGCTGCCATGCGACGCTGTGCCCAAACACAACTGACGTCCTTTTTTCCCCACAAATAGAGCTTTCTTTTGGTGGTATTTGATCACCTCTGCGGTTTTTATTTTTTGCGCTATAAACAAAAAAGCCTGACAATTTTGAAAAAAAAAAACAATATTTTTTACTTTTTGCTATAAAAAATATCCCCCCAAAAAATGTAAAAAAACAAATGTCTTCATCAGTTTAGGCCAATATGTATTCTTCTACATATTTTTGGTAAAAAAAAAAAATTGATTGGTTTGCGCAAAAGTTATAGCGTCTACAAAACAGGGGGTAGATTAATGGCATTTTTATTATTACTATTTTTTTTTTTTTACTAGTAATGGCAGTGATCAGCGATTTTTAGTGGGACTGCGACATTGTGACAGACACATCGGACACTTTTGACACTTTTTTGGGACCACTGACATTTATACAGCGATCAGCGCTATAAAAATGCACCGATTACTGTATAAATGACATTGGCAGGGAAGGGGTTAACACTCGTGGTGATCAAGGGGTTAAATGTGTTCCCTGGAAGGTTTTTTTAACTGTGGGGGGATGGACTGGCTGGAGGAGGAGAGTGATCGCTGTTCCTAATCACTAGGAACTAGGAACAGACGATCTCTCTCTCCACTCCCCTGTTTGTTACATTGGCAGATCCCTGTTCTGGCTCTCTGTGGAGCGATCGCGGGTGGCCAGAGGACATGGCGGCCGCCGGCCACGCACATCAACTTCCCCCGCTGTGCAGCTATAGCTCCTAAAAGAGCCAAAATACAGTTAAGGCGATTCGCTGGAACGAGCCCTGCTGCAGTATAATGACGGCGGCTTGTCAGCAAGTGGTTAACAGACCAAACTGTTCAGCAAAAGTGTCAGGTAGACTGTTCAAACAAACCATTGAACACTGACAGGGTTTCTTGCAATAATCAGTTTTTATCCATTTATTCCCAATATCCAAAGGGGAAAAAAACTGTTGCTGTAAAACTCCTTTAAGTGCTTTTTCACTCTTGACTAGGGATGAGCTTCGTGTTCGAGTCGAACCCATGTTCGACTCGAACATCGGCTGTTCGACCGTCCGTCGAATTGCGAACGATATGGGCCGTTCGCGCCAAATTCGTGTGGCGCGTCACGGCCCATAATTCACTGCGGCATCGCAGTGCATTGCTGGCTGATGATTGGCCAAGCATGCACTATGACCCGCATGCTTGGCCAATCACAGCGCCGTCAGTAGAGAGAGCTGTAATTGGCCAAAGCCAGGGTGGCTTTGGCCAATTATGGCTCAGGGGATTTAGTACACACCCCACACTATATAAGGCCGCCTGCACGGCGGCCCTGTGTAGTGTGTGTTCCGGTGTGCTGAGCGATAGAGAGAGAGAGAGACAGTGTCATTTGATTTGAGTTAGATAGATTAGGCAGAACAGTCAGTCAGTTAGCTGCACTTACAGTGTATTGTGTATATATATGCATCCCAGGTGTTGCATATATATATATACACTGTATTCAGTTTAGCTAGATCCGTTCCTGTTATCTTCTATCTAGACTATTTACATTCAGTGCAGTGTGTCCTGCTCACAGTGTTCAGCTAGATCCGTTCCTGCTATTTACATTCAGTACAGTGCTTCCTGCTCACAGTGTTCAGCTAGATCCGTTCCTGCTATTTACATTCAGTGCAGTGCGTGCTGCTCACAGTGTTCAGCTAGATCCGTTCCTGCTATTTACATTCAGTGCAGTGTGTCCTGCTCACAGTGTTCAGCTAGATCCGTTCCTGCTATTTACATTCAGTACAGTGCTTCCTGCTCACAGTGTTCAGCTAGATCCGTTCCTGCTATTTACATTCAGTGCAGTGCGTGCTGCTCACAGTGTTCAGCTAGATCCGTTCCTGCTATTTACATTCAGTGCAGTGCGTCCTGCTCACAGTGTTCAGCTAGATCCGTTCCTGCTATTTACATTCAGTGCAGTGCGTCCTGCTCACAGTGTTCAGCTAGATCCGTTCCTGGTATTTACATTTAGTGCAGTGCGTCCTGCTCACAGTGTTCAGCTAGATCCGTTCCTGCTATTTACATTCAGTGCAGTGCGTGCTGCTCACAGTGTTCAGCTAGATCCGTTCCTGCTATTTACATTCAGTGCAGTGCGTCCTGCTCACAGTGTTCAGCTAGATCCGTTCCTGCTATTTACATTCAGTGCAGTGCGTCCTGCTCACAGTGTTCAGCTAGATCCGTTCCTGCTATTTACATTCAGTGCAGTGCGTCCTGCTCACAGTGTTTAGCTACATCCGTTCCTGCTGTTTACATTCAGTGCAGTGCGTCCTGCTCACAGTGTTCAGCTAGATCCGTTCCTGCTATTTACATTCAGTGCAGTGCGTCCTGCTCACAGTGTTCAGCTAGATCCGTTCCTGCTATTTACATTCAGTGCAGTGCGTCCTGCTCACAGTGTTCAGCTAGATCCTTTCCTGCTATTTACATTCAGTGCAGTGCGTCCTGCTCACAGTGTTCAGCTAGATCCGTTCCTGCTATTTACATTCAGTGCAGTGCGTCCTGCTCACAGTGTTTAGCTACATCCGTTCCTGCTGTTTACATTCAGTGCAGTGCGTCCTGCTCACAGTGTTCAGCTAGATCCGTTCCTGCTATTTACATTCAGTGCAGTGCGTCCTGCTCACAGTGTTTAGCTACATCCGTTCCTGCTGTTTACATTCAGTGCAGTGCGTCCTGCTCACAGTGTTCAGCTAGATCCGTTCCTGCTATATACATTTAGTGCAGTACGTCCTGCTCACAGTGTTCAGCTAGATCCGTTCCTGTTATCTTCCTACTGACAGGCAGGCTTGTCTGGTTACAGTATATAAAGCTACCTGAAGAAAATTACAGGTGTTCTTTTTGATCCTATTAGTACCACGGTCAGGCAGCTAGACTATTTACATTTAGTACAGTGTGTCCTGCTCACAGTGTTCAGCTAGATCCGTTCCTGTTATTTACATTCAGTGCAGTGCGTCCTGCTCACAGTGTTCAGCTAGATCCGTTCCTGCTATTTACATTCAGTGCAGTGCGTCCTGCTCACAGTGTTCAGCTAGATCCGTTCCTGCTATTTACATTCAGTGCAGTGCGTCCTGCTCACAGTGTTCAGCTAGATCCGTTCCTGCTATATACATTTAGTGCAGTACGTCCTGCTCACAGTGTTCAGCTAGATCCGTTCCTGTTATCTTCCTACTGACAGGCAGGCTTGTCTGGTTACAGTATATAAAGCTACCTGAAGAAAATTACAGGTGTTCTTTTTGATCCTATTAGTACCACGGTCAGGCAGCTAGACTATTTACATTTAGTACAGTGTGTCCTGCTCACAGTGTTCAGCTAGATCCGTTCCTGTTATTTACATTCAGTGCAGTGCGTCCTGCTCACAGTGTTCAGCTAGATCCGTTCCTGCTATTTACATTCAGTGCAGTGCGTCCTGCTCACAGTGTTCAGCTAGATCCGTTCCTGTTATTTACATTCAGTGCAGTGCGTCCTGCTCACAGTGTTCAGCTAGATCCGTTCCTGCTATTTACATTCAGTGCAGTGCGTCCTGCTCACAGTGTTTAGCTACATCCGTTCCTGCTGTTTACATTCAGTGCAGTGCGTCCTGCTCACAGTGTTCAGCTAGATCCGTTCCTGCTATTTACATTCAGTGCAGTGCGTCCTGCTCACAGTGTTCAGCTAGATCCGTTCCTGCTATATACATTTAGTGCAGTACGTCCTGCTCACAGTGTTCAGCTAGATCCGTTCCTGTTATCTTCCTACTGACAGGCAGGCTTGTCTGGTTACAGTATATAAAGCTACCTGAAGAAAATTACAGGTGTTCTTTTTGATCCTATTAGTACCACGGTCAGGCAGCTAGACTATTTACATTTAGTACAGTGTGTCCTGCTCACAGTGTTCAGCTAGATCCGTTCCTGTTATTTACATTCAGTGCAGTGCGTCCTGCTCACAGTGTTCAGCTAGATCCGTTCCTGCTATTTACATTCAGTGCAGTGCGTCCTGCTCACAGTGTTCAGCTAGATCCGTTCCTGTTATTTACATTCAGTGCAGTGCGTCCTGCTCACAGTGTTCAGCTAGATCCGTTCCTGCTATTTACATTCAGTGCAGTGCGTCCTGCTCACAGTGTTTAGCTACATCCGTTCCTGCTGTTTACATTCAGTGCAGTGCGTCCTGCTCACAGTGTTCAGCTAGATCCGTTCCTGCTATTTACATTCAGTGCAGTGCGTCCTGCTCACAGTGTTCAGCTAGATCCGTTCCTGCTATATACATTTAGTGCAGTACGTCCTGCTCACAGTGTTCAGCTAGATCCGTTCCTGTTATCTTCCTACTGACAGGCAGGCTTGTCTGGTTACAGTATATAAAGCTACCTGAAGAAAATTACAGGTGTTCTATCCCAGCTTAGTGCAGCTACAGGCCATTAGTATGTCTGGAAGGCCAAGAAGGAGAGGCAGACAGTCACAAGCCAATAAGAGAGGGCAAGCAGGCTCTGTGTCTAGTGCTGGTCGTGGAGACGGTGCATCCTCATCAGCACGTGGCCATGGGACACGCTTGGCCTTTTTTTCGGCAGCTGGCCGTGTTGAGCCGCAACATGCGGAAGACTTGGTCGAGTGGATGACCAAGCCGTCCTCATCCTCCTCATCCTCTCTCACCCATGCCCAGGGTGCTTTGTCTGGCAAAGCAGCGGCCTCTTCCCTCAGCTCAATGTCATCAGTGACTCCTTCCCTAGCTCCACCATGTCCTCATGAGGATTCCCTCGAACTGTTTGACCACAGTGTTGGGTACATGCTCCAGGAGGATGCCCAGCGTTTGGAAGGCTCTGATGATGATACTGAGCTCAATGAAGGCAGTAACATGAGCACGGACAGAGGGGGTGCCCAAGAAGGACAGCAATCTGGCAGTCATGCTCCCCCTGCTGCAGCATACTGCCAGGTTTGCTCCAGTGATGAGGAGGGAGGGGATGATGAGGTCACTGACTCAACGTGGGTGCCTGATAGGAGAGAGGAGGAGGAGGAGGAGGAGGAGGAGGAGGAGGTGGCACATCACCAACTAGGCAGGATGCCCTCCAGGGGCCAGCCTAAGGGCAGCACATTGACTGCATCACACCCCAAAGCTCCACATGTGCAGGGCGCTGCAGTCTCTGCGCGTTATTCAAAAAGTTCTTTGGTGTGGGCCTTTTTTGAGACGAGTGCATCAGATCGCACCGCTGCTATTTGCAATATATGTCTCAAGCGTATCTCGCGTGGCCAAAACATCTCCTGCTTGGGTACCACATGCTTGACCAGACATATGTTGACCTGCCATGCAGTTCGTTGGCAAGCGTATCTAAAAGACCCACACCAAAGAACAAAGACGATCTCTCCTTGCTCCTCATCAGCTGAGATTTCCAACCCCACTAGACCTTCAGTCCTCTCTGCGACCTGCAGTGAGAGGAATGAAGGTGTAGAATTAGGTGTGTCACAGCCAAGTACTTATGGGCAATCTGCTTTTGGTACACCGACGTCAGATTGTACCAGGCAAATTTCCCTGCCCCAGCTGCTGCACCGCCGAAAGAAGTTTGCTCCCAGCCATCCACATGCCCAGCGGTTGAATGCTAGCTTGGCAAAATTGCTAGCACTTCAACTGCTGCCTTTTCAGTTGGTAGACTCTGCCCCCTTCCGTGAGTTTGTGGAATGTGCGGTTCCTCAGTGGCAGGTACCCAAACGCCACTTTTTCTCACGGAAGGCGATTCCGGCTCTCTACCGGCATGTGGAAGGCAATGTCCATGCCTCGCTGGACAGGGCGGTCAGCGGTAAGGTGCATATTACCGCTGACTCATGGTCCAGCAGGCATGGACAGGGACGTTACTTAAGTTTCACGGCGCATTGGGTGACTCTGCTGGCAGCTGGGAAGGATGCAGGACAAGGTGCAGTAGTGTTGGAGGTTGTTCCGCCACCACGCCTCCAAAATGCTGATTGTGACACACCTCTCTCCTCCACCCCCTCCTCTTCTTCTTCCTCCATGGCCTCTTCCTCGGAACCAGCGGTGCTCCGTAGGCGTTCAAGGGGCTACGCAAGTACGCAGGCCAAAAGATGCCATGCGGTGCTTGAGCTGGTGTGCTTGGGGGACAGGAGCCACACTGGGGCAGAGGTTCTGTCAGCTCTGCAGGGGCAGGTTCAGAGGTGGTTGACGCCACGCCAACTTAAGGCAGGAATGGTGGTTTGCGACAATGGCACCAACCTCCTCTCTGCCCTCCGACAGGGACAACTGACCCATGTGCCCTGTTTGGCTCACGTCCTTAACTTGGTGGTGCAGCGGTTCTTGGGCAGGTACCCGGGCTTACAGGATGTCCTGAGGCAGGCCAGGAAAGTCTGTGTGCATTTCCGCCGGTCATATAATGCCAGTGCTCGGCTGACGGACCTCCAAAAGGAGTTTAACCTGCCCAAGAACCGCCTAATCTGTGACATGCCCACCAGGTGGAACTCGACGTTGGCCATGCTGCAGCGGCTGCACACGCAGCAGAGGGCCATCAATGAGTACCTGTGCGACTATGGCACCAGGACAGGGTCAGGGGACCTTGGTTTTTTTTCCCCACGCCAGTGGGCCATGATCAGGGATGCATGCACTGTCCTGTCACCATTCGAGGAGGCCACGAGGATGGTGAGCACTGACAGTGCATGCATCAGTGACACTGTCCCCCTTGTCCACCTGTTGGAGCACACGCTGCGTGGAATAATGGACAGGGCACTTGAGGCAGAACAGAGGCAGGAAGAGGAGGACTTCCTTAGCTCTCAAGGCCCCCTTTATCCAGACAGTGTTCCTGCGTGCCCGCCGATCACACAGGAAGAGGACGAGGAGGAGGAGGAGGAGGAAGATTGTGTCAGTATGGAGGTGGAGCCTGGCACTCAGCATCAGCAGTCTTTAAGGGATCAGTCCCAAGGAACACATGGACTTGTACGTGGCTGGGAGGAGGTGGCTGCGGACGTTGTTGTCCTTAGTGACCCAGAGGACTCCGGACCGAATGCCTCAGCAAACCTACGCTGCATGGCCTCCCTGATCCTGCAAAGCCTGCGTAAGGATCCTCGTATTCGTGGTATCAAGGAGAAGGACCAATACTGGCTGGCAACCCTCCTTGATCCACGTTACAAGGGTAAGGTTGCGGACCTTATCTTGCCATCGCAGAGGGAGCAGAGGATGAAACATCTTCGGGAGGCCTTGCAGAAAGGTCTGTGCAACGCGTTCCCAGAGACTGGGAGGTTACAAACTCCTGTTTCTGGACAACGTGTTGCTGAGGCTTCGGTCAGTCAAAGAAGGAGCGGTGGAGAAGGTGGCCGTCTGACCGATGCGTTCAGACAATTTTTTGGTCCGCAGCCCCAAGGTATGATCGGTTCCAGCAACCATCGCCAGCGTCTGTTTTACATGGTGCAGGAATACCTAGGGGCAAGATCAGACTTGGACACCTTTCCCACCGAAAATCCTCTGGGTTACTGGGTCTTGAGGATGGATCACTGGCCAGAGCTTGCACAGTATGCAATTGAGCTACTGGCCTGTCCTGCATCCAGCGTTCTTTCGGAACGCACATTCAGTGCTGCTGGAGGCGTGGTAACCGATCACAGGGTGCGTCTGTCCACCGACTCGGTCGATCGGCTGACCTTCATAAAAATGAATCAGTCTTGGATCACCACCAGCTACCAAGCACCTGATGCAGATGTAACCGAATAATTTTTTTTGAAATCTCAGATCCCTTCAAAGACTGCCTATGCTGATGCTGAGTGACTATCCCTGAGTAATTATCCTCTTCCTCCTCAATCATCACGCTGATAGCTTGTAAGAACATTTTTGGTTCTGGGCGCCACCACCAGTGCCTAAGGCACAATTTTTCAGCCCCTGTTTAACAGGGGCGTGTAATTACAATTTTTGATGTAATACTTTGCAGCAGGGCTCGTTCCTGCATTCCAACTAGAGTGTCTGTGAGGGGTTGCAGTGTTGTGGCACCAGCACCAGTGCCTAAGACCCAATTTTTCAGCCCCTGTCTAACAGGGGCGTGTAATTACAATTTTTGATGCAATACTTTGCAGCAGGGCTTGTTCCTGCGTTTCAACTAGAGTGTCTGTGAGGGGTTGCAGTGTTGTGGCACCAGCACCAGTGCCTAAGACCCAATTTTTCTGCCCCTGTCTAACAGGGGCGTGTAATTACAATTTTTGATGCAATACTTTGCAGCAGGGCTCGTTCCTGCGTTCCAACTAGAGTGTCTGTGAGGGGTTGCAGTGTTGTGGCACCAGCACCAGTGCCTAAGGCCTAATTTTTCAGCTCCTGTTCAACAGGGGCATGTAATTACAATTCTTGATCTAATATTTCACAGCAGGGCCCTGTGAGGGCTTACAGTGTTTTGGCCACAGCAACACCTAAGGCCCAAATTTCTGCTGAGTATATAGGGCAGGACCCTACTTTCAAACATCTAACTTACAAACGACTCCTACTTGCAAACGGAAGGAGACAACAGGAAGTGAGATGAAATCTACCCCTAAGGAAGGGAAATTCTCTCCTGTAAGAGTTAATATGGGAAAACAATTTTTCCTTTCCACTGATGCTTTCCAATCCTTGTTCCACAAAAAAACACAAATTTTCAAAAAACATTTTTCATTGGGACAAAAAAGTGAGGTGAAATCTTCTGAAGAGGAGGAAAGACGCAAAACAAATGTCACAGGGGTGATAACCCTTCCCTATGTTTTCCAAAAAGCTTAGAAAAGATTTTTTGGCTGGAGCTAAACACATTAAAAATGTTCAAAATTACAAACAGATTCTACTTAACAACAAACCTACAGTCCCTGTCTTGTTTGCACCGCCTGTATACTGCTGTTCAGAGTATATAGGGACCTTTCCTTATTTTAATTTGGGTGCGGGGTTCCCCTTAATATCCATACAAGACCCAAAGGGCCTGGTAATGGACTGGGGGGTACCCATGCCGTTTGTCTCACTGATTTTCATCCATATTGCCATGACCCGACATGACATTAAACCCGCAAGCAGTTTTAAATGAGATTTTTTCCTTTAAAAATGACATTTGGTGCAGGGACTGTTCTAAACATGGGAAACACGCGTCACTTTACAGGCATACTATAGACACCCCCCAGGTACGATATTTAAAGGAATATTTCACTTTTTTTTTTTTACTTTAAGCATCATTAAAATCACTGCTCCCGAAAAAACGGCCGTTTTTAAAAGTTTTTTTTGCATTGATACATGTCCCCTGGGGTAGGACCCGGGTCCCCAAACCCTTTTTAGGACAATACCATGCAAATTAGCCTTTAAAATGAGCACTTTTGATTTCGAACGTTCGAGTCCCATAGACGTCAATGGGGTTCTAACGTTCGTGCGAACTTGCGGTCCGTTCGCGGGTTCTGGTGCGAACCGAACCGGGGGGTGTTCGGCTCATCCCTACTCTTGACTAAATTTCTAACGCTTAACAAAGGCTCCTATATCATTAGTGTGGGTGTTATACTCGTGTCAAGTAGCTTTATTGTGGGCAATAAACTGGCATTTTACAAGCCTTAAAAATGCTCTCCCCAAACACCCTACTGTATGTGCAGTTTTGAAACATTTGATAAGCGTTAAAGCGCATTAAAACTGCTCCACAAGTGGGATATTATAGGAAATAAAGTTGAAATGCCCCGCAACCGTATTATTTGCATAGGCGTTTGAGGGGCGTTTTTAACGCCCCTTAAACGCCTGCTTTTAATGCCAGTTTGAACTTAGTCTAAGACCCCTTTCACACTGAGGCGGCTTTCAGGCATTGTAGCGCTACAGATAGCGCCTGTAAAGTGCCTGAAAACTGCCTCCTATTCATTTCAGTGTGTCTTTTCACACCCGGGCAGTGCGCTTGTGGGACGTTAGGAAAAGTCCTGCAAGCAGCATCTTTGGGGCGGTTTGGGAGCGCTGTATACAGTGCTCCCAAAACGCCCTGCCAATTGAAATGAATGGGCAACGCTTCCAAAGCGCCTAAAAGGGAAGCGCCGCAACATGGGAGTTTTTAACGCTAAAATGAGAGACGCTTTACCGCTAAGGACCGCCGCTTAACAGTGTGAAAGCAGCCTAAGAGTGTTAGTTCAGCTTTAAAGTGATTGTAAACGATCCCCTTGTAAAAGAACCCATTCAGTTTAAAATGAAAATGAAAGGCAAAACATATTTGTTTAGCTATAAAAAAAAACATTATAAATAAATTTTTTTCCCTTTTTTATACTGTAAGTGATCACATTCCCTCTGTTCTCAGCTGCAAAAGAGCTAGGGGAGGAGAAGCAGCAGCACACTGAGCTTCCCAGTGAATGGCTGTGCAGCGAGGGCGCGTCAGGACAAGTCTGATCATTGGAGGAGTGTATACTGAGTTCCCAGCATAGCTAGAGAACTGATCACGGTGTGCTCTCCTGCTTAGTGTGGTCAGTTTGTATAATAGAAAAGCAGAGGGACTGACATGAACACCAGAGATTTCACATAAAGAAAGAACAGAAAAACAGAGAACCGGATACATTCTTATACAAGTACATTGTACAGCAGGCACATATCAGGAATATGAAGTATTGGGGTAAAAAATGCTTTAATGCATTAGTCAAGTCCATCTAAATCCACTAGTGAATATAACAGAGTTTTCTTTGGGGACATTCTGTTGGTGTACAGGGATGCAGACACTACACATTTCCTTATCAGAACACTGAAAGTGCAGTGGGTGTTTACAATGAGCACAGACCCCCCCCCCCATTCAGAAATCAGTCTGGAAAGGACATGGTGATACAACAGACATTTCTTCAGAGCAGCAAAAGGTAAAAATCTACAACAGCATTTGTTAAGATCCCTGAAATGTATACTAATCACCCACAGGGGCCCAACAGAGACACAACAAGCAATAAAAATTGCACTAGCCCTTCCTCACTCACTCTAATGAAAATGTAAAATATATTTAGCTGAAGATGGAATTGATCTCATACTAGTTTGATGTCTAAATAGAATGTGTACAGGTAAAGATGCATTTTGCTGCAGTCCTATACCTGGTTTTATCAAACAACCTACAGGAGGTGTTTACATGAGCTCATTCATTTCACAACTGCCAGTGCAGACCTTTGTCTGGGGAACACCTCCATTTTTCATTTGCTATTGTTTTTTTTATCATTGATTGTTAACTGTTTACATGTCCTCAGAAACAACCCTCTATAGAAGCCCAATGCCAATGGTAGCTGGAATTAAAGCTTCTCTAAAACCAAGAACAAAACATTAATATAATGCAACTCCCCAGTCCTTAGAATGGTTGTCATTCCAGGAGAGGACTACAGAAAACCTCCCACTCTTCTGTTCTCCATGACATGGGGGAGTGTTCTGAAGTCCACAGAGATAGGTGGGAACAATGGTAACAAAAGCAGCACAAGATTTCTGGAAGGATCAACTGGTAGATATCAACAGATATAACATACATAACATATCTATAACAAAACATGTCCAATGGTATATTTAAACAACCTAAATAGTGCAAATAAAAGAAGTTAACTGTTATGGCACTAGGCTGGAGTAGCAGTGTAACATTTACTTATTTTTTTGTAAGAAAGGTTTACTTAATCTTTGTGGTAGATTCAATAGGTAAATTTGTGCAACATTATACTGAAGTTTCAAGCTATTTTTAAGTATAAAAGTGTTATGGTATATGTTATAATATACTCATTTACATAACCTGTTAGAGAAAGAGTGCACAGTGTTGCCAAAGCAACTATATTTTACTTTTGTGTTCCATTACAGCTTACAAATGTAAAGCAATCATTTGTCTCACTGCTGTATTTACCTTTGTCCAAAATACTATTATCATTATTCCTGATATAATACTTTTGTTAGCTATATTATTATTATCGGTGACTTACATTAGAGGTCCCCCAGATTGTTTTAGTTCATTTTCCTTATATATCAAATGGAAGTAAGCAACACTGTGCATGAACATTGTTCTCAATGAGATTTTTTTAGCAATAATATCATTTTCCCAATAAATAAATTACATAAATTAGACCACCTCTGGCTAGCTTTTTAAGTATAATTTGTCATGTATTCAAATATCTGGTGCCTTCAAAACTGTCACAACCTGTCCACGAGCAAAATCAATTAGAGGTGAAAACATTACACGTGGGTCCCAAACTGCTCGTTACAAGGTCACAGCTTGACATCACCAAAAAAAAAATGTATATATATAAAAAAATTATCAGGTGTGCCAAAATGAATATCATTGCATAGCCATTGGATACCACAACAAACACTACCGTATATACTCGAGTATAAGTCGTTCCGAGTATAAGTCGAGGCCCTAATTTACCACAAAAAAAAATGGGAAAAACTTATTGACCCGAGTATAAGACGAGGGTGAGAAATGCACAGCTACTGTAAGAGGAAAAGAGGGTCAACAATGCCCATTTGCAGCATCACTGTGCCCAATTGCAGCCATAGGTCCCCTGAACTTCAAACTCGGTAGTTAAGGGTTCCTAGATGCCCCCTAGCTGCAGCCAAAATTTGGGGTCTCTGAACCCAAAGGGTCCCGAAATTACATTGCTGCAGATTTTCACAGTTGACCGAATTTGGGGCCCCGTATCTCGGGGCCACTTAGTGCTAGGAACCCCAAATTTGGTGTGCAAACCCAGTGGAACTAGCACCATAAAATTTCCAAAGCTGGAGTTTCTAGCACCAAGTGGCCCCGAGATACAGGGCCCCAAACATCAGTTCAAAAAATGTCAAGCACTTTTCTGCAGCAGAGAATGACATTTTCTGAACCGGTTTTGGGGCCCCGTATCTCAGGGCCACTTGGTGCTAGGAACCCCAGATTTAGATGTGTTATGGGACCAGTGCCACTGGGTTAGCATACCAAATTTGGGGTTCCTAGTACTAAGTGGCCCTGAGATATGGGGCCCCAAATTCGGTTCAGAAAATGTCAAGCACTTTTCTGCAGCAGAGAATGACATTTTCCGAACCAATTTTGGGGCCCCGTATCTCGGGGCCACTTAGTGCTAGGAACTTCAGCTTTGGATATGTTGTTGTACCAGTTCCACTGGGTTTGCACACTAAACTTGGGGTTCCTAGCAATAAGTGGCCCTGAGATACGGGGCCCCAAAGTTGGTTCGGAAAATGAAATTTTTTGCTGCAGAAAAGTGCTTGACTCGAGTATAAGTCGAGGGGGGCACTTTCAGCACAAAAAAATGTGCTGAAAAATTCGACTTATACTCGAGTATATACGGTAATTAGAAAAAAAAGGTATAAGTAACATACTGTCAGGGCCTGTTCACACCAGAATATGTTGTGGAAAAGATGCATTTCATTCACAATTTCCGCACCGCATTCAAATGCACCGCAGTACCATTTGGCTTGGTGCAGAACATTTTTAAAAGTAGTGCATACACTACTTTTTCTGCATTCCGGTGTGATCTGCAGCCCATTCAAATGAATGGGCTGCAGAATCACACCATGTGGGAATGCGCGAGAATCACATGGTAACGTGGCACATGTTCCTGTGTGATTCTGGTGTAAACAGGCCCTCAGTGTCTAAAAGATACAGCATGTTCTTTGAATAGGCTAAGTAGACTTAAAGGATAGGTATACTTTAACTAGGGATGCACTGATACCATTTTTTTACGAGTACGAGCTCCTTAACAACCGATTAATTGCTGGCTTTTTTTTTTATATTTCAGCTGTCAGTGGGGGAATTCCACTGTCAGCTCAAAGAACCGAGCCTGAAAGGTTGCATGATTACTGATACTCGTGCGAATGCTTAGTATCGGCACCGATACTAATACCGGTATTGGTATAACCCTATTTTTAACCCAATAAGCAGTTGGTCAGCCAAAATTTTTTAAAACGTGTAAAACACTGGAATTCAGAACTTTCAAAGCAGACTCCACTGACTTTTGATGTCAGTGGGAATCCAAACCAGACTCCAGAGCAGCAAATGATGCAAAGTTGTATAGAATAATTTAGGAACCTCTTGGCAACCCTGCCAAAAAATGGCCTGAACCACTTCTTTTAAAAATTCTACAAGGGGACTAAGATAGAAGGAAGGACCTGGTAGCGCTAGTAGTCAATCTAAGGGTGCTCTGGCAACAGATGCAGATACAGTGAAACCTCGGTTTGCGAGTAACGCGATCAACGAGCGTTTCGCAAACCAAGCACTGTATTTCTAAAATTCCTAACTCGCCTTGCGAGTGTTGTCTCACAAAATAAGCAGGATTCAAGCCAAAAGCGGTGTGCAGTACCGCTTTTGGCTTGAGGTGGGGGGCGCCAGAGCCGAGCAGAGCCGAAAGTCGTTGATCGGCACCGTTCAGAAATGCACGGAAAGGCCCGAGGACAGTTCGGCTGACCTTGGCAAACCTCGGAAAGGCTCGTGAACGGAGTCTTTCCGAGGTTTGCCAAGATCCGCCGAAGTGTCCCTCGGGCCTTTTCATCCCATTGAAGTCAATGCGGAACAAATTATTTAGTTTCCATTGAATTCAATGGGAAAACTCACTTTGATATGTGAGTACATACTCCTGGAATGGATTATGCTCGTAATCCGAGGTTCCACTGTATAAGGAAAAAACATCCTATGGACTGCCTTTGAATCATTTGGGTTTGATTTACCGTAGGCAAGTGAAGTTACATTTTGCAAGGGAAGTTAATTTTTGCATGAAAAAACTCCCCAGAGCTTAGTTGCAAAGAATACCCAATCATGTGCAAGAACAAGAACAAGAAAAAAAATGCATTTTTACTTGAACATGATTATATGATAGCAGAGCAGAACTTCACCTCATTTACTAAGCTCTAGGAAAAATTGCAAAGTGAACAGTCTATTTACCTTTAGTAAACCAATCCTTTTGGGAACCTGAGTTGACAAAAAAAAAACACCCAGGGCATCAGAATTTAATAAATTAATGAATGGGTACTAACAGTCAATAAGACTTTGGGTTGGAGGTCTAAATTTTGGAGGTTTGCAATTTTTTTTAAAGTTTGGCTGGTAGCGCACTGTCTCTGCCCGACCTGATATATCACTTGTTTTCTTTTTACTTTGCATCCTGTATTGATGTTGGACTATTGTTGCTGAGTGGATGTTAAAAATGAAACTGTATGTTATGTTCATAATTCATATTGCTGGTATAAATAAAGAAATGATAAAAAAATACGGTTCGGCTGAAACACAACTGATGGAACTTTTCGGAAGTTTGTTTGCACACTTTACACAGAAACAAGGTTTATAAAACTATAACACAAATTTATGTACCTAAAGTTGATCTTTTTCTCATGGTAAGCTAACAAACATTAAAAAGACTACTACTATTTCTTTTCAACACTACAACTCCGTCTCTATCTGTATTCTATGTAAATGAAAATAAATGTCAGTATAATCATAGCTCTGGTCAGTAAGTAAACAGTTTATAAAAGAATAAGAATAGAATGTAGGCTCATCCAGAGGCAAGAGTGAATATGTTTCCTGACAGTTCCGCGGTGCTCTGTTCTTATTTAATTCTGCCTCCTAATTGTATTATTTCTAAAAGAATATCATCTCTGCATAATGTTTCCTCTTCTTATGAATCATAGTTTAAAACAAGTACTGCAAGCGTTGCTGAGCACAGCAAAAAATAAATAAATAAATAAAATAAAATAAACTAGTGGCTTTCAGTGATGCTGAATAATCTCTGATGTGTGTTCCAAAATTTCAGCTTACTAAAGTGCCCGTGTCTCATTCCCAGCAATATGTCTGAGAGCTGTTAATAGAAGAACCCAATATGAATTGTGTGACTTCAAAAGACTATACGACTATATGATTGAAAAAGCAATAAAGTATCATAACTTATAATCGTGAAATTTGCTACTCACGCTAAATGTCAGGAGTTCCCCGATTTTGGAGAGAATTCCTCTCACTTACTGTTTTGTCTTCTGGACAGGAAATGAAGGAAATATGTTGAATAGGATTGAAAAAAAATCCCACTTCAAAAAGAACATGGGGGTAATAATATTAGCAAAAAGGGATTGATAAAACACAACAGTGTTTTATTTTAGAAATCTTTAAAATGCTGATATGTCATGTCAACTCATATGTCGTCGAACAATCACTTCTTCAGGACTTAGACGTGGCATGCATGTTTTCAATATAACATTATTTTACTATAAAATAACACATGGATATATTGGAATTTTTATGCAACAATTACAATTTGTTCATTTTGGATAGAGCAAGGGAGGGTTATAACCCCTGTCAGATTTGTTTTCGCCATCTGTGTCCCATTTTGGAGATTTAACCTTCACTTCCTGTCCCATAGCCAAACAGGTAGTGAGAAGAAATCCCTACAAAGGAAGGAAATTAATTGGGGACCCCCAGGTCACCAGAACTAGTGTCGCCATTGGAATATTTATATTTACCCTCTATTACTTTTCAGGGGACAACCTAAAATATGGGATTTTCTTTTACTGTCACTTTCAATGATAACGGTAAACTTTACAAATAGAGCGAGTGAATCTCCCTAACAGGGGCACAGACAGCAATAAAAACTGAGTGTTGTAATCCCTCTCCACTCTATCCAAAACAAAACAAAAAAATGTTTTGACTCTAGTTATACTTTACTATTAAACTAAACACGAAAATAATTTTTAAAAACACAACACGAACACACATCATAAAAATCCACATAAAAAACATTCTTACCTACAATATAGTTTTTATATGGATTTGTATGATGTGTGTTGTATTTTTTTTTTTTTACCATGTTATTGACAGAATTTTTGATTTATATTTTCATTACCTACTGTATTTTTTGTGTTTTTTTGATTTGCTATGCTTTTGAATTGATTATAATTGTTGTAATTTATTATAATTGCTGCATAAAAACTCCAATGTATTAATTTGTGCTTATAGAGTAAATTGATATTATATTGAAGACATGCATCATGCGTCCAAGTCCTGAAGAAGCAGTTGTTCCACAAAACACGTTGACATATCTGTATCACGGCAAATTATTGTATCCACCTCATATACGTTTTTGATTTTTGCCTACAGTATATATTGAAAGTTGGGTTTTTTTCAGTGTTTTTAAAGATTATTTGTAAAATAAAAAAATGTTGTGTTTTATGAATCCCTTTTTGGTAATATTTCTGATATCATGCATGGTCTCCTGGGTGGCATGTTCCAAATCCCCTTTGTTTGTTAATGTGCTGAGATTTGTGTATTTTAGGATAATGCCCCCAGGACATTATCATGCAGATAATTCTACTGTTTTCCAATTTGGTTTGAGTGTGGGTGTAATGCAACATACAGTACTAAAAATATAATATTGAAATAATGTTCCATAAATATGTTGGCCTGTATTGTCCTTCGTCTATTGACTTGAGATAACATAACAGCCATTAATCACATTGTGCTGTGATTTAGCTGCTCCCGCCGATTCTTATACAGCTGCTCACACCTGCTGTAGGAGTTGCAATTCATTGTACATATACTGCAACTCACAGTCAGAAATAGAAATACCAGCTACACACAACCTAATATGATGTATTTGTACCACTGACTTTAACCCTAACTAGATTTTCCCTTTACTAAATGTTAGATTAAACTGAATGTATTATTTAGTAAATCAATAAATATGAATATTAATGTAACATTCAATACTAATACATTTTGTACCTGTGCAGTGAAAAATAATCAAAATGTGCCAAATATCTGCAGCCACCGCCAACAGAAATGACTTCTATGCTAATATCTGGCCAAGATTGTGATGAAGAAAAAAATCTCTTTTATCTCAATCCCATTTGTACAGATTAAAATATCTTGAAATAATGACTATTTAAAATGACCAGTTTGTCTGATTTTCTGAAGTATGGTGGATTAATGAAGTAATTCTCCAGAAAATGACAAAATAATGTATTCCACACTCACAAATTAGCAGATTTCAGGACTGCCTCTGTCTGCAGTGTATAGTCTGTTTTAACATGTGCATTTTATTCAGTCTAGCCTGAATTTAGTGTGCTAAGTGGGAGTAATTACAATTTAAATTCTTCCTTCGGACTACGTTCCTTTAAAATGTCAAGATGGGAGACGGTAAGATTGTGGCATGAAAAACTCCAGAGGTCAGATCTTTTCACTGCTCCTCTTCTGTGTCCTGATAGAAGTTGACTGAGGAGGCTGGGGGAATCAATTACTAGTTAATGAGAAATTGTACAATATCCATTGCACTCTTATGATTATGCAAGGAAACTCTACTGGTTGACTGACAGTTACATTAACAGGGAATAGCTATCATTTTCTCGGTGTGCTAGCGCTTTATTAAGTCATGCTGTCAACCCAGTTCACCTTATTCAAGTATGTGAATAACATAGAGTTGACTCGCTCTATGCAGGCATGTTTGGAGCAAGAGGTGACAACCTAGGGTGATAGACTCTTTTTAAAAATTATTTCAGGAAAGATATGATATCAATGGAATTTGACAAGATGGTGATGGCTTGTTGACTTTTTCTAATCAGTCTTTATGTTTGGTTCCTTTTATTTTTACACTTTTTTTACACAAAAATATCCAAATTATACTGCTCCAAGTTATTCCAAACTTAATGATGAAGTATCAAGCATATTTCATCGTAAGGTTTGGAATATCTCTCAGCAGTATAGAGTAGATTGGATATTTTTGATGGGTACTACACTAAATATATCTTTTGTTTCGACCAGTTTTATGCAGCAACACACATGCAACCATCTTTTGGTCATTTGTATATTTTTTGTTACTAGTGCCCTTATATCTAGTGTTCATATTTTCTGTTTGATTTTTCTTTTTACAGCTACACTTGTAATCTTGAGGGCTAAAATCCATAGTTGATTATATTATGCTGGGAGTGACAGAGACAGTATTGCACATGTTGGCATTCCCTTTGTACAGTATGTGGAGTTATGTATGCCTTTCTTTGCTACTTTTAAAACTGATCTTGATAGAGATCTTTTTTCTAGAGGGCTCTGTCTCCCTACTGCAGCTTGACAAGCAGTGTAGTATGTTATGACTGTCTCACCTGTGTTCAGTCCCCTTTGGGATCAATAACGTATTCTGAATCTGAATTACTTGCAAATACTCTTGATTTTATGAATGGGTTATGATGCATATATACTCTCTGATCCTAGACACTCCTATCTCTACGATTGGGCCCAATCAAGGTTAAACATGTCAGAGAGTGTGGCCAACAGGCTTGGACTGTAGATGAAGCTTTTACTTTCACATTAAAAATAATTAATGATGAGGATATGCAGGAGGCATTAAGCAAAACAATATCTGTTGTGTTTGGCAAGGGCATTCAGTTCCCATTATCATTTTTGTTCATATACCCCTAGATTATCCAAAGCTCTTTGTGGACAGAAAACACCAATGGTTGATCTCCACTACAGCTGACTCTTGTTTTGGATTTTTTTTGGTCTACTTTTGTGAAGAGAAATGCTGATTCTTTGCTAGATCTGATTCTCTGAGTCCCAAAGCAATTGACTAAACAACCTACAGCCATTATGGAGCATGCACAAATCTCCAAAACACATGAACTGTCTTTTTCTTTATGTGTATAAATTGCCATCAGTCTTCACACTGCCCACTAGAAAGAGCAGAGGGCTGGCTATACAGTATACACTTTTTCTTATTGTCATTCATGGGAAGGCTGCCTTTGTCTTCCCAAGAGAGCAGCCTATGCCATAGTTCTCTCTAGCTCCATGACAGTCTCATGTCCTGTGCTCAGAGACTATCCCCTTCTCTTTGGGTCATCTGAAGTGACACTCAAATAAGATGCACTGCTAACTTTAACTGGGCCATCTGCAGTCAGCTAAAAAAGAAAAAGTAAAAGGGTGACGTCCTAAGATTCGTAAGGTCTGAGCTAACTCTGAAAAACAGCTTACAGTTCAGGGTCCTAACTGACAAGAGGGGATGTCCTGCAAAAACGGATATTTTAGATCTTGGTGGAAACCGATAGGTTGAAATATTGACTTTCTGGTGGCTTTATTCACAAGGAATACTTTCCCTTGAGTGCTAATTCTTAGGTGTGGTGACGTATAACAACTAATTAGTATTCACTCTGCTAAACCCAGACTAACCCAGACAAGATATATTCTGATGGGTTATGAGTTGTTGTGAATAATACTTAAGAATAAGCCCAAGATCAATGCACTCTAGCACAAAGATTGTTCCTTGGTAGTCAACCATCTGTCATGGCAATTACAAGATAGTCTTGTTTTAAGAACTGGGTTTTCTCATTGCTATGTATTTTACACTAGAGCAGTGAGACCCTCTTATCTTTCATGTGGCTTTGTAAGGGCCTTGGTAAATAAGAAGACACAGCCAGAAACTTCAACAAGGATCACAGCATTGAAGTTCCGGAGAAACATAAGCAACTATTGGATGATTATATTCATCACTCATTACTAAAAAAATAAATAGGAATTCTCATCACACTTTAAAATATTAAAACCAGTAATAAATAAGCTGTGTGAAAAAGCTATTTACATGCATTTTAATTGCACTATAGTTCCTTCTGTATCCACTTTCTCACATATTTACATGAAGCTGCCATCATCAATGATGCTATTATCAGTCAATGTCTGGTAAGTCCAATTCATTCTCTACAGTATTATTCCGACCCCATGCTTTGTTCCCAATGTGTATAATAGAAGCAAGTTAAAAGTCATATTGCGGTACAGGCAATGTGAGAAACCATATCGAACTGACATAAGAAGTACAATGGGGTTTTTTAAAAAGGAGACCCTGAGATGTCAGAGTAAGTATGTCACGTTGATAATGAAGGACCACGAGAACAGAAAAATGCATTTAGAGACACAGTGTCATTATATTTTCTGAGCTGTAAAAAAATGTATGGGTATTCAAAAAAGATTTTAAGAAGAAAAGAATGGTACTTGTCAGTCACTGATGAAAAGTGGATTGAAGCTGCTCAGTTTATTCTACGCACTTTATAGAGTAGAGAAAAAGAGAAGTGGCTACCATATAAGTGGGGCAGGAAATCAAGTGCTTAAGATCTAAGAATTAAATGTATACTCAGAGATGTCAGGAGAATATCGCTAAATCTTAAAAAGACATACTCTTGCAGAGTAGAGAGCCCTGAATACTCATCTGCTATGAAACCGATATTTTTCAGCAGAATTCAGTAAGCTTTCAGTGAGTCTAAAGAAAATAGCCATAGTTTGTAGCTGTTAAGCTGGTAATAGCTTAGTTTTCCTTCAACCAACGGGTTAAACAAAAAATAAATTACTTGATTCCTCCATCCACACATTCGAGAGGGATGGGGGAATCCTCCCGCTGTGCCTTTATATTCTGACAGTGGGGCGACTTCCCCACCATCAGAATACACTGATCAGCCAGCGGTGCTGATCGAGTGGGGAAAATCTGACAGGATGGTTGTAATGAAGTTGATCAGTAGATTGACTCCTGTACAACTTCCCTGCCTACATATATGAATTGAAATTCATTGTATCCCTTTCCTTGCTGAACTAGCCAAATTGCACTCCATGCATGTCTGACTTTTTCGAATAATCTGCTCCACTGATTTGTGGAACATAACGCTTCAACTTGCACTTTGCAAACTCTGTGCCAAGCCCCAGGATTACTTACTATTCCTGCAGACAGAGCTCAAGCATGCTCCTTTGGGTTTGCAAAACCCACTTACAGCAAGTCAAATGCAGGTCAGAAAGAGGTTAAATGCGGGTCAAATGCACCTGTCAATGAATTTTGAATGATCTCAGAAGCATCTCAAATGAATGTCAACCTGAAATCAGTGACACAGGCCTCAAGACAGTATGTCAACTAATGCTTAAAATGGAGCAAAAACAGTAGAATAGTCTACAAAGAGTAAATCAGGTTTACTTTTTAGGCATTTGGGAAATAGACCAACTTAGAAGAAGGAATGAGTGAATCTACCTAGGTTCAGTTCATGAATTTTGCTCAAAATATGAAAACTTTGTGGCGCAACCAAATGCGCCACAATTTAGGGAAATTTGTGTTATTCATTTCTAGCCATTGGTAGGGTTATTAGCAATCTACTATTCAATGAAAGACACAGGAAGCCAGGCACTGCCAGTGGGACATATACCAATTCTAAAATTTAAGAAAGAAAAATAAAAAAGTATCTCTACCTACACAGAACTAACAGATCCAATACACACTGACAATATGGGAGCTGTCAGCTCACCTTTTTTTATAGGGAGGGGACTGGGTTATACATCCCTTCAAATTATTGTGACTTTTTGTGACTAATTTAAACAGGGACAACAGCTTTGCATTATATGTGTTCCTTATTACTGGCAGGGAATCTATGAAGTTTTTGGCCAAATGTTTGTGATTTGTGAACTTGCTATTTACCATAGATTTAACGTTAATGCATTGTATTGGTGAACGTGAAAATCATCTATACTACACATCACTGCTTTCTAGAACCTAGCAACATTTATTTACATACAACTCTTTAAGGATTATTTCTAATATGATCATGTACTTTGGCCCGAGCAGTCAAACAGCTGTATTTCTATATTTAAATTGTTTTAATTTACAATAATCACATTCATTTTGAGGTCACTTTTTCCAGTAGCGTTACATTGCTTACATGGAGACATTACACCTCTTGCACTGAATTACTGAGCTAATTTTAAACAATAAGCATTTCATTACATTAAAAAACAAGTATTGAAAGGAATTTAATAATAACTTCTGCGAAGATACCAAAGGCATTAATTAATGCCATTCTTTATTCAGTTATACATTATTACATTTAATATTTCAAAGCTAAGCAGTGTAAGTACCTAAATTTGAGCTGGCATCAGTCTCTTGCAGTCCTTGTACAGCAGAGCTTAAGTTGGGAATGAGAGAAGCAGCACAAGGCAATCGGTTCATGTACTGACAGGAAGCATGCCAGTAGGAGGTGAAAGCAGGGGGGCAGAGAGATGAGCTCATGACTGTGCTGCTTTTGCTTCATTGTTTAGTCACAGGTAGGGATGAGCTTCGAGTTCGAGTCGAACTCATGTTCTACTCGAACATTGGCTGTTCGCAAGTTCGCCGAACAGCGAACAATTTGGGGTGTTCGCGGCAAATTCGAATGCCGCGGAACACCCTTTAAAAGTCTATGGGAGAAATCAAAAGTGCTAATTTTAAAGGCTTATATGCAAGTTATTGTCATAAAAAGTGTTTGGGGACCCGGGTCCTGCCCCAGGGGACATGGATCAATGCAAAAAAAAGTTTTAAAAACGGCCGTTTTTTCAGGAGCAGTGATTTTATTAATGCTTAAAGTCAAACAATAAAAGTGTAATATCCCTTTAAATTTCGTACCTGGGGGGTGTCTATAGTATGCCTGTAAAGGGGCGCATGTTTCCTGTGTTTAGAACAGTCTGACAGCAAAATGACATTTGGAAGGAAAAAACTCATTTAAAACTACCCGCGGCTATTGCATTGCCGACAATACACATAGAAGTTCATTGATAAAAACGGCATGGTAATTCCCCACAGGGGAACCCCGAACCAAAAAAAAAAAAAAAAAAAATGATGTGGGGGTCCCCCTAAATTCCATACAAGGCCCTTCAGGTCTGGTATGGATATTAAGGGGAACCCCAGCCAAAATTTAAAAAAAAAATTGACGTGGGGTTCCCCCTAAATTCCATACCAGACCCTTCAGGTCTGGTATGGATTTTAAGGGGAACCCCGCGCCAAAAAAAAAAAAAAAAAAAGGCGTGGGGTCCCCCTAAAAATCCATACCAGACCCTTATCCGAGCACGCAACCTGGCAGGCCGCAGGAAAAGAGGGGGGGACGAGAGTGCGGCCCCCCCCCCCTCCTGAACCGTACCAGGCCACATGCCCTCAACATTGGGAGGGTGCTTTGGGGTAGCCCCCCAAAACACCTTGTCCCCATGTTGATGAGGACAAGGGCCTCATCCTCACAACCGTGGCCGGTGGTTGTGAGGGTCTGCGGGCGGGGGGCTTATCGGAATCTGGAAGCCCCCTTTAACAAGGGGACCCCCAGATCCCGGCCCCCCCCCTGTGTGAAATGGTAAGGGGGTACTTACCCCTACCATTTCACTAAAAAACTGTCAAAAATGTTAAAAATGACAAGAGACAGTTTTTGACAATTCCTTTATTTAAATGCTTCTTCTTTCTTCTTTCTTCCTTCATCTTCTTCTTCTTCTGGTTCTTCTGGCTCTTCTGGTTCTTCCTCCGGCGTTCTCGTCCAGCATCTTCTCCGCGGCGTCTTCTATCTTCTTCTCCTCGGGCCGCTCCGCACCCATGGCATGAGGGGAGGCTCCCGCTCTTCTCTTCATCTTCTTCTCTTCTTCATCTTCTTCTTCATCTTCTTCTTCTTCTTCTTCTTCCTTCTTCTCTTCTTCCTGTCTTCTCCGGGCCGCTCCGCAATCCATGCTGTGGCATGGAGGGAGGCTCCCGCTGTGTGACGGCGTCTCTTCGTCTGACGGTTCTTAAATAACGGGGGGCGGGGCCATCCGGTGACCCCGCCCCCCTCTGACGCACGGTGACTTGAGGGACTTCCCTGTGACGTCACGGGGAATGCCACAGGAAAGTCCCGTCATGTCACCGTGCGTCAGAGGGGGGCGGGGTCACCGGGTGGCCCCGCCCCCCGTTATTTAAGAACCGTCAGACGAAGAGACGCCGTCACACAGCGGGAGCCTCCCTCCATGCCACAGCATGGATTGCGGAGCGGCCCGGAGAAGACAGGAAGAAGAGAAGAAGAGAAGAAGGAAGAAGAAGAAAAAGAAGAAGAAGAAGATGAAGAAGAGAAGAAGATGAAGAGAAGAGCGGGAGCCTCCCCCCAAATGCCATGGGTGCGGAGCGGCCCGAGGAGAAGAAGATAGAAGACGCCGCGGAGAAGATGCTGGACGAGAACGCCGGAGGAAGAACCAGAAGAGCCAGAAGAACCAGAAGAAGAAGAAGATGAAGGAAGAAAGAAGAAGCATTTAAATAAAGGAATTGTCAAAAACTGTCTCTTGTCATTTTTAACATTTTTGACAGTTTTTTAGTGAAATGGTAGGGGTAAGTACCCCCTTACCATTTCACACAGGGGGGGGGCCGGGATCTGGGGGTCCCCTTGTTAAAGGGGGCTTCCAGATTCCGATAAGCCCCCCGCCCGCAGACCCTCACAACCACCGGCCACGGTTGTGAGGATGAGGCCCTTGTCCTCATCAACATGGGGACAAGGTGTTTTGGGGGGCTACCCCAAAGCACCCTCCCAATGTTGAGGGCATGTGGCCTGGTACGGTTCAGGAGGGGGGGGGGGCCGCACTCTCGTCCCCCCCTCTTTTCCTGCGGCCTGCCAGGTTGCGTGCTCGGATAAGGGTCTGGTATGGATTTTTAGGGGGACCCCACGCCTTTTTTTTTTTTTTTTTTTGGCGCGGGGTTCCCCTTAAAATCCATACCAGACCTGAAGGGTCTGGTATGGAATTTAGGGGGAACCCCACGTCAATTTTTTTTTTAAATTTTGGCTGGGGTTCCCCTTAATATCCATACCAGACCTGAAGGGCCTTGTATGGAATTTAGGGGGACCCCCACATCATTTTTTTTTTTTTTTTTTTTGGTTCGGGGTTCCCCTGTGGGGAATTCCCATGCCGTTTTTATCAATGAACTTCTATGTGTATTGTCGGCAATGCAATAGCCGCGGTAGTTTTAAATGTGTTTTTTCCTTCCAAATGTCACTTTGCTGTCAGACTGTTCTAAACACGGGAAACATGCGCCCCTTTACAGGCATACTATAGACACCCCCCAGGTATGAAATTTAAAGGGATATTACACTTTTATTGTTTGACTTTAAGCATTATTAAAATCACTGCTCCTGAAAAAACGGCCGTTTTTAAAACTTTTTTTTGCATTGATTCATGTCCCCTGGGGGAGGACCCGGGTCCCCAAACACTTTTTATGACAATAACTTGCATATTAGCCTTTAAAATTAGCACTTTTGATTATTCATGTTCGTGTCCCATAGACTTTAACGGCGTTCGCGTGTTCGAACGAATTTTTTTCCTGTTCGCATGTTCTGGTGCGAACCGAACAGGGGGGTGTTCGGCTCATCCCTAGTCACAGGCTAGAGGTGGGTGCACAGCAGCCTGGGCTTAAAGTGTAACTCCACTTTTGTTGAGAAAAAAACATTCCCCTCTGGGTGATCTATGTACATTGCAGGGATTTTAACAAACTTTGTTGCAGATTCCTTTTTGTTATTCTGAAGAAATCCCTGTGTGTTTCACTGTGCCCCTGTGCCGAGTGAGTCTAATGGGAGTGGTTTCATAATTATCAACCAGCTGCTGCAGCTGTAGGGCTCTAATGAGGAAAACTGCAGGGTCTGCATCCCTTTAGATGTGATTTCATATTGGGATTTTCTTACCAAAAATTACATTTTTGTTGGAGGGGATGCCAAAAATCTTAGTGTAGATTTCTGGGAAAATCCGTGAGCCAATCACACAAGCAGGAAATTATGTTTCTGGGGGGCATTCTGTACACATTGTGTGTACAGAACACCTCCAGGTAGCCATATTGCATTGCATTTTACAGAAAATAACAGTGGCTACAGGTTGGAAAGGAAAGGTAATTTTGATAACATTCAATTACAATATGACCTGTGTCGCAATTGTATATGCTATATTCTTTTTTTTATTTGCTATTTTTTTCCATGAAAGTGGAGTTACCCTTTAAAGGAAGTAAGTTGAATGATGCTGACTTTCACCCAAAAAACATCCAATGTTTTAGTTTTTTTAAATAAATACCCTTAAATTCTCTTTTTAATTGTAAATACAAGAACTAAGGCCCCTTCCACAAGATCGGCCTGCAAAGATCTGCCTGTCCGTTTTTCAGTTGGATCTGAGCGGGCCACCCATTAACTTGTATGGGCAGATGTGTCCGCTGACACCCGCCTGCTATCCCATCTGACAAGATTTGCTGAAAACAGACAGATGGCAATACGTTCGCCATCCGTCCAGCAGATCCATTTTCATCCGATCTTCCCACAGAGAACAGCGGGGCTTTGAGAGGTCCATCCCTGCACAGTGAGCAGAGACAGACCTGTTATCCTCCATGCTCAGCGGGGATCAAAGGGAACGACCCCCCCCCCCCCCAGTTAAGCGAGCAGAGTCCGCTGAGCGGATCCGCCCCGTGTGAAAGGGGCCTAATAAAAGAAAGCATAAGTACAAAGCACAGCTAAATAAATTGGTCACAACATCATCAATAACAAACTAAAACTGACATGTGCGATAATGTGATAATATTGCAACATACGTTTGATTTCCGTTTTACATTTTGTGTTAAAGGTTTTTATCAAATTATAACCCAGTACCACATTTAGAGCTAACAAGTGACCCATGTCAGACTGAGGACCCGTGTACATGGAAATTTATTTGCCTGTTATTATGTATTCTCAACGTACTAGTAGAAGAAAATGCAAACGCAGCTCAAAATGAGTACAGGAGAAGGTCAGAAACAGGTCAAAAAGATCATAAAAGGTGATTTGATCCACTTGTTGTGGAGATGCCCGAAACTTCATAGATATTGGAAGGGGGTCACAGACACGATTTCTATTGTATTAACATTGAAAATACCAATGAATCCAGTGGTTTGTATCTTGGGGGCAATTGATGAGGAGATGTACCCTGCTCCATTTCATATTATAATCATCAGGCTATTACAGTATATGTAGCTCGAAAACAGATAGCTAGACTGTGGTTGTCTCCGCATGCTCCTACAGTAAAGAAATGGATCAATCAGGTAAATTCCCTTCTAATGCGTGAAAAATTGAAGTATCAACATAGGCGAGCACACAGTAAATTCTACTTCGTTTAGTAACCCTGGCTTGTCACTCCAGGACTTGCTCCCAATTGATCTTAGACCGATTGTTGCAAATATAGGACACAGACGGGTCATCCTATAGTCTGCTTTATGCTGTTAAGGCAGTATAGGATACATACTAGTTCAAGTTTCCACTCCAGTGAGGTTTGTTCGTTAAATCTCCAATGGAGAAGCTCAGATAATGGACATAGACTGGTACTTTAAATTGTATTTTTATTCTTTTTCTTTGTATGTGTGTGTATGTGTACGCCGGCACATATATATATATATATATATATATATATATATATATATATATATATATATATATAAATATATATATATATATATGTGTGTGTGTGTAAGTGTGTTTACATGTATACACAGATTTTGTTCATTGCTTGTTCCCTATAAGATCCTTTTCGTCTATAAGATCCTGGTTTGTTTGGTCAGTACTTTTATGTCCTTATGCACCACCTTGTATAGTAAGAGGTCTGTACATTTAGTCATTTCTCATTGTATATATTTTTTCATTTGTATTTTTTTATATTGTACAAATGTATCTCTGATGATATTATTTGCTATGTTTTTCTTCTGTCTTGATGTGGCTCAATAAACTCATTTTTTTTTATAAAAAAAAAAGATCATAAAAGCATCTTCACACAAGAAAGAAACTGAGCACAGAAATGTCTAGTGACCACCTGGCCCACAACCCTGGGCATTAGTTTTCAGTAGAACACAATCATCACCCAAGAGGCAAAACTGATAATTAATATCAGCTATAAGCAAAATATGACATGGTTGTTCATTTTCTGTCCAATTATGCTGTATAAAGGAAAACATTTTACTTGCATACATAGCCTTCGAAGAAACAGTACATAAAAGGTTGTTATATGAAAAGTTATTGATAGTATGGTATTTCTTAGAATTCCAATTAATCAGACTGAACTATAATGTATATTGTGAATTTGCTGTGTAGTAATAGCTTAGCTCTGTAATTCTGAAGTGTATTTTTTTTAAATGCAAGTAGTGTAGCAGCCTGCATTTGACCTGGCATCAGTCTCTTGCTGTCCCAGCACAGCAGCGCTGGAGTGTGAGTGGAAGCAAAGTACATGGAGCCAATCAGTTCCTGTGCTGACAAGAAGCATGCTGATAGGAGGAGAGAGCAGAGTGACAGAGACAGGAGCTCATCACTGTGCTGTTTCTCATTATAATATCCATCACAGGCTGGAGCAGGTCATGGTTGACCTTGGCTCAGAAGAAGTGGGTCGAATGATGCCGGATGTCAGACTGAGGGCATCTAAAAGAAAGTAATAAAAGCAGGGGAAATCTCTTAACTGAGTCTGATTGCAGGAGAACGGTTTTTGCTTTGTTTTGTTTTTTAATCTTTTAGAAGTTCTTCTTTTTTATCCTAATATTTCTGGCTTGAGTTCTGTTTTAAAGCATATCTATAGCCAAGCCTTTTTTAGGTGTGTATAGAGTAGGGAAGTGTTAGAACTGTACATTTTTTTTTCACTCTCTCTTTTTGTCCTGGTGATCATTGTCACTGAGACAGAAAGAAGTGATGGGAAATCACCAGAGGCAGTGAGGGTAGATCTTCCAATGGTTTTCCAGGGACAACTGTCTTAGGCCAGCCATACACAGTGTGAAATTCTTTCCCGCAACCACGAGTTGCAGGAAAGAATTTTGCACGATTCCCCTATCAACACTGACAGTTCTGACAGGGGAATCACAATTGTTTGGGTGGGGGAAGCCGTGCCCCCTGGGAGAAGACAGTAATTATCACCAGCGGCAATTGATCAACTTAGTACATAAGCCTGCCAATTAACGGTTTGAATCTTGGCCGGGTTTCTGCTGAACCGACCGAGATTTGAACCGTGTATTGCCGGTCTAAAAATTCCCTAATTTTGTAGAGAGCTCCCCTATGGATGAGTCTGTAAAGGGCAATCCCTTCAACAGGAACAAAGACAGCAAAAAACAAATTGAAAGAGGTTTGAGCATTTCCCTATACTTTCCAAAACTAAAATAAATAAATAAAGTTGGGTTATATACAATTATAATACACTAACTGGCGACCCTTTACAGGCGACCTCTGCTGGAGTTCAGCTTTAGTATCATGCTGTTTTTCAATATTTTCCCCTTCAGTGGAATAGTGAACTATGCAGCCATTATACAGGGTAAGCCCTGCCCTAGCATGTTTACAATCACTTCTCACAAGCCAGTAAAATCGCAATCAAACTGCAATCTTAGAGAGTTTAGCCGTTATATTACTCATTAATGAGCTTTTTATGGTTCTGTAATATGCTGAATGTTCCAAAACCATTTGTACAAAGTTACATTTGCAAATCAATAAACGAAAAAAGCTGAACATAATATACAATTGTATCTTAAAACTTACAAGTACTTTGAAAGGGAAGAACTGAATGTATTCAATCAAACAAGAGTAATTACATAATCACACATAATTTATAAGATCATAAATGCTACAGTTGTGCTCATAAGTTTACATACCCTGGAAGAATTACTTTGAAAGGGAAGAACTTAATGTATTCATTCAAACAAGAGTAATTACATAATCACACATAATTTATAAGATCATAAATGCTACAGTTGTGCTCATAAGTTTACATACCCTGGAAGAATTTATGACTTCTTCTTTTCTTCTTTTTCAGAGAATATAAATGATAACACAAAAACTTTTCTTTCACTCATGGTTAGTGTTTGGCTGAAGCCATTTATTATCAATCAACTGTGTTTACTTCTTTTAAATCATAATGGCAACAGAAACTACCCAAATAACCATGCTCAAAAGTTTACATACCCCAGTTCCTAATACTGTGTATTGCCCCCTTTAACATCAATGACAGCTTGAAGTCTTTTGTGGTATTTGTGGATGAGGCTCTTTATCTTCTCAGATGGTAAAGCTGCCCATTCTTCTTGGCAAAAGGCCTCCAGTTCCTGAAAATTCCTGGGCTGTCTTGCATAAACTGCATGTTTGAGATCTCCCCAGAGTGGCTCAACGATATTGAGGTCAGGAGAATGAGATGGCCACTCCAGAACCATTCATTTTATTCTGCTGTAGCCACTGGCAGGTCGACGGCCTTGTGTTTTGGATCATTGTCATGTTGGAATGTCCAAGTATGTCCCATGTGCAGCTTCCTGGCTGATGAATGCAAATGTTCCTCCAGTATTTTTTGATAAAATACTGCATTTATCTTGCCAACAATTTTGACCAAATTTCCTGTGCCTTTGTAGCTCACACATCCCCAAAACATCAGCGATCCACCTCCATACCTTTCATCATAGGCCTTGTTGACTCCTGTCCAAATGTAGCGTTTATGGTTGTGGCCAAAAAAGCTCAATTTTGGTCTCATCACTCCAAGTGACTTTGTGCCAGAAGGTTTGAGGCTTGTCTCTGTGCTATTTAGCATATTGTAAGTGGGATACTTTGTGGCATTTGCGTAGTAATGGCTTTCTTCTGGCGACTCGACCATGCAGCCAATCTTTCTTCAAGTGCCTCCTTATTGTGTATCTTGAAACAGCCACATCACATGTTTTCAGAGAGTCCTGTATTTCACCTGAAGTTATTTGTGGGTTTTTCTTTGCATCCTGAACAATTTTCCTGGCAGTTGTGGCTGAAATTTTTGTTGGTCTACCTGACCGTGGTTTGGTTTCAACAGAACCCCTCATTTTCCACTTCTTGATTAGAGCTTGAACACTGTTGATTGGCATTCTCAATTCCTTCGATATCTTTTTATATCCCTTTCCTGTTTTATACAGTTCAACTACCTTTTACCACAGATCCTTTGACAATTCTTTTGCTTTCTTCATAACTCAGAATCCAGAAACGTCAGTGCAGCACTGGATGAAAGATGCAAGGGTCTCTCAAGGATCCAGAAACTCATTGACCTTTTACACACACACACTAAATACAAGAAAACATATCCCAGGGGAGGATGGTTACCTTTAATAGCCATTCAAACCCCTTTGTGTCAACTTGTGTGCATACTACCAGGCCAAAATCACCAGGGTATGTAAACGTTTGATCAGGGTCATTTGGCTAGTTTCTGTTGCCATTATGAATTAAAAAGAGTAAACACAGTTGATTGATAATAAATGGCTTCAGCCAAACACTAACCATGAGTGAAAGAAATTTTTTTGTGTCATCATTCATATTCTCGGAAAAATGGCCAAGCAATTATAAATTCCGCTGGGGCATGTAAACTTATGAGCACAACTGTAGATCACTGAGGTCACATCATATAACTGTCTGTGTCAATAGTTGGAAAGATAGCTACACTCACAGTTGCCCCGTGTCCTTACGCCAATGGTTGCTCAGGTTGACAGTACTGCAATAGGGGATGCATCTGCTATGGAAATTGATTGGCACCTATGGTATTGTCCATGCTCGATGTTTCTTAAAGGATATCTAAACCCATTTGCTAAAACCACATAAAAGTTTTAACATATTAATATAATGTTTAAAAGTTGTTTTCAAACTTCTTTATACTGCCGGTGTCAAAAAAACGATCCTGCTACAAAGAACTTTGTTTAGGTACTTCCCGTTACTATTGTAACGATGCTATATTGTGTGTTGTTTACCAATCACTATTGTCACTACAAGGGAGTCAGTCCAATGTGATGAGGTGCTGCTAATGCTTTTGGGTCCCGTGACATCACTGCCCCACCTCTCCACCTCGTCCAATCAGAGAATGCTAAGAATTCATTCAGGAAATGCAAGGCATTCTCTTCATGGCGCCCATGCTGTGTGGTCAACCTCCTGTGTTTACAATCCATCAGGCCAGCTGCTTGGCAGGGAATTCAGAAGTTGGTGGAGGTCACTGGAATAGTGGTGTCTACTTCAGTGAATTCTAGCTTCTAGGAGCATTGGCCAGGTATGTCACATGCAACCCAGCTGGACCAATGTAAAAGTATACCATACCTGGAATTCATCTTTAACATGTACCTATGCTTTAACTTCTTCCCACCAGCCGCATACATATAGGCAGCCTCTTGACAGGTGGGCCCTAACTCAGAGAGACCACATATATGCGGCCCTTTGTAAACACAAAACTGTGCTGACAGTGTGCGGCCTGCACGCTCCCAGCACAGTCATCAGCGAGGACTGGAGAACTCCCAATGCATACTTGAACATACTCATATGACCACTTTGACAGCCCATCACAGCGGTCACATAACCCGAATTCCCTCCTCTGCCTCCCGGCATCTAGATGTTCTTAAAGGGCTGGGAAGTGGTGGCGGGAAGGGGTTAAACACCTAAAACACAATTTATTTCTTTGTATACAGTTTCCAAAGAGGGGAGGACTTTGGTCAAGACGAAAAAAAAAAAAAAACAGGTCATGAAAAAAAATAATACCAGGTTATATGTACTTCTTTGTTTAAAATGTGAGCCTCATAAGATTCTGTTGAAGTGTAAAATTGAAAGACTCCCGCCACCACCTGCTACACTGATTTTTTTTGTTGGTCTACTTTTGCTCAGATCAGATGTCTGTGGCAGACAGCAAAAAACGTGTGCTGCTAAACATACACAGAAAGCCTTATGTCACCAGGCGGCCTCTGGAACTAAAACAGGCTGAAATTCCAATGTGAATCATTAGCTTTTCTGCCAAACAGGGCATGCAAAAACAAAAGACAGACACACATAGTTACATGGTTAGCTAGGTTCACAAAAAAGATAAATGTCCACCCAGTTCAACACTAATTGTTTTGGTCCACAGGAAGGCTAAACAAACATTTATGAAACTACTTTTATAGATGTGTATGCTATTCCAGTCGATTTTCTTTAATTAACTTGTGTCAATAAAAAGTGAACATTACAGCTATAGAATTAAGACTATTATAACATATTTATAATTAATTTCATATCGCATAATAATTTGGTAATACATTTAAACCACTTACTGTAAGTCCCCAGGACTTTATGTTCCTAAATCCCAATGGGTCCCAAGGCGTTGTTAGTAGTCTACTGTACCTCAACATAATATACATGTTTTTTTTTCAGCATAAGTACAAATTAAATTTGGTAACCTATAATCTGGGTACCTACATTTTTTTTTCTTTAGATTTTATTGAGAATAAGTAATGAAAAATAAGAAAATTAATTTTCCTGGAATTTCTCCCAAAATAAGATTCACATAATAATTTGCACACCTCCATATATTTATCCCAAAATATAATTTATAAGTCTGTTTAAAATGATGTCACATTATTGCGACTTTTATATAACATAGCCTAATGGTAAAGCTCCAAGTGAATGTATGCATTTTACTTACGGAGAGCTTTATTACAATTTTAACGCTTTGCATGCATGCAATGGGGAAAAATGTTTTTCATAAACTGTTAGCATAATATTAAAATACGATTAAGTCGGGCTGATGAAGGTACGGTTAAGAATGATAGTGCCTTTTTTACAGGTTTGCGATCACCAAAAATGTATGTATGTGAGCATTCCACCCTTGTGCAAAAAGCATACATGTTATCCATATTATTAAAGTTGGGATATATTTTGGGAGGGGCTAGACATAGGATTCACATTTAGGGGACATTTAAAGTTCCAGACTAGTGTCTCTGGCCAAAGAAAGCGGTGTATTTGGCTTTCTCTGGATTCTATAGTTCTGGATTGGAACATTCAACCCTGTGTCCAGGTTTTGCTAGACATCTACAACCTGGCTGAGTACACAAGTGTGCAGTGTCATTATATGATTCAAATTTGTTGTTGGTGGTTCCGCGCAATGGGTTTGAGAAAGCAAAGAACTGCTGCCCCTACAGGTTCAACCACCTGGTTGGAGTACAAGAATTGATTGGGAGAGATGTAGGTGTGGCACTGTTCATATAAGGTCTGTGTCTTGTAATGTAATTTAAAACTTTGATGTACTATAAGGATTGGAGTGATCTAAGGTGACTGATGTTTAATAATCTACATCATAAATAAAGGATAAGTGATATGCAAAGTCAAAAATAATTTAACAAATATTTGACGTGATGAAGTGTTTGTTTTTCTTGGCTGCTGCAACTTTTAAATAAAACCTTAAAGTGATAGGTACTTCAAATACATTTAGATGCATTAGATATATAACAATCAGAATAGGTCAGTACATGGTGGTTGCAATCTTTCAAACAATATACTAAAAAGTTTGTTGCAAAAAATAAAATAAAATATGTTTGGTATATATTCCCAAATAAAGTGACTAGTGCTCTTCAAAAAAGTGACTTTTCCTGTGCTCCTTTGTCTATGCTGTTACATATATGTGGTTGCAGTCTTTCAAACAAAATACTGAAAAGTTTGTTGTAAAAAAAATTAAATAAAATACATTGAATATATATTCCCAAATAAAGTGACTGGTGCTCTTCCAAAAAAGTGACTTTTCCTGTGCTCTTCCGTCTATAGTGCTGGTGCTCTTTCATAGTGCCCCTTGTGGAATTGCACTCACCAGATTTCCTCACCGCACACATGGGTATTGCTCATTCACAGTATATGCCACTGTGCAGCACTTGATGGATACTTGGTGTGTTTAATTCTGATATGATCCTCTGTATATCTCATATATGGAAGAAGAAAGTACCCATAGCATAATACCGCTTTAAAAACTTTATTGAATCCAAAAAAACCTGGAGATATACTCACATTTACACTGTTTATGACAAGCAAGTGTTAAATGTGAAGCAGCCGGGACGATACACGATCCACATGTACAAAATGACGCAAAGACACTCAGTAACTCCTTCCTACTCGTTTCATCATTGATGACGTCATCTGGAGCCATATGACGTCTTCAATGACAAAACATCAATCACCTTAGATAACTTCAAGCCTTGTAGTACAGTAGTATAGTTTTTTTAAATGACATTACAAGGCATGGACCCTATATGACCAGCACCACACCTACATCTCTCCCAATGAGTGTAATTATATACTCAGGTCTCAGGATATCTCAAGGCTCCCAGTTGGAGACAGCTCCCAGTTTGGGATACAGAAGGTCTAATCGAGGGGTCAGAGGGCCCAGTCAGGAGCCATGAGACAGAAGGTCTCATTTTGGGGATCAAAGGACCCAGCCAGAAGCCAAGAGGCAGATGGTGTCAATTCCAGGAGTCAGGTCATTTCCTATCAGGGTGCCAGGAGAACCCCAACACATAGGCCAGGGCTGGTCATGCAGCAGGGCACTGTGATTAAATGATAGAGAGCCAAGCATCCAGGAGAGCTGTACTACACAGTCAGAGAGACTGGTAAGATGAGCAGTGTAGTTCTGCAATCGAAGTTTAGTGAGCTTATGAGCCAGGTGTCTCTGCATTTTCCAGTGTGTGTATTTCTGCTGAAGTTGGAGGAGATCCCCTGCGCGGGAAGTCATTCATTGGTGAACTCTTGCTTTCTTTAAAATAAAAGTGTTCTACCAAGAGGAATTCAGATTGCCACTATGGCAGCCAGCAACAGCACAAGTGACACTTTACATTGAATGTAAGTAACAACCCTTATGCTGACATTTTTAAAGGCATGTTTTACCTGAAGATTAAAGGGGTACTAAAGCGCTGACGTGAATAAATAACCAAAAATCATGTGATGAATGAGAGATAGCCATATAATATAGCTGCAATTAATTAGTAAGTGATAAGTGATTAATTTAGTGTGAGTGAATAATTGCGCTGATATTAACCTCTCATGGGTAACCCTTGGTGTATAACTTAATATGTGACAGAAAATTATATTAATAAATATATACCTACATAAACTCTGTATAAATACACCTATGACAAAAACTGTGACGTAAAATACCACAATAATCCTAAAATTCCCAAAAACTACATAAATCACTTATGTGCATCACCAATAAAAAATGTGTCCAAAATTTAATACCTTGGTGCATTCAGTGCTGATTCTCCTGGATAAAATGTCAAAATTATATAAATAGCTAATATGCATCAACAATAAGTGATCAATAAATAAATTATTTGAATATAAGTGAGTTCAGTGAGTTTGAACAATAAATAATCAATATATAAATAAGTAGATTGAAAATAGGTGAGTTCAGTGCCGAATCTCCTATTAATTATAATAGTAGCAAGTTCAGTGTAATAGTAGCAAGTTCAGTGTCACTTTCACCGCTCCGTTCCCGGTAGAGTTTAATCTGATTTTCCGCTCATTTCCATACCATAAAAAATACAAAGAGAGACAAATCCATTGCGCAATGATCTCAGCAAAAATGTTGCTAAATGCAAGGATATTTGGTTGTACTCACATATCCCTGCTCACAAGATCGCGTATAGATTGTAATGATTAGCTACATAGAGCTCTGTGTTACGGGCTTCTCGTCCACCGCCAGTGCTCACACACAGCCACTACTAGCAACGTCACAGGCTCCTCCTCCCGACGTGTTGCGTCACCGACATGTGACTTTATCAATGTTTTACCTAAACTTAGGTTGTAAGACTTGTAAATTGAGTCTTTTCTATTAATCAGATTCCTGCTTCTCATCTCAAAAAGTTAAGAGGTATGTAGACCTGATATTCCACTCTGTACTTCTGCTTAGGGTGTTTGCACTGCTTGGTGCTCTCCTTGAATTAAGCTCTGTCTGTACAATAGCCATATTGCTTGTGTACTGGATCGGGTATTATTTTTTTAAGGAATAGGGTGAAAGGTGATATTGTATAGGGAGACACTTATTCAACATGAATTCGCATAACAAATATAATGTTGCCTCCTATTGTCTATTTGCCTGGCATTTGAGTGCATTTATTCTAGCTTGAATTGGTAATGAAGTACTTAGAATTCTTTCATTATTATATATTACAAGCCTAGCACTTTACTCAACCTTCAGAGCTGCCTCAATAATACCTTGTGTTCCTGGAGATTCAGTCAAATTGTTCCTCCTCTTATTATCATTCAAAATACCACAACATTTATAAATTTAACACGAATATCACATTATTCCACCAATTATTCCTATACATAGCATCAAGGAAATGTGGCAGGTCACGGCATACATCGTGATGCCTTTCATTACTGAACACCGTCTATTTTACAAAGCAATGCAGGAAATTCATCCGGACGTGTTCCCATCAGATTTCCAGCATTGCACCAGGCACCTACAATTCTTCCGAGCGATTAAACATTATTAAACAGAGGTCAGTGGCTTTCTAATTTAAAATAGAAGTTAGATACCATTTCAGAATTGAAATCAAGATAGTAGGTCAAATAAGGGGCAACTGCAATCTCATATGATGTGACCACCAAAAGGGTCATTTCTATTCCAGTGCATTGGGTACAAGTTTCAGGGCACAAGAGGTTGTGGTATCTTACAAACCAACATGAGCTTAACACAATCAGCTAAACTTCTTTTAGGTAATTCTTTTATTTCAAAGCTCATGGTTTAAACATTGTGTTTGCTTTCATTTTCATCCCCACCTGTTAATCAAACTTAGTTCATCAATTTGCTTAATAATCTAATGACGCACATGCAATTGGGCATTGTCTCTCTCCCTTTGGATGTGTAATATTTAAAAGATCGCACTGTAATGCTGGCATTCATTACTTACTGCAGCAAATATAAGCGAGACGGTCAAAGGTTTAAGTGGACCTTTCAGTATCTCTTTATGGGTGGATGAACAAATTGTTGATGTCATCAGTCTTCTGCAAGCAGGTAGAAGCATTTCCTCAGTCTCCTCCTCCACACAAATTAGGCTGAAATATTTCAACATTGTAGTAAATCAAGAAAAAGACTGAAGCCATAAGAATTTAACTAGCAAAGGAGACAACCTTTGCAAAATGAGTTTAAATGCTAAATTTTCATGTTTAACTTGAATATACCTTTAAATATGAGGGGGCACGAGTGTCGGGAATTGGATAAAAGTCTAGGCTAAAGAAATGTTTGCATTATTTTTGCTCATTCAAGTGAAAGCCAAAAATCTACATGTTATAATTTTTATTTCATCTTTCTGTGGTATGCATTCACTCAGTATAACATTCTGTGACAAACATCAATACCTGTCAAACCTTCATGCAATGGGAAGTCAAAAGAGATAAATGTATGACAGAAACATTTTGATTGCACAATGATTTTACTTCAGAGTGAAACTTAAAAATAGGGGAAAAAAGATATATAACGTGGTTTATCTAGCTTTTAGATACTTTGATGAATTAAAAATGTATGTCTATACAACAAATGATTTTTCCCTTTTGAAAAAACAGCAATAGCTATTTGGAACTGTCAATAGTTTGTACTAATCTACTACAAAGGAAGATGATTGTCCATGACAATTATGACTTGAGGGATTGTAGGAGCCGCTCTGTACTCTGTAAGCTTAAAATGAAAAACAGATGATATATCGATGATAGATAGGCAGATAAATAGATAGACAGATAGGAATAGAAAGAGATAGATAGATAGATAGATAGATAGATAGATAGATAGATAGATAGATAGATAGATAGATAGATAGATAGATAGATAGATAGATAGATAGATAGATAGATAGATAGATAGATAGATCCTGTCTACAGTGATGCCTTTCAAAAATAAATTCAAAATAAAATAATAATAATTAATAATTAGTAATAAATAACTTCAAAAAGCTTGAAATCATGTACATTTACTGGCAATTTATATTCAGACTCTTGTTCTTCTACAGTAGTACAAACATAATCTTTCTAAGCCAGAAATGTTAACACCTTTTAAAAAGGAAATGTGAAATTGCCCATTTATGGACAGTGTAACTAAATGTTGACCCACAAAGCAAGACTGGTGTGTTAAGGGGAGGGTGGGATGTATAAGGGTGGGTGTAGTTGGCATGTCAAGGGTGACATAGGGAACAGAGACTGGTGTGTCAAAGGGCACATTATGAAACCATATGAAAAGGATTTTATGGGATTTTTAAGGTGCAAAAAAATATATATAGGGAAATAGCGATCTCAAGATATAGTAAAAAGTTTTATTTAAAGACAATTTAAAAAAATGTTAAAAAACAATTATGGCAAGTACAATACGATACACTTTTGGTATACAGCACTTTAGAATGGAGTTCCCCATGTTTCACCCATATTCCGGGCTTCTTCAGGGGATGCTGTCCATTAGGGGTACAAGCCTTCCTAGTCTCTTGAAATATAGTGTAATCTAGTCAAGGCACTATATGAGTCAGAAAGTCTGCCAGCATCAAGGAAACCTTTTAGAGTTAGGCAACCATAGGGGGGCATCCATGGACCAGAAAACTAAGTTTTGCAGTGAACTCAGTATCCAGGGACATAAACTTCTTGTGCAGGTCGTCACTTGTCTCTAATGCTTGCGTCCTGCAGTAGCATATGTGTCCCTGTAGTTCCAGCAGCCATGAAACCACATGTAAAAGGGTGGCTGTCAAGGGGCTGAGTTTATGTTTCAAGGAGCTTGTGGAGTTTGTGAGTCAAGGGACAGATGGGGCTGGTTTGTCCAGAGGCAAGTGGGGCTTATGTGTCAAAGGACAAGTGGGGCTGGTATTTAAAGAGGTTGGCATGTTAAGCATTGGGAGGGATTGGTGTGTCGATAGCTGTATGAGGCTGGTGCACCAAAGGTACAGGTGGGATGTTAAAAGACTCTTAAAACATATTGTACATCAATTATGTGTGGCTGTCTTTGTTCTACTGGTTGGTTAAGCCAATGGTCTTTAGGAAACCATTACTATGCATTTTTGGTTTACTGCTTTTGGAATATTTTGTATAAACTTTTTGGAGTGTGGCAACTGCAGCAACCAGTGGACTGCGGGATCTGCTCCAGAGAAGTGTTTGGTAGGATGGAGCTACATGAAGGAAAGCTACTGTCTGCATTGATATGATGTGATTGATGCAGCCGTGTGGTGCTTTGTGCTTACACATAATAATAGCTACCTTCAAGCAAACAGTTTATAACATGATATATTAGATATTAGAACTGCTTTTTATTACAGAGTTATCCTGACTGCAGATTAGGTGGTTTTAGTCATCATCTGACAATAGCTGCCTGATATGTAAAGCAAAAAAATCATATCTCCTACTGATCATTATGGAACTACTGGGATGGAAACTGCAGACCATGTCTCCAAACATACGTGATTATAGTAAAATCACCAGACTTGCAGCTTGGTTGCTAAGCATCTAGAGAGCTGGCCAAACACGCATACACAATCAACTGAAGATTTGACATCTGGATGATTAGGTTAAGGGGCTTCATCAGTTGATATACAGCAACCTTCAAACTGCTAATATTCTCTGCTCAGTCCACATGCACAAACCCATGGAAGAAGGTATATTTTATAACAGGAATTTGCAATTTCTAAAATGTTTTAATTTAAGCAGAATCCCATCAAAACCTTCTCTTTTTTACATTTCTTGTAGAGTGTGAAGGGTCGGGGTGGTTGTATTGCAGTCTTTGTCCCCTCTAGGGATATTTATACCCAGTTCTCCTGGTGACAAGAAGCCACTGGTACAGGTCGTGAGATCTCCTTAATAGGGACACAAACAGCAACAAGAATATTTTTAGTGTAGTATGAAGGGCCAAAACATCTCTAAAGTATTATTGCTAAATACCCATTGGGGAGAATTTCCCTGAACCTCTGCCCTAGAGACTGTTGGTTACTAGAACAAGGTGAGAAGGAAAATCTTCACAGGAACCTAAACAGAAACCTAAAAAAATAGTTCTAACCTGTTTCCACAATCCAAAAAGTAAAAAATAAAAAAAGGTTGGTTGGAGATTCACTTCAATGGCAGGACAGATCCTATTCTTTAAGTCTCATAGCTTTATATCTGCTGCATGAGATCATCTAAGCCTATAGCAATGGTACCTCTGATTGGTAGTGAGATGTGAGTCTTGTCAATACTGTGTTGATTATTGTTCTACTTCTTGAAGATGAAGCTGTACCTTAAGATCTGCAGTGCAAGAAGAAGGTGTCTCTGCTCCATTCATTCTGAAGAGTTGTGCCTTGCCAACATCTGTTGATGCCTCTTTAATATTGCTTAACCAGCCATCAGATCACCAGTCATCTGGGAGGCAATTCTGACAGCAAAGTAAGCAAAGCTCTCTGTTTACCAAGATGACCACCTCCATACAAAGACACAGAGCAGAAAAAAAGGCATGGTAGGGCAGCAATGGGGTAAAGATCAACTATGCTGGCAATACCACTGACTAGTGCTTTGCCCTCTTCTTGTTTTTTTTTTTTTGTCATAGCTTATAAAGTGCATGCACTCTTTAAAATAAGTGCACAATTATAAGGCAAGCCAAAGGTAATACACACTAAGTAGAAAACTTATTGTGCCAAAATTGTATTTCACAATCTAAGGCTGAATTGTCAAAACGAGGCCAAGAATGCAAAATAACTGCTTTTCCTATGACCAGAATATCAGGAGTTAAATAAAAAGAATGTCTTTTTGGTATATACAGCAAGTCAACTAAGTTTACACATTCTCTTTACATATCCCAGGAAGTTATAAAACCGCCTTTAGGCTTCTTGCATAAACCTTAGACATTAAATACATTCAGACTAATGCAAGCTTACCAGCCAGTCTTGTTACTAAGGTTGTTTCCTCTGTACAATAATAAAAGGAACATCATGGTTGCTTATATTCTGATAGCATTGCTTGGGGCAGATTTCTAATATTTGCATGAAACAGATGAACAGTATGTGGCATGCTCACCCAGGTGAATGATGAGTTGAACAAACTGTCTAACCAACTGCTGTGGCTAAACATAAATCATCAAATAGAATCCAATACAGTAAACTATACAACACACATACATGGCCACATGGTAGTTGCCGCATTAAAGAGAATATATAATGTTCGCAACTTTTTTCTTTTTAGATATAAATTCAAAAGAGATAAATGCAAAAGATATCAAAACAATCAGTAGCTGATAATGTTTTAAAATCCTTGTCTCTGTGTATAATATGCCATCATATACATACAAAAGGGCAGCTATATTTACACATTACTGTTTCTTGCTTCGCAGTGCCACATTGGGGGGGGGGGGGGGGGGTTATTGAAAGGGTTGAGAATCTAAAATTTTGTGAACTTCCAGTCATGTAAAAAGTTAATTTCAGATCACTTTGAATACCTAATCATGTGCAGATGCTTTCGATTGGATAAATGAAATTCATATTCACAGTGAAGATTCTCAGTCAGCCCTAATGGCTGTGCTTTACTGCTCTTTCACAATGCAAGATAGGACAGAGTAATTGCTCGGAGACATTGAGAGCCTCCCCTAGTGGTTATTCTACAAACATCTACTCTATACTTAAAGTGATTTTAAACCCTTTTTTTACATTTTAGCAGCTGTAAACACTTACTTTAGATACTAAGCCTTCTTCTTTGAAATCATGCCTTTCCCTCTTGCTTGGGTGGTCCCAAAATCACTGCCCTGCCTTCCTGTTTATGAGTGTCTTCTTTATCTACTAAACCTAAAATAATATTCGTCTTCTTTTACCGAGTAGGCTCTATTGTAGTAACCCTGTACATTGCACGTGTCCATACAAACACACAGCATCTGATAAGCCACTCCCCTCCTCCCTCCTCCTACCTCCTCCTAGCACATTGATTGACAGGGCTGATGAGCGCTCTCGTAGTCTATTCATTCTTTCGCCAGCTTTGCAACCTAAATTCCACAAGGTGGTATGGGCACAAAGCTGGAGGGAGAGTGTTCAGGAACCTGACATTGCACCCGCAATCCAGTGATTACTGGTGCAATAGTTTGAAGGCTCCTGTTTTTTCTGCAAAAACATGTGCATTTATAATTTTTTACTGAAAGGTGAACTTAGCCTTTAAGAAAGCAGTGGGTGCTGGCATGCACTGTGTGCTACTGCTTATCAACCATGATGTCATCCAGTCCACAAAGAGCAAAGAAAGCATAAGATCACTGACCAAATATGGCCACTTGGCCATATTTGGTCAGTGCCATCACCCAGGAGACCCCTCCTCTTTGTTTACATTTAGCAGCAGGGCCCGAGACATATAATGTGCAACACGTGTAGCGACAGGTTTTAACATGTCCATCTGTTACGAGTTCTTTCTTTCACTTGGGGTAAGGCAGCATTTGGGTGCCCCTCCTTTCTAAAGGGTGCTTTCAGATTCAAATAATTCACCTGCCTGAACCAATGTGCCAGGGTTGTGGCAAGAGTCCCTTATCCTCATCAACATGGGGATAATGTACTTTTTTTGGTGTAAGGGGTCCCCCATTAACATCTACACTTAATTGTCAAAAGTATTGGGACACCTGCCATTACACGCACATGAATTTTAATGGCACCCCAGTCTTAGTTTGTAGGGTTTAATATGAAGTTGGCCCACCTTTTGCAGCTATAACAGCTTCAACTCTTTTGGGAAGGCTGTCCACAAGGTTTAGGAGTGTGTCTATGGGAATGTTTGACCATTCTTCCAGAAGCACATTTGTGAGGTCAGGCACTGATGTTGGGCGAAAAGGGCCTGGCTCACAGTCTCCACTCTAATTCATCCCAAAGGTGTTCTATTGGGTTGAGGTCAGGACTCTGTGATGGCCAGTCAGTTCCCTCCACCCCAAACTTGCTCATCCATGTCTTTATGGACCTTGCTTTGTGCGCTGGTCCAAATCATTTGGTGGAGGGGGGATTAAGGTGTGAGGATGCTTTTCAGGGGTTGGGCTTGGCCCCTTAGTTCCAGTGAAGGGAACGCTTAAGGAGTCAGCATACCAAGACATTTTGAACAATTTCATTCTCCCAACTTTGTGGGAATAGTTTGGGGATGACCCCTTCCTGTTCCAACATGACTGTGCACCAGTGCAGAAAGCAAGGTCCATAAAGACATGGATGAGCGAGTTTGGGGTGGAGGAATTTAACTGGCCTGCACAGAGTCCTCACCTCAACCCGGTAGAACACCTTTGGGATGAATTAGAGCAGAGATTGAAAACCAGGCCTTCTTGTCCACATTAGTGCTTAACCTCACAAATGTACTTCTGGAAGAATGGTCAAACATTCCCATAGACACACTCCTAAACCTTGTGGACAGCCTTCCAAAAAGAGTTGAAGCTGTTATAGCTGCAAAGGGTGGGCCAACTCAATATTGAACCCTACGGACTTAGACTAGGATGCCATTAAAGATCATGTGCGTGTAAAGACAGGTGTCCCAATACTTTTGTTAACATAGCGTATATCAAACCCTCATTTAGGCAAAGGATTTGGTATAGATAAAGGAAATTCCCAGACACTATGTTTACAAACAGAAGTAAGTGGCCAATGCTGTTATTTACCAGCAATTTAAACAGTATTTTTATTACTTCACTTTACAGGCAGGTTAAGGGCATCCCCAGGCATGTAATTTAAAGGAATTTTACATTTTTAATGTTTTACTTTAAGCATTATTAAAATCACTAATCCCCACCAAAGGAAATGTTTTAATTCTTTTTGCTTTGGTAGATATGCTCCAGGGCAATGCCCAGAACCCCCATGCCATTTGTCAATCCCTTGCTTATTAGAAAATGGCCATTATTAGCTTTTAACATTGACATACATGGGGTTAATCATGAAATTAAGCTGTAAATTTAAAAACAGGAAAAAAAATTATTATGTGCACTTTTAAAATAAATATTGTTTGGTAACATGGATGGAAAATGACTGTAAAAATTAGGTAACCTACTCTAAGAGCCAACATATGCTTTAAGCATCTGGTGGTCATGAGCTTCCACAGACAACAGTGTGGGAAGGTTTTATAAAAGAGGTGGACAGAGCCTGGACCTCTGGTGGAGGGCTGAAATTGCTAGGGCTCCAAGAGATCTAAAATTACAGTGGCTAAAAACGCGAATGTACTGAAATATCTATATATGAAATATAAATAAATAATAAATATCTATATATCTATATATGAAATATAAATGTGTGTGATATGACCCTTTAGGTTACATGTATTAGCTGTGTTATTCCAACACCTCCATCACACTGAGAAAATGTGTTGTATTTAATCATATAAGGGTGACATTTCCTCCCTGACCTCATATACAACATCCAACATATTCTGTTTAGTCATTGTACCTGGAGGAACACTAATCCATACATATAACAGAATCTGAACAAAGGACACCATAGAAAACTTTTAGAACACACCTTGCTCACTTTGAACCAATGATGTTATCATACAATGCAAATTTCTACAACCTATAATTCTATGCAACTGATTGTTCATATTTTTGTTATATTTATTAGTATCACAGTCTTTTTTGAACAGCCTCTCAAAGTTTATCATGTCTTATTTGCAGTTTCCATTACCAGTCAAATTGTAACTGATACAGGATTAGCAATCCAATACCAGAGCCAGAGTATTCAGAAAGATCTCTACTGTAATGTGTCGGCTTTGGAAATCCAATACAACCACATGTGGGAGTTTTAGAACATCATTATTATTAGTGAATGGTAGTATGTGATGAATGAAGGAGCAGAGCACCGCACCAGGGTATCCAATGACCAGGCAAAAGTAACAGCACTATGTGAACAGTATGCACACATACAAAAATGCACACACACAAACACATGTGTGTGGGCGCTGTCATACCAGCATGTTATCTACATGTTTTTTTTGTACAGATGAATAATACAAATCATCTAACATCTGCATCCTAAACTGATATAAAACCATGGGCTTCAACTTACAAAAGCCACTCCTGAAACAGATGTACTCATTTTATTGTAAAAAGAACAATACAAACTGATTTCTGATCACTCTTCTGAAGACTGATTTTCGATTGTCCTTGGTGTCATGTACATAACGGAAAGGAGCCTATCATCAAGAAAAGAGAGATTTGGCATGCTTCAGTCACCTAGTTAAATCCCAACTCCAGCCCAAATCTTTTTGTATTAGTCTTAGCTAGAATAGAGAGAAGTTAAACTGGCAATGCACTTTCCGTTCAGCCTGAACCGAAAAAATCGAACCAATTCTTCCATCCACACTATACAGCTCAGATGAACAAATCTCCCACTGCAGCCATTGTCTTTTGACAGCCAGCCATGCTGTAATTCTAACAGTATACGAACAGCTTTAGAAGCCCTATCAGGTATTTATTGCTGTATATGTCCAACTGGATAGAGCAATGGGATAAGAAAACAGTGAGTAATGGGAAATCTCTACTTTGGGAACAGAGAAGGCAAAAATGTTCTTCTTTTTAGTGGAATGAGGAAAGGTTGTCTTCGCAAACCTGGACACTGCGATTTACCAAAATTCTGTTACTGTCACAGTGATAAAAAGTACAGTTAATATCCCTATCAGAGTCATAGATAGCAATTAAAGCTTAAAAAACAAAAACTGACTAAAGTTCTTAACCTTTTCTGCTATATTAAAAGAAAACGATTGACCTGGATTATGGCTTTTAATAACTGAGTCTGTCAGATGAACGCAATGCAATTCAAAATGTAGTCTCTGAATGGATTAATTTAACAATGTTAGAAAATAGATTAATCCAACAGTGTCATGCAAAATACTCCCTTTGGAGTGGCCATCTTGAATAATTATTTTCAGTGCCTAGGCACAGAGGATATTCTGAATTTTAATGAATTTTAAAATAAGACAAGTTCATGATAGATTAGGTTTAAAGTCAAACTATACTATACTAAACTAGAGACTCCACACTTCTCTAACCATCCTGTCTTCCTAAATGTACACATGCTAAAAGAATTAAAATACCTTCCCTAAAGAAATGGGCCAAATGCTAGTGTTAGTCACATGATTTCAGCTAAAAGGGAGAATCAAAGTTCAAGCTGAGCTACTGATCCTCCTCTATTTGTACTTTGGTCCTCATAGCCTCTTCAGTAGACCATGCGACTAGCGCTTTCCCTTCCTCTGATGGCAACCACACAAACAAATGTTGGAACACTGGTCATCTTCTCTATTAAAGACACTGACAATAACGCAGAACCAATCTGGCGCTATTTGAACTCTGATCCATCTTTTCAACAGAGGTCAACTGACCAAAACTCCACTATTTCTTCATGTGACTTGGTGGGAATCTATAGCTCTGGTTTGGAAGGGAAAACTAGGTATATCAACAGTTCAAGGATGACAAAAGGTATGGAACTACTTTAAATAATGCCATGAGAACATTGTGTGTGCGTGTAAACATTTATGGAAGCCTACAGCTTTCTTCTTGTTTATAATTGTGTTTACACAGTATTCATTTTTTTAAGGATGAATCAAGTTTAGTACTCTATAAAACTAGTATATAAAACTTAGCAGGGCACGTGCAAGAATGGAAAAACTTACACAAACGTAAGAAACCATTTTCCAGCAGTCACAATAGAGAAACCTGAAAAATATTTTTACCTACTGTAAAATACATAAGCAGTTAGTTCTAAAATGACTTGAACCTTTTACATAATACCAACTGTTCCATTTAAATAAATATCCCTGTACTCAAATTCCATTAGAAATGATTCTCTTTGACAAGTCAATGCTCAGGTATGGCATGTTGCTACATTTTTCTGGCACAACCCCTGGGTTATACACAGCAAAAAGCAGCTTTAAATAGATTTAATAGGTATGTCTAAGTCATGTTTAGAAATAAAACAACTCCGTGTGGTGGAACATTGTAACATTCACTTAAGCCAGGCTCCCAAGTGCCAGAAGAGAAAAGCCTTTTTATGTCGCTCAGCTTTGTATCCCTTGTAGAACTGCACAATCAATTTACTAATTCATACTGTAATGCAAATTTCATATACCCACATAGCATAGTCCAGCTTGGCACGTGAACAGTCATACTTTTCCAATACCACAGCACAATCTCATAACATCATTCTGCTATCTAGTTTTTATTTTTTTTAAATATGAAAATAAAATAATTTGCGCACCTAAAAAAAATGTTTTAAACTTTAAATATCAACATTCATTTTATCTTTTAACCCTTAATGGCATGAACCTATGGAGAATAAAACCTCCTCCAATTCAGTGCAAATATCATTCTGTCTTGTCTAAGTGTAGATCAATAGCTAGGATCTAGTATCAACAAAGTAAATTCATGACCCAAGGAATATTTCTGTACTGTCTTCTTAGGTTCCTTTAATTATTGATCCAGATGGGCAATGATTTACCATAATGAAATAAGAGAATCTTTGCTTCACTTAGGTACATGATTATTTCCCTCCGGAAAAGCTGGCTAAGGAAACTGCTGATCCCCTTTTTTAAACTATTGGCTGCCTTTAAATCTTTGCTGCCTGGTTGCCTCTCATGTGCAGAACAGACAATGTGAATATCTGTGAGCATCTCAAATCACGTTTCCAGCTGCAGAAAGTTTACAAGGAGACGTCTCCAGTTAATGAAGGGCACAAGGTGCTAATGAGAATCTAACAGACATAGTGGGACTTTGCTAGCCCTGCTCCCTGCATATGTTTTTGCCAGGGCAGGCAGGGATGTGTGCAGACAAGTGTACTTCCTTAGCCAAATGATTTTTTTTTTTTTAGCTATAAACTGATCTCTACTGGAAACTAGTTCTGAAAACCCATAAGCAACTTCCCAAAGTCCACCAGGAGCACTCTGTGGAATGTATAGATAGGAACAGAAGACAGCTTAATTATCCTGCCTGGTATTCTGTAGCTATGCATAATTGATGAAATAGAGGCAATCTGGTAAAAATAGCAAACTCTAAACTGCACAGGCTACGGAGCACAGCTTCAGGCAGTCGCACTGGTACGTTAGTTGTGACTCAGGTGGCATATTAGCATCAGCTGGAGGAAATCATTCTCAAACAATTCCCATGTAATAAAAGAAGATCACAATGGTATTACCTGCTCCTGCTGATGCGCTGTCTTCGGTGTGGCATTTTGTTCCTTAGCTGTGGTCATGATCGCCCCCCACTTGTGCCCACTGCACCGGTCTAGGCGATGCTAGCGTCTGGTTCAATGCCCCAAAGCCAAAAGAACGAGTTACTACTCACTCCATCGCAACGGTCTTCTATCCATTCAAAGGCATATTACAGGGGGAAAAAAGGAAGCCCCTCACACAAGGAATAAAGAATGCAAAATTCTAAATAAAGTCAAGGGAGATGCAAATATACGAGGCTCTTTACAATTAGCAACAGCCTCTGCATCACAGAAGCAATGATAACTGCTTGGCAACCTGCTACTGGCAGCAGCATAGCTTGGAGACAACCTAGCGATGGAGCCCCCCTCCTGCTTCTCTTTCTCTACTCCAACCCCTCCTCTTTCTCTAGTCAGACTAACAGAGCATGCACCAGCCCGCAGCCCTGCCAGCAGAAAGGTAGCACAGCCTTCTTTCCCCTCTTTGTAGGACTGAGCAAGAGAGCCAGATGTAATGCACAGCCTGATTGGATGCTCAGGACTAGGGATACAGGACAGTTGGAGGCTACGCTGTGCACTTTGACTGGGATTTCCATTCTGCTTTTGCTCTCTGTGGTCGGAATGTCACATCACACACAAGTGTTCTATGATGCAGTGTGAGCCTGATCCTGTCACTGGTGGACTGCACAACATCTGCAAAAATGCAGGCATCTATCCTAGAAGAGAGAAGGACATCAAGGCAGCCAAATAAACAACTTCCTAAGCAGTATTTTTTTTTTTTTTGACCCATCAAGACTCTTTAGACTTTAGAAATATTAATTTTCTCAAAGATGGATTACATTACACACAAACCTTCTTGATGAATAAATAAGGGGTAATTAGCAAAGCACGGCAACACAAATCATTCGATAAAATTTCATCTTTCACACATAAGGGCACAGAAAACTATAATTGTGTTGGTTGGTACAGTATGATTAACTGAAATGTGGATATTATTGCTGCCTTGTTCAAGGAGAATGAGAGACACAAACACAAAAGTAACATGAATTTCTATGTGCCTGTGTTGGCTTTTTGTTATTGAATGCAGAAAAGTTTTTCAAATCATATTTTGGGTTTATGTAAGTGTTTTGGGGACATCTCTGTATGTATGGGACACCTCTGATCTGTCACAAGTTTAGTTATCAAAATATACATGCATAAGTATGCAAATAAAGTGTTACATTTACATTGGGGATATGGGCGGGGGGCAAGTTGTAGGGTTGGGGTTACAGGGTCAGTGAGTGTTAGTATGAGAATAGTATGAGGTAAACTGAATGTCAATGAAAAGTGACAGGTTCCCTTGAGAGGGCACCCTCCCACACCCTCTGGTACTTGCTTTCTCTGTCCTCTCTTGCTGCTACTGAAGCTCTGTTCACCTTCAGATTTGTGGAGCACAAAACCTGTGTAAGATCCATGTCAGACCTTACACAGGGTTCTTGACTGCCTACCTCCCCTCCCCTAGGTGACTAGATGACAATTGTCTGATCAGGTCCAGGAAGGGGATTTATAAGGGTTTTCAAAGACAAGTAGAAGGTTGTGGAAGCATTGGAAGGTTATTATCGGTATGTGGGAATGGCCTTATCAAGAGAACCTGTCACTTACCATGAATGGGTAAAGTGACAGATTGCAATATTGTTTTCAAAATACCCTTGAATTGCCCCCCCCCCCCCATTGTAAGGTCTAGTGGATGATGAATAAGCTGTAATGCATACCTTATTCTTCTCTTCCCTGGGCAGCTGGCGCTCTCTTCATTTCTCTGACTTTACAGGTTGCCAACCCACCCATCCTCACATACAAAGCAGGACTGCTGGTCCTTCATCGTACGTGATGAAGTCAGAAAGCCTGTGATCGATGGAGCAGAGAAGAGGCAATGAGGGACCAGCAGCACAACGTGGTGGAAGCCTGTTTGAGCAAGGTATAAGGAAAGCGTATTCCTCTACCCCTGTACTCAATGTGCATTTAACCCTTGCAGAGTTGGGAAGACCCACTGCAAAGGCAAATTTTTTCTGCTGCTCATAGTGTACCTTTAAGCCCTGTACAGAAAGTTGGGAAAAACAGTGAGTCGATTATCAGTAAGGGGAAGAGTTATGGGAAATTTGAGTACTGTTGCCATAGTTGCAAGCAAGAGGAATTTACGGTTTGTGACATTTTCAGGAAATTATAGTACACTGAACACTGCAATGATCAGGTTTTGCCATGGACATGTAGGGAACAACAACATATTTGCTTTAGTGCCTCCCTGCCCAGATGCACCTACTAGTGTTTCCTTCACTCCCCTACCACTCTATTTAATTACAGGGAGTGTGGAAAGAATAAGGCATATACAAGATGCAGTTTGGTTAAGATATTATGGGTAACTGCACTTAAAGTATAAATAAAGGCAGAACTTTTTTTTTAGTTTTGGATAGAGTTTAGATGAATTAGAACAGTTTCCAGTATTTATTGCTGTCTGTGCCCCCGTTAATCTGTATTTATACAGATTACCATTGGGGGGAGGCTAGGGGGCGTTGCAGCACCCCACTGATAATGGGGTACTTTGAAGCAGTAGTGGGCTTAGCACTATATGCCCATAAGGTGTAACCAAATCCCCATATTTTTGAATATGTTCAGGTGTTTAAATAGCCTTGCAGGATTTAAATGTAATTTTTGAATGTGTGCGCTGTAATCTATTTTGTTCTGTCTGCAGTCTTATAGCAGCACCATCTTGAATGTAAACACATTTTTTAGGATGTGCACCCCAAGTCTGTTGTTTGTAGATGGATTAGAGCACCTGCCAGTATTTATTGCTGTCTCTGCCCCCGTTAGGGAGATTCACCCTCCCTATTTATCCAGTTTACCATTGGTGGGGGGGCTGGGGGGTGTTGCAGTGCAGAAGGTTTTTCACCTTAATGCATAAGATGCATTAGGGTGAAAAACCTTGATGGTTTACAACCACTTTAAATGAGGTATTACTTTTTTACCCTTTAGGAATTAAAACTTACTATATAATTAAGAACTCTTCACAGAATAGGTCTATGCTCAAATTGCCTAAATTGCTCAGATCCTCTTTTTATGCCAAAGTTTCCTTTAACCACTTCCCGCCTGGCCTATAGCAGAATGACGGATGGGCAGTGGTTCAGTTATCCTGACTGGGCGTCATATGACGTCCAGCAGAATAACATGCCAGCGCGCGCCTGCAGGGGCACGCAGTGTGGCGATCAGTGGTGCTGTGTGTCACTCTGACACACTTGATCTACAATCGTAGTATGGACCAATCACAGCTGATCACAGTGTGAACCAGGAAGTGCAGGTAAACAGCTTTCCTCGGTTCGCGCTAACAGGCAGAGCCGATCGGCGGCTTTTCCTGTCAGAGGGGGGGTCTGTGCTGATAATCAGCACATTGATTATCAGCACAGCCGCATCAGATGTGCCACCAGCAATACCAATCAGTGCCCATCAGCTGCCAGTCAGTGCCTCATCAGAAACGCCTGTCAGTTCCCATCAAAGTGCCAATCAGTGCCCACAACAGTGCCAATCAGTGCCCATCACAGTACCAATCAGTGTCCATCAGTAACACCTGTCAGTACCTCATCATCAGTGTCATCTATTAGTGTCAATCAGATCCATTTGTCAGTGCCAATCAGTGCCGCCTATCAGTGCCAATCAGTGCCCTTTAGCGCCGCCTGTCAGTGCCCACCAGTTCTGCCTGTCAGTGCTTATCAGTGCCACCTATCAGTGCCATCTATCAGTGCCCATCAGTGCCATCTTATCAGTGCCAGCTCATCAGTGCCCATCAATGCCACCTCATAAGTGCCTATCAATGCCGCCTCATCAGTGTCTGTCAGTGAAGGAGAAAACAAAATTTTATAACAGAAATAAAGAAAAACGTTTTTGTTTTCAAAAATTTCAGTCTTTTTTAGTTTGTTTAACAAAAAATAAAAAACCCCAGTGGTGATCAAATACCACCAAAAGAAAGCTCTATTTATGGGAAGAAAATAATACAAATTTTGTTTGGGTACAGTGTTGCATGACCGCGCAATTGTCATTCAAAGTACGACAGCGCTGAAAGCTGAAAATTGTCCTGGGCAGTAAGGGGGGAAAGTGCTGGTATTGAAGTGGTTAAACTTCACTAAAGGTACTTTTGAAGGTCATAATTGGGTACATACATGAAGGTTAAAGGTTGATTTCTTTTACCTTGACTAAACTCATAACATCCAATCACAAATCACCTTTTATTTTTATGATATCCATTCTAGAACAGATTTTGTCAGAAGTGAAAAATTAATGCAGTGGGTGGGGTGAAGGTCTGGAGCTTTGGTGGGGAAGTCCTATAGAGGTAAAAGACAGCATGCAAAACAGCCCAACAAAACAAAATAATTGTATAGTGTAGATCCTTGGTTGCCTTCAGGGCCCAATAAATTACTTTGAAGAAGCATCCAACAATCTAAAGGCCCATTCACACTGAAACTGTCACACTCACATGGAGATCTTGTGGAGATCCTTGTGGAGATCTTTAGAAATGAGACCTGTGAGGAATACTACTATATTCTTATTATAATAATTATACTATTATACTTAAAAGCATTACCAATCACAACAATGGCAGTTTGGCTTTAGAAGTTTGTCCTTTTTTTTGTTTGTTCAATATTCCATCCATTCAATGTTCAGTCAATTGTTGCGTATTGTAATGATTGCATCTTTTGATTTATTACTGTCATTTTTACCATTAACCACTTGAAGACCAGGCCTTTTATGGAACTTTTTGTTTAAAAGATTAAATTAGTATTTTTTACTAGAAAATGACATAGGGCCCCCAAACATTATATATATATATTTAGCAGAGACACTAGAGATTACAACGGCGGTTAATGCAATCTCACACAGCAGTCTTTCAAACACAATTTTTTTGGGAAAAAATACACTTTAATGAATTAAAACAAAACACAATACTTCCCCAAATCTTTTGGTATAATGTGAAAGATGATGTTATGCTGAGTATATAGACACCTAACATGTCATGCTTTAAAATTGTGCATGCTCATGAAATTGCAACAAACTACAGTACTTAACCACTTCCTGCCCGGCCTATAACAGATTGACGGCCGGGAAGTGGTCCTGTTATTCTTACTGGACGTCACATGATGTCCAGCAGGGTAACATGCGGGCGTGCGCTCGCGGGGGTGCGCAGCACGACGATCGTGAGTACGGGATGTCAGTCTGACATGCCGCATCTCCGATTGTGATAAGTAGCCTCTGACAGAGGCTTCTTACCACGTGATCAGCTGTGACCAATCACAGTTGATCATCGCGTGAACCAGGAAGTGCCGTAAACGGCATTTCTCGGTTCGCGCTGACAGGGAGAGCCGATCGGCGGCTCTCCCTGTCAGAGGGAGGTATGTGCTGATAATCAGCACACTGATTATCAGCACAGCCCCCATCAAATGTACCCATAAGCTGCCAATTGGTGCCCAGTCAGTGTCCCATCATAACCCCCTGCCAGTGCCCAATAAAGTGCCAATCAGTGCCCACCACAGTGCAAATCAGTGCCCACCATAGTGCCAATCAGTTTCCATCACAGGGCCAATCAGTGCCCAACATTAAAACCTGTCAGTACCAGCTCAATCAGTGCTGCCCATCAGTGCCATTTATTAGTGTCCATCAATGCCACCTGTCAGTGCTGCCTATCATTGCCAATCAGTGCCGCCGGTCAGTGCCAATCAGTGCTGCCTGTCAGTGTCCATCAGTGCCACCTGTCAGTGTCCATCAGTGCCGCCTGTCAGTGCCCATCAGTGCCACCTGTCAGTGCCCATCAATGCTGCCTGTCAGTGCCCATCAACGCCGCCTGTCAGTGCCCATAAGTGCCACCTGTCAGTGCCCATCAATGCTGCATATCAGTACCACCTATCAGTGCCCATCAGTGCTGCATATCAGTGCCACCTATCAGTGCCCATTAATTCTACACCTCAGTGCCTCCTCATCAGTGCCCATCAGTGCTAAAGAGATAAAGAGATAAAGAGATGCAGTGGTAAAGAGATAAGGGAACTTTGCCGATTTTTACTCAAAGATATGTAATATGTTGTTTGGCAACAGTAAATGGTGAGGCATTTGCCCACGGGGGGGGGGGGGGAACTAGGGTGGTATAGAGGGAGGATCTCGCTTTTGGAGAAATTGATACATAGGCCTGAAAAGGCTGGAAAGGAGGTAAAGATGTCTTGGATGTGTGCCAATCAGTGCTGCCTGTCAGTGCCCATCAGTGCCACCTGTCAGTGTCCATCAGTGCCGCCTGTCAGTGCCCATCAGTGCCACCTGTCAGTGCCCATCAATGCTGCCTGTCAGTGCCCATCAACGCCGCCTGTCAATGCCCATAAGTGCCACCTGTCAGTGCCCATCAAAGCTGCATATCAGTACCACCTATCGGTTCCCATCAGTGCTGCATATCAGTGCCACCTACCAGTGCCCATTAATTCTACACATCAGTGCCTCCTCATCAGTGCCCATCATTGCTAAAGAGAGAAAGAGATAAAGAGATGCAGTGGTAAAGAGATAAGGGAACTTTTACTCAAAGATATGTAATATGTTGTTTGGCAACAGTAAATGGTGAGGCATTTGCCCACGGGGGGGGGGGGGGGGGAACTAGGGTGGTATAGAGGGAGGATCTCGCTTTTGGAGAAATTGATACGTAGGCCTGAGAAGGCTGGAAAGGAGGTAAAGATGTCTTGGATGTGTGGCATATCTGCTCTAGGATTGGATGAAAATATTAAAATGTCGTTGGTGAATAGCGCTAGCTGTAGTTCTTGTCGTTCTATAGTTATGCCTTGCAAGTTGGAGTGGAATAGCAAGAATTAGGATAATAGTTCCAAGGCCAGATTTAAATAGGAGTGGTGAGAGGGGATAGCCTTGTCTGGTTCCCTTATGGAGCGTTATACCCTCTGAGATGTGACCGGCTGCAACAATATTTGCTGTGGAGAGTACATTGAGGAGACCAGATGTAAAAAAGGACCCGAGAATTCGAACTGTTTAAGGACTAGTGACAGCCAGGAAAAACTAACGTTGTCAAAAGCCTTCTCCGCGTCGAGTGAGATTTTGGCATAATCCCTATCGGAGTTGGCTTTAGCGTGTTCGAGGGCCGTAATAACCTTCCAGATATTGGAGGAGACCGAGCAACCTTGGGTAAAGCCTGCCTGAGAGGGGTGAATAAGAGAGGGCATTAGTTTGAGTAGTCTGTTTGCTATAATTTTTTTAAGTATTTTGGAGTCTAGGTTAAGGAGGGATATTGGTTTATATGAGATTGGATCTGTGGGGTCTTTGCCTTTCTTGGCGATTAATTTAATATATGCCTGGTATCCAGGCATATATGTATAATTAGGAGGCGACCTTCGTCATCTTGCCGTGTTGTGATGACCTCACAAGGTAGATTTTTGTTGCTAAGTATCATCACACCTGCCTTATTTTTTAGCGACGCAGAGACCCCCCCATTCACCCACTTTCAGGTGAACCACCGAGACATGATTTAAAGAAGAACTCCATCCAAAAATAACAAGATAAAAGTAAATAGCCCACTACAAGATAAAATACCAAGTCCAGTTTTTTCTGCAATATTCAGCTTCAATCTAGAATATTCTCAGCCATGCTTTTTTTCCGACTCTAGAAATCCTTGGTTTTACAGCCAGCATCAGTCAACTCACTTCCTCTGAGCCCAGGCCACCCTGGACCCCACCCCCACCCCCAACCCCTTACTGGACATTGAAAGCAGAAGCTGATCTCACCTCTCTGTCACTCTGCTCCCTCCTATTATCAGCAAGCACATTAACTCATTGGCTCCTTGTGCTGCTTCTTTCTCTTACACTCCAGCACTGCTATACAGGACGATACCAGGTCTAACTCAGATACTTATACTGCTTGCATTTAAAGAATACATTTAATTATGTATTATTGATTACACAGCTGCATTAATTGTGTCTTTTAAGTAAACAGCCTATTTGTCTTTAGTAAATCAATCCCAATATCTCCAACAGACACAGATGGCAATGCTAACAATAGGGTTATTTTAATAAAGGCAAATAGGCTGCTCACTTTTCTGGGAAGTTGCACTGTGCCAGGGATTTTTTCCCAGAGCTTAGTGAATGTGGTACAATTTAACTTTGCAAAAGTAATCCAATCATGTTCAAGGAAAAAAAAAACTGTTTTGCTTGCATATGCTAGGATGATGGCAGTCAGCAGAGCATCAATTCATTCACCGAGCTCTAGGTTTAATTCTCTTGCAACACACAACTTTCCTTGTAAAGTGAACAGTCCAGTCGCCTTTAGTAATTTAACCCCAATATACCTACAGCGAGGAAGGATTGAACTTTTGTCATGTTCTTACTGCTGTATCCCCATTAAGGGAGGTTTCCCTTCACTGTATCAATGTGGGGGCACAGAAAGCAATAACAATCCAAAAGAGAATTTAACTCTTCCCCAAAGCTAATAAAAAAAGTTGTGTTTGTAGTTTCAATTTAACCAATTTAAAAGCCAGTACCTCATGGGTTAAGCCATCCACTTTTAGCTTTTTTGTATCCATCTAACTATCTAAATGGCTTGATAATCCCCATAAATAGCAAATGTTGCTTGTGCTTTACCATTGTACTCAATGTCATCTGGAGAGAACCTAAACCGTAACAAGTGTCTCAAACCACAGAACTCTGATCCTAAAACTGCAGGTGGCCCCGCAATCGTTAGCATCAAGACACAGTAGGAGAGTAATTGTCAAAGATCTGACAAGCATAAATAACGCTGCAGAAAACGCACATTTCCAAGACATGAAACTCAGTGGCAGAGGTTCATATAGAGCTGAAGGTTAGAAGACTCCGGGGAAAAGAATGCAAAGTCCTCTTTTTTCAAAAAGTGCCGCAAAGAATATCCACAGAGGAATAGTCTTCCGCAGGGAGTTTTTTGGGCAGATATATCCAATGGTTGCAGAAATGGTTGGCATAGAAACAAGGGATGATAGGGTTTAGGGCAAGGTCATACAGTCTCATTTTGTAGCAGATGGAAAGGCTAACATATTAGGAGCCATTAACGTGACAACAAGGTTCTATGAAGAGTGAGATATTAGTGGAAATGATCACACTACACCCAGAATACAGCGGCAATGATTATCCAAGACTTATGTGTAAACTACACCTAGGAACACTGGTCAGTAGTGTGTTCAATCCAATCCATAAAAAAGCCAGGTGTTTAATAGATTTCCTTTTATCTACCACTGGAAGAAATAGATATTTCAAGTTGTCACTGCTGGATTAAAGTGGACAAACTAAAACAAAGAAGATATACACTATATTATCAAAGTATTGGGACACCTCCCTTTACACACACATGAACTTTAATGGCATCCCAGTCTTAGTCCGTAGGGTTCAATATTGAGTTGGCCCACCCTTAGCAGCTATAACAGCTTCAACTCTTCTGGGAAGGCTGTCCACAAGGTTTAGGAGTGTGCCTATGGGAACGTTTGACCATTCTTCCAGAAGAGCATTTGTGAGGTCAGGAACTGATGTGGACAAGAAGGCCTGGGTTGCAGTCTCCACTCTAATTCATTGCAAAGGTGTTCTATTGAGTTGAGGTCAGGACTCTGTACAGGCCAGTCAAGTTCCTCCACCCTAAACTCACTCATCCATGTCTTTATGGACCTTGCTTTGTGCACTGGTGTGCAGTCATGTTTAAAGAAGAAGGGCCATCCCCAAATTGTTCCCACAAAATTTGGAGCATGTAATTGTCCAAAATGTCTTGGTATGCTGACGCCTTATGAGTTCCCTTCACTGGAACTAAGAGGCCAAGCCCAACCCCTGAAAGACAACCCCCACCATAATCCCCCCTCCCAGGGCCGTTTTTAAGGCAGGACAAAAGGGGCAGCTGCCCTGGGCCCTGTCATTATTGTGGGGCCCAAAGCAGCTGCCTCATACTTGCCAACTATCCCGGTTTAAATTTCCTCATCCCTTGAACTTTAAGTCCTGTGCTACCCAGCTCTGCCCTATTGTTGTGTACAGATGACTCACCTGCAGACCCTGTGTTTACATGTAAATTACCAGCATTCATATGTAAATAGTGGCAGCATTCTAGCAACCAATCAACAAGCAGAAATCATGTGCTGTAACCTCTAGCAACAAATCAGCGAGCCGTAATGTGTACTGTAACCTCTAGCAATCAGTCAGTGAGCGGTAATGATACACTGTAACCTCTAGCAACCAATCGCAATAGCTGTCTGATCTGATTCAGTTAACTGATTTTGAGTCTAGCTGCTATTTATTGTAGGTCTCAGAGCAGGTGGAGAGCAAAACTGCATGGGGGGGACCCAAGAAAAGTTTTGCCCAGGGTCCAATCAATATTAAAGACGGCCCTGCCCCCTCCACCAAATGATTTGGACCAGTGCACAAATGCAAGGTCCATAAAGACATGGATGAGCGAGTTTGGGGTGGAGGAACTTGATTGGGGGCCGGGCCATGGGGAGGGGGGTTGGCGGCAGCTCGATCTCTATTGGCGGTCGCTTTTATTGCTGGCCAGGCTCTGTCTCTTATTGTTCCTTCCCCTCCACGAGAGCCGGTCTCCCCAAAGAGGTGACGGAGACCAAATCACCAGTGCCAACCCTGGACCTCTAGCGGAGGGTCTGGCGATACAACAGCAGCATGGAGGTTTCTTAATGGGCCATGTAGGAGACACCCTGCAGTCAGGCCACTCCACACCATCCACTCAGAGCTCGGCCAAATCAAGACCAAGGCGGGACTCGGCTGTTGCTGGTTGGCAGCAGGGGATCTGTATGTGTTTGCTGTGCCTGGGGCATCAGAAGGAAGAGAGCAGCTGCCACTTATTGACAGAGAGCAGAGCTTCACTTGCTCGCCTGCACACTCACCCCCTGCTGTGCGGCAATTGAATATAATAGCCCTTCATTGTAGCTGCACAGCAGGGGGCGAGCAGCGGGCAAGCGAGTGAAGCTCCACCCTCTGTCAATAAGTGGTGGCTGCTCTCCTCCTTCTGATGCCCCAGGGCACAGCAAACACATGTATGCAGGAGCCTGGTGATCTGAGGTTCTCAGTGAGGAGCAATATCACCCAGCCACCCTCGCCACCAACCACAACCCCCTCACCCCCGCTGACGACACAAGTACCCCCCCAGTCCCTGGAAAAATTGGCGGCATGATACCGATGGCACTGAAAAGAGTCCTGACCTCAACCCGATTGAAAACCTTTGGGATGAATTAGAGCAGAGACTGCTAGCCAGGCCTTCTCGTCCAACATCAGTGCCTGACCCTACAGCATTCAGGCATCCCAATACTTTTGGTAATATAGTGTATACATTGTCAGATGCAGTCTTTTTAGTTTTGGATAGTGTTGGAAAGGTTTAAACACTTTGTCAGGTATTTATTGCTGTCTGCGTCCCCATTGGATAGGTTCACCATATATTTGTCCCGTTGACCACTGAAAGAAAGTAAGGGGAATTCCAAATAATTTGAGTTGTTATCAGAGCAATAGGTAAGGGTACATTTACAATGGGGACACCTGTTACTATGATATTTATCTAAGCTGGTAATTCCATTCACTTTGGAGAGATATCCTTTTATTTATGATTGCATCTCAGTGAAAGGATATTCCTCCAGTTGGTCACAAACCACAGAAAATAACTTACCTTTTTTAAAACCTTTCCTACTTTATCCAAAATGAAAAATGATCCTTCCAGTAGATCTGTTAGTTTTCCACTTCCTCTAAAAGTAAAGTTGTCTTTCAAAAATGACAGTTACAGGTAGCCCCAGTCTCAGCTGCTATTTGGTCAGAGCAGCTGTCAAGCAATCAGCAGGGGACTGGTTGGATGAAAGCACAACTGCCTATATTTCACACAGGAGGTTGACAACTATCCTGCAACATTGGTAGCTGGTGGTCACCCTATTAGAGAAGACCACAGACAGAGCAGATACTGGAAGGATCAACAGGCCTTTATTAAACACTTACTTACATCAATTTAAAAAAAAAATCTTGCACAACTACATTTTTAAGGCAAAAAGAGGAGCTATTTATACAAAATTAGTATTTGGGTTTACACCTTCTTAAAACGGAGTTCTACCCAAAAATGGAACTTCTGCTCTTCCGGTTCCTACCCCCTCCAGTGTCACTTTTGGCACCTTTCAGGGGGGAGGGGGGAGCAGATACCTGTCTAATACAGATATTTGTTCCCACTTCCAGCAATAGATCGCCGCAAAAACTTACCTTAGCTAAGAAACTCAAAGAAGAAAAGAAACGGAAGCCATGGGATCGGCCAGGATAACCAAATGATCTACATTTTCAGCAGACAGCAGTGGCAGCCTATATGTTTATCTCAGTACAGGTTTCCTTTAAACAGGAATGTGTCCATAGGATTTATTTGTACATGATGGCCACTATGGGGTTGATTTAGTAAAACTGGAGAATGCAAAATCTGGTGCAGCTCTGCACAGAAACCAATCAGCTTCCATTTTTTTTTTCTTGTGAAAGCTTGAAGTTAGAAGCTGATTGGCTACCATGCAGAGCTGCACCAGATTTTGCACTCTCCAGTTTTAGTAAATCAACCCCACTGTATATACTGTATATGAATACTTATCATTGATTTCAGTGAATGTCTTTGCTACTGATGCTGTAGAGTTTCATCAAATCTGAGCTGCCGTTATCACCCATTTCCTATCCTCTGCACAAGATGCTGTGAGCAGTCAGTGATACTCTGATCAGACATATTGATAGCAAACGTCAGGAACTGATGGACCTGATTTGTATAAGAAAATAGACTTGTGCCAACATTTTCACAGCAAAAAAAAATAGGGTAGATTTTATCAGTTCCTTAACCACTTCAGCCCCAGAAGGATTTGGCCCCTTCCTGACCAGAGCACTTTTGCGATTCAGCACTGCGTCATTTTAACTGACAATTGCACGGCTGTGCGATGTTATACCCAAACAAAATTGACGTCCTTTTTTTCCCACAAATAGAGCTTTCTTTTGGTGGTATTTGATCACCTCTGCGGTTTTTATTTTTTGCGCTACAAACAAAAAAATAGCGACAATTTAGAAAAAAAAAGCAATATTTTTTACTTTTTGCTATAATAAATATCCCCCCAAAAAATATATAAAAAAACAACTTTTTTCCTCAGTTTAGGCCAATATGTATTCTTCTACATATCTTTGGTAAAAAGAATCGCAATAAGCGTACATTGATAGGTTTGTGCAAAATTTATAGCGTCTACAAAATAGGGGATAGTTATATGGCATTTTTATTATTATTATTTTTTATTAGTAATGGTGGGATCATTTTTTGACACTATTTTGGGATCATTGTCATTTATACAGTGATCAGTGCCATAAAAATGCACTGATTACTGTATAAATGACACTGGCAGTGAAGGGGTTAACCACTATCCTCTGAAGGGGTTGAGTGTGTCCTATGAAGAAGTTAAGTGTGTCCTAGGGAGTGATTCTAACTGTGAGGGGGCTGGACTTCAACACACGTGACAGCGATCACTGCTCTCGAAAACAGAGAGGAGTAATCTCTGTCATGATACTAGGCAGAACGGGGAAATGCTTTGTTTACAAAGGCATCTCCCCCTTCTACCTCTCTGTGACACGATCACGGGCAACCGGTGGACATCGAGTCCGCGAGACCCAAGGTCACGGTCACAGAAAACGTGGGGGCAGGCGCGCACGCCCGCAGTACCACTTCTTAAAAGGGACATACCTGTATGCCCTTTTGCCCACCTGTGCCATTCTGTCGACGTATATCATCGTGCAGCGGTCGGGAAGCGGTTAAAGTAAAGCATAGAGGGCTAAGGTAGCAGACATGACAATGAACCTTTTCTTGTTTCTGTGCACCCCACTGGCCACCCGAAAATCGCTATCTAAATTCCATACACTGGGACATAGAGCTGTAGTCCAACTGTACAATTAACTGTATGGGCATCGAGAACTGCATTGTAAGAGGATCTTTAAGGGAATTTGGCAAGCTACTAGGGCTGGTGGAGTGTATTAAAGGCTGCTTACCATGCTAACATGCATGCAGCAATACATATTACATGCATTTCTATGATGGCTATTATTCTGAATGGCACCCCAATGCACCTTGCCAATGAACATGCGTTGCAAAGCATTATGCAGCAATGTATGCTGCATTGTAATGGCCTGCCAGCAATGCTACATGCACCTTTTTGGAGCATTTTAGCACATTAGACAGCCCATTCATTTGATTTCAACACAATGCACAATAATGTGCACGCACTAAAGTTGCATAATAGTGTGAAGGGGCTATTACGTTTGGCAGTTATACAGAATAACAGGAGGCTACAGACTGAAATGGAGTGATAATTCAAGCACAGCTCTGAGCTCCGTGCCCCCTCACCCTCTTCCTCCCTTAAAGTCCTCCTCACCCCTTGGGCCAGGTTTATACCTATCCATGTCAGCTTTTGTCCTTTTTTTACATATAGTGTATTGTAGTGTAGTGAATTTTCACGTTTTCATGATTCTTTTAGGAATCACAGCACATGAAAATGCACAGAAAATCGAACATGCCTAATTTTTACCAATGCAGCACATAGATGTGAACAGCCACATGGAAGGCCTTAAAGTGGTTGTAAACCTCAGTCATTAAATCTGAACATACAGTATATCTGTAATGTTTACTTGTCAATCTCCAAAGCTCTAAGTGTCGTTTCTCTCTGGTGCTTTGTTCCTCTGTTATCAGCATGAGTCACTTCTGAGAAGTTTTCCCGACACATGAGATACATTTGTGATGGGGGGGAGAGATCTCAGAACACAGCTTGTCTATTCAGGACACAGCTCTGTATCCTTCCTTCAATCTTTCCTCCAATGAGCTCTCACACAGTGTATAGGAGCTGTAACTGCAGATTTCCACCCCTCCTCTCTGCTCCTGAAAGATGAATAAGGATTTTGACACAAAGTTGCACTTTTGATGAGATGTAGAGAAGAAATCACTACAGATAAACAAGTAAAACCTATGTAGAGGATTTGCATTATCTTTGTGTATCATCTGAGGCTATTCACTTCACTGGTTATATGGGGGGTTTACAACCACTTTAAAAGAAAAGTATGGGTTTCTTTTTTTTGTGCAGAATTTTACTTACCTAGGTGGATGCAGCATGGGTCCGATGCTGCATCTGTCCTCCGGCGCCTCTGCACTGAGAACTGAGCAATCAAACATCGCTGATTGCTTGTTTCTGACAGCTCCCGGAGCAGAGAGCTGCAGACTGCCAGTCACAGCTCCTTGCTCTGCCCCCTCCTCCCTCACTGGAGAACTGAGCTGTGGAGGGGTCGGAGGCAGCCGCCTCAGTCTCTCATTGGCTCGCTGAGAGGCTGAGCTGGATGTCAGTCCAGGCATCTGGAGGATCCAGGCTCCATTGTCACGATGACGTGGTGCCTGGACTGACTTCTGTGACGTCAGCTGAGAGCGGACTTCAGCCCACTCTCTGCTGAAAACACAGGAGTGCAAAACGAATTGCACTCCTGTGATTCATAGGAGATGTACAGCCAAACGAGCTTTGGTTGGACTTCTCCTTTAAGTCACGCAATAGCAGTATGTTGTTCTTTTTTTCAATACCTTTTTCTGATGTCTCTTTGGTCTTCTACTAGTAGTGGTGGCCCTGGATGATGCAGAGAGCAGTGCTGACATGATGACATCAGTGCTTCTCTATCAATACTTTTTAGTGTGTAATACTGGTGTGGGTTCACACTCCTGCACTCAAAGTCTTCCCTAATGCCCCGTACACACGGTCGGACATTGATCGGACATTCTGACAACAAAATCCTAGGATTTTTTCCGACGGATGTTGGCTCAAACTTGCATACACACGGTCACACAAAGTTGTCGGAAAATCCGATCATTCTGAACGCAGTGACGTAAAACACGTACGTTGGGACTATAAACGGGGCAGTAGCCAATAGCTTTCATCTCTTTATTTATTCTGAGCATGCGTGGCACTTTGTGCGTCGGATTTGTGTACACACGATCGGAAATTCCGACAACGGATTTTGTTGTCGGAAAATTTTATAGCTTGCTCTCAAATTTTGTGTCGGAAAATCCGATGGAAAATGTGTGATGGAGCCTACACACGGTCGGAATTTCTGACAACACGCTCCGATCACACATTTTCCGTAGGAAAATCCGACCGTGTGTACGGGGCATTAGTCTTCCAGTCTGAATGATACTAGGCATCATTCAACCCAGACAAAGTACTGTGGGGGACAGATCTAGACTGGAGGTGAATATTGCAATCAGAGCTGCCTTAAAAAACAAACCTCTAGGGGTGCATTTTAAAAAGCCTGGATTTGGACGTTAAATATAAAAAATACCTTTTGTAGTGTTTATACATTTTTGTAGCTGAACTTTCTTTAAGCTGACATTGCAGTTAATAAGACAAAACCAGTTCATTTGAAGATCTGTTTTCATTTAGAAAACTGTGGTGTTATTGAGCTAAATTGATACTTGTTTAGGTAAAAAGGCAAGTAAACACCTTCCATTTGTCAACACAACATCCCAGCTAATGTCTTAAATGCAGATTTATCCAGAAATCGCTTCTTCTACCTGGGGGAAAGCATCGTTTCAGGAAAACGCTATAAAGCTGAAAAAATAATAGGACAGCAAAACTCAAAAAATCATGTTTTACCATTATTTTATGAGGTGGAACACATATGGAAACATTTGCATAACTAACGTATGACATTATTCAAATGTGCCAGATATGATTTGAGTAAGAGGGCATAACAGAAGATTTACCATATTATGATATATGTGAAAACGGGCCTTTTTGCATACAAATCTGATCGTGCTATTAAACCTATGTGTAAGGCTTAACTGGGAGTTGTGGAAATTCCGTGTGTTAGCTGTAATTTATGTAAGGCCTGGGAGGAGGTAGCCTGTGCAACTGTATTAACACATTTTGCATCCAGTGAGTAGAATCTGATTTTTTATTATAGTGGGAAAATAAAAATTGGAGAGATGAGTGGTATTATTTATCACTTTGTCAATATCTATCACTTTGAAGAGCCTGCCATTTTATTGAGTAATAATAATGGCAGTTTATCAAAATTTGTTTGGAAAGTATAACAGTATGACATTTGAAACACGGGGACCTATCAGTCTGCATGAATAAATTGCAAGAATATGATTTAATATAAAATGATACACTTTATTTTTGCAAAACAGGCCTTGAGCCACGGGCAACTGATTATGCCTAGTTTGAGTTTGGGTGCAGATGAAATTGTAAAATTTGGGGTGTATAGCCTTACAGCAGTGTACCAACTTTAAAATGGAACTCTGGGAAAGCAAATATTGTTTACAAACAAGAGGTATGTAGATTCTGACTTGAATCTTGGGGTGCTTTATGTATTTCTTCCAGATCTGTGCAGTAATCCATTGTAAATTTTGCCTCTGAGCAAGAGCTTCCTGTAATAAGATCAGTCAATGCTGTTCCCTCTCCTTGTGCAGGGTGACTGGTTTTGTCTCCACCTCCTCCTGTAGGTTTCCGCTTACAAAAAGGATTTCGATCTTTTGTGGATGTTAAAGAATATATTTAGATTTACATTTTTTGTGCACAGTGCTCAACTTTAATGCCCTGTACACATGATCGGACATTGATCGGACATTCCGACGTCAAAATCCGTCGGATTTGTTCGGACGGATTTTGGGCCAAACTTGTCTTGCATACACACGGTCACACAAAGTTGTCGGAAAATCTGGTCGTTCTGAACGCGGTGACGTAAAACACGTACGTCGGGACTATAAACTGGGGAGTAGCCAAAAACTTTAGTCTCTTCAATTATTCTGAGCATGCGTGGCACTTTGTGTGTCGGATATGTATACACACAATCGGAATTTAAACGATCAAATTTTGTTGTCGGAAAATTTTATATCCTACTCTCAAATTTTGTGTGTGGGAAATTCCGACGGAAAATGTCCGATGGAGCCCACACACGATCGGAATTTCCGACAACACAATCCAATCGCACTTTTTCCGTCGGAAAATCCGACCGTGTGTACAGGGCAGAAGAGTGGAACTTCTCCAGGGAATGGTGCACTCTAAAGATTCTAAAAAAAGTCAAACTTTGGAAAAGGAAACAGCAATGTACTTAAAGGAGAAGTACAGCCAAAGCTTGCTTGGCTGTACTTCTTCTAAGGATCACAGGAGTGCAGTTCATTCTGTACTCTTGTGACCCATTTTCAGCAAACTGTTGGCTGACATCACAGAGCCAGTCCAGGCTGGGACAAGATCATGACAATAAAGTCGGGATTCGCTCACAACCCTGGTCCGGCACCTAGCTCACTGTTAGCGAGTCACTGAGAGCCTGAGCCAGCCACTCCCATCCCCTTCAAAGCTCAACACTCCAATGAGCGCAGGGGGCAAAGAAGAGAGCCGGTGACTGACAGTCACCAGCTCTCTGCTCACGTAGCTCTGAGAACCGAGCGATCAGCTGCCTTTGATTGATCAGTTCTCAGTCTTAGAGCCAGCAGGGGACCGATGCTGCATCCACCTAGATAAGTATGATTATGGAAAAAAAAAACGAGAAAAAGAAGGAAAGATAGCAGAGTCAGATCATTCACAAGAGACCTAGGGTCTAATGGATGTCCAGGGAGCCCAGCTATAACCTGCATTAATCCAGGGGGCAGTGTAACTTGTCAAAGCTGTGCATCTGCCTGTCACTTTCCAAGCGAAGATGTACAGTACTTGTAGGCATCGATGTGTGATGGGAGGAGTCATGCCAGCAAAGTCAATTCAGATGGGTTGGTTGGTGTGTTGCAATATTTAAAACAAAGGGACTTGGTTTCAGAAATGCTATCTTTACAAGGACCCCATTCTTTCTTAATCCATCTCACAGAAGGAGAGATCATCACAGAATTAAATAAACTGGCTATAGCTTTGCCCATATGCATAGGTGGGTGCCTTCGGAATAAGCTCTGAACGTTTTTACAACGGAGTTCCGACAGAATTCCGCTCAAGCTGTCTTGCATACACACGGTCACACCAAATTCCAACCGTCCAGAACGCGGTGACGTACAACACGTACAACGGGACTAGAAAACGGAAGTTCAATAGCCAGTAGCCAATAGCTCCCGTCTCCTACTTGTTTCAGAGCATGCGTCGTTTTTGGTGCGTCGGAACAGCATACAGACGAGCGTTTTTTTCCGATAGTAATTTGTTCCGTCGGAAAAATATAGAACATGTTCTCTATCTAAGTCCGTCTGAATTTTCGACAGAAAAAGTCCAATGGGGCATACACATGGTCGGAATATACGCTGAAAAGCTTCCATCTGACTCTTTCTGTTGGAAATTCTGCTCGTGTGTACGCGGCATCAGAGTTGTAAAACCAAGACAGATTATTATTTGTGACTAATTTTTACTTGGAGGTGTCTTAAAATACCCTTTTTCTTTTTGCGAAAGTTCTGCTCCCTGCTCTTCCACTCCAGTGCTTAGTGCTGGCATAGCTGAGTAATAGCTACACCCCTCATTCCAAGTGTTTTCACACAAACGTGTATTGCAACGAATGACTGTGGGTATGACTGACCAGTTATATTACTAAGAGCTGATTGCTGGGTGTAGAAGGGCTAACTCTGGTGCCTATTGAAATGCACAGTCATATTTAGATACATTCACAAGTGATGCAAAATGAAAGTCGAGGTAAGACTATAAAAATGGAGGCTGTAAATACAATGTCTATCTGGCTGCATATCTATTTCTGTGACTTCAGTCAGTCTTTAATTTGTAAAATAATGTAGCTTGCGTGAAAATGTCAGTCAGCATTATCAACACATATTGGCTGTCAGTGTCATTTGAGTCTGACAAGCCTTTTCTTAAACAAATCTTAAGTAATAACAGCGGTTTTGGAGGGAATTATTTGTGTCTAATGAATTAGCCATTTAATGCTTGCTTGGCTGAAGGCACATCCAAGCTGGATTGTGGTTTAATGTTAGAACAATGACCTAGTGGTGAAAGGCAATCAGACTCCACCATTGTAATCTTAATCTAAATTCACTGAGATGAGGTCATGATCTTAAAGGAAAAAAAAATACATCCACGCTGGTTTCATGCTAACAGATGCTCAGGAACCACACTAGCCATTTACAACCGCTTAAAATTCAGCTACTATCGTGGCCACAAACTACAGTACATAGGAAAATGGTTTAGAAACCCTTTTAACCTCTTTGTGATGGCAATACACATTTGTAAGTCCACAAAAAAATTCCCCTTGCCATGAGAATGGTATTTAACCTTGCAGCAGAGAACTAGGAATGCTCAACGGTGAATGTTTCTACAATGTAGTTCTTAGGCCCAATGTCAAAGCTAAACTTGGTTTGGACATGTATGCTTCAAAAAAAATTGGTTTTATATATATAAAGAGCTAAAGTGGAAGTAAAGGCAGAAATACTCACCTATTCTCCAACGGTCCGGTGACCTCTCTTCCACCTGGCTTCTACCGGGTGCTAGTTTTTAGCCATCTTTATTGGCCAGTGTGGGGTGACCTCACACCTGTACATGTGCAGGAGACATTCCACCAGCAAAACACTGGGACGGTTCTGGAAATGTAAGCAGAGCTGCTCATGTATGCATACTGCTCATGTATGCATACCCCAGAGAATTGTAAATGGGTAGGTAAGTGTATTTTATCACAAAAGGGCATTGCATGTCTTCTACTGAAATAAACAGCCTGTCTGCCTGCATTTTTTAATTCTTCACATTTAGTTCTACTTTAATTCCCCTCAATGCTTACTGACATACACTTACTGGCCACTTTATTAGGTACACCTTGCTAGTACCGGGTTGGACCCCCTTTTGCCTTCAGAATTGCATCCTTCATGGCATAGATTCAACAATTGTATTGAGATCTGATGACTGTGGAGGCCATTGGAGTAAAGTGAACCCATTGTCATGTTGATGAAACCAGTGGTGAGATGATTTATAGATAAATCTATAGAAAGAGGGCACATTTAGATATCTTTTACTAGTAATAACGTGTGCAAGGGGCTATAAATAACTCCTTCAGGTTACAGAAGCCCCTTTCAACTATTCTGGTCCTGTTCTTGTACCAAAATTAGTCCTTCTCTATCATTATTTTACTTTTGTTCAAAGAAAGGGGAAAAAAAAAGGAAAAACTTAAAATAAAACATTTGTTGTGTAAAGTGATGTACTTATCGCAGGCCTGTATCGCAGAAAGGATTGAAGTACTGTATCAGCATAACAGCCAAGCAGCTATCATTTCCATAAGGAGAGGTCAGCACTGATAGCATAGGTTTTTTGTAAAGCCCAACTCCAGCCAAAACATTTCATTTTGTGTCAAATACAGAGAGAAAAGGTTTGAGTCTCTGGCAGGACAGGAAGTAAGAAGAAATTTCCCCTATGGGGAGATAATTTTGTAGAGTAGGAAAAGGTTACAACTTCAGACAATGTTTGCTGTCCATGCCTTCCTCCAATGGGTACAACCACGTGCATACGTTTTTTTTTTTTACTGGCATAACAGGGACGGGACGTTAAGAAACATTTCCTCAAAAGGAATCACAAACAGTAACATGATAAAGGGTTTAACTCTATCCAAAATGGAAAAGAAAAACATTTAACATTTAACCTTAATGGTTTCTCCATATACCAATATACGGTAAAGTTGGCATATTACAATAAAATTTTAAATAATTTAGGCTGCCAAATACCTTTATGATCCCAAATTTACACATATAATAAAACCGTATAAGTAAAAATTGACCTAATAAAAAAAGAAATAAATTGTCCTTGGCAATGAATGGAATCATTAAGGCAATAAGTCTTATTTACTTATATGCATTAGGGAGGAAAATCTAATTCACAGCAAGCATAGATTTCAGAGCACGTCAGGCGGAGGAATCAGAGAAATACAAGTGGAAAACATTAGTTTAGGCTGAATCAATGCATTTTCAATTGTACTCTTTAACGGAACGTCAATAATTAAAACATGACAAGCTGATAAAAGATCTGTCAGTTTTGAAGTGATTCCATTTTGTATGAAAGCTGACACTTTCATCCACAGAACAATTTCTACTTTTCTGTGTCAAAAGCAACCAAGTTGTGGGAAAGTGACATGAATGGAGGTCTTTTGTTGGCAAATTGGAATTCAAAGGAATTAATGTTTCTATGCAAAACAGTCAGAACTCAGAAGCCAGAGATGTATATGAGCGTCTATGCAGCAAACAATGTTTTTTAGATATCTTTTTTTCTCGTTATGAAACATTTAAACTAATTACAAGGTTCTGGATAGAAAACAGAGTTTTTGTGTCATGTCATATTGTAAGACAATAAGAAAAAAATGATAACGTATTTTAAAATCCAATAATTGCAAGAGTGCTTACATCAGATTTCATGACAAAACATAGAAGTAGTATATCGAAAAAGTGTCTCGTTAAGAAATATGTTTTTGTTATGAAGTTGTATAAAGTATTGTGCAAAAAAAAACAGCATATTCTTAGGTTTAAGTGGGGTTCTAGGCTAAACCTAATTTGTCTTAAAAATGCTCCCTCCTCAGGATCCATAAAATAGCAGAGATGAAAAAACTGATTGCGATCTCATGCGACAACCATTCAAAATTCTCTTCCATGATTGGAACGTTGGGAAAAATATCAACATTTTTCTTGGGAACTCTGTTTGGTATAAAACTATCAATACGATCCAAATCCAATGTTACATTGTTATTTTTCTTTTTTTTTTATGTTTACTATGTATTACTTGGAGCATGAGCTCCTAAGCATCTGCATATCTTTGTTCTTACTTTTAAAATTGTAATAAAAATTTTAAAATTCACAAAAACTCTTGCTGGCTTCATTTCCAAACCACTCCAGAATACTCCTGACTTAAGGGTGGTTTCCCCTAAACCTTTGTCTTACTTGGACAATTCCAGGCTGGATCTCTACCCTGGTCCCCTGCATTAGGTGCACTCAGATTCTGGTGACTAACTTATCTGTTGATGAAGGTAGCAGTCTGAGGTAGGTGGAGGGTTGTCACATCCATCTTCCCTCTCTTCCCTTTACCTATCCCTACCCCCTTCTTTATCCCCTTCTCTCCCCTCCCCCCTTTTTTTTCTCTTACTCTTCTTTCTCTCTTCTCTCTCCCTCCTTTTCATTTTTTTTTCTACACTTCATTATTTTAGTAGCCCATATTTTTTTACCGGGTGAACCAGTGGCATTAAGTGTCCCCCTGTGACTGCTTTTATTACTTCCTGACCTATGACCAGAGCCCCCCACCAACAGACATATTTATTAAGAGGCTTCAACTATGTTTAGTGTATTAAGTGAGTGGCTGTTTGCATACAAATTTTTTCACAATATTTTTATTGAATAAAGCCAAACTCACAAAACAGTGAACAGTCCTTAAGGCAAGTGGCTGAGATTGGTTTAAGAATGGCAACATGTATACCACAAACTCATAGGCCTCTTACATGGTATAAGCAGTAACAAAAAAATAAACCAAAAAAACAAAAAACAGGGGTGAGGGTGCCTCAATATTATTACAATCTGACAATAGTGTATAGGGTAATAGCGAATTATGCGGCTCTCAATGGGTAAAGCATAAAGAAGGCACTAAGCAAGCAGTATTTCAGAAATCATCCTGTAGAAAATACCATGCGATACCTGAGATTGACCTATTTATGAGGATAAAGTCCAAGAACCTTTCAGGGACAAAAAAATAAATAAAAAGAAAATACTAAAAAAAAAGGGGGGGGACCGGGAGGAGAGAAAACTATCTTGTAGGCCTGATGTACAAAAGGTCTGTGCCCCCATCCAAAGACCAATAAGCTAAGGAAAAAAAAAATTTGCCCCCAAAAGTATGGCCAGAGAGCAGTTAACAAACTCAGCGCACTGGTATCTGGTGGTAAATAACTAAAGATAAAAAGAAAGAAAAAGAAAGGGGAAAAAACAAAAAGAACAAGATTAAGAAGAAGAAGCTGATGGAAAAGCAGTCACGAGAAAAAAGTAAGAAGACGTTTGCATACAAATTCTATACCAGAACACTCAGGTATTGGTTCTGAGGGACTCACCAAGCATTTTTGCTCTAGTAGCTCTTACCTGTTCAGCACACTCGGCTTAACAATGCTCTCTTATTATGTGCTATACTATGTATATTGACAAAACATGTTCTCAAATGTTTTTTTTTACTGGACAATATTGCTGTTGTAAACAGGCAATTATTTTCTGTATTTTATTAAAACCTAGAAAATCGTTATGGAAAAAAATTCTCCCTTACATCTCCTAACTCCAATGCTGCATTGCTGACAAAGGCCGCGTACACACGAGCGGACTTTTCGGCAACAAAAGTTCGACGGCCATTCCGGCGGACTTTTGTCAGACTTTTGACGGACTCCCGACGGACTTTTGAATGAATTGACTTGCCTACACACGATCACACCAAAATCCGAGGGATTCGTACGTGATGACGTACACCAGACTAAAATAAGGAAGTTGATAGCCAGTAGCCAATAGCTGCCCTAGCGTGGGTTTTCGTCCGTCGGACTAGCATACAGACGAGCGGATTTTTCGACCGGACTCAAGTCCGTTGGAAAGATCTGAAGTATGTTTCGAATCTAAAGTCCGTCAGATTTTCGACTGGAAAAGTCAGCTGAAGGTCCGATGAAGCCCACACACGGTCGGATTGTCCACTGGGCTCGGTCCGTTGGACCAGTCCGGTCGAAAAGTCTGCTCATGTGTACGCTGCATAACCTGTGTAAGGAAAATATATATAATTTCAGGCTGCTCCGCTCTGTTCATGTGATCCGGCTCCCCTGTGTCACCACTGCAGGTGAGAGGAGGGAGTGCTGACAACTGGTGGGCCATAGGAACGCTAGGATGATGTCACCACTCACCCAGCCATTCCAGCTATTGTCAAAGGCTCTCTCTTCTCCCCTGCAGCTGTCACTAGCTAACACAGGGGAGATCACATGACTGAAGCAGAGTAGCCTGAAAATAGATAAGTATATAAATCTTTCTTATACAGGTTAGTCAGCAGAGGTGTTAGGAGGGGGGGAGGCACATTTTTAGGATTAGTTAAGTTTTGCCTGGAATTCTACTTTAGGCATACTTGCATCACCACCGCTAGAAATTTGTCAAGATGAGGAACTCTGTGAGCTGCAACCACTATTGACCATCCTTTTTTTTTTTCAAATAACAGTTTTTATTAAACGTATAGACATACATATACATTAAGCAATAGTGTTGCTTATAATTAAGTGCAATAGATAAACAGTCAATGCCATAGACATTGAGCTTCTGATGGTAATCGTCAAGGTACATTAGTGGTATAATATCTTCCAAACCATCTGAAGTTTTCAACCAACAAATAACATTATTAAACTGAAAATGTATTAGCAGTTTACAGAGAGAAGGAAAATAAAGTAGGAAAAGAGGAAAGAGGGATGGAAGGGGGAAAGGGAAGTGGGGGGGGGGGGGTCTAGCCGCAGACCTAGGGCGGGTCCTCTCGTTTATGCCATTCCTCCCAGACCATGTCATGGGCCTCCATTCTGTTTTGTATCCTGGCTGTCATCTTCTCCATTAGCTCTATGTCCTTTATTCTGGTATAGAGGTCTGCTCGGGAGGGTGGAATCTGTTTCTTCCAATAGAGGGCTACCAGGCATCTCGCTGCTGTGAGAACCTATTGACCATCCTTAAGGACTTAGAGGCCCTTGTTTGTAGTTGCCTTTGTACCTTCAAATGTACTGAGAGGCCCAAATCAACTGCCAAACTGCTGAAAAAAATGAAGTAGCCAGGTATAACTGCTTCTATCAACTTGTCAGTTCTATTTAAATGTGATGTCATGTACTGTATGTCATTTACTGAGATCATTGTTTAAATCACAGTTCCAGCTCAATTTTTGGGTCATTCTGTATAGGGTGGGGAGGGTTAGAACTTCTTTCGGAATTAAAATGCTATGTCTGTGTCCCCATAGCAGGGGGAGGGGGCAGAAAAATCATTGTTAAAATCATGCAGTCACGCTGTATTTTGATTGCCCCAAACCACTCCCCCTTAAGCTGCAAAGGCAGGAGATGGGGTCGTGGCCATGACCCTTTGGTTGTTATTGGTTTTAAATTTGCAGCATAGGCCTGGTAATGCAGAAAGAGGCTGCCATATGCCAGGAAGCTGGGAGAGCCCATCAAAATGTTGCTATGTACTCTTATACTCAGAATTAAAATTAACAAGATAGGATCAGTAGGTTTGTTCTTAAATTGAATCAGTTTTGTAAGTCGGAACAGGTAGATTTTTTAAGTGTAGCTGCAGCCAAAAAAACTATTTTTTAACTTTCTGGATAGCATAGGGAAGGGTTAACACCCCTGTAACTTTTGTTTTGCTGTCTGTGTCCCTATTCAGAAGATTTCACCTCACTTTCTGTCCCAATGACAATTGGATTTTGAAAATTTTGGGTTGTCGTGGAAACAAACCTTGGTGATAAAGCATCAGTGGAGGTGCCTTTTTTCCCAAAATAACTCTTACAGGAGTGAATTTCCCTTCCTAGGGGTAGATTTCCTCTCACTTCCTGTTGTCTCCCTCTGTTTGTAAGTAGGAGTCCTTTGTAAGTTGGATGTTTGTAACTAGGGGACCGCCTGTATTAGGACTTGCTGAGTCTCCTAACTTTAAAGTTTCACTGCCCCAGGTTGCTACTTCCACTGATAGAAATTTAGTGTCAAAGTGTAGTGACATTAGTGACGTTAGACTACCGCTGTAGAGCTCCATTACCGTAGCCACCGGTTGCTATAGACATGACATGTGCCATATTCATTCACATGAAGTGTACATTTAAAAGCTGGACTGTTGTAACAAGTCAAGATTTGTTGACTGACGTTGAAAATTTCTTAGCTGAAAAAGTCTGTTGCAGCTCCTACTCTGAACATTGGCCACTTATTTAACAACACACAAACACATATTGCTACTACCTAGTGGGTAATTGACCTGGAACAAGCATACAGCCAGTAAAGTCTGATATAGTCAGAATCTCCACCCTACCTGCTGCTTCCAGACTAATGACTCACACGGTAGTGTAGCGCCAGAATAAGACCACCAGATGTTGTACCTTTGAAGTGATACTAAAGTCCTTGTTTTTTCCATATAACAATAACAAACATATTATACGTACCTTCTCTGTGCAGTTGGTTTTGCACATAGCAGCCCAGATCTTCCTCTTCTCAGGTCCCTCTTTGGTGCTCCTGGACCCTCCCTCCTGTTGAGTCCCCCCACAGCAAGCAGCTTGTCCATTCAGACACTGAGCCACTGCCTGGCCTCGCCCCCTCTCTCCTCATTGGCTACTCTGACTTTGATGGACAGTAGCGGGAGCCAATGGTGCTTTGCTGCTGTCTTAGCCAATAAGGGGGGAGAGTTCCAGACAGCCGAGTCTCTTGTGCAACATTGCTGGATCAAGAAGGGGCTCAGGTAAGTATTAGGGGGGCTGCTGCACACAGAAGGCTTTTTATCTTAATGAATAGAATGCATTAAGATTAAAAAAACTTCTGCTTTTACAACCACCTTAAATATCAAGTCAGCAATGGCAGCTCCTATGTTTAAATGGGCTGTCCACTTTTGAGCAACCCTATAAGTTAGATAAATATACTGTATATACATTATATGTTTGTGCATGATAGAGAAATCTTCTTTTTTTTCAATGTGGTAGTAAATTGTCATGTCAAAATGTTTTGCAAAAAATTGCGTGGAAAATAACTGTTTTCTGTCATTAGACATAGAAGAACACAGCACAGTGCAGCCCATTGCTCACAAAATATATGTTTACAGATAAACAACCAAAGATTATATTCTGCTAGCCAGTGACATAAACATAGGGGGAGTACTGAAGTGTGGGAAATCGCCCCAGACGCAGTTTTATTAACTTGCTGCTTCCATCCTGACACAATTTCATCAGCTGACAGATCCATCATTTAAGCCCTTCTAGTGAAGATAGTTTTCAAATGAAGTAGATCTTTTTTATAATTTACACTAGGCTTGCAGATTTTAATGATAAGAGACATCTAAATCATTCCCACTCCAGTGCTTAGAGATGGTCTGTAAATTGGGCACAAATCCACATGTCTGTTAATTTCTTCCTTGGTTAAAATTAATATGAAATTTACACAGCTGAAGATGATATATATCTATATTTGCTTCTTCTAATTCATTCTGTTAATCTATATTTTTCATTTTAAAGCATTCACATGGAATAGCTAAATCAGTCTTTTTAAATAGGGCAGTGCAATGAGCGATGATGATGTACAAAGTGTCAAAGCCTACAGCAACCAATCGGATTGTACCTTAGCTTACAGCAATCCGAGAGACCAGTTTTTGACTAATTACTGGACTTTGTTCTTGTCTAAAAAGGGTGTCTGAATATAATCAGAATGAATGCCGAGCCCAAAAAAATCAGCTCTTTTACAAGTAAACTAAAGATTTAGGACACAAGGGGCTGCAACTTTTTATTGATTTTATTTATATAACTTTTTGAATTATTAATAATTTTTCGCACCTTAGATAAGTAATTGTCAGTTAAAGCGACACAGTGCCGTATCGCAAAAAATTCCCTGGTCATTGAGCAGCCAAATCTTCCGGGGCTGAAGTGGTTAATCTTACACTCTATTATCAAAATTATTGGGACACCTGCCTTTTCACGCACATTAACGTTAATGGCATCCCAGTCTTAGTCCGTAGGGTTCAATATTGAGTTAGCCCACCCTTTGCAGCTATAACAGCTTCAACTCTTCTGGGAATGCTGGCCACAAGGTTTAGGAGTGTGCCTATGGGAATGTTTATGCCTTTTTACTTGTTAACTATGGGAATGTTTGTCCATTAGGTAGGTTAATTGGCTTCTGTCCAAAAATTGGCCCTCGTTTATGGGTATGAGTTGGGGACTTTGGATTGTGGGCTCCTTGAGGGTAGGGACCGATGTGAGTGTGCAATGTATGTGTAGAGCACTGCATAAATTGACAGCGCTATATGGGTACCTTAAATAAAAATAAAAATAATAGATGAGCATCTTAATGAGACACAATGTATAGGGATAGGGACAATTGTAGACACGCACCCACACTCACTCAGGTTGAACTTGATGGACTGGTGTCTTTACTCAACCTTACCAACTATGTAACCATTCTTCCAGAAGCGCATTTGTGAGGTTAGGCATTCTGTGCAGGCCAGTCAAGTTCCTCCACTCCAAACTCGCTCATCCATGTCGACCTTGCTTTGTGCACTGGTGCACAGTCATGTTAGAATAGGAAGGGGCCACCCACAAAATGTTCCCACATAGTTGGGAGCATGAAATTGTCCAAAATTTCTTGGTACGCTGATGCCTTAGGAGTTCTCTTCACTGGAACTAAGGGGCCAAGCCCAAAGCCTGAAAAACAACCCCACACCATAATCCCCCCTCCACCAAATGGTTTGGAGGGGTGGCCCAATTCTTTTGGCAATACAGTGTGAATGAGCAAGTTTGGGGTGGAGGAACTTGACTGGCCTGAACATGGTCCTGACCTCAAACCGATAGAACACCTTTGGAATGAATCAGAACAGAGACTGTAAGCCAGGCCTGCTCATCCAATATCAGTGCCTAATCTCACAAATGCGCTTCTGGAAGGATGGTCAAACATTCCTATAGACACACTCCTAAACCTTGAGGACAGCCTTCCCTGAAGAATTGAAGCTATTAAAGCTGCAAAGGGTGGGCCAACTTAATATTGAACCCTACAGGCTAAGACTGGGATGCCATTAAAGTTCATGCACGCGTAAAGGCAGGCGTCCCAATACTTTTGGTAATATAGTATATATATATATATATATATATATATATATATATATATATATATATATATATATATATATAAAGGCTAAGAGAGGTAAATTTTGTCTTTAAATGGCAAACAGGTGTGACTAGAGCACAAAATCAAAGGACAGCCATGGATCTGATAACAAATGTTTTCTGGAGGAGCGATGATAAAGTGGGTATTGACGTGGTGCAAGTGAAACTGCTGAATGATATAGGAAGGTAATTACTGAACTAAGGAAAGCCAAGATATAAGATCATAGAGCAGAGGCTCTGAATGACAGCGTAGTGATATATTTATTGAACATAATCTTTACCTCGAGCTGTGTACCGAAGCTAGCTGCATATACTGATTTCAGCTATATGATTTAATCTGGCAAAGAGAGTGGCAGATCTTGCACATATTTTTGCACAGTTGTTGTAAGATGACTTTGTAATATCCTCAGGGTGTTTATTTTAGTTTATATGTACCATTGCTAAAATGCTCGGCTAATATTAGCTGTAACATGTAACACTGTATTCATAATTCTGGTCTTTGCTTAGCTGTAACTTTCTTTTTTTTTGGAAAGCTAGCAATTTTTTTCATTTCTCAAAAAATGAATGTAGTTCACAAATAACTGAAATGTAGAGGTCTGTTTTAAAAGTAGTGAGATGGACATACCACTACCATAAAGAAACATTTATAAGGCATAGCAGTGAGCTTTTCAAATGTGTTTAGTGCAAACGAAACTAAGCAAGCACAGCACTGTTTAAATGACAAGTAGGGAAAAAAGTCAGGAAGAGCAGAGCCCAGTTAAGTAACTTTCTGCTCTCCACTACAAATACACTCCTTTGATTGGAACTTTCATTTTCAGACGAAGCAGGGTTTGATGTGCCTAGTCTTTTTTTTCTAACCATGACCTTCATGCCTCAAACACTCTGAAATGTTCTACTGTGAGCTAAACTTACTGGTTTCCCTCTATGGAGTGCACCTTTAATATGTTTCTTGGGATCAATCACTAGGAGAAATTGTGATGTAGACTTTGTCACAATGCCACAATGCTGACTTTACTGACTCTATTGAGGTCTCAAAGAAAAATCTTGAAAATGATCTTAGTATGATAAGGGTTAGGTGAGATTTCCTCTGCTGAGGTCACAAGCAGCATTAAAGACCACACAAACTCTAAATTAATACACCAAAAACTTAAGAAGAGACTAATTGTTATACTACTGTTTAACTGTAGTGACTATGGAAGAATCTGCTAGAGAAATGTGCTGTGGCACAGCTATTTTGGCAGCACAATGGCCAAGTGGTTGGCTCAACATTGTGTGGTTTCTTGACTCATTGATAGTTGCTACTTTGTGTGTACCCACTTTGTATTGGTTTTATTATTCAATAAATGTTTTTTAGTAATGCATTAGGTGCGTGCGCCTTCCTTTTTGTTTTGTTTTTGGTTAGCACTTCTACCTAGTAGCACTAGAGTCATTGGTTTGAATCCCAACCATGGTACTACCTGTCTGGAGTTTGAATGTTCTCCCTGTGCTTGTGTTTCTTTCTACACTTCAAAGACACGCTGGTAGGCTAATTGGCTCCTGTCTAAATTGGCCCTAATATGTATATGTATAAATGTGAGTTAAAGACCTTAGACTGTAAGTTCCTTGAGGGCATGGACTGATGTGAATGTACTATACATATGTAAATTAATGGTGCTATATAAGTACCTGAAATAAATAAATGCTTGTAGTCTAACTCAGATGATAGGAGAGGGTGGCAATGTTGCAACAATAGTAAGAATTGTCAACACCTAGTACAGGAAGTGTCTGTAGATACACCTCGCTGGTATGATGTAATTGAAAGCAGAACATACCGTATATACTCGAGTATAAGTCCTTCCGAGTATAAGTCGAGGCCCTAATTTACCACAAAAAAATGGGAAAAACGTATTGACCCGAGTATAAGATGAGGGTGAGAAATGCACAGCTACTGTAAGTGGAAAAGAGGGTCAACAATGCCCATTTGCAGCCTCACTGTGCCCATTTGCATGCCTCACTGTGCCCATTTGCAGCCATAGGTCCCCCGAACTTCAAACTCGGTAGTTAAGGGTTCCTAGATGCCCCCTAGCTGCAGCCAAAATTTGCGGTCTCTGAACCCAAAGTGTCCCAAAATGACATTGCTGACACAGTTGACCGAATTTGGGGCCCCATATCGTGAGGCCACTTAGTGCTAAGAACCCCAAATTTGGTGTGCAAACCCAGTGGAACTAGCACCATAAAATATCCAAAGCTGGGGTTTTTAGCACCAAGTGGCCCTGAGATACAGGGCCCCAAAAATCAGTTCAGAAAATGTCAAGCACTTTTCTGTAGCAAAGAATGACATTTTCCGAACCGGGTTTGGGGCCCCGTATTTCGAGGCCACTTGGTGCTAGGAACTCCATCTTTGGATATGTTATGGTACCAGGTCCACTGGGTTTGCACACCACATTTGGGGTTCCTAGCACTAAGTGGCCCTGAGATACGGGGCCCCAAAATCGGTTCAGAACATGTCAAGCACTTTTCTGCAGCAGAGAATGACATTTTCCGAACCGATTTTGGGGCCCCGTATCTCAGGGCCACTTAGTGCTAGGAACTCCATCTTTGGATATATTGTGGTACCAGTTCCACTGGGTTTGAACACCACATTTGGGGTTCCTAGCACCAAGTGGCCCTGAGATACGGGGCCCCAAATTCAGTTTGGAAAATTAAATTTTTTGCTGCAGAAAAGTGCTTGACTCGAGTATAATTCGAGGGGGGTACTTTCAGCACAAAAAAATGTGCTGAAAAACTCGACTTATACTCGAGTATATACGGTATATATATACAGGGGTAGCATATTTGAATTACGTGTGTAGGTTTAGATGCATTTTAAGAAACACGACAATTATTAGATGGGGAATTTTCTACAGGTTAGTAGCATTTAATGTTGGTCTTACAAGTAAATTTCATAGGCAAAGATGATCAGAAAACTTTCTGAGAGACAGGTTATTAAAACTTGCAAAGACATAGAGCAAAGTAGTAATGCCATTTTAAAAAGCAGTAACACTGTAGGCTCAATTCACAAAACCATTTTTAATAATTGATTTTTCAATACACTAAGGGCATAAATGCATGGATCAGATGACATTATTTTAATTGATTTTGGAGGAATTTTAATTGCAAAAGTAAATTCACATAGATTATCACAGAGGCAATCAATCTTCAAGATAACATCATGTTTATGCTGGCACTAGCTGACAACAGTCAAATACCCATTTTATGCTAAAAACAACAATTTTACATTTAAACTGTTTAGAGTGTAATTAGTGGACCGTTAAGTCAGTTATAATCATTCCAGCAAGTATTAGAGAGGCAGGAGAGGGACTGAAGGATGGTGACATCATACAGACAAAAAACGGGCCATGTTACCTGAAGCTGCCATGTTAGGTCACATGACCTGAAGCAGCATCTTGGTGTTGCCACAGATGCCATCAGTGAACACTACTATCAGAGATCTGGAAAACATAACCCACAATTAGAGTGCATGGTCTTGCTTTGTTTTCTAGATATAAGGCATGTACTTGCCTATAATTCTTTAAGAGGAGAGGGTATGGTGCCATCTATGGTGTGTGTCCCTTTAGGTGTATCTGCCATTAGTGTGCTAGGTGAAGTAATTTAGTGTGCAATTTAGCAATTATATTGTGGTGTTACTTGTACATGTCAAATACTTCTTAATATACGTGTGATTGCTATACCTTAATTAGTGAAGACATTCAAAAATCACTGAGATTATCAAACTATGCAAGACACACAATATACCATAAAGTGACTGTGCTGTGCTTACAATAAGCCTTCGCATGTGCAAAAGTGGCATGTGCTACGATACAATAAAAAGTCCATAAAGTGACATGTGCTAAAAAACAAAAAATAATAAGTCCATAGTAAAATATTGATTGAATTTCATGAAACTTGTGATGTGGTGGTGGTTGGTTTGTCACACGTGCTCCCCCTTCTCCACCTCACCCACCAGAGTTTCTCCCCTGTTGCGGGGTAAACCAGCATTCACAGCACTTTGTGGCTTTACATAATTCCCAGATATAGGGCTGCCTCGGCTTCTGCTGTGGTCTCCTGTACCTCCAGACTCCTCCCATACAGAAACAAGAAATGGGCTCCATAGTGTAAATCCATTTTACCATTTATTTCAATATTGGTTTAAAAATGCACTTACATTGTGTAAAAGAATGTTACACGGTTTAAAACCAGGAAGTCAGGGATGCACATGCGCTACATGGACCGAAACAGGAAGTGACGCACTGACGCTGGAAGCCCCGCCCTACGGGTTTGTCACATCTACGTCATCAGGGCTCGTATCTGGGAATTGTGTACAGCCACAAAGTGTTGTGAATGCTGGTTTACCCCTTAACAGGGGAGAGACTCTGGTGAATGAGGTGGAGAAGGGGGAGCACGTGTAACAAACCACCACCACATCACAAGTTTCAGAAATTCAATCAATATTGCATTATGGACTTATTTTTAGTTTTTTAGCACATGTCACTTTATGGACTTTTTATTGTATCATAGCACATGTCACGGATGCAAAGGATTATTGTAAGCACAGCCCAGTCACTTTATTGTATATTGTGTGTCTTGCATAGTTTGATCATCTCAGTGTTTTATGAATTTATTCACTGGGTAAGGTACAGCAATCACACATATATTAAGAAGTATTTGACATACACAAGTAACACCACAATATAATAGCTAAATTGCACACTAAATCACTTCACCTAGCACACTAATTGCAGGTACACTTAAGGAACACACACTATAAGCAGCGTCATACCCAGTCCTCTTAAAAAAATATTTGCTGACTCTACCTCCGTGGCAGTTTCAGTGGGGGCAGCAGACTAATAACCATTCTCACAATTTTGTCCACAGCGCAGAACATTTCTCTTTGGTTCATTGCTTTTGACATCCATATACAGGAGGTCCCCAAGTTACGAACCTCCGACTTGAGAACGACTCCTACTTACGAACGGGAGGTGGCGTCGGCGGACACATCGAAAAACAGCGGAAAACGACATCTCTGCCGTTCTGCGCATGCACTTCCGACTTACGAACAAATCCGACTTAAGAACAAACAGGCACTCCCTAACCTGTTCGTAACTCGAGGACTTCCTGTACTGCTTCTTTAAACCCAACTTTTTTTGACTAAAGCAAACCAAACTTTACCTTTTAGGTGTGCTATATTGGAAGGTCGATGGCCCCCTGCATGCTCAACATAACTATAAATGGATGGGCCCCATATATTTTGGAATCATTCACCCTTTGCTAGACTTTACCCAAAGTCTATCTTGTTTATCTTGTTAAAATGAGGATTAATATATAATGAAATATATCTAATGTGATTTCATAAGCAGAAATATTAACTCTTGATAATAAACCTACACGTGAAGTTATTTCATTTCCTGCCATTAGCATCTGTTCACTTTGAGCTGTTAAATCTATTGGCGATAAAATCATAAACTTCTCTAATGAACACAAAGTGTACATTCACAACCTCTGTGGGTGGGTGACTGAACATAGCAAGGAAGGGAAATCAGCATGCCTTAAAATAGTGTGTATTGGCACGATGTTAAAATAATAAATACTTAACAACTGAGCCAGTTGGCATCATTAATTCTACTGGGGAGCACTCAGTGAAATAGAGAATGACAATTCAGCTGTGTTTCACAGATAAGGTAGCTGGAAATAGCGGTATCTTGCAGTTACAGAAGAAGAATAGTCAACCAACATTCAGAAAACTAGAACTATTACGCAGAGTCTCTGGTGTGTTAACTTATCTTGTTTTAAGGACAAATCGATGATTTAGTTTATTGTAGAGTTATACCTGAATAAGCAAATAATGGTTTATCTTTTTAGACATAAGGGCTGTGCTATATTGGGTGATTTTCAAGCAGCCTACTGAGGGACCAGAAATCACGCTAGTCTACAAAGATTGATTGTGACATATTCAAAACAAATATAAATTAGAAAATAAAATGTTCCTATGTGTCTTTGTTGAGAACAATCATATGTTATTGCAATTGATCAAAGTTTGTGGCGACAAGCATAACTGATTGTTTTCATTATTATTTGCTTCCAAACCACAGATGAGTTGCAGGAAAGAAACAGTAGTATTTGGTGTCTAGGTAGCATGAAAGAGAATCGCTCATTTACTAGAGGTCAGAAAAGAAATGTAGGGCTGTTTTATGATTAAAGCAATACTTCATTAAAAATAGCAGGCCAATAAAAGTAAAAGAAAAAAAACCTGTTTTGATGCAGTATACACCTTCAATCTGGAGCTGTGTTGCCGTGATCCCGTTCTGACATTAGACATAACCAGTCTTCCTGATTGAATTCAACCCTCTTCCCTGGAGAGATGTTATCATGCAGTTTGGGCTCAGCATAATATGGTACTAAATGGCTCTCACATGTCATGTGCTATGCAGGACAAAGGACTGCCCACATCCATTGCTGAAGAGGAGTTAATGGTGGGGGTTTGTAAAGTTAGACGTCTGTTTTAAAGTAGAATTATCACTATTTTTCTTTACATTTAGTTCCTAGTGGGACAAAGTACATGTAATACTTTGTTCTGTTTTCATAGCTGCAATGGTGAACAGGGCACACCTCTGGGCACACAACTGCCCAACACTGAAGCCATCAAGGAAACAACTGCTTTGATAGCAAGTGCTAGCTATATAAGTGTCAGACGGCAATAAAAACCTGGCAGATGTTATTATTATTATTATTATTATTATACGAGATTTATATAGCGCCAACAGTTTACTCAGTGCTTTACAATGTATAAGGGGGACAACACAATTACAGTACAATACAAAAGGTACAGTAGGGCCCTGCTCGTAGAGCTTACATTCTAAAAGGGAGGGGGTGGTGGTACAAAAGGTAATAGCTGCAAAGAATGATGTGATGGGGGTGGCTCAGGGACAGTTATGTGGGTGTGGGATAGGCTTCCCTGAATAAATGAGTTTTCAAGGATCTCCTAAAGGTGGACAGGGTAGGGGCTGATCGGACATACTGGGGCAGATGTTCTAATTCATCTCCCCTCTAGCAAAAACAAAAACAAAGTTTTGCCTTAGTTATACTTTAAGCCTAGGTCCTCCCATTTTTTTTGTGCTAATAGCACTTTGGCCACAACTATGGCCAACAATTAGCCTGTGTGTGAATTACTAGTCTTCTGGGAAAAGGGGATAGTTCTTTGGGTTCCGATATCGTTACAGCTTAGTACTGCCCAAGTCAAGAAAAAAGTTCCCACTTGCCATGAGCCTGGCTACAACTGAGATAATCATTTCTAGATCACTCATCTGCTAATAATGATGTAAGGAATATGCACCTATGATCACCTTATCAATAGAAGCAAACAATTACCTGATGAAAATTCATTCTCACTGAGGCCCCAAAAAACAAAACAAATACATAAACACATGTTCAAATCTTTCATCCATTACTTGTCTTAGAAAATACACCTGCTAGTTTCTTGTTATCTTTTCTGGTCGTGTACAGAATTTCTACGTTTGATCTTCGGAAAAATGTATCAGTAGCTGAAGTTTTTCTACCATTTTCCAACTTGGAGAAAAGCATCACGCTGTGAGATGCAACATACATTAACTTGCAGAAAGCTTTTTATGAATTGTTTTCCCCTTTTTTAGCCGCAGAAAGTAGTGGCGGAGTCTTGACACACAAGAACAGGACCATAAATAAAGCAGAACCCATATGTTGCTAAGTCTCTGCTTCGTCTGCTCCTAACATTGCATGAATAGCTGTCACAAACACACAGCACACAGAGGGATGCACTGCAGATCCATTATGAGGTGAAGGAAAAATTATCACAGTTGGGGGTTTAATAGAGCTGCTGTTAACGTCTGTCTGACAGTGTGTTGTGCCGTCCTCTGATGAATTGTGTGCAAGGCTTTGTGCCAGTGCCAAGGTTGCTGATGAATGGCAGGGCACCATAGAGCCATCTCCTGCAATCGTTAGTTATGGTATCTTGATGCATTCATGCACAAAAAGCCTGCTGAAGGTTGTTTGATGTGTTTATCAAATATGTTGCCACATTAGCATTAATGGGAAGTCCTACGGGATTGTAAAAATCGGTTTTGGGGATTACAGAAGCAAAGGTTCCATGTTTTGGCAAGGGAAACATTTTAGCACAATCAGCTGAGTTGTAATCAGTTAACCCATCCAGTAAAGGTGAATGTCCTTAATGTTGTGAAGAATAGAGTAATGAGTTGCTGCAAAAATTACAGAGAGATTAAATCTAGACTTTAAACAGAGAACCAGCTATATTTCGGATTATGCAAAAATATGAGCATTCAGTTTAAAAATGTATTATTATTTGTTTATTACATCTAAGCCCTTATTTCATTTTATTTATGTTTTGGGGAGGAAAGTCACCTGGAATTTGACAGTTCCTACCCTGTCAATTGATTGGCCCCACACTCTGGGGTTGATTTACTGAGAACCCCTTCACACTGTTATGCCCTGAACACGCTGTCAGATTTTCCGACGGAAAAAGTGTGATCGGATTGTGTTGTGATCGTGTGTGGGCTCCATCGGACTTTTCCGACACACAAAGTTTGAGAGCAGGCTATAAAATTTTCCAACAACAAAACCTGATCGGTTAAATTCCGATCGTGTGTACACAAATCCGACGCACAAAGTGCCACACATGCTCAGAATGCTCAGAGATGAAAGCTATTGGCTACTGGCCTGTTTATAGACCCAACGTACGTGTTTTACGTCACTGTGTTCAGGACGATCGGATTTTCCAACAACTTTGTGCCACCATGTGTATGCAAGACAAGTTTGAGCCAACATCCGTCGGAAAAAATCCATGGATCAATGTCCGATCGTGTGTACAGGGCATTAGGCTCACAATAAAATTTACAATCTAGTTGTACAATTTTCTTCAGATTTACCAAAACAATACAATATATTTGTACTGTATGCCATCAGGCAGGCCCTTGTAATTAAAAAATCGTAGTGAAATTCAGCGCTGACTAATAAATGGACTTAACACAATAAATGCAAGCAGGCACTAAGGTCAATTCAAAGAAATACCTCCAAAGCATAAAACATATAAAAAGTGCTGCGCAAATAAAAAGTCCTTAAGTAAAATGAATGAATAAAATTGGAGTGACAAAATCAGAGGACAAAGACCACCAGTGACAATTAAGCTGAGATCAATATCTGAATGGTGACAAATCCCTCCACCGGGTATGGATGGCCCCTCACCTCAGACATTCGACCTGAAACAGGTCACACCGCTTATAACCATAGATGGATCAATCTGTGTGGTAGTTGGTTCCTCCTTCACTTCACAGCACACGGTACAACAGCGGATGTTACATATAAAATAAAGGGCAGAACATAGTGCACTCCGTGGCTACTTTATTGAATAATCCAGAAAAGCAAATAAAACAGACACTTACAGAAACCGGCACTCCGATCCGAGTGCCGACTGACAGGCGTGTGATCGTGTCTGCGAATGACCGCGGGTGACGTCATACGCTCCTTCCCCCGTACGCGTTACGTCCTGTGGGCGGGACTTCATCGGCGTGGGGCGGGATACGTAATGACGGCCCGCATTGTTTATGTATAGTGCTGCTGTCACCATGGCACTATACATAAACAATGCGGGCCGTCATTACGTATCCCGCCCCACGCCGATGAAGTCCCGCCCACAGGACGTAACGCGTACGGGGGAAGGAGCGTACGACGTCACCCGCGGTCATTCGCAGACACGATCACACGCCTGTCTGCCGGCACTCGGATCGGAGTGCCGGTTTCTGTAAGTGTCTGTTTTATTTGCTTTTCTGGATTATTCAATAAAGTAGCCACGGAGTGCACTATGTTCTGCCCTTTATTTTATATGTAACATCCGCTGTTGTACCGTGTGCTGTGAAGTGAAGGAGGAACCAACTACCACACAGATTGATCCATCTATGGTTATAAGCGGTGTGACCTGTTTCAGGTTGAATGTCTGAGGTGAGGGGCCATCCATACCCGGTGGGGGGATTTGTCACCATTCAGATATTGATCTCAGCTTAATTGTCACTGGTGGTCTTTGTCCTCTGATTTTGTCACTCCAATTTTATTCATTCATTTTACTTAAGGACTTTTTATTTGCGCAGCACTTTTTATATGTTTTAGGCCCTTGTAATTCATAGCTGTTGTCACATCTGAAAGAGATTGTACAATCGGATTGTGATTGAGGTGGACTTTAGAGATGTATTTCAAATGCATATGCTTTCAATATACTCAACCTCCCAAACTATCTATAGGCATAGGCTAGTAAACTAAAGAAACAGTGACTATTGAAGGACTTGTATGTACTTCTTAAAGCCCAGCGTGTTAACTGTTCCAGTTCCTGCCTAGTACCAAACTGTCCTCTTACTGACCATGGAAACCACCACAACATACGTTGAGAAGTGTAAAATGCGGATAGAAATTGCACAGGTCAAATACTAAATAATCAAAACAGCAGTTGGCAATTACACAACAGTACATTCGTGCATAAAAAAATGTATACCCCAAAATTGCAGCGCTAAAATAGCAAATGATAAAAACAAAATGCAAATTAAATAAACAGTGATAAGTCCATAAGAACATCTAAAATATTAATGTTCAAATCCGTGAGGAAATCCAACATAAATAAAATATTCGTGTCTCAGTGATGATAAATGATTGAACACCAAAAGTGCACCTTCCACTTTGAAAAAAGAAAGGCTGTGCCCTTACCAGGTGACTAGACTCCACATTATAGGAGCCTAGTAAGGCGTGGATGAGTGTAAAAGCCTGATGTCAGTTATGACAAAACTAGTAGGGTGGAGTCTATGCTAATTCTCACCACACTAGTTCCTATGTGATCTGCTAACTGTTTTTTACCCTGGAAACTGTTTTATCCTTGTCTGTTTGGTCTTATGCTACCTCAATAAACCATCACGGTTTTATGTTATGTTTGCGTTCTTCTTCTCCTGTCTTTTATCGTACTTGGGAGCGAGAAAATGAGAGAGCAGCCACGTGTGTTGATACTTCCATCATCCTGTTTATATGCAAAGGATGGATCGTATGTATTACACTTATCCACACTTTACTAGGCTTCTATAAGGTGGAGATGTTTTGGTGTTCAACCGTTTATCATCACTGAGACACAAATATTTAAGAATTTATTTATGTTGGATTTCCTCACGGATTTGAACATTCATTTTTTAGATGTTCTTATGGACTTATCACTGTTTATTTAATTTGCATTTTGGTTTATCACTTGCTTTTTTAGCGCTGCACTTTTGGGCTATATACACTGAGAAGTAACAGTGTCATCCTTAAGAAATGTGCCAAATAATAAACATAAAAAGATCCAGAATGTTTCACTTCCAGGGGTGCTATGTGCTAAAACATCAGGTTGACATTGAGCACATCAGTCGAAAAAAATCCAAATGGCCATTTGCCATAGCACTTCTGACAAAGACATGGCATGTTTGGCTTTAGGAAGTGCACATAATTCCTTCAGAAGTCACTGTTTCTTTAGTTTACTAGTTCATGCCTATAGATAATTTGGAAGGTTGAGTGTACTAACCTCTTTATGTATCTGCAGCATGTGCAATTGTCATACACTGACATATCGTACAGCTTTATGTCCTCATCATAGTTGAACTAACTTAGGAATCTCCATGACCTACAATTGTGAAATTATTTCCCTGGATACAATTAAGGTTATAGTTCCGGTGCTGTCCTTATTGGTGGTTGTACACTAGGATTTTGTATATATGTGTTTTTATTCTAACTTATTAAAAGTTATGTTTTGGCCCCTAGTGGTTCTGATGCATGGGTTAAGCACATCCCCGTTTTTCTTGGTTGGTCAATATTCCTTTTATGGGGCCAAGATGATTTTGATATCAGGCAATCTAGTATATAATAGGGTTTATTTAGCTGTTGGGCTTCTGTTCTGCTTTAAAACACCAACAACTGCCTGAACTCTGCAAGTGTTGTCAGATACCACTGGCTTTGATGAAAAGCTCAAATAAGACAAAGGCCCTATACACATGGGTATCAAACTGCACAGTGTTGCACAATCTAAACAACTCAATATCAACGTTTTTCGTTTCACCCTGCATGATTCCTCTTCTGTTCATAAGTCTCCGCTCACCTTGAAAAGTACTGACATGTCAGTCAGTAGAAGCCCTTCCAAACAGAGCCACTAGCTTTGCTGCTGCAACTGACAATCACATATATGGACTCTCAGGGTGATTAATGGCCAAGCAACAGCCAATCCATTTGCCATTTAGATGCTGCAAACACTTAATATTCAGGAATATATTGTTGTTAACAGTACATTTAGTGAAATACACATTACCAACCACTTAGTGTCTAACGTGCCTGGCAATCATTTTCTCCTCTGGTTTCCACTTGCCCATCATATTCAATTTAAAATACAAACAAAAACATACAAATCCATCCAAATCTCTTCCCCGAGCTATAACAATAAACTAATCTCAAAATATCACTCAAACCATCCTCTCCACAACTCCCAAAATCTCTTGCTCTCTAGCTCCCTTGTCACCTCCTCCCATGCGCACCTCCAAGACTTCCACTGAGGCTCTCCCATCCTCTGGAACTGTCTACCTCAATCGTTCCGATGATCTCCTACTCTTTCCACCTTTACATGATCCCTAAAAACTCTTTATTGAAGACTACCCAACCTTTGCTTTTATGAGCAAGGCCTTCATAACGCAAGGCCTAACATAACTGTTGGTGCTATATAAACTCTGTATAATAATAATAAATATAAATAGGATATACAGTACATATTTTTTCACTAAAACTTTATTAAAAAAAAAATAAATAAATATATATATATATATATATATATATATATATATATATATATATATATATATATATATATATATATATATATATTATACTGTAAATAGATCATGTAAAGTTTTAGTGGAAAAAAAGTTTCTTTGGAAATTGAAAACCTTCCACTGTGGCACATCTTGTGCTCTTCTGAAAAAGACATATAATATCTTATGTGTTTGTGGAACCAAAGAAAAAAAGATAAAAACCTTTTTAAATTGAGAGGAGAGCGAGTTCTGTAGCTATTGCATGCTTGTTTCCCTCCACAGCTGTGTGCCTCTTTCCAAAGCAATCATTGTAGGAGGCAATCTGCCTTAGCAAGAAATGTTTATGCTTGGAAACACTTGATAATAGCACGGATGTTTGTGAGAATATCGAATGTAATGATGAAGACACCCGGTGGACTGACAGTGTCCAATAGGTATTTTACAGGCTGCTATTTCAGGTTGCTGTTCAGATGCAGAATATCCACAGTATAATAATCTGAAATGAGTACAAGCTGCAGCTATAGAAAATATGATTGAAGCCTTGGGAGAAGGTGTGGCTCACAGCAGCTCAACAGATGCTTAATTTTTAAAGCCTCCACTAGGAATAAGACAGGCCAAATATGATTGGTTGCTATCGGCAATGCCTTTATTTTTTGTTGTTGTTGTTTGTTTCTCTTAAAGGGCAAGGTGTAGAGTTTTTACATTTTCCTTATATGATTGGATAATGATGAGCTGAGTTACCCACTGGCATTTTCTATTTCTTGAAGACTCTAAAGACAGTACCTTCTTTCATTGTTCTTCAGCTGCCACCCTACTATATCTACAACAACTCCAGAAAAGGAGTCTCACACTGAAATAAATGGAGGTGGATTGAGCTAAAAAATGTGATCAACCTAAATTTTATTACATAGTTCCAGCCACAATGTTATATTTAGTTTAGGATACAATCTGGAAATGATGAAGTCTTTTCCAGGTGTTTATGTCCCTGTTTAGTTGATATTGTCATAACTTTCTGTTAGAACAGGAAGCAATAAGAAATCTCTCCAATGGGGGAGACACAAAACAAACAAACACATTTTTAATAAAGTTACGAAAGATCAAAATGTTTGATAAAGCTTTTTTTTGTTCATACCTTCGCTCTTTTTGGTAGTGGGGGTCACGGTTAGGAAGTAAGGGATATTAATAAAAATAAAAGGCAGTCAAAAGGATCAAATTTTCTTCTGTCAAAATGAAATAAATGGCTGGATTTAGGCTTTAAAGCAGACCTTACAGTACAATACATGGTCCACTTATATTGCCTTTATTCCCTGGCCTTGTTGGCCTTTTGAAGTTCCGAAAGGTAAAGTTTCCAAATAAAAAGTTTGATTCCCCCATCTGCAGCATTGTTGCAAGGATGTCATCGTCCTTTCGGGACAAGAAGGCACTTCTTGCAAGAAGACACTCCAGTCCATTGCTAGAGCATCTCTTTGTGGGATTTTGGCTTCTCTCTCTTTCCCAGGATCTTCCCAAAAGGAGGCTGACATCACCCTCACTAGGCACCGTGGGCAAAAAATGGATGTAAAGTATGTATAGATCTGGACATCATCTTCACTAGGCACTGTGAGCAGAATATGGGTGTAAGGTATGAATAGATATTAACATCACCCTCACTAGGCACCGTGGGCAACAGATGGGTGCAAGGTATGTATAGATCTTGACATCGCCCTCACTAGGCACCATGGGCACAAAATGGGTGTAAGGTATGTATAGATCTTGACATCACCCTCACTAGGCACCATGGGCACAAGATGGGTGTAAGGTATGTATAGATCTTGACATCGCCCTCACTAGGCACCGTGGGCAACAGATGGGTGCAAGGTATGTATAGATCTTGACATCGCCCTCACTAGGCACCATGGGCACAAAATGGGTGTAAGGTATGTATAGATCTTGACATCACCCTCACTAGGCACCGTGGGTAAAAGATGAGTGTAAGGTATGTATAGATCTAACTTCTTTCTTTACAGGTATGTTTTGCTGCTACTAACAGCAGGTCATTTTTACAAGCGGGGGGGAGCCACAGACATTATAAGCGGATCTTGCATTTTACAATGCGGCCCTAAGAAACATAAAGTACTGACCAATGGTTCAACCAGCCAGCATGCTCACAAAACTAAAATATTAGTTTTGAGTACATTAAAGGGAAAGCAGCCAAAATCTAGATTTTTTTTAACACAGGTTAGATGTTTTATGCAAACATATGATTCGTTGATGAGCAGCACAGACGCTTCTTCTTTTTACAATGTTTATAAACAAAACATACTGTAAGGGCAATATAAATAAAGGCTGCTGCATATGGCTCAAATTTTCAGCCAATTCAGCATGAATCAGCTGAAATTCCATCCAAAGGATGCCCCTGTCACCAACCCTCTCATAAAAAATCAAGTGTTTAGTTGACGTTTGCTGAAGGGACTGGGTGCAGAATTGTTTGCTGAACAGTAACTACTATCTAAATACAATATTCATCAGGGAAGATTCATCTATCCACATTGTATAGTATGGGTGGTGGAATCTGTTAGATTTGTTTTGTTCTACCCGCAGGTTGAATAAAAAAAAAACAAAAAAAAAACTGTGCGTGTATGGCCAGCTTAAATCTATACATTTCTTTCTTTTCAGAATGTGATTTTTTTTTATAAAACATGTGCTGCTTCTTTTCTTATAATTATTGTTATGTCTGGCAAGATTAACAATGAAAAAAAGGACAAGATAGGCAATATTTGCACAGAGTAATGCCATGTTTGTTAAACTATTTCATTATAAATTACTATGTTTGGTCTGTCACCAGTCTAACAGCTATTTAGACAGCTTAATTAGCACTCCAGGGATACTGTCCTTTTTTAGGAGCACTTTTAAACGTCATATGTGTTATTTATGTAGCTCCCTCGTGGCACCAATCTAGCTGACTTCAATCAGAAATGCCATGCTGTGGTGCCCCAATTCTTCCACTGGAGATTCATAAATTACCCTCCTGCAAAAATGGTCACACCAGGAGACATGGGGCTTTTCATTATATAGGTAGAAGTGTAATACATAGTGATTTAATAATGTTATATCAATACATATCTGTTAATCATATTGGTGATTACTTGTAACATTGATGTACACAACAGTTTAAAGTTATTTGAACATATTTGTTCTGGGTTGGTTTAGAACAAAAAAAAGGCATTTTTCCTAGGCCCATTAAAAGAAATTCCCAATTAGTAATTAGTCTGGATAGAATGCAGAGTACGTCCATTAAAGAAACATTGACACCTCTTTAAAGCTCATTTCTAGAGTTAGCCCTGCCCCAGCTGGCTAGAGGTATTTTTTTAAACAGCTGTGGGACCATAATCCACCCCCCCCCCCCAAAAAAAAAAAGGAAATGCAGAGTCAGAACACACACAAAAAAATCCTTATGTCTAATACAGAGGCTAGAATACTTCTGTCCTGAATACTTGCAAAGACATCAAATGAGATTTCCCAGGTGACCTTTGATGGAGGTGTAGGCAGATACTGATAATAATATATATATATATATATATATATATATATATATATATATATATATATATATATATATATATATATATATATATATAGTTGAAATATAGTGCAGCACAACTTAAAATACAGTCAAAATAGTGAATAATAATAACTCTCCAAATACAAATCATTTATTGCAAAAAAATAATTGTGAAATAAATAAGAGTCCACAGATGCAGACATATTATAAAGTCCAAAGTGAAATACACAACTGTGCTCCAAAGGGTTATGTCTTTCAAAACAAAAACTCAACTGCCATTTGTGCCTCCATCAACAGTGCATGATGGCCGCTCACCTCCAAAATATGACCCCTGAATCTACAGTAAGGTAAAAAAAAAGCGCTTGCCCCCTTTCAGGAGTTAATCATTTTGTGTCCTTAAATTTTACTCTCCCCACACCACCGAGCATCAGAATATATTCACATGGAAGCAAAAAAAAAAAAAAAGAGGCACTAGTGTTCTCTGTTTAAGCCTGTATTGCTGCCCATATAAGAATAAAACACACTTACAAGATACGGCACTATGACAGTGCTAAACAGGAGTGCATAAACACAGACCAGCTAAAAGCCGATAGTAAGATGGCCGCAGGATTGTGTCACAACCTAGGCTACGGACCTATACAAGTTATGTCCCAAGGCAGAACTTTTTCAATAGGGGGCAGTCCCGCCTTAGGGTGTAATGTGTATAGGGGCGGGGCTTAGTTTGTGACATCATCCCGCAGCCATCTGGCTAACAGCTTGGAGCCAATCTGTGTTTATTCACTCCTGTTTACTACTGTCATTGTTTTTCAAAGGAATCAAGGGAGTAACTTTTCCTTACTTCCTGTCTCATTGACAGAATAGCAAATGATGGAGAATGTACCTGCTTTCAATGTTTTTGACAGGTGATAAACAGCAAGTGAGGGTAAATTCCCTCAATGGGTCACAACAATAAAACATTTTCTACTAGACTGAAGAAAGTTTACAACTTTTGTCAGGATTTTATTGCTGCTTGTATTCCCACGAGAAAGATGTTTTGTTGCCTGAGGGTGATTTTAACTCTATTCCTGTTTCAGTGTTTGTTATCAGATAGAAATGGAACAAAAGTGAATTCCCGTCTGTATAGGCACTGTAATTTGAAACTCAAAGCTATAACTCACATCCTTTTCCCAAAAAAACAAAACTGCAAAGAAAAAAGTTTTGGCTGGAGTCGGGGTTGAACTGGTTTTTGGAGGAGGTAGATGTGGAAAGGGATGAATCTAGCTCCCCGCAAACTCACCACTCAGTGGTCCAGCATAAGTCATCCTCTTGGTTCAATGGCACCCAGTGTCATTCAGCCCACATCCTGGAAGCTCAGTATCATGATGGATACATGTTGTGGGAATGTGTCATCAAGCTGTCTTGGGCTCACAAGGGAATACTGCTGAAATGAACGGTGCTGACATCACAACATGCAGCATTGGGGTCCCACTCACCAGAAATTCTGGTTGGGGTTCCATCTTTGATCAATTGAAAACTAATAATTAGTAAAAGTTAATAGTATGAAACAGGAGTTACAATTCTAACATTTGCCTTTCCCTTACAAAACCTCACCAAGTGAACAGTAAACTCTTTTTGCCTTCTCTAAAATGCTTTCAGAAAACATAAAATAAACCTAATACCTAACAGCAGCCTTGTTTTTATTTATGAATAGAATAGCATTTTTCAAATTATATCCCAGGGACTACAATGTTTGTTAGCCAGCTCATGTTTACAAAATACCATGTGAAATAATCATTGTGGTTCAACATGTTGCTAATAATTACTCCCAAGCTGCTCCCTGTAAATGTGGGAGATTGTTATCCATTACTGAGGATTGGTGGTGTGGTCCTCTTGGGACTCTTTGTAGCTGATGCAGCATTATAAAACACGTCTCATTGTTTTGTGATTAAATAGAACATTTTGACTGTCAATAGTGGCCAATCAGGACTAACACTATTCCATTACATTGTCAATGATCAAATTAAATTTATTCAGGAAAAGGTCAATTTAGAAAGTTTAATGTCCAATTTCCATTGGAGTTTTTTTATGTAATCACCAGGCAAATATAGATAAAATCTGTTAAATTTGGTAAGGTATTGATTAAATAATATAATGAAAGAAGATGTATACCCAAGCTGTACAATATTTGATTTGCTAAACTGAACCACAAACAATTGCCATTTTTTTTCTCCTTCAGAAAATTCTTGTTTTATTCTTTATTTTTTTTTTTGATCTGTTTTTGGATACCATTGGCACTGATGTCCTTTAATCTAGCAACTTCTTGTCTACATTCACTCCAGCAACAGATGCATGTCATTAGTCAAGGTGGGCTTTCAGATAGTGACAATGGTGGAACATACCAGCTCAGTAAACGTCAGCATGGCTTCTTATATTCTCCACCAGAAGCACATCTGGCAAGGTGATAACGCAGGGAGACCAAGACAGTGCACTATCTAAGAAAGGGAAGGAAGGGGTCAAGAGGAGATCCCCCCAAAAAAAGATGGTCCGCTCAAGAACAAACAGTTGAACCTACAAAAACTTTATTGTGTCACAATATGTAGAAACATAATCCAACAACCATGTGTATTTAAAAAATAGGGCAGATAAAAGTCCTATTGTGTGCTGGTGGCCACCACAGACATTACACATATATCTCATGCATTCATGCACTCACACTCATCAATTAAAGTCACTAGAGACCCGGGTCTATACAATTTCACTGGAATTCCAGAGCTGGATTGGCTACATGAGTGGGTAGACTAGGTCCTTGTAGGTAAAGTGCAAGTGCTAATACACAACAAAAGTCCCCTCGGATGTGAACCAATGGCTGGTTAGACATATGTATGTGTCATTCAACCAGAGCCAAGGAAGGAAACGGTGTCCTGATTGTGTGGTGAACAATTGCAACTCAAGCAACCTCACAAAGAGGGCTTTTAAGGATGGACGGAAAATGGCCATAAACAAAATGCCTCATGAATGTGAGGGTACATTTTAGCTCACCGTCTGACGTCTTCAATGAAGAAGGAGTAGAGCCCAGAGGAGTTGCTGATGGCCGCGTTCGTGTGGATTTGAAAACACGTTCATGCAGTATTAGCTTGTTGTGGGCATGAGCGGATTACTTCCGGGTATCCTCCGGCAGAAGGTAAGGTGAGTCACAAGGATCAAGCTTGTTAGTGTCTCATATCCAATGGTATAAACAATCCGGAGAGACGCTCGGCGTCCGTGTTCACCGCAGAGGTTTCACCTGATATCCCAAATCTTGATTGATCCGATCAGGATCGTTAGGGATGTTCACATCCAATTTATAAGGATTTGTAGTTAGAGTGTGAGAGTCTGTGTGCCACCTGCACATGGGTCAAATGCTGAGCGCTTTCGCTTGTTGCCAAGCTTCTTCAGAGCTAATGTGGTATCAGTAGCTGGATGTTTAAATAGCCAGAAGGCTAGTGTTCAATTTCCTGTCTTCATAGTTAACACCTGAATACCATAGCTTGACCATAATTGCAATCACCAAAAATGTGCCAATCACACCCATACATACATCTATTTAGACAAAACCATTGAGGGTAGTGGATACATAGAGATTCAATCTGATTGACTTGTGTATGTGGTCAGATTTGAATATTGCATCTCTTACCATCATGAAATAACGGAAAAAGGCTTGTCAAGCAACTGCTATCAATACATAAAAGCCAATTGAGGAACCACAGAATAGACCGGCACTCACAAGATTCGGCAGATTCCTCACGGAGTTCGCCCTCTCCGACAGCTGGAGACTAAAAAATCCCCACACAATAGCATATTCCTGCTTCACACCCGCACAAAATGCAATGTCCCGACTTGATATGATCTTGCTTACCCCCACTCTCATTCCGAATCTCCTCGCAGCGGGGTTCGGCGTGAGAGTCCTTTCAGACCACTCACCCTACTGGATTACCCTCAGGCTGCCGTCCTCTGCACCAGCCCACCTCTGGAGGCTAAATCCATTCTGGCTGACAGTCCTCAATGATATTGAGAACATTCAGCGCGAGTGGTCCTTCTATTTCCGAACTAACCAGGGGTCGGCCTCACCCGGGGCGGTGTGGGAGGCCTTCAAGGCCCATGCCCGCCTGATCCTAACCACACACATCAACAGACATAAAGCTTCCTCTGACAACATCCTGTTACAGGCCGAGGAGCGTCTAGGATCCCTTGAACAGGCTTTCCTGACAAACCCGACACCTTCCAACTCTGCCCAACTACGCCTGCAATCCAGACTCACTGACAGCCTACATTTTGAGAAGGCAAAGAAGGGAATCTTCTTTAGGAAACAAAGGATCTTTGAGCATGGTGAGAGGGCTGGGAAACTTCTGGCCTACATGGCCCACCTGGATCACACTCCCCCGGTGGTGGTTCGGCTCCGCTCGCAAGATGGCGCCATGCTCACAGACCCTGAACAAGTAGCCCACGAATTCAGAAGATTCTATTCTGATCTGTACACCTCCAGGGCCGACCGGCCTTCGGATGAGTTACACCTCCTCTTAGATAGTGTAGCTTTCCCCTCCCTCTCAGACTCTCAGGTGGAGCTCCTAGAAGCACCCATCACCGAGGAGTGCATTAAGGAGGCAATGGCAAATCTCCCATTGTCTAGGGCCCCGGGCTCGGATGGCCTCCCCCTGGAGTTTTACTCCCAATTCCAAGAGGTCCTCATCCCTAGACTAGAGGCCTTATATTCACACATATATTCGTCAGGGACATTACCACGCACCATGAGTGAGGCACTGATCGTTCTTATTCCCAAGCCCGGCAAGGACCCTCTCCAGCCTGAGTCTTATCGCCCAATATCCCTCCTTCAATTGGATGTAAAAATCCTCGCTAAAATTCTTGCCATGAGACTTAATAAGGTCATCCTTAGCATCATACACCCTGACCAAACGGGCTTTATGCCCAATAAAAACACAGCGTTCAACCTGAGAAGGCTATTCACCAACTTACAAGCCACACATGACGAGACCGGATCTAGAGTGGTGGTCAGCCTGGACGCCGCTAAGGCGTTTGACTCTGTGGAGTGGGGCTACCTCTGGGAGTGCCTCCGTAGATTCGGTTTCGGCCCCAGATTCATCAAATGGCTCCAGCTCCTTTACCAGTCTCCCACTGCTCGGATCCAGGTCAACGGCAAACTGTCCACTCCATTCCCACTGTCTAGGGGAACGCGCCAGGGCTGCCCGATATCTCCCATGCTGTATGCCTTGGCTGTTGAGCCGCTGGCCATAGCCATCAGAGCGCACCCGGATATAAAGGGCCTCCGTCGGGGGCAGCTGACTGAGGTGCTCAGCTTATACGCTGACGATATGCTACTCTATCTATCAGACGCTGGCCCTTCATTGGCCTCGGCGCTGCAGCTCATTCAGCAGTATGGGACCTTCTCGGGACTACAAATCAATTGGTCCAAGTCTCAAATACTTCCCATAGACGTCTCTGTCCCAACGCACACTCGGATACCCCTCCCATTGGTTAGAACGGACCAATTTAAATACCTGGGCATACAGTGCACGCGCTCCTTATGCGACTACACACACTTGAACATCAAACCAATGTTTGCATATCTTAAAGACAAAACGCAAATCTGGTCCAGACTCCCACTGGGGGTGATGGGTCGTATCAGCTTGGTGAAGATGATTCTTCTTCCCAAGCTGCTATACCTGTTCTGGCAGGCCCCGCTCTGTGTCCCGGCCCACATTTTCAGATCCCTCGAGTCTATACTAAACACGTTCATATGGGGCACATCCAGACACAAGCTCTCATGGCGAACCCTTAAATGCCCTACCCACCTGGGGGGCACCTCCACCCCCGACCTCACACTTTACTACTTAGCCTCACAGCTGTCCCATTTCTACTACCTCAACAAACACGACAGACTTCGATACACCACCCTGGTGTGCACACACGCCTCTGACGTGGTGGCTCACCCCTTCCAGATAATTTTCTGTAGACACAGGGGTGTATCTCGCTCTGTGGATGGGCACCGGCTGATGCAGCATCACAGCAAGATCTGGCACCGCGCACTTGCTATCATAGACGCCCCCCCTGTGCACGCTCACACTCCATTATGGGACAATCCTCAGCTCCCTGAACTACTGACTATTCCTGACTTTAAGCTATGGATTATCTATAAGGTTATATACCTCTACCAGGTTGTGGCGGGTGGGGAGGTCAGGCCCTTCCAAACCTTAAAAGATGAGTTCGCCCTTCCCGGTCACATGTTTTTTAGATATCTTCAGCTCCGCCATGCCCTCCAGACCCAATTTAACAATAACATCCCAGCCCTAGAGGTAGTGACTGTCTCAGACCTTCTCCTTGGCGAAGACCCAAAAAAACTGATCTCCACCCTATATAATTCTCTCACTTTACCCATAGCCACTAATCACACACAAATCCTGAGAGCTAGGTGGGAGGCTGATGTAGGAGCCTTGATAGATGACCAGTGGGGAGACATACTTGAGACTGGCACTAAAGTGTCCCCGAAACTGTCGGATCGCCTCACCCACTTATATATTCTTCACAGATCCTACCTCACCCCTGCACGTATCCTCAAATACAGACCGGGCGCCTCTTCGGCCTGCCCACGCTGTGGTGACACCTCAAGCACCTTTTACCACCTAATGTGGTCTTGTTCAGCTATTCAAACCTACTGGCAACAAATAGTCAAATTTCTTCACGACCTAATGGGCTCCCCTCTGACACTGTGCCCTCGCCAGTGCATACTGGGCTTGCTCGCAGTCTCGGAGGAGGAGAAATATCTATCTATATTCCTGCAGGAGACCCTGTTCATAGCCAGATTGCAGATTGCCCAATTGTGGCTTCGGCCTGACCCCCCAACAGTACAGCAGTGGAAAAGGGCGGTAAACCTCACCCTACCATATAAAAAAGTTCTGTATTCCCACCGCGGATGTCCCACCAAATATCACAAAATATGGGATGGTTGGTTAAAGGAAGCCTCTACATGTACAGACTAGCAATTTATAGCACTGTCGGGATCGGTGATGCAGTGTCATTCAGTTATACCCATTATTGAATCTTCTTGTAGTTTTACTGAGTTGTGTATCATGATACCGCATAACAATCGCTTGTAACGACCGTGTATGTGGAAGTCAGTGCCTCAGAGCAAAATTGTACACTGTTTATTATCATCCGTAATATGTACTGTATATCATGCTCAATAAAAGCTGTTTTTTGAAAAAAAAAAAAAAAGCCAATTGAGGAATGCTGCATTTCCAAAAACAAACCGTGCATATATAACCATATACTAAATAATAATAATAATAATAATAAGATAGTCAAAATAGTGATATATGGAAGCAAGAGGGAACAGTCTATTGTTCCGAATTAAATTGCAACACATATCAACATCCTGACCATAAACAGAGATGTCCCAATAATTGATCGAAAATTGCATGGCATACAGACACGGAATGAAAATAATGAGTATGAATATATGCAACCAACCATCGCTTTGGCCAGATTAAATGGCAGCTTACGTCCCATGTATTGTCATCCACACATGGGATAAAATCATTGTTACCAGTGAGATTGCCTGTGAAGTCGCATGAGACAACTTAGTACAAAGTGATTCCGGATAGTCCGGATATGTAGTTACATATAGGCATTACACTGGTATTACCCGCACATGGAACAACAGAATAATCTGTTGTACAGATTATAATTTAAAATATGAAAATTTCACAATCTGGGGGCAGTGCGGCTTCAATTAAATCAGTTGGTTAGTAGCCAAATGATCGAGGCAAGCTGGGATGGAATGAGGTCATGGGCCACTGTCTCGCATAGGTTACGTCTCACATGTCACTCACTGATATTCGTGTAGAACCAACTAACCAACTAACAGGAAGTATGCAGAAAGACCTTTATGGCATAACTACCTGGTTTTATTCTAATGAAAACTGTAGATGAAATAGATTGAAAATGACATGAATATATTAAAGATTATATGGGATTTTTATGATTGGGTTTACTCTAATGTATTTTCAAATATCACAACAAGCGTTTGTACCTGAATGTGCCTGCTGTACAGCCCTTCAGAGCAGCTCCCAAGGTTCGTTCATCTCTATGTGTTGTGAGAAGTGCTGTATACTGCATTTTGGGGGAATTGACCTGCATTCTGCCATAAAATCTTTGACACAATGCATATCAACATGGGCAATGCAATGCCTGTTAAATATGCATTCTTGCTTTAAATATGCCTAACGTTTGGAAAACGAAAGCTAGCACTCTTAGCCAAACCAGGGTTCAATTCTTTTGTGCTGTGAGTACACAGGCTAATTCATCAGTGTGAATCGTCCCCTTCTTTGTCCAATCAGAGGCTGGTGTGACTAAGGCTGGTCATACATTATACAATTTCCTTGTACAATTTTCCTTTAGATTTACCAAAACCATATACTATGAGGTCAAAGCTGAATACTTGCAATTTGTATGCAATCAGGCAGGCCCTTGCAATACATAGTTGAAGATAAATCTAAAGGAATTTGAGTAAGAAAATTGTGTAATGTATAGCCAGCCTAAGTGATCAAGAAAGTAGAACTTTTGAACCTATTCTTTCCTCCAATCACCTGTCAAATGGGTAAATACTATTACATGATTTTGAGGGTTCAAGGATTTACAACTGTGAACACAGAGGGTGCTTACAGTTGTAGGAATAAGCTAAAACATGTATCTGGGAGATGTTATATATACTGTGTATATATATATATATATATATAGAGAGAGAGAGAGAGAGAGAGAGAGAGAGAGAGAGAGAGAGAGAGATAGAGAGAGAGAGATAGATAGATAGATAGATAGATAGATAGATAGATAGATAGATAGATAGATAGATAGATAGATAGATAGATAGATAGATAGATAGATAGATAGATAGATAGATAGAGTATCTTACAAAAGTGAGTACACCCCTCACATTTTTTGTAAATATTTTATGATATCTTTTCATGCCACAACACTGAAGAAATGACACTTTTCTACAATGTAAAGTAGTGAGTGTACAGCTTGTATAACAGTGTAAATTTGCTGTCCCCTCAAAATAACTCAACACACAGCCATTCATGTCTAAACTGCTGGCAACAAAATTGAGTACACCCCTAAGTGAAAATGTCCAAATTGGGCCCAAAGTGTCAATATTTTGTAAGGCCACCATTATTTTCCAGCACTGCCTTAACCCTCTTTGGCATGGAGTTCACCAGAGCTTCACAGGTTGCCACTGGAGTCCTCTTCCACTCCTCCATGACGACATCACAGAGCTGGTGTCCACCTTCCGTTTGAGGATGCCTCACAGATGCTTAATTGGGTTTAGGTCCGGAGACATGCTCGGCCAATTGATCACCTTTACCCTCAGCTTCTTTAACAAGGCAGTGGTCGTCTTGGAGGTGTGTTTAGGGTCGTTATCATGTTGGAATACTGCCCTGTGGCCTGATCTCCGAAGGGAGGGGATCAGTATGTCACAGTACATGTTGACATTCATGGTTCACTCAATGAACTGTAGCTCCCCAGTGCCGGCAACACTCATGCAGCCCCAGACCATGACACTCCCATCACCATGCTTAACTGTAGGCAGGACACACTTGTCTTTGTACTCCTCACTTGGTTGCCACCACACACGCTTGACACCATCTGAACCAAATAAGTTTATCTTGGTCTCATAAGACCACAGGACATGGTTCCAGTAATCCATGTCCTTAGTCTGCTTGTCTTCAGCAAACTGTTTGTGGGCTTTCTTGTGCATCATCTTTAGAAGAGGCTTCCTTCTGGGATGACAGCCATGCAGACCAATTTGATGCAGTGTGCGGTGTATGGTTTGAGTACTGACAGGCTGACCCCCCACCCTTTCAATCTCTGCAGCAATGCTGGCAGCACTCATATGTCTTTGTATTTCCCTAAGACAACCTCTGCATATGATGCCGAGCATGTGCACTCAACCTCTTTGGTCAACCATGGCGAAGTCTGTTCTGAGTCGAACCTGTCCTGTTAAACCGCTGTATGGTCTTGGTTACCATGCTGCAGGTCCGTTTCAGGGTCTTGACAACCTTCTTCTTGACAGGCCATCTTTATGTAGAGCAACAATTCTTTTTTTCAGATCCTCAGAGAGTTCTTTGCCATGTGGTGCCATGTTGAACTTCCAGTGACCAGTATGGAAGAGTGAGAGCGATAACACCAAATTTAACACACCTGCTCCCCATTCAAACCTTAAACCATGTAACACTAATGAGTCACATGACACCGAGGAGAGAAAATGGCTAATTGGGCCCAATTTGGACATTTTCACTTAGGGGTATACTCAGTTTTGTTGCCAGCGGTTTAGACATTAATGGCTGTGTGTTGAGTTATTTTGAGGGGTCAGCAAATGTACACTGTTATACAATCTGTACGCTCACTACTTTACATTGTAGCAAAGTATCATTTCTTTAGTGTTGTCACATGAAAAGAGATAATAAAGTATTTACAAAAATGTAAGGGGTGTACTTTACTTTTGTGAGATACTGTATATATTGATTTACTAAAACTGGAGTATGCAAAATCCCAACCAGCTCTGCACAGAAACCAATTGACTTCCAGTTTTTTTTGGCAAAGCTTAATTGTACAAGCTGAAGTTAGAAGCTGATTGGCTACCATGCGCAGCTGCACCAGATTTTTTTCTTTTATTTAGTGGTATGCGAAATACACAATGAAATGATAACTTCTCAGAAAATATTATCAATACAAAATAGCATTTTCATTATAAATGTATGGGTGCATCCTGCCCGAAATAAGATCACTCAGAGCAGTTGCCAGAGGATGAAACTATAGTATATGGAGGTCCACGGCCCCTTCTGGGTGGGTTGTGTAAATACAATTTTTCAGGATTGGTTCCTTTGTGCATGAGTTGTGTGCAGTATTAGTATCTAGGCAACCTTTTCTTTGCAAAGCTTTTTAATCATTTTTTGTGTGATTGTTTGACATCTTTTAATCAATTTATAATAAAAACATGTTCTTATATTAATATTGTGTACCTCAGTGCCTATAAAGTCCAAGTACCAATTCTCTATCACTATCTTCATATTTAAAGGACATGGCACATATTTAGATTATAATGGTATCCATAGTACCGCCCTGTGGTGATACCTTGAATCAACCATTTTAGCTTAGAAAGAGGTGATTGGAATCAAGAATGAGGAGTAAGGTACAGTAATTGATGCACAATTCACTATTTATATTTTTTTTCCTGGAGTTGGCCTTTAAGAAAGTTGTGCCTAAGCAGATCAATGGGCAGAATTCTGAGTGTTTGCTTTGGTAAGATTTTGCCAACAATGAAATCAGTAATTGTGCATAGAAATAAGTAATAAATGTATAGAAATTCCCCAGTTTTAAGGGTCTTTTATTTTAGCCATGGTTATATGGTCCCACCTTCAAGTGATTGGACGCTGGCATAGCAGAGCCGTAAGGATCCCCATATAATTGTCTTCTTTTTTAGCAAGCAAACAGACACAGACAGAGGGAAGGGTACTAAGGATACTGAGATTGTGATTTTTTGTCTGAAATTCTTTTGATTAAATTATTATTATTATACAGGATTTATATAGCGCCAACAGTTTGCGCAGCGCTTAACATTAAATAGTATGATTTTCAATGCAATGCAACCACAATGATCCTGCATGCTCATGTGCAGAATATTTTTCAACTGTAGTACATTGTTGGCTTGATTTATCATGAATTCATACAGATTTTTTCTCTTACACCAAAAAAAAAAGGAAAATTACATCTTTTCATTTGCCATCTCATGTGGAGAAGAAAAGAAAACATTTTGTATGTTAAAATATTCTGTCTTGTCTCCACAGGTAGGCTGCTGAGTTTACAGTTTTCATAATATGCGCAGAGCTGCTCCATAACTGCACTGGGGAACTTCGGCACATTCAATTCTTTATTACTGTTGCCTCTATATACAGTATACATGGAGGATGTGCTCATTCGGCATCTCCTTCTAGCCAGAGCTGCTAATGTGAACTTTGTTGATCCATTTCCTGCTTCTGCCTGTGTCAGTTCCAGCTGGTGTGACTGTGGCAGCTATAGTGCAACAGATGCTTAGCTCTAGTTTATGTATCCCTGGCAAAAGCTTGTGGGGCAGCACGTCTGCCCTGACTTTGTTGCCAGCTGTGAAACAACTCTTTAGTTATTCTCTCCTCAGGAGCTGTCGTATTATCACTCTCTCTCCATTTTTTTAAATCTGAAAGAGTTTTTGTAATTTTAATTTATTTCAATGTCTTTATTTTTTTCACAAAAAGGTTTTACTATAATAATCACGTTGGAGGCACACACACACTGTAAAACATACTTGTCTTTTTGGAGGATTCATACAATTAGTGGTGGATTAAAATAGGGATAGAGTGACAAGTTACCCCGGAGGTCCAGTCTCCAGGAGAGATGCAAAAGAAAAAATTACCAGGATAACTAATGATTAGCCAACATCATCTTTGCAAGTCTTTAGACTTTTTTTTCAGGAGGATATCAGTAATGGTAGTCAATGGGGTTGATTTACTAAAACTGGAGCGTGCAATATCTGGTGCAGCTGTGCATGGTAGCCAATCAGCTTCTAACGTCAGCTTGTTCAATTAGGCTTTGACAATACAACCTGGAAGCTGATTGGTTTCTATACAGAGCTGCACCAAATTTTGCACTCTCCAGTTTTAGTAGAACAACCCTTTTGTATTGCCCTTAATAAAGAGATTTTATAGTGTACGTTCCCCTTTTCAGGTATAGAACTGCTTTCAGCTCTCCCAGTGTAGGAGGAGCTCAGTACATGTTGGAACAAGAAGGCTGGCTTATGCTCATACTTTTGTGGATGCTCATAATTTTGAGCAAAAGCTCAATGCAAAACAGGCATTGTCACACCCACGCAAATGTATTAGCTTGTGTAGAAACCATATGAGCATGTGTACACGTATGGGCACTGATGCCAAATGGCCTATTAAGCTGGACTCTGACATGGATGGATTGCTGAGTGGTCTTCAGCTAGTTCCTGCTTTACCCAATCCTTGACCTGCCATACCTGCTACCTGTGTACAACTTGGTTTGTCCCTGACCTGTCCTTGGATTTCTGCCTGCCTGCTGTGACCTCTGCTTGTATTTTGAATATGCTCCTGTAATGAGTTCCTGTGCCTCGCTTCCTGGCTGTGTACCAATCCAGGCTTGTTTGCTGCCTCTGTCTCTGCCATATGTTCCTGTACCTTGTTGCCTGGCTGTTGATGACCTATTAGCTTGTGCCTGACTACACTCCTACACTACTAGGACCCACTAATTCGGGGTACTTTGTCGCAGTAAGTGGGCTTAGCACTATATGACCATATAGTGTGACCAAACCCCCATATTTTTTGAATATGTTCAGGTGTTTTTAACTAGCCCTGCAGGAAATGTCATTCTTGTATGTGTGCGCTGTAAAATATTTTGTACTGTTTGTAGGTCTTATAGCAGCACCATCTTGAATTTAAATGCATTGTATGGTGTGCCCCCCAAATATGTTCTTGTATATTGTAATAGGCCCTGACCAGGTTTTTTGGGCTGGAGCACCCCTCCCCCTCCTCATTACCTCCTATTTAGTGGCCACCAGTGTTTAGGATGTATCCCCTTTAGTTCTCCCACATAGAAGACTTTAGCTCCCATGGTTGAGACAAAGGATCTTCCATTCTATTACTAGTGTAGGACCCACTAATTCGGGGTACTTTGTCGCAGTAAGTGGGCTTAGCACTATATGACCAAATAGTGTGACCAAACCCGTGTATTTTTTGAATATGTTCAGGTGTTTTTAACTAGTCCTGCAGGAAATGTCATTCTTGTATGTGTGCGCTGTAAAATATTTTGTACTGACTACACTCCTGTCTGCCAATCAAGTGTTACTGTGTTCCAATTCCTGGTTCTGATCTGGTGATCTACGGTCATCTGCTTCCTGCAAACCTCAGCTGACGCTACCTGCCACACCGGCCCTCATGCCCTCACACTTTCTGTCATCACTATTAGGGGTTTTAGAAAAGAGGTGCAGGAGAAACCCTCTCTCCAGCTCGATCTCCATTGGGTATGTGACACTCAGACTTGTTCTTTTGCCAACAAGGATTCTTCGCTATCCTCATTTTATGTTTGTCTTTGTTTTTCACGAGAAAAAAAACTGTGAAAAAAAATTGAACAGTACACATACAATATAAAAATCAAATACAAAAAAAGGTAAAAAAAGAACACTAAATTAGATAATTGAAATTGCCCTTAATAAACCAAAAGTCTTCCAATAGAAAAATAAGAGTAACTTTTGCTTTGGTTAAATTTCACCAACAGCTAAGTCAGTAATTGCTCTTTGATATCACTTGTAAAATGTTCAGAATGTCCCCACTTTAAGGGGAAATTTTATTTCTGAAAGTTTTACAGGTAAATGAAAAATAATTTGGAGCGTATAAAAAAATGTATATATGTAATACCTATGACAGTATAACAGATCCTTTGAATATTCTCTCTGCAAATTTATGAATATAGCTGTGCAGGTCAATGAAGGCACCTACTATTTCATTTGATTTGTTAATGTCCACGCACCAGTGATTAACCAACGACCGAGATATGAAAATTGCACCATACATCATTACCAGCTAAAACATCATACACCTAGTCTGAGTTCCCCTTCAGCAAGAGGCAAATGCACCTTATAACAAAACTGGTTGGAAATGACCGGAGGGACAATATCACTGAAGTGTGGAATGAAAGTGTTCTCAGAGACCTGTAGCCTTTCCACTAAACCACTTATATACTGTGAAGGATACATGACAGGATTACAAATGTACAGCTTTAAAGGCAAAAGTTTAATAGTGCAATTGCATACTTTCATTAGTTTAAATTCTTGGACTGTGAAAAGAAGAGGGATGGGGCTCATTCTAGTAGGTTTATAAATTTAGATAGAATTGAGCTTGATTGTGCTAGCTATAGATTAAAAAGATGTTGCGGTAATCTCTTAGGCATAATTATACATGTTATCATTAAAGTAAAATGAAGCTAATGCCTTAGAGGCAATGAATATAGACTGTCAAACAGATCTTTCATGAAAAATGTGAATCGTGAAATGATGCTTTTTTGTTCCTGTGGCCTAAATGCTACAGCACTAGGAAATATGGCAAATTTAGTTTATTAGCCAATCAAAAGTAAGATAAAAATGTAATGACAATTATATTTGGTTTGCTGATTTCCACACACCAGTTTTAACCGATGACCGAAACACAGAAATTGCAACCTACATCATTATAATCTAACATTACAAACCCAGACTGAGTTCCTCTTCAGTTTTGGGTTGGCAGAACATATAAAAAAAAAATCTGTTCTATTTGTAGCTTTAAGACATCCCTAATAACATTACCCACTCATCCAAACCCAAAGGTGTAAAATGTGTACAAGGCTGAGTACAAAAGAGCAGATAAAACTCAGTATAAAAATAATTAAAGTATGACAAGGGTTCTGGTTAATAGAGCTGAACACATATTACAGATCCTTTAGCTACCTAAGTAAAGACTTAAAGTGGAACTAAATTGTATCTGAGCACCACAAGCCAAAAACACTATTTAGCTAAAGTTTTTAAAAATTATTCAAAGCAAACTCACCCATCTATCAATGTATCTATGCTGTCTTGTTGAGAAATCACTTTGATAAACAGCCCCCTAGCATTTCTTTCCTTAGCTCAGGCATACAGGCAGGAGGGTCTGCTTAGCCAAGAAAACTCCAACCTCTTCCAGATGAAAGAAAAAAAAAAACACCCACAAGAGTATAATGGGATGTATGACATCATTTTGCTATAGGCCAGAAACCAGGGAGGTTACAGCAGTATAGAGCAGTTGTTTGTATGCTACGAAATACATACAGTGGTACCTTGGATTACGAGCATAATTCGTTCCAGAAGACTGCTTGTAATCCAAAACACTCGTATATCAAAGCAAGTTTCCCCATAAGAGTCAATGGAAAAAGATAATTCGTTCCAGTGGCACTGCTAGTGTATGCAGTACTCCATGTGGCCAGAGATGTGGGGGCGCTAGAGACATTAGGAAACACTCGGAGACCGCTCAGAGCAGCTCGGATGCACTCAGGGACTCTCGGAGACACTCAGGAATGGAGTGTTTCTGAGTGTTTCCGAGTGTCTCTGAATGGTTCCGACTGTCCCCGGCGCCCCTGCACCTCTGGCTTAATGCGGTAGTGCACACCCCAGAGGCTTGAATCCTGCTCATCTTGAGAGACAATCCTCGCAAACCGAGTCAGGATTTTTAAAAAATAATAGCTCATATTGCAAAATGCTTGTAAACCGCATTACTCGCAATCCGAGGTATTACTGTACATATTTTATGTGTATGTATTTCAGCTATACTTCAGATACAGAGGCTGTATTACTAAAGAATTTGAGAATGTTAAATACAATGTGTTAATATACACTTCAGTTATCCAGTCATGTGTGGATGGAAAAAGTAAAGAGAGAACCCCCCTCCACCGAATGATTTGAACCAGTGCAAAAATCAAGGTCCATAAGGACATGGATGAGCGAGTTTGAGGTGGAGGAACTTGACTGGCATGCACAGATTCCTGACCTCAACCCCATAGAACACCTTTGGGATGAATTAGAGTGGAGACTGTGAGCCAGGCCTTCACGTCTAACATCAGTGCCTGACCTCACAAAGGTGCTTCTGGAATAATGATCAAACATTCCCATAGACACACTCCTAAACCTTGTGCACAGCCTTCCCAGAAGAGTTAAAGCTGTTATAGCTGCAAAGGGTGGGCCAACTCTATATTGAACCCTATGGACTAAGACTGGGACACCATTAAAGTTTATGGGCAGGTGTCCCAACTTTTAAAAAATATTATAATGGTTTTAAATAATTACAATATTAAGCAGATGCATGCTGCCATCTAAAGGCTGCAGTGGCCTGTGATGATTTTTTTTTTTTTTTAATGAAGCCTTTTTCTTGTGTGTGATCACCATGTCATAGTTGGCATAGTCAGTGGGGGCCAGAGCTAGCAGTGGCAATCAGATTCCACAGATTGAGAACATAATTGCATGACTGGTAAGAAAAGACTTGTAAAAAGGCAAAGCAAAGCATAGCAAAGATCACCGGTAGCTGCACTTTAAGTAAGTACAGTGTACATTAACCAATTGCCGACCAGCCACCATCATTATACTGCGGCAGGTCAGCACGATCCCATGAACCATCGCAGCTGTACTCCTTTAAGCGGGTGCCGATGCGCATGGCTGGCGGTCGCGATGACCACCGGCCAAGCATTGTGTCTGTTTTTTTGTTTATATCGCAAAAAATAAAAACTACAGAGATGATCAAATACCACCAAAAGAAAGTTCTATTTGTGGGAAAAAAAGGACGTCAATTTTGTTTGGGTACAGCGTCGCACGACCGCGCAATTGTCAGTTAAAGTGACAAAAATGGCCGGGTCATTGAGCAGCCAAATCTTCCGGGGCTGAAGTGGTTAAATGCTAACGAAGGGGAAACCTAGAAAGGATAAATTGACTAAAAGTACACTAATACTTTAAAGCAACTCTTCCCTTTGCCATAGTTCAAAGAATATGCTGTGAAATAATAAATACTCAGTTAATAAACATCTCACCAATGCATTAACAGCAAAATAAAATCCACCATTTTGTCTCTCACAAAACATAGAAAAGATGAAGCCGTCAGTCATAGACCACATTACAAAAAGACAACTCTGCCCTGCTCTGCCCTGCTCTGCCCTGCCTTGCCCTGCAAGTCACTACAATACTACTTTATGTTAGAGGCCAGTGGGAGTGGTAAAAGATCGACACAAGGGCAAGTCACGTTACTACTTTATTTCAGGGGCCAGTGGGAGTGGTAAAAGATCGACACAAGGGCAAGTCACGTTACTACTTTATTTCAGAGGCCAGTGGGAGTGGTAAAAGATCGACACAAGGGCAAGTCACGTTACTACTTTATTTCAGAGGCCAGTGGGAGTGGTAACAGATCGAGATGAGGGCAAAGCTGTTTTTTACATAAAGTCAAAATTTGCATATACTATAAGTATCAACACTAATAAGTCTGCTAAGCCTCAACGAATTAGGGGTGTGTTTAAAATAGCTGGGGGAGCAGATTATAAAGCTATCACTATGCTTACATGCTTAATGGAAATGGAATGGAAATATTTCCTATAAGCTTGCCCTTACAATTACGTTAACTTGCTCAATGAACCTAAACCCTAAACCCTAAGGCTCAGTTTACACGGGGGCAACTTGTCAGGCGACCTAGCCGCCTGACAAGTCGCCTCCCGTTCTGTACAATGGAACTGTTCTAATCGGAGCGACGCAAGTCGCTCCGACTTAGAAGAAAGGTTCCTGTACTACTTTGGGGGCGACTTGCATAGACTTCTATACAGAAGTCGTCTTGCAAGTCGCCCCGGCAGTCGTGTGCAGGTCGCCTCGGTGAGGCGACCTGCAAGTCGTGCCGCCTCTGGTGTGAACCGAGGCTAAGGGTTAGTTCACATCAGGTGCGATGAACTCTGGTGATCTGCACTGATCAAATCAAGCTCAAGGCAAAGACGCTGTGAGAAGAATTGATCTCGTTATGCCCTGTCCACACTAAATATATATATATGCGTCGGTGTGTGTTGCAGAAAAATGCAATGCACAACTACAAGTTACAATACACATCAGAGGGCTGCAATGAACTGTTGGGCATTGAGTTAGATGTAGTGTTTATTTATAACTTTATTTATAAAGGACATTGGGGTTGATTTACTAAAACTGGAGAGTGCAAAATCTGGTGTAGCTGTGAATGGTAGCCAATCAGCTTCCAACTTTGGCTTATTCAATTAAACTTTGCAAAAAAAAACAAAAAACTGGAAGCTAATTGGTTTCTATGCAAAGCTGCTCCAGAGTTTGCACTTTTCAATTTTAGTAAATCGACCCCATTTTCCTTAGTAGGGGCAGAGATATACAAGACCCCCAGAAATGTGTTAGATGTGAAAACTCTTTGGCCAGCTTTGTTGAGCATTGGTGTTAAGTCTCTATGAAAGTGCAGGTAAGTATTAAATATCTTCTTTTGCAGGAATTTTTTAAATGTAATGTGTTCACTATAAAAATAACCAATACAAAACGGTACAACTCCAGCATCACATAATTATCAATATCAAAAGGTACCACTCCTGTATCATCTCACAATGCTGAAAACTTCTGTTGTGTCCTTCCTGTGTTTTTAATAGAATTTCATAAGGCTTTCTTCCTAGTGCCCATTCAGGTGTGTGACAGAATGAGCCAAAGAAGTAAGATTCATCCTGGCTTTCCTGGTATTTCGGTTATGTGCTGGGATGTGTAAGTGAGCATGGCTGCACATTGCACAGATTAACTGGATGATCGAACAAATGCTACATGAAGCATACTTGCACCTATACTAAAAAGGAATCAAAGGTATAGCTAAATACCATATACTGAGACAGCAATGTTAGTCCTAAACTATGACTACATTGTGAAAAATGCAAAAATATGTCAAATATGTAAATTAATTAGTTATTGTTGTAGGATTGTTTTTAAGATCCCAAGGATGATGCAGTTCATTGTCACAAACAGAAAATAATTTGTAAAAGCCAAATAGCTGTAAAGCCAAATAGGTGACTATGAACATTTCTAGCATTCTTTATACTGTGTGTATATATATATATATATATATATATATATATATATATATATATATATATAAATAAAAATATATAAATATAATATATATATATATATATATATATATATATATATATATATATATATATATATATATATATATATATATATATATATATATAATGTTACTGTAGCAGTGTGCCTAGCATGAAATATTTTAGAGGTAACGCTGTCGTTTTCAAATGTTAATTTTCAGAAAGAATAGATAAAGGGGACTTACACCCAGATCATCAATAGAAAAAATAGAGGCACTTTTAAAATGGTTGTGAAATGGCAGTCAAAACAACATTTGTTTTTGACCGTGCAATTACTAATGGTTCCTGGCAATGGTAAATCCTCTCAGGACATGTTGCAATGCCTCTTTAAAAATGAATTTCAGGTATAGACACATTGGTCAAGCTTGAACCAACATTTGTATCTACCATACTTGCCCGATGCCCCTGGCAGCTGGAAATCACTGAAGTTGACACTGTTACTCCAGTGATCTCCACTGGCTTCCAGGTCCTGTGCTGAGTAGCCGGCCTGATGCATTCTGAATACAGGAGGTTGGCTGCACAGCACAAGCACCATTCAGAAAACGCTTTGCATTTTATAAATTTTATAAATGAATGCAAAACTTTTTCTGATTGGATGAGATGGAGAGTGTGACATTCCCGTTGCTCTCCTTCACCTCGTCCAGTCAGAGAACACTTTGGATTAATTCAGAAAGCATTCTCTGAATGGTGTCTGTGCTGAGCAGCTAACCTCCTGTGTTCAGAATGCATCAGGCTGGCAGCTGAGCACTGAACCCAGATGCAAGTGGAGATCATTGGAGTAGCACACTGGCTATGTCAGTGATTTCCAGCTTCCAAGGATATTGGCCAGGTATGGTATAGAAAAAGTTATGTTGGATCAGGCTGGACCAGTGTAGCTATGTATAAAATATCCATACCTGGAATTTTTCTTTAACTCTATGTTTGCAAAATGTATATGTTTACATGTCACAGTTACATGTAGTCTTTTGTATACCTTGAAGACTTGATTGATTCAATCTCCCCTGTTGTTATCTCAACAGCCATTTTAATTAAAGACAGAGGGTGATTTCTCCCTTTACTTCCTGGATTGTTTTTCTCACCCTACGATGAAACGTATGCACTCAGCACCCTCACAATACATATCACCGGGGGGGGGGGAATGCCCCCCGAAATTATGTGATATCTCAGAAAGTCTTTAAGGAAGGCACTGGTGATGTAGCCTTCCAAGAGAGCAGTTGTGGGACCAGGGCTATGTCACCAGATCCTCAATAAACCAGGAAGTAGAATGCAACTAAGTGTAAGTAATGCAAAAATGTTTGATTTAGCAAATGACTTGATAACTTGTGAACAGTTTTCCCAGATACACACGCTTGCAATTTTTAATGGTGGGGGATCCACTTTAAAGGGTTCCATATTTGTAGTGAAGTTGTCAGTAAAATGGTTTACAAATAAGTAATCTTAAACTAAAGAGCTGCTACTGGAAACTAGAAAATCATTTAAAAGTAATTATCTTACAAATTGTCCTTGTCCCTACAATGGACTCACTACAACATACAGATACATTCCTTCTCATTAATTCATAATGTGGCACTAAACAGCTGCCATCAATTACCAGTGTTGGTAAGAAAACAATGTAGTGATGGAGATTCTGTGTGTTTCACTGGATGCAGGCATTGTTCAACTGATTATTTTCACCCGATTCTTCAGATTGTTTAATCAAAAGCTGAAGGGCCGCCCACAAAACAAATTTCAGCAATTTATCAGGAACGAGTCACAATTAGCTCAGTGTGTGACCAGGTTTGATGTTTAAAACAACAGGAAAGAGCTAAGCAGCTCAGAGACAAGGTGACAACAATGTCCCATGCCACTTCTACAGGGCATAACTTCTTCCCCTGGTCCATGATAGAAAGGACCAAACAAACACTCCTGCGCAATGGTGCAACATCGGGTAGTCCGTCACTCAGGGGATAGTTGCTATGGCCTTGCCTATGATAAAAAGGAGCTTGAGGGAGTGACACGCAAGTACACGGTTGATATAGATACCACAATACTAATACATAGTAAATATTTACCTTTTAAAGCATTTTTAATCCCATATGTGAGTGGAAAAAGAGTAGACTTTAATGTCCACATAGGTGCCACTGGGCTGCCAATGTTTATCACTGCACTGTGTTCTCCCAGCACAAAGACTGAGCTATCAAAGACAGTTCTCAGTCTGGGCTAAAGATCAGTAGCAGGTGGGACAAGCTTCTGATCATGTGATCACTGTGACTGGTCACATAATTGCCAGTTCTTCCGACTCCTGGTAATCAGAATTATTTAATGGGTTGCAGGGGCTGGTGGGAAGAGGTTAAGATCTATCACACATAGAAAGAAGTAAAAAATAACATACAGTATAGAAACTTAAAGAGGAGATATGTTGAAAAAGGTACTAATGCACTACCACTACAAAGTGAATAAAGTGCTCCTGTGCTAAGGGTGCATGAATGAACAGTGCTTAATGAAGTAAAAAGCAGCCAAACTTCTGAAGTGTTGCCAACACCCTTAAGTATGTGTATATATAGTGAAGTAGCGCTAATTACTAACAACAAAGCAAAATAATAAAGTGAAAGAAAATCTCAAATAAGTCTCAACAAGGGACAAAAATAACCTGTGTTCAAAATAAATTGTGTTCAAAATAAATTGTGTCATAAGTAAATTACGGTATGTCATAACATAATACCTAACAATAAACATTCAATGTAAATAGTCCAATAATAAAGTGCAATAATAAAGTGCAGTACAAAGGAAATGATTCAAAGTTGTAATCAATCTCTAGTTCAAGATGAAAATCACTATTTCCCTGATAAGTAACGATGAGGGGGAAAGGGACAAATGCAGGAGTCCAATTTTCAGGTGGTTGATTATCAAACAAAAACTCGATACAATCCTCCCCCAGTAGCACTAGCCTCTCACCTTAAGAGTAGACCCCAACGGGCCTAATGGTGCATCGGTAGCCGTCAAGGCAGTGGCTTGAATCCTCCTCAATGTATCCAGGGGGACAATGCAGCTCTCCCCGATCTCCATGACTTTTTACTGGATATATTTAGGAGGATTCAAGCCACCACCTTGACGGCTACCGATGCACCATTAGGCCCGTTGGGGTCTACTCTTAAGGTGAGAGGCTAGTACTACTGGGGGAAGATTGTATCGGGTTTTTGTGTGATTACCATACACCTGAAAATTGGACTCCTGCATTTGTCCCTTTCCCCCTCATCGTTATTTGTCTACACAGGGAAATAGTGATTTTCATCTTGAACAAGAGATTAATTACAACTTTGAATCATTTCCTTTGGACTGCACTTTATTATTGCACTTTATTATTGGACTATTTACATTGTATGATTATTGTTAGCTATTATGTTATGACATAATTTATTTATGACACAATTTACTTTGAACACAATTTTATTGAACACAGGTTATTTTTGTCTCTTGTTGAGACTTATTTGAGATTTTCTTTCACTTTATTAGTTTGCTTTGTTGTTAGTAATTAAAGAGGAGATACAGTCTGGTAAAAAAATAAAATAAGCTACAAACACCGCAGCTGCTGACTTTTAATAAAAGGACACTTACCTGTCCAGGGATCCCGCAATGTTGCCTCCCAGAGCAGATTCGTCAATCCGCTTCGGGTGCAGGCGCCGGCATTGTAAGTAAGGGAAACTGGCAGTGAAGCCTTGTTTCCTACTGTGCATGCACAAGTCGCACTGTGCTTTCTGAATGGTCCCATCATCTTCTAGGACCTGTGTGAAGGCAGCGAGAAAAATAAGGGAAGGGCCAGAAATGTCGTAGAACGCTAATCGGCGATCATATATGGAAGTGGGATCGGGTACCTGTCAAAAACCAGGTACCTGTTCCCCCTCAAAAAGTGCCAAATGTGGCAGTGGATGGGGGGTGTAAACAAGCAGAGCTTCCCCTTTTAGGAGGAGCTCTGCTTTAAAGCCGAACTAATGGCAGAGATACTCACATTTCCAATGGTCCCTCCAGCATCTGCATCTTTTCCTGTGTGCTGGTTTTTGGGCCTTTTCATTGGCCGCTGTGGAGTGACGTCGCCGCAGTGCATGTTCAGGAGCTAGTGATTTCAGCACACAGGATGGGGCCAGCCTCTGTAAGCTGATCTGCCCATGCAGAGCTCAGCTTACATTCCGGGGATCGCTGTGTTCAGGCAGGTAGATATAATTTATTGCGGAAGAGACATTGTATTTATATTCTGCAAAAAATGTCTACCTGTTCACAGTGAGTTACAACAGAACTTTAGTTCCGCTTTAAGATCAACACAATTAAGAATTATTAGAATATGTGAGTATGATAGGCACAGCTGATAAACTAAAAGCATGCCAAAATTAAAACACAATTGATTCGTTTTACGTAATGCAACTTAAACACTGTGAACCCTGCTTTAACTTTGTCAGCTGTAAATTAGGAAGCTACAGAACAGCTTGGGGCCTCAGGGCCTCGTTCAATTCATTAATTAAGTAAATCTGTATTCATTTCTATGATTATTTTAGATATGCAAATAAAAGAGAGCAGCGTGATGGTAATCATTTTATTGATGTGTGTTGTTGCTTAAAATATGTTGTTTCTTTGTATTGTTATATTATACATATGTACATAAGGGCAGTACTAGTTTCTCATAACATTTTTATACTACGCTTTCTACTTAGCAGTGTTACACAGAGGCTGCGCTCCTTCTCACAAGTCTAAAATTGACCCACTTATTGAAAACAATGATTTCCATAAGAGCCTGTTATGTTAGATCCATAGAAAATGCAGGCCGGCAACTCAACAGCCTAAGGCCGAAACGCGTCAGTATTTTTGGATGATGTTATTGTTGTAATGCTTGAATAAATATTTTCTATGGAGAAGCTGTCGAGTTGCCGGCCTGTACTTTGTTTGGATCTTTTGTGAGCTTAATTAGCCTGAGCACCGACTACTCTACACATCGGTAGGCAGTGGCTTAAAGTGCTGTGTAAACTGTCGGTGCTATATAAATCCTGTATAATAATAATAATCAACTATACTATATAGCGGTAGAGCTTGGGTGAGTTTTTCTCTTGCCTGTTATGTTATTTGGGCAGTGGTTAAGCAAAGAGATTCAAATGACACTAAACTTTGGTTTAAAAGTTCTATTCAAGTGTATATTTTTACCTCAGAAAAGTCCCTTCTGTTGCTCTCTGCCTCCTTTAAATCTCCATATTTCTTTTTTTGCTGCTGTGATCCAACCTGTTAGAGGGTGACTACATTTGTTCTATATTGTCCCACTATGTAAGAAGGCAGCAACCCTCTCTTGCTCATTCCTGAAATGGACTATGGACTATGGGATCTGTAGTGTGCATAGTGCATGACTGCAACTAACTTGCACTGCTCATTCCAAAGAAATGGAAGATGGGGAGGAAAAGTAGAAGTGATATTACTGAGGACATTACGAGGATGCAGAAAAACACAATAAGAGACAATTTCATGAAAAATAGAGAGGGTCTTTAAGTAGTAGATGTGTGTATGGATTTTTTTGTGAAAATAAGGATATTGTTTAGTATCACTTCAAATGAGGCTGAGTCAAATACAGGACTATCTCTAAAGATGCATTACAATAATCTAGATTTAATACAATAACAAAAGGGTGAAAAACAAGGATTTTTAATATGAAAGATACATACACATTTTATTAAAGCAACCCTTTTTTTCTGTCAATGGTTAAAACACTGCTGCAAGACATGAACTATTCAACTGACTTGGAGATAATCACTGAACGTAAACTCCAGTGTTTCCCATATTCTCCCATTGGGTGCTGTCATCTTGTCTTACAAACAGCATTGAGAAATGAATAAAAGGAAGCCTGCATGTAAAAGTTCCAGGGACAATCATATGTCAGTGGCTAGAAATGGAGATGAAAATTAGCTCTTGGTTTTTAACAAAAAGGTTAAGTTTGCATATCAGTAACAGTGCTGTTTAGTTTGCTTAAACTGCACATTTTGAGGAGAGAAAAGAGTGTATATAAGTGAGGGTTTCACTACACTTAAAGTCTGTATCTAAAGTGACTTTTTTCACAAAAATTGAAGGGCAAACAAAAGGGAATCCTGAACAGAAGAAAGTAAGTGCTCAACTTTACTGTTGCCTGTGCCCCCCACTGAAGAGAAATTACCAATAAAGTCTCTTCAGATGCCAACTCTTTCCAGAGTGGTCCTGTGCTTTAATAAGTTGTTCCTCGCACAAACCACTGTGTGACTTTGGGACACCAGTGTCCATGTGCTGCCTAGTTCCTTAAAAAAAGCCTCTAGAAACAAGATTGCCTAGCCTTAGACACCAAGATGATAAAATTCCACCCCACTGGGCACAATAGATATTGTCCCCTTTGGGCACAATTGAGGAGAATTAAAAACACTGAAGGCACCACACTACCTGCTATATACAGTAGGCCGGGCTATTATTATACCCTGCAGCACATTGGCCAAGGAAGTCAAAGCTGAATTCCAGGGATTCAGCCACTTTGTAAAAGTGAAGGCACGCTATGAGTTAAGTCCAAGGAGCTACATGACATCTCCTGGGCTTATCTCTATTATTTACATTTGATAGGTTTATTGCTCAATCCGGGAATCTGAGAGGAGAGAAATGCATAGAGCAGTCATGCCCACTCCATCCCCTCTGCTGCCCATTCACAAAAGGCTTTGTATTTTGTGGATGTGTTCACATAATACCAAGGCTTCTGAGACTGGGCAGGAGGAGGGAAGGGCGGGCATAGCAGCTTCAGCGAGTCTTCTGTGCAAGATACAGAGCTCAGAAGTATCAGTGTTGCTCTCCCAGAACTACAGCAATACACCTATTCACCCCCTTGGCTTTTTACCTATTTTGTTACATTACAGCCTTTAGTTCAATGGTTTTTAATCTGAATTATATGTGATGGATCAGAACACAATAGTCTATGTTGGTGAAGTAAAATTAGAAAAATATATACATAAAACTATTTCTCAGAAATAAAAAAACTGATAATTGGCACGTGCGTATGTATTCACCCCCTTTGTTATGAAGCCCATAAAAAGCTCTGGTGCAACCAATTACCTTCAGAAGTCACATAATTAGTGAAATGATGTCCACCTGTGTGCAATCTAAGTGTCACATGATCTGTCATTACATATACACACCTTTTTGAAAGGCCCCAGAGGCTGAAACACCTAAGCAAGAGGCATAACTAACCAAACACTGCCATGAAGACCAAGGAACTCTCCAAACAAGTAAGGGACAATGTTGTTGAGAAGTACAAGTCAAGGTTAGGTTATAAAAAATATCCAAACCTTTGATGATCCCTAGGAGCACCATCAAATCTGTCAAAACCAAATGGAAAGAACATGGCACAACAGCAAACCTGCCAAGAGACGACCGCACACCAAAACTCACGCACCGGGCAAGGAGGGCATTAATCAGAGAGGCAAAACAGAGACCTAAGGTAACCCTGGAGGAGCTGCAGAGTTCCACAGCAGAGACTGGAGTATCTGTACATAGGACGACAATACGCTGTACGCTCCATAGAGTTGGTCTTTATGGCAGAGTGGCCAGAAGAAAGCCATTACTAAAAAAAAAAATTGCACGTTTTGAGTTTGCGAAAAGGTATGTGGGAGACTCCCAAAATGTATGGAGGAAGATGCTCTGGTCTGATGAGACAAAAACTTAACTTTTTGGCCATCAAAGAAAATGCTATGTCTGGCGCAAACCCAACACATCACAACACCCAAAGAACACCATCCCCACAGCGAAACATGGTGGTGGCAGCATTATTCTGTGTGGATGTTTTTCAGCAGTCAGGACTGGGAAACTGGTCAACGTTGAGGGAAAGATGGATGGTGCTAAATACAGGGATATTCTTGAGCAAAACCTTACCACTCTGTGTGTGATTTGAGGCTAGGATAGAGGTTCACCTTCAAGCAGGACAATGACCCCAAACACACTGCTAAAGCAACACTTGAGTGGTTTAAGGGGAAATATGTGGTTTAAGGGGACATATTTCCCCTTAAACCACTCAAGTGTTGCTTTATGTTGGAATGGCCTAGTCAAAGCCCAGATCTCAATCCAATAGAAAATCTGTGGTCAGACTCAAAGATTGTTGTTCACAAGTGCAAACCATCAAACTTGAAGGAGCTGGAGCAGTTTTGCAAGGAGGAATGGGCAAAAAACCCAATGGTAAGAAGTGGTAAGCTCATAGAGACTTAACCAAAGCGACTTGGAGCTTTGATAGTCGTAAAAGGTGGCTCTACAAAGTATTGACTTTCGGGGGGGTGAATAGTTATGCACATTGACTGTTTCTGTTATTTTGTCCTATTTGTTGTTTGCTTCACAAAAAAAAAAAAAAAAAAAAACCTTCAAAAGTCGTGGACATGTTCTGTAAATTAAATGATGCAAATCCTCAAACAGTCCATGTTAATTCCAGGTTGTGATGCAACAAAACACGAAAAATGCCAGGGGGGGGGGGGGGCTGAATACTTTTGCAAGGCAGATATAAATAAGATATAAATAATAGAGCTAAGCTCAGGAGGTGTCATGCATCTCGCTGGACTTAAATCATCGTGTGCCTTCATATTTTGTAAAGTAGCTGAATTCCTGGAATTTATCTTTAACTGTTACTGCATCTTGCTTGAGCTACATTTGGCCAGCATTGTCCACTGGCAACTAAATAAAGAATCAAATAAAATTCCAACTTTTTGTTATCCCTCAGAGCCCCCCTTTTGTATTGACAGTTAATTCAAGCACTTTGATTCATGACATAAATGATTCTCTGTAGATTGGACATATGCATATTAGATATTCAGGAGAATAAAAAATATGCATTTTGTGAACCAATCTGCCCAACCAATATACAAGCTTGTTATTATTCTATCCAGCTCTTGGTTCTTCTTCCAGTGTAGAAATGTTCACTACAGGTATTAATGGTGACACATTATTCATTATATACATCTCTTTATATTTAATAAAAGAAAATGGAAGACTGAATAAACGTTTCCAGTGTTGGCCCGTAGACACTATATACATCAATCTTCTAATATAAGACATTATCATTTATTTAATAGACAAGTGTATACACTTAAAGTCACTTCCATAAATTACACTTAATGCATATGGCATGTGTGGAGTACAGAGATTTATTTAAAAGCCAAGTTAGGCATGGTGCACGTCGTAGTAAAGAAAAAAAGTAGAACAATCAATTTATATAATATTTTTCAGCATCTAAGAAGAAGCACATTAAATACTAAATTTAAATACAGGACTGTCACAGCATGAAAAATAGCGCTGGAATCTTCAGCGTGAAAAGTATAAACACTGAAATTCCTGCTGGTGAATGAAATTAGTAAATACTTCATATGAATTACAGCAATGGGGGCCTTGCCATGACTCTCATTTAGAAAAAGCAATGAAAATATGGCTTCATGCTGAATGTGTTTACTCTCACTCAGCTCAATGGATAACTGGAGGATGAGAAAAAGTCAAGCTCACAAACAAGGATGAGCAAATTTGCCTGAAAACAGATGTATTAGCAAATTACTAATTTGTGTTTCCCTTAAAGAGAAACTCAACTGTATCGGAGCACCACAAACTGAAAATGCTAATTAATTCATCTTTAATATTCAAAGCACCCAGCCATGTCTCCATGCATTGTTTTGTTGAGAAATCACTTTAACAAACACTGCCCTAGAATTTTTCGTAGCTCTGGCAGATGATTCTATATCATTTACTTCCTGGAATCTATCTTTCCTTGGCTCAGACGGAACGTCACTTCTGTTCCCTGATCTGATGGGTTCGCTAATCTGATAGAACACAGGCAGGAGCGTGTGCTTAGCTGAGAAAGCACCTCCCCTCCTCCTCCAGATAAAAGGAAAACAAATGCCCATGAAGACTCCTGGGATGTGTGGCATCATTGTGGCCTAGGTCAGAACCCCGGAAGCAACTGAAGAAATTTAAAAAACAAATTTAAAACTATTAGAATATACCTTCATGTCTATGTACCAAGGCTAGTAGTATAAGGATTAAAAATAGTTAATTTTCTTTGAGTTTAGCTCTTCTGTAGATTTGGTTCACACCAGAACAAGGTGCAAGAAAAGCGTGCTCCATGGGTGTTTCCAGCACCATGTTCAAAACGCGCTGCCCGCAGGTGTCAATATAGTCTGAACGACACCCCAAACACAGATGCGTTTGCCTGCACCGGATGACATGGTAGTGAAGTAAAAATGCAATTTGGTGCTGTGGGTTTTTTAAAAGTAGTGCATGCACTAACTTGTTTTGTGATCCCGTTTAATCTCAGCCCATTTAAATGAATACCTGTAGGTTGAAAATCACATAGGATCGCGGACCACATTGCTGTAAGATTCAGGAGGAAGCCAGCTAAGTTAACCAAAGAAGAAAAATGTAATATATTGCTGTTCACAGCCCTTAGATCTGGTGAGGGCCTTCATATACTTTTTCAGGCTTCATACAAGCACAGGAAAATAAATGTTGATGCTGCCAGAAATCCAGTGACTTTATAACTTCCCATGGCACTGAACTGACATCTCAAGAAAGGCTATAGAACACCTTGCCCCACGTTATGGAGATGACTAGAGGACAGATGTTTGTAGCTCGAATCAGAAGAGCAGCCTAAGATGACATCGCTACTCTTTTATTGATACTGTATGGTGAATGAGCATTGTCACCCTAGGATAGGAAATGTGTTACTAGCAAAATTACCAGGTAAAAAAAAGGAGCACATAGTCAGCACATCTAAGCACTAAATAATTGCAATATATTACATTTCTGTTCTTGGCCTAAGTTACACTTTGAATATAGGGATGAAGATGTGTCCAATTTGCACAGAAATATATAAATCATGAAGCAAAACTCGCAACACACACCAAACTGAGCATGTGCAGAGAGGACAGTAGAAGAAGGGGAGGGTAAGAGTAGACAGGATCAAACAGCCTTTTTACACAATGCAGAGGATTAACCCCTTAGGTTCCACAGTGAGTATAACAGGTATGTTTTACTGCATATACACACCGATTTTACTGTTGTTTAGTAACACTTCAATCATTAGAGCACACGTTGATTGATTTATGAAAGGCAAATGGGGCGGATTACTTAGCAAAGTGAATTTTCACTTTGCAATGCACGTTTTATTTTATTTTTTAGCTTAGTGAAAGTAGTGAAGCTCTGCTGATTGAAGCTAAAGTACTGTTTCTTTTATTCTCCTTATACATGATTGGGCTTAACCTCTTCACAGCCACGCTATAGCCGAAAGACGGCTACAGTGCAGCCCTAAATTGCCAGGAAGCGTGAAAAAATAATCTGATTACCAACTTATAAAATGAGACACCGGTCCAATACACAGAGAGCCACTGCTACTAACTGGTGCCCACCTGTGCCACCTTCCAGTGCATATCAGTACTGCTAAGCAGTGCCCACCAGTGCCACCTATCAGTGCCCACCAGTGCTGCTAATCAGTGCCCATCAGTGCCACCTATCAGTGCTGCCTTTAAGTGTCACCTACCAGTGCCTATCAGTGCCCATCAGTGCCACCTATTAGTGCCCATCAGTGCCACCTATCAGTGTTGCCTATCAGTGCCACCTCTCAGTGCCCTTCAGTGCTGCCTATCAGTGCCCATTTGTGCCACATATCAGTGCCGCCTCATCAGTGCCTCCTTAACAGTGCCCAGCAGTGCTGCCTCACCAGTGCCCACCAGTGCCACCTATCAGTGCCCATCAGTGCTACCTTATCAGTGCCTATCAATGCAGCCTATCAGTGCCCATCAGTGCTCCCTTTCAGGGAACATCAGTGCCACCTATCAGTGTGCCCATCAGTGCCGCCTATCAGTGCCTATCAGTGCCAAATATCAGTGCCGCCTCATCAGTGCCTCCTAATCAGTGCCCACTAGTGCCGCACCATCAGTGCCCATTAGTGTCACCTATCAGTGCCCATCAGTGCAGCCTATCAGTGCCCATCAGTGCAGCCACATCAGTGCACATCAGAGAAGGAGAAAAATGATCTGTTTGCAAAATTTTATAACAAACTATGAAAACTTATTTTTTCCAAATTTTTGGTTTTTTTTTGTTTGTTTAGCAAAAAATAAAAACCCCAGTGGTGATTAAATACCACCAAAAGAAATCTCTATTTGTGTGACAAAAATGCTAAAAATTTCATATGGGTACAGTGTAGCATGACCGCGCAATTGTCATTCAAACAGTGACAGCACTGAAAGCTGAAAATTGGTCTGGGCAGGAAGGGGGTTTAAGTGCCCAGTAAGCAAGTGGTTAATGAATAATGATTACTAGGAAGACTGGAGAGCAAGAAATTAGGAAACGTGAAGTTGAATGCCAGAAATATTCAGTGAAACATTCCGGTTGGGCTACTAAAGAAGTAGAACATGTTCATTTTACAAAGTGAATTTTCACCACCTTCACTAAGGTGAGTGAACATTTCCTTGCACAGTGAAAATTCACTTTGCAAAATGAACATGTTCTACTGCTTTAGTAAATCAGTCCTAGTGTTTCATTGAACAATAGACCACTTGTCTGGCATCATCTATACGTTCAAGTTCATCTTTTCTTATTTCTTTCTCCCCATTGTTCTTTGAATTCCATGGTAACTGACGCTACTCCCACAACATCCCTTCACTAAATCCTATCTTATATAAAGCCATCATTATCAAGATATATTTTTGTCCTTACAATGTTAAATATTACAAAGAAAGGGCTTCAGGAATAAAAGACAGAGTGATAATAGGGATGAAGAACTTATTAAATTGACTTTATGATGTGGCTTTGAGAATGATTTTCCCATTTAATCCGTAAAGGAGAGATTTCAGAACCCTTGTCATTTAAATAATAGGCAGCTGCTCAACCTAAAATAAAGTGAAAATCAGACCTCTTCCACAGGGCTGTAAATGGTATTCGCTTTAGTAGATATCGACTACAGAAAGATTTTCTTATTCATAACGATAGAATAACATTAGATTATTGTTATATGCTAATAAATCATACTGAGGAGACAGTATTACAAATTCAGACTACAGTTAGAAAAAAAGTCAAAGAACTTAGAAAAAGTTGGCTAATGACTTACAGTTAACTGCTCATTAATTTAAATTTTAGCATCAATTATTGTATTGCAAAAACAATAAAGCTTAAAATCAGTATGTATATGCAGTAAAGCATGCTTGTTATATTTACTGTGGAACCTAAGGGGTTAATCCTCTGCATTGTGTAAAAAGGCTGCTTGAGCCTGTATGCACAGATCCTTCCCTTCTTGCATTGCACCAAAACATGCCCGGATAACACAGAGTTACTGGAGTAAGGCTGCACATGCTCAGTTTGGTGTGTATAGCTAGAGAGTTTTTATTTTTTTTCTTGGGAGGATGCATGTGATCAGCACAGGGCACTGTGCAGATCAGGGGGTCAAGGGTCACGGGTCCCGCAGCCTCATTGGACAGTCAGTGCAGTATGAAAACTCCTCCTACAAGCTTTAACCAGGCACTAATAGAAGACTGCTATATACTGCTGGTGAGAAAAGGTATTTAGTAGTTTAAATTTACTAAATTATTTGAATTTCCTTGTTCTGTGTACTGTGGGAGACCAGATATAGTGAATGCAGGGTTCTGGGTTGAGTTACACTTTAAGCATCTCCTTTCTCTCCCATCTGCAATACTAAGGCAGTTGGGGATTTTCCTCTCTAAAGCTCTAGGTGGGCTCTTGATATGATTAATTAAAATGCAGGACCAGTGGTGGGCGCTGATGATGCATTACACATGAGGACATTAGTGAGGGGTGGCAGCATGATTGGGGAAGAGGAGTAGTTTTGTGCTGAAAGAGCCATTATCTCTGTTTGTGGAAACCAAATTTAGGTTGGATCAAATATTTTAAAAGGGTATTTTAAATAAAAAATTAGGAACTGGAAAGGTTCACTTTAAGTTAAATAAGTGTAGTCAAGTGCTGGCTACTGAAAGATGAATCAAGAGGACATAATCCAATATAACCATAAACTAGTTACAGTAGTTCCGCTCTAGTGCCGGGCACTCAGACCATTGCATCCCTTCCAGTCTACAGAGGTGGGGAGTTCTTCTTCCTGGACCAGAGTAGAGTATATTGGGATTTGCAGTCCTGCAGCCAACCACGGCTGTATATCAGAGCCTTTTCTGAACTACACACCACAGAAAGTTGCCCAACTAAAGGATTGGGAGAGGCTATATATTTTACTGTTACTGTTGGGCTCTCTCTCTTGGCCCAAGAACTTCAGACAGGATGGTTGGAGGCTGCTGTTCCAAACTCAGCCACAGCGGGACTCAGCAGGCTAGCCTGTGATAGTGATGCTCATCCAGTTCATCTGCATGGCTGTGTCACAGACATGTCAAAAGACTTGTCATTAGGGATGGGCGAATGGTTCGGCCCGAGCATAAGTTCGGGCCGAACTTTGGTTGTTCGTATGTTCTGCGAACACTGAACAATATGCGGTGTTCGGGGCAAATTTGAAAGCCACCGGAACAGCGTTAAAGTTTATGGGACAAGAACATGAAACATCAAGGGTCTGAAGGGTCTGATATGGATTTTGGGGGGGGGGGACCCCATGGCTTTTTTTTTTTAATTTGGCGCAGGGTCCCCCTTAGTTTCCATATCAGACCCGAGGGGCCTGGTATAGATTTTAGGGGGACCCCCCACACAATTTTTTTTTTAACTTTGGTTTGGGGTTCCCCTTAATATTCATACCAGACCCAAAGGGCCTGGTAATGGACTGGGGGAACCCCATGCTCTTTTTTCAATGAGTTTTATCTATAATATCGAGACCCAACAATTCATTACAGCCTCGATCAGTTTTAAATGACAATTTCTCCTTTAGAAATGTCATTTTGCTGTGGTACTGTTCTAAACACAGGAAAAATGCGCCACTTCACAGGAATACTATAGACACCCCCAGGCACAATATTTAAAGGAATATTTCATTTTTATTGTTTCACTTTAAGTTGTTTTTAAAAAACTTTTTTGAATTGGTACATGTCCCTTGGGGCAGTACCCGGGTCCCCAACATTTTTTATGACAATAACTTGCATATAAGCCTTTAAAATTAGCAATTTTGATTATTTATGTGCGTGTCCCATAGACCATAAAGGTGTTCCTGTGTTCTGCCGAATTTTTTGCCTGTTCGGTATGTTCTGGTGCGAACCGAACCGAAGGGATATTCGGCTCATCCCTACTTGTCATTTGGTCCTATTAAAGCATGCCAGTGGTCCAGAGGGAGCTGACGGGTCTCTGAGTCTCTAACCACTCTAAACAGACACCACGTATGCACACTGATTATATTCAGTATGCTGATATCATTCATATAGTGTTACCCATCTCTTATTGTTACTGTTAAAGTTCATTGAACTGTGTGTATTGTTGCGACTAGTTGTAAACCCCTAAAAAGTAACTTGAGCCACTTTTAAAAGGTATTCGATACAACTGTGGCTACTGAATTATTGTGTCTGTTGCCCTTTTATTCTGTGTTGGGTATTATTGGTGACATTTTTGGTCTAACTATGTCTGAACCTAGAATGTCAGAAGGGTTGAAAAGTTTACAGGCTTCAAGGCAGCACCGGAGGACAAGCATCATCCAGGGGCTCCTAAGAGGGTAGTGCTACATAGATATAAACTATCACTTCACATTTTATATAAATGGAAACAATACCAAAATACTTTGACAAAGCCATAAGTCAAGAGCAGTTCTTTTTTGCTTTTAATCAGTGGCCTTGTAAGAACTCCAACAATATCTATTTGCCACTATACACAAACTTAGCACTGTGGCATAGAACAATTCACTGATTGTTCTGACTCAAGGACATTGAAAGTATAAGCACTCATAAACCATTCTCTCATGATCTACTCAATCATTAATTATATTACTATAACAAGACATTGAAGTGAATGTAGTCTTGTTAGTTCACTTGCGACAGAAACAATTGAGTACCATCCGTGATATTTTTATTATTTGCACTAACATACCATTTAGTTAGCATGTTAGTGCAAATAAAAAAAGTATCACGGACAGTACTTAATTGTTTCTGTAACAAAGCACAAAGTTTATAACAGCAAAACTTTTATTAACACGATCTTGCTATATTAGCCAAAGTTGTATAAAGACGGGAAGAGTTAGGAGATCTGTTCAATTGTTATAGTTGTCTATGCCCCCATTGGGCAGATTTCCCCCAATTTTATGTATTGGTAACATGTAGTAAAGAACAAAAAGTGATCAGAAATCTCTTCAATATGGAAAGAGAGAGCAACAAAACAGACAACTAGAGTAAAAAATGTGAAAGGAGGTTTCGCCTCATCTAAATGACTAAACTGTCTGTGCGTCCCATCCCGAATACGGATAGTAGAAAAAGATTCCTCAAAGATGGGACTTTAAATGGACACCAGGCAGTAATAAGTATAAAAATTACAACATTTATTATGCAGTACAGTAACATACAACATGAAAAACATAAATAGCCAATGATAAAAACATATGTATGGGAAACAAGTGTAGAAACCAGCTGAAAGAAGGAAGGAGACCCGCAGACTGAAGTCCCACGCGTTTCAATTACACAGACAGTGTGGCTCTTCCTCAGGGATTATGCGGGCTTCAACACTTCAAACGCTGTAATTCTATGAGAATAGTAAAGTATGCAACATCAGATCCTGCAAAAACTATCACTGTGCATTCCACAGTTACATTAAAACTTTATCATAAACGGCAGTTGTATCAGAAATTTAAACAACTGATAACACTGACCCCAAACAAAAAGCAATTTCACCGGCAGTAGACAGACATTCAAGTATTGGGATAAAAGGATCCGTCAGGGCCAGACCGGGAGCACCAACCCGGATATCATGGGTCAATCCATGCTCCCAGAGGTTGCTCTTGATCATTTTAAGGCATTTACACGTTGCATCACACTAAATGTGAATATATTAGGTTTCAGTTAGCATTCAAAAAATATGGATGAAAAAGATTAAGTAGATATATGTGCACTATATTCAATAGGTATATCCATACCTTAATTTGAAAAAAATGTGGCTCATGGAGGATGTAACCAACCAGAGCAATGTTCCCGTACTGTATGGTGGAACTTTATCCGGACAAGATCATAATAGAAGCTGTACTGTAATTTCAATCCTCAAGGCCACTGTCTGAAAGAGTAACATTATTGATATATTGATAAAAATAGTAAGTTACTAGCCATTGTAGGTGGAATAAAGGTCTAGAGTCTGTCTAATGTGGTACCAGAAAGAATGACAAGGTGCTAGCGTCAGCCTTTTATATACTGGTGCTCTAATTGTTAACCTATTGGGGTCAGCTGATCAGATCACAGCCCGTTATCTGATCCTATTTGGCGCCAAAGCTCAACCTATCCGGAATCTGTTCCTCATTCCACAGTGATATTGAGCAACACTATGGTAATTGTAATACCCTGTAATGCAGCGGGATCACATGGCATACCTACGTCATCTCCCGCAACGCAATAGCGCCATTCAGCGCGGTAATGTCATCGTGTGATAGCATAAGTGGTATGCACATGTGGAGCCCTCTAGTGGCCAAGTCCTGCATGAAAGCAAGAGGCCACACAAAAAAAGTCAGGCGAAAAGTCCCACATAATAAAACAAGGCAAAGTAAATAAAATAGAGCATGCACAATAGATCCAGACACCGAGGTATCGCCCCTTGCATGGCCCAGACAGCTGCACTAAGGTCATAAACATGACATAACCTTTCACCCGAAAGAGGGAGAATCGTCAGGTGCTGATCAACAAAGGTGGCTTTTGTTTTGTTCTATAATAGTAAAATAATATATATCAAATAACAGATGTAACAAAAAATATAAAAATTAAATGAATCCTTCTTTAGTCTTAAGCAAGAATTGTATGAAGAGTTTGAGGTCAATCCTATCATAACATATATGGGTACAGTAAAGGTGTTTATTAACATTGTACATAAATGGCCCCAAAGGGTACATTTCAGCAGCTCATTGTATTTGCATAGTACTATAGTACATAGTACAGTCTTTCTGGTACCACATTCGACAGACTCTAGACCTTTCACCTACAATGGCAAGTAACTTACTACTTTTATCAATGTAGATTTGAAAATATGGTTGAGATCCCTGGGCCACTACCTGTGTGGTCTTTAGAGATCCATTACCATTCTTACATGTGGGTGATCTCTGGTCCCTTTGTTGGATTACAACTAGGGATGAGCTTCGAGTTCGAGTCGAACTCATGTTCTACTCGAACATTGGCTGTTCGCAAGTTCGCCGAACAGCGAACAATTTGGGGTGTTCGCAGCAAATTCGAATGCCGCGGAACACCCTTTAAAAGTCTATGGGAGAAATCAAAAGTGCTAATTTTAAAGGCTTATATGCAAGTTATTGTCATAAAAAGTGTTTGGGGACCTGGGTCCTGCCCCAGGGGACATGGATCAATGCAAAAAAAAGTTTTAAAAACGGACGTTTTTTCAGGAGCAGTGATTTTATTAATGCTTAAAGTCAAACAATAAAAGTGTAATATCCCTTTAAATTTCGTACCTGGGGGGTGTCTATAGTATGCCTGTAAAGGGGCGCATGTTTCCTGTGTTTAGAACAGTCTGACAGCAAAATGACATTTTGAAGAAAAAAACACATTTAAAACTACCCGCGGCTATTGCATTGCCGACAATACACATAGAAGTTCATTGATAAAAACGGCATGGGAATTCCCCACAGGGCAACCCCGAACCAAAATAAAAAAAAAAAAAACGATGTGGGGGTCCCCCTAAATTCCATACAAGGCCCTTCAGGTCTGGTATGGATATTAAGGGGAACCCCAGCCAAAATTTTTTAAAAAAATTGACGTGGGGTTCCCCCTAAATTCCATACCAGACCCTTCAGGTCTGGTATGGATTTTAAGGGGAACCCCGCGCCAAAAAAAAAAAAAAAAAAACGGCGTGGGGTCCCCCCAAAAATCCATACCAGACCCTTATCCGAGCACGCAACCTGGCAGGCCGCAGGAAAAGAGGGGGGGACGAGAGTGCGCCCCCCCCTCCTGAACCGTACCAGGCCACATGCCCTCAACATTGGGAGGGTGCTTTGGGGTAGCCCCCCAAAACACCTTGTCCCCATGTTGATGAAGACAAGGGCCTCATCCCCACAACCCTGGCCGGTGGTTGTGGGGGTCTGCGGGCGGGGGGCTTATCTGAATCTGGAAGCCCCCTTTAACAAGGGGACCCCCAGATCCCGGCCCCCCCCCTGTGTGAAATGGTAAGGGGGTACTTACCCCTACCATTTCACTAAAAAACTGTCAAAAATGTTAAAAATGACAAGAGACAGTTTTTGACAATTCCTTTATTTAAATACTTCTTCTTTCTTCTATCTTCCTTCATCTTCTGGTTCTTCTGGCCCTTCTGGTTCTTCCTCCGGCGTTCTCGTCCAGCATCTCCTCCGCGGCGTCTTCTATCTTCTTCTCCTCGGGCCGCTCCGCACCCATGGCATGAGGGGGGAGGCTCCCGCTCTTCTCTTCATCTTCTTCATCTTCTTCTTCTTCTTCATCTCTTCTTCCTTCTTCTCTTCTTCATTTCTTCTCCGGGCCGCTCCGCAGCCATGCTGGCATGGTGGGAGGCTCCCGCTGTGTGACGGCGTCTCTTCGTCTGACGGTTCTTAAATAACGGGGGGCGGGGCCATCCGGTGACCCAGCCCCCCTCTGACGCACGGTGACTTGACGGGACTTCCCTGTGACGTCACGGGGAATGCCACAGGGAAGTCCCGTCATGTCCCGTGCGTCAGAGGGGGGCGGGGTCACCGGGTGGCCCCGCCCCCCGTTATTTAAGAACCGTCAGACGAACAGACGCCGTCACACAGCGGGAGCCTCCCACCATGCCAGCATGGCTGCGGAGCGGCCCGGAGAAGAAATGAAGAAGAGAAGAAGGAAGAAGAGAAGAAGAAGAAGAAGAAGATGAAGAAGAAGATGAAGAAGAGAAGAAGATGAAGAGAAGAGCGGGAGCCTCCCCCCCCATGCCTTGGGTGCGGAGCGGCCCGAGGAGAAGAAGATAGAAGATGCCGCGGAGGAGATGCTGGACGAGAACGCCGGAGGAAGAACCAAAAGAGCCAGAAGAACCAGAAGAAGATGAAGGAAGAAAGAAGAAGCATTTAGATAAAGGAATTGTCAAAAACTGTCTCTTGTCATTTTTAACATTTTTGACAGTTTTTTAGTGAAATGGTAGGGGTAAGTACCCCCTTACCATTTCACACAGGGGGGGGGGCGGGATCTGGGGGTCTCCTTGTTAAAGGGGGCTTCCAAATTCCGATAAGCCCCCCGCCCGCAGACCCCCACAACCACCGGCCAGGGTTGTGGGGATGAGGCCCTTGTCTTCATCAACATGGGGACAAGGTGTTTTGGGGGGCTACCCCAAAGCACCCTCCCAATGTTGAGGGCATGTGGCCTGGTACGGTTCAGGAGGGGGGGGGCCGCACTCTCGTCCCCCCTCTTTTCCTGCGGCCTGCCAGGTTGCGTGCTCGGATAAGGGTCTGGTATGGAATTTAGGGGGAACCCCACGTCAATTTTTTTTTTAAATTTTGGCTGGGGTTCCCCTTAATATCCATACCAGACCTGAAGGGCCTTGTATGGAATTTAGGGGGACTCCCACATCATTTTTTTTTTTTAATTTTGGTTCGGGGTTGCCCTGTGGGGAATTCCCATGCCGTTTTTATCAATGAACTTCTATGTGTATTGTCGGCAATGCAATAGCCGCGGTAGTTTTAAATGTGTTTTTTCCTTCAAAATGTCATTTTGCTGTCAGACTGTTCTAAACACGGGAAACATGCGCCCCTTTACAGGCATACTATAGACACCCCCCAGGTATGAAATTTAAAGGGATATTACACTTTTATTGTTTGACTTTAAGCATTATTAAAATCACTGCTCCTGAAAAAACGGCCGTTTTTAAAACTTTTTTTTGCATTGATTCATGTCCCCTGGGGCAGGACCCAGGTCCCCAAACACTTTTAATGACAATAACTTGCATATTAGCCTTTAAAATTAGCACTTTTGATTATTCATGTTCGTGTCCCATAGACTTTAACGGTGTTCGCGTGTTCGAACGAATTTTTTTCCTGTTCGCATGTTCTGGTGCGAACCGAACAGGGGGGTGTTCGGCTCATCCCTGATTACAACAATCCTCTGATGTTACTCTTTCAGACAGTGGCCATGAGGATTGAAACTACAGGACAGCTTCTATTATGATCTTGTCCGGATAAAGTTCCACCATACAGTACAGGAACATTGCTCTGGTTGGTTACATCCACCATGAGCCACATTTTTTTCAAATTAGGGTATGGATATACCTATTAGATATAGTGTATATATATATATATATATATATATATATATATATATATATATATCTACTTACTCTTTTTCATCCATGTTTTTTGAATGCTAACTGAAACCTAATATCTTCACATTTAGTGTGATGCAACTTACTGTAGTAAATCCCTTTAAATGATCAAGAGCAACCTTCGGGAGCACGGATTGACCCATGATATCCGGGTTGGCACTCCTGGTCTGGCCCTGACGGATCCTTTTATCCTAGTATTTGAATGTCCGTTTACAGCCGGTGAAATTGCTTTTTGTTTGGGGTCAGGATTATCATCTGTTTATATGAATTTCTGATACAACTGCTGTTTATGATAAAGTTTTAATGTAACAGTGGATGCACAATGATGTTTTGTGCAGGATCTGGTGTTACATACTTTACTATTCTCATAGAATTACAGCGTTTGAAGTGTTGAAGCCTGCATAGTCCCTGAGGAAGATCCACACTGTCTGTATAATCGAAACGCGTTGAACATCACTCTGTGGGTCTCCTTCCTTCTTTCAGCTGGTTTCTACACTTGTTTCCCATACATATGTTTTTTATCATTGGCTATTTATGTTTTCCATGTTGTATGTTACTGTACTGCATAATAAATTTTGTAATTGTTATACTTATTACTGCCTGGCATCCATTTAAAGTCCCATCTTTGAGGAATCTTTTTCTACTACTAGAGTAAGAAAGGACTAGAACATATGTCAGACTTTTATTGCTGTCTTTCTTTTCATGGCCTGGTGGCATCATTTCCCCCAATTTTTTTTTGTTCTAGTGTCTCAAGTATAAAAGAATTAAGGGAAATCTCACCAGTGGAATGACATCAGTGGATGTGTGACTCATTAATGAATAACAGTACTTGCACACCCGATTATACTATCTCTGTTTCACAAGTCTACAGTGGGGAAGATAACTGTTTGATTCCCTGCAGATTTTGTAAGTTTGCAAACTTACAAAGAAATGAAGGGTCTATAATTTTTTATCATAGGTGTATTTTAAATAATAGAGACAGAATATCAACCAAAAATCCAGAAAATACACATAATACGTATGTTATGAAATGAGTTGCAGTTCAGTGAGTAAAATAAGTATTTGATCCTCCTACCAACTAACAATAATTCTGGCTCCCGCAGACTGGCTACAGTATGTGCTCATGTGGTACACAGATTAGTCCTGTCAATTTAGGAAGGTGTTCCTAACAACTCGTTATGTGTATAAAAGACACCTGTCCACAGAATCTCTTTCTTCCATTCAAACCTCACCATCATGGGCAAGACCAAAGAGCTGTCAAAGAACGTCAGGGACAAGATTGTAAACCTGCACAAGGCATGGCTACAAGATCATCAGCAAGAAGTTTGGTGAGAAGGAGACAACTGTTGGAGCGATTATTCGCAAATGGAAGAAATACAAAATAACCATCAATCGCCCTCGGTCTGGAGCTCAATGCAAGATTTCGCCTCATGGAGTAAGGATGATCATGAGAAAAGTGAGGGATCAGCCCAGAACTACACGGGAGGAGCTTGTGAATGATCTCAAGGCAGTTGGGACTACAGTCACCAAAAAAATAATTGGTAATACAAGGCGCAGCCATGGATTGACATCCTGCAACGCCCCCAAGGTCCCCCTTCTCAAGAAGGCATATGTACAGGCCCATCTAAATTTTGCCAATGAACATCTAAATGATTCAAAGAAGGATTGGGAGAAAGTGCTGTAGTCAGATGAGACCAAAATTTAGCTCTTTGGCTTTAACTCGACTCATCGTGTTTGGAGGAAGAAAAATGCTAATTATGACCCTAGGAACACCATCCCTACAGTCAAGCATGAAGGTGCTTTGGGGCTGTTTCTCTGCTAAAGGTACAGGCCGACTTTGCTGCATTGAGGAGCCAATGGATGGAGTCATGTACCATAACATCTTGGATGAGAACCTTCTTCCCTCAGTCAGAACACTGAAGATGGGTCGTGGATGGGTCGTTCAGCATGACAATGACTCAAAACATACCACCAAGGCAACAAAGGAGTGTCTCAAGAAGAAGCACATTAAGGTCATGGAGTAGCCTAGCCAGATTTCAGACTTTAATCCTATAGAAAATTTATGGAGGGAGCTGAAACTTCAAGTTGCCAAGCGACAGCCAAGAAAACTTAAAGCGTTTGTTAACCCCCTAAAAAAAACAGATTCTGTTTTGTTAAAGCATGTTATACAGCACAGTGCTTGTGCTGTGTAATTTGTCTGCTGAGCCCTGACACCATGGTCCCTTCACGTGCCTCCGCCATATTCAGCCCCGCTCTCCTGTGTCTGTGTCTCCTCCCCCCTCCTCCCCCCTACCCTCTCTGTGTGTCACCGCCCACCTCATATTTCATTTAAAATCATCCCATTCTGTTTCTATCATTTAAAATACACCTATGATAAAAATTATAGACCCTTCATTGCTTTGTAAGTGGGCAAACTTACAAAATATGCAGGGGATCAAATATTTATTTTCCTCACTGTAAATGGACAGGCTGGACTTGGACTTATTTAATACATGCTACATGTATCATCTCCATATGTTTAACCAATACATTTTACCGACTGGCTAATTGACAGTTGTTTGACCAAAACACAACCAACAAACACACAAAACTCACTGAAAACAGACTTGGTGATGGGATAATCTCCTAAGATCTTTAAAGCAGAAAGCTGGCAGATATAAAAGAAACACCTTCAAATCAGTTACATTCCCTTGTAGCTAGCAAATAAATATTAGAATCTGTCCTTGTATGAGATTCCAAAATATTTTTATTCTGTGTGGAGGGTGATGAAAACAGCTTACATACATAATTGTAATGACTTTTAGGGGGAGATTTACTAAAAATGTTCCCACATGGAAAATCTCCCCCATAGAGTCCAAATGAGTTCCGATGTCACTCTGGTGAACTCTGCCTAACACATCACACAAACAACATAAATAGTTCCTAGCCAAAATCTTCTTCAGAAAAAACATTAATTCGGGCTTTCCTGCCCACTTTCATGTGCCTCTCTAATTCTGGCCATTACCGTGGATGGTGGGTAAACGGGGAGCATAACACCAGGTGTAAGGTTTGAATTTCTGATTACCAGACTGAATCACTGTCACATTAGGGAGGCTCGCAAAATCTTCTGTTTGGGTAAGCTAAGGACCCCTGCAGTAGGAAGACAGCAAGCGAGCATAGGTTGGTTAGTATAAAGAGGTGCTGAAATTCTGCCCTGAATGGGCAGGTAACAGTGTCTCTTTAATAGTAAACTATTTTTGGTGTACCCTGGGAAGCAAAGACTTTTACCAGGATGGCTGACAGAATCACAGGATAATTAAACTCAACAACAAAAATATAATACACTGTAACTTACAATCCTTAGATGTACTGGTTTACTTAGTTTTTTTTAAGCTAAGCACATTCTCAGGAAATATAGAGCAGCCTTTTTTAACAAGGTTGCCCAGGCACCTTGGGGTGCCTTAAGGTTTCTTCAGGGATGCCTTGGCAAAATGCCTAAATATTGCCCCAAAAGTGTATACAAGGTGGTGGGTGGATGAGTTACACAAAGCCACATGTTTTTATTGTACACCATTACAACCTTCAAGCTGCCAACCATGTAATGACCAATGACATCATCAGTTGATAAGGAGGATGTCAGTTGCCTGCATATCATCTTTGTTTGACCTTCCCCTAACATAAGCTTTGGGGTATCATTAGCTAAGAGATGGAGAAAAACTGAGGCAGAAGAGAAACACTGGAATACTAGTCAGTACCAGTTTGCAAAGGTGTATTTGCTTTGGAAGAATAAATCACCTCTAACGGTGGTTGACCTACATGTATTATTATTTCTGTATTATGTAAAACTATTGAAATAGTTTTTACTATGTTTGTCCCAATATCGATAGTAGTATCGGGACCGATACCGAGCATTTGCGCGAGTACTTGTACTCGCACAAGTGCTCCCGATGCCTGATCTGATACCCAGGAGATGCGGTGTTTCAGATTAGGCAACCCGGCGTAACCGGAAGTCAGTGGGCGGAACAACGGAAGTGATGACATCCTGACACCCATCTTGGTACACCCTGCATTTGGCCGCAGTAAGCCAGCAGCGGACATCTTGTTACACTCAGCCCATATAGTTGGGCGCTTGGCAGGCAGCCTTTCTTATCATGGCATTTCAGTGCCTGTCCATTAGTGCCAATAAATGCCACCTATAGGTGCCCAATGCCCATAAGTGCCGCCTATCAGTGCCAGCCACCTGTCAGTGCCATCTATCAGTGCCATCTATCAGTGCCAGCCACCTGTCAGTGCCATCTGTCAGTGCCATATATCCGTCAGTGCCAGCCATCTGCCAGTGCCAGCCATCAGTGCCATCTATCTGTCAGTGCCAGCCATCTGTCAGTGCCCATCTGTCAGTGCCAGCCATCTGTCAGTGCCAGCAATCAGTGCCATCTATCTGTCAGTGCCAGCCATCTGTCAGTGCCCATCTGTCAGTGCCCATCAGTCAGTGTTCATCAGTTAGTGATCATCAGTCAGTGCCAGCCATCAGTGCCAGCCATCAGTCAGTGCTCATTAGTGCTGCGTATCAATGCCAATTAATCCTATCAGTGCTCATCAGTGCCACTTAATCAGTGCCACCTATTAGTGCCCATCAGTGCTGAATATCAGTGTCACCTAATCTGTTTTGTGCTTTGAAAACTGTCACATGACATTAAAAAAAAAGTATTGGTAAACGGTATCGGCGAGTACTTGAAAAAAAGTATTGGTGCTTATACTCGGTCTTAAAAAAGTGGTATCGGGACAACCCTAGTTTTTACATTTTAGAATGGGGTGTCTCAAGACTGTCCATAATTTTGGAGGGTGCCTTGAGATTGTTCATAATTTGTAAAGGGTGCCTCGACTAAAAAAAGTTTGAGAAACACTGATACTGAGAATACGTATTGATTCTGCCTGAAATGTAGTCTTCTTGTCACTTCCTGTGAACAGCACAGAGGAATTAATTAATTCCTAGATATCTTCTGTAATCTACCAATTGCCTTGCCCCCATGAAATGGAGAAGAGATACAAGCATGTTTGTAGTCCATATCAGGACAGCAGCCTAGGGTGACAGCCATGGCTCCCTCCATTAGATACAGTAATAAAGCAAAAGAAGCTTGAAAAATGATTTCACTGCTCTGATAAGAGAGTAAATATAAGTACATTCGGATAAAGATGGGAAGGTAAAGCGCGTGTGAAGGAAAAACAAATATGTATTTTGTCAGAATGATAACAGTTTAGTACTCTTCCCTTGGATTTTGCATTAATTCCAAAAATATGTTCTCTTTATTCTCTGATGTATCTGCTGTTCCTGAACACTCTTAAATCTCTTTTCATCGAAATAAAATTCAAAATATTTCATACAAGAGAGGGAAGTGGAACATTCTTCCCTTACCTTAAAATACCTATCTAAAGAGAAACTATAGCTGTTTTGGGTCAATTTTACTTTAGATAGAGTGCTAACTGATGTTTAAATTCTTATTTGTTTGTATAATCTCTTTTTCATGTTAAAATTCCTATTATTTGGTGTATACAACATGACTCTGGATTTTCAAATCATGTTAGTATTCCTGGGTTTTCTCATGTAAAAGTCAAGCTTTACCTTCATGATTCCTGGCAGGTGTAAACACCAACAGGGAGGGATGTGTGTCCCTTCCCCGACTCTTTCAAAGTTCTGTTTAGCACAGCTGTCTAAAATTTCAGTTGAATTTTAGTTATCTAGAATTGCTCAATTTATTGGCTTGTTGTGACTATGAACTATGTCCATACAATATTTAATATATACCAGATCGATATGTAACACAATGGTTTTCAATTCTTGTACAGCTAATTTATTTTTTCATAATTCATATAATATAAAAACAATATATATTGCATATAGGGAAATCTTTACACTGGAGACACAGATAGCTATAAAAGAAAATCTGACAGATTTTGACCTAATTTAATTCTTTCAAAAAGTACCATAACATTTTTCTCAATGTGGACCTTTAAGTATAACCGCAGGCGAAACAGATTTTATTTGTTTTAGATTGGAGAGGGTATTGGGGCCTGGATTTGAATCTGGAAACGCTGTTGTGTCAGGCAAAGCTCCCTGGACAATTTCTTGAATGATCCTGCTTTGACCTTGGTAGTTTTGAACCTCAAACCCTTTGCTTCCCCCATATTTTGCTACCACTTGTTATTGACCCTTGGCTTGTTCCTTGACTACGCTTTTGCCTGATCTCAACCTGCAACTACTCATTATTGACCTTCGGCTTGTTTACAGACTATGCTTTTTTTAGATCCTTACCTGCTTAGTCCGCTACTGGCCCCTGGCTTGCTCACCTCCTTGTGGGGCAATCTGGAGAGCCTCAGCCTTGTAATAACACGCAGCAAAACCCATCTCCACCATCAGAAGCTCTGGTGAACCCAGATTAGTACTTAGACTCAACATCTCAGGTGAACCCGTGTCATCCGCCAGGGTGACCTGAATGTGTACCTATCCTGCCAGTTGGTGGTGGTCCTGCTACTGGTATAGCAACTGGTCTTTGAGCGTGACTGTGACAGAGGAATTAAAATCGCTTGTTGGGTTATAAGGAAGATTCACACCCTCTATTTGTCCTGGTGACTGTTATCACTGAAGGTGAAAGATCATCCCATATACTGAATGATCACCAGAACAGGAATAGAGGGGAAATATTCCAATGGGGGCACACTTCCTGGTGACCCTGGAGGCTACCAGGGATTTTCCTCACTTTGGGTGGATTTTTTCTCCCTTCCTAATGTGGCTACGGGACATGAAGTTAAGGTAAATCTCCCCAGTAGGTAACAGATGGCAAAAGAAGACAGGGGTTATAACCCTCCCTTACTCTATCAAAAATGAATAAAAAAGTTTTGGCTTCAGTTCTACTTTATATTTGTCATAGGTATAGTAGATGTTAATAATGAGATGAGATTAGGCCCTGCGATAATCAACAATAAAGTGCAATCACTCATCACATTTAGTGAAGTTTACTGCACTTTGATGTGATCTGTATGGTGCTGAACTGTCTATTAATTTTAAACATAGCTCTACAGCTGACTTTAAGTCAAGAGACAGCAGAATATTCCTCTTCATTATATTCGTTGGGGTTTGTGGCAATAACAGACACCATAAAGAAAAAATCATGATCCAGTAAGGTTGACTGGCAGCTATAGTTCTGATCTTATGTGTTTGTTCTTGAAGGGGCTACACATTCATGGGATAAAAATAAGACATAGCCTGCAGTTTTGTGTCTTCCCACCAACATACAGAAACCAACAACAATGCTTTTCTTTACTAATCAATGTCAAAATGCTTCCAGAAAATATTAAATCACCACCATACATACAAGCAGAAGGCGGAAAAGGCAAAGCTTTAAAAAAATACACTATGAAAGGCTTCAATATGCTGCTGCCTGAGAAGAAGGTTTCATAGTAGGAGATGAGTTAAAGGAAGAGGTCAGCTTGTCTCAGGAGATGTGTAAGAATATTTCCTTTTTTATGGAAAACTTGATGAAAGCTATGAAATAACCTCTCACAAGAGTGGCTAAAATTATTAAAGGGATTAAACAGAGTTCCAGACCTGCAGTTATTGCAAATAAGAAAAAACAAGATTTATAACAAATGGAGCTAAGCGGAACGGCCAACTGGGTCAACCAGCTTGTTAGCTAGCTACTAAGCACAGTTTCTTTGATTCGACTCCTAAATTATCAAGACAGAGTGTGGGACTGTGTTAGCTGTAGAATAAATTAGTGGTGTAGATCAAAATAATGAAAGTAATTTACGGTAAAGCCTTTAATAGATAAGTCAGGCCAAAACCCTGATAAAGCAATTAGTGAATGTAGTTACTTTTGCAACTGTTTTATATTAAAGGGAAATTCCAGCTATGTTGTTTTTAAAAAGATAGTCATGCTGAAACTGCTGAAAATTTGTAATGCATATGTTACTTCAAAATGCTACTGGTATAGCCTTTTGCTATTTGCCCACTAATGTACTGAACGCCATTAATTGCCAAATGGTAGGGTGTTGGAGGGGGCAAAGCTAGGCATTAACCTCCTAGTTAAAGTCAATGCTTGCATATAAGAATACTAAAGTTTATGGGGCTATTTGGACCCTCTAGAACAGTGGTCTCCAAACTGCGGCCCTTTGCTTGCCTTTATACGGCCCTTGGAGCACTATCCCATCCACTGACACCAACAATAGGGCATAATTCCTCCCACTGACACCAAAGAAAGGGGTCAATTCCTCCCACTGGCACCAACGATAGGACACAATTTCTTCCACTGATACCAACGATAGGACACTATTCCTACCACTGACACAAATGAAGGGGCACAATTCCTCCCACAGACACCAGCGATGGGGCACAATTCCTTTTTTTGGCACCAACTATGGGGCACTAGTCCTCCCACTGACACCAACGATGGGGCACAATTCCTTCCACTGACACCAACGATGGGGCACAATTCCTTCCACAGACACCAACTATGGGGCACAATTCATTTTATTGGCACCAACGATGGGGCGCTAGTCCTCCCACTGACACCAAATATAGGGCATTGTTTACTCCAGCTAGACATCAGGACATTTTCTACTCCCACTGGCCCTAGTCCGGCCCTCCTAAAGTCTGAAGGACAGTAAACCGGCCCTTTGTTTAGAAAGTTTGGAAACCCCTGCTCTAGAAGATAAATAAGGTTGTGTGCATGCAACTAGAAGTTAATAAACACTTTTGCTTTTGTAGTGTTATCAACAACCTTGTATCCACCCACTAATGATCCTGTAAGCTTATAAAAAAAACTGGTAGAGCAGAAATAAAGTCTTCATTTATAGTGAATAAAATGTGACAAAGCCTTGCTGCTAATCAGTTCTCAGGTATGGGATGTTGCTCATCTTCCGCCATCCACTGACCAACATGCAGGAAAAGCATTTGCCTTGTGAGTAATAGCATGGAAATCTGTACGCAGCAGAACTTTTTATCTTTTAATAATGAGATGTTCACAAGAGGATTCAATGAATGTAGTGGTAAGCCATAAAAAACGCTTTTAAAGGACTGTACGCTATACTCTTTATGTTACACTAAGTGAGCGGGGTCACCCACTGCCGGTAGGTATTTTTTTTCTTAGGGGAAACCAAAATCACAAACATGCTGTTATCTCAGTATAAGTATGATTACATAGCAATCTTTTTCACATGTATTTTCTTATGTAGAATCCACAGGGCCAGTGAGGGTCATAAGCGTGTTTATTTTTCAAAGTATAGGAGACCTTTAAAATGGATCCTACAAATCCTGCAAGATTTACAATTAACCCTTAAAGCAACTCTGTGATCAGCCTATTTGAAGAAAAGCAACAGGTTTACTTTAATCCCCCATCTACAGAAGCATATTCTTTCCTTTCTTTTGCTCCCCAACTGCTTTGTTCAGGTACTTTCAAGTATAGAATATGCAGGGCTTTTTTTCAGGGGGAACTTGGTGGAACTCAGTTCCACCACCTCTGGCTCAGACCCTTTGGTGCCTGCTCACCACAATCACTTGTAAACACAGAAGTCTGGTTTCTGTGTTTACAAGTGACAGCTCTACACTCTGTATGTAATGCAATTCTGATATTTAATGCCCCTTTAAGACCCTTATACTGTTTGTGAAATATGACCACATCCACCATTTGATGTGATTTGGAGGGTGTTTGTGGGTGGAGGGGTTTTGGGGATCGTGGTTGAGTTCCAGCACCTATTGTTTGAGAAAAAAAGCCCTGGGAATATGCATACCACTAATTGAGTCTAATGGCTCATAGCTTGTGGGTGTGGTGTGGGATCACAAAGAAGGTAAGTATATTCTACTGGGTTGTATTGCATTAAACAGAACCCACTGCTTTGCCCCGAATGAGCAAACAATGGGTTAGTTTTAAAGCTAGTTCATACTGTATCTGTAAGGGGTTCTTGGTAGTCAGATCTCACCTTGGCCAAGTACCCCCTAGATGGTGGGGTTAAATAGGTATACTAATTCAAAGGTCTTAGTAAAGGTATCAGTGAACAGCTGTTATGGAATGACTGACTGAACACCATATGCCACATTTGGGCCATGGCTGACTATTGTTTTCCACTGCTTACTCCAACAGACCCACCTCTGAATGAATGGCCCAGCTGTGGAACGCTGTCTGTAAATCACAAATCGTAATTTTTTCAGAATCAAAAATAATAGCTTAGTGACCCCACTCAGGCTAACAGGGTCCAATGAATTGGATGTCACTGACTAGTGAGGATGCAGGCTGGGGAAAAGGTCGTCCAGACCCAAGGCACACTGAAAAGAAGAGATAGCCTGGCCGCAGGACACACCTCAACTGGCCTGAGTGCTTAACAGGTAAAAGCAGCCTCAGCTCGATTCATCCAAGCCATGCCCCCAACATGTTTCACCCTACCCCCAGGGCTTCATCATGAAGGTCCATATAATGGTTCTTTACTACATTTGACTATTTCAAACCAAACAAGATACTGTGATGCATCCTGGCAAATTTCTATTGTACCTAAGCAAGGTTCTAAAAAAAAGTATAGTGTGCACCAGCATATGAACTCTTTCATAAGTATTTAAAAACTACTTGGGAAACGTGCAATCTATACTGCAAATAATGATAAAGAGGCTGCAGATAGTTTATGTAAAAAACACTTTAGCATGTACTGTACAGACTTATTTAAAGTTACTACAGTACATGCAATTTAGCTTTGACGGATCAATATAGAACCCATACAGTTTAAAATAATGTAGCAATAAGCTAATCATATAATAATATCCAGAACCGTTTTGAACACTTATGTAAATCTTTTAGTACAGCAAAACAGCACGCATTTTAAAATGCTGATGACGCACAAAGGATAGAATAGACGCTTTGTTACAATGCTAGATCAAACATAATAATATTGAAACAGCCTGCAGCCTATCCATTGTTCTGTGATAGAGAGACCCATTTCAGTTTCTTAATTTTCTCCTCTCCTCGCATTTGGCGCACTTTATTTGATTCCAGATTAGATGTATTTATCTCTTCCATTCCTCACATCCGGGTTTTGTTCCATCATCTTGCTGCGGTTTTCATGAGCTGGTTCTATATTTCCATGTGGTAACTTCTAAAGTCCTTTGCCTACAAAGCATGAGCCGCCTTTACAAAGATTTCACTTTTCTCTTTGGACTTCAATAACTGTGACTGTGCCTTAGACTCCGTCCCTCAGATCTATGTACATATATATGCACCACAGAGGCATTAAATTATGTGGCTCACTCTTACAGTCAACTGTTTGGGCATAGAAAGTAATCTCTCTAATACAGAAATGGAATATAAGGCAGCGGGGCACATGGTTTAATAATTAACATCTTCATGGCCATGTGTATTTTCTTTTTCTCATTCCTGGTTTTGCCCATATGGAAAATGATCATAATGTATTTATTTATTATTTTGACAAGCTACAGAGCAGCAGTAGGATGATGCAATTGTCTCTCTTCTTTCTCTTCTTCAGTAAGAAGGGTTCATGTTCTTATTGATATTTGAAGCAGCACTTAAAGAATGTAACCTTTGATGAGCAACTCTGTTTGAAAAGCAGGCAGATCACTGATTCTATGAAATGCATTTTTTTATCCTACTAAACATACACTATATATTGCCAAAAATATCGGGACGCCTACCTTTACAAGTACATGAACTTTAATCTGCATCCCAGTCTTAGTCCGTAGGGTTCAATATTGAGTTAAATATTGTCTTGTAACAGCTACAACTCTTCTGGGTAGGATGTCCACAAGGTTTAGAAGTGTGTCTATAGGATTGTTTGACCATTCTTTCAAAAGCGCATTTGTGAGGTCGGGCACTGATGTTGGACGAGAAGGCCTGGCTTAAAGTCTCCGCTCTAATTCATCCCAAAGGTGTTCTATCGGGTTGAGGTCAGGACTTTGTGCAGGCCCAGTCAAGTTCCTAAACCCCAAACTCGCTCATCCATGTCTTTATGGACCTTGATTTGTGCACTTGTCCAAATCATTTGGTGGAGGGGGATAATGGTGTGTGGTTGTTTTTCAGGGGTTGGGCTTGGCCCCTTAGTTCCAGTGAAGGGAATTCTTAAGGCGTCAGCATACCAAGACATTTTGGACAATTTCATGCTCCCAACTTTGTGGGAACAGTTTGGGATGGCCCCTTCCTGTTCCAACATGACTGCGTACAAGTGCACAAAGCAAGGTCCATAAAGACATGGATGAGCAAGTTTGGGGTGGAGGAACTTGACTGGCCTGCACAGAGTCCTGACCTCAACCCAATAGAACACCTTTGGGATGAATTAGAGTGAAGACTGCGACCCAGGCCTTCTCTTCCAAAATCAGTGCCTGGCCTCACAAATGCACTTCTGGAAGAACGGTCAAACATTCCCATAGACACACTCCTAAACCTTGTGGACAGCCTTCCCAGAATAGTTAAAGCTGTTATAAGTGCAAAGGGTGGGTTAACTCAATATTGAACCCTACAGACTAAGACTGGGATGTCATTAAAGTTCATGTGCGTGTAAAGTCAGGTGTCCCAATACTTTTGGCAATAGAGTGTATGTATGCAGTTTTGTCCTGCCTTGATGGAATCATACATTTCATAAATCTTCATTACTTGGGTTGCTAAATTATGCGATTCTCTGCAGTTCAGAAAGATCTATATTAAAATGTTCAGGAGAAGCAAAACGTGACAAATCAGCTATTCTGATATAATAATTACCTAACTCAACTACTCAAGTAGTGATGAAGAAATCTCAGTAAATCCACTCTAACGGTCCATCTAAGATTCCACCATCACTGACTGACAGTTAGAGCAAGGAACTTTACAGTGACTCTGCCACTAAAGGGTCAACACAGAAAAAATAAATTCCTGTAAAGAAAAGGAGCTATGCTTACCTGTATTGACCCCCATGAGGGAAAATGCTGCATCAATGCTGATCCCTAGCTATTGCATTTATTCAACATTTCTGGGTGTGTGGAATACCAGCTCACCCGCTGCACATTGTGGTTTCTCCCACCAGCTAGTATGCCTCTATAGGAGGTATAGGAGGTATAAGCCAGTGAGGTGGGGGAGCAGGTATGGGTGTTAAAGAGTCAACACACATGCTACCAGAACAATATGTATAGAAGCTCTTCTTATACTGCCCTCTGTTTTGACCCTGTAGTGAAGGGTTAACTTTAAGGCAAGATCCCCACACCTAATAGTATTGCCCTTATAGGGTACTGGTTTAAAAGGATGAGTAATTGGCTGAGTGATCAGAAATGTAGTAACATGGAAATTACTAAACAGATGCAGAGTTAAATGATAATGCAAAACTGTTTAAGAATAAAAACAAACACGCACAAACTGCGGAATAAGGAAAGCTGAAGATACTCATGAAAGCTACACGAATATGGACTTTTTACAGCAATATCTCTGTGGCTCAATCAGGGTAGAATTGGGCTGCATAGCATCGTTTCTGTAAGATTATAATAACAGAGATTCCAGCCTAGAATCACTAGTTTAGTAAAACAGTTCAAAATAAAAAAAGCTTTTGTTTTAGCCTCATAAACAGCATCCTTCAATGAAATCCAGACACAAGCAACCAGCTGGAGGAAAAGGCCACCACATTGGAACTGCAGTACTCTGATAGAAATGGGGAAGGTGGCCACCACAGGAAGTGGGTCTTCTGGAGGTAGGCTCTGTCCTGGCCGCCCTACATGCAATGTCTGACAGTGAAAAGCCTATCACCTGGCTGCCGATCACTTGCCTAGATACCCTTGCCTTAATAGGTGTGGCCTCTCTGAGCTGCTGAGAGAGGGAAGGTGAATAACTTATACCCTCTGGGTGTGTCCAAGAAACCAGGGAGCTGGAGGAAATTTAGTTAAAGGAGCCTGTGCCTTCCTTTGAGTATGTAGAGTTAATTTGCACTCCACTTTACTGTTAAGCCCCATACACACTATCAGATTTTCTGCTGATTTTTTCCTTCAGGTTTACCAAAACCATATAATATAAGGTCAAACCTTAGCAGTTTCAATTTGTATGCAATCAGGCAGGCCCTTGCACTACATGGTTTTGGTAAATCTGAAGACAAAAATCAGCAGAAAAGTGTGTATGGGGCTTTATGCTTTCTTAGTAGGTAGGACCCATAAAAAGGTATAGTAAGTACCATAATGTCACACGGGTTAGGAAGCACTTGCCATATAACCCCTTCACTGCCAGACACGGAAATCACAGTCCTCACTGACTCAGTGGTGTCAGACAGGAAGCCTGTGATTAGAAATGAGCCAGGAGCTTCCCATCCCCAGATAGCCAAAGGAACCCTTTACTAATTCAGAAACAACTGAATCAATTTCCCAGTTGAGAAAATCTGGCCAACACTGCTGACAGCCTTTATTTGCATCTAAAATTGCCAACATGCAGCAACGTTAGAAAAACAAAGCCCCTAATGTAACATAAATAGAAATAAAAAAAGGTTGTGGAGTATGTCAGCACCATATATATATATATGAATTATACATAAGTTCTGCAGATAAGGATGAATCTTGGAAATGCAACTGAAGCTGCTGTTGTTTCCACGGAACTCTATCAAATTCTCTGTCTCTCCCTCTATCATTACAAGCAGGATATTCTGATGGAACATTCTGATTCATGCCTGCTGCAACAAAGACACATCAATACATTTTAACATTTCTTCCGTCAAACTTCAGAGCATGACTCCAAGCAGGATACTTTCACTCTGAAACATTTTTTTCCTTTACTTTTTTCACTTTGGAGTTTGTTGTTTACTACTATGCAAGGGCACACAGCAGTGTTTAAGCTTAGTGAAGGACATCAGTCATACTGACCACAGAAATATTGCACCAATAAATTGCTCACTAGTATGTCTAAAGCCTGCAGAGGAGGTAGAATGGTCACAGAGCCCCACATAGATATTCTCATGAGGGAACTGTAACTATAAACAAGAAGATAAAACCTTAAACTATCAGATTGGTGAGCATTACCTAAGGACTATGAATACCTTTAACGTGAACTTGTGGTCAGGCTATAAACATTTACTTATTCTGAAACATCAGTAAATGAGCTTTAAAACATCCTCTACTAACCTCTGTAGCTGTGGGCATTGTGAAACAATTCATTCTGAAAATGACCTCAGAAACCCTGAGGTCCTTCAAGTGGTTAGGTCAGCAGTTTAACTTACTCTCCTCCCAGATAGCAAGGATAACTTGCTACACATTTGTGGCATTGTTGAATTGTAATGCCCTGTACACACGGTCAGACATTGATCGGACATTCCGACAACAAAATCCTAGGATTTTTTCCGACGGATGTTGGCTCAAACTTGTCTTGCATACACACGGTCACACAAAGCTGTCGGAAAATCCGATCGTTCTGAACGCGGTGACGTAAAACACGTACGTCGGGACTATAAACGGGGCAGTAGCTAATAGCTTTCATCTCTTTATTTATTCTGAGCATTTGTGGCAATTTGTGTGTCGGATTTGTGTACACACGATCGGAAATTCCGACAACGGATTTTGTTGTCGGAAAATTTTATAGCCTGCTCTCAAACTTTGTGTGTCGGAAAATCCGATGGAAAATGTGTGATGGAGCCTACACACGGACGGAATTTCCAACAACAAGGTCCTATCACACATTTTCCATCGGAAAATCCGACCGTGTGTACGGAGCATAAGTCTTGTTAACTAGCTGCACATTTTCACTTGGCTAGTTGTACACTTGCAGAGCACTTTAAGCACAAGTTCTAGTCGATGCTTTTCCAATTTGTAGCACATTTGCATGGAAAGTCTCTAGCAAGAGCAAAATTGCAATGGTGAGTCTACAGCAAGAGCTCTGCAAGTCCCAATGACCCCTATGGTTTGATGACTATTGCACAACATAACTGAACCAGACAGGGGCACCTTTGGACAGCAGCATTGTCAGTCTGGGGAAAGGGGAGTGTTAGATGTACTAACAGTTAGATACTCATTGAACTAATTGTAGCCAAGCTCCAGCTCACAGTGGAGTTTGGCTGCAATTACAGCAACAGTTTTTTGCCTTTTTGGGATCTAAACGTTTTACATGAATGCAAAAAAGCTGATCATTGTAAGCACCCCTGCCTGTAGTAAAAGGCTCGTCTCAACAGTCTAAATTGCTACATTTGGAGTAGAGCTTTTGAAAAACAATAGATGTGATGGTCAAATTACAGATGAAAATAAAGGAAAGAAAGCCTAAAAAGAAAACGGATGCAGCCATCACATTTAAGAATTGGTAAACTGCAATACAATAAATGTTTGCTTTTGAGTTTATTAACACCTTAAAGCTGAGCTCTGGGGATGATATATTTTGCATACTTACACTAAGCCAGCTTGTCACAATGTAAGTATGCATATGTGATACTTGATCAGCCTGTGGAAGTTGTAATTCACTGTAGTAATCTGAGCTGGTACAGTGATGGCTGTTTCAGGTGCTGCCTTTCTGCATAGTAACCACAGGGGATCACTCACTTGGAAAAGCCACCATTTGCATTCTTCTCAGTGAATTCAAAGTGGTCTCTGATTGCTTGAGCTGGAGTGGAGGGCAGTGATGTCACAATCTCCACCTCGTCCTATCAGATAACTCTTTGTATTCATTATTAATTGCCCAATTGAAGAGGCTGGCAGGGGGGGGGGAGGGGGGGAGGCAAGTAGGATTTTCCCAGTACCATCTCGAAACATTAAAACATCATAATTTTGTTAAAAATAAAGTTTATTTACATAACATCAAACTACATATTAAAAACAAATATTGAAGGACATTTCCTCTGTGTGGCAATACCCCCTCTAATAGGTTACCACCGAGATCTAAGATGTCCCCAATTTACATAACATATGTACACTCAACCTTCCATAAACCATGTGTGGTCATGCTCCCAACATGTTTCGTGGATTGCCCGCTTCTTCAGGAGTGTGCAAATGGAAAAGCGCAAATGGAAGAGCAAAAAGACTGATAATGAAAGAAATGGAGAAAATAGAAGAAAGTATTAAAAAACATCTTTTACACACAATTGTAAGTATTCCAGATCTACTATGGACATTAACATGCTTTGGAAATGGAGTGACTACCTCATAGGTTGGGCCATCAAACTAGAAAGAGCAACTGAGATCCTATATAACCTGGGCGAGCATAGGAGTATAACAAAACTGAATAATAAAAATATTAGCAACCAATTTCATAGGTTAAATCCAAAGCCATGATTGCAAGGCCGTTGAGAATAATAATACCCCGATAAATATCCAATACCTAGATAGTAGCCCTTTAATAATAGCACCAATTGTAGGCAGGTGGTGGGCAGGTTGGAATCAGGCTGATTTGAAGTTTATTATGTATTATTATGTTTATTATGGGCAAAGATCCACATAATAAAATCTTCCAGGGAATTGGCACCCGCCGAATTAACGGTGCAATATCTAAGTATTGAATATAAAGAGCACAGGTAACCAGATATGTAACCCAGTATCAACAACCAATACAATGCTCGCCATAGTCAATAGATGGCGCCTAAACCTTAATAAATAAAAAAAGGGTGCACAGTAACGGACTATTGACACCACTCAGCGCCAAAAGAAAAACTCTGCAAAGGAATGATATTAACTACATAGCACTTAATCTTAGCCACTATGTTGAATAAGATAAATACATCAAAATATCTTATATTAATTGCGTCAGCAGCTACTATATAAAAAATAAAATTAAAACTGATAGCATTTAAAAAGTCCAACACACCTTAAAATGCCATAGCAGTGCTCATGTCAGTCCATCCACATGTGACAAGCTTTTATATGATTCAACATATAAGAAAAAAAGGTGAAATGACTTCTTTAAGTGGGTGAAGCTCTTGTTGCTGTGATCCTAGTTGTTATCACTCGTGCACCACATACCCAGAACACCACCGCGTGAGTAACACTCCCCTGGGTATACACTCACCAGATGTTAATATTTCATACACCTTAAGGTAATCCTTTGCTGTCACTTTAAGGGCAAGACATCCACTGATTCTGTAGAGTGGAGGTATAGATGGCTTCAATGCAGCAGGATCATATAGGAAAGTAAAAATGCCACATAGTATAATCCTACTTTTCAAAATGTTATTGTAGCCAAATGCCCCCATACAGAATATACGTACTAGCTTGTAAAAACAATAGAGCAATGTATATAAAAGAACGTAGCGTAGTCACCGGTCCTGCTGTATAGGAAGCCACCTTTGTCGTACGAAAACAGTGCTTGATCTCCACGACGACCAGAAGTGACGTTTGCATGTCACGGTCAGCTGGGAACTACTGGGAAGAAACAGCGCTACTGTTCGTGTGACACATCCACCCTGGATGACTTGTCTTTAAAGTGACAGCAAAGGATTACCTCAAGGCGTATAAAATATTAACATCTGGTGAGTGTATACCCTAAGGGGAGTGTTACTCACGTGGTGGCGTTCTGGGTATGTGGTGCACGAGTAATAACAACTAGGATCACCGTAATGAGAGCTTCACCCACTTAAGGAAGTAATTTTACCTTTTTTTCTTATATGTGGAATCATATAAAAGCTTGTCACATGTGGATGGACTGACATGAGCTTTGCTATGCCATTTTAAGGACATAAGATGTGTTGGACTTTTTAAATGCTATCAGTTTTACTTATATAGGATCTTAGTTGCCCTGTCTAGTTTGATGGCCCAACCTTTGAGGTAGTCACTCCATTTCCAAAGCATGTTAATGTCCATAGTAGATATGGAATACATACCATTGTCTGTCAATGATGTTGTTTATTCTTTTTTTTCTAATTTTTCCACTTCTTTCCATTTGCACACTCCTGAAGAAGCGGGCAATCCACAAAACATGTTGGGAACATGACCACACATGGTTTATGGAAGGTTGAGTATACATATGTTATGTAAATTGGGGACATCTCAGATCTCGGTGGTAACCTAGTAGAGGGGGTATTGCCGCTCAGAGAGGAAATGCCCTTCAATATTTGTTTTTAATATGTATGTTGATGTTATGTAAATAAACTTTATTTTTAACGAAATCATGATGTTGTAATGTCCTGAGTACCGGGAAAATCCTATTTGCCCCTCCAAACCTTTTCCTTCTGTAGTCAATAGTTTTTGGGATGGTGGTACCTTTAATTTTCTATTTATCTATTTTTCTATATATCTGAGCAAGTGTTGATTAATTGTGCAAGATGTTCCCACAATGGCGACTGTTCTGAGCAAAGGACTCCCTGTGGTTGCAGCTCTGCACAGCACTCAAAGACAGCAGACATTACTGTAGTAGCTTAGGTTACTATAGTGATTTACAGTTTCCATGGAAGCTGATCAGTTATCACATATACATACATTATGTCAAGTTGACCCAATGTAAGTATGCAAAATATATAGTTCCTTAAATTAAACTTTGAGAATGAATTCCTCCACAGCACCAATAACTGCAGGAGGTCAATGAGGGCTAGCTTTAGCACTCATTTACTGCTTGTCAAAAATATGTAAATACTTGAATGTCCATAGCCTGGCCAAAAGTTATTTACATTTTGTTGGTGGGAGTTTGGTCATTTTTGAAATGTACAGCATTGCCTCACTGAGGTCTGGCAATCATGTATAAGATAATGTATTACACTCTTTTTATCTTTTATTTGGATATCAGATATCTGCCTCTTCACACAAGCCTGTCTTCTCCTTTCTGAAGATTTTCTCACATTGCCTATGAATTGCATACTCAAAAAATGCTATAAGCACAGGGGTCTGGTCTAATGAGACTGGAAGACAGGGAGTTCAAAAGTGTCTGGAGGACCCTAACATAGATCACAGCCAGCAAGCAATCAGTGGAATAAAAGGCTAGATTTTGATTGCCCAATTCTTGGAACTACTAAGAAAACTTACTTTAGCAGAAAAAATAATATATAGTGGTACACAGAGCAGGAATCAAAAACGGATTTATGTATCGCTATTTCAACGTATTCCACATTTATTCTGAATATAGAATGAGGTCCAATGATATGGTAGCAGGATGAATCCACTTAAAAAATATTTCCATTTCGGGAATGCTTTTTCTTAAGCGTTTTACAAGAAGATGTTAACATTTGTCAACCACCAACTGTTTGATAGATTCACTCCCCCTATGTTTTTATCTCCAGAGGTCATATAAACTTAGATACACAAATAAAATACAACAGCATCACTTTGCGATGGCTAACTTAATATCTCTGTGGGCAATTGTCCTACCTTAAAGTAGAAAAAATACAAAATAAAACACTGACAGGTAGGATTTTTAGGACAGAGGAGACCCTAATGGTCTCAGTGTATATTTACAGCACAGCTCTGTGCCGTGGTAATGTAACTCCCATGCATATACATGGGAGTGACATCCTTTTGGCCCAGCCAATAAAGTAGCAAAACAATCCAAATCCAGAAGTAAGATGTAAGCACCCATAGGAGTGATGACAGCATGGGCGACCGCAGAACTTTTTTCAGGGGGGGGGGGCATAATTTTAGGTCATCCATGCTCTGCCCCTTTTCGACAATGTCATGAAGGGGAGGGGCTTAGTCATTATCACATAAAGCGCAAGCATGTGCCCATCAATTGCAGCCTCATTGTGTGCCCATTAAATTTGACCTGTACAGTATGGGGGGTGTACAGTATGTGTATATGTAAGGGTTGGATGGTATTAGTATATACAGGAAGGAGGGTGGGTGCATATAGCTGTATTCAGGACAGATGATATATATCTGCAGTCAGTGATGATGGAGGAAGGTCTCTATATACAGGAAGGAAGGTGAGTATATACAGCTGCCTGTATATATAGACCTTCCTCTATCATACAGCTATATATACAGGACAGATGATGTATATCTGCATTCAGTGATGATGGAGGAATACAGGAAGGAAGATAAATGTATATAGCTGTATACAGGACAGATGATATGATCTTTCCTATATCTGGCACCCCTCTTCACTGATTATACCTGTATTCACTCAGCTGCCCCTTGATCTGTATATATGCCAGGCCCCCACACACATCTGTAAGCACACACACACATACCGCTCTGCCCCCCCGTACACAAACAGCCTCCTCCCTTCACTTCACAGCCCCCACTTGTAAGATGGTCTTCCTTCTCCCAAGTCCTGTTTCCACATGTTCCTGTGAAAATATAACAGGCAGCAAAGCAAACACGAGGGGCGTACATACAGGAAGCAGCTAGAGGTGGCAGTAAAGAGCGCTGTAAGTTCTGTGACACTGATCTGCAGCACCTGTGGAGCCGACTCGGACAAACCCAGAGAGCTAGCACAGCTACAGATGCGGCCACTGCAGACCCTTGCTGATTCCAGGGGGGTCACTCGCCCCCCCTTGCCCCTACCTGCGGATGCCCATGGATGACAGTGCAGCACTGGAGTGGATAGTTTGACAGGTAAGTCTGCCATAATATGCTAATATGTTGAGTATACAGCACAATATGCCCAAGGCCTCATACTTGCTACTGGCAGGAAAAAAGCTTAAAAAAGTGCCTAAAGCCATATTTTGCACACAGGTTTAAGAGCATCGAGTGTTCATTGATTCCATTAGCTTCTAGCCATTGGAATGAATGAAAGCTCAAGGACCAAACCATTAGCCTATCGTTAAGGTGCCTTAACACAAGTTTACACATATTTACACGTGTTTAGGTGAGGTCAGTGTTTTCTCTGCCAAAAAGCCCCTGTTCTAAACACAGCCTCTAAACACTCCTCTTTAATACACTTGTAAATGCCTTTGTATGCATGGTAACATAAGCTAACATAGAGGTGCAGGAAAAAATGGAAAATGCCTTTAAAAGTTTTGTTTTTTTACATCATGTGTGCATGAGGCCTAATAGCTCCTGGAGGCTAATAAAAAAAAAAGCAGAGTTTAATTCTGCTTTAATAATTTTACATTGGTTTTTAAAGACAAATAAATATAAAATAAATAACTTTTAGTGGTTTTATTCTTTTAGAGACAGTTTTTTTTAAAGTTTGTAAAATAATTTATTATACACACTGTGAAACACTGCAACAGTTGGAGGTGGCAACTTTACAAACTATCACTTTTATCACAATGATTAGCTGTCAAGGTGATCACATGATCTTGGATGCCATGACCCTACTTGTTTCCTGCCGTTTAGTAAGAGGCCAGAGTCATCAGTAACAGTATGGTCCAAGAACTAAGAGCGTGTACTGGTGTACACTCCTAGTCCTGAAACTGATTGTAGATTAATATTCTCTCAGCACAAAACCCCAATTGAGCGAGAATGTTAATCTACAAATTTTAGTTGGTAATAGGCCTATTATTCATTTATTTTACATTTCCAGGAATGTTAAAAGGCCAAGAACCCAAGGCAGTGGCACAGCATTAAAAGGCAGTGTCATGAACTCTGCTCTGGTAAACTTGATAAGTATAAAAAGCCAGCAGGTAAATTTTAACACCAGCATTTACTTATGAAAAAAATAATTTTTCATAAGTAAATTAATTATTATACATTACGACTGCCACAGCAAATGTATAGAAAACCATAACTTGGTATTATATTCTTTACAGTGCTTTTGTTTTTACTTCCTTTTTGGAATTATGGATTCATATTATTATTATTACTATGATTATTATTAGTAGTGATAGTAGTAGGTAGTAGTAGTAGACGTATTAATGGTTGCAGTAGAGAATTCTTTAGCAGAGAATGAACAACATACAAGGACTGTTTGCCTAACATGTCAGTTGTTGCTTTACTTCTATTATGGTGTTAGGAGGTTTGCAATCAAAATTCTTGAAGACCTCTGAGCTTGTCAACAGACAGAGCCTTAAGAATACTGTATTTTTGATAGAGAGATTTAGGAATCCATATTCCTGTTTTACTTTTAATGCTTTCCTTCATCCCTGCAAACCGATCTGTCAAAAATCTATTCCACAGTGCTTATTTTCTGGGAATTGATTCTTGTCAGGTCTTAATACTGATAAAGGTTTGTGAAGGTATTTTCCAAAAATAAAAATTTATAGTTAGCATTCTTCTAATAGGGCCAGGAAATAGATTTCATGTGAAATCTCTCAGCCTTCAGCTTTTCCAGGAATAGCAGACAACTAGATTACTTACTGATTTAGCAAAGTTGACCTCTTCTGTCAAACATTTTCCACCGAATGTATAAAGTGGACCTGTAGCTGTGCTTATACAGTTTCATCAGAAAGTGCCCAACAATGATTTATTGGTTCAGTAAATGACCACAGAAAGGACAACAAACAAGCATTGGAGCAAACCGTTCATTTCTGATTTATTGTATGATCCTGGTAATTTCTGACTTCTCACAAAGTAAGCAATCAAACTCCGGTGATTGTTCCACTTCAGCGTTCCTAAACCATGTCATTGTAGTTAAGCCTTTAGGAAAAGGGAGATCTGTGGGCCTCTAAAATGTGTTGGTTGTCCTTTTTCGTGGTCATTTTCTGAACCAATAAATTAATGTTGGACCCTTGCATCATTTTTTAGTGCTGTTTCTGGTGCAACTGTATATATACTATTTAATTTGCGTGACCCCTACTTTTGAAGGACCCCGATTTTATGGTGATCAGCTGAACCCAAGCCATTTGGTTACACTAAGCAATTCATTTCTACTAGTAGAAGAATCTATATACAACTCCTTACCCCATTGTCATCTTGGATTTCTTTAGTCGTGCTTGGTTATATGTTTACAAATATTGGCAGTATCAATAGTAAATAAAGAAAGATAGATAGATAGATAGATAGATAGATAGATAGATAGATAGATAGATAGATAGATAGATAGATAGATAGATAGATAGATAGATAGATAGATAGATAGATAGAGAATCAATACAGCCATTTCAGAAGAAAGTCAGCTCTGAGTGGGGCTGCACAGTAAAAAAACACTGGATTGGGACAGAATGTATGTATTTCACCTAGTGGGATGCACTACTTAAATAACTAAAATTGTGTTTGATTGCTTATATAGGATATATACGGTACATGTCACCCTATTTAGTTTAAGGGGTATGTACGTACTAACAATGCACTTCTCTTTTGATATTTGTTAAAACATTTTGGAAAGTGTTTTTTATATCTGTTTGATACATGCAAAAAGTAATTGTTGATCTTGTCAGAAAATCTGAACTATCTTGTGTTTTGTGCATACTTCCTGCTCCCATTTCATATCTTGGACTACAAAACAGAAAATTGTCTGTATTTGCAAGGTCTCTTAAGGAATAAAGCAAGTGGAGAGATGCACATCTCCCCCCCCCCCCCCCCGGCATATACATTAACTTACTTTGTCAGTTTGATCAGCGGTCCCCTTAAAGTCAGACAGCCATACATAATACACTGTGTCCCAGACCCTGAGAGTGTCAAACATGGTTAGGTAATATAACCCCATCATTTTTTTCATTCCTCCATCTGTGGCAACTGGAACTCCTGCCCCCTTGTTCTCCCCTGGTTACCTCTCAGATCCCAGAAAAATGTTGTAACATCATTGTGCAATGATGTACGCTCCATCCTCGTTATGACGTAGCACATGAAGTGGGACCATAAGCTGCTCCATGCCCCAACCTGGATGTTGCAGATCTGGGGGCAGGATGGAGCAGGGAGGTAAGATAAAAGTGGTGGTAGAGATGGACATGAGACACACATAGTTTGGCTCAGCCCCACCACCCATTCACTTGTCATTGGCTGTGATTGTCAGCGACAGGAGCCAATGGCCCCCGCTGCTGTATCTGAGCCAATGAGGAGGGAGAGAGCCAAGAGAGCCTTGGCTTTTGTGCACATCGCTGGTTCGAGATTGGGCTCGGGAATGTATTGAGGGAGGGGGGGGTTGTGGGGGGAGCTGCATGCAGAAGGTTTTTTTTTACCTTACTGAATAGAATGCAGTAAGGTAAAAAACCTTCTGCCTTTACAATCACTTTAAAGCTGAAACAGGAGTCAGTTATTAATCTTTCCTCAATAAGCCTGCATAGTTATTCAAATTTAAGTTTAAGTTTAAGACTTCATACTCAAAGCCTTGCAAAAGCCTAATCAGGGTTGGTTTTCTTTAAAGTTAGCAAACAATATGGAACAAAACCATAAGGCTATTGGCAGTAAACAAAAATTGCCAGTGACCTGTATCTTTTCTCGGAGAGAGACAATGGAAAGAACAACAGCTATAATAAGCAGGGTTTGCTTGGCTACACGCCTACATATACTGGAGCGTTTGACAATTGAAACTACATGAACATGGTAATTCTACAAATAAAGACATTGTGACGCATAGCACAAATGCACAATAATACACTAATAAATTGTAACAGAACCTGCTACACTGGGAATATATTCATTGGAAACAATTAAGAATACATACAAATGGCAAACCAGAAATTCACCTTTGTATAGCATCTGCTGTGATGTTTTGTTGCACATTTTCTATGCGATTGGGCTTGTTAACCTTTTAATCCTCCTTTTCTAGATCATTGTTTTGTATCATCATTTCAGGTCCTGGCCCCTTTAATATTTCAATATTGTTTTATTTACATAAATAAAGTGCACATAGAGGGAACCTATACACACACAACAGAAAGGGGCAGATATAAGTAAACCCAATCACTAAAATCTCAAGATTTAACAAATAATGTCCATTAAATAATCATTTTCAGTCTTCTTAAATATGCAGCAATTAAATCCTGTTCTAGAGGTCCTTGTTCAAGTACTTTCTGTTATAGGGTGACAACATCCTGCCCCTGTATCACTATTGCTCTCTTGTGTTGTCACCCTGCCTCATGAGATACCGATGGAGACTATGGGAGACCATGCTGATGCAGATTGTTTAGGTATATTTTGTTGTTGTCACCAGTCCAGAGGCTTCCATTAGCAGCCATCGCTGGAGCTTATGCCCCGAAAATTGCTGGTAACAGGTTGCAGGAGAACGTCATCAGAGCTGAGATGCAGATCAAGATAAAAAAGGACAATTGCAATGTTACACATTTAGAAAACCAAATGCCCTAACAGCGGCTGCATTTCATTGGATACAGCCTTGTCCTGCCAACAATTTTCCACCTGGCTCATTCAGTTTTTCAGTTGAAGAGTATTGGGTGGAGGGGGCCTACTAAGCAAATTTTGCCCACTTTCATCTGTTCAAAAAAGTGAACAGTGTATGGCCAGCTATAGGGTTTACATCTACTTTAATGTGACCATAAGTACTATGCACGAACAGTGCAGTGCCCATCCACTCCAGCAGAGAAGGGGACGGGGGTTTTGAAGAAAACCTGTCACTTAGCCATTAATAAGCAAAGTGACAGTCAGATTCTGTTTAAAGTGTTACTAAACCCACAACAGTAAAATCAGTCTGCATATGCAGTAAAGCATGCTCATTGTAGAACCTAAGGGGTTAATCCTCTGCATTGTGTAAACAGGCTGTTTGATCCCATCTTCTCTGATCCTACCCTTCTTTTACTGTCCCCAATCCATCTCCTGATAGAACAGAGCCTTTGGAGTCACTCTGCAGATGCTCAGTTTGGTGTGTATTGATAGAGAGTTTTTTTTTTCTTGGGGGGGTGCATGTGATTGGCACAGGGATAATCAACACTGCCCAGACAGAGGGTCAGGGATCCCTCAACCTTATAGGACAGTCAGAGAGTAGAATGAAAACTCCTCCAACAAGCTTAGACCAGACACCAACTGAAGTCACAAGGCTGCTATATACTGCTGATGAGAAAAGGTATTTAGCAGTTTATATCTACTAAAATGATTGCATTTCCATGTTTTGTGTACTGTGAGTGACTAGATATAGTGAATGCAGGGTCCTGAGTAGGGATGAGCCGAACACCCCCTGGTTCGGTTCGCACCAGAACTTGCAAACAGGCAAAAAATTTGTGTAAACACCGTTAAAGTCTATGGGACACGAACATGAAATATTGCTAATTTTAAAGGCTTATATGCAAGTTACTGCCATAAAAAGTGTTTGGGGACCCGGGTCAATGCAAAAAAAAGTTTTAAAAACGGATATTTTTTCGGGAGCAGTGATTTTAAGAATGCATAAAGTGAAAAATGTAATATTCCTTTAAATATCGTGCCTTGGGGGTGTCCTTAGTATGCCTGTAAAGTAGCGCATTTTTCCTGTGTTTAGAACAGTACTGCAGCAAAATGACATTTCTAAAGGAAAAAATGTCATTTAAAACTACTTGGGGCTTTAATGAATTGTCGGATCCCGGCAATATAGATGAAAATCATTGAAAAAAATGGCATGGGTTCTACCCCCTCCAGTGCATTACCAGGCACTTTGGGTCTCGTACGAATAATAAGGGGAACTCCTCACCCAAATTTTAATTGGTTTGGATTTTAAGGGGAACTCTGAGCCAAAATTTTAAAAAAATGGCGTAGCCCCCCCCCAAATCCATATCAGGCCCTTATCCGAGCATGCAAACTGGCAGGCCACAGGAAAAGGTTGGACAAGAGAGTGCCCCCCCTCCTGAACCGTACTAGACCACATGCCCTCAACATGGGGAGGATGCTTTGAGGTTCCCCCAAAGCACCTTGTCCTTATGTTGATGTCCCCCCTTCTGACATCATGTGATGTCACGTAAAACATCAGAGGGTGCCGGGTCACCTGTTTACATTACAGGGTGACGCAAATCGGACACTAACTGAAATTTTTTGGGGACCAGTGACACTAATACAGTGATCAGTGCTAAAAATATGCACTGTCACTGTATTAATGACACTGGCAGGGAAGGGGTTAACATCAGGGGCGAGCAAGGGATTAAGTGTGCTCCTAGGGAGTGCTTTCTAACTGTGTGGGAAATGGCTTAACTGGAGGAAAACAGAGATCCTGTATTCTGCCATAAAAAGTGTTTGGGGACCCGGGTCCTGCCCCAGGGGACATGTATCAATGCAAAAAAAAGTTTTAAAAATTGAAATTTTTTCGGGAGCAGTGATTTTAAGAACGCTTAAAGTGAAACACTAAAAGTTAAATATTCCTTTAAATATCGTGCCTCGGGGGTGTCCTTAGTATGCACATTTTTCCCATGTTTAGAACAGTACCGCAGCAAAATGACATTTCTAAAGGAAAATTTTTTATTTAAAACTACTTGTGGCTTTAATGAATTGTCGGATCCCGGCAATATAGATGAAAATCATTAAAAAAAATGGCATGGGTTCTACCCCCTCCAGTCCATTACCAGGCACTTTAGGGCTGGTATGGATAATAAGGGGAACTCCTCACCCAAATTTAAAAGAAATTGCGTGGGGGTCCCCCCAAAATCCATACCAGGCCCTTCAGGTCTGGTTTGGATTTTAAGGAAACCCTGAGCCAAAATTTTTAAAAAATGGCGTAGGGGTTCCCCCAAAATTCATACCAGGCCCTTATCCGAGCACACAAACTGGCAGGCCACAGGAAAAGGGGGGACAAGAAAGCGCCCCCTCTCCTGAACCATACTAGACCACATGCCCTCAACATGGGGAGGATGCTTTGAGGTTCCCCCAAAGCACCTTGTCCTCATGTTGATGTCCCCCCTTCTGACATCATGTGATGTCACGTAAAACATCAGAGGGCGCCGGGTCACCTGTTTACATTACAGGGTGACGCAAATCGGACACTAACTGAAATTTTTTGGGGACCAGTGACACTAATACAGTGATCAGTGCTAAAAATATGCACTGTCATTGTATTAATGACACTGGCAGGGAAGGGGTTAACATCAGGGGCGAGCAAAGGATTAAGTGTGCTCCTAGGGAGTGTTTTCTAACTGTGTGGGGAATGGCTTAACTGGAGGAAAACAGAGATCCTGTATTCTGTTTCCTCTTGTTTACATAGGCAGACCACCATTCTGCCTCTCCTGTCAACAAGCGGTGGGTCCTGGCAGACATCGCGCATGCCCCAGACCCTGTGCACGAAAGGAGAGCTGCCTTGCCACTGTATATCTGTGCTGAGCGGTACTTAAGGTTGGCCATACATGGTCGAATTTCAAAAGAATTTTCATTTGAAAATCAGAAATTTTGTGCGTTTTTGTGATCCGATAGTGCCACCATTGATTTTGAATTTCAACCAACCAAGCCTTCAATTTCATCTCCAGTTGCTACAGAAAATTATTTTCATGGCTGAGAATCTTCTTTTCTTTTCAGGAATTTTCTTTTCTTGCACATGCGCATTTCTTTTTCGATTACATTTCTAGCATTATTCTCCCATCATTGATTAGAAAATCATTCGTTTTTCAAAAAATGTCCAACATACCCGATTACTCAAATTCGATGGCCGCACGAAAATCGGCTGTTGCTGCAGCCCACTAATTATGCAAAAGTCGAATGAAAATTCTTAGATAAGATTTTCGAAAGAAAATTCTTTCAAAATTCGACCCATGTATGGCTTGCCTAAGTAGTTAACCACTTCAATACCAGGCACTTACCCCCCTTCTTGCCCAAGCCAATTTTCAGCTTTCAACACTGTTGCTGTTTAAATGACAATTGCGCAGTCATGCTACACTGTAGCCAAACAAATTTTTTTATCATTTTGTTCCCACAAATAGAGCTTTCTTTTGGTAGTATTTGATCACCTCTGCGGCTTTTATTTTTTGTGAAACAAATAAAAAAAGACCAAAAATGTAAAAAAAAAAAAGGTTTTCTTTTGTTTCTGTTATAAAATTTTGTAAATAGGTAAGTTTTCTCCTTCACTGATGGGCAATGATAAGGGGGCACTGCTAAGGAGGCTCCGATGTGGTGGCACCAATGAGGTGGCACTGACGGGCACTGAGGATGTGCACTGAAAGGCGGCACTGATGGGCACTGATACACAGCACTGATGGGTGGCACTGATATGCAGCACTGATGGGCATTGATAGGCAGCATTGAGGGGCACTCATGGGTGGCACTGGTGGGCACTGATAGGCGACACTGATGGGCATTGAAAGGCTGCACTGATAGATACTTATGGGTGGCACTGATAGGCGGCACTGATGGGCACTGATAGGCGGCACTGATGGGCACTGATACGTGGGAATGATAGGCACTGATATGCGGCACTGATAGATGGCTCTGATAGGCATTACTGATGGCTCTGGCAGGCATTGCTGATGGGCACTGGTTACCATCTGCCTGGGCACTGATTGCCATCTCCCTGGTGGTCCAGGGTGGCATACCTTTTGGGCTACCTTTGTGGGCATCCCTGGGGGGTCTGGCGGCATTCCTGGTGGTCCTGGACAGGCATCCAAGGGGGGAGCTGTGCTGAAAAACAATCAGCACAGACCCCCCCTGTCAGGAGAGCCACCGATCGGCTCTCCTCTACTCGCGTCTGGCAGATGTGAGCGAGGAAAAGCCAATCAATGGCACTTACTGTTTACATCATGTTCAGCCGTGATTGGACATGGCTGATCACATGGTAAAGAGCCTCCGTTAGAGGCTTTTTACCGAGATCTGTGTAGCTTTGTGTCAAACTGACACGCCGCACCACCAGTAGCCGCGGTGTGCGCCCTCACGAGCGCGCGCCGGCAGTTATCCTGCTGGATGTCATATGACGCCCAGTCAGGAGAACTGGACCACTGCCCAGCCATCATTCTGCTGTAGGCCGGGCAGGAAGTGGTTAAAGGATAACTAAACCTTCCTTTATAAAAAAAAACAACATGTCATACTTACCTCCTCTGTGCAGTTGGTTTTGCACAGAGTGGCTCCGATCCATAGAATGCATTAAGGTGAAAAACACAGAAGGTTTACAACCTCTTTAAAGCGTATCTAAACCCTAACAATTACCATCTGATTCTAACACTTTTGGTCTGCTAAACATATCATTGAAATTGTTATGTTATATCTGTTGGATAAAAAAAAATGTTGATTTTACCAAAATCTTGTGAGTCGATAAGGTTATGGAGCTAAGAAGGGGGGAGGAGATAAGGAGGGGTCTGTGTTCTATAGAATCCTTTAGAAATAAAGTAGGCAGGGCTGACACCACATGCCTAGGAATTCAGAGCTGTGTTGTCATGTCAAAGAGGAAGATAGGAGCGTACTTTATTTCTGAAACATCATCAATTATTTTTCTGTACTTGCAGTGTGTTTAAAGCGAGAAAACATGGAGAAATATGCATTTATATACTTCATGTACAAGTGATGTACGAAATTTGTTTTTATTTTCATTTTTTACTTTTTCGTCTTGACATTTGCTTTAAATGTAAACTTTCCTTGTGCAATTATTTTATTGAACATTGAAATTTGTGCTGAAAATATCCTGAAATAATGTCAACACAGTCTCCTCTTTGAGGCAGCTGATAAGGTGTGTATGCTCTCCTTTCCATAAAACTGCACAAACAGCTGTTCCCTGGAGAGGCGCACAGGGGGGAGTAATAATGAGATAGATGGCCACTGACAGTCTAAGAATCTTCTTTGCCACACTAAGCAAACAAAACTCTCTACACAAAATGAAATAGAAGCAACGGCTCTGAGAAAAGTAAGCAGGGAAAATAGGCAAGGATCACATTCTTATCGTACGAGCGGAAAGATAAAGAAACAAATGAATAATATGCACTTTGTTATAAATACTAATTTAACCAGACGAGGAAGCTTCTAATTAGAAGGGATTTGTTGTTTTCCACAGGGACTGGGATTACTTAAAGATAAGTAAACCGCCTATTACGGATGGAGCCAGGATTCTCCTATCGATGTAGCATTCTAAATACACTGTCAGAAATCATCTGTCACATTATCACAATGTCATTTCTCCACTATGATTGCTTGAAATAATAGGGATGCTGTTGCCTTGCTATATGCTGGGGAAGGAAGATTGATCTTTTCTCAGTGTCATTAAATTCCCAGTGATATCAGTGGGATGTTTATGACAGAGGTCCATATCATGTCTTTGGAAAAGACAAAGATGAAGTGATTACGGAAGAGGATCAGAATGGAAAACATGGGAACATAAATATATGAGTGTATATGTGGAGCCCTGAAGATAGGAGTCAATATCAACTCCATATCCAAAATATCAAGTCATCAATTCCAATCAGAGTCTATTTCACTTGTGTTGATTTATTAAAGGCGTGAATTCACAATCTTAAAAAAAAAAAAAAAATACTTCGGTGTGTTAGGTATTTTATGTGAACATAGGTTTATTTGGCTAAACAATGAACCAGTTTAGTACCACTCCACAAGAATGAAGGCCTCTTGAGCCCCTTTAGGGAAAGAGAGCTTTGACTGATGGGGGCATGGCTAGGAGCTGGGCGTAAGCAGATGGTGAGTGGTCATGCATGATTGGATAAAGTCATGGGGATGGGTTGGGCCTGAGCTTAGTAAAAGTACTGTCCCAGGGAATTCTGGGCCTTTTGAAGAAAACGTGGCTGGAAGAGCTGCCCAACCTCCCGCCCTTTTTCTTTGATGGTCTGTCACGGCTTGTTGTGGTTTCTTGACCTTGACAGCATTAAAAGTTGCTGTAATGGGCTATGCCCTTTATTGGAAATTAGAAGTAGGCTGTCTGTCCTGCACTTATGGTAAGGACAGGCCCCCTTTTGGAATTCAAATAGTTAATGTTAAAGCATGCTCACAGTACAACTTAATGTGTGAACCGGCTCCATAGAGAGCCGGTCACAATCTTCTGTCATGAGAATTGGATGCGGGGAAAACCTCATCCAATTCGCATAGGTATGAACCCAGCCTTAGAGGGTCCCCCCAGTGCTCCTGGCTGCTCCTACCTTTGAGTAGCCCCCTAGCAAGTCACTTTCTGCAGATGCACACAGTGTTGCTCTGCCCCAGCCTCCATTCCCTCATCACTGGATTTGATTGAGAGGAGTAGGAGCCAATGACTCCCACTGCTCTTACTTAGTCCAGGGAGGAGAGAGAGAGAGAGAGCAGTGCCACTGTTCTTGGGCATAACATTTGACCAAGATTGGGCTCAGGTAAATATTTGGGCATGTAAAGGATGTTATACCTTAATGCAGAGAATGTAACAAGGTAAAAAAAAAAAAAAACATTTTGCCTTTACAACTAATTGAAGCTGGTCATAGATGACTATTTTTTTTTTTTTTTTTTTCGTTAAGCCAGTGGGCTGAAAAAAAAAACGGATTTCTCCATCCACACAAATTAGGTGAATGGAGGAATTCCCCCACCTGGACGTTGTATTCTGTTGGCAATGTGAGAATACACTGATCAGCAGCTGCAGACGCTTACTGAGAAAGGCTTTATAACTTTGCTAATTTGACAGAAGCCAATCAAATTATCTACTTCTGTTGAACAGGAACAGCCACACACTCATTTTCAATCCATCTATGGCTACCTTTAGTATATCAGTCTTTTATTTTTTTTCTTAACAAGAATGCATTTGTCTGGGTTGGAAAAACCCAACAATAGTCAAGACAATGGGGGTCATTTACTATAGCGCTATGGCGCTAATTCGCGCAAATTGCCGCGAATTAGCGCGAATTCACGGCAATTTAGCGCTAATTCGCGGCAATTTAGCGCGAATTAGCGCTAATAGCGGTAATTCGCGCGAAAACGGTATTCACTATAGCGCTGGTGAGAAAATTCTCCCAAAATCGAATTTACTATAGCTCCCTGAAACTAAATAGAGCCCAAACCCTTACTCTGCTAAAACCTAGAGAATTGCACATGGAAATAATTTTTAGAGCATGATATAATTGCCTAAATGGTACTGAAATATGCGGTATATTATTTAAAGATTATCTGCTTTTAAACTGTGTGAAAAAGTGATTTCTACACTGAAATATCTTTAAAAGTCTGAAAAGTGAAAAATTCCCCGTTTTGGACAACTAGGTGCCAACACAACTGAGCATGCTCAGACCTGAAAATAACTCTCATTTTAACTCAAGTGTCTTTTTTACCTGGAGGTATAGTAAATACCAAAATGAGAGCTAATTAGAGAGCATTTTTTGGGAGTTAAAATCTGCTCTAATTTAGTCCAAATGAAGTTTCAGTCACTGATTCTAATGGAACAATTCTAACTTTCACAAAAAAACCCTTTTAATGTTGAGATGAAATGTATCTTTCTGTGAAATACATTTTCCTTTGCAACATTGTTGCTTCTACTTAAAATATTTTGATTTTAGGAATGCTACAATGTGGAATGTTTTGATGTTTTGGTAAAATATATTTTTCTCTGTCACTTTCACTTGTTTTTCTTCATCTCACAACCATCTTTACCCCAAACTCACACAGGCGTCTTTACAATCCACAAACAATACCATTGCTGATGAAAATTTAAAATGAATCACAATTTTTTGTGCTTTGTATTATTTGCAAATATTCATAATTTGAGCCCAAAAATGTGATATGTGTACAAACATCAGAAATCAAAATGTAATTCCCAAAAATTTGAGGGTAATATTCTACTCTCACCCACAAAAAAACACCAAATATCACAGAATAAATCAAGTAGAATAACTCTTGAGTAATGTAATTCCATCACCTGTATGTCCATAGAAATGCAGTATTTATGTGTTTTTATGTGTATTTATGTGTAGGAGGGTCTCACACGTGGCAGCTCTGTGGCTTAGAGGTTAGAACTTCTGCTTAGTATCTCTGAGGGTCTGGGTTCAAATCCCAACCATGTTACTTCATGTAGAGAAGTTGTCTCATTTCCCAGGTCCTATAACTATGTCTAATTGTAGGAGGGTTCCACCACCATTGTAAGTCTTTTCCAGATACACTATATAGCCAAAAGTATTGGGACGCCTGCCTTTACACACACATGAACTTTAATGGCAGCCCAGTCTTAGTCCGTAGGGTTAAAATTTGATTTGGCCCACCCTTTGCAGCTAGAACAGCTTCTGGGAAGGCTGTCCACAAGGTTTAGTCTGCCTATGGGAATGTTTGATCATTCTTCCAGAAGTGCATTTGTGAGGCCAGGCACTGATGTTGGATGAGAAGGCCTGGCTTGCAGTCTCTACTCTAATTCAGCCAAAGGGTGTTCTATCGGGTTGAGGCCAGGACTCTGTGCAGGCCAGTCAAGTTTCTCCACCCCAAAATTGCTCATCCATGTCTTTATGGACCTTGATTTGTGTACTGGTGTGCAGTCATGTTGGAACAGGAAGGGGCTTTCCCCAAACTGTCCCCACAAAGTTGGGAGCATGAAATTCTCCAAATTGTCTTGGTATGCTGATGCCTTAAGAGTTCCCTTATCTGAAACTAAGAGGCCAAGCCCAACCCCTGAAAACAACCCCGCACCATTATCCCCCTCCACCAAATCATTTGGACCAGTGCACAAAGCAAGGTCCATAAAGACATGGATGAGTGATTTTGGGGTGGAGGAACTTGACTGGCCTGCACAGAGTCCTGACATCAACACAACAGAACACCTTGGGGATAAATTAGAGAGGAGACTGTAGGTCAGGCCTTCTTGTCCAACTTCAGTGCCTGACCTCACAAATGCACTTGGAAGAATGGTCAAACATTCCCATAGACACACTCCTAAACCTTGTGGACAAGAAGAGTTGAAGCTGTTATAGCTGCAAAGGGTGGGCCAAATAAGTTTTGAACCCAATACTAATACTGGGATGCCATTACAGTTCATGTGTGTTTAAAGGCAGGCATCCCAATACTTAGGCCAATATACTGTATATTGCTTGTGACACTGAGCATGGCTATGGACTTAGGGCTAGTTCACACCACAGAGATGCAGAGAACATGTGTGGGTCTGCCCTGGTGGCTAAGTGGGTAGCAGTTCTGTCTAGCAGCACCTGAGATGTTGGTTCACCTCCACCAACATGCTAATGCTTGTGTTGAAGTTTATATGTTCTCCCTGTGTGGGTTTCTCACCACAATCTAAAGACATGCTGGCATCTTATTTGTCTCCTGTCGAAATAGGTTCTAATGTAAGAAAGTTAATTTTGGACTTTATATTGGAAGCTCATTGCAGCCAGGGACTGATGTTAATGTTTATTAGCACTAATCATGCCCAGGGACTTGGACATTTCAAATTTTAGGGTTTACACTGCACAGGTACATATGCTTAGAAAACTGTTGCTTTGTTTATGTGGATGCAAATGGACTTTGATCTTTGTCCTGTAGTTGGAGATTTGATGCACATAGCCAAGGCTAACACAGTTGCAAATCCTATTATGTGTTCCTGCTCATCAGGTGCAATCACTTTAGACATACATGAAGAGACAGATTGAAAGATACTGGTGGGCGTGTACTTCTATTGGGTGTGTCAGTGTGCTAACAATACAACCTCTCTTATATAAAGGCCTGCAGTAGGGGGGTTCGTTTGGCCTGAGAAGGTCAGGTTTTTTGTTGTGATGGAGAAGGAATGATATTGGGAGATTTGATGAAATTCTTGTGCATTTTTTCAATCAAAAGTGGGTTTATGTGGCCATGCTGTCAATGTTGTGTGTGTATTGTTCCTGTCTGATCATGCAAACATCGTTTGGAAGCATCTGCTGACCTACTGTTTTTGATCTCGTTTAATTGTGTACACCGAAATGCAGCTTCCAGCAGAACATGGTCATCAATGTATGTATGTGTGGATTGTGGGCTGGTGGTGGGTGTTTTGAATAAGTCTTTTGCAATATTATGTTGGAATGCTTTGTAAGAATGACTGTTAAGTATGTTTCTATAATCTTTCAGATAATAATGTGATGTGTTGCCCGTTATACACTGAAATTAAAGCTGTGTCCACTCTAAGGTTTTGTCTAATTTTAGATTGTAAGCTCCTATGAGCAGGGCCCTTAAAATTCCATTGCTAAATGTAGTACCATATATCCTGTCCAAATTTTTTTGAAGCTAGTAAATGTAAATTTATTTTTTTTCTGCTGGTAAAATAAAGTACATTGAGCTCTTGTTGTGGTGTGTGGGTTTTTTTTTTCCTTCTACTTTTCTTTCTTTAGTTTTTGTGGGTGGTGGTTTTGGGAAAATGCAATATCTCTTTTATATTTTATTTCAATATGTATTTGTGCACCAAAAAACTAATCTCTTTGCCCTGGTTCACATGCTACTTTGAAATTGTGCTACTTCACTTGAAGTAGCATGATTTCAAAGTAGCAAGGTCAGCGTGATTTCAGGTGGCTTCATACACAAATGTCTATTGAAGTCGCACCTGAAATCGGCAAAAGTAGTGCAGGAACTACTTTAGCAAATTGATGCGGTGCCACAAAAAAAATGTTGCATCAATTGGAACAGTGCCAGTGCCATTGCCAAGAGTCACGCGATTTGATCTCTGAAATCGCATGACCAATCGCTCCAATGTAAACCTAGGCTTCTGCACAACTGCAAGTTATATATAAAGATTCCACCTTTATCATTAACAGCTGTGGAGAATTGCAGGTAATGAATTCAGCTGGTGGATAGGCAGTGTTTGAATGTGTCAGCTCTGGTTCACATTGGTGTGATTTGACATGTCAAATCTGTGGCAATTGCACTGTTCTAATTAGTGCGATTTGTATTGATATTGGTGCAGAAACCTGCAACGATGTCTCTGATGTTGCCCCCACAGTCGGGACTGACATGCAGGAATGAAATTGTGGGAGTTCAGCTGCACGCTTTCCTCCTGCTGTCAGTGTGAACCAGGGCTCAAACTGGGCCTTTTGCCTTTGTAATTCACCTGCTGCTAACCTAGGGACACCATTTCTTAGCAAACTCCCTTAAGTTTACCTTCAAATATATGTAGAAATACAGATTTGTATATCTGAAAATAAAAAAATACTAATCATGGTTGAGATCAAATATTCGCAGCTGCAATCAAAAGTGTGGTTTCACCTTCTGACCTGGAAATTAGTCATTGTATGCACCCGGAAGTTCTTGTGCTGGTCAGGATCTCAATCTAGGTGGACATGGCGAGGTCTCTTTAGCAGAGAGGAGGCGCTGCTCATTGGCCGGGTAAGTGTAGGATATGTACTTGTACTTAATCAATGCAGGGGTGGATGTCATAGTTAGATTTGGTGTGGGTGGGGTTCATTGATTTGTTTGGCATCACCACACATTTGCTTCCGTCCCATGTGCACACATCAATTCCTGCATTTGTTCTGCTGATGTAAATCAGTAAGGACTATGCAAGTATAAATGAGAGATCCTTTTATTAAAATATATATGACTTGTTTCACAGCTGGGCGAATTTTCCAGCAAATTTGGACCTCTGAGTTGCATGGCAAGTTGTACACCATGATTCTCTATGACAACCATTCATATCTGTGCTACTAAGTCGCACCAACTTCAAAGTAGTCCCTGTACTACTTTGGTGTGACTTGAGGTATATCGGGTACAATATTACACAGGCATTCCCAGAAGTTGGGGCCAAGTTGCAGCGGCAAAGTGGCAGCAAAATAGTGTGACTTTCAGGTCGCAGCAGTGTGAATGAGATTCAAGGATATCACCTTTGAATTTGGCCCTATTGTCACTTGTGCATCCTGAAAGTGTAGCAAATTCGTCCCTGCACTACCTTGGTTTGACTGATGCAATTTGAGGTCCATACACCACAAGATTACACAGACATTGCTTCAAGTCATGACAAAGCTGTGCAATTTTAAGGTCGCACAAGTGCAAATGGGGCCTTATTCAAAGGTGTTATCAATTAATCACATTAGGTTACTTTCACACTTGGGTGACTTTTCATGGAGCTTTGGACCTTAGAGTCACATGAAAAGTTGTCCCCCTTGATTTCCATTAATATTTATTAGAGCTGCACGATTAATCGTCATCGTAATTTTTTTCCCCTTTACGATCTTGAAAAAAGCGTTTCACGATTCTTGCTATTGCAAAGAACTCTCTCTGCTCTTCTGAAGCCACAGCCGAAAAACCAGGAAGTCTGCCAAGAATTAGAACATTCTTTATCAGTGAACTTGACTAGAAACCTTGTAACAATTTGTCAATTAAATAGAATTCTGTGTAAGTGAGGAAAGTTTAACCACTTAAACACTAAACATTTTTCTGACATTTGTTGGTTTCAGGTTAAAATCATTTTTTTTTTGCTAGAAAATTACTTAAAACCCCCCAACATTATATATATATTTTTAGTAGAGACCCTAGAGAATAAAATGGTGGTTGTTACAATATTTTATGTCACACTGTATTTGCGCCTTTCAAATGCAATTTTTTTTGGAAAAAATTACTTTAATGATTTAAAAAAAAAAAAGAAAAGTTAGCCCAATTTCTTGTGGGATAATGTGAAAGATTTTATGTCACGAGAATCGTGATCTTTTTATTCTAAGCAAAAAAATTGTGATTCTCATTTTGGCCAGAACCGTGCAGCTCTAATATCTATGCAACTTCACCCATGTTCACATAGGTCTGAATTGACATGTCAAATTGTAGGCAAAATCGGCACCTATTGATGGTAATGGAACTGTCCAAATTGGTGCGACGCCACAACAATTCCCAAAAGTAGTTCCTGCACTACTTTGGGCGACTTCAGGGGGCGATTTCTTACCTCCCAACTTTTTGAGATGGGTATAAGGGACACCTATTAGCAAAAGTAGGTAGGCATAGGACACCTTCTTAAAGGAGAACAGTTGGGACCTATGTGATTTCACTAGACATTTGTGCAGGAAAGTGCACTGATGTCTCTGAAATCGCTGACAAAGTCGGGCTGAGTCACACTTGTGCAACTTTGGACATCAGAGTCGTATGACAAGTCATACCCCATGATTTTCAATGTGTACCATTCATATCTGTGCAACTTCAAGTAACACTGACTTCAACGTAGTCCCTGTACTACTTTGGTCTGACTTTGATGCGAGTTGAGGTCCATAGACCTCAAGTTTACACAGGCATTCCCTGGAATTGCGGCAAAATTGCTGATGCAAAATCGTGGGAAAGTTGCGTGTCTTTCCCTGCGACTCCTGCGTCCATAGACCTCAAGATTACACAGGCATTGCTTAAAGTCGCATTAAAATCTCGCAACTTTCAGGTCGCACAAGTATGAAAGGTGCCTAAGTCACTGTGCTGAGTACTATTTTATACCTAGAATATAAAGTAGTCCCACCATCAAACACTAGTAAACATATGTTCTCAATATAATTGTGCTCAAATGGCTGAAAATCACACAGATGGTATCACCTACTAAAAGCTTGCATTGTACTCAGCAGCGTATGCTGAAAAGAGGCGAACGCCTATTAGCCAATGCCACATCGGCACATCGGCATGAGCATGGTTGTTACTATAATATTAATGCCTGAAATGCAAAACATTATTGTATTGAATCAAACATTAGTAAATGTATTTTCTCTGTAGGTAAGTGCTCAGCTCTGTAGCATAGCGGTATACCCTGCTGCCCCCAAAAGTTCAAGCCAGTGGGAATTCAAATCCCACTGACAGCATTACCTCCTAGAAGTGTGCATTGTACTCAGAAGCATAATTAGCCAAAGCACATCAGCTTGCTTTATTCCATATTTTAACTCTTCAAATGCATGCAATGGTATGTACTTATTCAATAATATTATGGTATGGAATTCCAAAATTCAAGGAAAAAAATGTCGTAGGGTCCCCCCAGTACATACCAGGCCCTTCGGTATGGACTTTAAGGGGAACCCCACACCAAATTGTAAAATAAATTTGATGTGGGGCCCCCCAAAATCCATACCAGACCCTTATCCGAGCATGCAGCCTGGAGGTCAGGATAGGGGGGGACGAGTGAGCACCCTCCCCTTCTGAACCTTACCAGGCCACATGCCCCAAAGCACCTTTTCCCCATGTTGATGGGGACAAGGGCCTCTTCCCGACAACCCTGGTCGGTGGTTGTCGGTCTGCAGGCAGGGGGTTTATCAGAATCTGGAAGCCCCCTTTAAAAAGTCGGCTCCCAGATCCTGCCCCCTATGTGAATAGGTATAGGGTACATTTTACCCCTACCCATTCACCAAAAAAAGCAGTGAAATGTAAAAAAAATCAATAGCCGGTTTTTGACAAGTCCTTTATTGTAAAATAGCTCCGAGCTGTCTTCTTCCCTTGGCCATCTTCTCCAGACGCTGTCTCTCCCTCCTCCATCTTCTCCCCGAGCTGTATTCTCCCAGAGCCGTCTCTCCTGCCGCTGCCATGTTCTCCATCTGCTGTCTTCTTCCGCACCGCTGGTTACCCGCTAATAAAAAAAAAGCTGCTCTTTTTCCATGGTGGTCTTCCTTTGCTGTGTTGTCACCCGCTGTGTGGCGTCTCTTACATAGCCATGGAGCGGACTCTCCGGGTGACATTATCGGATGGCCACAGAAGACCGCCACAAGAAGAGCGGCTTTTTTTTTTATTAGTGGGTAACTGGCTGCGCTGAAGAACACATCAGCGGGGGAAGATGGTGGCAGCAGGAGAGACAGCTTGGGGAGAAGAAACATCAAACACTAGTGAATGTATTTTCTATGTATGACTGTGCTACACCCAATAGGCTAGCAGTCAGCACTTCTACCTTGAAGAACTCATGGGTTCAAATCCCACAGAGAAATACTAAAAGATTGAATTGGTGAAAAAAAAGCAAATGACTATTAGCCAATTAGCCAAAGCAGCATATGCTGCAAATAGGTGAATGCCAATTAGCCAATGCACTTTAAATTTGGCTGATTATATTAACTCTTCAAATGCATGCAATGATATGTAAGTATTCAATACTATTATGGTGTGAAATTCCAAACACCACTCACTAACTAATGGGCAGATTACATTTTTTTGTTTGTTCATTTTAATTCGCTTGTGCACTGAAAAAATAAACACAGCTGGGGGATGGTAGGTTGGCTGGTATTTGAACTTGTACCGTGAGTGCTGTGGAGACATCTGAGCAGACTACTAAGCCATTGTGCTAAGTATGAGACCTGCATAATAGTGTAGTATGATTAAAGAATGAATATAAATAATTACCGCTTTATAGTCACCTAAGTTAAAAAATGAAAAAAAACATACAACAAATAGGTAACCTAAATGTTTAATACATGTAACTTTACAGAATAGCAGACATTACTATGTAATAATCATTCATAACTGCATTAGTTAGCAAAAGAAGGAAAGAAATAGGAATACTACTTGCAACATACATCAATAGATGCACACGAGGTAGAGCACATCTCACATAAAAATGTTTCTTTCACATACATGGATCATGGCTACAGTACACTGCTATATAACAACTTGATAAGAATTAGCATTTGTATATACGCGGAAGCGCTAATTAGCGGCAATTTAGAACTTTCAAACGTTTGTTCTCCACTTCTATCGCTGATTTTCATGCGCAAATTCGCCGTTTGTTTCCATTTGGCTAAAATTGGCTCTATTATTTGCCATAGTGCCCAGTACTTCCTGGAGTTATAGTAAATGACCCCCAATGTCACCAGTGAGAACAATCCCAAAGACAGCCTGGACATTTCATCCCTATAAACATGCTAATTGTAACTTCCCACAAATACCAAATCTCCCCAAACAATTGATTTTCATGTTGCTTCTTGCCAAATGTGCTGGAAACTTGAATGGGTTTACGCCAACTATTCCTTCCTGTTTACATTTCAAAGGATTGTGTTACATGACTTTTCTACCGTTTCCATTTGTTATCAGGTACAAGATGAAGCCTTATACTTGTAGTCATTAAAGGTATAACCCTCAGTTATTTAGACTGAAGGTACAATTTGGGATCTACGCCACGGCTAAAAACATACTTCAACTTGATTACACTACTATAAAAACAGGTAAAAAATGTTTCATGATGATCTAATAATGATTAAAAAAAACTCAGTGGATATCTATATGATTTTAGATGAATTACGGGATTATATTAAAACACAGTGACAGAAGGTGGTAATTAAACATGATTCTTAGCTCAAGGTGCAAAAGAAGACTGGTTTAATGAAAGTACTTAATAGGAATTACAGACAAGATCCACATTTTTGTAAAAGTAATTCCAGGCATTATTAAATCCGTTTAAATTAACTTTGAACTTAAAGGGGATCTGTCATAAGCAAAGGTGTACATAGAAATGAAATAATTCACTAATTAGAAAAGGTTATTCAATTGAGTCTATAGATTGCAGATTATTGTTGTGTTGTATTATAAGGATTGCTCTATGTTCAGTCATACTGATTCATTAGTTTCTGGACAGCATGAAATTGAAATAGTTAACTATTGGGCCAATTTTCTTAAAATGATAGTAAAAGCTAATACTAACTAACTAACTTAAAATATGTCGCCTTCCCTCTTTTCCTACCTTCTCAACACACCAGGTCTGGACTGTCCCTGATTTGGGGCAATGTCCCTCTGTCCCTCATTCCTCTTCATTTGTCCCTCATTTTGGTCTGATCTATATAGATGTATATAAAATGCACTTTTTAACTATCAAAAAGTATTTTTCAGCGCTAAACCTTTTATCTGATTTCTAAATTGCTGCATTTGTAAATTTCAAAAGCCAATATAAAGGAATAGTAGCGGTAAAAAAAGCACTTGTGGGTTTGATCAATCTTGTTTTTTTGTACAATTCACCTTTAAGGGGGCGTGGCAAGGGGTATGTCCTATGCCTGCATACTTTTGCTGATAGGTGTCTCTCATTCCCATCTCAAAAAGTTGGGAGGTATAACTTAAGGACCGAGCCCCTTTCTGAGATTTGTGGTTTACAAGTTAAAAACAGTTGTTTTTGCTAGAAAATTATTTAGAACCCCCAAACATTATACATTTTTTTTCTAATACTCTAGAGAATAAAATGGCGGTCATTGCAATACTTTCTGTCACACTGTATTTGCTCAGTGGTCTTACAAGTGCAACTTTTTTGGAAAAAATACACTTTTTTTAATTAAAAATTAAGACATCAGTAAAGTTAGCCCAATTTTTTTAATATTGTGAAAGATAATGTTACACTGAGTAAATCGATACCCAACATGTCACGCTTCAAAATTGCGCCCGCTCGTGGAATGGCGACAAACTTTTACCCTTAAAAATCTCCATAGGCGACGTTTAAAAAATTCTACAGGTTGCATATTTTAAGTTACAGAGGAGGTCTAGAATTATTACTCTCGCTCTACCGATCCCGGCAAATGGGCGGAAGTGAAGTTTTGACGTCGCTTCCACCCTGCAATGATATGGAGACAGGTGGGGGCCATCTTCCCCCCACTCATCTCCATGTCAGGCCACAAGAAGGACCCGATCGCCTCCGCCACTGGCGATGGCTCCGGTAAGCGGTGGAGGGCACCGGAGCACGGCGGGAGGGAGGGGGCCCTCTCCCGCCACCGATAAAAGTGATCTTGCGGTGAATCCGCCGCAGAGACCACTTTTATCTCAAACCGGACCACTCACTGAAGAAAAAGATACCAGGGTTATGGCAGCTAGCTGCTGCCATAACAACGATGTCTTCCTTTAAAGTACCAACGTATAACGACAGTGGGTGGTCCAGAAGTGGTTAAAATGTATGTCCAACCACAATATTTATTTAGACAGGGTGAGGAAGGTTTATAAACTCTGTTGGTTTTTTACATCTATTTGGAGGTCCATTTGAAAAAACTTCCCTTACTATCTGACCCAGATAAAACGGTTTTACCAGACACGATATAAAGGACTAACATTATTATTAATATTATTATACAGGATTTATATAGCGCCAACAATATATGCAGCGCTTTACAATATAAAAGGGAAACAATACAGTTGAATACAATACAAGAGGATTAAGAGGACTCTGCTCAGAAGAGCTTACAATCTAATAGAGTGGGGTAGGTGGTTCAAAGGGTCGTAACTGTGGGGCATGAGCTGACGGAAGTGGTAAAAGATTAGTTGGAGGTGTGATAGGCTTCCCTGAAGAGATGAGTTTTCAGGGATTACCTGAAGGCAGCTAGAGTAGGAGATAACAGGACAGGTTGAGGTAGCGAGTTGCAGAGGATGGGAGAGGCTCTGGAGAGATCCTGGAGACGAGCATGGGAGAGGGAGACAAGGGAGCTTGAGAGTGGGAGGTCTTGGGGGAGCGGAGAGGACGGTTTGGGTGATATTTGGAGACAAGATTGGTGATGTAGCTTGGGGCAAAGTTGTGAATGGCTTTGTATGTTGTGGTTAATATTTTGAATTCAATTGGCCCTACCCTTCTTCTACTCTGCTAAAAATGTTTTTTATTTCTGTCTATGCTGCTTTTAGAAATCCACGCTGATTTTATGTTTGGTGAAACCATTGTCACCAGAACAGGAAGTGAGGACAGTTCTCTCTAAACAGAATTCTAGATAGCAGTACAAATCTGACAGGATTTCTAAACCATTCCTATGCTATTCAAAATGAAAAATAAAAGTTTTTACTAGACATACATTTCATGGATATGGTTTAAATAGCAGTAATATAAAGTGATCTCTAATCTCAGGGAAGTAGACTTACTTAAGTTGATTATGCAAAGAAAAAAATAACATTCTGTTTGCAAAGTGAACAGTTTCTACTCCTTTAGTAAAACCTAAGAAATCATTCATATGGTTTCCAATATAATTGATTTCCAATCATAATAATTTCCCAACATACAGTATTTGGTTTTCAAAATATGATTTCCAAAATAATAAAGGAGTTAAGAATCTTCACAAAATAAATTGTGTAAATATTCACTTCACTTATCCAATCATGTACAGATGAAATAAATAAACAGGAGTTTCCTTTAAAATGACTGGATAATTCAAGTGAATATTCACACAATTTATTTTGTGAAAATTCTCAACTCCTTTAGTAAATTAGCCTCATCAACTATATACTCTATCTATCTATTTGTTTTTTTATATATATCAGTCCATCTTTTCCTAGTCATCAGATAATTAAATGTATTAAATCACATATCAAATAAAAATGTAGCCAGGAAAGTTAAAGTACATTACAAAAAATGGGTAAAATGAAGTATAGCAGGGCAAATAGATGTGATGGTTTCTTGACAGGCACAAAATAATAAGGCTGGAGGGTGAGAAAAATATGGGGCTGAGCAAAAGACACTCAAGGGTATGTTTGAAAAGTATCATATCAAGCAAAAGGCAATATGCTGTTGAATGACAAAAAATGAGTGACACTCAAAGGTATTTCAATGGAAATGCAGAGGTCTAGAGGAAGAGGTAAGGCAGAGTGTCCTTGGCTTGTGAAATGAGTATGGAAGAAGTGCATGTTATTCTGTACGATATGCATTAGGTCATTGACCACATCACTTAATAGTATCTCAGAAGACTGTTTAGATGGAAAGTCATACAAGGTAACTGGGACATGAAACCCGAGTGATATTCTTATGCAGAAGTCGAAAAACAGAGCCATTTGTTATCTGAAGCCACTAGGACATTGTATTTATGAAACTGAGCCACGTTTAACTCAGAATATATTTTAAAAAAAAGGCTGAACTCCTTCAATAAGGAAAATAAGAATGAGTCAATAGTAAACATTGAAGAAGACAATGACTATTTGCGTGAGAATAAGAAAAATATGTATCACACACAAAAAAGGTCCTAAAATTTTATAACATGCTGGCACAGAATACACAGTCCCAGTAGTCACAATTATGTCTAGGATTCTTGGAAACAGAATTTTTAATGGAAATTATCACAGCAAGCCTTTCCTAATGCACTTAATTGGTACAAGAGATCATCCTGTTCTTTAATGCATGGTGAACATTTCCAACCATAAAGACTTTTATAGCATTGTAAGCATCTCTTTTTTTCCAAGACTTTGAAATGCATAGTAGGACCCAGTTTAGACCTAAGATTTCAGGAGAGGAGGGGTGGTTTAATGTCAGGGGAGGTGGAGTCTAGTTTATTCCTATTGGGGGGTAGAGATGGGGTGGAGGTACAGTTATGAGGTGCAAGCTTCTTACATACCTTCAGCAGCATTCCAAACCCTACTGTTATGAGTGAATCATAGGTTACTCTGATCACTCTGGCCGACTAATATGATATGCAGTCTCATTGACCAAAAGTAATATTTAGGACATAGAAAGAGGCTGACAAGCTTTGGCACTCCCAGGAGGTGCTAAAGCGTCCTGTTTTCAGACTGGGTATTGGAAGGGAATCCAGATTCAACCTACTTACTAACATTCGGGCTTGACAAATGATTTCAGGAGGAGGTCACATGATAAGCAAGAAGTACCAGGTATGTTGTGCCAGCTGCAACAAGGGAAGAAAGGTTGTGTGTATAAGTGGATCAAAGGGTGTGCTAGCAAGAGACTCACATTGCCCAGAATGAGAAAGTAATGCCCCATACACACGGTTGAAATTCCTGACAGAAAAAGTCAGATGGGAGCTTTTCATCGTATATTCATGTGTATGCCTCATCTGACTTTTTACGTCCAAAATTCAGACGAACTTAGATAGAGAACATGTTCTATATTTTTCCGACGGAACAAATTCCTATCAGGAAAACCGCTCGTCTGTATGCTATTTCGACGCACCAAAAATGACACATGCTCTGAAGCAAGTACGACACATCGTACGTGTTTTACCATCGTATGTGTTGTACATCACCGCATCCTTGACGGTCAGAATTTGGTGTGACTGTGTGTATGCAAAACAGCTTAGGCGGAATTCCATCGGAAAAACCTTCAGAGTTTATTCCGATGGCTAAACTGGTCATGTGTACAGGGCATTAGAGTCTCTTTAAACTGCCTCATCCAAACTATACAATTAAGTAGGTTTGTAGGCAGGGGGCCAGGTTTTAGCCTCTATTGTTGTACCAAGCTGGTCTTTACCTCAGCCTGCGTTCCATCTGATTGATGGTGTTGGGAGGTGATGCAATGATCATGTGATCACTAAATCAATTTCCGTTTTCTTTAGTGTCTTATGACTGCTACTTTGATGTTAACACTAGAGGGAACCTAGCATAGGACTAAAACATCCAACGCATCTTCCTGATGCTGTAGGGAAGCTTCACTTAAAATCAATCAATTAAAATTTTGTAAGTGGAAGTAAACACGGTTGGCACATACAGGCACCCATAGGAGTGAATGGCTGTATGCATAGTTGCCAACAGTCCCGATTTTCCCGGGACAATCCCGATTTTGGGACCCTTGTCCCGATTCAATTTTGTCCCGGGTGTTCTCCCGAATTTTTGGGTTTGTCCCGAGAAAATCGTGAGTGTTTTGTAAAAAACGGCAATGGCTCCATAAAAAAGGCCGCCGTTGCCTCCACGAGTCAGTCACAAAGTTCCCCTTGTGTTCAGTGCAGGGGAGAGGGGCAGCCAATCCGCTTCTCTCTTCAGTGTACAAATAGAAAATTCTATTGTACACTGAAGCCTATTGGTTGGAGGGATTGGCAACCCCTCCCCGCTCTACACTGCACACAAGGAAGACGTGATCAGCCTCCACTGCCATCACCCTCCGCCCCCGTGTGTCCGACGGGGCTCAGGGAATAGTGGGAGTGACGGGAGGGAAGAAGGGAGGCTTTCATCTGGCTGTTCAGGAGTTGTCTGACCTGTGAGTAGTGGCCTGTCAGTGTAGTGGGGGAGGGGAGAGGAGAGATAGCGGGGGGGTGTACTCAGTGTATGGGAGACTTGGAGCTTTCCCTGCAGTACACTTCTCAAAGGCTGAGGTCCAGCATGAAAGGACCGGGGCTCCGCTGGGTGGGGACATTGATGGTCCTGGCTCCCCTCTTGCACCCCATGTCACCACCATACCTGCACCCCCCTCACCCCGTGTCACCACCATACCTGATTCCCCCCTCCCCCCTGTGTCACCAACATACCTACACCACCCTCTCCCCCCCTGTGTCACCACCATACCTGATTCCCCCCTCCCCCCTGTGTCACCACCATACCTGATTCCCCCCTCCCCCCTGTGTCACCACCATACCTGATTCCCCCCTCCCCCCTGTGTCACCAACATACCTGCACCCCCCTCTCCCCCCGTGTTACCACCATACCTGATTCCCCCCTCCCCCCTGTGTCACCACCATACCTGATTCCCCACTCCCCCCTGTGTCACCACCATACCTGATTCCCCCCTCCCCCCTGTGTCACCACCATACCTGATTCCCCCCTCCCCCCGTGTCACCAACATACCTGCACCCCCCTCTCCCCCCGTGTCACCACCATACCTGATTCCCCCCTCCCCCTGTGTCACCAACATACCTGCACCCCACTCTCCCCCCCGTGTCACCACCATACCTGATTCCCCCCTCCCCCCTGTGTCACCAACATACCTGCACCCCCCTCTCCCCCCTGTGTCACCACCATACCTGATTCCCCCCTCCCCCCTGTGTCACCAACATACCTGCACCCCCCTCTCCCCCCGTGTCACCACCATACCTGCACCCCCCTCTCCCCCCTGTGTCACCACCATACCTGCACCGCCCTCTCCCCCCCGTGTCACCACCATACCTGCACCCCCCTCTCCCCCCTGTGTCAACACCATACCTGCACCCCCCTGTGTCACCAACATACCTGCACCCCCCTCTCCCCCCCCTGTGTCACCAACATACCTGCACCCCCCTCTCCCCTCCTGTGTCACCACCATACCTGCACCCCCCTCCCCCCCCTGTGTCACCACCATACCTGCACCCCCCTCTCCCCCCTGTGTCACCACCATACCTGCACTCCCCTCTCCCCCCTGTGTCACCACCATACCTGCACCCCCCTCTCCCCCCCTGTGTCCCCACCATACCTACACCCCCCTCTCCCCCCCTGTATCACCACCATACCTGCACCCCCCTCTCCCCCCTGTGTCACCACCATACCTGCACCTCCCTTTCCCCCCTGTGTCACCACCATACCTGCACCCCCCTCTCCCCCCTGTGTCACCACCATACCTGCACCCCCCTCTCCCCCCCTGTGTCACCACCATACCTGCACCCCCCTCTCCCCCCCTGTGTCACCACCATACCTGCACCCCCCTCTCCCCCCCTGTGTCACCAACGTACCTGCACCCCCTTCTCCCGCCTCTGCTGGGGGCACCTTATGTAAGGACAGACTCTGCTGGGGGAACCTGATGGCATCTGGTGGCAGGCGACGTGGCAGGTGACACACTCAGTGGTCGCACTGATTCTGCATTAAGGTGATTTGAATGATTTCATTTTATATTACAATGTAATAATAGTAATAATGCGCTCCAATAATCCTGACACCATAACAACCATGGTGCCGGGATGATTGAAGTGCTAACACCAGGCGTTTGGAGTATCTTTATCTGCTGATGGTTAAACTCTGGAATACCCATTGCTATTGTAGTGTAGGATCTGGGTCTGCTGTCCCTCCATCCCTCTACCCCCCTTTCCCCCTTTCCCTCTGCATCCCTCATTCATCTCAGACTCTAACCACATCCCATTTTAGCCACGCCCATGTAAGCCACGCCCACTATTTCACGTAAACCACGCCCATTTTTCCCCTTTTCTATGCCATGCCTACTAACGCATGCCCCACCCCCTAATTATAGGCTGACTCCGCCTACAGCCAAAAAAAGTGTCCCGAAAATTTTTTTTCCAATGTTGGCAACTATGCTGTATGTGATCACAGTTGGGTAAACACCAATGCTTTTTGCATTAGCGTTCACATGTGCATGCATATACAATGAATTTCTCAAATACAAAAGTTCCACATTCCCAAAACATGTTATATGCACATGTGTTTGTACACACCAGAAAAGCATCAGAGCTTCTCTGAATATGGCCACGTACAGCCATTCATATTTGTGGCCAACTGTATTTACCTCATGCCTCTCTCTGCGTAAGAAAAACCACTGGGAACATTACACTAGAGCAGATTTGCACTTCTTCCCGTCCATGTGCATGAGTTCGAGGTAGTCACTTGCACAGTTGGTTGATGACACCTAAAAGAATGTTTTTTCGTGGCTTCACCCACTATTTTTAATGGATATATATATATACTCAAGAACAAAAATTTGATAGTTTGTGACCTGTCAGTCCTTAGATGTACTTCTGTAAACTACAAAATGACTGCTTTCTATTTAATGGCCATAAGGAGAGGGCAGGAACTCTGTAGTCCTGACCCACTTCCTATCCTAGGGTGACAACAATGCACCTTCATAAATACAGTACATTGAGTGAACACTGTCACCCTAGGACAGAAAGTGTGTTACTGGCAACTGAGAATAAAGGAAAAATGCCTGGGAAAAAAGAAAAGAAAAGCAACCACAACATCTAAGCGCTGGTAAGCTATAATATGTTACGTTTTTGTTTTGTGGTTTAGATACACTTTAAAAATGAAGTGAAAAACCTTGGTTTTGTATTTGAGAGGAATTCCTGACATATAAATACCTTTAAATCTAAGAGGACAACTCTATCTGGCTCTGTAAGAAATACATGTGCAATGAAGCTACATTTTTGTTTCATATGAAAAAGCCATTAAAAAGATACTCAAATCACGTCCTACAAACAGTCTGTTATGCAGGATCAATGCTCAAATACAAGGTAAACAAATGAGATGAGCAAAAGAAAAGTTATCTGTATTTCTAAATATCATTCCTTTCCCTGAAGTGACAAGATCAATATTGCTGCCTGGCAATTTTTACACTGACAGATGGTGCCATTAAAATACTGAGCATCAATATTTCTCCTTGGAAAACTCCAAAAAGATCAAGCACGTTTTTCTCATTATACTTTGCATTAAGGGTACTACATGGCAAGTATGATGCTGAATCATTATAATCTCGTTCAGTGGTGGTTCAAGTATAGTTTAATCCAGCACTCATATTCGGGCTGATAGCTGTGCAGGAAGGACTGCTGCTGGTTGTGATACAATGGAAAAAATATTAAGCAATCTTCTACGAAACTGATGTGTAAGAATGATTATAAACTTGTTTATGGCTACTAAGATGTAAAAAGTATGAAAATGTAAGAGAGTGCTGGACATTTTTTGACATTGAAGAACTTATTTTAAGTGAAACTGTGCATCCAACAGGGCAGTGGAATGGTCAAAGCTCAAGCAAGTTCAGTTGGAACTTTTTTAGTTTTGGTTAGAGTTGGAAAGAATTATAACAAAATTTAGGTTTTTAATGTTGCCTGTGTCCCTGGTGGTCCCTAACTTCCTGTCCCAGTGGTACCAGGGAAATAGGTACGGACAATAATAAAAATATGCCATAGCACTACCTTTCCCTACCCCCCTGCCAAAAAAAAATGTTTGCTGCTGTGTCTCTTTCCTTATTAGAAAGATTTTTTTTATCATTTCCTGTTCCTGTAACATCTTGCTACTGGGTCATAAGAAACAGCTCTTTTCTTTCATACACATTTTCCCTTAATTTTTCCAGTATTATCAGCTCCATTCAATGGCCAAAATTCTGTATATATTACTGAAATATCACAATCAGAAAGAATAATGCATTTTGGCCACTAGATGGAGCTAGCAATCATAGGAAATACTTTTTTGAAGAATAAAATTGATGTGGAAGCCCTAAAATAAAAATAAACTTTGGTGTGTAGACCAGCTCACTATATACCTTTCCAATTAAGGCCGGCTTCATATATGTGCAGCCATGGGTTTGTGCCTGGGGTCTGGTGCCTGTCTGTTCAACGGTTTAGATGCGAATCAGGTCACACAGGACCCCTTTGGAATGCAGACCGTGGCCGTCCTGGACCTGTGTGAACCGGCTCCATTGAGAGCCGGTCACACTTGCATGTCATGCGAATTGGATGCGGGTGAAAAAAAAAAAACACATCCAATTCACACATATGTGAACCAGGCCTGAAGCTAAATTTGCACACCACCTTAATTTTGCCTTCAACCAAATTTGTATATTTCACCAGAATCCCTACCCCACCAGAATCTAATTTTCACCAACATTTTAGGAAATTTAAATGCTGAATTTTTGTCACTCAAACTCCTAAAATGCACTCACAGCATTAAGGATTATACAGTACATTTATACATGTATAAGAACGCATGAGAATAGACTGATATACATATATAGGAATCAAAGATGCCGGCAAATAAACTATTTTTGTGAACAAATACAATTCCGAAACCACCAAATGTGTTGTTTTCCCATTTCTGGGAAATGTAACCTTCCCTGTGCAGAGAAAATATTAATAAGAATTTCAGAACATAAAAACCTTCAGTTAAAGGAAAGTAGAAATAATGGCTTAGGTGTCAAATGTAATCCATATTTTACAAAAGTTCAGACACACTTGAAAAATTAATATTTTTTGTCTGGCAGTGTACGCAATATCTCTATTGTGTCTTACAAACTAGATCTGCAATTTATATGCATATAATAGGACCTCTCATAACAGTAAAAAAAAAATATAAAAGCAAATAGCTTACTTGTGAAAATTGCTTTTTCGAGTTTCTATAGTAATGCAGAATTAAAATCTCAGCTTCAGCTGTAATGCTTGATAGAGATAAAGATAACAAAATTGATATATGAGAACATCCTATGGCATGCGTATATTCCAAAAACATGGATACTGCCAGGTTAAAGTATGTCTCGTGGCAACATCAGTGGTGCCAATTCTAACTAAAAGCTTTTATCCGACAATGACACATGACCAAACAGCTGCCACTTAATTGACAGCTTCAAAGCAACATTTTATTTTAGCACATAAAATGTATTACTCCACCTCTCTCCGAGATTTTACCAAATCTGATACTGCAATGCATAAGGCTGTGTATTTCTTATTCTCCCCCTCATCAGCAGGTGTGTGAGCTTTTTAAATTATTTAGTAACCAAGGGCACAAACATATTTGTTATATATTAAAGGGTCTGTGACAAAAAAATTGTGAATTTAATCATTGGTAAATGTAAATTGATTCATGATAACCAATAAGATTTAAAACTTTAATTCCTCTGAGAAATAAATGTGGTTTCCCAGTGTGATCGGTACACAGCTAATTACAATTTCCCTGCTAGAAACATAGGATACTCCTAGAACTGTTTAACTATAATTGAAGAAAAAATAAATAAATAAATAAATAAATATATATATATATATATATATATATATATATATATATATATATATATATATATATATATATATATATATATATATATATACATATATATATATATACATATATATATATATACATATATATATATATATATACATATATATATATATATATACATATATATATATATATATATATATATATATATATATATATATATATATATATATATATATATATATATATATATATATATATATATATACTTTTTTTTCCTTTAAATTATTTTTTATTTGAGGAGGGGTGGAAAACTGTCATTCATATGGTTCACTATGTTACTGTGAGGATTTTCTAGGATTACAAAAAAAAAATATTTTGTTACCGCATTTCACTCTCGATCCTCTTTTAATTGTGAACTGTACATTAAGTGGTGATTGGAGCCATCTCACCACTTGACCTCCGGAGGATTAACCCCCTTCCTGATCAGGCCATTTTTTTGCCATACGGCACTGTCTTACTTTAACTAACACTTGCGCTGTCATGCAACGCTGTAACCGAATAACATTTATTTCATTATTTTCTCATAAATAGAGCTTTCTTTTGGTGGTATTTGGTCACCACTGCATTTCTACATTTTTTGCGCCATTAAAAAAAGACTGACAATTTTGAAAAAAAAAAACAAAACAATATTTTTTTACTGTTTGCTATAAAACATATATAAATAATAAAATAATAATAAAATAATAATAAAAAAAATGAAAATAATCTAATTTCTTCATAAATTTAGGCCAATATGTATTCTGCTACAGATTCTTTGTAAAAAAAAAAATCTCAAGAAGCATATATTGATTGGTTTGCGCAAAAGTTATGGCGTCTACAGACTATGGTATATATATACGGGAAATGTTATGTATTCATATATTTATTTATGTATTTATTTATTATACTAATAATGACAGCGATATTGTGGTAGATAATCTGACTCTACACTTTTGGCACTTTGTGGGAACCAGTGACAGTAATACAGTGATTAGTGTTAAAAATATGCTCTGTCACTATACTAATGACACTGGCTGGGAAAGGGTTAACATCAGGGGCCGTCAAAGGGTTAACTGTGTGCCTAGCCAGTGTTTTAATGTACCATGTTCACTGCTTTTACTCAGGGAAGTGATGGATTTTATTCAAAACCCAACTCTTCCCTACCTGTCAGAATGGAGCTCTGCCTTGTTTACATAGGCAGAGCTCCATTCTGTGTCTCTGCCCGTTGATTGGTGGGTGTCGGCAGACATCCAGTGCCCAGCACCCACAGATCAGCTTCTGTTGTGTGTAATCACAGCAAAAGTGGCCTGCCAGCCGTGCACCCCTAGGCGGAGGTGCGGAATCAACTATATAACCATGATTCTGCACAGGAGGGCCACCCTGTAGCAGTAAATCTGTTATAGAGTGGTCATTAACTGGTTAATATGTACAACTCCCTTTTAAACTTATAAATGTATACAGTATATACAGGTGTTGGTCTTCAAGTGCCTTTAATAAAGCCAGAATTAAATATTCCAGCGCCAGGCATAAAATTAAATCTTTGATATGTTTGGGCATGGCATGATGCAGCTCTAGGTGCCAATTGGGCACCAGTGTTGTCAAGCAGGAGATGAGGCAGGTCCATAGCCATGTAAAAGCTCCAGCTTTCGCTGGCAAACAAACTGACTGAGTAGCAATGGACAGATACTAATTATATGTAACTGCTGGAGCATGAAGTGAACTTGACCTTCTCTGCATGTTCACCTTAAAGGAAATGTATAGTCATCTATGTTTCTTTTTTTTTAATTTTAGCGAATACATGTAAAAGAGATAACCTTAACAATGTATGTTAATGGGTTGCAAATCTTTAAAAACTATCTCTTAACATTAATGCCGTCTATAATATATGTACATATATGCAAAAAACACACATACCTCAATATTTATAGAAATGACTAATCCGTAGGGCAGCAAGGTGGGTGGTGTATAAATTAAAGAGAAATATTCCACAGCCTACATGTTCTATTGCATCGTTGTGTTATAATAGGTTTTCAACTGCAGTAATTTGTTTGCCCAAATTTGCTAAACTGGCTACATTGTTAATTATGTTCTTCAAACAAACACTAATAAATATTGTTATAAGCAAATTAATGCTGTAAGACATATTTATAACTATGTAAAAGTGAACAGGCAGTGAAGAAATTGGATATGAATGGTTAAAAAGTAGTCAAGCCAAACGAAAAACGGACCTATACAAACTACAATAGTATTTACAGCAGGTGAAGCCAACTCTGCTCACAGGTTCTATTAATGTAAAAGGCATATTATACAAAATATGCTATATACATATGTCTGCCAATGATCCACCAAGGTGATTGTGCAACATTTTTCTAAAACGATTTTATTAATACATACAGTATCTCACAAAAGTGAGTACACCCCTCACGTTTTTGTAAATATTTTATTATATCTTTTCATGTGACAACACTGAAGAAATTACACTTTGCTTCAATGTAAAGTAGTGAGTGTACAGCTTGTATAACAGTGTAAATTTGCTGTCCCCTCAAAATAACTCAACACACAGCCATTCATGTCTAAACCATTGGCAGCAAAAGTGAGTACACAACTAAGTGAAAGTGTCCAAATTGGGCCCAAAGTGTCAATATTTTGTGTGGCCACCACTATTTTCCAGCACTGCCTTAACCCTCTTGGGCATGGAGTCCACCAGAGATTCACAGGTTGCCAACGTTTGAGGATGCCCCACAGATGCTCAATAGGGTTTAGGTCTGGAGATATGCTTGGCCAGTCCATCACCCTTACCCTCAGCATCTTTAGCAAGGCAGTGATCGTCTTTGAGGTGTGTTTGGGGTCCTTATCATGTTGGAATACTGCCCAGCGGCCATGTCTCCGAAGGGAGGGGATCATGCTCTGCTTCAGTATGTCACAGTACATGTTGGCATTCATGGTTCCCTCAATGAACTGCAGCTCCCCAGTGCCGGCAGCACTTATACAGCCCCAGACCATGACATTCCCACCACCATGCTTGACTGTAGGCAAGACATACTTTTCTTTGTACTCCTCACCTGGTTGCCACCACACACGCTTGACACCATCTGTACCAAATAAGTTTATCTTGGTCTCATCAGACCACAGGACATGGTTCCAGTAATCCATGTCCTTAGTCTGCTTGTCTTCATCAAACTTTCTTGTGCATCATCGTTAGAAGAGGGACGATAGCGATGCAGACCAATTTGATGCCGTTTGTGGCAAATGGTCTGAGGACTGACAGGCTGACCCCCCACCCCTTCAACCTCTGCAGCAATGCTGGCAGCACCCATATGTCTATTTCCCAAAGACGATCTCTGGATACGACGCTGAGCACATGCACTCAACTTCTTTGGTTGACCATGGTGAGGCCTGTTCTTAATGGAACCTGTCAAACCACTGTATGGTCTTGGCCACCGTGCTGCAGCTCAGTTTCAGGGTCTTGGCAATCTTCTTCTAGCCTAGGCCATCTTTATGTAGAGCAACAATTCTTTTTTCAGATCCTCAGAGAGTTCTTTGCCATGAGGTGCCATGTTTAACTTCCAGTGTCCAGTGTAAGAGAGCGAGAGCGATAACACCAAATGTAACACACCTGCTCCCCATTCACACCTGAGACCTTGTAACACTAACGAGTCACATGACATCAGGGAGGGAAAATGGCTAATACGTCCCAATTTGGACATTTTCACTTACGGGTGTACTCACTTTTGTTGCCAGTGGATTAGATATTAATGACTGTGTGTTGAGTTATTTTGAGGGGACAGAAAATGTACACTGTAATACAAGCTGTAAACTCACTCCTTTACATTGTAGCCAAGTGTCATTTCTTCAATGTTGTCACATGAAAAGAAATAATAAAATATTTACAAAAATGTGAGGAGTGTACTCACTTTTGTGAGATACTGTATGTATACCTTCTGAATTTTTCAATGGTAAAGCTTTTTGGCCCCCCTGAACCAGTTCACTAAACACTGCAAAGAGCTTTTTCGCAGACTTTCTGTCTGAAAGGTAGTCATACCTGTTCACTAATGTGAATTGATAGCCACATTGGATGCAGCTCCTATGATACATCCTTGGCTGCTTTCAAGTTTTGGAAGCACTTTTGGGTTAAAAAAAAGCACCAGAAAAGCTGAAGAAAAATACTTCCTTTTAAATTCTTTGTATGTGTTAACACTGGGACGTTGCGCTTCCGTTTTGGAAAAATCTGCTTGCCGCATTTTTGGTGTATATTTGGTGATGTAAAGAAACCATCCCAAAAACACACCTCCCCATTGAAATGCATTGAAAACGTGGCAATAACACATAAAAGGCAACCCCCCCTTAATGTTGGGGGTTCACTTACTCTTCTGAACTCCTGCCTTATTAAAAAAAAGCCAGTTACAGCAAAGCTCTGCAACGTATGTCACATATTCAGGTTTATTTAACAAGTGATGATCAGGGCTCATTAAAGACTCTGTGAGTTATTAATGAAGCCAGCAGTTACTTAGCAGACGGTGCTAACAGGCAAACTCTTACATATTAATCTGTTATTTGTCATGTATGTGGTATGGTTTGGTTGTTTCTGCACTGTACAGTACAACACACTTACAGCAATAGGTGCAATAACCAGTGAAAGCTGCTTGAACTAAGATGCTGGCACAGACAGACATATATACATACATATATATATATATATACATATATATAGCCGTGATCAGAAGTTTGCATAACCTGGCAGAAATTGTGAAATTTTGGCATTATTATTCAAAATATGACTGATCATGCCAAAATACTGTCTTTTATTTAAAGATAGCAATCACATGAAGCCATTTTATTATCACATAGTTTTTGGATCCTTTTTAAATCATAATGATAACAGAAATCACCCAAATGGCCCTGATAAAAAGTTTACATACCCTGGAATGTTTGGCCTTGGTACAGACACATAAGGTGGCACACACATGTTAAAATGGAAATGAAGGTTAATTTCCCACATTTGTGGCTTTTTAAATCACAATTAGTGTCTGTGTATAAATATTCAATGAGTTTGTTAGCTCTCACATGGATGCCCTAAGCAGGCTAGACACTGAACCATTAAGGAGGTAGAAAAGAACAGTCAAAAGACCTGCATAACAAGGTAATAAAACTTTACAAAGATGGAAAAGGATATAAAAAATATATCCAAAGCCTTGAATATGCCAGTCAGTACTGTTTAATCACTTATTAAGAAGTGGAAAATGTGGGGCTCTTTTGATAGCAAGCTAAGGTCAGGTAGACCGAGAAAGATTGCAGCCACAACTGGCGGAAGAATTGCTCAGGATACAAAGAAAAACCCACAGGTAACCGCAGGAGAAATACAGGCTGCTGCCCAAAAAGATGGTGTGATTGTTTTTAAGGAGCACAATTCCACGATACTTTAACAAAAAAGTGCTGCATGGTTGAGCTGCCAGAAGGAAGCCTTTATTGAGCCAATGCCACAAAAAAGCCTATGAAGCATGTCAAGGTGTTACTGGGCATATGCATATTGTAACCAGGCTTTTTTGTGGAACTTGTACAGTAAAGGCTTCTTTCTGGCAGCTTGACCATGCAGCTCCTTTTTGTTCAAGTATCATCGTACTGTGCTCCTTAAAAACAACCACACCATATTTTTTCATAGCAGCCTGTATTTCTCCTCAGGTTACCTGTGGGTTTCTCTTTGTATCCCAAACAGTTCCTGTGACAGTTGTGGCTGAAAATTTTCTTTATCTACCTGACCTTGGCTTCGTTTCAAGAGATCCCCACATTTTCCACTTCTTATTCTTATAAGTGATTAAACAGTACTGACTGGCATATTCAAGGCTTTGGATATCTTTTTATATCCTTTTCCATCTTCATAAAGTTTCATTACCTTGTTACACAGGTCTTTTGACTGTTCTTTTCTACCTCCTCATGGCTCAGTGTCTAGCCTGCTTAGTGCATCCATGTGAGAGCTAACAAACTCATTGATTATTTATACAGAGACACTAATTGTGATTTAAAAAGCCACAGATGTGAGAAATTAACCTTTAATTGCCATTTTAACCTGTGTGTGCCACCTTCTGTGTCTGTACCAAGGCCAAACATTCCAGGGTATGTAAACTTTTTATCAGGGCCATTTGGGTGATTTGTTATCATTATGATTTAAAAAGGATCCAAAAAGTGATGTGATAATAAATGGCTTTATGTGATTGCTATTCTTAAATAAAAGAGTTTTTTGGCATGATCAGTCATATTTTCAATATTAATGCCAAAATTTCACAATTACTGCCAGGGTATGCAAACTTTTGAGCACAACTGTGTGTATGTATATATATATAGATATATATATATCTATATATATATATATAGATATATATATATATATAGATATATACGGTATATATATAGATATATATATCTAGATCTATATATATATATATATTAATTTTTCTGTTTTTACCAAAATATATGTGTGTATCAAGCTTTCTCTGCTTCTTAAACCATTCCCCATAAAGCCTTATGCCCCATACACACGATCAGAAATTCCGCCAGCAAAAGTCGGGTGTGAGCTTTTGGTCAGAAATTCCGACCAAATGGTGTGTATGCTCCATCGGACTTTTGCTGGCAGAATTCCAGCCAGCAAAAGATTGAGAGCAGGTTCTCTATTTTTCGGTCGGAAAAAGTTTCTATCCGAAAATGCGTTCGTCTGTATGCAATTCGGACGCTCAAAAAATCACGCATGCTCAGAAGCATTGAACTTAATTTTCTCGGCTCGTCGTAGTGTTGTACATCACCGTGTTCTTGACGGTCGAAAGTTCAGAGAACTTTTGTGTGACCGTGTGTATGCAAGGCAAGCTTGAGCGGAATTCTGTTGGAAAAACCAGCCAAGTTTTTTCTGACGGAATTTCTGATCATGTGTACGGGGCATAAGGGTTAGGGTTGGGCCTTCATGTGTGTATCTGCAATATTTTAAATAAATAATGTGCAGTGCTTGGATTTTATTCATAGAGTAGTCAGCGTGCGAAAAAAGTCAAGTAACATATAAATAGCAACCCTAACAATTAATAAGAGCAATTAGGCCCATAATAAAAGGATTTCAATACTGATCATGAAAAACAACACCATAAAAAAATTGGCACATCCCAATAAAGTATAAGGAGTTCAGTTTTAGAGACGATATGCTGTACATGTATAAGGCATTATGACAAATAAAGTGTGTTTTAGCTTAGTAAAATAAGGCTACTAACAGACTCTATGACATCTGACTCTACACACATGAGCATTAGTATTGAGGTTTGTGGTGCCTACTGTTTTGTTGGGCCAGCAATCAATTCAAAGCTTTGATAACAGAATTGTACCTGGTGTCCTACATGTGTTGTGAGCTCTAAGGACCCTCTGATTCCTACTGTATTAAAGTGTATTGTATTTGTACTGTCTACCCTCAAGTTGTAAAGCGCTACGTAAACTGTTGGCGCTATATAAATCCTGTATAATAATAATAATAATAATAATAATAATAATAATGTGTTAAAAAGGCATGCTGATAGAGGAGAAAACAGAGGGATTACCTCATCAGTTTGCTTTCCCCTTTTCACTGTCTAGTCAGAAGGCTATGGTTTTATCCTTATCTGTAAGGGTTGTCATCCATCTAGCTTTGTTGTGTAAATCTCAGGACTGGATGGACAGGTATTAAAATCCTTTGGCTAGTAAACAGCTTGTAAATATCTATTTCATCTGTGCGTGTAGCAAAATGCGTAGAGTTCAACTTTTAAGAATGGGAATATGGTACTACTGCGACTTTTACTATTAATTACAACATTGCTAAGCATATATGCAGTAATTATCTCTACCATTATACTTTTTATATTACATTTTTAAACCCACTGTTTGAATTCAACTGTTTCTAAGCATTCTGAAAGATGGGATATGCTGCTTATTCTGCTTTGTGCATTTCCTTTACCTTAGGGCTAATATTATCACATATAGCATCTCCCTGTTATTTCCTGTAAGCTGTTTTCCTGACAAATAAAGTTCAACTTGTCAAAAACATTGAACCTATTAAACTTCCCACCTGTCATATTTCTGCCTATAAAACTCCTGTACAATATCTTTAAGTACTCTGGACAAGGGTCACTTCAGCTCCTTTCCTCCCTACATTTCATTACTTCAAGGTTCCTAGCTGTGAAGATGTTTTCATATTTTCCCTGTTAGCATATATGATGTGACAAAATGTCAACTTTCCTCTCACTTTTCCCTCCCTCGGCCTTGTTACAACTGCTGTCACAGCCTTCATTTATTTTTACCCAACAGATCTACCTTATCCAATAAGATGGCAAGTCAGTCACAGATACCTCCATATCTATTGTGTGAAATAAGCATGGTAAATCTGTGAAATTGGTATATATATATATATATATATATATATATATATATATATATATATATATATTGAATAGGACTCATTTATCAAGACACCTTGAAAAACGAACAGTGTTGCCTAATAATATAATAGACAACCTAATTGCAACCTAATTTAAAGTGTATTTCCACTTTCGCAGCCACATTGGGACAAAACCTACTATACATTATAATTGTTACATGTCTCAATTAAATATTGCTGCTTCCCTTTTTTTTTATTCTTTCTTCCTTTTTGCATGCAGAAGAATCTTAGCTATCCCCTTTGTAATGTTAAAGGATAAGTTCACCTTTTAACAAAAAATAAGAAATGCACATTTTTTGCAGATAAAAAAAAAAAGTCCATAAATTATTTTTGGTTTCTGGAGCCTGTAAAGCATTGCACCAGTGATCAGCAGGTCGCTGGTGTCATGCAGGTCTCCTGCAGACTGTCTGTATCTGTGTGCCAGTACATCCCATATGGGCGAGTAGATACAATCTGACAGTAAGAGAGAATGAACTATTATGGCGCTCCACAGCGCCATGGTAGGTTATTGAAAACTACAAGCCGACAGATGCAAAAGTTGGCGGACCTTGTAGTTTTTAATTCACAGACCACTGTGAATGAGTGATATGGCCGGGCAATTGTGACATCTAGCAAGGGGGGGGGGGATCCCCTCTAGCTGTCAGATTAGGGATGGGGTTGCAGGGGTCGGTCCGTTCATAACATCTTACACCCTGAATATGGGTGTAACATGTTACGAAAGGTGAACTTATAAGCAGTGATGGGGAGATGTGTTTACCATAATTAAACACTTGCTGACCTCGCTATAGACAAATGACGTCTACAGCATGGATGGCTAGTTCTCTGAGGCTGTCATGTGACGGCCTCCCGTGGTCGCGCCCGCTGCGAGCCAGCTGCTGGGCATGGGTGGCGTGCTCTATGTTTTCTTTTTTCTATTCCGGCAGTGGCAGCGGCGTCGTGATTGATGATGGATCTATATTGGGGACAGTTTTTTATTTTTTAAGTAATTGTCAAAAACTTTTGTACTGACTTTTTTTGGTAAATGGGTAGGGGTACTATGTACCCTATACTCATTCACATGGAAAAAGCAGGATTTGGGGGCCCCCTTGTTAAAGGGGGCGTCCAGATTCTGATAAGCCCCCTGCCCGCAGACCCCAACAAACACCGTCCAGGGTTGCCAGGAAGAGGCCCTTGTCCCCATGAACATGGGGACATGGTCCCCATGTTAAGGGCAGGTGGCCTGGTATCGTTCAGGAGGGGGGTGCTCGCTCGTCTTCCCCCTTTCCTGACCTGCTGGGCAGCATGCTTAGATAAGGGTCTGGTATTGATTTGGGGGGGGGGACCCCACACCATTTTTTATTTTTTTTTATTCTGGCATAGGGTTGCCCTTAAAAATTCATACCAGACTTGAAGGTCCTGGTATGCTTTGGGGGGGAACCCACGCTGTTTTTTTTTCTGAATTTTTATCTTCTGGCATGTTTTTTTTACATTCAGCTGTCAGCGAGTCATCCATTGTTAAGGACGCAGGGGCCGGGTTCCTGGTCTGCTCCTTAGCAACCAGCTTAATGTGGTAAATTACAGAATGAAAAAATTACCACTCAGTCGAACAAATACCGCATTCGTTAAAAATACACTTTAAGTTAAACATGCACTAAAAATGATTGCTGAATGGATGGAAGAATTTCATTAGTTGGTGTGATGTCACAATCAGCCTGTTTTATTATCATTTGTATTTTATTTTACAATGATCCTGCCCACCCCCCATACCCCACTTGCTGCTAGATAGTTCAGTCCATAGCTAGCCACTTCCAATACTTACCATGAGCTAGTTAGTTTCTGGTTCATACATGTAAAGTAAGGAAGTTTTAGAGAATGATTTGTCTTTTTACCTTCAAGAAAACCTGAATAACATTGTATGTATGCTTCAAGTTGCAATTCACTACATCGGATTCTATTTGTAAGGAGAAATATTCTGTTTAAATGAACACAAATCTTGAAACACTTGTGGTAGCACTTCAAAACAGACTGAAGAATTCTCTATAATGATAAGAAAAGAACACCAGCAGGTGCCCACCTAAGTGAATCATTAGGAATATTTAATGATAAAAAGACAATAAACAGCTCACAAAAGGTATTAAAGAGAACCCAACTTGTACCAGGCGTTCTAGAGAACATGGGGATCTGATCCATCTCCTGTGGAGGTGCCCCAATATTGGAGAAGTGTCCTGGATACTCTGAATAATGTATTCCAGGTAGTTATCCCAGCAGATCCAAAACCTTGTGTTCTAGGTATCCTGGACAACTTGCAGGTGGAGGAAGTTACAAAACAGGCAATAGCAAGAGCTCTGTTCCAAGCACACAAACTTATTCTTAGACACTGGAAGTCTACTGACCCACCCTCAACCAAGGAATGGATAGTCCAAATGGGCAACACATTCCACTTGGAAAAATATATCTTTCAACATAGAGGGCGGTCAGCCAAATTCCAAGTGGTTTGTTCCCCCTGGGTAGACACCCCTGAACTGGTTCCTATGGAATTGGTCCTGGACAGATTGATATCATGATCATGTTTAACCAATATATTTGGTTGGCTGAATGGAGGATGTGGGGGGTGGGGGGGATTGGGGGAAAACTGTAATATTGACGTGCTGTGTTTTGGTACCGTTGGATTATGGTAAAGTTGTAAAAACATTTCTGTATTGACCTATTGTCGCTGGTCGATGAGTTAAACTGCTTGTGGATTTTGTCAAGTCAGCAAGACTGGGTCTCAGAAGGTAAGTCTAGTGCATATTAGGACATTTAAGTCAGGACAATTGCTATGGGTCACACAAAGGGTCACACAAAGGGTTTTTATTCCTTACCCTTTCAGATAGCAAAAATACATTAAAATTAAAAAAAAGAAAATAGTTGTTATCCTTTTTCTTCTTTGTTAGTGGCCTGTAGTCACATGGTCCATTCTGTTCTTATCCCATGTTTGTCCATCTGCTGCCATATGACAGTTTGATAGGGATATCAGCCTTTTACTTCATTTGTTATGTTTAAAAAAATGCATACAAACAAGAATATTGGGGTCTTTATTAAGACATTTCTGACATGTCACAATATGGAGAAACTGTTAAATGATTCAATTTTTTTTCCTCTCATTAAAAAGCAGTAGCACTATCAAAGCGGAGAGGTGAAATCCGGGAGAATGATGCTAAAGGATGAAAAAAGGCTGTTGCTAAGTCTCCTCTTGCTTACTATCACTGTGACTATAAAAATGTAACCTTCTATAAAATCACAAGGTAAGAGGCAGAAGCAAGGGGCTGATATGTGTCAGACAAGTATACAAAACCTCATCTAAATACTCCTATGGATGCACCAGGATTTACATAATTGTGACACTAGAGGAATAGATTATAGTCCAGGAAATAAATACTGATCCTGGATGAACAAAGATAGCAACAGCCTTCAGAGAGGAAAGGAGAATGTCAGGAGGAGTACACTGATCGTCTTTCAGAAGTATTTAATACCTATAAGCGATACACTTTCACATTAGTATGAATTGTTTAACATGAAAAAAAATAGATGTGGCACCAGGACCACTTTAAAAGCCCTGCCTAAGAGAAGACAACACAAAGCACCTGCTGTTTCTATTATTTTGCTGGAAAGACTCTGTGGTTATTTAACCTCCCAAAGCCTTTATTTCTCATAAATCTGTGTTTTATTTTAAAAAGAGCATTCTTTTATCTGCACCTCAAATGGTTCCATTATCTGTTCTCCCCAGTAGTCACTTCCTAGAACTTCGCAAGTAATAGCCAACATAAGCTAGTGTTATTTTAAACACAAAAAATGCATTAATCTTATGAATTGAGTTCTACATACAAATACCTAAAAAAAATCAATAATATACAAAGCATGCAGTGGGTTTAGCTGATCCTTGTAATATAACTTTTAATGAATTGAAAACTTTTAAACTTTTTTTTTAACATATTTGAAAATAAATAAATAAATAAATAATTAAGTACTATCTGGTACTATAGATATTGGGCAGTCTGACAGGATTCCTAACCTTCTATGATCATAATCCAGAAAACCACAAAAAAGCGCTTAGAGCACAGCTTGTTGTATGTGCACACATATATACACAAGTGAGGGTCAAGTGACACCAGAAGGATTGTGTGGTAAAAACAGGAACACATTTATTAAATGAAGCAGTTCAGATAAAACCGTATGTGAAGGTTGACTCAAAAGCCACAGTAAATAGGAATGCAAATCTCACTGTGTGACATCCATCCTATGTGATCCTGACTCAGCCTCTAGGGCCCGGCTGTGTTGCGGAGGTATGGGCAACTGAGCCCACAGTGGGTGGTGGATTCCCGATGGAGTGGGACCCCAGGGTAGGGGAAACGGTTTCTCACTGGTGAAAACCTGAAGGTGTGAGGATGGCTCGGTCTGATGAATCGGTCTTCCACTGTAGTTAGAAGTTGGGACAGCCGTGCCGCCTGTATCCAATAACCGGCAGCCCAGGTGTGGCGTATCTCACTTGGAAAGACGCCGGCCAAGGCGAGGTGTGGGCAGGGGATGGAAAGCAAGTGTGGCTAGAGTATGGAGAAGAGAGTTGTCATCATGGCGACATGTTTTGGGCGTGGCCCTTTGTCAAGGGTGACTTCACACCCGGGCTGCCTTTTTTCGGATACAGGCTGCACAGCTGTCCTGGCTTCTAACTACAGTGGAAGACCGATCCATTGGACCAATCCATCCCCAGGATTTCACCAGTGAGGTGCCGTTTCCCCTTCACCGGGGTCCCCACTCCATCTGCAAACCACCACCCAATGTGGGCTCGGTTGTCCATACCTCCGCAGCACAGCCAAGCCCTAGAGGCTGAGTCAGTATCACATAGGATGGATTTCACACAGTGCATTTTGCATTCCTATTTACTGTGGCTTTTGAGTCAACCTTCAGGTACAGTTTTATCTGAACTGCTTCATTTAATTAATTTATTGCTGTTTTTACCACACAATCCTTCTGCTGTCACTTGACCATCACTTGTGAATATATGTGGCACCCGCACATACAGTAAGCGCTTTTTAGTGGTTTTCTGGATTATGACTTTTTCTGGCACGGCTCCTACACCTAGCTTTCACACAGCTGCTGGATGGATCTCAGTGCATCACAATCATTTCCCATGAAGAAAGCCCTGAGGTGGTTCTAGTGCCAAACATTTTGACTATGACTATGAGGCCACCCAAAGCCTTACAACCTAAGCTGGATGGACTTGCCTTTTTAATTTATACCACCACACCTACTCAACACATTCCTCATTTTCTCTGTGATCTGGAAGTCTCAGATATTACCTATATCTTATTATTAATTCACTACTGTACTTTCCCATTCTAATTATGATATTCATGAATTCATTATGTCTTCTGTACAATATTACTTACTCCCTGCGCGCTCAGAATTTCTTATGGAAGAAGCTGATTTGCCTTCTAAACAGAATTATGGATTTTCCATAAGTATCAGCTGTGAACTATATCATGTAATATACTTGCTATTAGTATTTAATTTTCCCACAATCTTGAAGAAACCAACATTTATACAAATAAGATACATTTACATTGCAGCACTTCTATATTAATTGCTCTTTTACATAGAAATTATTTTTTTTTTTTACTGGGGAGATTTTTGCTCAGCTAAGGATAAGTCACAGGCAACAAAAGCTATCATGGAAAACTTGACCACAATGATTAAAACAGAACCGACTACTAATGGTGTTCATCCAATTATAGCAAGGACGTGACAATAAATAGGCATTAGTGAGCCATACCATGGCACCTGAGCTGCACTTTTATTCATGTTCAAATATGAAATAGCAGAACTTTTCATAAATTAGTCACAAACTCCTACTGATTACTGTTTAACTTTAGTTATTTACATTCTCAGAGGAAAGGTGCTTGTATATAAAATGATGGAAGCTGCCCTGAAAGTGTGCTGTGGACATCCTTTGTAATATATATATATATATATATATATATATATATATATATATATATATATATATATATCAGACCATATGCCGCACACTGCATTAAATTGGTCTGCATGGCTGTCGTCCCAGAAGGAAGCCTCTTCTACAGATAATGCACAAGAAAGCCGCAAACAGTTTGCCAAAGACAAGCAGACTAAGGACATAGATTACTGGAACCATTTCTTGTGGTCTGATGAGACCAAGATAAACTTACTTGGTTCAGATGGTGTCAAGCGTGTGTGGCGGCAACCAAGTGAGGAAGACAAAGACAAGTGTGTTTTGCCTACAGCCAAGCATGGTGGTGGGAGTGTCATGGCCTGGGGCTGCATGAGTGCTGCCGGCACTGGGGAGCTACAGTTCATTAAGGGAACCATGAATGCCAACATGTACTGTGAAATACTGAAGCAGAGCATGATCCCCTCCCTTCAGAGACTGGGCCGCAGGGCAGTATTCCAACATGATAACGACTCCAAACACAACTCCAAGACGACCACTGACCTGCTAAAGAAGCTGAGGGTAAAGTTGATGAACTGGCCATGCATGTCTCCAGACCTAAACCCTATTGAGCATCTGTGGGGCATCCTCAAATGGAAGGTGGAGGAGCGCAAGGTCTCTAACATCCACCAGCGACGTGATGTCGTCATGGAGGTGTGGAAGAGGACTCCAGTGGCAACCTGTGAAGCTCTGGTGAACTCCATGCCCAAGAGGGTTAAGGCAGTTCTGGAAAATAATGGTGACCACACAAAATAATGACACTTTCGACCCAATTTGGACATTTTCATTTAGAGGGTGTACTCACTTTTGTTGCCAGCGGTTTAGACATTAATGGCTGTGTGTTGAGTTATTTTGAGGGGACACAAAACTGTTATACAAGCTGTACACTCACTACTTTACATTGTAGCAAAGTGCCATTTCTTCAGTGTTGTCACATGAAAAGATATAATAATATATTTACAAAAATGTGAGGGGTGTACTCACTTTTGTGAGATACTGTATATGTGTTGGGCAAATTGGAAAAAGTGTAATCCTCGCTCACATAAAGTAACTTGCTCATCTCTAAAAATAAAAGTATACATTTATGTTCACATATTCAGGTTTTACATAATAGAAGTACTTATTCTACACCATTTCTCTTTGAGATGTGTTATTATTAAGGCCCGTAGTTGTGTTCTTTTGTTCTACATTTCAGATAAACTTCAGCTTGCAAATACAGTATACATGCCTTTACAAACAAGAAACACAGCAGAAGTACAAGATTCACATCACTTTTTTTTACTGCTCATTAATATTTCAAAGTAACAATTCTTTTATACTGCTCGCCTTCCAGACTCTATATTGGAAACCACACATACTAATGTATGTGGTCTAAAGATGCTTTTCAAAGAATACCAACCTAAAGTGCATGTGCAGCCAAAACTGTTTTATTTTTTTAACATTGGGAAAGGATTGGCCTGTCTAATGCATCCCCACTAGGTCCAATAGAGGTCGATTTAACAGAAAACACATCAGACAAAAATACAAAGGTGTGTTTTCAATCTTTCAAATGAACCCCACTGAGTCATTGACCAAGAATAAGTGTGCACTAGGGATGAGCCCGATGTTCGAGGTCTGGACAACATGGGGGAAAATAGGGGTACTAAAAAGTAACCAAGGGTCGGACTTTAAAGGCATAGAAACAATGGAAAAGTAACACAAATAAAGTTTATTGAAAAAAGTACATGGTATAATCACAGTGTTCAAAAGATTTAAAAAATCATATAAAATGATACAGCTTGTACAATGAGCCCTTGTGTGTCATTGACGCACAAGGGCTCATTGTACAAGCTGTATCATTTTATATGATTTTTAATCTTTTTGCCGTATTTTTTAATTCTGATTTGTCACTGGGCACCAAATAGCTTCAATGGACTATTAGATTAATATTTTCTTAGCACTTGGTGTTTTCGCCATATGTTCAATTTTGGTATTTATATTTTGCACAGTAGTCTTTGGACAGCAACAGATTCACTTTGTTTGGGTAGCGCAATTATTTTGGTTATACACTTATGCGAACTGAATATTTAGGTTTTTTTAGTTGCAGCACCCGTTTTAATCCCACATATACATAAAGTGTTTTTACACATATTATATATATATTCCTATAGGGGTATAGCGCAGATATCCTACTATATACATCTGATTAATTGTGCATTCAAATAATTGCTAGATTTTCATACTAATACTTAACGCATCTATAAAACATTATTAAACTGACTGCAATCACCGTAAATACTGTAGAATAATTCCATGTTAAACTGGACAGCCAGGACAACTTATATTCCTACTACACTCTCAGGCCGCCTCCCTGTTAACCTCACACTCTCCTCCCATGAGGCTACAGATATGTCATCCTCGATTCCTTCTATTTTCCTGCCATCTTCCTGACAGCCGTGAAGCAAAAAGAGCCTGTTGCAGGAACCTTCTGATCAGCTCTGGATATATATATATATATGAGTTTCTATGATAAAGCAAGCAGAGCACTTCCAAAGGAGTACAACACGGTGGCTCCCACAGTGCTGTAAAAGTGGTGTGCAGAGATCACAGAGGAGAAAATGTAAGACTGTCTGTCAAGGTACTTATACACAACCATTAAAGCTGAACTTCATACAAATAGCTGAATACGCCTATGATACATACACTATATTAACAAAAGTATTGGGACACCTGCCTTTACACGCACATGAACTTTAATGACATCCTAGTCTTAGTGCATAGGGTTCAATATAAGGTGTTGAGGTCAGGACTCTGTGCAGGCCAGTCAAGTTCCTCCACCCCAAACTATCTCATCCATGTCTTTATGGATCTTGCTTTGTGCACTGGTGCACATGTTGGATTAGGAAGTCCCCAAACTGTCCTCACAAAATTGGTAACATGCAATTGTCCAAAATGTCTCAGTATGCTGATGCCTTAAGAGTTCCTTTCACTGGAACTAAGGGGCCAAGCCCAATCCCTGAAGGACAACCCTACACCATACTCCACCAAACTTTATACTTGGCACAATGCAGTCAGGCAAGTACCATTCTCCTTGGCAACCGCCAAATCCAGACACATCTATCAGATTGCCAGACAGAGAAGCGTGCTTCCTCACTCCAGAGAACATGTCTCCACTGCTCTAGAGTCCAGTGGCAGCGTGCTTTACACAACTATATCTGACACTTTGCATTGCACTTGATGTAAGGCTTTGATGTAGCTGCTCTGCCACAAATACCCATTCCATGAAGCTCTCTACGCATTGTTGTTGTGCTAATCTTGAGGTCACACAAAGTTTGGAGGTCTGAAGCTACTGACTCTGCAGGCAGTTGCCAACTTCTGCACTCTGTGAGCTTCAGCATGCGCTGACCCATCTCTGTCATTTTACGTGGCCTACCACTTTACGTGGCCTACCACCATCCGTCCATCACGGATGGACTTATTGCACAGGAGGCAACCTATCATGGTACCATGCTTGAATGAGCTCCTGAGAGTGACCCATTCTTTCACAAATGTTAGTAGAAGCAGTCTGCATGCCTAGGTGCTTGATTTTATACACCTGTGGCAATGGGGTGATTGGAACACCTGAATGACTTTGAAGGGTGTCCCAATGCTTTTGGCAATATAGTGTATTTATGTAAGCTGTTTTTTTTTTTTGCTATAGGATTTGTATTTCTCTTAGGTCGATTGAGGCTGAAACACATCATTTCTCTATATGAAGGCTGTGTTTACTGTGGAAAAGGCAATAAAAGAAGATTTTAATGAGCATTATACTTAGTTGGGGATCATCTACTTGGATTATACTATTGCAGTGGTGCGCCTATGCATAATGCACCCATTGGCTCAAGGTGTTTTAAATGTGCCAAGTTAACAAGCTGGAGTTTATACCAAGACTTACTTTAAGTCAATCCTGTACAGAATAGATTTAGTTGAATAAGCTTTGTTATGACCTACCACATAGTTTTATTTCTCTGCTATACTCTCTTTCTCCTTTTGTTGTTGTTTTCGTAGCATTGTGCTTTATGTTTGAAATGCAGCTCCAGCATGTAAGAACGCCACTTTCATTCCGTGCTCATGGGGCTTCCTAAATTGACTTAAATACTAAGCTAAAATTGCACTGTTAAAGTCGTCTTTTTTTTTTTACAGTTCTATGCCATAAAAGTGAATTCCAGCCGCCTTCTTGATTGATCAAACTGTTAAATGGTAACGAAAGGAGGCAGATAAAAAAAATAAATAAATAAAAATAAGACAATTTGGGAAATAAAGCTGTAATTGTGTATTTTAGAACACATGGTTTATTTTCTTTTTTAGATGTCATGGTAAGTAACCTAACACAAAACAGCACATTGAGCAACAAGGATTGTGCCTGTCTTGCGGATAATCACATTCAATTTACTGCCCTAATACTACAATGTAGTTTACAATAACATGGTGCAATTGAACGTGTAACATGGCAGTTAAATACATGTCAGTGTTAGTAAAATAGACAATAAACAATGGCTGCTTTGCTAACAGGAAAGTTTAATGAGTCTAAGGAAGAATATAAAAGATGAATTATGTGGTAATGTTTCTCATACAAAGGCAGATACTACTGTGTTCTAGACTAGGAAGTAATGGTACTGATACTTGACTCATCCAATCATGTGTTTGCAGCAGATCTATCACTTAAAATGTGACTTGTCACCAATATTCAATCAACTGTTCCGTACATGTAACCATAGTAACCTTGACACGAAATATAGGTAAATTAAATTGTTTCTACACTGCTCTTCTCTGTCTTCATGTGATGCATGCCATGGCATACGTTGATGATGCAATTAACGTGGGAATTTAAAGTGAAACTAAGTTGAAAAATAAAAAAAAAATGGTACATAGAAAAGCTCTTTATTGAAGAAGAGACCTGCAATGTCTCTTTTGCCATAAAGTACACTTACATGCCTGTTTACAACCCCCCCGTAGAATGTACATTGAGCCGTGCATGCGCAGAACAATTTACATTCCACGCTGCCTGTGTTCTGGGATGACTGCACTCTTGTACATACATGGGTGACATCATCTCACGCCGACCAGTCAAGGTGGCTGAAGACGGGCACCTGGTAGAAGCCATAAAGAAGCCAGTGGCAAGGGAGGGACCTCACAGACTTTGAACAGTTGAAAATACCATACATATTTTTGCCTTTACCACCACTTTTAGTCATCAGCACCTGATGAGCTTGCATATTAAATGTTTTGCAACTTTCTTTTGACTCTGTCTTAAAAAAAAAAAAAAAAGCACCTAGAGGTGCCTACAGATAACTGCAGCAGCTATCAATCCCCTCTGCTAGTGCCAAATTCCAAGGGCCAAGCTCCAACATGCACACACACATGTATTCCTATTGGCCTAGCACTATGATAATGTGTGTTGTTGTTCAATAGATTAATCTGGAGGTGGAAAGGGGAGTGCTAGCTCCATCACTACCAGTGTGCACCAGATCTTTCCCCATTAAGAATGGCCCAACGTGTGGCTGTAGAAGAGAGGTACAACAGTTGCTGCAGGTATGTACAAGCACCTCTGGACCTCAACTTTATATCTGCTGGCAGCTCTCTTCAGTCACTCTACCTATTCATAGCACAACATTACACTGATATTTGATGTCACACTTTTCATGGAGATGTGCATTATCAAGATGCCTCCATTTTTTTTATAACTAAAGTACAAAAAACCTTTTCTGTAAATGTTTTATTTATATTATAGAGGTATTTTACATTTAAAGAGAATGCTAATTATACAATTCCAATGACTTGGCATTTTTAACAAATAGACCTATTTGAACAGCTTCACGCTGAAAATTAAATCAGTCACTGAACTACAAATGCTATTTGGGAAACATTCGAAAATCTACTCCTGTCCCTATCTCACATTGTCACTCATATCAATTGCTTCTGGCCATCACCGAGGATGGCCAAAGCTAATATGGACTACCCACAGCCAAAAAAATTAAGCAGAGTGGAAAAACTGCTTGTGTATGACCAGCATTGGTGGAGGTAGAAGGTGACTGCAACCACAGTTTTACGGTTTTATTTATCTCATATTTGAATAATGACTCAAAATGTTAAAAGCTGTGCAGATGAGGGACGTTAGAGGACAAATGACAGATACACTCACATAAAACATTTGTAATGTACTTATATAGCCTTTGTTTGGTCAGGGCTTTCCATATGTTAGCCATAAAAGTTGGAGCTCAATTAGCAAAAGAAAAGCTGTAAAACAACCTTTCCTGACTGATAGTCAGCAATGCGTGAACACAAACACAGGTCCTTAGATCAACCAATCCAGCCAAATTAAAGTAGATGTAATCTTACCACCAAAGTCAAACAACAGACCAATTTGAAGCCATCATGACATGGCTTTTTGATAATATGATCCCTAATGAATCGATACATGTAATTTTCTATAATACTTAGCACAATAACAAATGTCACCTGGTTTGAGCATGGGTAACAGGTCACCTTTAAAGTAGAAGTTCACGCAAAAACTAAAATCTGTAAATCCACAGGTATCCACAATCTAACCTATCTAGCCCTGTAAAGAATAAGTACTATACATACCTTTTTTGAATCCGCTCCGTTTCTGCGGAAGCTCTGTGCAGGAGACAGCTGACAACTGCTGTGAAATACCTGGGAAGTGACGTCACCCATAGAGTGACTATGGGGCTTCCATTGTTGGCTGCCTCCTCTGCACCCACCTCCACAGCAAAGTCGCAGCTGACAGCTCAGCGTGGGACTGGACCACAGTGGCTTCAGAAAAGATATGTATACTGATTTCTTCTTTACAAGGCTAGATAGGTTAGTGTTAGATTGTGGATACCTGTAGATTTACAGATTTTAGTCTTAGGATGAACTTCTACTTTAAAAACAAAAGCAGCCAGAGAAATGGATGTTTCTCAATAGATGTCCATTGTTAACTCATCACTTATAACACATGACCTATGTAAGCCAGCACATCTGTACTACAAGTCTTTTTCTGCAGATGACTACAGATGAAAATAAAATGTAGAACACAAAGGCCTTTGTGAGAAATGTCTCAAAAAAATGTATTACTGGCACGAATTTGTCTATTCTGAGGAGTACACGGAGGTGGTGACTTAAATCCCCTGTACTGGAGACTATAATGTTGGGTCCCTAGGCCCATAAATAGTGTTTGGCAGGTAGATTGGCTCCCTTGCCCCCCCCCCCCCTTTTTTCCTCCACCCATCCTCCCTTTTTATTTTTTCCTTTTTTTTTTTTTACCGTTCTTCTTCTTCTTTCTGTGAGACCCCCTTGGGTCTTTCTTGCGTTTCCTTTTTGTAAAAATGGTGGCTACCGTGTAAAATGCCACATGGGGTACAATGACTTCCTAGACCCATGCGGTCTGAATCTTATTCTTATTTACATGTCTGTCTCTTTTATATGCAATGGCTTTAGTTGTAAAGACTTATTTTTGAAAATGTATCATTTCATATGTGTTAATGTTGTGGTTTCTGTACTTATCATGTGTTATCTCTAAATAAAGTATTGAGAAAAAAAATGTAGAACACGGGGGTATATCTTGAGCTAGGAAAACAAAATGTGTCATTACTCTCTTTTCTTAGTGTATTCAAATCTTTAGTATTGATTACAAGGTAACAAGTATTGACATTATGTTACCTGTTTGCAAAGAAGTGTGAAGTTAGACATGGCTTTGCCTGGCAGAAAGCACGAAAAGAAGAAGCTTCTTTTATAGTGTGTCGCCGAAGGCAAACAGCCCTACTTGAAAGGAACAGAAGCTCCCAATGCAGGAAAGCTTTTCATTATCCACGGCTCTAAAAATGTTCTGTTTTATGCCTTGAAAAGAGCGTTTACAAAATCATGCTCTTTATACACCACTGATGATTCTATATTAAAATACCAAAACATTCTATAACAGGTTCGGCTTCAGCTAACCCATTGACTTTACAGCTCTGTGCTGAAATGAAACCACCATTACTTCTGTTCCTAAAATGTCCCTAGGAAGATTTTGCTGTTTAACTTTCCTTTATTTAAAGACAAAGCAATTTCATGCCGTGCGTTTCAAAGCCTTCCAGCACTGAAGGGGCTGAAGTGGAATTTTCAAAAACAATTTATTAGAATGGGCACTTGATATTTTGTTTAAGTAAAAAAAAAAAAAGGAAGAAAGGAGAACCTGAAAGGGTAGTTTGCTGTGTATATGAGAAATCACGGTTTGAGTGGCTTTGCTAGGAAATGGCATTGAGGTTCAATGGTTAGTATTGTTACATATCTCCCAACTGTCGTAGTTGGAGGCACTGTACCTCTTCTTGAACTAAATTCTTCTCTAGCTCTATCTTCCGCAGTTGTCCCTTTTTTTTTTGGTGTGGAATGAAGACCATATAAAAAACTATTTAAAGTGTATCTCCAGGTAAAACTTTAAGTTTTAAGTTAGTGGAGAAGGGTTAGACCATTCTCTTAGGTTTTAACTGTTGTCTTCATGGTAGATTCACCCCTCTGTTTGTAATGGTTTCAACTGTCATTGATAAAAGGAAAGTGAGAGGAAAGTAAATGTTAAAGTTCTGCCCAGAACATAAGGTGGGGAGAAATCTTTCAATGGAGACACTTTTTTGGGGGACCACTCTCTAACAGGGGCAGGGAATTCCTTCACTTTGGGAGATTTCCTCTAACTACCTGTTGCATATCTGTGTATAGGAAGAGAAGGAACGTTTCCTCATAGATAGCAAAAAAAATATCAAAAGTAATCCTTTCTTATTCTATCCAAAACTAAATAAAGGTTTTGGCTATACATACACTTTAATTACCAAAAGTGTTACACTACATCAATCCTTTCATCTGATCTGTAAACAACTGCATTTTTCAATTTAGTGGTAAATCTTCTGTGTTTAGCCAATCATTTTTGCGTATTAATTATGCCAAGTATGCATAACTGGAGATGTGGCAGGGATGTGCGCATTACCTATATGCTTATTGCTGAAAATCTCCCTGTTGCTCATCTTAGAAAATTAGTAGGTATGCTGCTACATTGCCCCTCTAAGATCCTTGATCCATTCCCAATTTACACTATGACAATATCAGCAGGCAAATTGTGGGTTTCAAAGGTCAATACGCCTGGAAGGTAACTATTTGAATTCCACGTGCTGTAAAAAACAAGCAAGTTCTTATTTTTTCCTTTAGCCTACATTAGAAAAAGGACAAATGGAACCAAAATGCATGCATAAAAAATAAAATTACTTGGTAGATAATACCTCAATCTCTATGATTTCCTATGGCAGCTTTCATTTTCTGCCACAGAATCAGATTCTGCTTTTCTTTCTTGAACTTTTCTCAGGTCAAGTCAAAGGCTTTTGCTTGCTAGATAGACATTGCGGCCTCATTTAGATGGACGCAGACACCAGTAGCCTTCAAATAAGCTCCTCATTTATGTGGCGTAAATTCAGCACATTTATTTCTATTGAGACATAGCAGCTATTTTGTATATTAAAAAAAAAAAAAAAAACAAGTATAAATAAGATTTTACCCCCATAATTAGAAGAACTGCCCTTTTCTACCCTTCTTTACCTGTTTCAAAAAAGGGGTTCCATAGCTGTCTGTGTCTCCAACTGAGTAATCACTTTATAGTCATATTTTCATCAGTGCCCACAGTGATTGCAAAGACAACAACTGAAACCTGACAGAGGTTCTAAACCTTCCACTTTGTATTCAAAACTGAAAAAAAATTGTCTAAAGGTTTACTTTAGGCAATCTCTGATCTATTACAGATTCACATCTCTTTATATGATTTCTGGGATTTTTGTTCATTGTATCCATTATAAAGCAGTACACATTAAGCAGAACTCCAGTTTCTATGTTGTAAAATAAATAAATAAATAGACTGTCCATACATTTTAAAAATAAAATATTCAGCTTTTGCTGCAATACTCTTGTTGTCTCTTGTAGAATGTCAACTTCACCACTGGTTCTTTTCTTGGTTGAATGAAGGCCAACATCATTCAACCAACTGCCTGCAAGCCCAGGGGGTCATGAATACAGCCCCTGGGGGTATATCACTACATCAGCCTGGCCTCACAGTACGGAAAGAGTATTGAAAACTTCCATAGCTGAATCTGGAGCTTGACCCAATGGAAAAAGAGTGGAATCTAAAAGGCAGGCATGTACACAGCAAATACAGGACTAGGTACCACCTCAAAATATTTCAATGCAAGAGAATAATCACCCTTTAAATTAACATTAGAGCTTGATGGAGGAAATAGGTATCTTTCAAACCAGGCATAAATCTCACCATGCCGCTTACATAATTATAACTCTGAGTTGTATAGAATAAATCAATGAACAGCAGCACTGAAGACCATACTAGCATATAGTGATATTAGAAAAGGTCACCTGAAACACAGAAACAGCTAATCCAAAAACCAGACACACACTCAGTCTAGTGCTTATGGAATCATTCAAAGAGAATCTCAGATATGCATCAAAGAGATAAGACAAGTCCGTAGCAGTCACTGCTTTCATCTTCAGTAACTTTTATTTGCAGTGCCATCCCCAGAGCGACACACTGGAAGAGGCCCCAGCAGGCAGCTCGTTGTCTATGGTTGTAGACCATCCAGCAATGTTATCCACTGTCAACTTTATAAAGCTATCACTATGAAGGCTGTGGATCAAATATTCTTTATTATTATCTGAAAGAGAAAGTGCTGAGGATTCATATTATTTTTATTGTAACCTAATATGTGCTTTTACCCCTTCCAAATTTAGTCAAAACCAAGATTATAAAGATTATAGTAAATTATTTTTTTAGGAAGCGATTAATATGGTAACTTCAATTATCTATAGTAATAGATTTTGTATTTTTGTATGCATTAAGATAGTCAGACGTTTTTAATCTAAAATGTATGGATTTGTACTTGTCTAAACATGTAAAAAGCAGTTAAAGTATATGAAAGGCAAAATCTTTTTTTTTTCTTTAAGTTTTAGATGGAGTAGGGAGTAAGATTAGGTATCCAATTGCCACAGCAGATCAGAAAGGGAATTTTCCTGTTGTACCAAGCTTCATAAAGTTTATTTGCCTTCACTTGGATCCACTGTGAGTTTAGTGCTTTGTCTATTGGATGGACTGAAAATACATGTGTCTCGTTTGAACCTATGTAACAAATTAGATTTCCCGTCTAATTTGGAGAGACTTCCATAGGAAGTGTAAGGCCTCATGTACACTGCTGCTGGTAAACGAATGTTCAGAGGCAGTTGGCTACTTTTTTCAACTGCTCCTGAACTCATCCAATGTTATCTTATGTGTACATGTACACAGGTTAGTTTAATGTCGTTTTTAGGCAGTTGCGTTTATAGGCTTTTCTTTGAAGGCAAAAAAAATGAGTTCAGATGCAGAAGTTTCTGACGTTTCAGACGCCAAACCCAGTAACTCGCATTTAGCCACGTTTCGTTTACAGGCCGTTTTCATTTTTGGCCATTTTGAAAAAAAAAGATATATATTTTCTTTTTCAAACGCTTCTGTGCCTAAATGTGTCCAAATGCGTCTAGACGCGGCATGTAACCGTGGCAAAACTGACATTTTAAATGTGGGTTACTATCTGTCAAGTTAAATCGTTCAGAAGAGGTTGTAAAAACGTCCCATGTACATTAAGCCTTAGAGAAATCCCACCAGCGGGACACCAAGTATGTAAAAATAAAGTACAGGGGTTTTACCCATTCCTTAAATTATCCACAACAAAAGAATACCTTTTGACTTTAGATACACTTTAAGGAAAGTTTTATTAATAGAAAAGTTTTTTTAATGGAAAAATGCAACCTGCAAAATAGGCAAGAAATAAATGGTTGAAGAGGTGCCATCATTTGCATCTTTGAAATAACGGTCCCTTACAAAGGTGGGGTTGGAAAACAATGCATACCTAACCATACATAGGTCTTATTAGAATAACTTGCTCTCAGCAAACAAATATTATCACATAGTGGGAAAGCCAAGTGTATTTAATCATTAATAGTTAAAGTGGAACTTTAATCAGAAAATGAAGTTCTGGTAGATGACTTCAGGCTGGCCCATATTGCAGGTATAGCTATGTAAACCATTAAAAATAAGTGTCTATACTGTTTAAAATCTAGTAATACACTGTTTCACCCTGCTCTTCACATGCTCAGCTCTCAATTTTTAGGCATTTTCAGGCATTGCTGAATTTGTAGAGGCCGATCTGCTGACAGCCTTAAAGCAGAATTAAACCCCCCTATCCTTTACAGCCAAGAGCACTGCTTCTGTTTAAACTGCAACTGCCATGGTGCTGCACATGTGATCAGTTATGACACCATTCATTTGGTGGTTTGACAGTTTGGTTGAGGACACAAGCAAATGTGACAGTTAGCAATCCCAGCATTCCAGGAATGGAACTGTTTTTGAAACCATTAAATCAATGGGTTTAGTTCTACTTTATAAATAAAATTAAATAGTGCCGCGCTGTACTTATAATAATATTCAAATCCATGTTAATATATCAAATTATTGTGCAAAATATAATTTATATAAAGTGAATGGTGAATAAAGTGCTAAAGTGCATATGTCACAACACAATAATTAAATGACAAGTGATATCATAATACATAATATAACCACTTTCGAGGTGGGAGGAAGCTCTGCAATCTCACGCTGTTCATGATTTCTTAAAACTTGGAGATCATGGAGATCTGACTTACCAACCGTTCAATCACAATCCCCCTGAGGAAGACACGTCATATCCCTGTGTCAACACGTGTTGGAGAGGGGACAGGACATTGTAGGAGGCAGCTGGTCTGTTTCATTGCGGAGGGACATATGATCTCAATGATTTTATGCTTGTCATAGAGTGGTGCACTGAAGCACCTGTACCATGTGAGTACCCTGGAGATTTTTTTGAATAAATATGTTTTTAAAAAAAAGTAATACACTATCCAGACTTTTTTATTTTTATATATATGTTCTATCTTTACAGAACCCAGAGATGGTACGTTTGCGCAATTAGACCAAACTTAATTGTGCAGTCACACGCCCTGAGGTGAGCAGATTCACACGGGGGGGGTGACTTGCTTACTGTCACGTGGACACATTTGGAGCACCAATACATGATTTTGATTATTTAGCTACATCTATATGGACTTTGAGGTTATATTATGTATAATGTATTATGATTTCACTTGTCATTTAATTATTGTGTTGTGATGTATGTATGCATGCGCTTTAGCACTTTATTTACTATTCACTTTATTTAAATCGTATTTTGCACAATAATTTGATATATTACCACGGATTTGATTATTATTATAAGTACAGAGCGGCACTATTTAATTGTAATTTTGATCTAGCACAAACTTATGGGACGTAACCAGTGCCAGCAACTGAATATTTAGCATGGTACCTAGGATATATATCTAGTATCTCACAAAAATGAGTACACCCCTCACATTTTTGTAAGAATGTTATTATATCTTTTTATGTGACAACACTGAAGAAATGACACTTTGCTACAATGTAAAGTAGTGAGTGTACAGCTTGTATAACAGTGTAAATTTGCTGTCCCCTCAAAATAACTCAACACACAGCCATTAATGTCTAAACCGCTGGCAACAAAAGTGAGTACACCCCTAAGTGAAAATGTCCGAATTGGGCCCAAAGTTTCAATATTTTGTGTGGTCACCATTATTTTCCAGCACTCTTAGGCATGGAGTTCACCAGAGCTTCACAGGTTGCCGTTGGAGTCCTCTTCTTCTGCTCCATGATGATATCATGGAGCTGGTGGATGTTAGAGACCTTGCCCTCCTCCACCTTCCGTTTGAGGATGCCCCACAGATGCTCAATAGGGTTTAGGTCTGGAGACATGCTTGGCCAGTCCATCACCTTTACCCTCAGCTTCTTTAGCAAGGTAGTGATCACCTTGGAGGTGTGTTTGGGGACTTTATCATGTTGGAATGCGGCCCAGTCTCCGAAGGGAGGGGATCATGCTCTGCTTCAGTATGTCACAGTACATGTTGGCATTCATGGTTCCCTCAATGAACTGTAGCTCCCCAGTGCCGGCAGTACTCATGCAGCCCCAAACCATAACACTCCCACCACCATGCTTGACTGTAGGCAAGATACACATAAGTTTATCTTGGTCTCATAAGACCACAGGACATGGTTCCAGTAATCCATGTCCTTACTCTGCTTGTCATCAGCAAACTGTGGGCTTTCTTGTGCTTCATCTTTAGAAGAGGCTTCCTTCTGGGATGACAGCCATGCAGACCAATTTGATGCAGAGTGCGGCGTATGGTCTGAGCACTGACAGGCTGACCCCCTCACCCTTTCAACCTATGTCTATTTCCCAAAGACAACCTCTGGATATGACGCTGAGCACATGCACTCAACTTCTTTGGTCGACCATGGCGAGGCCTGTTTTGAGTCGAACCTGTCCTGTTAAACTGCTGTATGGTCTTGGCCACCATGCTGCAGCTCAGTTTTAGGGTCTAGGCAATCTGCTTATAGCCTAGGCAATATTTATGTAGAGCAACAATTCTTTTTTTCAGATCCTCAGAGAGTTCTTTGCCATGAGGTGCCATGTTGAACTTCCAGTGACCAGTATGAAAGAGTGGGAGCGATAACACCAAATTTAAAATACCTGCTTCCCATTCACACCGGTGTCATGTAACACTAATGAATCACATGACAACGGGGAGAGAAAATGGATAATTTGGCCAAATTTAGACATTTTCACTTAAGGGTGTAATCACTTTTGTTGCCAGCAGTTTAGACAACCTGTACGCTCACTACTTTACATTGTAGCATCAGTGTTGTCACATGAAAAGATATAATAAAATATTTACAAAAATGTGAGGGGTGTACTCACTTTTGTGAGATACTGTACATAGTAGGCTTGTGCAATTCGTTTTGTAACGCATCGAAATTCAGCCGAATTTGGTATCTTTGGACATTCTGATGCATCTGACTGTCCGAATAAAAAAAAATAACGAATTTCAACTAATACGAAAGAAATTATAGCGGATATAACGAATGAATTCGACATGATTGGGTAATTCATTAAAGATCTAATGAAACAAAAGGTCAACTCAAAGTAAATCTTATAGTCCGATCAGCTGATTCATTTTGTGCTGGAGGTTGGATTACTGGCAAAGTGCATTCCTGAGAACTGAGTGAGAAGGGTGTTGTATTGTATTTGAGCAGAGGAGAAGAGATATTGTCATTGTGTGTGTTAATAGATTCAATAAACAAATGACTTTCCAAACTACGAATCATTATCACGAATCAATATACATACATAAACATTGAATTTCAACGAATAGGAACAAAATTACAGCGTATATAACAAATGAATTCGACATGATTCGAGATTCAGTATAACGAATATCGACACTCTACAGAAATAACGAATTATCCGAAAACGTATTAACGTAACATAACTAATACAGCAGAACGAAATTATGTATTTTACGAATGACGAACAAACCGAAACTAAGCAAAATTTTCTGTTGTGCACAAGTCTAGTACATTTATATATATATATATATATATATATATATATATATATATATATATATATATATATATATATATATATATATTTTTTTTTTTTTTTTACTGGTAGCTTGCATAACCTTTTGATTTATATTTAGTTCCATTTTATGATTTAGTGCTGTTTGGGGGCTATGGGCTTCAGCAAAATGGCAGCCTCCAGCAAGAAGCAAGTTGTTATGGGTAAAGTTTTGCTTTAAGCAATGGGCGTGAAGACAGCATCTCCTTGAAGCTAAAGCAGACCTAAACCCTCCTATTGTTTTCAGTCAAGTAAGCTGTCATTTTGGCCTCTCTTTGATATTCAACTGCTATGATACTGCACATGTGATTAGTTATGACATCGGACATTTTATTGGTTTGACAGTTTGGTTAAGAGCACAACCAATGTCACAGTTACATTCCTGACTCAATAGGTTTAGTTCCACTTTAATGTATTTCAGTGTTAAATGTTTGAGCTAGATTGTAATGTATCCATTAGAATAATAAATGCTATATTGTTAAATGTTGTTCATTTTCCTTTTATATGATATGCTAGATTTTTCAAGGTCTGCCAATTAATCATCTGAATATGTACATACTGTGGGCTTTGAGGAATAATAACAACACATAGACATTCAGACCCTAGGCTAATACACTTCAAACTAGAGTGGATACCGTACAAAGAGTTAGAAGGCAGACTGCACAATGATGCTGCAGTGGATTTCAATTCATTTCAAGGTTTTAAATCTCTAGCTCTCTCTGGTGTACCTGGCTTATAGTATGAAATTAACATCTAATATATTAAAATGGCTCCGTACTGTACCGCAGCAGTGCTGAATTCACGTATCCGCACAACGGACTCCCTAGAGCAATTTAAACTGTTTCAATATTTTCAACCTTCTTAGGATGTGTCAGATTTCAAAATCCATTTTCTGCTCACGTTTTGATGTTGTCAGCATTGATGCTTGCACATGCACGGTGGAAGGTATACAATGTAAACACTGGAAACAACTGCGGAGAACAAGCAGGTAAACATTGTATTTTAGATTAGGCCAACCAATAAGGAGGAGTGTCCAGGATTTCAGTTTACTCTATGCTGTAACACATTAGATAATGTATTTTAACTGAAGGTACTAATAAATATTAATATTAATAAATTTAAAAAAAATGATAATTTGTTTTTAAATGCAACTTGTGTAAATATCTGAATTAGACAAGAGGGGTAGGGCCAGCAGTAGAAACCAATCAGACATTGCTACAAGGCACATGTGTTAACAGATAACAGGTTACCAGGAAAAGAGTGCAGAATGAGTAGAAAGATGACTCATCAGTGTGCTGCTTCTCTTTCAATCCCCGGTTGGCGGGCTGGAGTTTTTGAAGAGGAAATTAAAACCCTGTATGTGTTGTTGCCTGGATCACAAAATTGCATATCCTTTGGCAATTTTTATATATGTATTATAACTGTGTATTTAGCTACCACAAGGCACTGAATCTTTAAAAGAACCCTTGCTATGCAACCACATCTCTAAACTTCAGCAAATGATATTTAATAACAGTCATTGCACACTCATAGTTCCTCCCCGCTCACCACTCCCATGCTTCTTGTCTACCTCCTTGGGCCCTACCATATTCCCAGCACCCATCATTAGAGAGTGGGTGAAAACTTTTGTGCTGGCTATCACAGACACTGTCTGCAGGGACCTTTTCTGCCCACATTCACCCTTTTATGTGTTATTGCTATATTTCTCTTGTTTTGCTACATTTTTGAGGGACTGTTTTCATATTTGCCCTGAAGACTATTCCTGGTTTGTTTGATTCAGAACTATACATGTTCATTTAAAGAGCTGGTCACATTGGCCTCTGTTCCATGTAGGAGCCAGACAATCTGGGATCCCTGATTAATCAAAGCATTGCCTAGGTGTGAATTCCTATTGTTAATGGAGTCACCTATTGTTTCTGTCTGTCTGATCATCTCTGTGTTTATACTTCTGATAATGTGTAATGTACTTTGTTGTAAGCTTGTTGCCGGATGGTCTGGTCACCCTTTGACTAATCAAGGCTAGTTGTTTAATTAGCATACTGTTCATATTTTATGTTGGCTGTTCCTTAGTTATGTTAATTATATTCCTGTATAGTTCCCTTTGTATATGATTATGTGATTAGGCTCACCTGGTGGGCTATATATTCTGTGTGATTTTACAATAAGGGAGAGTTCCAGTTCCAGAGCACCTAAGCTAGTGCCATCTAGATTCTCGAGTGCTATGCAATATTTCGCTATATTAGCTGGTTCCTGGGCTCAGACAGGAGGAAGCTATATCTTGACGGAAGCACCCAAGGGTGCTGGACGGTTCTGTCACACTGGACAATTATGAGGATTGGTTTAAGAGAAAATTACTGCGCTACTAGTGAAAAGATAATTAAAATAACATAGTAAAAGCTGCTAGCACCAAACAATAAGACTAATTGTGAACAGCGAATGCGAAAAGAAGAGCAGCGCTACAACTATGTATAAATTCCAGGAATAAACTGGGTAATAGGTGACCACGCACAACAATCAATTGTGCAAATAAAGTGTCAAATGAAAACATATGCTAATAAATCGATCCAGTGCTAGTATGTGGCAACATAAGGTCAATACCTTAGAGAACAAATGATTCGGTATTACCAAGTATGAAAAAACAAAAAATGTATATAAACAATATACCAGTGAATTATTTGTGAATAATTAAATCCATCTCAATGCATATTACCACAATATAAAGTCCATCAAAGATGAATGTCATAATGTACTGTTTCATATATGTATCAAATAAATCCCAAAGGCATAGATGGTGATGTTCCCATACTTTTAAAACACCCAGGACTGTGCTTCCACCACCGAGGGAGAGACGTAGGTACTCTTACCATAAGGGGTGGAAGCACACACCAGCGGTGGTGAGTCAAACGAGCATGTATGGACACCCAGGTCCCAGGTCACGATCCCCAATGATGGAAAGGTACAGGCACAGGATCTCAGCAATAGAATGGGCAAAAAAAAAACAGAAGCCAGGAGGCAACCACAATCCCCTAATCTTGTGTGGTATCCTAAAGATTTTTCTCCAGCAGTAGGTAAAAGATGATCATAAAAAACAAAAAGGAAGGCTTCCACATGGCGTAGATCAAACAACGTATGGATTTAATAAGAAGGTACAAACATCAATTAAGATGTGTGCTTTAAAAACGTGATCACAATAGAATTCTTAAAAATTGGTGCAATATGCATAGCTTAGGCAGACAGAGACACAATTATGAGGATTGACTGTGCAGACAAGGTCAGCAGTGATGAAGATTTAAACATCTGGCAGGATGTGGCTTTCTAACTGAGGAATGCAGGCAGCTGGTGAGTGAGGAGGTATTCATTTTGGTCATGAGGTTTAGGCAGGGTGGGTAAGTGTACCCTGCTTGCGGGTTCAGGGTCAAAGATGTTAATCAAATATAAGCCTAATGAATACAGAGAAGATGATGGAACTGTTCACATATGCACTTTACAAACACGTCTAAAAACTGTGAATTAAACAACAGCAGTTACTTAATGGGGTTTCTCATTGTTTGTGCTTAGGGACAAAATACCCATCTGGCAATAGGTCAACTCTTCTTGCTTTCCCAAGCAGAATTTAGATGTGATTCTGTAAAGCCTTCAACGTCAGGTTGCAAAGCTTTTTGGAATTTAAAGACACATTTATGAAGTTCTTGCAGGCAAAAAGTGGAACACCCTGCTAATAGACTGTGTTTACTTTCATAAACTCCAAAACACTATAATTCCGAGAAGAAATCAATAGAAAGAGATAAATATACCCTTTGTATGGAGCAAAAATATCATGTGTGATTAAAGGAAGTGAGGGCCCATTCATTAGCTGAAATGTACAGACATCTTGGCATAGATGAAGCAGGCTATGCTGCTAGACTTTGAAAAGGTTCCTGAAATAAGAAAAAGGTCAGGATTTCAAATCCTGGGCTCAAGGCTAATAATCAACAAGAGTGGATAAAGTATATTGTGAATCTGTAGAAGAGCATTTGTCTAGTGACTATTATTATACTGTATACCATGGATGAACAGTTAGCAATGGAGGTGTGACTGTTGAAGAAAAGCACCTAGCAGAACAAAGACAAACAAGCAGTTATTCCAAACTCCTACATCTTCTTTATTTCAGACCAAGAACTTGTCAACTGCAAGCTAAAAGATGGTAGAAAAGGTAATTGTACAATTGTTAGTCTTCTATGCTCTTTTTGTACTGAAGTTTTGAAGTACTGCAAGTTGAATTGGGCTTTTGTTAGCATTTCGTAGATTTTTGGTAGTTCATACACTATAAGCTTCCCATTGTATGAGAACAAGATTTAAAAAGTAAATTCCATTAACATGGACTCTCTAAACCATAACATGCAATGGTCCCCAACTCCTACAATACTCTAGTAAATAACAGAAGAATTACCTGTAATGAGCTGATGGCTCCCATTTATCTCCTGTTGGTGCTAGTGCCTTTTTCCTAAGTTTGAGTGTGCTCTTGTTAAGTGCATGTTGGCAACATCCCTGATTTACAAGAGGAACCATACTCAACAGCATGTGTCTGACATCATAGACCAGCTGGTTTAAATGTTACGTTCAAAGCATGTGTGAGCAAAACTGCTGACTTATATATAATAACAATGTTGGCTTGTCAAGGCTTAGCTGCATACCCACTTGGGCTAAGCAGAGTAAAAGCTGTACTGAGAAACATAACTCTTATGCCCCGTACACACGGTTGGATTTTCCGATGGGAAATGTCCGATCGGAGCGTGTTGTCGGAAATTCCGACCGTGTGTAGGCTCCATCGGACATTTTCCATCGGATTTTCCGACACACAAAAATTTTCCGACAACAAAATCCGTTGTCGGAAATTCCGATCGTGTGTACACAAATCCGACGTACAAAGTGCCATGCATGCTCAGAATAAATAAAGAGATGAAAGCTATTGGCCACTGCCCTGTTTATAGTCCCGACGTACGTGTTTTACGTCACCGCGTTTAGAACGATCGGATTTTCCCGACAACTTTGTGTGACCGTGTGTATGCAAGACAAGTTTGAGCCAACATCCGTCAGAAAAAATCCTAGGATTTTGTTGTCGGAATGTCCGAACAAAGTCTGACCGTGTGTACGGGGCATAACACTGGTGTCTGACCCCTTATTCTAGGTATGGGCAATTTAATGGATAAAACATGCTGCATTTGAGCTATAAAGATAAAATCCCAACTTACACATCATGAATATGCAGAAATGCATTCATGACTCAATGGTCGCAGTGGTGGAAGCGATTTTAGCTATCCATTTTCCTAACTCCAGATAGAACTTAGAAGGAAATGGAACATCTGTTTTTATTGCTGTGCACACCCATTAGGGAGATTTCCCCTGTTTATTTGACAGGAAGTTAGCAAGACAGGAAGTAATGGAAAATGTCTTCAATGGGGACAAAGACTGCAAGGAATATATCTCAAAGAAAAAGGTTACAACCACTGTGAGTTTCTTATTACTGTATGTGCCTCATTGTCTCTGTGACTCCTTGTCATTTATTTTTCTGGCAAGCTAAGGATTACAAATGTGTGCGAATAGCTCCACCAGAGTCAAAGGCAGCACCAAAAAACGTCCCCATTCTATTTAAAGCTAGGTACAAATATGGTATTATCTCTTAAAGTGCCCTCCTTCAGTGATGTGACCTCCACTCTCCCCATCATTGCTCTGATGCTGGCACTGACACGTCTCTGGGCAGGGGGTCTTCAATTTGTACCCAGTCTTTTTCCTTGACTAGCCACAGTTGATGTAACTCCCATGTATGCACGCAGCAGTTATGTCGTCCTGCCACCTGGCTCTTACTCCTGGCATCTTTCAGATGCCAAGATTGTACAATGAGCTGTACATGCAAAGCTGTCAGTGGTCAATGTTTTCATTAGCAGCTAAAGAAAGCTTTTAAAGAAAAGGGGACACGTGGGATCACTCCTGCCAGAGAGCTCTACTTGTTATCAGTGTTTTATACATTTGGCTTTATTTCTGCTTTAAAGTGACCCCCATAGGGTTTCACTCAATATCCCACCTGTAGAAGAATATACTCACTTTGCCAGTGCCATGTGTGTTGAAAAGCTAGCTTATCTCCACCCTCGAGCCACTGCAAGTATTCAACTATCAAATGAGTCAAACGCTTGCTCCTTCTACCAGCCGCTGTGGTTCCTACTACTGGCTCTCACATTGTGATGAAATATAAGCTGGCAGAAAGAACCACTAGTTAAAGCGTTTGTTACCCCAACACTTCATATCCCTGATATGTGCTGTACCATGTACTTGTTTGAGAATGTATCCTGTTCTCTTTGTATTGCTTCCTTTACATGAAATCCCTGGTGTTCCTGCTAGTCTCCTTCCTTTCCTATTAAAAACTGACCACGCAAGGTAGGAGAGCACACTGTGGTCAGGTCTCTAGCTATGCTGGGAACTCAATGTGCTCTCCTCCAATGATCAGACTTGTCCTGACACGCTCCCGCTGCACAGCCATTCACTTCACTATTCAGTGTACTGCTGTCCCCCCCCCCCCCCCAACTCTTATGCAGCTGAGAACAGAGGAAATGTGATCACTTTTTAAAAAAAAGGAAAAAAAGGTAATGATAATGTTTTTTGTATATATATCTATACAAAAATGTTTTGCCCTTCATTTCTATTTTAAACTGAATTGGTTGTTTTACAAGGTGATCATTAACAATCAATTTAAAGTGTAACTCCACTTTTGTTGAGAAAAAAACATTCCCTCCCTGGGTGATCTATGTACATTGCAAGGATTAAAACAACCTTTGTTGCAGATTCCTACCTTTTGTTATTCTAAAAAAAAATCACTGTTTGTTCCTCTGTGCCTCTGTGCTAAGTGGGTCTAATGGAAGTGGTTTCATAATTATGAAGCAGCTGTGCAGCTGCAGAGCACTAATAATGAAATTTGTTGGGCCTGCATCCCTTTAGACGTGTTCCTATTGGGAGTATCTCACCAAAAATAACATTTTTGTTCCAGGGGATGCCTGAAATCTGACTTGTGTCTTGGGCAGACTTCTGGGAAAATCAGTGAGCCAATCACACAAAGCAGGAAATTATGTTTCCGGGGAGTGGTCAGTACACATTCTGTGTACAGAACACCTCCAGGTAGCCATATTGTATTGCATTTTCAGAAAATTACAGTCGCTGCAGATTAAAAAGGAAAGGTCATTTTTAATAACATTCGATTACAATATGACTTGTGTCGCAATTGTATGCGCTATGTTATTTTTTCTTTATTCGCTATTTTTTTTCCCCAAGTGGAGTTAGGTATTCCACTCAAAGTGAAGTGAAGGAAGTGTAGTATACTTGTAGTGACTGGGCAATGAAGATGCATTGGCTTTTCAATAAATGGACAGCCACAATAGCAAGAATATATATATTTTTTTATTATTTAACAGGTGACCTATTTGGTAAAAATTACCCTGTGTTGACATGGGGGGGGGGGTTTAAACATCTGTAGGTCATAATGTTGTTCATCTGCTCTGATGATTCTGTGCAATTCAATGTAAAAACAGACAGTCAGATCTTTGCTCTTGCTCCAGCTGTAAAACAATCTGCATAGATAGATGCACTATTCAGTTAATAATATAATACCTATATTTTTGACCTGTAAAAAAAAAAAAAAAAAAAAAAAAAACCTTCACAGTTGGCTGCACCCCGTGCTGCAACAAACTTTTTGATCTCTGGTGCTGTTTACCTATTAAAACGTATCTGAATGGTGCATCAAAACAAAGTATTCCATCATGACAGCATTTTCTATGCTCAAAGTAAACAGCACAGCATTGCCCATTTTGAGATAAATTGTCATGACATTTCCCAGTCAGCAAGAGCTGACACTGTAAAATTGATGTAAGCCAGTGTGAAATAGAATTTTATCACTTTAGCATGTATGGAAGGGGGTGCCTCTGTCATGGCGGTATAAAAGTAACTGTTCCAGTTTTAGAGAATTTACTCCTACTTCAGCATGAAAATACATTGAAGCAAACAGGGCACAGATAAGGAACCCATCAGCCACAAATCTGTTATGCAGATGTTTCTGAAACATGGACAGAAAAAATAAGTTCACTTATTTTTCATTTTTTTTTTTTTTTTAATTTAACCACTTCAGCCCCGGAAGGATTTACCCCCTTCCTGACCAGAGCGTTTTTTGCGATTCGGCACTGCGTCGCTTTAATTTAAAATTGCGCGGTCGTGCGACGTGGCTCCGAAACAAAATTGACGTCCTTTTTTTTCCCACAAATAGAGCTTTCTTTTGGTGGTATTTGATCATCTCTGCGATTTTTATTTTTTGTGCCATAAACAAAATAAGAGCGACAATTTTGAAAAAAACGCATTATTTTTTACATTTTGCTATAATAATTATCCCCAAAAAATATATATAAAAAAAACATTTTTTTTCCTCAGTTTAGGCCGATACATATTCTTCTACATATTTTTTGTAAAAAAAAAATCGCAATAAGCGTTTATTGATTTGTTTGCGCAAAAGTTATAGCTTTTACAATATAGGGGATAGTTTTATGGCATTTTTATTACCGTATATACTCGAGTATAAGTCGTTCCGAGTATAAGTCGAGGCCCTAATTTACCACAAAAAAAATGGGAAAAACTTATTGACCCGAGTATAAGACGAGAAATGCACAGCTACTGTAAGTGGAAAAGAGGGTCAACAATGCCCATTTGCAGCATCACTGTGCCCATTTGCATGCCTCACTGTGCCCATTTGCAGCCATAGGTCTCCTGAACTTCAAACTTGGTAGTTAAGGGTTCCTAGATGCCCCCTAGCTGCAGCAAAAATTTGGGGTCTCTGAACCCAAAGGGTCCCGAAATGACATTGCTGCAGGTAGACACAGTTGACCAAATTTGGGACCCCGTATCTCAGGGCCACTTAATGCTAGGAACCCCAAATTTGGTGTGCAAACCCAGTGGAACAAGCTCCATAAAATTTCCAAAGCTGGGGTTCCTAGCACCAAGTGGACCTGAGATATGGGGCCCCAAAGTCGGTTCAGAAAATGTCAAGCACTTTTCTGCAGCAGAGAATGACATTTTCTGAACCGATTTTGGGGCTTTGGATATGTTGTGGTACCAGTTCCACTGGGTATGCACACCAAATTTGGGGTTCCTAGCACCAAGTGGCCCTGAGATACGGGGCCCCAAAATCGGTTTGGAAAATGAAATTTTTTGCTGCAGAAAAGTGCTTGACTCAAGTATAAGTCGAGGGGGGCACTTTCAGCACAAAAAAATGTGCTGAAAAAATTCGACTTATACTCGAGTATATACGGTAATAATTTTTTTTTTTTACTAGTAATGGCGGCGATCAGCGATTTTTATTGTGACTGCGACGTTATGGCGGACATGTCGGACATTTTTTACACATTTTTGGGACCATTGTCATTTATACAGCAATCGGTGCTATAAAAATGCATTGATTTCTGTATAAATGACACTGGCAGTTAAGGGGTTAACCACTAGTGGGCGGGGAGGGGTTACGTATGTCCTAGGAGAGTGATTACTAACTGTAGGGGGGATGGGCTGTGTGTGGGACGTCACTGATCTCTGCTCCGATGACAGGGAGCAGAGATCGAGTGACACTTGTCACTAAGCAGAACGGGGAGATGCTGTTTACAACTGCATCTCCCCGTTCATCCTCTCTGTGAGGCGATCGCGGGTATGCCCGCGGCGATCGAGTCCGCGGGACCCGCGACCCGACTCAAGGAGTTTGCGGCAGGTGCACGCGCACACGGCAGCTAATTCAAAGTAACGTACGGGTACGTTACTTTGTGCAGCCGTGCCATTCTGCTGACGTATAAGTACAGGAGCCGGTCGGGAACCGGTTAACAGGATCCTTGAGCATTTTTCATAATATATATATACCGTATTTATCGGCATATAACACGCACTTTTTTCCCCTGAAAATCAGGGGAAAATCGTGGGTGCGTGTTATAGGCCGATACCCCCCCCCAATTGTGTGTGATCGGAGCGATCGCGGCAATTGCCGCGATCGCCGCCGACATACACAGCCGTGTGGAAATTCAAATATGGCGCCGAGACTGCAGTGTCTCGGCGGAGCGGAGCTACACATAGCCGAGAGTCTTCGGGTTTTCTCGGCGCCGCTTACAGTCCCGCCCATAGGGCGGAACTGGGCGGGACTGTAAGCGGCGCCGAGAAAACCCGAAGACTCTCGGCTATGTGTATCAGCGCTCCGCCGAGACACTGCAGTCTCGGCGCCATATTTAAATTTACACAGGGCTGTGTATGACGGCAGGGATCGCGGCGATCCCACAAAGCTGGACGGGGGCAAGGCTGCACGGGGGGGCAAGGCTGCATGGAGGCAAGGCTGCATGGAGGCGCAAGGCTGCATGGAGGCAAAGCTGCACTGGGGCAAGGCTGCACTGGGGCAAGGCTGCACTGGGGCAAGGCTGCACTGGGGCAAAGCTGCACTGGAGCAAGGCTGCACTGGGGCAAAGCTGCACTGGAGAAAAGCTGCACTGACATGGCTGCACTGACATGGCTGCACTGACATGGCTGCACTGGGGCAAAGCTGCACTGACAAGGCTGCACTGGACACTGGGGCATGGCTGCACTGACACTGACAAGGCTGCAGATGGACACCGATAACGCTGCATTGATGGGCATTTTAATGTAAGTCTTTCTTCCTTAAACTTTACTCCTAAAAGTTTTTTTCCTTAAAATTCCCTCCTTAACTTGGGTGCGTGTTATACGCCGGCGCGTGTTATACGCCGATAAATACGGTATATGTGTGATTAAACTTTAGAGGAAACCTCTACTGTAAAAGTATGAAGACTGTCACTGCTGACCTCTACTTCTGTAAATGCTAGGTCCCTGGCTTTCATGCTGATCCAAGGTCATAGGTGTTTTCTGATTCAGAGCCCTGATCAGAGCCCTGAGTATGCAGATTTTGACTTCTCTTGGTTTTCCTAAACTGCATACTTGCTTCTGGTCACTAAACTCAGAAAGTATTGAAGCCAGAGACAGTCAGGCAACTTATTAGATTGTAAGCTCTTCTGAGCAGGGCCTTCTTAATCCTCTTGTATCTTGTATTATAACTGTATTGTCTCCCTTTTATATTGTAAAGCGCTGCATAAACTGTTGGCGCTATATAAATCCTGTATAATAATAATAATAATAATAATAATAATAATAATAATAATAACTATCATTTCAGACCGAGATCAGCAATTTTACCCATCATATTTTTCTCAGTACAGGTTGTACTTTTATGCTTGAACAACAGACTCAATGCACATTTAAAGTGTATATATTGTACTAACAAAATATACATTGTTATTATCTGGTTTTATTAGCCAAATTTTGCGGCCACGCTTATTATCAATTTCATTCTTGCATAAAAAAAGTGTGTATAACTTAATTTTGTTTTTGAATAAAGTGGGGGGAATTAAACCCTCTGCCAGGTTTTTATTTCTGCCTCTACCACTGGTGGAGTCATTTATCCCTATATTTCTCCTGTTGACTATTGTTACTAAGCTAGAAAGTGATGGAAAAATCCAAAATTATTCACAAAAACTGTTTAGGAGTGTGTCTATGGGAATGTTTGACCATTCTTCCAGAAGTGCATTTGTGAGGTCAGGCACTGATGTTGGGTGAGAAGGCTTGACTCACAGCCTCTGCTCTAATTCATCCCAAAGGTGTTCTATCGGGTTGAGGTCAGGACTCTGTGCAGGCCAGTCAAGTTCCTCCACCCCAAACTCGCTCATCCATGTCGTTTTGGACCTTGCTTTGTGCACTGGTGTGCAGTCATGTTGGAGCAGGAAGGGGCCATCCCCAAACTGTTCCCACAAAGTTGGGAGTATGACATTGTTCAAAATGTCTTAGTATGTTGATGCCTTAAGAGTTCTCTTCACTGAAACTAAGGAGACACGCCCAACCCCTGTAAAACCGCACACCTTAATCCCCCCTCCACCAAATGATTTAGAGGGGTGGCCCAATACTTTTGACAATATGGTGTGGATGAGCGAGTTTGGGGTGGAGGAATTTTACTGACCTGTACAGAGTCCTGACCTCAACCCGACAGAACACCTTTGGGATGACTTAGAGCGGAGACTGCGAGCCAGGTCTTCCAACATCAGTGCCTGACCTCACAAATGGTCAAACTTTCCATTGACACACTCCTAAACCTTGTGGACAGCCTTCCCAGAAGAGTTGAAGCTGTTATAGCTGCAAAGGGTGGGCCAACTTAATATTGAACCCTCCGGACTAAGACTGGGATGCCATTAAAGCTCATGTGCGTCTAAAGGCAGGCGTCCCAATACTTGTGGCACTATAGTGTATTTGTCATTCTGCTTTCTCCTCCTATCAGCATCACATAAATGACTCCTTGTACTGCCTCATCCTCTCACACTCCAGCTCTACTATATAGAGGCTGTAAGAGGCTGATATTGGGTCAAATTCAGGAACTCACATTGCACTGCATCTGATGATGTATTAAAGATTACAGAGCTGCATTCACAACTTGTGTCTTTTAAGTCTACCTAGAGTTCATCTGTAAATGATTGTGTTGCCTCTCCTCACACCTGGAAAAAGTGTGCAGTACTCTTGAAAACTGATCAATAACCATAAGTGCCGACACATCTCACAAACACAAACAAGCTGAAAATATCCTGAGAATATGCATAATTATTGGTACCATGGACAGCAATTCTGGCACAGACACATAGGTCAGTGTAGAGAATTTCCTATGGTCTTAACAAAAAGAAGAACATTTTCTATTTGGCTTAGCTGATGGTAGTTACAGTCAATTGGAATTGGTCTGTCATACTGAAATATTACAAAACATTATAGAACAAGACCAACAGAATGTGACTAACTACTACTGGTTATACCATGACCTGGATAAATGAGAACCTTCACAAACTCTTGGTTTTAGTCAAGAAGTATTGCAGGGTGTGCAATCTTCAATAAACCATAGCCATCACAATATTTGAGTTAAAGCTCAAGAATGAAAAAAAAAAAAACGGTAATGTCTCACTCCAAGAGCGTCGCTTGGCTGACAGCGCTCTTCCGCTCACTGGTGAATGGGAAGGAAATAGCCAAGTTATGTGAAGTTCCACATTCAGAAGCCAGAGGCACAGCGATCCGGACACTGTGTGTGCCGCAACTCATCCATAAATCTGCTATGCGTGTGGGATTTGGTTGATGCAGCTTGTTAGTATATATATATATATATATATATATATATATATATATATATATATATATATATATATATATATTTTTTTTTTATTATTATTTATTTATTTTTTTTTTTAATTGTTTGAAAAAATCATATGTAAATTACTACATCAGAGTGGTTGCGCTGTCTCTTTCAGCCCCCGCCCTGGTTTTGTTGACATTATATGAACTATACCAGGTTCAAGCAATTTCTGTTTGCCATGGGAATACTATTGAGCATTTTGAACATTTTCAGTATGAACTATTCTTAAATATGTTGATGAATGATCTTGAATTAATTTAAAGATGTTTTTACCACTTCGTATCCAGGCCAATTCTGACACTTCGCTCCTACATGTAAAAATCTACTTTCTTTTTTTTTTATAAGTAAAAAGTACTTAGAACCCCCCAAATATTATATATTTTTTTTTGTAGTAGAGGCCCCTATAGAATAAAATGGTGAGTGTTGCAATTTTGCACGTCATACGGTATTTCCGCAGGGGGTTTTCAAACACAATTTTTTTGAAAAAAAAAAAAAAACACTCCCACTTTCCAGGGTTACCGAGAGAGAGGAATAACGTCAGTTCCTCTCTCTCTGTTCAGTGCAGCAATCACCTCTGTCAGCATTGCTCCCAGGCTCTGCGATGGGACGGTAGAGCCTGGGAAATGGGGCGGCGGCCGCTGGAGGGGGGGTGGGACCCCCTTCCGCCACCCGCAGAAGTGATCTAATTAGCGACTCAAATTTCTTCTGCCTTACTGGAAATCACCAGCTAAAAAGATCCAGAAAAAGAGGGACAGGGAGTAGTACTAAGCAGAGGGTGTGCCACATCCCAAAAATCCAAAAAGACCAAAACATTCCCCTAGAGTGGGACTTTTGAGGCACTACCATCAATGATGCAAGTAAAAAATATATAATTTTATTACAAAATTCAAAAGTACAGCAAAAAATATATACAAAAATACAAATCAAACACAAACAATATATACAATGGGATACATCAAAAAGCAAGGACATGTAATTTGGACACAACTGCATCACATTGAGAGGAAAACCAAAAGTGGAAATGTAATAAGTCTCACTGAACCGACGCGTTTCGGGGAATCCTTCATCAGGGTTCATTAAGTGAGAGTTACCATCTAAGAAATTACAAAATTAAAAAGAAACACACAAGCATCACACACAAAAAAAAAACAGATAACATTCCCCCCACATCCAGTGAAGGTATGTGTGAGAGTCATACTCACTTCCAAAATACATGTGCTATAGAAGTATCCAAGGCATAAAATCAGCTTCACAACGGTCTCCCAGGCCATGTGCATATAAAGAGAGCCAGATCGCGGACCATGTAGAGTAAAATTGTAATGACTGGTGCACTGCTGGGAACACCATCTTACATGCCTCCAGTTTCCATCCACCTAGTCTCATTAGGTCTATACCATACAGCTAGTACCTAAGGGTGCGCAGAAATTGCACTGACGAGGCGACCTTTAAAACCGAAGCAAATAATTTGCGTGCAAGACTCCTTGAGAGAGGTTATTCACACACCTCCCTCAAAAAGGCCTTTAGGCGGGCCACCACACATACCAGACAGGCTTTGATTTACTCGCAAAAGAACAAAAAACAGGATAACCATCTGCGCATTATTACCAAATACTGCAATCAACATGCTGAAGTTAAAAGAATTGTGTCCAAGTTCTGGCGCATTCTTACCATGGACCCAAATTTGAATAGACTCCTCCCCGAGAGTCCGCTCTTTACTTTCAGGAGGGCTACTTCCTTATCCTCCAGATTGGTGAGGAGCGAATTCAAAGATGAAAATTTTGCCCAGCACTGTAAATATTGTTTGTGTTTGATTTGTATTTTTGTATATATTTTTTGCTGTACTTTTGAATTTTGTAAAAAAATTATATATTTTTTACTTGCATCATTGATGGTAGTGCCTCAAAAGTCCCACTCTAGGGGAATGTTTTGGTCTTTCTAGCTAAAAAGATCCACACCGGGATGACGCCTGTAGGTGCAGGCGTCATCCCGGTTTAACTACTGAAACCCGAGGGCGTCCATGGACATCCTACAGGTGGCATGTAGTTAAAGTAAAACTCCAGCCAAAATGATTTTTTCTTTTAGATGTAGCAGGTAAAGATTAGTGGCACAGTTGGATTTTGCTTGTCATCTGTGTCTATGTTGGAGACATAACCCCTTCCTGTCAGAAATGCTCATCTTCAACAGGATTACAGACAAAAGCAAAAAAGCATTTTGGTAAAGCTAAAACTAACAGCCTTGTTGAAGGAGGATGCTTTGCTCTTTTATTTGTTGGGGAGAGATGGGGCAGAATCTCTTTTCACCGATACATTGGATACAATACTTTAAGCATATTGTTCTTTGAATTGTTATTAAATAAGCTTGTACACATTGATGAATGATCTTGGTTTCCCGTTAAGGTTTTTTTTGCATGTTTAACTCCAGACAAAATGCTTTATTTTTTTGTTAGGATAGACCAAGGAAGGATGAAAGGATTAGAACCATGGTTGGGTTTTTATTGATGGTTGGGTTTTTATTGTCATTGGATATCTGTCGTAACACTTAATTCCTGTTAGTATAAGAAATGATCTGAAATATCTCCAGCAAGAACACACAAGAGACAAAAGGATGAGGACAAAAGCAAAAACACATTTTTAGTAGCGATAAAAGTGACAGCTGTGTTGGTGCTATGTCCTCCTTCATTTGTTGGGGAGAGATGACCCAGTACCTTTTTTTGGCCAGGACATTTAATACGCAGGGGGAGAGGGTCCCCTCGGGGACTTCCATGCCAAATACAGCCAAACCTTGAGGGTAACACCTGGGGGCACGTCACAGTCCCTGGGGAGGGGTCATGGTAGGATATATGGAATTATGTCAATATTGATATGACTATGTATTTAAAACAAATTTTGTCATTCTATGTAGATGGCAATAACAAAACTCTGTTATCTCCTGATGAAGAGGACCATGTCCAAGAAACGCATTGAGCAGCAGGACTATGTTGTATCAAACACTGCAGTGGTTGGAATTTACTGTTTTATAATTGCCAATTTTTTTTTAAGTCCGTTATTATTATATGTTCAATCTTAAGGAATAAAATAATGAAAAAAAATGAAATAAAATGTTATATTTTTTACTAAAATTTTGTGCCTCCAAAGTCCCACACTTTTTACTATAATTATAGTTTCAATGTCGTATAGGAGAGATCCACACCTACTTCCTGTTAGTGTAAAAAATTATCTGAAATATCTCCAGCAAAAATACACAGGAGACAAAAGGATGAGGACAAAATCAAAAACACGTTTTTAGTAGCGATAAAAGTGACAGCTGTGTTGGTGCTATGTCCTCCTTCATTTGTTGGGCAGAGATGACCCAATACCTTTTTTGGCCATTCAATACTCAGAAATTACCTGTGTTGTATTCATGCTGTTGTGTCAGTAAATGGTATTAAGCTTTGGATGAATACTGATTTATTCTGGCAATTTAATAAGCATGTAGGAATAACCTTTAGTAGAAGATCACTGACATTTTACCTCTGGGCTCATATCTATCTGGGCTCATATCTATCTACCTATCCTACATATGTCATGGTGTTGGATAGAGTGCCTGACTGATTGAATGCATAAACAAAAAATATCTACTATCTCTTTTCTATTTCCTGACGAAGCATATTTATTTTCAGGAAAAGGTGCTGAGAAGTAGTCTCATTCCTCTTAAAAGTATTGGCTTGAGGATTGAAAGAGAATTAAAATCTGAAACTACTAAGTAGTCATAGTATATATGAGGCATGCAGTATGTTTTGAGACAATTGGAGAATATCATGCTCACAGGTATTCTTGAATAAGAAAAGAGGATCCCAAGTATAGGCACTTAATTTTGCTGAGTATTATCTTAATATTGTTTTATTGTGAACAAGAATAAAAGAATTGAGACTTTTAGTTTGTATGCGTATGTTCTTGAATATTGGCACTTTTACAGTCCCTCTTTTTGAATTGTATGTTGGTTGACAAGTGATCACATGACTCTGAAATGTGGGTTATGTGAGTTTACAAAAATTTGCTTGACTCTGTAGAAATTCTACTTGCTGCATATTGGAAATTAACCAGTTAAGGATCAGCCGCCGCAGTTGTACTGTGGCAGGTTGGCTCTCCTGGGCGAATCGTCGTCATTGTACGTCAGCCGATTTAAGACCACTAGGGGGCGCGGCGCCGAAGCTGATGCGCATGGCCAGCAGCCGCGATGTCCACCGGCCACTCACGATCACTCCCGAGAGAGACAGAATGGGGGTCTGTCAATGTAAACAGACAGCACCCCATTCTGTAAGGGGAGGAGAGACAGATCTGCTGTTCCTAATAAATAGGAACAGTGATCTGTCTCCTCCTCCAGTCACTACACTGTCCCCACAGTTAGAAACACTTCCCTAGGGAACACTTAACCCCTTGATCGCCCCCTAGTGTTAACCCCTTTCTTGCCAGTGATATTTATACAGTAATCAGTGGCTATGTTTAGCACTGATCGCTGTATAAATGTCAATGGTCCCAAAAAAGTGTCAAAAGTGTCAAAAGTATCCTCCACAATGTCACAGTCCCGCTAAAAATCGCAGATCACCGCTATTACTAGTAAAAAAAAAATATATAATAATAAAAATGCCATGAATCTATCCCCTATATTGCAGAAGCTATAACATTTGCGCAAACCAATTAATATACACTTATTGTGATTTTTTTTTAACTGAAAATATGTAGAAGAATACATATCAGCTTAAACTGATGAAGAAATTTGGTTTTTTACATTTTTTGGGGGGTATATTTATTATAGCAAAAAGTAAAAAATATTGTTTTTTTTTTTAAATTGTCTGTCTTTTTTTGTTTATAGCGCAAAAAAAATGCAGAAGTGATCAAATACCACCAAAAGAAAGATCTATTTGTGAGTAAAAAAGGACATCAATTTTGTTTGGGTACAATGTCGCACGATCGCGCAATTGTCAGTTAAAGCGACGCAAAAAATGGCCTGGTCATTAAAGGGGGCAAATCCTCATGGTCTCTAAGTGGTTAATGGGGATGCATGGTAAAGTTATAGGCCTCCAGTTTGCCCTCAGTAGTGTGAGCTACAGCCTCAAGCAATATGCCTAAAACGTTCAAGCCAATAGAATGTCCTGCCATTGATATGTAATGAATACCTTTTTCCCCAGTCGCACAGAATAAATGATCATAAACTGAACAGGCATATCAAGCTGAAAGGTTAAGTTGTTTTACAAGTACAACAATAAGACAAATATAGCAGCGCTGTAAATAGGAGTAAATACTAGTACCAGTGTTGAATGGGACTAATTGATTAGAACCCAGTCTTTAACCGGTTCAATACAGGGCAATTTCACCCCCTTCCTTCCCAGGCCAATTTTTAGTTTTCAGCGCTGTCGCACTTTAAACGTCAATTGCGCGGTCGTGCGACGTTGTACCCAAAAAAAATTGACATCCTTTTTTCACCACAAATAGAGCTTTTTTTTGGTGGTATTTGATCGCCTCTGCGGTTTTTATTTTTTGCGCTATAAACAAAAGAAGAGCGACAATGTTGAAAAAAACACAATATTTTTTACTTTTTGCTATAATAAATATTACAATTTTTTTTTTTTAAAAACAAATTTTTTCCTCAGTTTTGGCCGATACGTATTCTTCTACATATTTTTCATAAAAAAAATCGCAATAAGCGTATATTGATTGGTTTGCGCAAAAGTTATAGCGTCTACAAAATACAGGATAGATTTATGGCATTTTTTTTAAAAAAAATTTTTTTTATTTTTTTAGCGGCGATCGCGATTTTTTTTGGTGACTGCAACATTATGGCGGACACATTGGACACTTTTGACACATTTTTGGGACCAATCACATTTATACAGCGATCAATGCTATAAAATTGCATTGATTACTGTGTAAATGTGACAGGCAGTGAAGGGGTTAACCACTAGGGGGCGGGGAGGGGTTAAGTATGTTTCCTAGGGAATGATTCTAACTGAAGGGCGAGGGGACGCACTAGGGGAGGAGACCGATCAGTGTTCCTCTGTTCTGGGAACACAGATCGCTCTCCTCAGAGCTGACAGGCTGTGGATCTGTGTGTTTACACACACAGATCCACATGCCGGCCCGGTTAACGGGCAATCGCGGGTGCCCGGCGGACATTGCGGCCGCCGGGCACATGCACCGGGTCCCGAGGAACGCGGCGCGTGCGCGCCCTCTGGACGGCCGGGAATCCCAGGACGTCATATGACGTCCACCCAGGATGGGAGATCCCATCTGTGGACGTCATATGACTATGGGCGGGTACTGAAGTGGTTAAAGCAGGAAATGTAAAATAGAAAAAATTCCTCCACCGCACCACTGTGGTATCTAAAAATAAAATGCGCGCTTACCAAACGGCAAGCACAAGGGGGCTTGCGACCTTAACCCGGTCAGGGCCTTTCATTGGACGGGCTTGTAGGAAACGACATACCACTTCATACAGCCAAAGGGTGATGATACCGCTAGTCCACCAAGTCACAGGAAATCACTCCTATCATGGAGATTAATAAAAGACTCCTAGCTGGGAGGTTGTTCTCATTTAGGGGTACCCCAGGAAAAGAGAGGGAAACAACATAGCGTAATCCTGGTTTTGAGGTTTATTAAAAGAATTAAAATAACACTTACAGTGTAGCAGATACAAATAACCATAAGAAGCCGGCCGGCTAAAACGATCACCCGTCCTGCAGACGGTAGATGCAGCACGTCAGCTCGCCCGACGCACGTTTCGTCACACTCTGACATCGTCTGGGGCACGAAGTAAAAAATATAGTTTTTTTTTTAAATTGTCGGTCTTTTTTTGTTTATAGCACAAAAAAAATGCAGAAGTGATCAAATATCACCAAAAGAAAGATCTATTTGTGGGTAAAAAAGGACATCAATTTTGTTTAAGTACAATGTCGCACGATCGCGCAATTGTCAGTTAAAGCGACGCAAAAAATGGCCTGGTCATTAAGGGGGGCAAATCCTTATGGTCTCTAAGTGGTTAATGGGGATGCATGGTAAAGTTAAAGGCCTGCAGTTTGCCCTCAGTAGTGTGAGCTACAGCCCCAAGCAATATGCCTAAAACGTTCAAGCCAATAGAATGTCCTGCCATTGATATGTAATGAATACCTTTTGCCCCAGTGGCACAGGATAAATGATCATAAACTGAACAGGCATATCAAGCTGAAAGGTTAAGTTGTTTTACAAGTACAGCTAAAGCAACATTTCATTCTGATAAAATCCATTTCTAAAATTGCAGTAGGTGGTAAGCAATGAAGCAAAACATAATAGTTTCTCCCACACAAAAGCCTGACTTTTCACATTAGGCTTTGTGGCTGGCGTTCCTGGCTGATTTTCCTGCATAACATTGATCATTCATGAGAAGTCATCTGGCTTCACACTGCCTCTGCTGCTAAAAGAACAGCACTTTACTTGCTGCCGACACACTGCTTGGCTCTGCTTTCCTGATTATTCCAAGTTTAGCTGATTTCGAGTTTATTTAGCTGATTTTTAATGCTGACATCCTCAAACAGCATCACTGATTCAAGATGATACTTTATCATGGAAATGTCCAAAACACAATTTTTTTTTTTGCTTCTTTCATTAGAACGCTTACAGCGCCTTAAAGGTCACTAAACATAAATCACAGACATGCTGGTGTAATATAGGTTTAAATAACATTCGTGGAAGAACATGGAACAGCTTCAGCTGACTTTCACAGAAGATATATAAGCTGACGGGAGTTCAGTGTGGAGCCGTGGTATACACGTGGCTAGTTTCCTGTTTAGGAATCCAATACAGAGAAACTAGCAGTTCTCATAGTGATCTCTCCTTTCACCCAACCTGGCAGTCAATAGGTTTTGGTTGCATTGCAAAGTTAACCACTTGACCTCTGGAAGATTTACCCCGCTTAATGACCAGGCCATTTTTTTTGTGATATGGCACTGCGTTACTTTAACTGACAATTGCACAGGCTGTACCGAAATAAAATGTATTTTATTTTTTTCCCACAAATAGAGCTTTCTTTTGGTGGTATTTGATCACCTCTGCATTTTTTATTTTTTGCTCTATAAACAGAAAAAGACCAACATTTAAAAAAAAACACAACATTTTTTACTTTATGCTATAAAACATATCCAATAAAACTATTGAAAAAATCAGATTTCTTCATGAATTTAGGCCAATGTGTATTCTGCTATAGTATATTGATTCTAAATAAAGTGCAGTGCTAAAATGATTGCATGTCATGATGACACAATGCATGTAGCATGTGATAAACTATAAAGTGCAAACATGCAATGAGACAATATGTAAAACCAACTTTGACTGATATTCCAATACAAATGTGAAAAAAATGTGGTGAGAAGAAAAAAAAAGGGGGGGGGGTTCATATAAGAATAACACATAGCATGTAGCATGTGATAAACTATAAAGTGCAAACGTGCAATGAGACAATATGTAAAACCAACTATGACTGATATTCCAATACAAATGTGAAAAAAATGTGGTGATAAGAAAAAAAAAGGGGGGGGGGGGAGTTCATATAAGAATAACACAATGCATGTTAAGCATGTAATGAACTATAAAGTGCAAACGCGCCATAACAGCTGTGACCGATGTGCAATATTGGGTTACAATATAAATATAAAATGATTAAAAAGAGAAAAGTTCATATATAAATGATATTCAGTAGCTGATACTCAGGAGAGGAGATAACATATAAGGTTTGGAGTGTCGATCGGGTACTTGGCAGTTATACCCATCACCACAGTGAGATTAAAGGCTTACCAGAAAGCCTGTGACCACGCTTATTCAAGGGGGTCACAAAGTGCTTTGTTGGATCAAAGATCCACTGAAGAAGAGTCCAAGCGTCTCCCACCAGAAGCCTCTGTGTGTACTGGGCAGTGATCAAAAGCCTGAAGTTCAGACAGCCTCTGCAACAGGATGTTTGTATATGCAAAGAGATAGTGTAATATAGTCTCTTTGGGCAGTTTTATTGGCAATGCTACAGTACTGCATACACAGGTTCAAAATTCTGAGTAAATCTCCAGTATAAACAAGCCAGAAAGCAGGACTGCGATATTGTGGCAGACAAATCAGACACTAACTGACACTTTTGACAGTTTTTGGGACCAGTGGCACTAATACAGTGATCAGTGATAAAAAATATGCACTATCACTGTACTAATTACACTGGCTGGGAAGGGGTTATCATCAGGGGCGATCAAAGGGTTAACTGTGTGCCTAGCCAGTGCACTTGTGTACTGTGTGGAAGGTGCTTTTACTAGCGGAAGGCATTGATCCATGTACCTGCTTTGCAGGAACACAGGATCAATGCCTTCTCTACCGACAGAATGGAGATCTGCCTTGTTTACATAGGCTCTCTGCCTAATTATTGGCACAAGTTCCCCAGACCCGGAAGCGCAGCATCACATACTAGGTATGTGCTCGTGATGCTCATGGTGATTTTTTTTGTAATCTATATGCCAGTTTTCCCTGATTAAGCAGGTTTTGCCCTGTGAAATGCTTACATGAGAATTTCCCTATGATCAGCTTGGGACATGACTATCAACTGCTGGCATAATATGTAACTGCAAGCGTTTTTACTAGTACCTCAATGTTTGTTGGTATCATCATTGCTTTTTTAAAATTGTTTGTACAATAAAAATGAAAGTTTTTTTATATATAATTGCCATGGTACCTATAAAGTCCCATTCATTTTTTGCTTTAGAGATTGGTCTTTTTCCAAATACTAAAAGCCTTACACTAATCCTTGCACCAACCTTCCCTATAATCCTAACTAAAATCTTCCCTAACACCCTAACATTAATCTTCCTTGTAACCCTAACACTAACCCATCCTTCAACCCTAACATCTTCACACTAATCCCCATGGTAACCCTAGCTCTAACACCTATCCCTGCATTAACTTTCCCTGTAATCCTAGCACCCTCACACTAGCCCTCTCTTACCTTAACATCCTCACATGTATAGTTACTGTCCAACACTAACCCTAATGCCCCGTACACACGGTCGGATTTTCCGATGGAAAATGTGTGATAGGACCTTGTTGTCGGAAATTCCGACCGTGTGTAGGCTCCATCACACATTTTCCATCGGAATTTCCGACACACAAAGTTTGAGAGCAGGCTATAAAATTTTCCGACAACAAAATCTGTTGTCGGAAATTCCGATCGTGTGTACACAAATCCGACGCACAAAGTGTCACGCATGCTCAGAATAAATTAAGAGACGAAAGCTATTGGCTACTGCCCCATTTATAGTCCCGACGTACGTGTTTTAAGTCACTGCGTTCAGAATGATCGGATTTTCTGACAACTTTGTGCGACCGTGTGTATGCAAGACAAGTTTGAGCCAACATCCGTCAGAAAAAATCCATGGATTTTGTTGTCGGAATGTCCGGTTAATGTCCGACTGTGTGTACAGGGCATTACACTCACTGGAGTCCTCACGCTAAACCTCCTAGTAATCCTAATATTCACATTTTCGTTTTACTCTTAACCACGTGCCTACTATCCCAATTCTGACACTTCTCTCATATATGTAAAAATCTGTGTTTTTTTTATATAAAATTACTTACAGTAGAACCCCAAATTATTATACATATATTTTTTACCAGAGGCCCTACAGAACAAAATAGTGGTCGTTGCAATTTTTTATGTTACACGGTATTTGCACAGTGATTTTTCAAATGCAACTTTTTTCTTGGAAAAAATACACTTTAATTAATTAAAAAAACAAAACAAAGTACAATATATAACCCAATTTTTTTGTAGAATATGAAAGATGATGTTACGCCGACTAAAGAAATACCCAACATGTCATGCTTTAAAATTGCGTACGGTCATGAAATGGTGCCAAACCACAGTACTTAAAAATCTCCATAGGCAACACCTTCAAAATTTCTTCACGTTACCAGTTTAGAGTTACAAAGTAGATCTAGTGCAGTAGTTCTCAACTCCAGTCCTCGGGACCCACTAACAGGCCAGGTTTGCAAAATAACCGAAATACATGACAGGTGATATCATTTGCTGCTCAGTGATTGAAGTATTCTAATCTGCATCTCCCCAAGGTAATACTTAAATTCTGGCCTGTTAGTGGGTCCTGAGGACGGGGGTTGAGAACCACTGATCTAGTGCTACAATTATTGCTCTCGCTCTGGTGTCCACAGCAATACTTCACATGTATGGTTTAAACACCGTGGGCATGACCTACCATACACCTACATGTATGGTTTGAACACCTGGGCATGATCTACGTATGCATTTGCCACAGAGCATTAGCACGGGGGGACAGGGGCATGTTAAATTTTTATTATAATTATTTATTTTATTCCATTTTTTTATTTTTACACTGTCCCTTTATTTTTTTATCATTATTATTGCTATCGCAAAAAATGTAAAGATCCCTTGCAATGGCAATCCTCTTTATGGAGAGATTTGAGGTCTATAGGACCCCAAATCTCTCCTCTACCTTTAAAAGCAAAAGATAAAAAAAAACATTTTTTATTGATCTTTTGCTTTTAAAAAAAAAACCTTGTTTACCGGACTTGACCTCATGATGTTGCTCCAGTCTTCCAAGGCCATATGGATAATCGGAGGCCAGCTTGCCTTCACTCATCTCTATGCTAATCCACCGGCAGTGGTCGGGGAGCACCAGATGGGTCCAAGGCTTCACCAATCGGTCTGGTGAGCCTGGGAACCACAGGAAAGCAGTGGGAGGGGGGTCAACCCTCCTGCCGCTTCTAAAAGTGATCCAGTGGCGAATTCGCCACTCGGACCACTTTATTCTTGTAGAGAATCGCCGGCTGAAAAAATCAATACTGGGATTATGGCATATTGCTGCAGCCATAACCCCGGTATTCCACTTTCCGATAATTTGTCTATAGTCTAGTTGCCAGGTGGTTAACTCTAATGCCCCGTACACACGGTCGGATTTTTCGATGGAAAATGTCCGATCGGAGCGTGTTGTCGGAAATTCCGACCGTGTGTGGGCTCCATCGGACATTTTCCATCGGATTTTCCGACACACAAAGTTGGAGAGCACACAAAATCCGTTGTCGGAAATTCCGATCGTGTGTACACAAATCCGACGGACAAAGTGCCACGCATGCTCAGAATAAATAAAGAGATGAAAGCTATTGGCCACTGCCCCGTTTATAGTCCCGACGTACGTGTTTTACGTCACCGCGTTTAGAACGATCAGATTTTCCGACAACTTTGTGCGACCGTGTGTAGACAAAACAAGTTTGAGCCAACATCCGTCGGAAAAAATCCTAGGATTTTGTTGTCGGAATGTCCGAACAAAGTCCGACCGTGTATACGCCCTATTACACTAACCTTTGCTGTAACCCTAACACTCAGACTAATTCTGCTTAGAAACATTAAAAGGTGACGGCAGAAAAAAGGCTAGGTAGTCCATCGAGTCTGCCCTTTTTTTTCTTTGCTTGTAAAACTAACCCAAACGTTAATGTTCACTGTAAACCTAACACCATCTCTTTAACCCTCCCTGTAACCCTAACACCCTAACACATTCACAATATAACAATACCACTCTCACACTAATAGCTGCTGGAACCCTAGCTCTAAAACCTTCAAGAACGCTCTGTATCCCTAACATCTCCACACTGATCCCCCTTGTAACCCTCACACAAATTCTGTTTAAAGCAAATGTAACCCCTTGCTTTTAAATATATCTTTACTGTGCCAGGATCCTGAAAGACTAACCCTTCCGAAAAACTAGCAGCAGGATACAGGCAATGGAATTTACTGTTTAAGTAAGATGGTGTTAAAATGGAGTTCCCCTTTAAAGTGGTTGTTTAGACAAAATATGACAACAGTATCAGAAGATTGCCAAGTATTACCCGAGATATGTGCGTTTCATCACTTGGAACCCATAGTTACACTGATTACATTCAGCCTGTAAATTACTAGGGTGCATACTGTTAGTTTTCCTAAAGCAATGATACATCATAACACAATGAAAATTGAGTGAAAAAGTAACTCGTAGAAAGATTGCAGACTATAGAGAGATGTGCATCATATGGAGGGGACCCAGCAGTGTGTAAGCTGGATTGGGATCAGTTTACCAGCATGGTGTTCTGTTGATGCCTGCATATCTTACAGGACACAATAACTGCATGGCAAAATGTTCTTTGATCAAACAATACATATACAGGTTTTCTGTGTCTGCCAGGATTCTATATTTTATCCTCCCTATTCACTTCTGCAGTTATACTCTCATTGTAGAATAAAGATACAAGTTAATACAGGAAAACATGCATAGGCCTCCATGTGGGATTCACTCAGCTTGGAAAGGCCTCCAATGACCTCTGCTGTTAGCAATACCGAAGCAAGTCAAGACTGTCCATTGCTTTAGTGACAAACATTATTATGTCATCATGCATCCTGCTTACAGCTCCAGTGGAAAATAAATAGAATAAACTAATAATAAATTAATAGTTTTATTAGGAAAGGACATTGGCCTTACCTTATAAAAGAGGAAGTAGCTAGTTTGGGCGTATTTATAAAAAACAAGCAAATCTAAGAACAACCACTTGCCTGGATTTACACATATTGTCTTTTGGTGCAACCAGCTCTCGGGTTTCACATTATTATAAGGCAAAAAGGCAAACATTGAGTAAGGTCGGGTTCACATATGTGTGGCCATGGATTCCAGCCTGGGGTCTGGTGCATTTCTGTTCATCGGTTCAGGTGTGATTCAGGTCTGAATTTTTGCCTGAATTTGCATCTTGAACGGACCCAAAAACGCACAGAAAACTTTTGGAATTTGCACTGCGGCCTTCCGGACATGTGCAAACTGGCTCCATTGAGAGCCAATCACACTTGCATGCCTAGCGAAATGGATGCTGTGAAAACCGCATTCAATTCGCACATATGTGAACGCGGCCTTAAGGAGTTTAAAGGCAATTCATGCTAGTGAATGTAACACTGGTTATGTTATACAATTGAGTTTAGGAATAAAGAATGGGAGATATAAATGTTAAGCAAAAGCAGCAAATTTTACAAGTGAACATATAGATAAATCTGGCCATTGAGTCTGTTTTAAATTTTTTACAGATTTTGATGCCAATTTGACTGCCAGAAAATTTGATTCTTCTGTTTGATTGTTAAAACCCAACTCTTGGCTCTTCCCACCAACCCCACAGTGCTACCCCCTGGAGGTCCTCACTGTATTTTTCCAGTTTTTTATATTTGTACTTCCCTCTTTCAGAAGTATTCAGACCGCTCACATCCTTTTCCTTTATAGATCTTTTTCTTTCTTACATCAGCACAGCTCTCTACATCATTACATTGTGAGTACAGAGCTGATGGAGACCACCTAAGTAAACGGGTCCATGACACCCTAAACTAACAGTATAGCCTCAGTTTTCTGTTGAACCAACATGGAAAACTAAGGACATCTAGTGGAGGAATAAATTACTGCAAGGAACAGTGCCAGAGAGAAGATGAGTATTGTGGGCAGAGCTGCTTTTTTATTTACCACCACTGCTTGGGGACTGTTTAAGAAAAAAAAAATGGCCAGAGTTGGGCCTTAAAAAAAAAAGAAAGTAGGATTTGAATATAGTTTTATCTGTCTGTATCTTTGAAACTACTGGATGCTTTAATATTAAAGTTAATCTCTATGTATGACTTTTACCTTCCTTTGTTTTTCCTACCATGCTTTGTGGCAGGTTTACTAAAACCATTTTTTGCAATGGAAAACAGAGAAAAAACCTTTCTCAAAGTGGAGTCTTTTTCCTAATTTGCCAGTTTTCTCGATGCCTGCCTGCTGATCCTTTTTTTCCCTTTGATTTGACATTGCCACTTGTTTCTTCAAGCTTCTAAAAACTAGAGATAAATTTAGCACTAAAATTGACTGAAGTGAGAAGACTCAAAACCCAATCATTTTGCTGATCTTTGTAAACAGGGCCCATAGAGCGTCCTTTTAAGTCTGACATTTTATGTCTGTATTAGATGGGTTAGACGGCATTGAAGGCACAGATATCTTCCAAGCAACAATAAAATGTCCTGTAATGAGTCTATTATAAGACTCACCTTAGCCAGTTTATGAGGGTCTGGACTCTGTCCAGGGACGTATATTCAATTCTTCTTTATTCATATGTAATTAATAATAATTTTGTTACTAAGGACATTTTAATATTAAAGACCTGGAGAGAGTGAGGTTAATGAGTCGATCCTAATGGCCCTTTTATTATTTTTAATAGAAAAGGATTTTGCTTAAGGGGCACCAGAATAATTACAATCGGTTATTGACGGGGAAGAAATGTTAAGTTTAAGCTATTAACAAATACAAAATGTAATAAGCGTAAATGACAATTTGGTCATTTTAGACAACACCATTTTAAACTTGATTGTGATTTATGCTTAAAGTATATCTAAACTCAAAAACAAAAATATAATATACTGCAGCTTACCAGCTCTTAGATATGGAGGCTGCATTTCTTTTTCACATTTGTATTTATTATATATATTTACTTGGTGCTCCTGTCCTGGGCTGGCAACATTCACCCACTGTACTTTATCTATGGAGGAGCAGTATTTTCACCCTAGGACAGCCAGTTTTTTTTAGGACTACAGCACACCTCCGACTCTCCTGATATGGTGCAATGTTCTGCAGGCTCCCATGAAAAAATGAATAAATGCAATTTTTTACCTGCAAAAAAATGCATTTATCATTTTTTTTTTACAGAAGTGAACCTTAAATATTATACAGTATTTAACAGGCCAAGAGGGATCAAATAAGAGAAGTGAATTGTTAGTGTTTACATAGACTTTAAAGGGTATCTTCTATGCAGGTTTTTATAACGATCCTGTTTGGTTTATTTTTATACTATTCATGTATTTAACATTTGAGATATATATCATTTTTTTCCTAGTAGCATTATGTAGCTGACACTGTTCCCTGATTCTGATGTTTTGTGGGCAAGGCTTAAACATGAAGTATGGCCAAAGCTCTTTTGGCCATACTCTTCCTGTGGTTCACAGAAGTGCCATTAGTTCTGCAGTCCTGTGACCCAGATTCAGCCGGCAGTGGGGAAAAGCCTGCTGTTGGCTGACGTCACAGAGCTGGTTCAGGATCTGCACGAATCCTGACAAAAAAGTTGGAATCCTCCCATATGCCTGACTAGAAACTGGCTCAGCCTCTCAGTGCACCGGTAAGAGCCTGTGTCAACCACTCCCAACCCCCTTCACAGTCCAGCACTCCAGCGAGCACTGGAGGGGCAGTGCACAGAGCGGTGACCGACAGTCCCCAGTCTGTGTTCAGAATGGACCCAAGAACTGAGTGATCAGCAGTCTTTGATCGCTCAGTTCTCGGTGTAGAGGCAGCGGATCAACGTGTGAATATAATTTTTTAAATTTTTTTTTTAAATCCCACACTTCACTTACACCGAGCTTTCACACCAAGCTGCCTATAGCGTCGGTGGTAAAACGCCGCTATTCTTAGCTGCCCTCGGTGTGAAAGGGGTCTTAGAGTGAATCTGTGTCCCATTTTAAAGTAGAATTAAATGTATTGATTTAATGGTTTCAAAAAACATTACATTTCTGGCATGCCAGGAATACTAACTGTCACATTTTTGTGTTCTCAAACAAACCATCCAATGGCTGGTTTCATAACTGGTCACATGTGCAGCACCATGGCAGTTGGGGATCAAACAGAGGCTAAGATGGCAGCTTCCTTGGCAGAAAAGGATAAGAGAGTTTAGTTCCAATGTAAATGAAAGTTGAAATCCTGTCTGATATCAGACTCCACAAGACTCGTTTTATTACCTCTCTGATTTAGTTAAAGTGCAACTTTATGAACAAAACCAAAATGGGAGAACAGGCAGGATTTTTAATACAGAAGAGACGTTTTGTTTCTTCTGCATTAAAATGACCCACCTGCCTGTCCACCCCTGTACAGTGAGCTGCAATGCTCAGCTCATTGCACAAATTTGGCAATGCAAATCACACTGCATTTCCGCGCATGCGCAAGAGTGACATCATTTCGGCCCTGCCAATGAAAACTGCCCGCGCTTGATACCCAAAAACCAGCCACTAGGAGATGTCACCCGCCAGTGGGGAGCTCCTGGATGCCACAATGCTGGAGCCAAGGTGAGTACATTTCAACTTTAACTTTTTTTTTACTAAGGACAGACGGCAAAGATCCACCAACTGTTATTTTCCGGTCCAATTAGTATGATGGATACTGAGCAGCCTCATTGGACAGTTTTTTGGCAGTTAGCAAGGTTTAACTTTGAAGTCAGATAAAAAAGTAAGTATAATATCTTAAATTTCAGGTTTAACATGTTAATTTAATTTCAAACTTAATTTTTTTTTTTTTAAAGTATGCAGTTTTCAAAAAATAATACCAGGTTATGCTTCCATAAAGCTCCTTGTTCAAGCACTTCCTGTTATAGACTCTCATCTCTCTCCCATTGGTGCTTCTGCATTGTCACCCTGTCACATGGGTTTCCAATAGAGACAGCAAGTGGCTTTTTCAGCACAATGCAGGAATGGTTCTTCTTTGTCATTATTAGGAAAGACGCTCTGACAAATGCCATGTAGGCATTACTGAAGTGTATGCCATATGGAAAGGAGATGCAAAAAATGGAAAATTGAGTATTAAAAATGGCAGTTATTTCTAATATATAGAGATTTAGCAAAGTGAGTGTCATTCGGTTAGGGTTTATATCTCTTTTAAGCAGAACTATTGCAGCGCAGCTTTAACCAATTACCCTGTTTTTCCATTACTGCTGTGTTTATAATGACTTTAGCAATGACTGTGGAAGTAATGGTAGTGGTACAGTTCAGGAACGGCAGTTGACTGAGCTACAGCCACAAATAAGGTGCCTTTATTTTACTTCATCTCATCCAATTCCATTCAATGTGGAGTTTTCCCGTTTAAAAAAAGAAAAACTTAAAGAATATAGATACCTAATGATATTTGTATCCATTTTAGATACAAAATAATTATCTGAAAAGTATAAAATCAGCAGAGCTGAAAGCACAGTAACTGGAAAATAATTTCTCTGAACATTACTGAAATAGTCTCTGGAGACAATTACATTGCTGTGATGTTTATATTACCTTGCTGCTGCTTGTTGCATAGGACCGAGTCTTGCTGGGTCAAACAATTAGTTATAATAATGGTCATTATTAAGCTCAAATAAGGATTTGAAAAAGCGTTAAATTAGAAGAAAATTTAGCATTGTGAATTTTGTGTGTAATTGCTTACATTCTAATTTACTGTATAAGCAGGAGAATTAGAAATAATCATTTCTAGCCTCAGATAAAAAAAAATGCAACCAATACAGCAAAATTCAATTAATTTTTGCTTCATAGTTGGAAACTTCCCGCAATTGGTGATAAGACATTGGCTAATCAATACTACGACCAGATCAATGAATTGGCAGACTGAAATAGTAATGTGAGGGTCATCATTCCAATCACATTGCAGACTGGGGAAGGAGCTGACACTGCAGAGGAAGGGGTGCAGACTGTACCCTCTCTCCCTCCACTAACTGATACTGTGGTGGGAAAGGGATTACTAGCAGTGCCGATGGTTGAGATTATTTGTTGCCACCACTGTTCACTTTTTCCCCGTGTTGTCACATATCATCATAATTGCCTGATTCTTTAACATTTATTGTCGCAATTACCAGTGTGTTGCCCACTCTTATTACATGTATTCATGACTGCCATTGTGTTGGCCACATATTTCCATAATTGCATGTGCGTTGGCTTCATACAATTTCCCATGTGTTATCACAGTATAGTGCTATGGTGTTGCTCGTGTGTGTGTGAGAGAGCATTTTCTGTTTTGGGAACCATATTGCCCTCTCCTCTACGCTCCTAAGAAAATTAAGCATTATGGTAATTTATTTGTCTGATAGGAACCTGTGACGCTGCCATATGATAAAGGATGAATCACTGCTCTGCTGACTGAGTAGGGTTGATTTAGTTCAGGAACTATGTGTAGATTAAAAAAAAACTTGTTGTAAGGAAACCAGTTTCTTTTTTTTTTTTGAGTAGAGATCAGCTTAATATACACAATCTCAATAAATTAACAAATGCTTGATAATTTAATAAAAAACGTATATGTAGATACTTAGACCTACATGGGCAGCCATGTTTGTTCATTAAATTTGCACCCTTTTATCTCACTGAAATGTCACGTACACACGATTGGACTTTCAAATTCCATGCATTTTTTCCGATGGATGTTGGCTCAAACTTGTCTTGCATACACACGGTCACACAAATCTTGTTGGAAATTCCGAACGTCAAGAACGCGGTGACGTACAACACATACGACGAACCGGGAAAAATGATGTTCGATAGCCGGTGCGGCTCTTCTGCTTGATTCCAAGCATGCGTGGAACTTTGTGTGTCGGAATTGTGTACACACTATTGGAATTTACGACAACGGATTTTGTTGTTGGAAATTTTGAGATCCAGATCTCAAATTTTGTGTGACGGAAATTCCAATGGAAAATGTCCGATGGAGCCTACACACGGTCTGAATATCCGACAACAAGCTCCCATCGAACATTTTCCGTTGGAAATTCCAACCGTGTGTACGGGGCATTAGCCTACCAGCCAAGGTACATCTGATTGAAAATGCTCTGCCTGCAGTCTCTAGTGATTTAAAACACCCACAAAGCTCTGGTTATCCAAAGAGAATATGAACGTTACCTAAATTTTAGGTCACCTGGAACAGTTTGAAATGGCAAGGATTTTTTCATACCTACCAAAAAGTAACAGTATACTCAAAATAACAAGGTGATTTGTTAATGCTGACAGGTATCCTATTGATTCACGTATGTTGTGAATTTTAATAGCAAGCATACTTTTTTGTAGAACAGATAGCTGAAAAAAACTAAAGGCAAAAGGGATGTTGAAGTTTGTGTCTTTGAAAATGCTAAAGTCCCTTTGATGGTCAAAACAGATTCTGAAGGGATGAGTAGAAAGAAATATTAAAGAGTGAGGCTCTGATCTTAGCATGGTTGATCACAGGATGGCTTAACGTAATCTGACCTATGGCCTGGATCAGGGAGCAGAATAAGTAAGAACAGTTTCTAAACAGTGTGACAAAGTTTAAAATAAATTGTGTTTACTGCTAGAAATGTGTGACACCTGCTAAAAAATCATTTGTCAGCATCAGGCATGAGGCTCACCCTCCAGGTTTAGAAAAGAGACACCGTGAAATGAGCAAATATTGGGACAATAAAAGAGCCCCAAAAGAGGACATATTACATGTCATAAAAGATGTTTGTAGATCAGATGAATACATTAGTACTTCAGCAACACGTGCGTTGTTCCTTTGCGTTCCTTTGCCTTACAGTGCAAATTTTACAACATATGTTATCCAGCTTTTAATTGAAATAGATCAAAACAGTGTATGCTTATGGTAATAAAATAGCCACCATGTTTAAAATGTATTTTATAAACGTAAATATATTTATATGCATTCGCCTTGTCTTGCCCAGACATAAAATAAAACAAAAGGGTATTTTAAAATCGACAACCTGTTATATTAAAGTGAATATAACAGGTCAATTGTATGTACAACATACCTACTAAAGGAGGGTTGCATTTACCTAAAGTGGAATTCCACCTTACTTCTAACTAGCCTTAAAACTGTCCCCTCCTCTATACTAAAACACATATGCTAACTAACCTGTGTAAGAAAGATGTATATACTGTACTATACAGCCTATTTTCAAGCCACTTCAGTCCAGTCACATGATCCAGCTCCCCTCTGCCGGCCAGCACATCAGAAGCGTAAAGGAGCGAGCACCAACAATGGATGGGCCATGGAAACCTTTGTCGGAGGGCTATTTCCTCTGCCTGGCTCACACAGGGGACCATGTAACCAAACTGGAGCAGCCAGAAAAAAGGCAAGTATATACATTTCTTACACAGGTTAGTTAGCATAGGTGTTAGGAGGGGGAGGGGATAGTTTTAAGGGTAGTTATATGTAAGCTGTAATTCCATTTTAACTTTCCAGATGCGTCACTGCTCCCGATCTTCTGCGAAGTATTTGACTGGTCGTATGGGTCCAATAAATGCTTCCTTCCTTGTGGTTCGTCCCACCGACTCATATGACCTGTAGTGAGGTGTGAGCCGGTGGAAGAAACCACAGCAAGCAGTGGGGGAGCACACCCAGATGTTGTAATTCTGCCTATTCTGGATGTTGAGAAAGGATCTAATGACTGCTGCAATTGTATTATTGCAAATTCCTTGCCAAGTTTCATTTAGGCTTCATACACACAGGCGCATGAGGCCATACAATGTACATTGTGGGCATATTTCTGCATATGGGAGACACATCTGCAGTGAACAGTCGATATATATATGGGTGTACACTCCCTAGTGGGAGTGGGTGGGCACTGTGCTTGAAAAACAATATTGGTATACACTGTGATTGCAAAACACAGGCACATGGGAATTACCTGAATGCACACAAGGAAAATGGTTCTAAAATGTCTTGAATAGAGTCAGCACATATTCTATACTCAGTCTATTCAATCAACTTCAGGTGAAGGATTCATTCAGACCGGCACTCTACTGTACCTGGGTCAGCTAACATTGGTTTCTGAGTCATAAGGACCACAGACCTTATCAATACTATTCAGGTTGTAAGATCCTTGGTTGGAGAGTGATACTCCACTGTATGTAGAATTGCAAAGTCTCCAAAGCCTTTTTGAGGGATTGAATGTGTTTGGCCTCAAGAAAAGAGACAGCAAGCCAAGAGGCTCCGATAATCTATTAACGTTTATGTATCTTTGCAAGAGAAACCTTCCTGTTTGGGAAGCACATTAAATGTGGAAACCCTATAATTGTCTTTTGGGTGGTGCTACAATTGTGTCCAGTTGAGAAAGGGAGCTGGAAGGTCTGGTTTGAACATGTTAGTCAAGGTTCCTGTTATGCTTGCCACATGTTTGAGACCAAGCCGCAGGTCATTTTTTTGTATATTAGCAGGTTAGCCAGTAGAGTTTATTGAACTTAATTGCCATGGGAACATCTTTAAAAAAATGGACCAGATGAAGCAGATGTTGATCTCTTACAGTCTACAGTTAGAATGAACTTGACAGCCCCAATAAATCCATCATTAGTTCAATCACTGTCACTAAAGAGCATTTAGCTTATGAGCTTGTTGTAGCTCCGGGGGAGTTTTATTACTCCTTTTTGCAGCTAAAAGTTTCTTAAGAGAGAATAAGCTAAATAACCTAAAGGCTTTGCATTTTCTCTGAGAAGACCTCATCTGTGAATCTTGTGTTGCTAGGAGACACAAGACTCTTAGTGCCACAGCAAAGATCTTAATATACACTGCAAGCATTGAAGCACTGACTCAAAATTCTGCTCCGCATGCCTGCTTGAGTTAACAACAACATAAGAGCATTTTTAATTCGGGCTGCCTGGGGATTTTATAACTGCACACACAGTGTGTCCTGGATGCACGGATTGGAGGGATCACAGTTATCTCATGTTCAGCTTACATAAACATTTGCCACTGTATTATTCTATTACACCTTAACAGAGTTTAAACAGCTGCAGAACAATATTCAGAGGGAATTTATAATATATTACAGAAGGGGAAATGTGAGGGGTGCACTCACTTTTGTGAGATACTGTGTGTGTATATATATATATATATATATATATATATATATATATATATATATATACATACATATATATACACCCCCTCCCTCCCTCAGGACTCATCTGGATTTGCACTTTTACTAAAACAGTCATAAAGTATGCAGCTAGGGCTAAGCTTTCTATTTAGATAGTCCAGTTCTGTACAATTTGTGTTATGAATGAGCCCCTTTTTTAAATGCTGAAAATAAAGATAATATTCAAATAATTTAAAAATGATATAAATTAGCAGACTTAAAAAAAAATCAGCTTTTTTCTAGAAGTAAATATGCTCAGTGCAAAGAAATCAGGATGCATGCTTTCCTAATTTTACTACTTTAACTGGCATATGATTGGTAGACATGGAGTACTGCACCTGGCACATTAGCAATGCCTTGAAAAGGATATCAAGAGTTTTGTAAAAGCATAACTCCAGCCAAAACTTAGTTATGAATAAAGTGAGAAACTGTAAGAAACCGTAAGAACATCTGTCATGCTGATATTGCATATATCATTTGTACATGTTCTTTTTTTAATGCATATGATTTTTTACAACTTTATTCTTAGTCCCAATGAAGGGGATGTATTAAATCCCAAAAGAAACTACATCAAAAGAAGCATCTTTAAATCAAGAACTATTTATCCAGTTTTTAAAAAAAATAGATTTTGTTCCTTTCAGATTGGAGTAGAGCACTTCCTTTGTGCTGTTTTTCTGTTCAATATCTTTATCGATCTTAACAGACAGTAAGGCAGTTTGAATACTAAGAGTAATGATGAAATAATAAAAACCAGCACCAGAACAACATAATAAGACACTTTGTGCTGTTTTATATTTAGTATTTATCAATTGTGGGGCCTCTTGAGCCGTGGTGTATTGTGTATACGAGCAAACTATACCTCGAGATATCTAATGCCTCTGGTTTGTGCCATTTTTTCTTCAATTGTATGTTTTTATTGCTGTCTGTGTCCTAGTTAGGGTGGCCCAGCATGATGAAAGGCCAGCATTGCTTCCATTCTATACATGGAGTGCTGGCTGTGCCTCCGGAAATTTTGAGGCAAGGGGTTTGTATGTGGGATGGATACACCTTTCATTAATTAGGATGATTTCCACCTCACTTTCGGTCTATTTGACAAGTTTGATCAGACAGAAAAAGGAAATGAGAGGAGATCTCAATTGGAACATAGAGATAAAAATTAGTCAATTCAATGAGTCATAAGAGGGCCAATGAGAGCTGCAGAGCTGGAGGTGTGCCTCTGTGTGTCTGTGTAAATACAGGAAGTGAACAGGCAGCAGCTTCAGCTGCCCACAGTTAAAATGGATGCAGCCAGACTTAGTGGAGGGAGATTTTTGCGGCATATTTGGCAAGTACAGATTCACAGTAAATATAAAATAATATGCAAAGCGGTTGGAGGGAAGCTTCGGAATGGCAAAGATGGTTTTATTACAAATTATGTGAGCAGACTGCAGTTCCTCTTTAAATACATCATATTTTTTCTTTTAAAGGAATAGACATTACACTTAGAACCCACTTTCAGCAAGTGCATTGGCATTGACTATGTCAACATCTAACCACCTAAATAAGGGAAGCAGGTAAAAAAATACTAGAAGAGAAAGCAAGCAAGTTCACTTTAATTTCCATTAAACTTTCTTTTCTCAGTCTTTAATCAGATATCAATTCTTGTTACCCAAGTCCTCACTACCCTAATCCCAGGGCTAAAGCGCACCTCCCCACCATTCCCATGTCCATTGAGAGCACTTTTACTTGCCACTTAGGTATTCTAGTTGGATAAGGTGATGTCAATAGACAGGGCTTAGTCTTAATGGCAGAGAATTTAAACCCCTGGCAGAACACTACGATCGGCGCCCTCTGCCATTGGCTGAGAGCGCTGATCGGGAGCCGGCCGGCTGCTGATTTTCCAGCATGCTAGTCCAACAGAAGCCAGCCAAACAGCTGGCTTCTGTCAAACAGGCTTCTATACGTATGGGCTGATTTTTATTGAACCACCCAATGTTGCTCGGCATTTGGCCCATGTGTACGGGGCTTTAGTAATGTGAAAATAAGTTCAGAGGAGAACACAGAGAAGGGATTCTAGCAGAGGTAATAGCAAGCATCCACTGTCTGCTCTTAGGGAAGAATTTTTATTTCTATTTTACATTTTTGTACTTCCATCTGAACTGGCTGGAACATCTTATTGGTTAGGATACCTGACTGCAAATCCCCTAATTTCAAGAAGAAAAAAATCCTACAGGATCACATACTTGTTCAATGAATGACCTTGATCACTTAAACTATTCATTAAAAAAGATATGGCAATGGCAAAAGGCAAATCTGACTTTCCAATTCATCAGTAAAACTTAGATGAAAATAAGATTGCATTTTAGGAGATTTTTCATAAAATGTACAAATAGTGACCATGAATTTACATGCCTCATTTTTCGACTTGAAACTGCAATGAATAAAATGTTGTGCACCTATGATAAACACAATTGACATCTAGTTCTCCATTTGTAACAAGCACTGTTACATTGATGAATTCCCAGTTTAACACATTGGAGTTCTATGGACACAATCAGAGTCAGGAAACTTACAGCAGGAAATTGTAATAGGGTCAAACATAAGATGTATTCCTTCATTAATTATCGTACAAGTGGCATAGGGCATTAGTCTTGTGGATTATCCATTATGGGTTTAACCACTTCAGCCCTGGAAGAATTCACCCCCTTCCTCACCAGAGCACTTTTTGCGATTCGGCACTGCGTCGCTTTAACTGACAATTGCGCGGTCGTGCAACGTGGCTCCCAAACAAAATTGACATCCTTTTTTCCCCACAAATAGAGCTTTCTTTTGGTGGTATTTGATTGCCTCTGCAGTTTTTATTTTTTGCGCTATAAACAAAAAAATAGCGACAATTTTGAAAAAAACGCATTATTTTTTTACTTTTTGCTATAATAATTATCCCCAAAAAATATATAAAAAAACATTTTTTTTCCCTAAGTTTAGGCCGATACATATTCTTCTACATATTTTTGGTAAAAAAAAATTGCAATAAGTGTTTATTGATTGGTTTGCGCAAAAGTTATAGCGTTTACAAAATAGGGGATAGTTTTATGGCATTTTAATTTTTTTTTTTACTAGTAATGGTGGCGATCAGCGATTTTTATCGTGCCTGCGACATTATGGCGGACACATCGGACATTTTTGACACATTTTTGGGACCATTGTCATTTATACAGCAATCAGTGCTCTACAAATGCACTGATTACTGTGTAAATGACACTGGCAGTGAAGGGGTTAACCACTAGGGGCTAGGGAGGGGTTAAGTATGTCCTGGGGAGTGTTTCTAACTGTGGGGGGCGTGGCTACGTGTGACACGTCACTGATCTCTGCTCCCGATCACAGGGAGCAGAGATCAGTGACACTGTCACGAGGCAGAACGGGGAGATGCTCGTTTACATTAGCATCTCCCTGTTTGTCCTCTCTGTGAGGCGATCGTGGGTATCCCCGCGATGATCAAGTCCACGGGATCCGTGACCCAATGAACGGAGCTCCCGGCCGTGCACGCAATGGCACGGCGGCAAATTTAAAGGGACGTACTGGTACGCCCATTTGCCCAGCCGTGCCATTCTGCCGACGTACATCGGCATGCGCCGGTCGGGAACAGGTTAAAGCTTAAGTTTAAATATGTTTTTTAATCAACACAAGGGACAGTGCTTACATTGTCACCTGTGCTGGTGGCTATGTTTGTTGGACTCCTCTGACGTCACAACCCCCCTCCCCTCTCCTGATGGCATGTTCTCCCCCTCACCCAATCAGTGAATGCTTTGGAATAATTCAAAAAATGCACTGCATTCTCTAAATGGTCCTCATGCTGAAAGGCCAACCCCCTGTATTCACATTGGATCAGGCCTGCTGCTCAGTATGGGACCCAGAATGAAGTGGAGATTGCTGGAGTAGTGGCATACACTTCAGTGATTTTCATCTTCCAGGGGTATCTGTCAGGTATAGTATATTGCTAGTTAAATTGGTCCAAGGTGGACCAATGTAACTTTGTAATATATACCATACCTGGAATTTCTCTTTAAATTATGATTTCACTAGAACGAATGGGAAAAAACATAAGCAGCAACATTCAAGTAAAAACAAAATGTTGAGTACTGTAGAGCTGGTAAAAGACTGATGCTTTATGGTTTAATGTGACATATTGGAAATATGGTATACAAATGAGATTAGGAGCCATGAGCGTAGTTGCATCTGGAAACCATGAAACGTTATGATAACGCATGGGATAAACTAGGTCTCATGAGAAGCATATTCCGTTTAACATGTCTACTTTTCTAGCAAAACAATTTGCTGATATTGAACATCTAACAACAAGCATGTTGTAACAGAAAGATTTAAAGGTTAAAAACGATTGCAAATATATTTCTGTAATGGCAACCATATCATTAAAGTCGGTGGTGCAAATAAGTTAGAAAAGATATGAGGAAAGCTACAAACACTGATTGCTTTTGAAATGATTTGAAAGCACAACATTCAGCCAAAGTTCAAGGAAAAGAAATGACATTTCGAGCCACACATTTATTTTGTATTTTACATTATATATTTTTTTTTATTGCAGTTATTTAACAAGGCTGTATAACAAAGTAATTTTGTGCATAACACAGAAGCCCATAGCCACTAATCCAATCTCAACATTCATTAGTTTAGGCAGCAGAACAATGATAATGAGTAATATTGGTTCCTATGGATAACTGAACTTTGTTTAGTGCTTTTTTATACAATGATGTTTATATTCTATGAAATATAAGATCTTTTGACCTAAATACAGAGGGCTAGTTCAAACCAGGTTGCAAATTAAAGGAAACCAGTGCTGAGAGAAATCCACAAGCTGTCTTTGCTGACCTCTGTTTCTGATAATATTAGTTGCCTAGCTGCCATATTGACTTGATGGCTTTTGTGACTGGAACAACGTATAGATCATTTCAGTCAGATCTTTATTTTAATTTTTTCTTGTTCCAGTTCAGAAACCCAAGCCATTAAGAGCCCATTTACACATCTCTGCTTATATCAGGGCATATGTTGTTGGGCTTGGGCTTTTTTTGCATTTGTATGCCATCAGTTTGGGATGCTTATCGACTCATTCAGAACTCATTGACAGTTTAATTTTTTCCATGGTCGACCTTCTGACCTGCATTTCACCTGCATCAAGCAGGTTTAACATACCCATAGACTTTTATGGCAAAGCAAACACATCTGATGTGAACAAAAGTCGTAATACAAGAATACAGGCCATCTTGGCTGTGGGAAGCCTGCTGTGTCTTTCAATTATTTCACAGCTGGCTCCCCACTACACATGAATGAGATCAAACTGCACTGACAGATTGGTCCCGCACCCTCATGGGACATGGGATATGTACCAGTAGGTTATGGGCAGGGAGGGGGGGCTAACTTCCTCAATTCTTGCCTAGGTTCCTGTAAGAAAATGGTATCCACTCCACACCAAAAAAAAAAAAAACTCATAAAAGGTAGAGAAAGAAATTAGCGGCACTTTCACATTTAGGTGAAGGTCCGCTTTAAGGTCTATATTTTGCTTGCTCTGAGTTCTTAGAAGCATCAAAAATATTATTGTAAGGCTGTAGGAAGATCCTATAGTGACCAACCTTCTGACAACATTCAACTGCAGAAGTCAATATTCACCTTCAGACATTCATCATCGGACTACTTCACTGGTTTGGCAGGATTGCTTTTTCTTGAGCACCTAGATGCTCCCTGCTACATTCTTAATTACTTACACTGAACCCCTACTTTCCCATTCAAAGCAAAGTAACAGGATAACACAATATTCTGCCCTCTCTGCTGATCTCCATGATCCCACACCCCCATTACCTACTGCAGCCATGTTTACAAAAAAAACAAACCCTGTTTAAGCTTCAAGTTGGTCTGGTTGAAGCTTTGCTAGGACCAAAGACTCTTACCAGACCTCACATGATAAGAATCAGGTCTGGCAATTGGTAACTAAGACACCCAACACTGCATCTGGTTATGTAACCTTGAAAGGTGCACACAGGATTACTTTAACTGTGATGGGAACTCCTCATTGCCTCTAGGGGATCATCATGACAACAAATGCCTGAAATGAAAAGCTCATTGAAGCCATTCAACACAGAATGCAACAATGTAATTAATTAAGATTTTATCATCTTGTGTATTATTTTTGTAGTCCCCTGTAGTTACCTGTAGGTGTCACAGCTGACATCATTGTGTAATGTGCTTCACGACCCACTAAGGATTCATTTCAAGTCATGGAAGTCTATAAGTAGCAGATAGAGTGGAGGTGGTGAGGAAGATTGAGCTTTTCTGTCTATCCCTTTTAAATTCAAACTATAGCTCACAGCAGGGAACTAAATGAATTGCTACAGCATCATAGAACCTTCTACATAACAGCACCTGAGACAGCAGCCAAAGTGAAAGTTCTACTTTAATGTTCAACCATGTTACAGTTTGTACCAGATTGCTTTGGACAGCCATTAAAATGAAGTGTCTGTCTCTCAGCAATACATTAATGTGCTTTTCAAATGAAACATGGGCATATTGATTTATCATAAAGCGAGTCAGCATGCAATTATTTTGGGATTAAAATAGCTTTTCTATACTGGACAGTTTAATGGCTATCATAAATTTGTCAAAATCTCAAGATGTCTTCCAAAGACTGAAAACATAATTTTCCCAGTCGGAAATATGAAATAAGCTATGTGAGTTGGAAGGATGATTTTAAATTCTATGTAAAAATATTAAAGAAAATCGACAGGTTACTAAAATTTACCCCCCCCCCCCCAATGAGACTGCTGTAAGGCTACAGCTGCCTGGACAAGGGAACCATCAGCATTCCAAATCTTCGGGCAGTACACTACAAAACACATTCTCATGAAAAAAGCACTCTTCTACAAAGCATTTACATGAGATTTGGGATCCTAAACACAGGAATCTTATTTTTATAGTTGCCACCAGTGGAGGCCCATCCATAAGGGGTCCCTAATTCATGCTCTCGGCCCCTAATCTACATGCAGATGCATGGATTTCAATTGAGTTATTTATTTTTTTTTTTTATGGAAGCACATGATTACAGCCTGAGGCTCTAATTGGCTTCAAAAAAGAGTGGGCTCAGGGTGCAGAGCACTGTACCCTGAGCCCACCCAGTTGTGTGACAATAGCAAATTAATATTTGCTATTGTCATCCTGATTCTCCTCCTGGCCAATCAGGAAGCTGGTTTTAAGACCCGATTGGCCGAGAGGAGAAGCGACCGTATTGGCCACCAAGGAGGAAGCTGACGAGGAGGAGGAGACACAGGGGAAGCTGCCGTGAAGCCGCCGAGGAGGAGGAGACACAGGAAGGAGCCGAAGTTGCCCGCGACCTAGATGGGGTACATGTGGGGCTTGTGGGCAGAAGAGCGAGTGACGGGGGGATGTTTTGTGTTTGACCGACCGAATGGTGTGTGTGTGGGGGGGGGGTGGGTGGTTAGTTTGCTGCTACCCCCCAAAAAATGGAGCGCCAGCTGCCACTGGTTGCCACTTTATAAGTCGGACTTCCATTTTCATAAAACCTATAAATCAAAGTGAAACTGCAGCTGAGAAGGTTCCCTTTTCTGCCAGGCAGGACTGTGATCAGGACTGGATGAACAGAAGTATAAATCCTTTGGCAGGTGATACAGTGTAATTTGTTGTCTGCTTGAAGTTTAGCTTTAACTTTGTGCAGTTTTGATAATCAGTTAAGATTAACTACACTTATATGTATGTTTCTCCCTATTCCCATCAACCTCTGTTGGTTTTTAAATATATTGGGGAGGGGGGGGGGCACTAGGGTATTTATAGATTTATTCTAACTCATAGTGAAGAGAGCACATCATGTCAGAGACTGTCTTCCTGTGTTCCAAGTATATGCTAGATGGGGCCAGGGGTGAGAACACTGTATGCTTTTTGTGGTTGCAATGGGCCAAGGACCCTGTAGACCTTTTCCTTCTCTAGTTCTTGTGTCATTCCTGAGCTATTCTTATGCTTGTTTAATTACAAAAATATATAATTGCAACTACACCAAAACAAATAACTGCGATTTATTTGTCTCATCTGTTAATTAAGAAAAAAAATGTATATCACAATGGGAAAACTCAATTTAAAAAGGCAGGCTTCCTGCTGTTGTTTGCGGTATAAATTATTAAATATATTTTCATCACTGTTATTACAGTAACCTGTTATTCGGCTGCAGCTCACTGAGGTCTTCAATGAGTTCAAAACACACTGAGAGAAATTTTGCATTATTCCTATGTGTATGTCAATGGTCAGCAGTTAACAACCACTAATGAGATTTTGCAGACAACTTAGGCAGCAGGTAATATTGCCGGGTTGTAATACACCAAAACTAATATGTATCCTGGCTTTCTACTAATCTAATGCCGCCAGCTCGGCATCGGGCATGCAGGAAATCGCTGCGTTGCTGACACTGCAATCATCTCACTCACAAATAGGCTTTAGATGGGATATGCAAAAAGTTACCTTAATAATTGTCAGTTTGACCTCACCATCTAAAATTAGATTGTAAGGATGACAATGCAATTTGCTGAGAGCATTAAATACACATTAGTGTTTCCTAAGCAATATTTAATATTGCTGGCTTGGCAGAGAAGAATAAAGATCATGTTATGATTTTCTCGATCATATACTGAATAAAAATGTGTAAGCTGGAACTGAGCACAGCTTCGGCATGGAGGGGTCTAAAGGATGAACTCAACAGGCCACTTTGATCATACAATTTTAATCACATGATATGAATATTTTTTTAGTCAATTGATTTATACATTATGCAGCACATGCTAAACTTTCTTGGTGTAATATTCTGACTGACTGCTTACAGTTGAACACAGAAAACAGAACAACATTGGTAATTCATAGGTTGGGCAGCATAGTGGTGTAGTGGATAGCACTTTTGCCTAGCAGTAAGCAGTAAGAAGGGTCGCTTTGCCCCCCCAAGGCCGGGTCCTTCAATGCCGCCCCCCCCCCCCCACACACACACACACACACACACACACCACCATTCTCGTCCTTTATCGATGACTGCTACAATAGATCAATTAAAAACATATCTCCATACACGAGAACACTGAAAACAACTGGCTTTAATTGTACAGACTAAAAATACTTCAGGGTAAGCGCGCGAGGGGTAAGGATTTTTCGCTGGCAATTTTTCAGGGCAATGGCTGGTGTTAGTGCCTCAATCATCCCTGGCACCATGGTTGGTATGGTGTCAGGATGATTGAAACACATTACTTCTATCATTACATTGTAATGTAAAATGAAATAGTTTAACTCACCATAATGCAGAATCATTGGGAGCCCTGAGCGTGTCACTTGCCACCATCGCTTGTCACTTGACACTATGCCTGCCACTAGATGGAGATGTCACTTGCCATGATGCCACCACATGGGAATGTCACTTGCCACACTGCCACCAGATGGGGATGTCACTTGCCACACTGCCACCAGATGGGGATGTCATTTGCCATACTGCCACCAGATGGGCATGTCACTTGCCACACTGCCACCAGATGGGGATGTCACTTGCCACACTGCCACCAGATGGGGATGCCACTTGCCACGCTGCCACCAGATGGGGATGTCACTTGCCACGTTGCCACCAGATGGGGATGTCACTTGCCATGCTGCCACCAGATGGGGATGTCACTTGCCACCAGATGGGGATGTCACTTGCCACGCTGCCACCAGATGGGGATGTCACTTGCCACGCTGCCACCAGATGGGGATGTCACTTGCCACGTTGCCACCAGATGGGGATGTCACTTGCCATGCTGCCACCAGATGGAGACGTCACTTGCCACACTGCCACCAGATGGGGATGTCACTTGCCACGTTGCCACCAGATGGGGATGTCACTTGCCACACTGCCACCAGATGGAGACGTCACTTGCCACACTGCCACCAGATGGGAATGTCACTTGCCATACTGCCACCAGATGGGGATGTCACTTGCCACACTGCCACCAGATGGGGATGTCACTTGCTACACTGCCTGTCTGCCACCAGATGAAGGAGGGCGGAACAGCGGTGCTGGCAATGAGAGATGTCATCTCTCTCCCCCCACCGCCGCACCGCTGACATTACTTGTTAATCTTTTCAAAAATGGCGCCGGGCGGCGCAATCACGCTACTGCGCATGCGTCGCCCGGCCGAGCGCGTACGAGCTTTCCCGAGCCCAGCCGCTTCAGAACTGCGCATGAGCAGTAGTGGGCGGCTCGTGGCCATATTTTCTAAGGGCACCGGTGCCCTTAATCAAATTAAACGGGCAGCCTGAAAGGGGGGGCGGCCGCGAAGTCGCCGCAGGAGCGGCGCCGCCCCTGCACCCCTGGCCTCGGTGGCCTTATGGCAAATCCGGCCCTGGTCGCTGGTTCGAATCCCAACCACGACACTACCTTCCAGGAGTTTGCATGTTCTCCCTGTGCCTGCGTGGGTTTCCTCCGGTTTCCTCCCACACTCCAAAGACATGCTGGTAGGTTAATTGGGTCCTGTCTAAATTGTCCCTAGTATGTATGAATGTGAGTTAGGGACCGTAGATTGTACGCTCCTTGAGGGTAGGGACTCATGTGAATGTACAATGTATATGTAATGCGCTGGGTAAATTGATGGCGCTATATAAGTACCTGAAATAAATAAATAAAATAAAAATAATATGTATTAGCAATAAGACCCATTTAAGCTGCACTAGTAGTGCTAGATTATTGTACTACTCAATTGTATTTGTGACACCACCCATCCTTATCCCAATCCACATCACCATCCCTTACCACCCCAGTCAAATGGCTGGACTTAATAATGTACTAACAAAAATCAAATGGCCTAACCATACTCCAAGGCCAGTGGTACGGAGGCCGACAGATACAGTTTCTCCACTCTAGGAGTGTAACAGATAGGAGAATAGCTTTAACTTGAACTTTACTAAATAGGTGCAAAGGATGATTAACATTGCAAACAGTATGAAAATGGCAAAAAGGTATGCATACAACACAGAACAATGGTAAACTGATTTTAAAGCTATACAAACATAAAACCAATGTCTATGCTACTCAAGAAGGACACAGACATTAGAGAATGACCATTATTTCAGTAAACAGTATAGCATATGAACAGCTATTTGTGCTTAAAATGAAACTAAAGCTAAAAACATTTTAGGGAATGCATTACAGAGTGCATTAAGGTAAAAACATTTTATATTTCTCTGTCCTCCTCCCTACCCGTGTGAAGGGGAAGAAGGGGAAAAGAAACCCAATGCAAGGTTGCATCCCTTCTCCCCTCTCTTCCTCTTCACACAGGGACTCGAACAGCAGCTGGAGCCATTGGCTCCTGCTGCTGTCAATCAAATGCAGTGAGGAGGAAGTGGGGGTTGGGGCTAAGCCCCGCTGTGTATCTCTGTGTTCCATAGAGGCACAGCTCAGGTGCGAGCAAACATCTTGCTATAGGGACACACAAAGAATAGGAGGGGCAAAGACTGCTTGTGGGGGACCCGAGAAGAGGAGGATCGGGGCTGCTCTGTGTAATACCATTGTACAGAGCAGGTGAGTATAACATGTTTGTTATTTTAATTAAAAAACAAGATAACCTTTAGTAGCAATTAAGCTTTGTGACAGCAAACAGCTAGAGTGATCTGTGATGGCACAGGACCACCTCACTAGAAGCACAGTGCTCTGGTAACAATTGAAGGGGTACTTCCCCTCAATGGCTGGGACTTCCATTGAGACTGCATGCTATTGGGCCTCTGCGTGACTGTCCACTTGCTGTTATAGTTACCACCAATAGTTACCACCTGGTATTAATTATGGGTTTCTAGGACAGCCATTCTCAATCTTTTTTAACCTGAGGAACCCTTGACAAAGTTTTCAGTACTTGAGGAACCCCTGCTAAAACCAATTTGTCGGGGGGTCAATGAGAAGAATAAGAAGAATGCCACTTACATTGGTGACCAATAGAAAGAATTTCCCCTTACATTGGTGGTCAAAATGCCACCCTTACCTATAGCTGATAAGATCATTGCTGTCATGTAACTTGCTCTGGCAAGTAATGTTGGCCCTGGAACTATACAGGCACCATCAAATGGAAGGTCAGACAGCCACAGCTCAAGGAATCCCTGCAAGTTCTAGAGGAACCTCACTGTTTCACACTCTAGGTGAGAATGGCTCTTCTAGGAGGTATCAGTTGAAGAGAAAAACTTTTGCCACTAACAAGCTTTGTGCTGATGTTTTCTAGCTCTGAGCTATCAGCAGTACTGTAAGATTTATTCATAATGGCTTACATATGGAAGTAAATAGTTTGGGGTTGGTTTTAACTGACCGTGTCAACAGGCTTTTGTTCACACCAAAAAGGTTTTGCATTTCTGAATAAGTCTATGAGAATGCAAATCTCACTTGAAGCAGGTCAAATGCAGGTCAAATACAACTGCCAATTATTTTCTGAATGGTCTTAGGAGAGTTTCAAATTGATACCAAACTGATGCCATTGACAAAAGCTCAAAGCCTGCCATCACAAGCAAAAATTGATTTAAAGTAAACTATACTCACCTTCACTCCAGCAATGTGACTTCCATGAACTCTGTTTCCAGCATCTTCTCCCTACTTTCTTCTCTTTTGAGGATCTTGGACCATGTGCAGGAAAAAGAAGAACCGTCATGAGTCCGTCATTGCAGAAGTCACATAGTATGTGCCTTCTGCAATAAAAAGCCTGCCTGTTCATACATTTAAATTTCTATGCAAAGTTCAACTTTAAAGCAGGAGTTCCTAACCAATTTAGGATTACAGATGCCCAATTGATTGCCCATTACACCATTCACCAGATTGATGAAATCATTGTCATTCCCTGTCCTGTTAGGTACCAATATGACTTCAACAGATGTCAATAGCTTGGTTTTACTTTACATACTAATAGATTGAAGCAAAACAGCTGAAACGATATAACGAGTTTATTGTAGTTGTTTACAACAAATATAACAATGACAAATGACAAATACACACGCTAGCTACAACATCAGTATTTTTGATGTTGGTTTTATTTATTCAAAGCATGAATTTGAGGTATGTCATGGGAAAGCCATTTGCCAGTTCAAGTTGGTGGCTCAATTTTGGTTTCATGTTCAATAATGCAGAGAATCCAGTCTTATTTTTTTTATTTTTATTATTCAACGATTCAAAGGTTATTTTACTAAGAGATAACCACCACATGAATTTTTGCCTTAAAATAACTCATGCTGTACTGTTCTCAAAACTAGTCAATTCACTTTAAAAAAAAAAGCATTAAGGAATGTGTTAAATATTTCTCTTTTGCAACCTTTAGCACTTTTTTTTTACGTTTCTTTTCAAGCATGGTATTTACATCACATATTGCCTGAATTTGCAGTATTTACAGTAAATTCTATATTTTACTTTGATGAATTGACTCTTATATAGCTTTCATTATTGCATGCGATGCTTAAAAAGAACCAAACAAATATTGCACGTGATAACCATTAGTGAATCGACCCCCCCCAGTCCTGTGACTCCTATCATTTGGATCCTATCTCTCCAATGGGTATGGATAACCCAAGATTAGGAAACCCTGCTTTAAAATTTACGCCAAGCCAAAATGTATTTTTTATTGCAATGCAAGACGCCATTAGAGATTTACTCTCACTATCTGTTCTGCTGGCAGCAGTTTTGCAACAACAGCAACATTACAGTACGGGGCAGCAATACTAAAATTAAATTAAGAGGGTATCATATCATCAAAAACCCAGATCGATCAGAAAAATCCTAGTATATACTATTGGACTTTAGAGGTACCACTATGTGACAATTTTACATAAAATTTATTTGTTTTATTAATTCATATTAAAATACATAATAAAATGTTTTTATGTTGTCATTTTGCTGGTCTACACATAGCACATACTATCATTTTACCCCAGATACCACAACGGGACATAATTCAATATCCACACTTTCCCGTAATCTTTTGTGGTTAAAAAGACTTGTTTTGGGGGTATCCAATCTCAATGAGTCTCTCATGTACTTTTTATATGAATTAACCACTTCCCTGTAGCCGCACATTGAAGCGATCACCCTAGTAGTTATGGTAAATGGCAACTTCAGTCTGGGATCCAACTAGGCCACATTCCCAACGTGTTTCACTCTGCCCCTCAGAGCCTAATTCTGTACATAAACAGGACATTTTTAATAAGGAAAATGTCTTGTGATAGCAAATGTAAATGTTAAAATAATTCATCTTAGTGAACTAATCCTTATTAATGCTGTTAAGTAGTGCCAGATGGACTATGTTCACCCAGTATTGAACCGAATAGACTTTTCACATAGGAGCAAATAATCTTTTTAAGTTTAATAGTCTATACAAAATTGTTTCAATGACAAATATTATACATATACAGTAGAAAAAAAAAAAAATGTATTTGGCCTAAAATATCCGAAACACCATTAAATATTCTCCAGAACAAAAATAAATGGCTTCCATTCCCAGAGGGGGAACCTTTATATCTGAGAGTAAAAATATAGTTTCAATTAATTAGCAATAATTAGTTGGGAAACAATTATAATTAAAATGTAAGTGGTTAATTCATCTAGGTTAATAAGAATAGAGATATCATCTAGGGACTCACCTACTGACAATGACTGTTGGTGTAATTATAGAATCTTCACAATGCAATCTGCTTTATTACATCGATAATTTCATGCACAGCAACACCATCACCAGCACTCTATACTTAAATTGTGTCACAGAAGAATACAGGAAACTTTACATAATGCATTAGAAATGTTACTGCCTTTTTATTGTTGTTTTTCTCCAAGTCAGTTAACGGTTATTGTCTTAGTGTTCTGGTTAAACTTAAGATTGACAAAATAAATTGCTATTGAAGGTTTAGTCAGTTTTAGCTTTGGGAAGTTGCCAGAGCTATGTGTATAGGAATGTGAAGAGATCCTGACATAAAACTAAATTTTGCCAACAGCAATGTTTACCAACAAGCTCTTTTAAAGAGGTGATGCATCCAACATAATGGACTACACTTAGGAAGGCCATACATCATGCTATTGGTTGAAGGAAAGAAAATTGCTACATTCCCCCCCCCCCCCCAACACAGTCAATGTTGATGAAGGAATCCTTCCCACAGCACTATTATGTTCTACTGGTGGGGAGCACCGGGATACTTCCTCATAGGTAGAATACAATGATCACCGCTGGCGGCTATAGCTGCCCAGCAATGATCGGGTAAAAAATCCAAACAGGCTGGTTGTACTAAAGACTATTGATTGATCCACTTCAGTTCAACCAGCTTGCCTATAGATCAAGGGTGTCAAACTCAATTTCATTGTGGGCCGCATCAGTATTATGGTTGCCCTCAAAGGGCCAGTTGTATCTGTTTAGCAGATAATGCAATTCTTAAAGTGTTTGTAAACCCACCTGAGAGATATTTACATATAGGTAAGCCTATAATAAGGCTTACCTATATGTGCTGAAAATATCTCCTGAACGTGCGCCGTCCAGGAGATATTTCATGTACACTGCGCTGATGATGTCATCGGCGGATGGGCAGTGAAGAGACAGCCCTCTGTGATGTTTCTTCCCCAGGGTGTGCAGTGACTTGCAGCTCCCGCATGCAGGCGCGGGAGTGACGTCACGCGGCTCCGGCCAGTCACAGAGCCGGAGTCCGTGGCCCCGGAAGTAAGAGGGGTAAAGGTGGATACTTCCATCAGTGGGGACATTGTGGGCATCACGAGCTTCGTTTGCAGGTAAGTGGCACATAATTGGCTGTATGCGATGCATACTAACCTCCACCTGCCCCTCAGTGGTGCTGGTATCCCCCCTCTCCTCCTAGCTGCTGCAGGCGATGTTTCAGGATGGAGAGTGGGGGAAGGGGCTAGTAAATGTGTAATTTGCTGGCCCCTTCCTTTTCTAAATGAACACAGTGAACACACTCACTCACTGTGTTCATTCATAACTGAAGCAAAGTAAACTGTGTTCTATGCTTCAGTTTGTGAATGAACAGCACAGAGCACTTTCTATTCATTCACTGCCCCATGCAGCTGAGGCTGCAGAGAAATGCACGTGTGTTTGAGATTTGGGGTGTACACCCTAATGCAATAGGCTGCACACAACTGAGTCAAAGAATGCATTATTTTATAGCGGGACAGTCCCTTCAAATGATGGACAGTTCAAATGTTAACTCCATCTCAAGCTTGACAAAGCTCACTCCCCACCCTGTTATCCAGCTGTCCTACCATCCTGTGGTTGGACACCTCTCTAATAGCCATACAATGTTATGAACAGACCTATCGCTTTGATGTCACCCTGGGTACATGTTATGCATACGAGAGTATACCAGGAGAATGTAGAAATTATTATTATTTTCACTTGTTTTATCCCTTTGGAGACCCTGCAAGCACAAAAAAATAACTGCTCAAAAATACACCTGCCAAAGGTAGCTGCCAGGGTGCGGTGATATTGGCCAAATTTCAGCAGGCTTCTTTACCCATCTGCACTAGACAACTATCACAAGGACTTAGTACTAATTATACTATGATGAATGGCTAACATGACGGATCAATGCATAAACTGTTGTGCTAGACACAGTACATAATGCTCATTGACTTTATATGCTCAAGGAAACTTAAACATTATAATGTGGAGAAACTCTTGTATTTCAGCTAATCTCATTTTGAGCATATGGGAGTTTACAATTTACACTAACTGTGTAATATTGACTCAACTGCTGGCATTCATTTGATATAACAGACTGGTACAAACATCAACGTAATTAGTAGTACCATTTCTTCACTAATGGGGTAATAAGGAATTGACTAGGATAGATACTGATGTTGGCCAAAATAATACTGCCATTTACAGTGTATATTGTATCGAGTATATGCAATAAGATGTTGGTCTGGGTGAAGTAGTAGGATGATTTATACAGCAGGGAATACAGCAGATTTTTTTTTTTATAGCATGTATTACCCAGGGATTTGTGAAGCTCACCATTCTCTTGGTGGGTTCCCCAACTAAAAAAATCATTTGTGACACTTACAATACTATTGGCAAGTTCTCTTCCCAGGTGCAAGATGAGGGAGTGTCTGCTCTCTGGTTCCCTGGGTTATATATGTATATAGATATATAGATCAATCAATCAATAAATGCTTATTGCGATTTTTTTCACCAAAAATATGTAGAAGAATACATATCGGCCTAAACTGAGAAAAAATTTTGCTTTTTTTTTAAAAAAAAAAAATGGGGATATTTATTATAGCAAAAAGTACAAACTATTGTGTTTTTTTCAAAATTGTTGCTCTTTTTTTGTTTATAGTGCAAAAAATAAAAACTGCAGAGGTGATCAAATACCACCGAAAAAAATCTCTATTTATGGGAAAAAAAGGACGTCAGTTTTGTTTGGGTGCATCGTCGCACGACCGCGCAATTGTCAGTTAAAGCTACGCAGTGCCAAATCGCAATAAATGGCCCATTCAGCAGCCAAATCTTCCGGGGCTGAAGTGGTTAAAAAACAATCTCACTAAAATTGACATTAATAAAAATAAATAAATAAAAATACAAATTATTTAAATTCACAAATTATTTACAATTTTGTTGATCACATTAACTTTTTCGCCCAGTTTGCGCAAGTTGAGGGCTTTTTAACCATCTTGTATTAAAAAAAAAAAAACCTTTAGCCTTTAGAACCACTTTAAGTGTATAAAGGCATGGTTAGAGGAACAGCATTTTGTTCTAAAAGGATTGTCAAGAGTTTTTTTGTCTCATAAAAAACAAAAAGTTTGTCACATATTGTAAATTGCAGTTCTCTCTGACAGGGATTTTTGGTAAGCAAGAATTTTTAATTTATAGAATAGTTTGACAAGCCGTTAATACATGTTTGCTATCTGAAGCAGTTACTTATAGAGGTGTTTAACCACTTTAGCCCCGGACCATTTGGCTGGCCAAAGACCAGAGCACTTTTTGCGATTCAGCACTGCGTCGCTTGCACCCAAACAAAATTGACGTCCTTTTTTCCCCACAAATAGAGCTTTCTTTTGGTGGTATTTGATTGTCTCTGCGGTCTTTATTTTTTGCCCTATAAACAAAAAAAGAGTGACAATTTTGAAAAAAACGCAATATTTTTTTCTTTTTGCAATAATAGATACCCCCAAAAAATATATAAAAAAAACATTTTTTTTTCCTCAGTTTAGGTCGATACGTATTTTTCTACATATTTTTAGTTTAAAAAATCACAGAAAAAAAGCGTATATTGATTGGTTTGCGCAAAGGTTATAGCGTCTACAAAACAGGGGATAGTTTTATGGCTTTTTTATTATTAATTTTTTTTTTTACTAGTTATGGCGGCGATCTGTGATTTTTATCGGGACTGCGACATTATGGCGGACACGTCGGACAATTTTGACACATTTTTGGGACCATTGGCATTTTTACAGTGATCAGTGCGATTAAAAATGTATTGATTACGGTAAAAATGTCTCTGGCAGTGAAGGGGTTAACCACTAGGGGGCAGTGAAGGGGTTAAGTGTATCCTAGTGTGTGTTCTAACTGAAGGAGGGAGGGGACTGTGCAGGGGACATGACAGATTGTCTGTTCATACTCTGTATGAACAGACTGTCTGTTCTCCCCTCAGAGAACTGGAAACTGTGTGTTTACACACACAGATCCGGGTTCTCGGTGTGCCCCGAGTGATCGCGGGAGGCTCCGTGGGCGAGCAGGGGACGCATGCACGCGCCCCCCCTAGTGGCCATCTATGGTACCGACGTACCATGATGGCGATTCGCGCAGCCGAGCCATGTTGCCGCAGTGCAACTGCGGCGGCTGGTCGGCATGCGGTTAAAAGATATTTTGGCTTTTGCTAGCTACTCCTCCCCTCCCACTCTCAAATCTCTACAATACAAAAGCTGATCATCCTGTAGTCCAAGAAAAATAAAAAAATTAAAACAGGCAGGGCTCTGTGAGATAACATGGGAAGTGTGCAGAGGACACAAGACATCTCTGAATTTCTAAAAATATACACAGGTTTTTTTTTTTTGTCCTTATCAAACAAATATAACAAAACTCTCCCAATGGTACATTTAACAGACGAAAAGAAGTAAACAAGAGGAGTTCATTGTCGTGGTTTACATGCAATTAAAGGAAAGCAAAGCGTATTCTCAGCTGGAGCATATTTTAAGTAATTATTGAACTTCAGTCGTTTTTATATGACTTTCACAATCTTACGCCTCCACATTTTTGCTATTCTATTAAATAATGTCATTTCTAGATCAAAGCATGTAGGAAACCATACCTAATATGAAACTTTCTGTCACGATTTTAAATAACTTCTAAAGTTACAATTTCCATGCTCCTTAATTGCCTAAATAAGTAAGAACAAATAGCTGCTATGGTGCTACAGTGTAAAATCACGTAAAACACATCAAGAAAATAATATTCAATATGCAGCACTCATATTTAATAATAAAGTGCAACCTTATCTGTCAAAAACTGCATAAAAGACAATGACAGGGTACCTCTTGGAAGATGTAAGCTTTGATGAAATGCGTCGGAGACAGAGCCTAGTCGTGTAAGCTACCTTTGGTGATGCAGATGCCAAGAGTGAGAATGGAAAGGCATGAGACGCTAAAGGTCTTATACTGATACTTGTTTAAATCTTCTAATCATGCATTTAACATGGGAGCGGCAATTGGGTATGCTTTTACTTTGTTCATTAACCACTTCATGGCCACCCTATAGAAGTTTTACTGCTACAGGGCAGCCGCTGTGTGTCAGATTATGTATATATACGTGATCCCGCACTTCCGGATAGCGGGTGCGAATGAGAGCTGGTGGTTTAACCTTAAACTACGTAGAGGGTCCTTTACTGTAAGAGCGGCAAGGATGTGGAATTCCCTTCCACAGGCGGTGGTCTCAGCGGGGGGCATTGATAGTTTCAAGAAACTATTAGATAAACACCTGAACGACCACAACATACAGGGATATACAATGTAATACTGACATATAATCACACACATAGGTTGGACTTGATGGACTTGCTTCTTTTTTCGACCTCACTTACTATGTAACTATGTGACGGTGGCTTGCTCCCACTGTAATGCCCTGTACACACGGTCAGACTTTCCGACAGAATGTGTTTGATCGGAGTGTGTTGTCGGAAATTCCTACCGTGTGTGGCCTCCATCGGACTTTTTCCATCGGAATTTCTGACACACAAAGTTTGAGAGCAGGCGATAAAATTTTCCGACAACAAAATCCGTTTGCGTAAATTCCGACCGTGTGTGGACAATTCCGACGCACAAAGTGCCAGAATAGATTAAGAGACGAAAGCTATTGGCTACTGCCCCGTTTATAGTCCCGACGTACGTGTTTTACGTCACCGCGTTCAGAACGATCGGATTTTCCGACAACTTTGTGCGACCGTGTGTATGCAAGACAAGTTTGACCCAAGATCCATGGATTTTGTTGTTGGAATGTCTGATCAGTGTCCGATCGTGTGTACAGGGCATAATTATGCACAGCAGGAGCCGATCAGCGAGTACCACCAACTCGATGTCGGCCGGCACCCGCTGATCATTCGTTGCAGAGGAAGAAAGGCAGTCTGTCTATGTAAACAAGGCAAATTGCTGTTTTGTCAGTAGGGAAGGCATAGATCCTGTGTTCCTGCAAAGCAGGGTCAAGAATCCATGTTTTCCCTTAGAAAAGGCACCTCCCACACAGTACACAAACAATGGCTACGAACACAATTAACCCTTTGAGCGCCCCTAATGTTAACCCCTTACCAGCCAGTGTCATTAGTACAGCCACAGTGCATATTTTTAGCACTAATCACAGTATTAGTGTCACTGGTTACCAAATAAGTGTCAGAAGTGTCAGTTAGTGTCAGATTTGTCCGCCACAATGTCACAGTCCCGCTATAAGTTGCTAGTAAAAAAAAAATCCATAAATGTATCCCATAGTTTGTAGACGCTATAACTTTTGCGCAAACCAATCAATATACGCTTACTGGGATTTTTTTTTTACCAAAAATAAGTAGCAGAATACACGTTGGCCTAAATTGATGAAGAAATTTGATGTTTTTACTTTTTTTTTTTATTGGATAAGTATTATAGCAGAAAGTAAAAAATATTGTTTTTTTTTCATCTAAAATGTTGGTCTTTGTTAGTTTATAGCGCAAAAAAATAAAAAGCGCAGAGGTGATCAAATACCACCAAAAGAAAGCTCTATTTGTGGGAAAAATGAAATAAATTTACTTTGGGTACAGCATCACAGGACCGCGCAATTGTCAGTTAAAGTAACGCAGTGCCATATTGAAATAAATGGCCTGGTCATGTAGGGGGGTAAATCGTCTGGAGCTGAAGTGGTTAAAAAGATTTAGCAATTTATCTCTTCTTGTTTTTTTATAGGGAGAAAACATACTATTAAAAGCAAAGCACACCTTATGAAGGGATCCTAGTGAGGTGATTTTGGTCACATTAGCAATTTTATCTTTTCCTAATAGAACTATTATTTCAGTGTGAGATGGAGGGATTGCACACACACCTACAGTAGATGGATTCATGAGAAGAAAATGGATTCTGTTTTGAAGAAGATTCACTGTTCTCTGCTATATCCTGTGGGACTTTCTCATGTTTAATGATATTTTTTTCTTCATTTATATGGACATTGGATTTTTCACTGTGTGCTGTGCTTGTCATGTATGCACAGTTTATGATGGATTGGGTTGCACTTCATTATTACATAAGAGTGCATATTGAACATTTTGGGGGTGATTTACTAAAACTAGAGAGTTCCAAATCTGGTGCAACTCTGCTAGGAAACTAAACAGCTTCCAGTCTATTTCTTGGTCAAGGCTTAATTGAACAAGCTGAATTGGCTACCATGCTGGCTCTCCCTTGATGTCTTAGGTCTCCTTAATTTAGATTGGAAATCCAGGAATCATATGACTTACAGGCATACCCCACTTTTAAGGACACAATGGGGTTTATTTACTAAAGCTGGAAAGTGCAACATCAGGCTCACTTCTGCATAGAAACCAATGAGCTTCTAACCCCAGCTTGTTCAATTAACCACTTAAGCCCCGACCATTTGGCTGCCCAAAGACCAGAGCACTTTTTGCGATTCGGCACTGCGTCGTTTTAACTGACAATTGCGCGGTCGTGCGACGTGGCTCCCAAACAAAATTGACTTCCTTTTTTTCCCCCACAAATAGAGCTTTCTTTTGGTGGTATTTGATCACCTCTGCGGTTTTTATTTTTTGTGCTATAAACAAAAAAAATAGCGACAATTTTGAAAAAAACGCATAATTTTTTTACTTTTTGCTATAATAAATATCCCCCAAAAATATATAAAAAACATTTTTTTTCTCAGTTTAGGCCGATACATATTCTTTTACATATTTTTGGTAAAAAAATCGCAATAAGCGTTTTATTGATTGGTTTGCACAAAAGTTATAGTGTCTACAAAATAGGGGATAGTTTTATGGCATTTTTATTAATATTTTTTTTTTCATTAGTAATGGTGGCGATCAGCGATTTTTATCATGACTGTGTCATTATGGCGGACTGATCGGACACTTTTGGCGCAATTTTGGGACCATTCACATTTATACAGCGATCAGTGCAATTAAAAATGCTTTGATTACTGTGTAAATGTGACTGGCAGTGAAGGGGGTTAACCACTAGGTGGCGCTGTAGGGGTTTAGTGTGTCCTAGCGAGTGATTCTAACTGTGGGGAGGCGGGGCTAAGTGTGACACAACACTGATCACTGCTCCCGATTACAGGGAGCTGTGATCAGTGTCCTGTCACTAGGCAGAACGGGGAAATGATTGTTTACATTAGCATCTCCCCGTTCTTTCTCTCTTCGTGAGACGGTCACGGGTATCCCCGCGGACAACGAGACTGCGGGACCCGTGATCACACTCACGGAGGTCGCGGCGTGCGCGTGCCAGCAAACCGCTTCTTAAAGGGCAACATACAGGTACATTAATCTGCCTGTACGTGCCCTTCTGCCGACGTATATCGGCGTGAGCTGGTCGGCAAGCGGTTAAGCTTTGGTAATAACCAGGAAGCTCATTGGTTTCCATGCAGAAGTGAGCCTGATTTTGCACTTTCCAGCTTTAGTAAATAAACCCCATTGTGTACTTAAAAGTGGGGTATGGCTGTATATGACTTTTGTAATCTACATTGTATCGATTTAATTTGTCTTTTACCTTGTTTATTCTCTCTATTCTTTTCTTTCTTTCTTTTTTTTTTTTTTATCTTTCCCGCTTTCCTTTCCCTTACTTACGTACCACCTGTGTGACGGTAGATAGTTATATTCTCTTAGTTGGGACTTATTTTTGAAACCATTTGGTATTATGATGTAAACAATTACACTTTGTGTTTATGTCCCCTTTGCCCTCTTTTTTTCTTTTTCTGTATCCTGATTTGTTACGTTGTTTTTTGTTTTTTTTTCACCTGACAAAAAAAGCTTAATAAAAATATATTCAACCTTAATTGGCTACCATGCACTTTGCAGTTTTAGTACAGCAACCCAATTTTGTTTTAAAGCATTTTACATTATTTTGTCATTGCTAACAAATCACTGTTGAATATATTATAAATACTCCAATATCTATTTATTATTTAAATTCAAGTGCACTTGATTACCAGACTGCATAAAATAAGTCACTAATGGGGAGCTAAATGCTTCTTTATCTGAATGTGTACATTTTTAATACATGCCTATATATTGAGTGCAGAGTTTGCCTCTCTGTGACTCAGTGGTTCTGTCACACAGTTTCTGAATCCCAACGTCAGATAAAGGTTGCTGATTCTGCCAGGGAAGATAACTATGACTTTAGTCGTATGGTCTTATGATTTTAGTTTCCAAAGCTGTCATATTCTCAGAGCGCATTAAATCCGTAGAGTATTGCAAGCGTATTTTAATGGTCGTGTTATTTTTGAATACTGGGCCTCTCGAGAATATCTCTCAAACCTCAGATAAATGTTGTGCTGGGTTTGAAAGTGCACTTTTTACTTTGCTGTGCCTGTGATGTAGCAGAGGACAACCTTGTGTAAGATCACCTACAATTCTGTTCTCCAAATCCTTCTCAATACGTGGCCTGTAGGTAAATTGCAATAGCAGGGACACTTGCACATCAGCAAAAAAAAATCTTCTTCAAGTCAAATGATTTTAAGGGACTAGAAAGGGACCCGAAGCCTGTCAAAATATTGGTGTCCCTTGCCAGGTTATAATGTTTCTCCAGCAAAGAATTTTACACACTTACAAATTGCGAATGATTAAGCTCTGGTAGGCCAAGGAAAGTGCAGTGGAAGTCTCTTCACTTTGCCAGACACTAAGCTGTCATTAAATGGAGTTATTTTATTCTAAGTTACATCCAAAAAGGTCCTTTTGAAGGTCGTCACAGGTGTAAAAGTAAATTAAAGCAGAACTAAACTCTCTTAATTAACATTAACTATTTTTAATCCGTATGCTACTAATATTAATAAATAGATGAGAAGGTATATTATATTTGTTTGTTTTAAATGTTTTTATTTTTTTTACATTCTTTCAGTTGCTTCCTGTTTTCTGGCCAAGGCCAAAATGATGTGATACATCCCATGAATCTTCATGGACATTTATTTTTTCATATGGAGGAGTAGAGGAGGGGTTTTCTCAGCTATGCACATCCTCATGCCTCCATTACTGAGCTAAGGGCAAATGGATTCCAGGAAGTAAATGCTACATGAATCACCTGCCCTTATTCAAGATGGCCACGGCTAGGGATGACAGGTGGTGTTTTTCAAAGTGATTTCTCAACAAAATAAAGCACTGAGACATGGATGGATGGGGGAGTTTGCTTTGAATATTAAAAAAGAGTTAAATTGTGTTTTCAGTTTGTGGTGCTCAGATGCACTTTAGTTCTGCTTTAACCGTAAAAAGGTTTTCTTACAGGAATCCTGTATTGATAGAAGTACAGTGCCAAGCTCCTTCTGAAAATTCTTGTTTCCTGACTGTCTTTAGCTTTAACACTGTTGGAGTCACTAAACGAAAACAAGCATGCAGATCGATACTGTAGGAATCAAGTTAAAATTGTTGATTTGCATTTGTTTCAGGTCAGTGTCTTAGAAAGATAGCAATGGTATCCTCCACAGCTACTCAATACAAGTTTACTTTCACTGCTTCCCCCCCACGCCATTGTAAAATGACGCTCAGCCCGGGAACCCTATTGTTCTGGGAGGACGTCATATGATGTCTTCCTAAGAACACGCAGGGGCTGTGCTCTGGCATCACCTGTCATCCGTTGTGTTCACCAGACACAGTGGATGATTGATCAGTGTACTGGCCCGCTGCCAGTAACACGGGATCGCTGTGATCAATCACAACAGTTGTAAACAATGAATGCCTTCCTTTCATGCCATTCATTGTATACAATTGTGTTGCTAGCTGTGATTGGTCACAGTGATCACATGGTACAGACAGGGCCAATCACAGCACACTTGTACCATGTGATTAGCTGTGGCCAATCAGTACATCAGGATTGATTGATTTTCAGATATCTTTATAGTTGGACTCTTTCCTACAGACTAAATAATATGCACCGATTTAGGTTATTTTCACCAATTTACCAGACTACATATTAGCGTACATTTATAAAGATTATTTATTTGCAAAATTTTAAAATGTTATAATATAAATGACGAAAAACACATTTTTTTTTCAAAATTGTTGACCTTTTTTTAATTCATTTTCATTTATTTATCAAGCAATAAAAAAATCATGTGGCATAATAAATGGGCTACCTTAAAGCATTTTGTTTAGAGTAAGTGAGGATTATAACCTTTGCAGTCTGTATCCCATTGGGGAGATTTCCCTTCAATTTCGTTCCCATAGCCTAAACAGGAAGTGAGAGGATCCCTGGTTCTCTCCAGGGTCAAAGGAAATACTGACCCTGTTGGGAGATTTCCTCTTTATATAGGGCAAATGCATAGATGTGAATGGGCCCTTTCCAAGTAAGATAATAAAGGAAAAGGCTCTTCCAACAGTACAAAAAGGAGCAGGAACTTCGCTTTTGTATCAAGTACATACAGTGTCTCACAAAAGTGAGTACACCCCTCACGTTTTTGTAAATATTTTATTGTATCTTTTCATGTGACAACACGGAAGAAATGACACTTTGCTACAATTTAAAGTAGTCCGTGTACAGCTTGTATAACAGTGTACATTTGCTGTCCCCTCAAAATAACTCAATACACAGCCATTAATGTCTAAACCGCTGGCAACAAAAGTGAGTACACCCCTAAGTGAAAATGTCCAAATTGGGCCAAAGGTGTCAATATTTTGTGTGGCAACCATTATTTTCCAGCACTGCCCTAACCCTCCTGGGCATGGAGTTCAGCAGAGCTTCACAAGTTGCCACTGGAGTCCTCTTCTACTCCTCCATGACGACATCACGGAGCTGGTAGAGACCTTGCGCTCCTCCACCTTCCATTTGAGGACGCCCCACACATGCTTAATAGGGTTTAGGTCTGGAGACATGCTTGGCCAGTCCATCACCTTTACTCTCAGCTTCTTTAGCAAGGCAGTGGTCGTCTTGGAGGTTTGTTTGGGGTTGTAATCATGTTGGAATACTGCCCTGTGACCCAGTCTCTGAAGGGAGGGGATCATGCTCTGCTTCAGTATGTCACAGTGCATGTTGGCATTGATGGTTCCCTCAATGAACTGTAGCTCCCCAGTGCCGGCAGCACTCATGCAGCCGCAGACCATGACACTCCCACCACCATGCTTGACTGTAGGCAAGACACACTTGTCTTTATATTCCTCACCTGGTTGCTGTGACACACGCTTGACACCATCTGAACCAAATACATTTATCTTGGTCTCATAAGTCCACGGGACATGGTTCCAGTAATCCATGTCTTTACTCTGCTTGTCTTCAGCAAACTGTTTGCGGGCTTTCTTGTGCATCATCTTTAGAAGAGACCTCCTTCTGGGATGGCAGTCATGCAGACCAATTTGATGCAGTGTGCAGCATATGGTCTTAGCACTGACAGGCTGACCCCCCACCCCTTCAACCTCTGCAGAAATGCTGGCAGCACTCATACATCTATTTCCCAAAGACAACGTCTGGATATAAAGCTGAGCATGTGCACTCAACTTCTTTGGTCGATCATGGCGAGGCCTGTTCTGAGTGGAACCTGTCCTATTAAACCAGACAAAAGGGGGGTACTTCTGCGCGATCACTATAGGTGAAGGTGAATATATATAAATAAAAGTGCAACTGCTGCGAATACCGATAAGTTGACTCCAGAACTAAAAATTATACAGTGCTAATGAATGGTGCTGCGCTGTTACAAATAAACTGCACAATATATATATATATATAATGATAGAAATTAGGATTCAAACATACGATAGCGATCCAACCCATATGCCCTGTACATACGGTCGGACATTGATCGGACATTCCGACAACAAAATCCTAGGATTTTTTCTGACGCATGTTGGCTCAAACTTCTCTTGCATACACACGGTCACACAAAGTTGTCCGAAAATCTGATCATTCTGAACGTAGTGACATAAAACACGTATGTCGGGACTATAAACGGGGCAGTAGCCAATAGCTTTCATCACTTTATTTATTCTGAGCATGCGTGGCACTTTGTGCGTCGGATTTGTGTACACACGATCGGAAATTCCGACAACGGATTTTGTTGTCGGAAAATTTTATAGCCTGCTCTTAAACTTTGTGTGTCGGAAAATCCGATGGAAAATGTGTGATGGAGCCTACACACGGTCGGAATTTCCGACAACAAGGTCCTATCACACATTTTCCGTCAGAAAATCCGACCCTGTGTACGGGGCATTAGTGTAAACTGAATGTGACTTCTAAAGTGCAATACTTGAAATGAACACTAGATGGCAGTCAAAACTCCAAAGTCCACTGCATATACCTCCTTAAGGTGCAATAGTGAACTAAACATCCGGCGCAAATAAGTAAATAAGCAAGACTATAAAATCACAAAGTGCTTGATGGATACAGAAAGTGCAATAGTGATGATCTCTAAATTCAATAGTAGTGAAAACGTGATTGTCGCAATCTTGATCGTGCAAACAACACAGGTGTGGTGGGTATCTCTTCTTTCCATGTAGTGACACCTCTAGAAGGGGTGGACTCTTACCTCACAGCTGTAAGGTAACAGCATGGAAATATAGTGATGGTCTGGTTTCCTCTGCGGGTCCTTTCCTGGGTGTCTGGTCGATCAAGTAGGCTGGGGGTGCCGTGGGGTTCAGGAGTATGTATTTCTACAGTGCATGTATCTGTTTGCTTGGAGGTTTGCTTTATTGAAAAAACCTTCAGGCAACCGTATTCACATAGACACCTTGTTTAGTTGTATCGTCATCTGTGCATTTTATTTCTTCATTTCTTGCTTTGGCAGCATAACTAAACAGAATTGTACATAATGGATATTACAAGATGATGGCAGTAACTGAAAGATCAAACAATCATAGCATAATCATATTTTAATTGCTTAATTTTACTGCAGTTTGAATATTCTGATTTGGAAGATTAAATTCTGACTTAGATGAGTGAGAACATCTCGCTTTGTAATTTCTGAAATCCTTTCAAGATAGGAAGTGGGATGTTTTCCCAAGACGGATAAAACCAGACTTAACATATCAATTATGTACCTTGAGCTAAATTAAATACATGTGATCTGTGTGGGCCATTATAGTGGCAAACATTTTGGGCTATATTGGGTAGTAAAATTTGTCATTTTTACAGGTAGAGATATCAGATTGTAGAGTGCCGTGGAGACCTGTATTTGTAATTGAAAGCTACAAAAGCTTTCCCTTGGGACTTTAAAGGAGGTGCGGCAAGCTCAATGGTGAAATAAAATTTGTAGATTTATTGATACATACAATATCAGCAGTAAAGCGTAAACAACGAATGTATATTCAACAGATCTGTAGTGTTTTATATTTCCTTAGCTAGATACAATATTCTATGTTTGTATCAATAAATCTACAATTTTTATTTCACCAATCACCATGGAGCATGCCGCACCTCATTTAAAGTCCCAAAGGCAAACTTTTGTAGCTTTCTATGTGATATAGGGATGGAGGTGCGTCACAGGGTGCATCAATCCACATCCCATTGTTGCACTGTATTTGTAATTGATGAAGCTGGTAAAACTCTCTTTCTTTAGTTGACCATGTGCAGGGGTGCATGAAAGGCTGGGGAGGGGGAAAGGCCAAATCTTCCAATTTAGAGGTCTGAGTCCCCTATCTTGTTACACACTAGGAAATACTGCAGTGAAGTGTCTTATAACACCTACAGTACACAGTATATTTCATAATGGGTCAGTGTACCCCTTCTACACATGGAAGACTATTTGCTGAATTTGTAGCTGATACTTTAACTGCAGTGGTGTAGGTTGCTGCTGAGACTGCGGATGGGCAGCCTATTTACTACCATGCTATTAACTTACAATTTTGTATCTGTGAAGGTTCTCATTTATCCCATCCTGTTCTTGGACAATAAACATTTACACTTTCCATTGTGGTTAGATTAAGGTGTTAATATAAATGCTGGTGCATCTTCCCGACATTCTAAGAACTGAGGAGGTGACTTGATAAGCTATCAAACGTCAAGCCTGGTTGAATGTGTCTACCCATTACTAGATTTTCAATAATGTAGAGCACACCAAGTTTTGTTCTGCCTATGTTGTTGTGTGATCTGTGCCATGGAGGATCCATTAGCCATTAGTCCTCTCAACGCACTCTACATCAATATAAGATACTGTAACTACATAGGACTGCAGTACAAAATTGATGACCATATTGGTGGGAACAATAATTAGTACCCAGCAAGGGACAATAATGCAGTTTGGAAGTAAAAACCTACATACTGTATGTTTTTATTGTTCCTCCTAGTTGCAAGATATATCAGATTTTCAATATATCTCCCATGGACATCATATATCATCCATGTTTTCAAAATAAATAAAAATAATTATCAGAGATGGCAAAGGCCACTTTAATGGCTTCAGCAGGTAGGAGAAGTTGGGTACTCAGGGTCAAAACCTTACTTCATGAGTAAGTAAAGTAAAATGTAAATCCACTTTTGTTAAGAAAAAAAAATTCCCCTCTGGGTGATCAATGTGCATTGCAAGGGTGTAAACAAACTTTGTTGCAGATTACTACCTTTTGTGGGAAATATGTTTGTTTGTCTGTGTCCATGCAGAGTGAATCTGTATGGGAGTGATTTTATAATTATCAGTCAGCTTCTGCACCTGCGGGGCTCTAATAAGGAAAGTTGCAGGGTCTGCATCCCTTTAGACGTAATTTCCCTTTGAAAGAATCTCACCAAAAATTCACATTTTGTGTTAAAGGGGGTGCCCAAAATCTGACTTGTATCTTAGTGCAGACTTCTGGGGAAATTAGTAAGCCAATCACAAAAGCAGGAAATTACATTTCTGGGGAGCATTCTATACACCATCTGTAAACAGAACACCTCCAGGTTGCCATATTGCATTGCATTTTACAGGAAATTGCAGTGTTGCAGACTGAAAAGGAAAGGTAATTGTTAATACCATTCAATTACAGTATGATGTGTGTCACAATTGTATATGCTATAATATTATAATTTTATTTGTTTTGCTATTCTTTTCGCTCAAACGTGTAGTTACCCTTTAAGTTTGGGTGGATGCTGCTTTAATTGATTATATAAATTCATAGATTTCTGCACCCAGATTTTCTGAAACAGTCAACATTATGGACTTCTGTATTGTATATGTTCAAATTTCCCACTTACTGCAAACATGGGACCAATGCTCTCATATGAACTATCTGAAGGAGAGAACTGATCTTTTACCTGGTCCTTTTGTCTGTTTTGGCTTGGCACCCCATAATATAACTAGACCGGTCTCTAACATGGTCATATGCTCCACAGCATGCATATCAGCACAACTGGACTAAATGACGTTATAACAAGCTCTGCTCATGTATAAATAACTGATGTTCAAACTGAGTGCACACAACCCATAAGAAGCCCTTGAGGTTTGGAGGGTTGGAAGCCCAGCCTTTGCTCTCATGTCAATGGGACAGGAAGTAAGCGGAGAACAGCATTAACCTCTTGACATCCGGAGGCCGTCATATGACGGCCTCCACTTTCAGGGCTTATATCTGAATGATGTCTGAGGCTACAGACATCATTCAGATACCGGCATTTTCAGCCGGCGATTCCGTACACCATAAGAACGATCATAGCGGCTGTTCCGCCGCTTGATCGTTCTTACGGGCGGCGGGAGGGGACACCCCCCCCCTCCCGCCGCCCTCCGGTGCTACTACCGACTCACCTCAGCGATCGGTGAGTCGGATAGCGGATCCGCCGGCGCCGGATGTTCACCATAGAGATTTCCGGCGGACCAGATGGTCGCCGGAGTCTCTATGATCGTTCGGAGGCCGGGCGCGATGTTATGACGTCACGCCCGGCCTCTGCATTCAAAAAAACGGCGCCGCTTCGGTTGTGAAGCGGCGATCGTTTTATTTTTTTTTTTTATTTTAGGCTTCCCAGCCTAGAGGTGAGATGTGGGGTCTTATTGACCCCATATCTCACTGTAAAGAGGACTGATCGTGTCATATTCCTATTACAAGGGATGTTTACATTCCTTGTAATAGAAATAAAAGTGATCAAAAAAAAAAATATTTTTTTAAAGTGTCAAAATAAAAAATTTTAAGTAAAATTAACAATAAAAAAAAAAAATTTTTAAAGCGCCCCTGTCCCCGTGAGCTCGCACGCAGAAGCGAACGCATACGTAAGTCCCGCCCACATATGAAAACAGTGTTCAAACCACACATGTGAGGTATCGCCACGAACGTTAGAGCGAGAGCAATAATTTTGGCCCTAGACCTCCTCTGTAACTCAAAACATGTAACCAGTAAAAAATTTTAAAGCGTCGCCTATGGGCATTTTTAAGTACCAAAGTTTGGCGCCATTCCACGAGCGTGTGCAATTTTGAAGCATGACATGTTAGGTATCTATTTACTCGGCGTAACTTCATCTTTCACACAATGCAAAAAAATTTGGCTAACTTTGCTGTTTTGTTTTTTTTTTAAGCACGAAACTGTTTTTTTTCCAAAAAAAACGCGTTTGAAAAATTGCTGCGCAAATACCGTGCAAGATAAAAAGTTGCAATGACCGCCATTGTATTCTGTAGGGTCTCTGCTAAAAAAACATATACAATGTTTGGGGGTTCTATGTAATTTTATAGCAAAAAAATGATGATTTTTGACATGTAGGAGCGAAGTGTCAGAAATGGCCCGGATATGAAGTGGTTAAAGTTTTGACTGGATCTACTTCTATTTATAATTATAGGTGCACTTTTAACTCCCACAAAAGGAAAAAAAACTGATAATGTAGAATTTGTCAAACCTCCAGAACTATATAGCCACTGAGTCACAGAAAGCCTAACTTGTCTTTTAAATATGCAATGCTTCTCTCGTGCACCTTGCCTGTATATGTGTCAAGACATTTCCACCCACACAGGTAACTCATTATTTCAGCCGCAGGAACATTGTAGGTGGGTAATTTTTTTCTTAATCTGTATTAAAATGTTTCTAGATTTTTTTGCATCCATAGCATTATTATTTATGCAGTCTGTCAATGAACATGAATAAACAAAATGAAGAAAAGGCAGCCAATGCTGAAGAAAAGCCAGGAAATAAAAACTGCCATTATTTTGCAATATTGCTCTTAAATCAAAAAGATTATCTCTTAAATTAACTATGTAAATGGCTAAACTCACATTTGGGCTTTTTTTTAGCAAATAACATAAACATGTAAATAAAATAAAGCAAACAAACAGTATTGTATTTATTGCGGTTGATTTACTAAAGAAGCAGAAAATGCTCCGTTTTCAAAAGTAAGGTTTGTAAATATGGTGACTGGTGAAAAATCAATGTCTTTACATGCCAAATGGATCAACTTGATGTAAATAACTTAATCATAGTGTAGAAATGTTTAAACAAACCCTTCTATCTATGTACAGTTTGGCAAATATAATCATATACAAGGAAGCAATATTTGGTTATTACATATGTAGACTGGTACCGTATTTGTAGCTTTGCTGTGCTACACAATGGTTGTGCTTTACTACTTCTTCCAATATGCAAATATGCTAGTTTCCCCTAAAAAAATATGCACTTGTGTAAAACTAGGCGCTCTCTTTAGTGGTTAATAGATTCAATAACAAAATATATGGAAATGCAAGAATGTAAACATGTAAAATTCAGAAAAAAAATTACAGTATATGCTCATCGATCATACACCATACCCTCCATGTAGACTGGATTCTCACCTTGGTATGGTGTAAACACACAGCAAAATACACAAATTTAGACATGATCGACAAGACTTTCTATAATACAATGAATGCCATGAATAGATTGGTGGTATGGTGATGTTAATGGAGTTTCACAACCCCCCTTTTTATCAGTGTCCACAGACTGCACTGCAAAGGGGCACTGTGATATAAAGGGGACTGAACTGTAATGATTTTAGTCACCTTTATAGTGCCCTTAGCAATCATTGCTCCCCCCCTCGCAGTGCCTCTTGCAGTCATTGGCCCCCATCACAGTGCTCCTTGCAGTCAAGTGCGTCCATCACAGTGCCCCTTGTGGTCTTGGGCCCCTCCCATCACAGTCCTCAGTGCAGTCATGGCCCCTCATCACAGTTCACTTTGCAGTCATGGCCCCCCATCACAGTCCACTTTGCAGTTATGGCCCCCCATCACAGTGCCCCTTGCAGTCATGGACCTCATCACAGTCCTCCTTACAGTCACGGCCCACCTTTTCCTCTTTAACAACGCAGTGCCCCTTCCAATCTCTGCCTCCCCTGCACTGTCTTACCTTCAGCAAGGCAGAGGCAGTCATCAGCCTGTGTCTATGCTCCCAGGTCTCCCGCCCAGGTGGCGATGTCATCCTATCAGAAGGGCAGGGGATGGGAAGAGCTTTAGATCAGGACGGAGAGTGGGAGCTACAAAACTTATCATGTTAGCAAGCAGGTGATTACCCACTTGGTAATATGAAAAGTCTCCTGCTCTCTGTCCCAATCTGAAGCTCCTCCTGCTGACATTGGCGGCCAGGCGAGAGACCTGGAGGAATAGAAACAGGCTGCTAAATGGCATGGTCACGGTCCGTGACAGTCCTTTCTTTGACCATGGTTGCCAGTCACCTCTTGCTGTATGACGGCGGCCCACATGTCAATGGGCCACAGACCGGTACTGGTCAGTGACCCGGGGGGTTGGGGACCACAGCCCTAGAGGACCTCTAGTGTTCCGTCAACCACACGCAAAGAGCAGGACAGATTTGACTGGAAGCCAGAAAATTGGCAGTCTGTTTTTGTCTTGTATGAGAAAGCTAAAACACTGAACAAATCTTCCTTCTTTTTTTTTTTATTTCCCATTTAAATTATTTCATATTTAGTCTGATCTTAGCTTCTTCTTGTTCTATAAATTAAATTAAAATTCTTTACTTCTTTACAGAAAAAAAACAGGTAGTGTTACAGCAGAAACTGAGCCCTAAAAACAATACTGCAAGGTTATGGTGCTATCCACTAAGCAATTGGGTTTGATTAAGGCCACTTTCCCACTGAGGCATTTTACAGGCATTTTAGCGCTAAAAATAGCGCATGCAAAGCGCCTGTAAAGTGCCTCTCCTGTCAGTCCACTGTGAAAGCCCGAGTGCTTTCACACTGGAGCGATACACTTACACTAGAAAAAGTCACCACCCCTTCTTATTGAAATGAATGGGCAGGGCTGCCGAAGCGCCTGCAAAGCGCTTTGGCAGCGGCGCTACACAGGTGGTGTTAACCCTTCCTCAGCCGCTAGCGGGGGTTAAAAGCGCCCCGCTAGTGTCCAAAAAGCGCCGCTAAAACAACGGTAAAGCACCGCTAAGACTAGCAGCCATTTACCACCGATGCTCTCACCGTCCCAGTGTGAAAGTAGCCTTACTAAAAGGTAGAAAAAAGCAAGGATTCCCCTAAGGTGGGATTTTCAAGGCACTACCACACAAAAAGTAAAATATAAAAGGTAATTTTATTACATAGCAAAAAATAAACAAAAGAAATATATACAATGATCACATAGATCAACAAAGAACATACATGTGGATACAAAAATGTATACAATGCATAAAAGAGGACCATCAATGAAGATGCATAATCTCACTGAACCAGTGCGTTTCAGAAATTATTCTTCATCAGGGCTCGTTTAGTGAAAATACATTTCTAATGCATTGATAGTGCATAGGTATCCAGGATGTTCAACAGCCCAGTGGATAGATGCAGACCGAACATCCCAACCCTACCGGTAGGGTTGGGATGTCTGGTCTGCATCTATCCACTGGGCTGTTGAACATCCTGGTTTTGAGTCCAGATTCTCATTTCCCCACTCTTTTGACCATCTGAGGATACACATTTACTTTTGTGCACATCTATATTAGGTCCTTAACCTTCTGAACCCCAGCTTACCCACAGATGCCGCACCTGGCCTCCAGTGCAATTGGGGGCATCCTTTCTCCTGGCACTTTCCTGACATAGCCTAGGGGATTTTTGACCTGACCTTTGAGTGGATATTGGTGATAAGACACCCGTGGAGCTGTTTTTAACTATATGAATACCTATGCACTATCAATGCATTACCAAACCCTGATGAAGGATAATTTCTGAAACGCACTGGTTCAGTGAGATTATGCATTTTCATTGATGGTCCTCTTTTATGCATTGTATACATTTTTGTATCCACATTTATGTTCGTTGTTGATATATGTGATCATTGTATACATTTCTTTTGTTTATTTTTTGCTATGTAATAAAATTACCTTTTATATTGTACTTCTTGTGTGGTAGTGCCTTGAAAATCCCACCCTAGGGGAATCCTTGCTTTTTTCTATGCATTTGGGATGTGGCACACCCATGGAGCCTACTCCCTGTCAGATACTTTTTTTTTTTTTTTTTAATAAAAGGTAGAGACCGTTTAGTTATAAAGCTTTGTTAATAAGGAGGGACTGGTTTATTGCAATCATCTAAACAAGAAGGTTTTTTTTTTAGAAGACTTTGCTATATGACCTGTGCCACCAAGAATTGGGTGTAAGGAGATAAGTCGTTTTTCAAAAAATGCTTTACTTTTTGCAACCTTTTTTAAAGCACAGTTCCACTTTTGCAGTCAGATTTGGGAAAACCCCACTATGTGTTTATGTGTTCTCATTCACACATCATGGCTTTTTTCCCCCATATTTCTTACCTTTTAGATGTTTCTCAGGAGAAGGTGTCAAGGTCGACTGCAAGGTTTTTTAAACAATGTTAGAGTGAGCCTGTCCCAGGTCTGCCTTTATTAACATACTATGCAGGATGCCCAGCCTCTACACCTTTAACCCATTTTTAGGACAGATCAAGTTCAAATCTAGTTACAATTGATAATGAAGTAGGTGTTATCCTTATTTGGCTGTAAAAGTGGAAATAAAATTTACGTGTTTTGTATCCAGTGGGTAGGCGGCTGACAGGAAAGGGAACATTTTCATGCAAGGTGTGCTTTACAGTTACACTTTATTGGGCGTTCAAAGCAAACACAACTTCAGCTTATGTTAAGAGAACATTGACTTTGCTGACCGCTCTGTACTTATTTTGGTAAATCCACCCCTAGAGCTGCAAATATCAAACAGCAAAACATAATTTTCTATCTAGTCCTCATAGGAATCAAGTAACAAGTGAGCCTCTGGGAGGGATGAAAACATAGAAAAGAGGCTGAAAATTTAATAAAATGATACTTTTAAGCAAAGGAAACAAAGCACAACATCCTTCCTTTCACTTTGACTGAAAGCTCCTATTATTTCTGGGCGCTTTCAGCGCTGCTATAACTATTACCTGTTAGTGCAGCTTGCAGTTGATCAAATACATTAGCAAACAAGAGCTATTTCAGGATTCTGCAGCCAACAGACACAGAATGAATAATTCAAATCTTTGTGCATTAGAAGCACTAAAGATAAGGCACAAAAAGAGCACTCAACCCATCCCACTAGAAAGTGATGAATTATCAGAATAATTACCTATAATATCAAAACAATATATCCTTTAAAGGAGATAAAAATCGCATTCTTGGTGAAATGCCCTGCGCATCGGGTCTAGTGACAGTAATTGCTCAATATGTGTCTGATTGAGATGAAGGAAGCGGACACAATTAAATCACTGGGTTGTTTTGCTTTCTGTTTTTAATATAATGAACAAAAATGCATTTCCTCCTTGACAATCCTGCTGAACATAGTTATTTAGTTGGAAAAACATTTTATGAAATTACTCTGACATATATTAATCTAGATTCTCGTTCAATCTTTTTACTGGTATTTCATTAAACTGTCAACTACAAACCGTTTAATCTCACCTATTACCACAACATTAAACAAAATTGGGCCTTTAAAAAAAAAATCCTAAGCAACAGTTCAACTACTAATGTCATCTAACAAACACTGAAAAAGTAAAAAAGTTCAGGGCCTCCTGCTCTCTAGCTCCCTTGCACCCGCCTCCCATGCTCGCCTACAGGACTTCTCTAGAGCCTCTCCCATCCTCTGGAACTCTATGCCCCAGTATGTCCGGTCAGCTCCTACCCTGTCCACCATTAGGTGATTCTTGAAAACTCACTTATTCAGAAAAGCCTACCCCACTTCCACCTAAGAAAAGTCCCCTCCATCAGATCATCCCCTGCACCCATTACCTTTTAGAGTGTAAGCTCCACAAGCAGGGCCCTCCTATTCCTCCTGTATTGAACTGTATTGTAATTGTACTGTCCCCCTTTTTATTTTAAGCGCTGCGTAAAACTGTTGGCGCTATATAAATCCTGTATAATAATAATAATAACAAAAATGACCAAGGGGAAAACATATTTTTTAATCTTGGATAGAATAAGGGAGAATTATAATCCCCCATCAGTTTTTTTTTTTTTTAACTTCTGTGTCTCAATAGGGAAATTTCCTTTTACTTCCCATCCCGTAGCCAAAACAAGAAGTGAGAGGAAACCCATCCAAAGTGAGGGGATTCAGTTGTCACCAGAGTCACCAGAACTAGTGTCCCTATTGGAAGATTCCCTTCTATTTTTTTCTGAAAACAACCCCACATTTGGGATTTTCTTTTAGTTTCACACTTGGTGATAATGGTAAACAGGACAAACAGACTGGGTGAATCTTTGTATGTGAATACAAACAGTTATAAAAACCTGACAGGTGCTTCGACCCCCGCACTATTGTTTCCCTGAGTACCCTTAAAGCGGAGTTCCACTCAAAAGTGGAACTTCCGCTTATTTTCTTCCTCCCCCTTCCGGTGCCACATTTGGCACCTTTCAGGGAGTAGGGGGGGAACGGGGACCTGTTTTTTCCCACTTCCCTACTTCTGGAGATGGCACTGTGACGCTGTCCCATGGAAATTCGGTCCCCCTCCTCCTTCCTCCGCCATCGGGCCAATTAGGAAACACAGCGTGCTTCACGCATGCACAGTAGGGAGCTATCTGTAAAGCCGAAAAGGTTCACTGCTGGTTTCACTTAATGGAGATGTCTGTGGCAGCACCCGACAGCCAATTCGAAGATCAGCTGACATCACGGGCTCCCTTGACAGGTAAGTTGTCCATATAATAAAAGTCAGCAGCTACAGTATTTGTAGCTGCTGACTTTTATTTTTTTTTCCCCAGGCTGGAACACCTCTTTAAGTACCTATCATATAATCTCTGACATCACCTGTCTGGAGCTCCAGTCTCCTCCTGGGGACACCCACCTCCTTCTTTTTCTTCCTCTCCCCCCCCCCCAACTTACTTTTCTTCCTTCTTCCTCAAACCTTTCCCTCTCTTTCTATACTCACCACCCACACTTCCCTTCTTAGCCCCATGTCTTCTTTAGCCCTGTTGGGAACCACAGTCCCCGCATACAGCCTGCCTTTTTCTATAATGCTTGTAGGCCCCTACATAGCAGCGGCTTACTTACATGACCTTATTGACCAATTATCCTTGTAAGTTTCATCTCCCCCATCCCACAAGCAGGCTACACTATCCTAATGTGATTGTGAGACACACGCCTCCTGATACCCCTCACTGCGTCCTACTGTCAAAAAATGTATCCACTTAGATTTTGTTATAACACTGTGTTTACCAATGATGTCTGACTTTTATATATATTGCTATATTCACACCTATTGTCATACTCATATTTGACTGGATGTGTTCTTTCTTGTAAATGTTATGTCTCAAAACTGACATGTTTTTCATTGTACTTTGACCTTGGTTGGTTAAAATATTTGAACAAGGAAAAACCTGAAAGGTGTTCTAATCCCTCTCCACTTTATCCAAAACTAAAAAAAGTTTGCCTTTAGTCAGGGCTTTTTTTCTCATAAAATAGGTGCAGGAACTCAATCACAATCCCCCAAACCCCCCCCCCCCCCACCTACACACTCCCTCCAAACCGCATCAAATATGGTGTATGGTCAAATTTCAGAAATAGTGGGAAGTTCTTAATGGGGCATTAAAGCATAACTCCACTTTTGTTGAGAAAAAAACATTCCCCCCTGGGACATCTATGTACATTGCAAGGATTCCAACCAACTTTGTTGCAGATTCCTACCTTTTGTTATTCTGAAGAAATCCCTGTTTGTTCCTCTGTGCCTCAGCGCTGAGTGGGTGTAATGGGAGTCGTTTCATAATTATCAATCAGATGTGCAGCTGCAGAGCACTAATGAGGAAAGCTGCTTGGCCTGCGTTCCTTTAGATGTGTTACTATTGGGAGTATCTCACCAAAAATGACATTTTTTTCTGCAGGGGATGCCTGAAATCTGACTTGTATCTCAGGCAGGCTTGTGGGAAAATTGGTAAGCCAATCACACAAGCAGGAAATTATGTTCATGGGGTGTGTTCAGTACACATTCTGTGTACATAACAACTCAAAGAAGCCATATTGCTTAGCATTTTCAGAAAATGACAGCGGCTGCAGATTGAAAAGGAAAGGGGAATTTTAATAACATTCCATTACAATATGTATACACTATATTATTTTTTCTTTATTGGCTATTTTTTTCCCCCACGAAAGTGAAGTTACCCTTTAAGTACCTGGAGTGCATAGTACAGTACATAGTAAGTACAACGTGCAGAGTTCAAGGGGTTACACACAAAGATTTCAGAAATGCTCTATGTGCAGAGTTCGGGGGTGTGCTACCTACATAGTGCAGAGTTCAGGGGTGCTCTACACACAGAGTGCAGAGTTCAGCCTTCTTCCACTGCTGCTTACCTCTGCACCCCCATCCACATTTCACATTTACCCCTCTTCTTCTCTAGTACCTCCCCACACACTGTAGGTGGCTCCACCACTCTCGAAGGGAAATCATTCAGTGGGGGTGTCGGAATCCACACTTCATCCCCGACACCAGCATCTCCTTTGTCCCCGCATTTAAGGGAGCCGCTCAGGAGATCAGAACTGTGGGAGCTGTTGGGAGACAAGCTGTCACTTATAAACACAGAAGTCGGACTTCTGTGTTTACAAGTGATAGTGGTGAGCTGAGGGCAGAGGACCTGAGCCAAATGTAGTGTAACTCAGTTCCAGCTGAGGAAAGCTCTGTCTTTAGTTATTCTTTAATGTAAATTATAGGTAATCCAGTGTAGTCAGACATAACACAGCTTTACGTGTTCAGTGGGAGGGTCTGCTTCTAAAGGTCTGTGCTATGTAACTTTTTAACTCCTGTGCATGTAATATCACCATACAAATTAAAAGTTCCAAGTCAGGTTTAAATTTTAAGAGTATGTAAACCCTATAGTTAAAACAACCCAAACCTGGAGCACCAATAGGGACCTGCATCTCTCACCTGTCCATGGATAAACAGGGTGCCGGCTAAAAGAAGCCCGTCCTGGGTCATCATTGTAGAGAATAAACGAATAAGAAACACATTCTTCCAAATAATTTTATTTCTCACGATCAAACCATTTGTGGTTGAAAATGTTAAGGAGGTGGATTATTTTTGGTGGAGACCCCATGATTGCAGCTATACTGTTGATGCTTAAATAAATGTATTTGAATGAGGGGGGATTAGAGTGTCATTTCTTATTCATCTTTCTCTATGTGTAAACCCTATCAATTAACCTTTTTATTTGCCCCCCTTTGGTCTGTTGAATATACAGTTTTAAAAGTTTATTTATACAGTATCTGTTTGATAAATGTAAAAAAAAAATTGAACGTTGAACCTCAATTCTAGTGAGCTGATAATATCCTGGGCAGCACTCATTTAGCTCCATGTTGTGGAGATGAGGGGCAGGTGTTCTGTAGTCCTAACATATTTTCTGTTGCAAGGTGACAATGCTGCTCGTCCATTGATATGGTATGGTGACTGTTGTCACCCTAGGACAGGAAATGTGTTATGACAGGATCACTAAGTGAAAAAAAAACAAAACAAAAAAAAAAACAAACGAATGCAGTGACCACATCTATGAACTGGTAAAATGCAATATATAACATTTTTGTTTTTAGATTTTGGGCATAGGTACACTTTAACATAATTGGTATAAGAAAAATCTTAGTGCTGCCACTATGATGCATTATTATTTCTAGCAAGAAGCCTACGGTGGGTTTGTCTAGAAATATCTCTCCTGCATTACAAACAGGTATATAAAAGTAATCAGATTACTGACAAAAAGCAGTGTTGTAGACTGGAGCTCTATAGCTATGTCTGGATGAAAAACCCAAAGTTCTCAGCAGGTAGGCTATGATTATGGATCACAAGAATTTATTTTCCATGTCTGAGTATGAATTTAACCCACAAAACAAATCAAATGCGTCTAACTCTAGTTTTCCATTTCTTGTAATATTCTAATGTAAATGTTAAGATACAACTAATTAGGTTTTTACAACTGCTAGAAATGTAGTGTTTACAGAGGAATTGTGCTGTTGACCTTATTGTAGTCTAATGATCAATTTATTTCTAAATTACTAATGCCCTATATACATATCCAATAATAACACATTAACCTTCTGCTGTTTCAATGCAAAACAAGCACGGCATACCCTTTGCTGCTGCCCAAACCCTGGATCCCTGCATGGTGGACTGGAACTGGAAATTCACTAAAACTGGTTTCATGATGCATGGTGCAAGTCCCAATTCTAGCACACTCATAATATGTAGACTAGGGGGTTATTTACAAAAGGAAAATCCACTTTGCACTACAATAAGTGCAAAGTGCACTTGAAATTGCACTGAAAACGCACTTGGAAGTGCAATCGCTGTAAATCTGAGGGGTAGATCTGAAATGAGGGGAAGTTCTGCTGATTTTATCATCCAATCATGTGCAAGCTAAAATGCTGTTTTTTATTTTCCTTGCATGTCCCCCTTGGATCTACGGCGACTTTACTTCCAAGTGCACTTTGCACTTGAAGTTTGAACTTGTAGTGCTAAGTGGATTTGCCTTTAGTAAATAACCCCTTAAATTTCTTAACAGTACCTGTTCCTATCTCTGGATAAATTCAATTTCACTAACAATGTACCGTATGTGTATTCCACCCAGAAATGCCCAATACCCTGCCAGGATTTTTATAGCCCCATCTGTTTATTTATTGCGTCCCACCCCCTGATCTGCAAAAATCCTGAAACTCTTGGAGTGGGAACTTGACCTACTCAGTAACTCCTGATTGTAATATTGCTCTGAGTAATTGCTAAAGAGCTACAAAAATTGCAAAGTTTAAAAAGGTGGCAAATGCAAGAAGATCTAGATTGGATAGGTATTGTCTGTTAAATTGATATCGTGTTGTTGCCACTTGAAATTACTATTTATTTTTAGCATCTCTATAGCGCTGGCAATTTATGCAACACTTTACATATATATTGGACATTCACATCCGTCTCTGCCCTCAAGGAGCTTACAATCTAAGGTCCCTGACTCACATTTATAGATACACATACATGGGCCAGTTTAGACAGAAGCCAATTAAAGGGATTGTAAAGGTTCGGATGTTTTTAGATACAAATAACAAACATGTTATACTTACCTGCTCTGTGCAAGGGTTTTGCACAGAACACCCCCAATCCTCCTCTTCATGGGTCCCCCGGCAACACTCCTGACTCCTCCCCTTCATCGGGTGCCCCACGGAGAGCTGCTTTCCATGGAGGCACCAGGTGGGCATGCTCCTGAGTCCTGCTGCTGCGTCCATTGACACAGACAGTGTGACACAGCCCCGCCCCCCGCACCTGTGTTAGTGGATTTGAATTGAATGCATAGAATGCATTAAGGTGAAAAGACTTTACAATCCCTTTAACCACTTCAGCCCCGGAAGGATTTACCCCCTTCCTGACCAGAGCGTTATTTGCGATTCGGCACTGCGTCGCTTTAACTGACAATTGTGCGGTCATGCGACGTGGCTCCCAAACAAAATTGACGTCCTTTTTTTCCCACTAATAGAGCTTTCTTTTGGTGGTATTTGATCGCCTCTGCGATTTTTATTTTTTGCGCTATAAACAAAATAAGAGCGACAATTTTGAAAAAAACGCATTATTTTTTACATTTTGCTATAATAAATATCCCCTAAAAATATATAAAAAAAAACATTTTTTTTCTTCAGTTTAGGCCGATCGTATTCTTCTACATATTTTTGGTAAAAAAAATTGCAATAAGCGTTTATTAATTGGTTTGCGCAAACGTTATAGCGTTTACTAAATAGGGGATAGTTTTATGGCATTTTTATTAATCATTTTTTTTTTACTAGTAATGGCGGCGATCAGCGATTTTTATTGTGACTGCGACGTTATGGCGGACATGTCGGACATTTTTGATACATTTTTGGGACCATTGTCATTTATACAGCGATCAGTGCGATTAAAAATGCACTGATTACTGTGTAAATGACACTGGCAGTGAAGGGGTTAACCACTAGGGGGCGAGGAGGGGTTAAGTATGTCCTAGGGAGTGATTACTAACTGTAGGGGGATGGGCTGTGTGGCTGACGTCACTGATCTCTGCTCCCATGATAGGGAGCAGAGATCGAGTGACACTTGTCACTAGGCAGAACGGGGAGATGCTGTTTACAACGGCATCTCCCCGTTCATCCGCTCCGTGAGGCGATCGCGGGTCTCCCCGCGGCGATCGAGTCCGCAGGACCCGCGACCCGACTCACGGAGCTCCCGGCCGGCGCGCGCGCGCGCCGCCGGCGGCGCGCACGCACGGGCACGGCGGGAAATTCAAATGGACGTACAGGTACGCCCATTTGCCCAGCCGTGCCGCTCTGCCAACGTACATCGGCGTGCGCCGGTCGGCAAGCGGTTAAGTGTTACTAAAACCACAACAGTAAAATCAGTCTATAAATGCAGTAAAGCATGCTTGCTATACTCACTTTAAAACCTAAGGGGTTAATCCTCTGCGTTGTGTAAAAAAGCAGTTTGATCCTGTTTTCTCTGATCTTCCCCTTCTTCCATAGTCTCCAAACTATTTACTGATGATAACACAGAGCCTTGGGGATAAGCTGCACATGCTCAGTTTGGTGAGTATTGCGAGAGAGTTTTTTTTTTCTATCTTGGGAGAGTGCATTTGATCAGCACAGGGCCAATCAGCACAGAGGGTCAGGTGTCCTGCAGTCTCATAGGACAGTCAGAGGAGAATGAAAACTCCTCCTACAAGCTTTAACTAGACAAAGATAGATAGATCTATAGATCTATATACTGCTGATGAGAAAAGGTATTTAGCCATTTATATTTACTAAAATAATTGCATTTCCATGTTCTGTGTACTGTGGGAGACCAGATATAGTAAATGCAGGGTCCTGGGCTAAGTAACATTTTAACCTACCAGCATGTCTTTTTGAGTGTGGGAGAAAACCAACGCAAGCAGAAGGAAACCATGCAAACTCCAGGCAGGTAGTGTCATGGTTGAGATTCAAACAGATGACCTCAGTGCTACCAGGCAGAAGCGCTAACTACACCATGCTGGATTCCAATTTTTCCCTCCTTGGGAAGCAGAGAGGTGTTACTGGTTCATACTACATTGGCTGCATTGGCTATTTTGTTATTTAACCACTAGCCGCCCGCCCACTGTCATATGATGGCGGGACGAGGTAGCTCTCCTCCTGGGCCGCCGTCATATGACGTGATCTCCTTCCCGGGCCACTAGGGGGCACGCCGCGTCACTGGGGACCCGATGCACGTGCCCGGCGGCCGCGATGTCCGCCGGGCACCCGCGATTGCCCAGTAACTGAGCAGGACCGTGGATCTGTGTGTGTAAACACACAGATCCACATCCTGTCAGAGGAGACCGATGGTGTGTCCCTTGTACATAGGGACACTGATCGGTCACCTCTCCCAGTCAGTCCCCTCCCCCCACAGTTAGAATCACTCCCAGGACACACATTTAACCCCTCGATCACCCCCTAGTGTTAACCCCTTCCCTGCCAGTCACATTTACACAGTAATCAATGCTTTTTCACAGCACGGATCGCTGTATAAATGTGAATGGTCCCAAAAATGTGTCAAAAGTGTCCGATATGTCCGCCGCAATATTGCAGTCACGATAAAAATCGCAGATCGCCGCCATTACTAGTAAAAAATAAATAAATAAAAAAATGCTATAAATCTATCCCCTATTTTGTAGACGCTATAACTTTTGCGCAAACCAATCAATATACGCTTATTGCGATTTTTTTTTACCAAAAATATGCAGAAGAATACATATCGGCCTAAACTGAGAAAAAAAAATTGTCTTAAAAAAAAAATTGGATATTTATTAGAGCAAAAAGTAGGAAGTATTGTGTTTTTTCAAACTTGTCCTTCTTCTTTTGTTTATAACGCAAGAAATAAAAACCGCAGAGGTGATCAAATACCACCAAAAATACAAATTTCATTTGGGTACAGTGTTGCATGACCGCACAATTGTCATTCAAAGTGCGATAGCGCTGAGGAAGGGGGTGTTCGTGCCTGGTAGGCAAGTGGTTAAAAAAGGACATTTTTTTTTAAATCAGGCTTTGTTTCTGCTATAGACTGAACCGTTTGTGTACTTTTCTTCCACAACCTGCTTACGAAAATTTAAAAAAAAGAATATCCAGGTAAATAATAATTAATGCTAAATTCTGTGTTTTGCCTTGAGCTCCCTTTTATATTGTTGGGCTATAATAATGAGAAGACATAAATCTTTTTTCATGCACATTAATTAACTGTATTAGTCACAGCTAAAGCCTTCCCGAATCCCCACCAGATCCCTAAGGCATTCCCATAGAAAAACACTGTGGGTCCCTTCTTGAAATCCTCTCGTTTTTTAAACCCTCCGAAGCTGCTGCACATGCTCAGTGGACAGAGGCTACACATGGACTGCAGAACATTAATAAGAGAAACTTTTGTACTCTGAAAAATCCTAATTGCTGCCTTTATATAACTTTCTGGAATAAGACAAAAACAAACACGTAATATCCTATTTAGGCATTATCATCACCAATGACTATGGCAATGGTGTTACATTACTGCAAATAAAAATGATAATTCAATTCATGCTACAAGCACCATTTTCACACTAATTATAAGAAATGATCACACTAAGGAATACAGATGTTTCACAGAAAACTCTTAAATTTACAAAACGAACTGCTTTTATACTGCATTACAGCTGGGAGCAAAACTGTCACTACCTGCAAGTCTCATTACAATACGCCATCTGTAAATTACTGCTGTCAGTTTGATAAAGCTGCACTTATTTTGATAGTTTCTCTGACCTTTTTAAGATTCTATTGCTGCTGATGTTGGTGTAATAAAAAAAAAATACCAATGTTCTACATATAGTCAAGGGTATAGTATCGACATAAAAGGGTGTAGCAAAGTGCCACTTTTTCATAATGAAATAAAATTCTGCTCTAATTAGCGCAAAGTAAATTCCGAATCTAGACATGTATATAGTTTAATTTCCAAACAGCTTGTCTTTAACCATAAATAAGTACAAACTTGGAAAATATTGACTTACAGAGTTAATTTTAGTTCATATACGATACAAATAAGGCAGTAATGATAATTAACTACATTGCTGGGATGGTTGCATACAACTGGTTGTAATCAAGTATTTTCTATGCATGGAGCCTGAGTCTCTTTATCATGTAATCTAAGTTGAGAGAGAAAAATAGATTGCTTAATGCAACTAAGCCTCCTTCCAATATTGAAGGCTGCTTCAGTGGGGAATAGTACAGTATGGAGAGGCTGCTTCCATAGAAGGAAATCCATTTTCAAACTCAACTACAGAGAAAATTGAGTACTGTCCGTGATACTTTTTTTATTTGCACTAACATACAATTTTTAAGGACAAGCTTTCGGGGTATGTCCCCTTCTTCAAGGTCCAAGCAGTACTCAAGTGAGTACTGCTTGGACCTTGAAGAAGGGGACATACCCCCAAAGCTTGTCCTGAAAAATTGTATGTTAGTGCAAATAAAAAAAGTATCACAGATAGTACTCAATTTTCTCTGTCACAATTGCACTAATACGGCTACAATCACATCCAACTCAACTACAAAAGCTGCCGATCACACCGGAGGCTGTCAATGGATATTCAGGACTGTTCATACTCCTAGGAACCAGTTTACAATAAATACGTTGTTTTCAAATGTATTCCCTTGAAAAGAGCTGATTAACCTCTTCATTCCTAAGCCCTTTTCTGGCACTTATTGTTTACAAGGTAAAAACAGTATTTCTTGCTTGAAAATTACTTAGAACCCCCAAAAATTATATATATTTTTTTATAAAATGGCGAAGATTTTATGTCACAGGGGGGTTGATTTACTAAAGGTACAGTAAATCCACTTTGCACTACAAGCTCTGAAATGAGGTGAAGCTCTGCGGATTTTATCATCCAATCACGTGCAAGCAAAAATGCTGTTTTCTATTTTCCTTGCATGTCCCCCTCAGATCTACAACGACTGCACTTCCGAGTGCACTTACAGTGTACTTCTAAGTGCACTTGTAGTGCAAAGTGGATTTACCTTTAGTAAATCAACCCCACTGTATTTGCACAGCGGCCTTTCAAATGCATTTTTTGGAAGAAAAACACATTCATGAATTAAAAAAAAAAATAAGTAAAATTAACCAAATGTTTTTGTATAATGTGAAAGATGATGTTACACTGAGTAAATAGATACCTAACATGGCATCAGGGCCGTCTTTTTGCATGGGCACGCTGGGCAGTTGCCCGGGGGCCCCACTTGCTTGGGGGGCCCACCACCTGCTCAGCGACCCCAGCCAAGAATTATTCAGAAGTCACAAAGTTCGCTGCCGCACTGTGCCAGTGCTGCTCCCTCACAGAGACAGAGTGCCGCGCGATCAGTCCCGATATCAGTCAGCGACTCAGCGTTGGGCAGTGTGCAGTGTGAGTCAGCTGTCGCTGTGTAGTTCCAGTTCTTCACAGGCGGAGTGATATGAAATGCACTCCGCCTGTGACAGATACAGGAAGCATCTGCTCTGCTCTTTACTGCAGCCGCATGCTTCCTATCACACGTCCGCGTCTCAGAGAAGCCAGGCAGCAGTACACACACCAGCATTAATACCCACCAGCACCAGCAGTACCCACGCCAGCATTAATACCCACCAGGCAGCACCAGAGTGTGTACATTTATATATATTTATTTAGTTTTTTTTTAGTTGTATGATTTAGCGGTGAAAGTTATTAGTGCCCGGGCCCCCCCCAAGTTTTGACTGTAATATCTTATGTGTCCCCCTTATATATCAATCTTAGATTTGCCACAAGTTTGAGGAAGTGTAAGAAAGGTGAGGAAAAAGAAACTTTATTACGTGTTGGTGAAAATAACCTTTAGAGCAGAAATGAAGGGTAATGTTTTGAGTGGAGCACAGAAGAGGAAAAAGGCTGCAGAGGAGAAAGAGAAAATGTGCAAACTTCCAAAACTAACATCTTGGCTCCAGGTGTTGGAAGTACCAATAAATATAGCCTTATTGATAATTTGCATTTTTATTCTCATACGTGATTGTGTAGACAGGGCGCCAGTGCACTGTATTGCCCGGGGGCCTATAATGCTCTTAAGATGGCACTGCATGGCATGCCTTACAATTGCACACACTCATGGAATGGCGACAAACTACGGTACTTAAAAATCTCCACAAGTTCTTGCTCCAACGGAAATAGGGTTAGTTCTTAATATCTCACTACTAGGTTTTATCTTGATGTTAAATGAGTTACAATGTTAACGTACCATGTCTTACTATTTCCTATATTATTTGTTTCTGTAATACACTCTATTATGCTTGTTCTCCTTTATTACCAATAAAAATCTTAAGGAAAAAAAAAAACCCCACAGGCGAAGCTTTAGAAATTTCTACAGTTTACATGTTTAGAGTTACAAAGGAGGTGGACTAGAATTATTGCTCTCGCTCTAATGATCGTGGCGATATCTCACATGTGTGGTTTGAATACTGTTTACATATGCGTTCACTTCTGCGCAAGACCATGGAGGGATGGGGGTGCTTTACATTTTAAATTTTTTTTGCTTTTTATTTAATTATATCTTTACACTGTTCCTTTAAATTTGTGTTTTTGATCTATTTTATTGCTGTCACAAGTAATGTAAATATCCCTTGTGACAGTAATAGGCAGTGACAGGTACTCTTTATGGAGAGATCTGGGATGCATAACACCCCAAATCCCTCCTTTGCACTTAAAAGCATTCAAAACGCCAAGTTTGGCCGTTTTGAATACTGCAATTTTTTAAAAGATCCGGTGCCTTTTAGCCTTCAGTAAACTGGAAGTGATGTCATGACATTGCTTCCAGGTTACTAGATCCGAGACCCGATCAAAGCCTATTATGGGTGTGCTGGCTGGTCACTTGGGCCTCCTGGTGGACCAGAAGAGCCCAGGGCGAGCAGTGGAAGGCAGCGGGAGGGGGGGACATCCCCTCCCGCTGCTTGTAATAACAGCTGAGTGGCTGTTTAGCTGCATCAGTTATTATTACAAGAAAGCCGACCATATTCTTTAAAAAATGGTACTGGGGTGATTCCTGCAGCAAAAGTTTTTTTTATATATTTTTTGGGGATATTTATTATAGCAATAAGTGTAAAATATTGCTTTTTTTTTCAAAATTGTCCCACTTTTGTTTATAGCGCAAAAAATAAAAACCGCAGAGGTGATCAAATAGCACCAAAAGAAAGCTCTATTTGTGGGAAAAAAAGAACATGAATTTTTTTTGGGAGCCACGTCGCACGACCGCGCAATTGTCAGTTAAAGCAACACAGTGCCGAATCGCAAAAAGTGCTCTGGTCTTTGGCCAGCCAAATGGTCCGGGGCTTAAGTGGTTAACAACCACTTTAAAGTTCTCTCATAAAATAAATGATTGTACTTAGAATAGTAGGTCTTTTTTTTAAAAGGTAAACCCTACTTCAAGCCCATTATTGCTTTAGTAGTTTGCAAACATATCTGTATATACAGCATTGTGGACCCAATTCTGCATTCCATAGGCTGCGATAACATGTCTGTGTACATTATATTCATAACCATGATTGTAAACACCTAAGCTTGTGTGTGTACTGTAATAATCTGGCTGAGACAGATGACAGAATATTAAGGAAGGAGAAAGCAGCCAAGTGGCAGCATGGCTTCCTGCCACCAAGATTAAGCAGCTGATTTAGGAACTTGTTAAGAATTAATTCAGCATAATTTACATTCAGTTATTAAAATGTGCTCAATGCCTGATGCTAAAAAACAAACTTAGAATGTCCTTCTAGATTTATACAAGGTTGGTCTAAAGACTGTTTGACTTTTGGGTATGAGTAATTTCCTTACGTATAATAGATGCTACATGAATACATGTTTTTTTTTAGCATTAAGAGCATTTAGAAAGCAGCCAAGCAAAACATTTGAAGGGTAGGATTTGAATTTCCCAAATGATGAGGAGAAAACAAGCCTGTACAGGTGTATCTCAGAGATGGTATTCTGAGTATTTTCACACAATAATACTCTAAATATAGAGGTTTATTTTATAATCTTGGTAATTGTTGCTGTAGTTGGTGTGGCGATAAAAAGAATGTCTGGAAAATAAAATCTAGGTGGATATAAACACACCAATAAACACAGATATGTATTTATTTAAAAAAAAATATTGATTGTAATCAGTGTAAGTTCCTAAATTTGACTTGATGCCAGCCTCTTGTAACTTTCTATAGAGCAACATACAGACTAAATGGGAAAGCAGGATTAGAGACCAATCTTTTACAATAACATGTCTTAAAAAAAGAACATGCTGACAAGAAGAGCAGAAAAGTGACCTCATCAATCTTCTGCTGCTCAGTCACTGTTCATATACAGGCTGAGAGCAGAGAGTTTACAAATCTGTACTGCCTTATTGTGATAGAAAAAAGTCAGGTCATCAGCCTAGCAGTGCTGTGTATCAGGGCTGCAGTAATGGCAATGGGCGTGGGATCCAAGGGGAATTTATGCTTTGACCACAAGCCTCATGGCATCAGGGATTTGGATTTTCTTCCCCTGCATTGTCCAACCATCAGCTTACCGGGTGTACATTTCAATTGAGGCTTAGTTAAACGGTTTTGATCATCTCACTGAAATCTTTCCCTTACCGGGACCCAGAGTAGTGTTTTTGTTCCATCTAAGACAGCCGTCCATTCCTTGCACATCCTCTAGCCGCCGTGGGGGAACCCTGGTGGTGCCTTGACCTCTATCTGGCTTGGGTCACGGATATTCTCCTGATGAAGTTGTTAAATGAAGCAAAACTTGTTGAGGACAATGATATCCATAAAAATCCATCATAACCTGATCCTCCTTACTAGGGGACATGAATGCTGGTGATATACATGGATCGTTTATGTATACCCTTTATGATATGTATCACTAAATACTTGGATATCCTGTTTTTATAGTCCTTTGTATTAACAAAATGTTTTATTTTGTATTATACTTTGAGTTTATGCTGCCTAGGTTGTACCGAGATTGTCCTTCATACAATTCCTTTATGGGTGATCGAGTGGGGATCGATTTCCCAGTCTTTTTCCCGGAGCTGCAGTAATCTCAGAACTGGGTGAAAAGGAATGCAAATCCATTGCAGGTAAAACAGCTCTGCTATATGTGTTTCAATGGCTTATTTAGTGGTTTGCGTGGAGTTTAGCTTTAAAGAAAAACTCCACACAAACAGGTGAATACATAGATCAAAAACATATACTCACCGGCAACTTTATTAGGTACACCTGTTCAATTGCTTGGTAACACAAATTGCTAATCGGCCAATGACATGACAGCAACTCAATACATTTAGGCATCCAGACATGGTGAAGACGACTTGCCTGAAGATAAAACCAACATCAGAATGGGAAAGAAAGGGGATTTAAGTGACTTTGAATGTGGCATGTTTGTTGGTGCCAGGCGGGTTGGTCTGAGCATTTCAAAAACTGCTGATCTGCTGGGATTTTCACACACAGCCATCTCTAGAGTTTACATAAAATGGTCCGAAAATAAGAAAATATCCAGTGAGAGGCAGTTGTGTGGATAAAAATGCCTTGTTGATGTCAGAGGTCAGAGGAGAATGGGCAGACTGGTTTGAGATGATAGAAAGGCAACAGTAACTCAAATAACCACTGGTTACAACCAAGGTATGCAGAATACCATCTCTGAATGCACAAAACAACGAACTTAGAACCAGATGAGCTACAGTAGCAAACGACCGCACCGAGTGCCACTCCTGTCAGCTAAGAACAGGCAACTATGGCTACAGTTTGCACAGACCCACCAAAATTGGACAACAGAAGTTTAGAAAAACTTTGCCTGATCTGATGAGTCTCGATTTCAGCTGCGTCATTCAGATGGTCGGGACAGAATTTGGTGTAAACAACATGAATGCATGGATCCATCCTGCCTTGTATCAATGATTCAGACTGGTGGTGGTGTAACAGCGTGAGGATAGTTTCTTGGCACACTTTGGGCCCCTTAGTACCAATTGAGCCTTGTTTAAATACCACGGTCTACCTGAGTATTTTTGCTGACCATGTCCATCCCTTTATGACTACAGTGTACCCATCTTCTGATGGCTCCTTCCAGCAGGATAATGCACCATGTCACAAAGCTCAGATCATCTCAAACTGGTTTCTTGAACATGACAATGAGGTCACTGTACTCCAATGGCCTCCACAGGCACCAGATCTCAATCCAATAGAGCACCTTTGCGAGGTGGTGGAACGAGAGATTCGCATCATGGGTGTGCAGCTGAAAAATCTGCAGCAACTGCGTGCTGCCATCATCTCAATATGGACCAAAATCTCTGAGGAATGGTTCCAACACCTTGTTGAATCTATGCCATGAAAAATCAAGGCAGTTCTGAAAGCAAAAGGGTGTCCAACCCGGTACTAGCAAGGCATAAATAATAAAGTGGCCAGTGAGTGTATATGAGAGCTGCTTTACTCAAAGATTTTTTATTTATATACATCCGGCTCTGGGATTTACACATCCCTGCAAAATGTTGTGGTATTATAGTAAATAAGACATTTGTGCTTTGGACCACTTTTTTATAAAATTCACTATTGCCGGTGGAGTCAATAGCAAAGCAAAATTTCCATCGCTTACTCATTCCAAATGCACAACACTTTCATTGTACTAAGGTAAAAAGCTTATTGGAATTAATCTGTTCACCTTTACAGCTTCCCTTTTCCACGACTCTGTATTTGATCGACAGTAAAAGTTTTCCTCTTTTTCTTAATACTCAGCACATACATGCCCAGCCAAGGCTAGGAGTTCTGCAGTACCAGACAAATCACCTATGGCATTTTGACAGCAGTATGCAAAGTAAAAATAATTGTCATATACCCATATTTCAAGGGAAGAGGAACTGGAATATAAAGCCTGACATTTAGGTAAAAAGAGAAGAACATATAAATGACAGCTGGATATGCTGACAGTTCATGCCAAATTTAGAAATGTAGCAGAACAAAAAAAAATAACCATTTACAAAATTAAAAAGAAAACTTAAAGTATATATATATATATATATATATATATATATATATATATATATATATATATATATATAATGTTTAAAAATAATTTGTTATTCTTTTTTTTCTGTCTGTGTCCTTTTTTAGGAGATTTTACCTTGTTCCTGTCCAGAAGATACAACTTCTATCAATGAGGGGAAATTCATACAAAGAAAGTAGGAAGCCACTCCTGGAAGGTGGTCACTGCAACAGATGACTCCATTGGAAGATGTCCCCTCTCCTCTGGTTGTGGTTTTCTATCACTTTCTGTTGGTGCTTGCCCCAGGATAAATAAAGGGGATGAATCCCCCCATATGGGACACAGAAACCCAACAAATTCGAACAGAAGTTTTGCTTAAGTCCCGTACCCATGGGCCAAAGGTCGGAAGACATTGGCCAGTTCAACATAACCCGGCCGACATTCGGCCTGTGTGTGTGTCAGCCGCTTCAACCAAAGACGGCCGCTTGACCAGCTTCTGACGGACGAGCATGTTAGAAAGCCAGCAGCCTACTGGCTCCTGATCAGTGCTCCCAGCCAATGGGGTCAAGGGAGGCCCCCCTGTCAGAACACAACAGCTCAGTGGCGGAGATCGCTCTACTAAAATTGGATTATTAGTATAGTGGCTCCGACCTGAGCTGTCAGCTTGGGTTCAACAAAAAAAAACTATTGGTGTGTACCAGGCTTAACTCTCCCCACATATCTGACAACACTTATATAATTTATTTGCAAATTTATTGCAGCTTTTTTTGTGTTTGGTCTCTAAACGCATTGTTTTTTTCTGCTATGAATCAGTTTTATTATTAAGAACCTTGGAATCTTAGACGTTTGTTTGGCACTCTTATTGGATTGCAATAATAATGGCTTCTTAACTCTTGATCCTTTCCCTGTTACTGAGGGGGGTCTCCAGTTTTGGAGTGCTGCCCAATTGGAGCCAGTGTGCCTTCTGTAATTTACATTTTTAGAAAATCCAATGTCTGCATTGCTCTAACAAAGAACACAACTGTTGCTCTGCTGTTTGAAAAAGCACGGTATGGCGTATTACCGGGAATGTGAGTAAGACAGCACATATCACCCCAAGGTAAACTGAATTCTGTAAGTAATGACAGCGAGTTGTTTGAGGTGTGTTTGATCTGAGCTGGTGGTGTGATTAGTTTTTAGCCTCTTGTACATGATTTATTATTTATACATTTTAATAAACAATGTAGAAACAGATACAGAAATATTGCTTTGAATATGTGTTGTGTAATATGAGATAATCCTGTACACACTTCATTCTGTTACTAATTTATTCACTGGTTGACCTTCATGAAATCTAGACCCACATTATAACTCTTTCCAAAGCATCTTAAAACCGCAAGCAGCTTGTTTCTCAATGGGGCCATATGGTACTGCTAATCTCATAAGCAAACAAGAGGAAATTTTATTGAAAAAACTCTTGGATTGAATGCATTGTTTGCAGCTTTTGACATAATATTTAGAAGATTCTGAATTATAAACTTGAGATGAGGAATTCATGTAAAATTATGCTGATTAGACAGCATTTCCCCAATCTGTGCTCACTATGTGAGTTCAAGGGGGTAAGATCTGTTATTTATTTTTATTTTATTTATTTTTTTAGTTTTTGTTATTTTAAATAATAATGAAAAATCATGGTCTGTCCAATATAATATCAGGCTGGCTTTACAAAGTGCTTGCCAGCCTTTAAGCCACAGCAGGGGTGGGCTGAGCATTGGCACCACACTATTATTAAACTTCCCCATAACTGAAGTGCAGAGACATTTAAAAAGTAGTGTACTCTGTGCCACTTGCTCACTGATCTCATTAGTGTTATTATAAGTGTAAAGGAAATTTGTAAGTTCTGTATATTATTGTATTCTATTTTTGTATGTATTGCACACTGCACTTACTGTGCACATTGCACTAATAATGTTCTCAGTACATGCTGGCATTCTTTTGAGTCCTGATTACAATTAGCCTGCTTATGTTATGCCCGTAATTACCATAAAAGTATAATTGTAATAATAATGTGATTTCTACGTAATCATGTGTATAAAAACTTTCAATTGCATCAAATAAATCAGAACAGTTATTTTGGAAAGATGCTGAGTGTATCTTGTGTGTCTGTTCCCTACTACAGTAGTTATTATTATTTTAGAGCCCCTAATCAATTTGAGGCTAGAAGTTGCCTATCTATGAAAATTCCAGAACACAAGTTACTGCTGCCAGGACCAGGTGGCTTTCAAACCATTTTCTATATCTATACATTACAGTATCATTTTGTGGTCACTTTTTCATATAGCGCTTTGGTTTGTGTGTTTTTTTGGATTATCATTCCACAACTCCTAGTAGAATAGTCTGAGCATCTGGGTTAACGACTTTCATTTGTTTAAGCTACATACTCTTGATTGCAAGCTAGTAGCGCCTGGAAGTTGGTAGTTTCTGTCAAATAATTTTCTACCTACATCATAGCTTTGTATAAGATATCCTCTCTGCAAGGGTTGGGATTGCTCTATTGGTTTCTGTTTGGGCAGCACCGATAGTTAACCAAAAGTCAACACTGAGCAGTCACACCCCACTCAACTTATTGTTAAAAGTTTTAAAAATGTAATGTGAATGAACCTGATCTGCATTAAATTACCCAATCCAAGGTTAAAGGGTAATTCCACTTTCATCGAAAAAAAAAATTGATATATATATATATCGTATACATTTGCGACACAAGTCATATTGTAATTGAATGTTATTAAAGAATAACTCCACTTTTGTTGAAAAAAAACATTCCCCTCTGGGTGATCAATGTACATTGCAGGGATTGTATTATTATTATTATTATTATTATAATACAAGATTTATATAGCGCCAACAGTTTACGCAGCGCTTTACAACATTAGGGAGGACAGTAGTACAATAGTAGACAAGTACAGTACAGTACAGTAGACAAGTACAATACAATTCAATACAAGAGGAATCAGAGGGCCCTGCTCGTTAGAGCTTACAATCTAGGAGGGAGGGTCAAGTTATACAAAAGGGTAATAGCTATGGGGGATGAGCTAATGGAGAAAACAGTGCAGGTGTTAGATGGAGGCAGGATAGGCTTTTCTGAAGAGGAAAGTTTTCAGGGATTGCCTAAATGTGGATAAATTTGGAGACAGTCTGACAGATTGGGGTAGGGAATTCCAGAGGATGGGCGAGGCTCGGGAGAAGTCCTGCTGGCGGATATGGGAAGAGGTGATGAGGGAGCTAGAGAGCAGGAGGTCCTGGGAGGAACGGAGAGGGCGATTAGGTTGGTATTTTGAGACTAGGCTAGTGATGTAGCTGGGGGCAGAGTTGTGGATGGCTTTGTAACTTATTGTTAGTATTTTGAATTTAATTCGTTGGGCGAGTGGCAGCCAATGGAGGGATTGACAGAGGGGGGTAGCAGACACTGAGCGGTTTGTAAGGTGGATGAGTCTGGCAGCAGCATTCATGATGGACAGAAGGGGGGATAGTCTATTTAAAGGTAAGCCAATGAGGAGGGAGGGGAGAGATAACCAGGGAGTGAATCAGGAGCTTTTTCCTTTCGTTGGTTAGAAAGGGACGTAGTTTAGAGATGTTGCGGAGGTTGAGGCGGCAAGCTTTGGAAAGTGATTGGATGTGGGGCCGAAAGGAGAGTTCAGAATCCAGGATAACACCTAGTACCCTGACATGTGGGGACGGGTGGATGGTTGTGCCATTGCTCTTGACAGACAAGTCAGGGGAAGAGGCACGTGGGGAGGAAATATTATAAGCTCGGTTTTGGACAAGATGAGTTTGAGGAAGTGGTGTGACATCCATACAGATATGTCGGTTAGTAAGTTAGTGATGCGTGAGGAGACTGATGGAGTGAGTTGAGGGGTGGAGAGATAGATTTGTGTGTCATCAGCCTAGAAATGATATTGAAAGCCGTGAGAGGCTATCAGCTGACCCAGGGAAGAGGTTTGAAAATAAAAGAGGTCCAAGAACAGAACCTTGGGGGACCCCGACAGAGAAGGGAAGAGGAGTGGAGGAAGTAGAATTGTAAGTGACACTGAAGGTGCGTTGGGATAGGTAGAATAAGAGCCACTGAAGAGCACAGTCACGGAGACCGAGGGAGTAAAGTTTTTTGAGGAGAAGGGGGTGGTCAACCGTGTCAAAGGCAGCTGAAAGATCCAGAAGTAGGAGTACAGAATAGTGTCCGTTGGTTTTTGCAGTTAGTAGGTCATTTGTGAGTTTTAAAAGAGCAGTTTCTGTGGAGTGTTGAGGGCGAAATCCAGATTGAAGGTTGCTTTTAATGAGGTGGTCACTCAGTTGGTTGTAAACCAGGCGTTCAAGGAGTTTAGAGGAAAAGGGAAGCAAGGAGATAGGGCGTAGGTTGTTAAGATTGGTAGGGTCCAAGGACGGCTTTTTAAGTATGGGGGTGACAAGTGCATGTTTTAGAGCATTGAGGAAGATGCCAGAGGTGAGGGAGAGATTGAAGATGTGGGTTAGAGAGTGTAGGATAGAGTCAGAGGACGACCGTAGCATATGAGAGGGAATAGGGTCCTGGGGACAGGTGGTTAGGTGGGCGATAGAAAGGAGTTTAGCAATTTCGTCTATAGTAGCAGATTTGAATAGGGGGAGTGTCAGTTGTACCTGTTGACATGGGGTCCTAGCTGGGGGAGATACCTGTAGAGTGGAGATTTCATCGCGTATTGCATCAATCTTGTTTTTGAAGTGATTAGCGATCTCCTGGGCAGTGAGTGAGTCAGTGGGTGGAGGCGGTGGAGGACAAAGTAGAGAGTGGAAGGTAGAGAAGGGTTTGCGGGGACAAGATGAGAAGGTGTTAATAAGAGCTGTAAAATAGGTTTGCTTGGCAGTGTGGAGGAAAGAATAGTATTTTTGGAGGGCAGATTTGCAAGGGGACTAAAAGGCCAAAATTGTAAAGATAAGGGAACCCATAATTTAGGTAAGAATTAATGGCTAAATAAACATTGAAATCATGTGAGTATGGCTACAGATGGAGTTGAAACAGTGGTGACCAACAGATTTACCAAATATGCATTTGAGCAGTCAGTCAATGTTCAGTTTAAAAGGTATGTGGAGGTATAAACACAGGTTTACCAAATATGCATTTGAGCAGTCAGTCAATGTTCAGTTTAAAAGGTATGTGGAGGTTTTACCATACTTTGTTGCAGATTCCTATCTTTTGTTATTCTGAAGAAATCCCTGCGTGTTTGTCTATGTCCATGTGGCAAGTGAACCTGTATGGGAGTGGTTTCATAATTGTCAATCAGCTGTTGCACCTGCAGGGCTCTAATGAGGAAAACTGCAGGGTCTGCATCCCTTTAGTCGTGATTTCCTATTGGGAGAATCTCACCAAAAATGACATTTTTGTTGCAGGGGATGCCTGCAATCTGACTTGTAGTTTATTGCAGACTTCTGGGAAAATCAATGAGCCAATCACACATGTTTCCGGAGGGCGTTCTGTGCATATTTGGGGTTCCCATATTGCATTGCATTTTACCGAAAATTACAGAGTTGCAGATTGAAAAGGAAATGTAATTTTTAATAACATTCTAATACAATATGACTTGAGTCGCAATTGTATTTTCTATATTGATTTTTTTTTTATTTGCTATTTTTTTTTCACTTTAAAGTGGAGTTTCCCTTTAAAACCTTTCCTTTTCGATCTGTACTGCTATAATTTGCTGTAAAATGCAATTCAATAGGGCTACCCAGAGGCATTCTTTACACGGATGGTGTTCAGAACGCCTTCCTGAAATGTCATTTTCTGCTTGTGTGATTGGCTTACTGATTTTTCCAGAAGCTTTACACTAAGTTAGAAGTCAGATCCTCTGCAACAAAAATTTAATTTTTGGTGAGATCCTCCCAAAGGGAAATTTCGTCTAAAGGGATGCAAATCCTGCAGCTTTCCTTATTAGAACTCTGCAGGTGCAGCAGCTGATTGATAATTATAAAACCACTGCCATACAGATTCACTGTGTACATGGACACAGACAAACAAACAGTTTTTCTTCAAAATAACAAAAGGTAGAGATCTGCAACTACGTTTGGTAAAACCCCTGCAATGTACATCGATCACAGAGAGGGGAATGTTTTTTTCTCATCTTAAGTGGAGTTCCTCTTTAAAGTTAGTCCATGTCCTCTCTGGGGCTTCCAGCTCTTAAATGAATTAATCTCACAGAGATTCATGGCAAAAGCACAATGGGAAAAATGAAAGATTCCCATGCTCCAGGTCCTATGCTATGACTGGCTATTACATAAAATATTTTCCCAGGCTTGTATTAATACTTTACTTTTATTAAAACACATAAAATGCACAACCCCCTTAGAATTAATATCTAACGTATTCATTTAGAAGTCTGATTATGGATGGGGCCTTCAATCTATTCTATATGGTATTTTGGTTGAACTACATGTTTTCCCAGTTCCCAAACATATTCCCAAGCACCATACTTTGTGACCCAATGTGTCAGCTTATAGTATGCTAAGGACTTACTAATTGCTTCCAAAATCTTCAATCAGACCTAAAGGAGTTGTAAAGGCAGAAGGTTTTTTATCTTAATGCATTAAGATAAAAAACCTTCTGTGTAGCAGCCTCCCCAGCGCGCCCTAATTACTTACCTGAGCCCCATCTCTCTCCAGCAATGTCCATGAATGTCTAAGCCATCCAGGACACTCCTCCTGATTGGCTAAGACACAGCAGCAGCAACATTGGCTCCCACGGCTGTCATTTAAAGTCAGTCAGCCAATCAGGGAAGAGAGAGGGTAGTGCCAGGTCAGGGCTCTGTGTCTGAATAGACACACGCAACTGTGCCTAGGCTCCAGTGCCCCCATAGGAAGCTGCAGACTGTGGGGGCACTCGATAGGAGGGAAGGGCCAGGAGCAGCAAAGAGAGACATGAGAAGAGGAGGATCGGGGCTGCTCTGTGCAAAACCAACTGCACAGAGTGGATAATCATAACATGTTTGTTTTTTTTTGTTCTGTTTTTTTAAACAAGACTTTACAATCACTTTAAGGCATTGTTAGAAAATAACATTTGTGTTGGACTATCAGAGAAAAAGGAATCATTACTATAAATACAACCCATCAACAGGCAGTATCATAGTGGTGGTGGGGGGGGTTACATACTTAGCTTTTGAGGGTTTCTAATATTGGATAACTGCTTCACATTTTAATAGCAACAAGTAGAGTTGTTAACAGGTTAAATTTATCATTTCTAGCAGCCAGCCTGCTTTTTAATTAACTTGAGTTCTCTGTCCCTACCAAAGAAATATCTTTTACTGAATAAACACAAGAAAATAAAACAAGGCTTTCTCTATAATAATTTAAGAAGGTTTCTCTTTTCAACATATTCTCCCAAATAAGTTAGTTCATTTTATATTTCATTTCAGCACTTTTGAAAAATAAAATCCATTAACAGTTTATTTGTTTTATGTATTTCCGAAATGTTCCCAGTTTGAATTGTCCTAGCGTAAAAAAATTATTCCATCATCCTTTCATGTGTTCATTTGAATTCTGTAAAGTGACCTCACAAAACAGATATACAAAAGACTTATATTTATTTCAAAGTAAATTAATTTCATGTTTTAAGAAAATCATTAGGCAGTTTAATTAACTCCTTTTAAAGCTGCAATCCAAACGTATTTGTTTCCACAGTTTTCTTTTATGACACTCTCCTAAGTGGGTATGGCTTTTTTTTTAAGTTGTCAGATAAGACAACAGACAGCAGCATTGTAAAATTCAGTTTGCTCTGTAACAAAAGATAATATTATGCTCTGTGTTATCGCATGGGGTGAATATAAGACGCTGCTGGGATCATGAAGCTGTTAGTTGCAAAGTGAATCTTAATTACTTGCTTTTAAGACAACTTGTCACTCATTTCAAACTTTGAATAAAGTAAAAAAAAAAAAAATCTGCGATAAAATATTATTTGTACTCTCTTATTATCTATCTATCTATCTATCTATCTATCTATCTATCTATCTATCTATCTATCTATCTATCTATCTATCTATCTATCTATCTATCTATCTATCTATCTATCTATCTATCTATCTATCTATCTATCTATCTATCTATCTATCTATCTATCTATCTATCCATATGATAGATAGATAGATAGATAGATTAGGTAGATAGATAGATAGATAGATAGATAGATAGATAGATAGATAGATAGATAGATAGATAGATAGATAGATAGATAGATAGATAGATAGATAGATAGATAGATAGATAGATAGATAGATAGATAGATAGATAGATAGATAGATAGATAGATAGATAGATAGATAGATATTTCTAATCCATGTAAAGCCGTTAGCCGTTCCCCTTTTGCTCCTGTTTAGGCTAGAGGGTCTGTTTTTATAGATAGATAGATAAAATATATTAAAATATAATATATTTTCTATATATCTAGCTATCTATCTATCGTATTATATTCAGTTTTATTATATTTTTTTTATCTATAATGTGCCTATTTATGACTTTTTCTCTCTAGGTATAACTTTATTATGTTTTGTGCTGCAGTTATGCAGACATGAATGGGACAAACCAACTTTAATATTATGTAAAGATGTACAGCTGCTAATATGAAGAAAAGTTGATTCAACTTTGGCCTGGGAACCCGTCTGCGCACTTCATAAATAGGCCATCTACCCTAAGCCTCTGATTTTGTAGCCTACTGCAAGGACTCTTTTCAACAGCACATTTGCTCAGTGGTTCCACACTACTATAACCACCAACTTAATGTCAGCAGAAGCTGTAGAACACAGGATTTCCATCATGCATGACCACCTTGGAGACAAACTGGGAACTCACTAGGGTTGATTTTACTAAACCTGGAGAGGGCATTATCTAGTGCAGCTGTGCATGGTAGCCAATCTAACTTCAGCTTGTTCAATTAAAGTGTTACTAAACCCATAACAGTAAAAACATTCTGTATATGCAGTAAAGCATGATTTTTATACTCATTGTGAAACCTAAGGGGTAATCCTCTGCAAAGTGTAAAAAGGCTGTTCAATCCTGTCTGATCCTCCCCTTCTTTCACTAACTCAAAAAAAATAACCTGATATTTACAGAGCCAGGGGACAGGCTGCATATGCTCAGATTGGTGTGTATTGCTTTTTTTTTCTTGGAAGAGTGCATGTGATCAGCACAGGGCCAATCAGCACTGTCCAGACAGATGGTCAGGGGTCCTGCATTCTCATAGGACAATCATGGGAGAAATGAAAACCCCTCCTACAAGCTTTAACCAGACACTCATAGAAGTCACAAGACTGCTATATACTGCTGATGAGAAAAGTAGCAGTTAGTATTTACTAACATAATTGCATTTCCCGTGTTCTGTTTACTGTGGGAAACCAGATGTAGTGTCCTGGGTTTATTAACACTTTAAGCTTTAATTAAATAAAAAAAAAAATAGAAGCTGATTGTTTTTTATGTAGAGCTGCACCAGATTTTGCACGTTCAAGTTTTAGTAAATCAATCCCACTGTCTGTGATTACACTTTTAAGAAATGGTCATTCCCGGAGACTAAAATGTAGAGAATGGCCCAAAGATAACACAGTGGGGTTGCTTTGCTAAAACTGAAGGGTGCAAAATCTGGTGCAGCTGTGCATGGTAGCCAATCAGAATCTAACTTCAGACTGTTCAATTAAGCTTTGACAAAACAAAAAATGGAAGCTGATTGGTTTCTATGCAAAGCTGCACCAGATTTTGCACTCTCCAGTTTTAGTAAATCAACCCCAGTGAAAAATCTGGATGTTGCTAAGACACTTTATTTAGTGCCTGAAATTCTGTATTTATTTGTTTATTTTTACAATAAAAGTGTTTTTATAGAAATAATAATAATAATATAATACATTAGTTTAAGGAAGAACTCTGGGCAAAACATGTTTCCCATGCAGTGCGGCTGTGCCCACACTGTATGGGTTAACTACTCATTTTTGTCTAGGGGATTGCAGGGTGGAGATATACTTACCTAATACGTTGATCATCCAAGTGCAAGAGTGGTCCCAGCCGCTCCTGCTCCCCATACGCTAGCGGTCTTGTGAATGGACTGTTCCTGATGTCATCACGCCCATAGATCAGCTGTGGACGTGAGGACAGCAGGAACAGTCCATCACTGGACATGGGAAAGCACAGTTTTACGTAGGATCCAAGGGCCAGACAAGTATAGCCTTTCGGTGCGCCCCTAGGCAAAACAAGCAGGTAACCCATGCAGTGCAGGCACAGCCCCACTGCATAGGAGAAAAATAATTTTTCATAGAGTTCTGCTTTAAATCTTGCAAACATTAGAAAAAAAAGAAAACAAATATAGTTTTCCTTTTAATTACTATTTAAAGTTCACCGTTTGCAGTGTGTTATATGTTACACCTCCAGCTGCACCCCCCAATCCTCTCCCTGCACCCATTGCCATATTTTAAAAGTGGTGTGACCCGCACAGCCACTCATACATTCATAGAAGTCTGTGAATGAATTAACTACAAGTCCCATCTGCTGGCGGCACTGATGAATGCCCTCGTAGTTCATTAAAACTTCCTACAGCCTTTTAACTGAAAGCCCATACAGACGTATGGGCAAGAAAGTGGAGTAAATGTCTGCAAGAACCTGACCACGATTCACTAATCACGGGTGCAATACTTTGCAGGCTCCTTTAAGGAAAAAAAATAGATGCACATTTTTGTTCTGCAAAAATATGTGCATTTATTCTCTTTCCCCTAAAGGTGAACACATCTCTTAATAAAATAATGATAGAGAGATAGATAGATAGATAGATAGATAGATAGATAGATAGATAGATAGATAGATAGATAGATAGATAGATAGATAGATAGATAGATAGATAGATAGATAGATAGATAGATAGATAGATAGATAGATAGATAGATAGATGGATAGATAGATGGATAGATAGATGGATAGATAGATAGATAGATAGATAGATAGATAGATAGATAGATAGATAGATAGATAGATAGATAGATAGATAGATAGATAGATAGATAGATAGATAGATAGATAGATAGATAGATAGATAGATAGATAGATAGATAGATAGATAGATAGAGATAGATATTTCTAATTCATGTAAAGCCGTTAGCCATTCCCCTTTTGCTCCTGTTTAGGCTAGAGGGTCTGTTTTGTAAAGTGAACATTTCCTCTATGATCTCTGCCCCACTTTCATCTAAGATGTGAAGTGAACTGTAGATGAGCACGTTTACAAATGTCTTGTATGTTTTAATAGGCAATTTGAGCAGTATTTCAGGCAGAATAAACAGCAGATTAACTCCATGTATTCATAAATCAACTCAAAAATGTAATTTCTGTCACTTAAGATAGATTTCACAAAATAAATAATTAGTTTGGCTTTAAATAACTCTGCATGTCTTAGAGAAAGTAATTGATTGAGGGGTACCAGCAGTTTGTGTTTATTTTGCAGGAGCACTTAGAAAAAAAAAAAAAAAAACAAGACAAGCTAGGGGAGAAAGTATAAGGCATTTTAAAGGTTTCACAGCGTTCCTTTCTTATAGTCCTATTTAAAGTCAGCAAACCAGGCTTTCCAGAGCCCATTGCTGAACTTAATACAATGTGGATGAATCTCTAGGTATGACAATTATATACTCAGCTTTTTAAAGGATTATACTTATACAAAATGATAATAATTCGCCGCCCCCTGGTTCCTTCATAATATGCACACATAGGGGTTGATTTACTAAAGGCAAATAGGCTGGTAATATGGTATTAAACAAAACCAAAAATGTAATATATTGCAGCTTACCAATCATTAGGTACAGTAGCTGCATTCTTTTTTTTTTAGGCTTTCTATCCGACGTTTCCTTCAGGCAGTGGAGGCCCATCCATAGGGGCGCACGGGCGCTGCCCCTCTTATCCATGCGTTTGGCCCTCTAATCTACATGCGAGGTGCCGAACGCATGGATTTCAATGGGTGTTTTTTTTCCTTGAGAAGCACATGATTAGAGCCTGAGGCTCGTATTGGCTTCAAAAAAGGGTGGGCTCGGGGCGCAGCCCACCCACTTGTGTGACAATAGCAATTTAATATTCACTATTGTCTTTCTGATTCTCCTCCCGGCCAATCAGGAAGCAGTTTCTGAGGCCCTATTGGCCAGGGAGTCTTAGAACTCCCAGCCAATTGGTTCTCAGTCAGGGCCCACTTCCTATCAGGCCTGGAAGAGAAGCAATGGCCACCAAGCGAGGAGCTGCAACCCCGATCCATGTCTGCCTGATTTTAAGGAAAGGAGGACTCTGATCGGCGCCACATTCCCATCCATCTCCCACACGAGGGGGAGGATCGATGCATTCCCGTCCGTCTCCTGCGGGGGGGGGGGGGTTGGCGTTGGTTTGAGCACCAGCCGCCACTGTCTCCAAGTTGATCTAACCAGTAACACACCTCCTATATTAGACTGCCTACAATCTGGATGAAGGAGTGACAGAGACACCCTTGGCCAGCAGCATTGCCAGTCTTTGTTGGGAGGGGAGTGTTAGATGCACTAGCAGTTTTAGAAACACTAATAATGAAAGCCAAACTCCAGCTAACACTTATTAAGCAGCAGAGTTTCACATCATTTACTAAGATCTGGGGAAAATGCACTTGTATATTGCTCAGCATATGCACTGATAGTTTTTGTTATATAAGGCTGATTATCATCATCCACAGCCTCGCACATGAGCCAAATATTACTGGAGAGAAGGAGCATCATGTGAGGAAATGCTGCATCAGCATTGGAAAGGGAAGGCAATGTAAACCAGTGAACAAGAATAAAACTAAACTTACCCTTAAAAACAAATAGATATGTTACATCTAGGCAAATGGAGGCAGCTTAATGCTCAGCACCAGCCAGTTGTTATGAGAAATTTACAGATAGGAGTTCTAATGCTTAGCTTGATGGGGCGTAACTCATTGCAGTCTTAAAGGGGTTGTAAAGGTAAATAAAAAAAATTAAAAAATAACAAACATGTCTATACTTACCTACTCTGTGCAAAGGAATCACACAGAATGGACGGGAACCTCCTCTTTTCAGGTCCCATGCCAGTGCTCCTGGCCCCTCCTCCCTGGCCAGTGCCCCCATGGGAAGCCGCTTCCAATAGGGGCACTCCTGCGTGCACGCACCTGAGTCCCTCTGCTGCATCCATTGACACAGACAGTCGGACTCACCTAGGCCCCCCGCTTCCTCGTCACTGGCTTTGATTGACAGCACTGGGAGCCAATATTTACTGTTTACATTTTTTTAATGATTAATCAAAGGTACAATTTACCCCTAATTAAGTTACATGGGGGGAAAAATCTGGATACCCCCTTATTTTAAAGGGGCTTCCAGATTCTTATAGGTCCTGACACCACAGACCCCCCCCTCCCCCACACAATCACTGGGCCAGGTATGTGAGGATGAGGCCCTTGTCCCCCTGGCAATGTGGCCTGGTAAGGATCAGGAGAGAAGGAGGACATACTCTTGCTGCCACTCCCTTTCCTGGCCAGCCAGGATACATGCCCGGATAGCAGTCTGATATGGAATTTGGGGGGGCACTTTTTTTTTTTTCTTGGGATTTCCACCTTGAAATCTATACCAGACCTCCCACCAAGAATTAGAGGGGAGGAACCACACAGTTTTTTTTTCATTCACTTTTTCTTGCACAGGGTTCCCCAATAAAATCTATACCAGACCCTCATCAAAGAGAATTCCCTGGATTACAGACAGAGCGAAGGGGCTGGGAAATGTTGTTTGGCATTAAATGTTTTTTTCTTTCTTTCTAAATGTCACTTTTATTGTAGTACATCGTACAGGTGCACCATTTCCCAAGCATATTTTTTAAAGGAATAGTGCATTTTTAATATTGCCCCATCAACCTTATTTTAAAAAAAAACAGCTCCTCGCTGAGCAGTATTTTTTATTTCTTTTTGCATTGAAACCTGCACCCATGGTAGTGCCCAGCTACCCATGTCTTTTTCTCAAAAAGTTGGAAATTGACCTTGATAAAGGCCAAAAAATAAATAACAAGATTCAGCTTCTCTAGACTTCCCATAGACTGTTGCCCCATCTAGAGCTTATTTGTGGAGACTCTCTCAGATATTTCAATACATTTGAACATGGCTTTTCAGTGTTTCCTTTCCTTTTTATTAGTTTGAGCATGGACCCTTAAATACAATGTTTTTTTTCCTACATGTATGGGTTATTTTATATACATATTTGGGAATTTGATCAGTAGCTCTTTCGCATGATGTACTTTTTTAGTATATACAGTATACTTAATTACTTAGTTACTTAATTATACTTAATTATAATTACCCTGTTAGGTACCCTGTTCTCTGCAATACATAAGCATTCATACTTATTTTCCTGACAGCCAATATGTCCTACCTCCACTCCATTCCAGTGTTGCAACCTCCATTAGTCTATTTTGCATTTAACACTTCTAGGAATGTTGGGTACCTGCATCCCCCACAAATGTTGTGGTTCCATCCTCTGACCCCTATGCTACTATTCAGTGCTATAATGACAAAGGGGTTTGATAATTGATTTGATTATGGGGAACACAGACCTTGACTTTTTTATCACCTTACGGGTCTCTTTAAGTGTTAACCATATTTCTTTATTATCCACACCTATTTACATTCACAAAAAAGCACTGTATTTGAAGCCCATTCATCCAAACATATGACACATTGAGGGAAACAGAACTTCACAAGAAGAATAGGGTAGTCTGGGCTGATAGATACCGGGGTCTAACAAATACAACCCAAGCTGTTTGCTGGTGATTGTTTACAAATTCACCATAAGACATTTCTGCCCTGAGGCTCTAACATATGTATCTCATAAGCTTCCTTCAGTCCCCATATCACAAAACTACAGGCTGAAGTTGAACCATCGCTTACTGGTTTAATTAACTGTGAAACTTATTTCCATTGATCATTTCCCACTGTTATCAACCAGCAAATGTTCTAGGATAAAGATTGTCCTTAATTACATGAATTAATGATGTACGCTGCAAAACTCATTTACATGAACGAGCAATTATAATTATAATACTTATATTGAGTTTTCATTAGAAGAAAAAGGTTTCATGAATACTTTCACATTTTATAATTATAGGGCTTGAGGCGTAAATGTACCAAGCTGTGTTTTTCTTTGCTGGCCAACAACAACAACCTTTGATATGGCACTATGCCCAGTCCGAATGCTGTAGTAACCATAATGGCACTTGTAGGATAGTGCCTAGGGCAGCAGAGTTAATGGGGGGGGGGGGCAGCATCAAACGTCAAAGTTTAAAAAGTGTTATGACTTTTTGCTTTTGTTGATTACATCTTCTGGCCATCTTTAGAAATTTGTGGCTGAACAGAACAAGAAAATTGTTGGGGCTAGGGTTGAGAGGAGTCAGAATGCTCCTTTTCGTTCAGAAAACATGAAACCATCTCTCAACTCTCTTGTTTAGTGGCTATATACTTGACATTTTTTCTGCATTTATAGCAGACAACATGCTAATCCATGCTAATCCAACAATAACTTACTAAAATAGTCACGTGACTATGAGCCAATTCAGACTGTGTCTGTGTCGAAAGGATAACTTAATTTAAAAATGAAAATATTGCAGCATACAGTCCTTAGATGTGGTGGTCGCATTCGTTTTCTTGTTGCTTTGACATCATTCAGGTGTGCCTAGGGTCCCTGATGTCTAAATAGGGCACCGCCAGTGACCATGGGGTTAGCTTTAGCCAGAACTGAGCAAAAGCCAATTATGACAGTTGCCTGGCACAGCTGTTTCAAGCTGACATCTGAACAAAAAAAAAAAAAAGGCTCCTGAACACAAAAAACTCTCATACAGTATTACAGGATGTTTGTAAGCTGTATGGAATTAATGTAAAAAGTTGTTTTTCCTCTAGCTTTCTGGAGCCACCAGGAAGGTATATGAGAACCTTTCTTTAGTGGAATCTTACCAAATATTAACTCTCACTTTGCGTCCAAGATTCCCTTTCTTCCATCTCTTGCCTTTATCCGAATCAATGAAACATACTCAAGATTTCCTACTTTTAGCTTATGGAATGATAATTATTTTCCTGAAACAATTAATAATGGAACCAGAGATCCCTACATTAGCTTGGAGACACCACTTTAAGCTGAAATCTGGGCATTAAATAAAAACACCCTTGCATCTCGGCCCCTCGTGTTGCAAGGGTTAAAATGATACTAAAGTCACATATTTGTTAAAAATTACAAACATGTTATACTTACCTGCTCTATGTAAAGGTTTTGCACAGAGCAGCCCTGATCCTCCTGTTCTCGGTACTCTCTTTGCCGCTCTTGGCCCTCACTCATGTTGAGTGCCACCACAGCAAGTAGCTTGCTTTAGGGGTACCCGAGCAAAACCACGGCTCCCTGTGTCCATTTAGACATGGAGCTGCAGCCCGGCCCCCCCTCTCTCTCCTCATTAGCTCACTGACTTTGATTGAGGCAGGAGCCTATAGCACTTTGCTGCTCTCTCAGCCAATGAGGTGGGTGAGTCCTGGACAGCTGAGTCTCTTGTGCCACATTGCTGGATCGAGATGGGCTCAGGTAAGTATTAGGGGGGTTAAGATGGCTGTTTATCTTAATGCATAGCATGTATTTAGATAAAAAAAAAAAAAACTTCTGCCTTTAAAACCACTTTAAGTGCTTGTTAAGTTTAGGGATAGAGGAATAAGCTGTGAACTTTAAGCCAAGGTGTGGCTGCTTTTTAAACAAAACAAAATGTAAGATTTTGCACACTTTTTGTTTTGGAAGGTCCTTCCTCTCCATATATAGTGATTGTCACAGTTTATTTGGTGGGGTTTTACCTTACAAGTGATAAATGGCCCCTGATTGATGCTCTTAGTGGGAATGGTTATTTGGAATGTCTGCCCTGAACTTATGTTTAAGATGGGCCTAGAATCCATGTTATGTCTGGTGCCCATATTGCGTCTGTTACTTGCTTTATTTTGGGTGGTCATCTGCAAGTTATCAGCCTGTTGGTTATTATTTTTAGAATAAGTTTTCTTATATGTATCAATAAAGCTGTGTCCTTCCAATGTAGGATATTTTTTTAGTTTTAGTCGTTGGGGTATGAACAGGCAAGTTATATTCCATGGAATGCCTATGCTCCTCAACAATCTTGAAGGGAGCTGATTGAAACTGTTGGGCTTTAAGGGGGAGAATGAGGTTAAAGTTAAGTTTCATGGCTTAATTTGTATTGTCGAGTGAAATGTTTGATTGCAGATTACTAGAGACTTAAGTGTTAGGGTGACATTATATGTTAGGAATAAAGTAAAGCTTGCAAATTTTACGGTTTATGTTTAATTCCCACACAGAAAACAACTACATTGGGGTCCTGGTGCCAAAAACAAATATAACTTACTTTTCTGATGCATAACACAATATATTATTTCTATTATAGGTCTGCTTTATATTTGCAGAATTTACAATATATACTTTACTGTAAGTGAAACATACAGTGTTTAAACCACACACTCTTCTCAGTTATACATCATTCTAATAGGTAGAGTGTTACTTCATGTTTGCACCTACCTCACATCTCTTTATAATCTTAAGGGAATTATTTAAAAAAAAAATGCCTTGCAGAGGTTGCACTGCAATGCACAAAAAAGAATTGAGTGCTTTTGTTTTGGTGCATTGTTATTAATAGAAAGCATACCAGAAAGACAGATATAGTCAGGAAACTCTGCCAACATCAGTATTTGGTTTGTTGAAGAAGAGTCAACCAAGCCTTATAGAAGATCGATAAAAGAGGTCATAAAATGTTTGTAAAACATCCATTCATAACAATAATTTTGTGGCTAGATTATGGCCAGTGGGTAGAAAAAATGCCTTTGTGGCAGTGTTCAGAGAGTAAAGAATGCCTCAGGCTCACTGGTCAGTAAAGTAAAAAAAAAAAATACTTAGTGCCTATTGTCAGTGAAAGGAGAAATAATGCCCCGTCATTAGTTTCAGTGGAAGGAATAGTGTCCAATCTTTGGTGTCACTGGGAGCAATAATATCCTATTAATGATGCAAGTGGCAGTAATTGTGCCCCTCTTTGGTGTCAGTAGGAGCAATAGTCCCCAGCCATTGGTGACAGTGAAAGAAATAATTCCTCAACTTTGATGTCAATGGGATTAATTGTATCCCAACAATGGTGCCAGTGGGAGGAATTGTGCCCATTGCTGGTGTCAGTGAGTCAAATTCTGCAAATTGTGGTGTCAGTGGGAGCAATTGTACCCATTGCTGGTGTCAATGGAAAGAACTATGCTTCCATAGTTGGTTTCAGTGGGAGAAATAGTGTCCTTTCATATCAGCATCTGGCTTTTGGGCTGGGAGCCTTTGTTCTAAAAAAACAGCACAGTTATCTTTGGACCATGGGAGGACTGTATTTGGTGGCAGGGGGGTACCTACCTCTAGACTAGTACTAAGTAGATGTGTTGAACTGATGGCCCTGAGAGGAGGTGCTTCACTCATCAGACATCAATCAGTGAAGGACCTGCAATCAGTAACATATGGTGGGTATTATATAGCTACCTGCAATTACAGCATTGGGTAGAGGAAAGTCTTCCAGCAACAATTTCCTTTGTAGCTGTTAGAAGTCATGTGACCAAATGTTTAGAGCCAGAGGTGCAGCTTGAAGCTTGTGAGCCCCAATGCAAAAGTTGACCTGGGGCTCCTCACTACCACCAACGTTGATTTGGACTGCCATTTCATGGTTACCCTCATACTGCTAGTACTGTAGATGGGCAAATTTTTCATAAAGTAACAGAAAATTATAGATGTGCTCTCTGGTGTTTCTACACCAATAATCTTAACATGACCTGGGATAAACTGAGCGCCATTAAAAGAGAAATGATCACTTTATTTTCTTTAAACAAAGAGGATCAATCAATCATTCAGCAACATTTTCCATCATACTTGAAATGGGAACAGTAAGCACTACAAAAGTGTGTGCATATAGTGTATATAGTTACACAGCTAGAATGCATAGCCAAAGCTTTATATTATAGCTGCATACATTTGACATTACATCTGTCTAAAATGTAACATCATCATACTACGCTGCACTATAATTATTTCTGTGATATCAATTAGCAATTTCCAAAATTCTAAAATTTGTAAAAGTGAAGAGTTCCTTGCATCATGGTTAAACAGATCTATTCTCTGTATGGTAGGGCAAATCATGAGAAAAAAGGCAGGATTTTCATCTTTCATCATCTGTAAATTATTATGTTTATAGTAAATGTAAATGTCTTTATCACATCCATTTATGTCTACATTGTTTTTTTAATGAATGCTTGTAATTGTGATGAATTTTATTGAAACCACAGTGTAGATTATGTCATGTTAAATAATGGTAATTTGTCTACGAACTGAAATTGTTTATAGCAATAAGACCAGTCATTAGTCTTACAAACAATGCTTTGTTATCAGCCTTTTATTTCACTGTCAGGCAGTTGATCAGTATTGGCTGTTGATTGAAAGTGACTTTAAAGTTTACCTGTGTACAGCCTAAGGACACTAAAGGGGAAGTGTGGGTATAGTAAAAAAAAACAAACAAACATACATACTCACCTCCTTGTTGCAGCTATTCCCCAGCTGGCTCTAAGTCTGAGAAATGAGTGACCATATGACTGCTGATTGCTCAATTCTCAGTCTTCACTGAGTAGAGAGCAATGACTGTCAGTCACCGCTCTCCTCTCTGCCCCTCCACTGCTCACTGGAGCGTCGGACTGGGGAGAGGACAGGAGCGGCTGGCTCAGGCTCTCTGCGGCGTGCTGAGAGGCTGAGCCAGCTGCCAGGCAGGTTGAAATTGTTGTCAGGATGCTTCCAGAGCCTGGACAGACTCTGTGACGTCAGCCCACAGAGGGCTTTAGTCTGTGGGCTAAGCTCATTATGCAACTGGAAACAGAGTTCATGTGATCACATATAAAAAAAAAGAATTTATAATGTGTATATAATAGAGTTATAGAGTTATAAGAGAGTTGGCCCACCCTTTGCAGCTATAACAGCTTCAACTCTTCTGGGAATGCTGTCCACAAGGTTTAGGAGTGTGTCTATGGGAAAGTTTGACCGTTCTTCCAGAAGCGCATTTGTGAGGTCAGGCACTGATGTTGGATGAGAAGACCTGGCTCGCAGTCTAGAGGTGTTTAAACCAAAAAGGGAGTGCCAGAGCAATGATTCATATAAACATCCAATGCATTTCAGGGGCAAAACATGCACCCCTTTATTAGGGCTCAGCGATGTCTGTAATGTTTGAATGAACTTAGAGAAGCAGATGCCATAAATTACAAAGGACTAAGGCCCGGCCATAAAGGGTTTCAATCTCGACATTCGAACTGTGTGTTGGCAGGCTGAATGTACCAAGGTTGAATGTACCAAGATTGATCGATCGATCATCTTGGGTACAACCAGATTTACTTACGATTATCTCTAGCGGCTTCCCACTGCTGGGAGAATACAATGTCTCAGCAGCAGAGATTCCCACGTCAGCACTGTCTGTGTTGATAGGGGCATTGTGCAAATTTCTTACCTGCAACACATGGTAAAATCCAGCAATGGTAGCCTTCATATTACTCTCAGTACAGGTTTTCTTTAAAATAGCATAGATTTGTGCAAATATGTATTCATTTTAAATTCTTGAAAGTGCATAGATATTCTAATTTGTACAGAGCATTTATATAATTTAAATGAAAGTACATTAGTAATTAAATGGAATTATCGTTTGCAAAACTGATTTACAGAAGTAATTTGACTCACAGTTGGAGGAATAAAAACATAAAAACCTCAGCCCTACACCACCCACAACATATCATCATAAAATGATTTCTTTTAAAACAACACATCCATTTTTTTGGAATGTACTGTTATTTGGTAAAAAAAAATGTAAGGAAAAATAAAAAAAGGAAATGACTTACAACAAAAGTAGCTAAACACGTGTAAAAAGACGGTGAAATTAAACAGCCGCAGTTAATAAAAGATGTCAATATGCTCCCCACGCAAAGCATTGCTACAAGAAATTGGTCTAAAATATCAATACATCTTTCCTGCCGAGTTCAAACAGAAGCAGAAGAATTATTGTTTAAGTTGCAGATGTAGCAAAGCGTATTTAGTTGTTCAAGTCGTTAAAGCTGAACTAGCACTACTAAGTTCAGCGGATCGAAATTTGTCCGGTTCAGCAGGGATCAACCAAATTTTGAGCCATGTGTGGCTGCTCCCGCTCAACAGAAGTCAATCATTAGATCGACTTCAATCGAATGAGCTTGTTCTAAATTTATCTGGATCAGCGGCTGCAGTCCCTGCTTACAGAATACAATGGCGTTGATATACTAAAAGCAAATAGACTGCAAGTGCAGTTGCACTTGAGCTTAAGGCATCATGCACACTTGACATTTTTACAGCTGCTTCTAGGGACATCTGGGAATTTTTTTTCCTGCCTCTAAACTCCCATGCATGTTAGCCTATGTGTCCATGCACACTTAGGCCTCTTGCACATGATACTCCTGTTTGAGCATCTACTTTTTCAGACTTTTTTTTAATGCATTTTCGCTCATTTTCGCGCAAATTCGCACATTTTCATGCCTGCTTTGAAGCTTGTTCTCAGATTGACAAAGTCAATAGACAAATCTGTGTGCATTTGCACATATGAGGCATAAATTACTGACCGAAAATGCAGGTTTTTCTATTTCTATTTTTACTGAAGAATACACGGTGCTTGCTTAAACGCCTGTGTGCATAGGCACATTACATTAATGTGCTGTATTTTAGCTCATAAGCTTTACTGAGCATTTTCAAGCTGCAGTGTGCAAGAGGCCTTAGCCTTTTAGCAGCGTTTAGTGGCAGGAGAGTTTATTAGAGGCAGGAAAAAAAAAAAGCCACTGCCAGTGCGTCCAGGAACAATTTTGGTAGAAAAAAACTATTGACGCTTGTAAAGGCGTGAAAATGCATCCTGTTCCAACATGACAGTGCACCAGTGCACAAAGCAAGATCCATAAAGACATAGATGAGCAAGTCCTGACCTCAACCCAATAGAACACCTTTGGGATAAATTAGAGCGGAGACTGCAAGCCAGGCTTTCTTGTCCAACATCAGTGCCTGACCATACAAATGTGCTTCTGGAAGAATGGTCAAACATTCCCAAGACACACTCCTAAACCTTGTGGACAGCATTCCCAGAAGAGTTGAAGCTGTTATAGCTGCAAAGGGTGGGCCAACCTAATATTGAGCCCTATGGACTAAGACTAGGATCCAATTAAAGTTCATGTGCATGTAAAGGCAGGTGTCCCAATACTTTTGGTAATATAGTGTGTTTTATTTTATGTCCATCTCCAGGCTAGATTAGAAAGAACAATGCCTAGCTGAATTACAATTAAAATATATATATATAATAGTGAAACCACCACAGGCGGTGGTTTCAGCGGGGGGGCATCGATAGTTTCAAAAAACTATTAGATAAGCACCTGAACGACTGCAACATACAGGGTTATACAATGTAATACCGACATAAATCACGCACATAGGTTGGATTTGATGGGCTATATATATATATATATATATATATACACACAAACATTTGGCCTTTAGTTTCTAATTGAAATGGTTGTTTTACAAGGTAAGGGTTTACTTATACTTTAATTAAAATCAGATTGAAAGAATTAAATGAATAATATGGTTAACTTTATGTGAAAGAAATACTAGTTCAGTTTATACTTGGGTGTATATGAAGGGTTTGTACAGGGTTGTGTTTAACTGTTTCTATCTTTTGTTCTCTTCTGTTATGTGCTGTTTATTAGTTCTGTAATATAGAACAGATTCAATGCCACTGTACAATCTACCAAACAAAAGCCCACAGCGATAGGATGCTTTCGTGTTACATGAGCATTGAGAATGTTGCAATATTCTCTGTATTGCTCTGCTACAATATTAGGGATCAAATATTGAATGATTGGCTATTGTCACTGTACAAGGGCCCTAAAAATAAAAGGGGCCCTTGTGACCTCTATCATAAGTGCACAGCCCAGACATAAATGGTGGATGGGTGGTCTGTAACTGTCCCGTGACTATTCTCCTGTAGATAACCCAGATTATATTCAGGACATGAAAATAATTAAAAGCCATGGCTGAAGATCTATCAGAGACATGTAGAAATGTTAGTTAGAGCATGGCTTGCCCCATAACGTTAGAACGTTAGAAAAAGGATGTAGCGGGAAGTAGAAGAAAGCTGCAGTGTTGCACCCAGGATGCAGCATAGATCCACAATAAACTTAGAGCAAAGACCTTTACTTACAATTACTACCTTGACACCATACAGTACCAAAAAAATGCTTTTCTATAGAATCTATCTCTGCTACCGCCTCATAGCCTCTTCCCCTTCAGTTCTGTCTCTAAATATGCCTACAAGCAATCAGAAAGTGAAAAGTTACAAACACATTTTGCGTGGTTTGATGTTGTCCCTTTATAGCCAGCAGCTTCAAGCATTGGCCCCTGGCCTTGCTTTGGGGTGGAAATGGCCCTGGAGCACATTGGCTTTTAGTTATGTTGTAGCCGCTTACAGTTCTATCATCAAACACAACTGCTCCTGGTGAAGACTCATGTTCAACATGACAACATGCTTTTTTTTTCTTTCCAAATTAACAATGAAACAACACATTTTATTGGCCAAAAAAAAATTTAGTATACTGTTTAAATAAATGGCACCTTGAAATTGATTCTATTTTAATGCTGTCTTTCCCATTACCAATTGCTGCTTTCCATTAATAATATCCTCAGGAAGTAAAATATTGCATTTTTCAGCTTTCAGCCAGACTGCAGAAGATCTGGGAGCAACTGGCTAAGTCATTTAAATACGGTCCTTGGAGAGCCTAATGTCTTCTGTGCAAGAGACCTAGGTCTAGTAATTATGAGATATTAAGTTATATACTAAACTCTTCTCAGGAGACAATTTTCATAGCGCAATGAGAAATGTATGAGGATCCCTGCTGAGATCTGCAACAGCCTCAATACTTGTTGCACCTCACTATAACTCCCTATATTCATATTTTCTCATATCACAAATGAGCGTAGAGGCAATCTACATCTGCTACATATTTATGTGCTGCTATGTCAAAGTATCATTTATATACTTATACTTAAAAAATGGAAAATTACAATTATCACAATGATTAATTGATCTACAAAATATAAAAAAAAGTACAAGTATGCATATAGGACGAAGATTACATAATGAGGCAGGCAGCGATATGTATGGGGAAAAGAGCCCCGCTAGCAACCATATAATATTGCTTTGTATTGCAATGTATTTTATGTTACATTGTATGCTCTAAATGTGGAACATGGTTGCTATGGGTTATTGTTCCTTGAATATCATCCAATGCAATTTATACAAACACATTGCATACAATTATGAATAAAGGGGTTTATATGGTTGTTTGTTAAGTATTACTTTAGTTATTTAATTTGTGTTTAAATGGCAATGCTAAAATGTCTTTTTTCTTATACCATTTTAATGACTTTTAATCGTTACATATCATGGGAAATCATTGCAATTGATTCCCAATAACAGATATGTTTCTGATCTATTACACATGCTCAACGATTATTTCGATTATAGATTTTTTTTTTTAAATGTTATTTTATTCTGAATGGTCAAATGCATATTGCTAATGCTAAGATTTACCTTTAAAAAACATTATTGACATGAATGATATATTTTTCGAAATAGACTGCTGCAAATTGCAGTAATATTTTATGGCTTATTGTTCTATGAAAGATTAATAGGATACATTTGACAGATATATTCATCAATAAGTTGGCTAAGTTGGAACTTACCTTGAGCAATTTCTTGGCGCTTTCAGAACGTGACAGTTTCCTACTCTCCATATTTCGAATTGTTCCTGATAACGTGGCTTGTTACTGTATTGATGTTGTGCGAAACGGAGTTGATGACTTAAACTGTTGAGAGACCCGGTGGATGTTCTTTCAAAGGAGACACTCCCTACAGTAGCTTTTAATGCTGCTTTCAATAACCACACAGATCACAGCTCAGCATAAAGTAACCAATAACTGACTATGACATTTTAAAACTCCACAGAGGCCATAAAAAGAGCAGGTCTATTGCAGAGCTAATGTACGGCAGACTGGAAATCCACATTTCAGTGTAACAAACAGTCGCTACTAAATAATGTCAGTGTCTTGGTTGTTGGAGGCATTCTGTACACGAACAGCTTCTTTTCATGTCTACAGATTGTAATAGTGTTATATGTGCTCTACAGCATCTTAAAAAAAAAGACAAAAACAGCACATATTTGATCTTTTGTATATTTCTTTGTTACTTAAACTGCAACTATCCAGAAATGCTACATATTGTATACAGTAACTTCCAATAATTCTAAAATAAAAATAAATTAGTAAATAGGCATGTTCACTATTTAAATGAATGTGTGCTTAGTTTAGTGAAGCTAAGAGAAAATTTATTTTGCAGAGAATACCCAATACTGTGCAAAACAATATTCTTAAAACTTGATTTTTTCCCCCACATGATTAGATGACGTCATTCACTAAGTTAAAATTAATTTGCAAAGCAAATGTTCTACTGCTTTAATAAATCAACTCCATTGTTTTAGAGCTGCCCAAATTTTTATCAGATCTACCAAACGCCATTGGTGCATTGTTTCTGTATATGTCTATACATTGACTTCCAGCACAAAGTCAGGTGATGAGTTTCTGCCTGTTATTCACTTTCCCTTGAGATTCTTTTTTTTTGATCCAGTACATATGGTTGTATGAAAATGTCGACACAATTTTTGAGAACTGTCCTTTGAATATGGTACAATGCATTCTGTATCTTGCACTAAACAAAGCAAAAATAAACATGTACTTGGTAATTTGGAGCCTTGGTTTATTAAACCAGAATGTGAACCAAATCTTCTGTTCAAGTAAACATGACCTGTCATTGTGAAGCTCCTTGGATTCCAGGTCCAAACTGTACTAGTGGTTGATTTTCCTAAGGGAAATAGGCTGTTTACTTTTCAAGATAATTGTTCCTGAAAGCTTAGTGAATGTGGTGAAAATTCACCCGATATGCATGGGAAAAAATATTTTTTCTTGCACATGTTCAGATAATAGAAGTCAGCAGAGCTTCACCTTGTACACTAAGCTAAGGGAAAATCCCCTTGTAAAATCAATGACCCAGTTGCTTTTAGTAAATCAACCCAACAGCTTCAACTTTTCTCCAAGGTTGGATTAAAACATAATACCTTTCCAACCAAGCCCCAACTCCTTTAATTCAGATGCCAGAGCCTATACTGTCCATTGAGAGTATGACATTTGACAGCTGAATGCCAGGGGGCAGAATTTAGCATTGGATGGGGTCAGTGCCTAATTTCAGATCCAAGGGGCTCCACATGGATGCAATGATTGACTTTCAGACTAACACTGGTAACTGCAGGTGCCACAAGGTGGCTGCATTTCAGCACTGTTGTTACTATATGCACTTTTTAGGTTAAGGTTAGGTTACTTAGGCACAGTGTTGCCAACCGCCTGTAGATTTACAGGCAGCCTGTAAAAAAAGGGCATTTTTCTCCTGCCCATAAATGTCCGTAGCAGCAGATATGTGCCAGTAAAAAATGGTGGTGACCGGCGGGTCAGAACTGCGCATGCTCAGTTTGCAGAAATTGCCAATCCGATCCCTTCCGATCCATGAACGCTGCCTCTGCCCACCGGTGCCGTGTGATGATGATGTCAGCCACACTGCCGCGCTGCCCGCCAGACTTTAAAAAAGCAGGTCAGGGGCGCGGGGGTGATAGACAGAGTGACTCTGAGTCAGTCTCAGAGAGAGTCAGACAGGGGCCAGAGTATATGAAAGTGAGTGATTCAGTCTCAGAGACAGTCAGTCAGGCCCCAGCCAACAATCCCTTCCCAGAGCAGGCTGACGGTGGAGGTGGACTGCATGGTGCACCGCAGCAGCACAGTGAAAGGGGCACAGGAGGAAGGACACCGATGTAGAGAAGTATGGTAATATGAAGGGACACAGAGGAGGAAACTGTATCCTGTCCGCAGTCTCTGACCATCGCCTGTATCCTGTCCGCAGCCTCTGACCATCTCCTGTATCATGTCCGCAGCCTTTAACTATCTTCTGTATCATGTCTACAGCCCCTAACCATCTCCTGTATCATGTCTACAGTCTCTGAGGGGGAGTCTGGAGAGGAATCAAGAGTAGGAACAGATCCAGGATGGGGGTCATGGGAGAAGTCAGACATGTGTGGACTATGGAGAGGAGACTATAGGATAAAACCAGAGCCACCAAGCTGGAGCCATCTGACTGAGCCCTGCATGGTGCACCTGAGAGGAGGTCAGTGACAGCATCGCCAGGCCAGTCTCAGCGGGGGAGGGGGGTTGCTGTAAGGGGGGAGTGAATACAATAATCTAAGGGGCACTGATATAAAGGTCCCCCCTATATTAGTGACCTCCCGTTACCTTAGTGTATTTACTCTATGGAAAGTGGACTCTGGTCACCAGAGTGCCCCCCCCATCAGAGTTTCTGGCGTTCCCCTTTACATCAGAGTCTCCAGGATTCCCCCTTTACAGTGCAAGGGGGAACTTAGTCTGTGGACCCTTATGTAAGTGGGAACTCTGATGTAAAGAGAAAGCTGTGGACTCTGATATAAGGTGGTCTCTGGTCAAAAGAGCCCCCTTCTACATCAGAGTTCCCATGATTCCCAGATCATGATCTGCAGCGTTCCTCTTTACATAAGAGTTCCCTTTCACTGTAAGGGGGAATCCTGCAGACTGTGATGTAAGGGATAACTCTGTGCTGGCTGGGTTATAGTAACCAGACCTTCATGTCAATGGAGATATATATTTTTTTACTTTTGTTTAACTTAAACACATTGCTAATAGCACTAGCTATAGGTTTATAGTTGAAATATTGATATTTGCACTGAAAACTGTAATTTTAGGTACTTTTTAGCAGTGTCAGTAAAAAATGTGGTCCTGCCAGTAAATTTCATGGTTTTTGCCAGTAAAAAATTGGTGCCGTTTGTAAATGTCGGCATCCTGCCAGGTAAATGTTGGCATCCTGCCAGGAAAATTTCACTTCGAGGGGTTGGCAACACTGCTTAGGTAAATAAAGAACAAAATGTGGTAGGACATTATAAAAAAATTTAACTACCAAACAAACAAAACTAGGTAAAAAGATAATAATGTGCATCTCTATCATATAATATAGAAATTCATGATTCGCATATGATAATTCGCAGATGATAATTGACTATAGCATCATTACTGAATTATTCACCCTTTATTGGTTACAAAAGAATTCCTTGGAAGAATTATGCAAATATGATACGTATGAGTTGTTGAGAACACAGAAAACTTTTTGGAAGCCTTAAAACAGAAGGTCAACACATATCATCCTTCCTCTGGATCAACTGTGAGTATAGGATTGTGTATATAGGTTTGTGATTTTTTTTTTCCCTTTTATTAGTTAAACTAGATGGACTTATGTCTTTTTTCAACCAGACTAATTATGTAACTATATCATCACACCCAAAATGAGATGGAAAACCTGTATCATTGGATTTGTGTTTGACCTTCTGTTTATGGGGCTTCAGATTGGGAACTTTCTGACCCACCACAACATCAGCTGATTTACTATCCAAATGTGACAATTTTGGAGACAAAGACCTAGGAATGTTTTCTGTTGCAGAATAGTGAAGTATGATAAGGCCACTTTAACACATTCTAAATTGTTATTGATAAGATAATGGGCAGATATAATTGATTAGTTAACAAGGAAATAATGTACACAATTTATTTCCAAATGATCATCACCACAAGAATCAATCTAACTGAAAACTGTTTAGCGCTGTATTTATTATTACCTTACGTAATAAAAACTGCATTAAATATCTACTGACACCTCCTAAAAATGCTACTAATAGAGTGCTCAATACCAGGATCAGCAATCATGTCCTTCTAAACATTCCAAATAGTTATTATTCTACATTTCGACATTTGTATTTATAAACTATTTACTAATATGTGCATGTAGATCTTTATGTATATATATATATATATATATATATATATATATATATATATTTATGTTTATATTATTGATATTTTTATGCAATTATCATAGAAGATCATTTGTGTTAGTTTTTTTTTTGGGGGGGGGGGGGGGGGGGGGCGGTTGTTTTGTACTTTGAACGCTATACCTGTGATGGATTTAAAAACATCAATTTGAAGAGCTGAAACATTTTAGTTATTTTGAATCAAATGAATCTGATTTATTGTCTATTTTAAAGGATAACTGATCCTGAAAACATAAAATGAAAGCTAAAGTTTACCCTGCTTATATTTTTCCTTCTCTCCCCATCATCAACCTGCTAATGAAATTTTTAAATATAGTCGTTTTTAAACCCAGTGAAGATAACACTGGGTCTCGCTGCTTGTCTATTCAATGCAGAAATATAATGCCTAGTAGGAGGGGACGGCAGGGTACTGTACATAGCTTCCTGAAAACTTCATGTCACTGGGCCTCAGTGCTTCTCTTAAGGGCCATATTGCATACAGCGGATTGCCTCTTGGAGGGAGGTATGCAAATATCATCATTTCTGAGTGGGAGTCAGTCTGGAGAATGGACATTCCTTGGCAGACTGTATTTGCATGCAGACTGCCCTAGGTAACATCCACATGTGTGTTGAGCCTCTAGAATTGAAAGTAGTAAAATGTAATAAATGAAAGCGGGTATCAGGGATATATAGGCAGGGATGGTTGGTGTTAGTGTTGGTGCTGGATATCCTCCAGCCTAGAAATGAGGCAGGTCCTATCTTACTTACTGCAGCTTCTGAAGGTTACAGCGTGTAGAGAAATCAGAATAGACCATTTCAGAACTGGAGAGGAATCTGTACAGCTATACAAGAGTAAATGTTAAGCTGGATTTTAGCTTTAAAAGCTAAGGTTACCAATGTAATAAAATGTACCATGCAGTCAAAGAGCCATAGTAGTTCTAAACACACTGAGCAGCTTTCAGAATTGGTGCTTAGTTTAAATACCATGCCTGTAGGCCAATGGCAACTTCCCCAAAGCCTGACCAAAAAAATTACAGCCCCGACCTGCCTAGGATCTGAGGTATGTTGGGCACTCCCATTGTAAGAGATCAGTACTGTCCTGCCTTGGATCTGGGGAACAATGGGCATGCTCCCTGCAGCACAGGAACAAACACTCTCCCTTTAACAAGATCTAAGCATGTACAATGCACTCCCCCCCCCCCTCCTTTGCCAAACAAGTAAACTGGCTTTAATTTGGTAGTATTTTACATTAAATAGTAATGCAGAAAGGTCAAAAATAAATGTATAAATAATCCTTTGCTATAACCAATTAGTATTTCTTTTCAGGTGTAATTCCAAAGCTAGTTTTTGTGCTTTGCTCTACTATTTTCCATAATTACTAGTATTAGACATCCAGTAAGGTCATGTAAGCTCATCTGTAGCTTTAGCAAAATAGGATATACAGTGAGTTGAGTTTAGTTAGAGCCAGAGGGCAGCAGGCTTAATATTGTTTACTGTGTATGATGATACTGGCAGATTTGTCTTTCCTATGAATGTAAATAAACTCCTGGGAAATAAACCTATGAAGACGTTGCTCATCTTGCAACATTTACATTTATACTAAGGACTTAAGGCCAAATTCTAGTTTCTCTCAAAGAAATAAACTGAACTTATATATTGCTTCTCACCTTTTGAATATATAAAATAATTTATTAATAAATTGTGCCAACATTATGTAGCCTTCCATGAGTCTAGTTGTCTCTAGGAACTTTAACCAGAGGTTTTCACTAACCACAAGTTCATGTGGCAGGTTGCAAGACATATATTACTCCACTTTTGTTTAAAAATAAAATATGTAACATATATAATGGCTATAAATGGTAAGAAAGATAAAGGGATTTTTACGGTGCAAATAAGCTAAGCAAAAAGAATTAAAAATTTTTTTTTTTAATTTTCTATGCTCAGCTTATTTGCACCGTAAAAATCCCTTTATCTTTCTTACCATTTATAAATACGTCCAGGGATGTGGTGCCTACCTCATAGGGTGTTTCACCATTAATCGGAACCAAAACTTCTGTATATCATATATAATGGCTACTTGAGCTAATTCATCTTTTTTAAATGACCTTTCAATTTCAGCCCGTAGCCAAATGACCGGCTCCCATTCATGAATCATTGTTAAAGAGGACACGGTGGAACAAAAAGTGATTGTCTACCTCTCCCTGAAGAGGCTGATGTCATATTACAGGAATACAGATCTGATCATCTGATTATAATAAAGGCAGAGCCTCTATCTATATATAGATAACAGAAGGGTAAGAGTTCTCCCTTATGTTCTGGAATGGTGTGGCTGAGGGGAACGCTCTCTCTAGCATAGCGGGGTGCCTATGTTCTCTTTGGCCAATGTCATAAGTAAGACAAGGTCCATAAGGAGATCATTTACATGGTGGCTAGCAAGAGTGAGTGAATTCTTTAATAGTATAGATTGTGAAAGCAGCTAGGAAGACCTGTCATGTCACATAATTTTGGACTAGCCAGATGCCTCGTGATTTGCTATATCTTCCCACTCATATGAAAAAGAGTGGAGCTGTCACTATAAAGTGTAATTTCAGTCCTGCAAGACTGTCACCTGATGTAGAACAACGGAGACTATCCTAATTAGTAGGTGCAGTGAGTTCCTGTCACTATTAATGTTATGTCATAACAGCTGGCCTAGAGTTGGCCTAAAGCGAAACAGACTTAGAGCAGTGAGTCCATCATAGGTGAAATATATGTCTATATACATCTATACTTGTCTTTCAAGTACATTTGAACTCCACCTAACTACTAATACAGGCAAGCAAGGGTTACCATCCACTGTGTAAGCCGGATGATTAGAAATACAGATATATACTAATGTGTGAATATAACTATTTGGGGTCCTATAAAATTAGTTGTGGGATGAACAGCTCATTTTGTAGACATCTGTATTAAACTTTGCCTTGCACATTGTGACATTTTATTATACATTTTTAACATATGTTGAAAATTGAGCAGTGGAGAGATGGCCCTGATTGCTACAGATTACAATAGGGAATTATATTGACTATTATTTCAAGCACAGTTAGAAGGATATTAATGATTTAGTATAATGAAAAGACTTTGGGAACAGACCTGAATAGTAGAACAATAAAATGTAAAGACAATAAAAGAACAAGAAAAAATAATATTTCATGATATTTTGATGTATGTTGTAGCACTGGCTTACAGTGTGTCTAGTTAAGTTCCTGACTCAGGGGATAATCTACACCGCTCACAGAAGTTACGATCCTGTAAATTGGGTCTTTCTGCCAGGCAATAAGTGACTTGACTAGACAGTGACACGTCCTTGTGTAATATGGATAACTCATTCAACAGTTTTCCAGCATCATTTTACAATGTATCTGAACCTGATCAAGGGGGATTGGTCTTGAAGGTTTGTTTTATCACTTTGGCTGCATTAAATACTGAATTGGGGGTCTTCCATGTACTGAATGTGTTCCATGCTTTGCAATGCTTACAGACCTAACTTGGTTGTGTCATTTAAAGTGTGTATAAGGCTCCATAAACACGTCACAATTTGGAATCATGGGTAGAATCACTACAATTCTACCTAAGATTATAAATTGTGTGGCAATCCTTGCAAAATGCAAATATATGCAAATATAAGAATAAAAAATATCTCTAAACTTATTTTTACTAAACTGACCACATTTATGTCCAGTTTTCCTTTAAAGGCTAAGTTCCCCTTGCAGAACATGTCACATTTTACACCCATATTTAGATATAACATGCTCCAGCTCCTGCATCCTCTGCCCTGACCCTCTTTCACTGTCGCAGCAGGTGGGGGATTCTTTCCCCTACAGCTGCTGTCAGATATAAAATCAGTGTGGATGTGTGGGGCTTCACTCACACAGATGCATCCTTCATTCAAAGGGATCTGTGAATGAAGAAACTGCTAATCCCATCTGCCACCATGACAAATGGGCTCTGATTCTCAATGGACTGAGTGTGCTGATCAGCATGCCCATAGTCTATTCCCACTTCCTCCAGTTTTCAAACTGAAAACCCAGGAACAATCCCACAGTTGTGCCACATTAGGAAGTGGCTTCCTATGGTGGCACGCCAAGAAGAGGAGGTAACCCTAGAAAAGGAGGATTGGGGCTGCTCTGTGCAAAACTATTGCACAGAGCAGGTAAGTATAACATGTTTCTTATTTTTAATAAATAGGGTTTAAAATCACTTTAATGATTTAGTTAATGTATTTCATTCATAGAAAAAAAAATTATTCAACTTGCCATTTAGCTGTCAATGAAAATAATGTGGGTCATATATGACATTATGTTTTTCCTTACTTGCAGGCGTGAATGACAGTTCATGCAGAGAGATGCAATGACACGAAGGTGCAATTTTCTGCCCAAGTCATCACATAGATGGGGAAAGGGAGCAGAGAATGGGAATGGGACCACAGCACTGGAATAAAATGGCAATTGAAATCTTATTTGTGCTGGGGAATCTGGCTCCTCTACAAATGGGGGCAGCTGTGCCAACACACACTTTGTTCTTGTACTGTACCTATCCTGCTGCAGCTTTTTGTATTGAATGCCATATACACTGTGTATAATATACAGTATGTGGTATACTCTTATATATACTCAAACGCCAAAGCTTGCATCTTAAAAAACAATGCCCAGATCAGAATTACAGGATAACTCTGATAAACAAATGTTACCAAAATGCTGACAGAGTTACATTTTCACAAAGGATCCAATAAATACAACATGTCATTTTACGAACAACAATAGGATGTAAATCACTGGACATTTCCACAAAGCTCTATCAGTTAGCATACAAGCTGCACTCTGTACTACATGGGAGTCTTGCAAACACTGCACCATCTGGAGAGCACACAACATCCTGAATATTCATATCATAATACACTTTCCATTTGCATGCATCAAATCAATGCCGTTGTTTTCAAGATTGCATCGGAAAATGTGTCAAGGACAAAGCAGAATGCTATTATTTGTTTTCGGGAAAAGAATAAGAAAAATATTAGCACACATTAATAAAATATACAGAACAGACCCGAAAGAAGCATTTTGCTGGATTATTACACAAAATTTGTATTTACAAGAGAAAAAGCTATTGATCTCCTGGGTACTAAATCTAGCCTGAACAGTCACTTTTCAACCTCACCCAGCCTCATAGACGTAGTTTTCTTTACTAAAGAGAACTTGTTCTTTGCCCATAATGGGTTCACTTTATTTAAAGCAAGCAAAGCACGCTGGCTGGGACTAACCTTCTGCACACTCTCTCACTTATTCCATTGACTGCCAATATGATGCTCATTGCACCCAAAGTTGCATATTAGGAATACAGGAGTGTTCCTCTAATCAGACAACACTGGATTGCTTCTTTTCTCCACCTGGTAAAAAAAGATTGGTGCATTGTACTCATCCTTGGTTGAATGAGGAACAACACCAGTTTTAAAGTGGAGTTCCACTTAAAAAAAAAAAAAAAAATAATATCAGCAGCTACAAATACTGCAGCTGCTGACTTTTAATAATCGGACACTTACCTGTCCTAGGGTCCAGCAATGCAAGGGAACGAAGCCCTGCTCATTTCCCCCTCCTCTCTCAGCATTGTCACTGTGGGCGCCCACATGCGCGAGCCACGCAGCGTGCCAAGACTGGCCGGGCAATCATCTGTGACCTGTGACGTGTCCCAGACGGTTGCTGAGAGGGAGGGGGGAGAAGTGATCTCCCTTCTGGCACCGCGGTGCACCGGGAGAAAGTGAGAGCTGGAACCCTCTAAAAAGAGGGTATGCGCTCCCCCCCAAAAAAATGACATGCCAAATGTGGCATGTCAGGGGGTCACCTTCCCTTAAAGCAGAAGTTCCATTTTTGGGTGGAACTCCGCTTTAATAATGAATTCATCAGTTTTACTTGGAGCTTTTGTGTAATCAGCATCATATGATTCAGAACTTGGTTAAACCAAAGCAAAGAAATTCCAAATAAAGCTGAACCATTAAAGTCAAATAAAAAATAAATTCAGTCTTCACCTTCCTTATCAGAGTCCCCTTTAAATCAGGGTCCCTATCATTCACTTCAAAATCCCCTTACATCAGAGTCCCCTGTTCTAAATGAACCCATATCTATTCACCATAAGTGGAAGCAAAATAATTCCTAAAAATAAAGAAAACTCCACCAACCCTTACATACAGTACACATACCAAATAAATAAGAATCCATGCTATTACAATAACTATTTTTTTTATAATAAAATTATCAGTAATAGAAGCTGCACACTCAAAACTTTGATATATGTTCTTTCAAAAATTATAATATAGGAAGCGCTTCTGCAGAAAAAACTGCCACCACACACTGTAAATTCCTAAAATATCTATAAAACGAATTCCAGGATCCTTTTCATTGTACTGTACTTTCGAAATAAGAAGTGAGACTCCTCTGTGATTTACGCTTCACCATTGTAAAAACTAAAAAACGCATACTTGTTGGATTTCCCAGATAAAACTGAATGTGCCTACCACAATCTTCATCAGATCATTTGATATCTTAGTTCCTCTCCGATGTGCAAGAAAAAAATGAAAAAATTCCAAGATATGTCCCCATTTCAAAGTACTCCTCTGCACATCTGAAGCTGTGTAACGGTTATGCAGATAATTGGGAAAGCTTATATGCAACTGCCCTTGGTCTAAATGAATACATATCTGTTTACCCTAAGTGGAAGTAAGAAAATGCCAAAAAATAAAGAATGCTCCAGCAATCTTTACATACACATTTCAGGGCAACCCTTAGACAGGGCCCAATGAACCTACCAGCAAGGAATGTGGAAGGAAAGCAGAATACCTGGAAGAAAAACCACAAAATCACAAATAGAACAACCAACTTTGAGCCATGATTTAAACCAAAGACCCCTGTGCTGCAAAGGCAGAAACATGGACTAATACACCACCACACAGCCAAGTTTTTTACAAATTGAAAGCCAACTTTCAAAGCATTTTGCAACTATATGACTGTTTTGTTCACTCCTTATGGGCTCTCATTGCTGAAAATATTGATTGTATTTTCAAGTAAGGATACTTATATTTGAATGAATGTAGCCTTTATTCTCTAAAGCAAATCAGTACTGAGAGAAATATGCATGGTTTCAGTGTTTTTTTACCACCCTGAAGTGCAAGAGTTCCAGCCTAACTTGTCGCATGTCTGTTCTTGGTCAGCAACCCAGAAGTCAGACACAGCCAGGCAACTAGTATTTTCAAAATAATTAAACAATGGCAGGCAACATATTTCTCACAGCACATATTTGCTTTATTACAGCACTGTGTAATACAGAATGCTGATCAAGGTCTATTATCTTCAGCAAACATGAAACATGTCCTGACTTAACATAGATGAGCACAAGGATTAGGAAATCTGCTCTCCCATTTTCTTTATTTCAAAAATTCTGAAAAAAAACTGTATATGGAAAAGATCCAGCATAACAATATACACATTAAAATCAATTATCAAATTATTTACGCACAATTGTCCTTTCATTTTTGCAGAAATACAAATTACGGAGAACAAAGAAGAGCATACGAATGATGAAGCTGCCACAAAATGTGGACTTGGCATGAGGCTTGCCGGCAATGGGTGCCAGAATCAGCCAGATAGTGAAGTTTAATATGTAGCTAGAGAAAATAGAGAGAGAGTGTGAAGTGGGCTGGTCTGATACGATTTAAGCCAGCTTAGTGTCTACATAAACAGCAGCTCTGCAATGTGATAGAATTTTACAGTGTGGTTCAGCCATCTGCTGCGCGATCATAAAAAGCCGTGACAAGATTGGCAACGAATTCTTATAGAAAATTTTATCATGATAATATTATTTTTCCCCATTTATTGTTAGAGTCAGCTTCCAGGGGGGAATAGAGGATGCAAGTGCACCATTTGTATAACAATTAAAAGGAGATCTGATCAGTATTGGCTTAGGAATTAATGCAAATAACTGTTATTTGTAGTTCTTTTAAATGCATATTTCATTGGTTTTGGCAGGCAGAAATTTAAGAAACTTCTATAAATTTTGAAAGGCTGTTAGAAGAGTTGTACATTATCATAACTTGTAGAAACAATAATTACGGGTTCTTCTTCATCCTCTATTACTGATCTACTCTCAGCTAGAGCAGTTGCTGATAAGTGCACTCAGAATGGAAGGAGATGTTTTATTACTAGATTAGAAAGTGCTCTATCACATTCAAGAGGATTATCTTTTAGTCTTACAACAGAACAATATTTTTTTTTCCCCTTTTGAAAAGGATTAGATGTGAAATCTCAATTTGTAATTTTATGTATGCCACAGTTACACTTAAAACTAAGAGGACACTAATTCTACACTTGTAGCAGTGTGACATCTCAAGCTCAAAGACTGCCAGCGGGGTGTTATCTGCGTAGAAGACATACAGGGAGAAAATGGAATGTTTCCTAATAAAGGAAGTCAATTTTTCAGCTCAGGGATGATGTTTTAAAAGGTGAATTTGAATAAGATGTTTAACTTTGAGGTGTCTCAACACATTTAACGAATCTTTAAAAATTTGCACAAAGAATTTCCTAACATATTTGCAATATACAGTCACCATGCAAAAAATGCTCATTAAAAATACTTAAATCGGTATTAAATCCAAAACCAAAAATGTAATATATTACAGTTTACCAATTTATTAAAAGTGGTAGCTGCATCGGTTTTATTTTCTATTTTTTTTCCTCTCTGTTTTCACCAGATGATCTGGGCAGTAACACATCTCCTGTATTAAAGTGTCAACACTCTGGCTGAAGAAGAAACAGAGACACCATTGGACAGCAGCATTGTCAGTCTGGGGGGAGGGAGTGTTAGGTGCACAAGTAGATTTAGATACACTAACAAATTGGAACTAAAAACCATCTAATACATTTTAAGCAGTTACAGCAACATTTTTCTTTCCTTTTGACATAAGGTTTAAAGTAATTGTAAAGCTTCTTTTTTTAAATATAACAAACATGTTATACTTATCTATTGGTGTAGTTGGTTTTGCACAGAGCAGCCTAGATCCTCCTCTTCTCGGGGTCCCTCTTCGCTGCTCCTGGCCCCTCCTTCCTTTGAGTGCCCCTCATCCAGTAGCTTGCTACAGGGGGCACCCAAGCCGAGTCAGAGCTCCGTATATCCATTCAGACACGGAGCCCTGACCTGGCACCGCCGCCTCTCTCCCCTGATAGGCTGACTGACTTTGATTTACAGCCGCGGGAGCCAATGGCATCGCTGCTCTGTCTCAGCCAATCAGGAGGAGGCCCACTGCCTCCCAACCAACGCAGCACATAGCTTGTGTGTAACCCCGCCCTCCTTCATCCCTACCACATTCGACTTTGGCAGCTGGCTGGCAGGAGAAGGTTCTAAACTTCAAGCTCTGCTATGGCATCGGTCGCATCTCCTCTACTCTCTCAAACTCCTCTGTACCCTGCATCTGTGTCTGACCAGCTTCTGAAGACTCCCAGTGGGAGGGGTGAAACGCACCAAGTGGGGACAGGTAGAGGAGACCTAGTGATGGTTGTTTGTACTCCAAGGCAGCGAATTTTGCCAGTTTAAATCTCTCTGATGTAAGTGTATTGACAGTTGATTTTATTAATAAACCTAGCAGTATTACACTATACATCTTTCTCCCTTCATTGGTATTTTGTATTAACATGTCCTTATCATGGAAACCTGATCATTGAAGGAGCAGGAAGGTAATATACTAACCCACATACAGGATAAACCTGGAAATTTGAAAGATTACTGTTGGCGAGTGGGGAGCAAGGAGTGTCACTGAAATCTGCACAGCAAAAGTTGCACATGTTTAGCATACCATATATATGGATGGACTTTATATGATCGCACTATATTTTTGCACCAAGCATTTATATAAGTATTGTTGGATAGCCTTTATTGAATTCATGATTGCCCCATAAATTTGCACCAGCACTTTATATATGCATTTTTTGATAGACTTTATTTGATTTAGAGCAGCGCTAAGTATAATTTTTTGCACTTTAATCAGGAGGAGTGTCTTTGATGGCTGAGGGGATCGTGGACATCGCTGGAGAGAGAAGGAGCTCAGGTAGGTAATTAGGGGTTGCTGGGGAGGCTGCTACACACAGAAGGTTTTTGTTATCTTAATGCATATAATGCATTAGGATAAAAAACTTTCTGCCTTTACAACTCCTTTAACATAAATAAATAGTTGTAATAACCTCTGTCAGTGGTAAATGGATCTGGGCTGCTCTGTGCAAAACCACTGCACAGAGCTGGTAAGTATAATATGTTTGTTATTTTTTAACAAAAAAAAAAAAAACAAGACTTTAGTATCACTTTAAGCTCAGGTCAAGTGACCGTGCCTAGTCTGAGATAAAGTCATCGGCCTTCTGCAGGCTAGAGATAGTATTTCCTTGATAGGGATGAGACAAACCTAATTGGGTTCAGTTCAAGGCAGGTTGGGGTGCTGAATCCAAACTCCATTGAAGTCAAAGGGAACCTAATGGAAAAAAAAACAGCAATGGCCATTTTCTAGGTGATAAGGTACATGGGGGCTGGACACTGCCCTGTGGAATAATTATCAAAGAAAATTTTTAGAAAATATAGCTTGACTGGAATAAGCAATTATAATAATGCAACTCACATGAAGACAAATAATAAAACACTCATCAATATGTGGCACCGCTCAGGTACACCCGATCCAAATGATTCTGCTGGGATGGAAAGAACGCTGTGGGTTCGCTGAGCCAGACTTCCTGGATGGCGTAGAGTGTAGTGTAGTGGGGAACGTAACGTCACTCCCGGATGCTGATGAGGTAGGTTGTGGCTATGCATTATGCTTATGCCATAATGGGAGTCATATTGGAAATGGTATTATAGGCAGCAACGAGCCGATGAACTACATTGCCCAGCGGCACTTCTAAACTTTACTATACATACAATTTATGCTACGTACAAGGATAATCATCAATTATAGTACTAATTACTAACCTACTACAGCAAATCTGACAATAGCAAAGAAAATAAATGCCATTTAAATTGCCAGTAAATTATAGCTTCCATCTGCTTCACTATGGTTGTAAACAAAGTGGATGGGGATTCCCTTTATTTTTACCAGACCCTTATCCTAAATGAAGGCCTAGTAAAGATGTTAATGGGGGACCCCACATAAAGAAGCGATGTGGCTCCCCCTGAAAATACATACCTGACCCATAATCTTGATAAGGGTCTGGTATGGATGTCAAGAGGAACCCCACAAAAAAAATCCCTTTGGTTCTTGTATAGATTTTAAAGAGAAACCCCTGCAAAAAAACAAGACAATAAAGTATGGAAAATACATACCAGCACTTTATTCGAGCATGCAGCCTGACTGGCCAGGGAAGTGGGCACCAAGCAAGCACCCCTCCCACAAATCATACCAAGACATATGGGGGAAGAACCTTTGCAGGGGGTATCCCCCTGACAAAGCACCTTGTTTCCATCTTGATAAGAACAAGGTCCTCTCCCACAAGCCCTGACCTGGTGTTACTGGGGAAATATATGTAAAAATATTTGCAAGCTACTGTGTGTGTTCATTATACCTTATGATAATGTACAGACTAATCAAAGAGTATATGAATACAGCTGCTGACACTGTTCACAATCCCATATGTACAGTATCTCACAAAAGTGCGTACACCCCTCACATTTTTGTAACTATTTCATATCTTTTATGTGACCACACTGAAAAAACTGACACTTTGCTTCAATGTAAAGTAGTGAGTGTACAGTTTGTATAAAAGTGTAAATTTGCTGTCCCCTTAAAATAACTTAATACACAGGCATTAATGTCTAAACCACTGGCAACAAAAGTGAGTACACCCCTAAGTGAAAATGTCAAAATTGGGCCCAAAGTATCAATATTTTGTGTGGTCACCATTATTTTCCAGCACTGCCTTAACCCTCTTGGGCATGGAGTCCACCAGAGCTTCACAGGTTGCCACTGGAGTCCTCTTCCACTCCTCCATGATGACATCAAGGAGCTGGTTGATGTTAGAGACCTTGCGCTTCTCCGCCTTCCCTTTAAGGATGCCCCATAGATGCTCATTAGGGTTTAGGTCTGGAGACCTGCTTGTCCAGTCCATCACCTTTACCCTCAGCTTCTTTAGCAAAAGGCAGTGGTTGTCTTGGAGGTGTGTTTGGAGTTGTTATTATGTTGGAATACTGCCCTGCAGCCCAGTCTCTGAAGGGAGGGGATCATGCTCTACTTCAGTATGTCACAGTACATGTTGGCATTCATGGTTCCCTCAATGAACTGTAGCTCCCCAGTGCCAGAAGCACTCATGCAGCCCCAGACCATGACACTCCCACCACCATGCTTGACTTTAGGCAAGACACACTTGTCTTTGTATTCCTCACCTGGTTACCACCACACACACGCTTGACACCATCTAAACTAAATAAGTTTATCTTGGTCTCATCAGACCACAGGACATGGTTCCAGTAATCCAAAAAAAATGCTAAAATAACCTGCTCCATATTTGGTCAATGATGTCACCCAGAAGACCCCACTCCTTTGTTTAATTTTAGCGGCAGTGACCAGAAGATAACATTTGCATTGATTTTGCAACAGGAGCAGATCAAGTCATCTGTTTTTTTCATTTGGCAGATGTAGTTTATTGTGATTAAAGTGGATTTTTCGGCAGTTGAAGTGACTGATCTATATTGTGGGACTTCTACTTCTTCTTAGTAGAGGACTTGTCAAAAAGTGTGTGTCTTTATTTACTATGTACCTTTTTTTTGGTAAATGATAGGAGTACTGTTTACCTCTAATGCCGCGTACACACGACTGGTTTTGCCGTCGGAATAAACTCCGAAGGTTTCTCCGACGGAACACCGACGGAAATCCATTCAAGGGGTCTTACCTACACACGGTCAAACCAAAGTCCGACCAAAGTCCAACCGTCCAGAACGTGGTGACATACAGCACATACGATGGATAATCAAAAAAGACTGCGCTAAAAAAATATATATATCATATACATTGACAGCACATATAAATGTGTATATAATGAAGAGTACAATCTATCAGGTGATCAAAAATATAAATATTCTAGTGAAAATGAATTCTCAATGAAATAATTATATGAAACAAGTACGGCATAAAATTATAATGATAAAAACAAGTGTTGTATATCAAATAACAAAGATAACCAAAAATAAAGTGAAAATATTCAAAAGTAAACAGTCCTTGGAGCCAAGGCAGATAAAATAGGTGATCATAAAGGTTAAACACCCAGCACGCAGTGAGAAATCCTCCACCTTAATAGATGTACGCTTACCAGAGGTAAGCTAGATAACAGCTTATCTATGGACATCCGCACAGGGGACACAACTCCTTAGATCTCCTCACAAAGAAGGGGTAGACAGGATCTCTCCTTTCAGCGGACCTCAAACAGCATACCGGGGGGACCCAGAAGAATAAAAAATTTCCTCCATAGTGTGAATCCGTAAAACCATTTATTGAAATAAGGAATAAGTGCACTTACATTTAAAAATCGTAGTAGAAATTTCTAAGAGAACAGCCAGCTGGCTTGCATACACCCGTTCAACACGAGATAGGATGGAAACGATGACGTCAGCGCGTCGGCCTTCTGACGTACGTTTCGTCCTATTGGACGTCGTCATGGGAACGGGCGACGCACTGACTCATCGCTATTTATAGGCACAGAACAAAACCAAGCCTCGCTGTGAAGCTCGGATGGCGTCACCACAACATCCTGTTAAGAGAGGAAGTGTGTACCTGATGCTAGTGGGATAAGCAAACAATTCACCCATCCGCCAATCAAACCCTCCCAATGCCAGGAGAGCCGTAAAGGTCTAGGAACCACAAAAAGCGGACCGCATAAAAATTATATGAAATTACGTACGATGGGACTAGAAAAAGGAAGTTCAATAGCCAGTAGCCAATAGCTTCCGTCTCGTACTTGCTTCAGAGCATGCGTCGTTTTTGGTCCGTTGGAACAGCATACAGACAAGCGGTTTTCCCGATAGGAATTGGTTCCGTCAGAAGTATTTAGAACATGTTCTATTTCTAGGTCCGTCAGAATTTTCGGAAAAAAAAAAGTCCGATGAGGCACACACGATCAGAATATACGATGAAAAGCTTCCGTCTGACTTTTTCTGTCAGACATTCCGCTCGTGTGTACACGGCTTTACTCATTCACATGGGGGCACCAGTATCTGGGCGCTTCCTTATTTTTAAGGAGGGCTTCCAGATTTCAATAAGCCCCCTGCCCACAGACCCCCAAAACCACTGAGCCAGGGTTGTGGGGAAGAGGCCTTTGTCCCCCATGTCCATGTCTTGTGGCATGGTATGTGGTAAGCTGTCACATATAGTAGCATTACAAATAAAGCTGCTAAATGTATTACTTCCCACTGCCTCTGGAGGTTCGACTGGGCTGAACACTAACTCAGTTGGACCATTTGCTGAACCTCCGAATAAGCCCAGGTTCAGATCATACTGCCAGTTCATCCCTATTTCTCAGTCTTCTCTTTCCCAATGGTCTGACTGTTTTAACTTTGTTACGAGGAAAAGACAAAGTAATCAACATTGCATGCAAAAAACATCATCAATACAATGTTACCATCTCCAAAAATGCATCTACATTTAGGCAAGTAAAGCACTCTGCCAGACACATTATTGAGCTGTTAATAAATATATGTAGCAGTCATTGTATTTCCTTAACTGACCTAAAATTTAACAACATCACTGCCTATGAATTATATACTAATGCGACCTGACACAACCTGATTATAGCAGTGGCAAGCCTCCATCCGTAATGTGTGTTAAACAGGAAAGAGAAAGTTATGGGACTTTGTGTCAGGCATGTCACTGAATGGATACCTTATTCATATCTTTCATAGAATTATTTATTAGTTACAAATCACGTTATAAAAAGTTTCAATCTGTGATAAAGGACACAATAAACTATGATACACTTGTATGAATATATAGTTATTATACAAAATAAAATACATATAATAAATATAAATATAGGATACCCTTTAAACGGAGAACAATCTCTCAAAATAAAGGTCTAAAACTTACAATGTGGCCCAATGGTGACGCCCAGCCTATGTCCAAGGGAAGACAGGGGACAGGGATGATGATATCCCCCAGGGCTGAGGTGAGGAATCCCATCCAGACCAGAGACAGCAGCCAGGTAAAGACCAGGCCACCATGTCACGACCATGTGAATCTAGTGTGTGCTTAACAGTGGAAGTGTGTGCAAGGATATGGAGATGGAACCATGTAAAATTAATGTACTATTAATGGGATAAACCTATGCCTGTGAGTGAATGAAGGGGATCAATGGTGTGTAATTACTGCAGAGATGTGGAATGCATTAACTAAGGGAACTACAGCCAGGAAAAATGTGTATGCATATGCCCACAACAGATAAATCCAAAAACAAACCCACCATGTGGTGGTGGATTGTGAAATGTGAAACTAAAATGAACCCAAAACGTGTTGTAGTAGGTATGAGTGGAATTCAATTACCTGAGGTATGATTCTGTGGCCATAAGCATGCCTGGAGTCCTGCTTGTGTGAATGGCCCATGTGAAATGGTCAGCTGGCCAGCCCGAGCAGCTTATATCCCCGGTAAGGGGTGGGTCCTCACCAACGTCATGACAGCCCCAACTAGATGGAAAGAGGGAATCTGCTCCATGTTCAGCTGTGTTAACGCACTGAACAGGGCATCCAATCATGACACCGATGCATAGGAGGCACAGCCTGCCTCCAAGCCTGTTTAGGGGGATAATAGGGGAAGGGGAGAGATTGCTATGCATCGCAGCCCCGGGGTCAGAAAGCCATCCCATCACCCCCCCCCCTCCTCTCCTCAGCAAGGGGGCTCATCCAGGGCCAAAGGAAGTACACAATATTGTATCTTATATACTGTGTCTAATACCCCTATATTCCAGTAACAAAAGCCAGGGTGTATGACTATAGATATATATGGTGATTTAGTAGGTTTTAAAGACAGGTGGCTCATTACATAAAAGAAATGTAAGTATAGATGAGTAGTTAAATATTTAGGTTAAGGTGTGGCAGGTCGCTATAAATAATTGACTTGAAAAGATGTAATGCCCTAATGTTTTCAAAATCCATTAGTGAGAATTCCTCAAATTCTTTCTATGGTGCTATAATATGGAACAATTATACAGTAGCTTCAAGAAAACTACAAGCAGTCAATAAAAAGCAATCCAAATGTGTCAGTGACGAATAACATCATAGTGCAACACAACAGTTCACAACTTATAATACAATAACACAGTATACAGAAGATATATACTGTATTTATTGGCGTATAACACTCACTTTTTCACCATGAAAATTGGGTGTAAATAGCGTGTGCGTGTTATACGCCAATACTTCAATTTTAGCTGCCTCGGAGGGGACAGGGAAGGGGGTGGGACGAGCGCCGTCAGATTACATACAGTGAGAAACTTCTGTTTACTTGGTGGCCTCTGTAATAGGAAGTCCCGTCTCCTGGGCCGCCATTGGACTACTGTTCCGACTAACATAGGAGATTCTCACTGTATGTAATCTGTTGGCGCTCGTCCCACCCCCCTCCCTGTCCCTTCTAGGCTGCAGATGGGCATCGATCAGGCTGCACTGATGGAAATGGTGAGGCTGCTGCATTGATGTGGACTGATGAGGCTGCATTGATGGCACTTGTGAGGCTGCAGATGGGCATTGATCAGGCTGCATTGATGGCAATGGTGAGGCTGCAGATGGGCACTGACCCTCATTTTGCTTCAAAGTTCTTTATTTAAAGTTTAGATTTTTTCTCTGAAACTTCCCTCTTAAAATGAATGTGCGTGTTATACGCCTGTGCGTGTTATACGCCGATAAATACGGGTATATTTTAATTCTGTTCTCTGGGATCGGGTTAGACATTAGATGCAAACAGCAACCTCCAGGACTGGACACTATAAAGAACTCTGCAGACCACAAATTAGTAATCAAAGGATAAGCCAGATTAAGCAAATAGGAGGGCCAAGTGTATTTCCATCAATGTGCTCACCCCCCTGCTCATGGCTTTAAATATTTGAAGTAACATTTGATATGTTGATTTTTTTGTTTAGAGTGATTGGATCATATAGTACAAGTGGGTATAAGACCTTGGGCTGTGCTGTTGTGAGAAGTGGTAGGATTAAATTAAAGGATAACTTTAAGGAGCACAGATTCAATACAAATTTACAGAGCTCATGCTGGCTGGAAACATTACCGCTAATTTTGCTACACATAGGAGTACATTAACGTACTGATTACAATAAACTATTACAGTATCAAGGATTATTTTCTAAATATGAACTAGCTTTCAGCATAATTCCTATATAAATAAATGTATAACACTAACAATGCCCACCCAGATATAGCATCTTTGAAAGCACTCCCACCCGCTGTCATGTACTTCACAGCAGGAGGCAAGATGCACCAAGTTTAAGCTGAATGAAGTAAGAGCTAGAATCATCCTAATGACTGAAAACATCTGAACTGCTGCTTACATGCTTTTAAATATCTGATAAGTTAAAAAATGTATATATAGAATTTCAATTAGATGTGAACATAAGATATAGCTCAAGATTAGCCTATAAGAGCTCTTTGAGGCCAGGAAAGCACATGGTACATTTGTGTTTGATGTAGTATCAAGTAGGAACCTTTTATGCCTGGGTTGCTTTATTATAGCAACTCTCCAAAAGTACAGCAGATGCCTACAAGCTTCTAGAGCCATTCAAGTCAATCTTCAAGTAGTCCCAACTGTATAATGAATTTTCCATTGGGATCACTGATGATTGGCTATGAAAATGAATTTTGGTTCTATTTCAATTTACTGAAAACATTAAAGTGTTACTAAACCCAGGACCTTGCATTCACTATATCTGGTCTCCCACATTACACAGAACATTGCCCCTTGGTAGCACAGGAAGAGACTCTTTAATGGAGAAAACCCACTATGGCTTTACAACCACTTTAAAGCACAGGTACTTAAAGAGGAGGTCCAGCTGAAAAAAAAAAAAAATTAAAAGTCAGCAGTTACAAACACTGTAGCTGCTGACTTTTAATAAGCACACTTACCTGTCCAGGGTGCCCGCGATATTGGCCGCCCGAGGCCGATCCGTCCATAGGATTGGGTCCTGGTGCCGCCATTCGAACTAAGTGAAACAGGCAGTGGAGCCTTGCGGCTTCACTACCCGTTTCCTACTGCGCATGCGCGAGTCGCGCGGTGCTTTGTGAATGGGCAAATAACAAGAAGGTTTAGGCTGTTGCAACTATGTACAGGCAACTATATTTCTTTGGTTTTTTGGGTTTTCTTTTTTTCTGTTGAGAGAATATATTTAATGCATATCTAAGGATCAAATTTAAAAGCATGCATTGGCAAGAAAAAGTATGTGAGCCCCTTGAAATTAACTGGTTTTCTGCAGTAATTTGACATAAAATGTGATCTGATCCTTATCAAAGCCACAATAGACAAACACAATGTGCTTAAGCTGATAACACACAAGTAATTTTAATTTCTCATGTCTTTATTGAACACACCCATTAAACATTCATAGTCTTAGAGCAAAAAGTAAGTGAACCCACAGACAAATTACTTCAACGAAAGTTAATTGTAATCAGTAGGTTCCACACCTAGAGTTCAATTAATTAAATGAGTTTGAAGGTGTGGTTTACTGCTACTTTGCTTGATAAAATACTCTTTTTTAAGATTTAAATACTCTCTTTTTAAGATTGCTGTCCATAAGAAGCCTCAGCGTAGTTAATCTTCATAAGGCTGGAAAGGAAAACAAAGCAATCCCAAAGTAGGCATCCGCTGACAGACAAATTGTCTATGAATGGAGACGGTTTAGTACTGTGGCTACTCTCCCTAGCAGTGGGCACCCAGGCAAGATGACTCCCAAGGCATAACACAGAATCCTCAATGAGGTAAAGAAGAACCTACAAATAACAGCTAAAGGCTTGAAGACATCACTGGAACTGGCAAACATCCCATGTGCACAGTGCCATCACAAGGGGCGGGGTCACCTGTTGACGTTACGTATCTTGTGCAGCATATTAAGCACTGTGACTGACTATAGCAATGGCATAACCTCATGTCTAATGACTGAACATAGGTAAACAACTGTCAACATACTTTAAAATATTGCATGAGTTAAAAGAATCTTATATTTAGAATTTCAAGCAGATATACGATACAGTATACAAGATTATAAGTACCCTTTAAGAGCTCTTCATCGGTTGAGAAAGCACATGGTATATTTTGCTTGATGCATCATCAAATAGCAACCTTTTAGTTCCCGTACTGTTTATATTAAAAGTGCTCTTCAGAATTCCAACAGCTTCTGTATATAGTCAGTTTCTAGAGCCATTAGGATCAGTCAATTTCTTAGTAAACCCAGTTGCACAATGGACATGGAGATCATTAGTGTTTGCCTATAAAACATCTATTCCTTTCTATTACAACTACAGTAATCTAATTATGATTTTAAAAATCAGTGGACATATATAGTTATACATATAATTATCTCCTGCTTAAACTGTATGCAAGCCCAATGAATTTCTCTTATTGGCTCTCCTTAGAAATCTTGTGAGCTGAAAATGTTCTGTGTTTTTCCCGGCTCTGTACTGTTATTCATCAGCATTGTCCTCAGTTCCCTCTTTTTTATTTTATGCAGAAGACGAGAGGGAGAGGTGGTAATGGGCACCCTCCTTGTCCTAGACTGATAACACTGCTCCTCTATTGAAGTAACAGAACGTTGTCACCCTAGGACAGTGTGATACTGCAAGGATGACCAGGTGAAAATAAAGACCAAAAAAAGCCTGAAAAAAATGAAAACTAATACAGCCCCCAGATCTAAGGACTGGTAAGCTGCAATATAGTTCCTTTTTTTTTTATTTATGAGCTTTGATACACTTTAAAGTCAAAAATATTTTCATCATGCCGTACAGCAGGTGTCTACAAGCTTTATAAGCAAAGGGCCAGTTTACTGTCCTTTAAAGTTTAGAGGGGCCGGACTGTGGTCATTGGGACTGTGGTCATTGGAGTCAGTGGATGTGAACAATGCCCTATGTTTTGTAGTAAGGGGAGTAATAATAGTCCATCGTCGGTATCAGTGGTAGATATAGTCATTGGTGTCAGTGGGATGAATAGTGCTCCATCATTGGTGTCAGTATCAGTGCCTCATCATTAGTGTCAGTGGGATGAATGGTGTCCCATCATTGGTGTCAGGATTAGTGCCTCATCATTGGTGTCAGTGGGAGGAATAGTGCCCCATCACTGATATCAATGAGAGGAATAGTGCCCCATCAATGGTGTCAGTGGGAAAAATAGTGCCCCATTATTGGCGTCAGTGGCACGGACTATGTCAGGAAGAGTGGGGGAAATAATGCCCCAAGGGCCGAATAAAAGCAAACAAAGGACCATATCTGGCCCAGGGCCACAGTTTGGAGACCACTGCCCTACCGGATCTGCTAATCCTCTTGCTGTCTGTAACAAACATCTGAAAACCTGGCAGCTCCATTTCCTGACATCATGTTGATGTCAGGGGGTTCAAAATGAGCAGTCTGAATCTTTTAAAGAGAATGTATAGTGGTTATGAATTCATTTTATTTATTAGGATATGGGATAAAAAATATTAACGATTTTATGTATATTCTGGTGAAAAATAAAACCTACCCAGAACTGTTACAGTTTCTCTTCAAACTGCTAGAAATATGTGTAAGAGGGGCAAGGGCACGAAGAACCTTTTAGATGCCTTAGTATAAAAAGTACTCATGGGTATATATTAATTTGCTGCTGTACTCTGTTGTGCAAAGGTAACCTTTTTTCTTATAACTTAAGTTATACTTTAAAGGGGAACAAATGTCAAAAGCCAGGAACTTAGATGTAGAGCAGGCTGAACTGTGTCAAGAAGATGGGTTTTGGGCCTTCATGTTATTGATCACTAAAGAGTGTCATGACCTAAAGCTAACCTTTGAATTAGCAACCTAATATCTAAGTATGACACACAGTAGGTAATAGGGCAAAGGCTCTAAAGCTGGCCCATAGGTCTTCCCATAGAGAAGCAAATTAAATAGAAGCAGATAATTCAGTTCAACTGTTGCTCAAATCTAAAACACACTGGAATACGGAGAACAGTAAGTGCAGAAATACAGAATGCAGAATGAAACACTTTTGAATTCAGATTTGTTTAAAAAATGTACACAACCTCTTCCTGAAATGTGTACATTCCAATCACTTTAATATACTTGCATAAAGATGGCTTAGGGGGGATTGTTTTTTTCCCCCAAATATAAATCTAGTTTTATTTCTTGTCAATTCAGAAGTTTTTTTAAGTTAGATACTCCTTTAAAAATGCTTACATTTCACATTTTACTTGTTTAACCTTCAAGGTGTTAGCAATTTATTTGAAAGCCGAACAGAATTGCCTTATTAAAACTGAAGAAACTGAGGTATAATTTGCTACATTGCAAATACAATATTAATTTTAATCCAGATCTGAGCCTAGTGGGTTGAGCCAGACAAATCATTCCTATTGTGTAATGTTTGCCAACTCTTCAGAGGCTGGTTTGTAACATAGATGCAGCTTGTGTCAAAACCAATGATTCATTAATATGAATTTTAATATCTTTTGTTGTTCTACACAGTCATTTAGTGGAGGTCTTTTAAATAGAGCAGAAAACAACTATAGATTCCTTTTAACACTAAAACTATTTTTAATCTTATTCATTACATTTTGCTTACCAGAGACCTAGCTAAGCAGATAAGCTGCTTAGATCAGCAGGGACATGGTTTCAAACAACTGGGCCCTTGTTCAAGAAACTATTTGGGCCTGGTAAGCTGAATGGTGTCCCCAAAACAACCCCTGCTACATAATCAAGATAAATATAATATCATGCAATGGAATGAAACTGCTGGCCTATGACTGAAAAAGCCATAAAAGAGTTTGCTAGGGTGCCAGCAGCTGTGACTGTCAGCGATAGTTGGAACCTACAGGACCCCTGAGGCTTGTAGTTTCTTGGCTTATTGGCTCCCAAACAAAACACTGCAATAAAGAATTACTGTATAAAGCGGTGCATTATTTACCAACGTGTCAGAATTAAAGATTGTCCATTTTGTCTCAACGCAACCATATTTAAAGAGGGTCTTTACAATCATTATTTTAAAGGTCCACTCATGAAAATGTACACTGCACATGAATTTGTAGGACAGCATTGCAAATTATTTTAGTATTTTAATTATAAAAAGAACCTTTTTTTGTGATTGTGACAACTTGGGGGTTGTTTAGCTCATTGGTAGTGCAAAACAGTGAGTTTACTCCATGCCAGGGGTGTCTTTTCAGGGCTTTTTCTGCCCACTTTTATTTAAACAAAAGAAAAGTTCACAAATGAATATCTTCCCATCCAGGCAGTTCTCACCAACAATATGAAAAACAAGCAAAATTCAGCCCTGTGGCTTTTTTTGCCGCTTGAGGGCTCATGCACACTGCATCTCAAAGGAGCTCAAAGAAGCCTACTAGCTTTTGAGCTTTTATGAGCTCTAATTTTTTTTCTGCCTGGAAACGCCCCTCCGTGTTAGCCAATGTGTCCAAGCACACTATGGCTCTTTTAGGAGTTTACAGGCATATGCTCTTACAGATAGAACCCCCTTCACACACACACACCAAACTCACATTTTTGAGATGATCTTTCGAGCAAAAAGCTTGAAAAAGCTCAAAGAAGATCAAAGTAGCACAAATAAGCTCAAAGAAGTTCAAAAATGCAGATAACAAAGAACAAATGAGCTGAGGTGAGGGTCTGTGAAAAAAACGCTTATGCTCAAAGAAGCTTGAAGACACTTGAAGAAGCTCAAAAAAAGTACAAAAGAGCACAAAAAAACACAAGCTTCTTCAAGCTTTTAGGCAGAGAAATAAAGCTCAAGTGCCTGTAAAAGTAGCTTTTTCCTGAACTGCAGTGTGCATGAGCCCTTACTGCTCAGGCCTCATGCCTTGGTCCTCCAGGTCATCTAAAGCTGGCCCAGACACATTCCTAGTGCTTGTGCACAAAACGCTGCACCTCTGTCAGCTTGGCTTCTTATCCTGCAGCTCCCAGTTGCTACATATTCCTCAGTATGGCGCAGACATACACCTCTTACTGTTCCCTTAACATACTGACTCCCTCGGGAAGGTGGGGCACTGACCTCTAACTCTGGCTCTAAGATGAATGCAGCACAACATTAGTGTGCCTGCTTCCTGCAAAAGCTGGCCCAGCCACCATTTTAAACAGTGGCACCAGCTTGCCCTGCCACACTATATATAAAAAGGATAGCCGTTCCCAATTTCCCAGCCTAGGCAGCCTAAATCACATGGTCTCTGGCTTCCATTCATTACTAAAGATTGTCAACTGTTTTTTAATTAGCAGTGAGATAGAAGAATCAAAAAAGCTGCTCCTATTCATATACATTATTACACCTGATACGCAGGAGCAAGATTTTTAATAAAAGAATACATGGTAAAAAAAGGCAAACCTGTCAAGTTCTAGTACTGCAATAGAGATACCAAACACTGTCTGCACATACAGGGGTATATTTACAATTGTTTTCACACAAAAATTCACACAATTTTTCCCCAAGATGTATTTTTTTTTTTCATTAAGATCCGTGTATGTCTTTGTTAAAGTTGTATGAATCTTGGGTAAAAATATAAATAATTTGACACTGCAGTATTTTCGGATGTCTTTGCAGCCCAAATGTTAGCACTTTCTTCTAGTGTTGAATTCTGTTCTGGCTCTTTACTGTGTAATGATAGGCCAATTATAGCAATAGGAGAAGTAGTTTGAGCAGCCCAAGATTTGGGCAACCCCGTTGTAGAAGAATATTATGTGGTGCTGGAATTTTCCACTAAAAAGTGTACTTTTAAAGCAGTCTTATACAATAACAAATGGGATTCAAACGTTTGCACTTAAAAATAATAAGGGCTAACACTATGTTAGAATATTATTTACACAGCATTTTTCACAACTATTCTCATATAGCAGGGGTATTGAATTAAAATTCACAGAGGTCCAGTCGGTAAAATTTTCTTCCAGCAGAGGTCTGAATTTCATATTTTTGCTCTGAGTCAGATTATTCACATCACAGCCCCACTCTCTTCTTAGGCTAGGTTCACATCTCTGTGGCTGGGGAATATGTGTGAAATCACATGTGTTCCCAACCCACAGAGAAATGCACTGCACTTTTGCAGATGCATGGGGGTGCCATTAAGTTCTTAATGGCACCACCAGAAATTGGCACCTATACCACATTTTTGCGCACACCAAACTACATGGTGCTATAGCACCATGCAGCTTGATGCAATGCGATTAAAAAAAAAGGGGTTGGGACTTCATTCCCTGCATTTCTTATGGGTAGGGCAGCCCATTAAAATTAATGGGCTACCCTACCCACGCTGTGCACTTGCAAACACGTATGCACATATCTGAATTGAGCCTCATATTATAATCCTGTTCTTACATCAGTATCCTTAGTCCCCCCTTATATCACAGTCACTGCCTTTCACACCAAAATCCCCCCTCCACATTACTGTCCTCAGCCCCCCTTACATTACTGTCCTCAGCCCCCCTTACATTACTGGCCTCAGTCCCCCTCACATTACTGTCCTCAGCCTCCCCCCTCACATTACTGTACTTAGCCCCCCATTACTGTCCTGAGCCCCCCCTCAAATTACTGTCCTCACACCCCCATTACTGTCCTCATCTCCCCCATTACAATCCTCACTGACCCCATTAAGGTCCATAGCCCTTCATTACTGTCCTAAGCCCCTCCATTATTGCTCTGAGCCCCCCATTACTGTCCTGAGCCTCCCATTACTGTTCTGAGCCCCCCCATTACTGTCATGTGCTCCTTCTTAACTGTCCTGAGCCCCCCCATTACTGTGCTCAGTCCCCTCTATTATTGTCCTCAGCCCCCCATTACTGTCAGCAGTCCCATCCAAAGCTGTCTTCAGTCCCCCCATTACTGTCCTGAGCTTCCCCATTACTGTCAACCCCTATTATTGTCCTCAGCATCCCCATTATTGTCCTTAGCCCCCCGTTACTGTCCTCAGCCCCCCCATGACTGTCCTAAGTTCCCCCTCAACTGTCCTCACCCCCATTACTGTCCTGTCCTCCCCCTTAACTGTCCTGAGGCCCCTCCCTTAATTGTTCTGAGTCCCTCCTTTAACTGTCCTGAGTCCCCTTTAACTGTCCTGATTTCCCCAATGAACTGTCCAGAGTTCCCACTCTTAACTGTTCTGAGCCCCCTCTTAACTGTCCTGAGTGCCCCCCTTAAATGTCCTGAGCCCATCCATTATTATCCTGACCTCCCTTTACTATCCTTAGCCCCCCTTAACGGTCCTGAGCCCCCCTTAGCTGCCCTGAGTTCCTCCTATAACTATCCTGAACCCCCCTTAACTGTCCTGATCTCTCCCTTAACCATCCTGAGCCCCTCTATTACAGTTTTCAGTGATCCCATTAACGTCCTCAGCCCCCCCTTCACAATGCCCCCCCTTCCTGTCCTACCTTACACAGACAGAGAGGAGGACAGGAGGCACAAAAGGTTTGGCCAGAAGGCAAGAGCTGCAATTTCATAATTTTTTGTTGCATCCTAGCAACCAAACACTTGCATGTTAACTCAGGCAACCCCCGCCCTACATCTAGAGCTCTGTGAGAATGAGAATGACAGTGGTGGTTTTGACAGCTCTGGGCAGAACGGTTCCTAAACAGCGGTACTGCTGTTTTAAGGATAGGACATTGACTCAGTCTGGACCCGGACCGCAGTTTGCCATTAATTGATGCCTGTCATATAGCATACTATGTTAAATTGTTCATTCTCCGGTTGAGGTATTAAATGAATATGCTCCAACAAATACACAGGCAGTTTTATATGTTTAGATGTATTTCTCTTTTAAATAACATTACAGACCGAAGGATGGATTAAAAATTCATGGCTATGTTCTTCAAGTTCAGATAAAGGTATAAATATTGTCTGTTTCTGTGTGCTACTCATGACCAACATTTTCAACACTAACGTTTAACAGGAATTAAATGTGATCAACAGACAATAAACAATGTTATAATATGAGCTCTTAAACTAAATACAATAATGTCTTAAAAGACAGTATAGATGGTATATTAAGCTTACCGTACCAACGGGAGATAATTGTGTAATTCCTATATAGGAGTACATGGTAATGCCATCACAGCCACTAATATCTGTTCTCACGTCTAATAGCTGTCACAGAGAAGACCATGACAATGACATAAAGCACAACTAACCTCACTATACCAAAGGTCAACACTTTAACTAGAAATAAAGCATTCACAGAAATAAACACTGAACAACTGACAGGATCAAGGCCTCTATGAATTATTGTAAAAGTGAATGCAGAACCAATTGACAGGGTCAAGATTGAGAAGACATCCAACAAGATTGTATTTTGCCTCCATATTTCTTAAAATAATTTCCAGAGCATTTCAGCCTCGATGAATCAAAATGCAAGAATTAAGATTCTCAGGAGAAATTAACAACCTCAGACATGTGTAGGAGATCACCATTATAGCTGGAAATGAAGAGAATTTAAAGAGCTTGTTATTCCAGGTGAAAGAAGTGTGAATGTGGCCTCCTGCTCTACATCAAAAAATTACATTATGTTAGCAAGCCATATCAACTATGTGCAAATACATGGGGTCAAGGCTGAGATAGTGGCAAGCTTTAATTTCCTGGCTGAAAAAATACATCTAGATTGTGTCTGCAGCCATGAAATTAAAAGGTTCCTGCTTCTTGGGAGGAACACTGTGGTAAATGTGGGTAGGATAATGAAGAACAGAGATATCACACTGTTGAAATAGGGTCAGAAAATTAGCTCTTACAAACTGCTGTTGGAAATGAAGAAAACTATTTAGATTCTATTTGATTGCAAGAAGAACAAAATCAGTTAGTAGGTAACAAAAACAATTCAGATTTCTTATTGGAAGGACCAATGATAATGAAAACGAAAGGAAGATTTTAAAACCATAAGAGAGCAAAGTAAATGGAGGAAATGATAAAAAAGACTAATACAGAGTATTACCAAAGCAACAGATATAAACCTGCATGGACTCTTATGCCGCGTCTACACGAGCGGACTTCTCGTCCGCCTGAACTCCGAAGGACTTTTCGACGGAGTTCCGACGGAGTTCCGACGGAGTTCCAACGAAACGGACTTGCCTACACAGGATCACACCAAAGTCTGATTGTTTTGAACGTGATGACGTACGACCAGACTAGAGTAAGGAAGTTCATAGCCAGTAGCCAATAGCTGCCCTTGCCTCCTTTTTTGTCTGTCGGACTAGCATACAGACAAACGGATTTTTCGATCGGACTCGAGTCCGTCGGAACGATTTGAAACATGTTCTATTTCTAGGTCCGTCGGAATTTTCGATAGAAAAGGTCAGATAAAAGTCTGATGAAGCCCACACACGATCGGAATGTCTGACGGAATCATTCTGTCGAACCTTTTCTGACGGACAGTCCGCTCGTGTGTACGCGGCATGAGAAGCAGGAGGTGACAACCAGGGCTGGTTTAGAAACATTCATAAAACAAATTCATAAATAAATAAGTAAATAAATAAAATGATTAAATATTAACAGAACAGAAAATTTTTGGAACTCAAAGGTATTTGTTTCTTCACAGATCATAAATTAATGCATACCTGGCAAGATCTGGGTCAGAAAGAGAGGAAAGCTAGGACATTTGTGGAAAATGATAGTGAAGTCTTAAGCTGGCTACACAGCCAATTTTTATTTCAAATCAGATCTGTCAAATCAACAAAACCTACCAAAACCATGTAGGACCATAAGCTGTTTTTCCTCCCCTCAGAAGTGAATATCAAAACATCATACATATGTTATCTTTGTGGCACCTAGCTACTTGTGTTCCAAGGTTGGCTTTTCATCCACCCTATTTTCCCTCCAATAATGGTCAAAAGACAGATCCAGCATAGGCGTGCGCAGGGGGTGTGCCTAGGCACAAACTAATCACTATTGCCGATTCCCTCTACTGCCGACAGGGAAAGGACAACACCCCCTATGACAAGTTACTCTACAACTGTACCCAGTGTAAATTTCCCTTTTTAAATTGGTAGTTAGTGGAGAAGTGCCCTTTACTTTTCTGGGCAGTGTAGAGTCTCATTACATTAATGGTCAGAAAAGTATCCCATTAACTTGATGGTTATTGAAGGACCATAATACGTTGAAGTTGATAGAAAAATAAAGCAGCACCCACCTATTTGGTCAGCAAATGTCCTACTAAAAGAGGGTAGGAGAACAGATGCTACTTTTGGTCTTTAGTGGTTGTGCTCATGCATGTCAGACTTCAAGACAATTTTGACTTCTAAAGCTCCCCCAGCCTTTTCCAAGGCTCTACATCATGAGATTATCATATAACAAGGATGAAGCTTGAGAGTACCTAAAAAATAGGAAATTCGGCTGATAGAAACATAACCATTGTGCCATACTGGCATCTCTCTTGGTAATAATGGGCAAATAGGTGGTGGGGCTTGGGTTCTCCAGGGGCCTGTGAAGCCAGATGAACAGCCCTGATTCAACACTGTATGTGTAGTGTGATAGACTTTACAGGCCCTCAAACTACAAAGTTATTGGTACGTTTTATAGATTTGACAGAATAAATCTAGAATAAAAAATCCTGGCTGTCTGTGGCTGGCTTTAGAAGACTGAGCCTGGTATGACACAAGTAAACAGACAAGAATGGGAACAAGTACATTTTTACCTAAGAATAATTGTCATACGGTATATCTTTAGACATTCACATAGGAATAAATGAAAATCAAAAGAGTAGATGCTTTTTTGATATATTCTACAGTCTTGAAAATTGTGTTTCACTGAATCCTGATATGTGTGCAAATATTCAAGCAATGAATCACAGATTTTTGCTTCACCCTAATACTTCCATGTGGTTGTGTCTGATATTGGCAAATATTGTGCAATTTCGGATCCACACAATTGTGACTTTAAACAATGGGAGGTCTGCAGAAATATATTTCAGTGAATTTAAAAAGTCTGTGATTAGCCTTGCACACAAATCACTTCACTATATGCAAGTACAATAAGATTTCCATGAACATAAGCTTCTATTCCAAGAGTCTGTTAGCTAAGGCTAGAAATAGCTGCTGCTTAGAGGGATGCTCCAAATGCAATGTAATCATTCAGAAATATTAAGGAGACTGCTGAACACTGCAGTCAAAAAAGAAAAAAACTTTCTTAGGGGCACATTACCGGTAGTAAGCAGAAGTAAACTCAGATCATTCTACCACAAATTATGAATAAGATAATATATGTAGTATGAAGCAATGGGCCACATAGGGAAGGCAAACAGAACGCTTCTTACTTGATAAAATAATCTTTTTTTCAAAGCTCCTGCTCCTTTGCAGCAATAGTAACTGCTGTCTTCTGCATCCAAATCGTTTTTTATTTCTGCCCTTACGCCTTCTCCATGGCCATAATCCCACATGTGCGCAGTACTTCTCAAGCCAAGTCTTGTTTTTGTTCCGCTTTTACAATGGCAACCGTGTTGAGCGAATCGGTGCCAACCTGCCTCTGAATGGGAAGTACTATTGCGGGATCACGGGGCTGATGCCGAGCAAAGGTAATAGCCCCGGCATGTAAACACTATTTTTTGAGCACAAAGAGCGTCCCGGAAAAATGGGAGTAAGAATGCATGCTCTTCTCAGGAAGAAGGTAGGAATCCATCCACAAAGAGCACCCAGTTTATTAGCTTGCAATGATTACTATGCCAGAAGTTGAATAGAATGGGTTTACTACCACTTTAAAGTAATTGGAAAGTCTCTTTTTTTTTTAAATAACAAACATGTAATACTTACCTGCTCTATGCAGTTGGTTTTGCACAGAGCAGCCCGGATCCTCTTCTTCTCGGGTCCCTCTTCTGTGATCCTGGCCCCTCCCTCCTGTTGAGTGCCCCCCACAGCAAGCAGCTTGCTATGGGGTCACTCGAGCTGAGTCACAGCTCCCTGTGTCCATTCAGACACGGAGCCGTGACCTAGCCCCTCCCCACTCTCTCTTGATTGGCTGAATGATTTTGATTTAAAGCAGTGGGAGCAAATCGCACAGTGCTGCTGTCTCAGCTAATGAGGAAGGGGGGCCGGACAGCTTAGACACTCCTGCAACATCGCTGGATAAAGATGGGCTCAGGTAAGTATTAGGGGGGCTGAAGGGGGCTGCTGCACACAGAAGTTTTTTTTTTTAATCTTAATGCATAAAATGCATCAAGATAAAAAAACATTCTCCCTTTACAATTCCTTTAAGCATTTCTCCCGATGCTTTTATTCTACTAGAGTGCCAGAACATGTACAAGGAGGAATATGAGAAGAGACTCTTATGAGAAAACAGGTAAATACCAATGAATCAGATGCAGTACATGAGACACTAAGGGGGTTATTTACGAAAGCGAATCCACTTTGCACTACAAGTACAAACTACAAGTGCAAAGTGCACTTGAAATTGCACTGAAATTACACTTGGAAGTGCAGTTGCTGTAAATCTGAGGGGTAGATCTGAAATGAGGGGAAGCTCTGCTGATTTTATTATCCAATCATGTGCAAGCTAAAATGCTGTTTTTTATTTTCCTTGCTTGTTCCACTTGGATCTACAGTGACTGCACTTCCAAGTGCACTTTCAGTGCAATTTCAAGTGCACTTTGCACTTGTAGTTTGCACTTGTAGTGCAAATTGGATTTGCCTTTAGTAAATAACCCCCTAAGTAAGTAAACATAATATACCAAAAGCACCCTTATCTTTAAGTTTGTTAATTTGTTAACTTCATTTATTACAATTTTTATTTCATTTTGGATTAAAAATAGTAGATTTATGGACGATGGAAAATATTTCTTCCTGGAGATAAAAAGAATATCAGTAAGTTGTTTATTTTCTTTTGCATTTATTTGATATATCCCTGTTCTTTAGTTTAGGTGATTCATAACATTTTTTCTACATTTGTTTGGAATAACCAGAGCATTAGCCCATTAAAAATCAGCTTATAGGCAGGCATAATCATATGCAATTTGCTAGATTGCCGTGTTCTCTTAAGTGATGTCATCATCTCTCAGTGGCCATTTACCTAAACAAACAAGAGATCCATATTTAGAAGCTATTATAGAGAGAAATTATAGAGTCAGTATTTGTAAGGGAAAAAGTGGCCACAAGCACTTTAGGCTGTATCCATGTTCTTTATGCTCTGCTGTGTTTTTTTTTTTTATCTTTTGCTTAGAAAGAAAAGTCATAATATACTAGTGCAAATACAATGCTGATTGTATTCATGCAGAAAATACTTTGGGTCACCTAAAAAAAAAAAAAACACTAAAACCTCATGCACGCTTTAGCATGTTAATAAATTATTAAAAGCTCTTTGCAGTATTTTTACATATGCCATTTTGTTTAATATGATACCCAACAATCCTGCCATGGAGGTTCTTGTTCAGGCATTTCCCATTATTGGGTGAAATTGTTTCCTGCATTGTTACACATACTGCCAATAAAGTGCCAAAACACATGACACAGGCCTAGTCCCTCATTGTCACTATGAGGAAGCTTGTCTTAAGCCAGGAATGTTGCTAAGATTCTGAAAGACAAGGGGAAATTCTGCAAATTTTTGGCTAAATTGCGGTAAAAGTGGGAGGGGCTTAAGGTCACAGACACATATAGTTTGTCCTCTGCTCTTACACACAAAGCAGCAGCCCAAGTCTCCAGCAATCAGACACTCATTCCTCTATACTGTACAAATCAACAGTACTCATGCTCCCTCAGCAGTGGGTATGTCAGACCACAGGAAACTCGGACCACTGTATTGCATGTGAGGGCAGCACTCACCTCTGCAACATTCTGATAGCATGGGGTATTGTAACTCTTGCTGCAGAACATGGTACCTTAAGGCCCCTTTCACACATACGTACCGATCGTTTGTTTTTCATCCATTCCGCATATCAATGCATTCCTATGTAAAAACAGATGTACATGGATGATCATCCATTTACATCCGTTTTCATCCGCTTCTGCCAACATCCATTTTTTTTGAACGGATGAAAGCACTATTTTTCATCCATTCAAAAAAACAAATTGGACAAAAAATAGATGTAAACGGAAGAATAATCAGTTTTTGCATGAAAAAATGGGTCTGGGATTCACGTGGTTATGGATTCTAGCTGGCAGCTGCAAAAAAACTGATGAAAAACGGATGACAAATGGATGAAGAACTGATTTAAACTTCATCCATTTTTTTCTTTAAAAAAGTAACTGAACTGATCAAACAAAACGGTCCGTATGTGTGAAAGTCGGCCCTAAAAAATGAAAAATACAAGCATATTTATTATAGTATATGTAGCCTGAATGCATTACACTAACAAATGCAGAAGGTTCAATTGGTCTCTAAATTATTACATATTGTTAACAACTGGTAAAAGAACTTAAAGTGATTGCAAACAATCACCTTGTAAAACAACCCATTCCGTTTATAATAGAAATGAAAGGCAAAATAGGTAAAAAAACAATTACAAATACTTTTTTGCCCTTTTTTATAACTGATCACATTCCCTCTGTTCCTATAAGGGGGGGGGGAGAAGCAGTAGCACATGAGCTTCCCAGTGAATGGCTGTGCAGCGGGGGCGTGTCAGGACAAGTCTGATCATTGGAGGAGAGCACACTGAGTTCTCAGCATAGCTAGAGAACTGACCGCGGTGTGCTCTCCTGCTTTGTGTGGTCAGTTTTTAATAGGAAAGCAGAGGAACTGGCGGGAACACCAGGGATTTCACATAGCAGAAGCAATACAAAGAGAACAGTATATCTTATCATACATGTACATGGTACAGCAGGCACATATCAGGAATATGAAGTGTTGGGGTACCAAACACTTTAAGTCATCACTGACCTCTATAGCTGTGTAATGTCAAGCAATTATTTATTTATATTTATTATTATTTATTATTTCTTAAAGTATACAACAGAGGTACTGATGTCACAGCTCCCCTCTTCTTATTTTCTCTCGTACTTGGCAGCCTGCCAGCCTTCCTATTTAAAGAATGTTATCCCACCATTTTCATATTCCTGATTTGTGTATTTTGTACCATGTGCTTGTATGAAAAAGTATTCTGTTCTCATTATATTTCTTTCTTTGTTTGAAATACTGTGTTCCTGTCAGTCCCTCTGCTTTCCTATTTTAAACTGACCACACAAGGTACGAGAGCACATTCTTCCCAGTGTGGTCAGTTTTCTGGCTCTGCTGGGAGAACAGCCTGCCTGCTCTCCAATGATCAGATTTCATGCTGACACCCTCCCCTACAAAGCCATTCACTAGGAAGATCAGTGTACTGCTTTTTCTCCACCCCAGTTATCTAAGCCCTTTAAGCTGAGAGCAGAGGTTATGTGATCACCTATAAAAAAAAAAAAATAGGTATTTATACATTTTTTATATACTGTATATACACAAACATTTTCCTTTCATTTGCATTTTAAGCTGAATGAGTTGTTTTATAAGATAAAAATTTATTAAAATAGTTAGGGTTCATTCACACCAGAAAGTTGCCCTGAACACACAGCTGCTGTGGTGTGCTAGGTGCTGATGGCATCCTCATAGTTAAGTTTATAGGATGTTAGGCAAATTTCATTTTTGGCTCACAGGCTGCAGGTTTATTTACTCTCTCCTGCTTTCTAGATGCTCCTGGAAGATAGGAGGTTGGGCAAGGCAAATGGGAAACCTGGATATTTATTGTGTTTCAGCCAAAACCTAGGGAGACAGTCCCCAGTAGGTAGCTGGAGAGCACATAAATAAAGCTTGGAGCACCCAGGTCTTTGTCCTGCTAGAGGAGTTCCCAGGTTAAGGGGCTCTACAGTGTGCTGCATGTTCATTGAAATCCCAGCTTTGGCCTACGTCCAAAATCCTTCTCAGAAGCTAATTAAGGGAATTTCTCCTAAGGATCAGGTTTGGAGGGCTCACTGAAGAGTGCCCGGTGAAAATTGAAAGGGATCTGAAAGGTATCTGACTATCCTGTGGCATTGTGAGCATTAACCTCTGCTGTTTTGGTTGCTTTGTGCCTTCCCTCCACCCTTTTATAGTGAAGGGGCTGACACATGACAAAACCCCCAATTGTTGACCCTTCTAAGCCAGCTGACCTAAGTTCCAAGGTGCATTGTAGTGCATTATCATTGCAAAGAATTTGGGCAAGCAAATTCCCATATCATTTTAGTGGTGCCAAAAATTCAGTCCCATAGAACATAGTCCCATTCCTAGGCACAAGTGCACTTATGTAAACAGAACAGTCAGATTTTAGTAGCACAAATGAGCAACAAAACATTGCCGTTTTAATCCCAGCTTTATTCAGATCCCTAGTCCAGTAAACTTCCTCCTATTTCTAATGATTTATTCCATGAATTTCAATGAGCGGAAGACATGCTCAATACCTGATCAATGCATTGCTGAAATGCTTTAATCTTGGCAATGTTTGTCACATTTATTTGTGATTTTACTTGTTGCTACCTCTTATAGATTTTCTTAAACGTGTCATTTAAAAGAAAAAAACTTGCTGCGACTAATAATTACTCATAATTATTAGTGATTCTGAATGACCTTTTAGCAGGTGACGATAACATATTTCTGATGTTTACAAAAGTAAACTGCAATTATATGAAGTGTTATTAGCTGGAGGAGAAAAAGGACTACAATTATGTCAGTTTACTTCTAATTAGACGCGAATAACAAGCAAAATGTCATAATCGAATTTATAAGCAGTGAGAAAACACAAATATATAACATTCAATAGTGGATTTAGTGACATACTGAAGGACAGTTAACAATATTTGCACACTAATTTTGAATTATAATTTTTTTGTAAGTTTGGAGATATGCAAATACAACAAAACCAACATATCAATCTTCATAAGATATTGGGATAATTTGGTCATCGTCGGCATTAATTGAAACTTGCTATCTGGGAGAAACTCTTGTTTAAACTGATCTATTTCAATGTATTTTATTAATTTATATATCAATGTCATGTTCTGCTCTTCCATGGATGAGACACAATACCAACTGTCTCAAGCAGGGGAGCTGCACATGAAATCCTACTTTTGTGGCAAGATAAAGTTAAAGCTTCTGTTTAAAGCTACCCTGTAGTTTGTTTATTCAAGAGGGATGAGTTGTTCCTGTTAAGTGAACAGCACAAACTAAATAAGGGTTCTGGCATGAACTTTGAGGGGAGCACACATTTTTTTTGCCATTTATGCTTTTGTATGTACTACAACAAAAGTGATATTTTAGAAAGCCAAAAAACAATTGCTGGTAATTTACAATTTCCTACCCAGCTTCTTTTTTTTGGAAAAAAAACAACATGGGGCCTCCAAAAGCTCCCCAAAAATACATACCAGACTTTTTAGGGTCTGTTATGCATTTTGGGATGTTCCCCAAACAACCTCTAAAAAAGAGAAAGCTGGCAGGGAAATGTCATGTTACCGGAAATTTAAATGGTATTTTTAATTTTTTTTTTGTAAGTTTACATTTTCTTTAGTAGACATATGCATGACAAAAAAAATGTGTTTTGTTTTGTTTCATTTAGAATCGGTCATCTAGTTATTTAGTTTAGTTACATTTGGTTGATTCATTGAATTCGTATTCAGTATTCGGTGTTCGTTTTATGTCTTTTTCAAATTTTCTTCAAATTTACAGATTTTTTTTGATTCGAAACGTATGATTCGATAAATTTTGAATCAGCTGAATTAAAAACTTTCAGGTTTTTTTTTTTTTTTTTTTTTTTATTCAAATGTGGCAAAGTGAACAAAAGAATAAAAATTGTCATCAAATGACTACAATGAGGCAGATTTACTAAACCAAGAGCATGCAAAATCTGGTGCAGCATAGAAACCAATCAGCTTCCAGGTTTTATTTCCACAACCCAATTGAACAAACTGAAGTTAGAAGCTGATTGGCTACCATGCACAACTGCACCAGATTCAGAGTGCTCTAGTCTTAGTAAATCTCCCACAATGACTCTTTAAATCACCTTTGGCTTAACTAAAACAGCATTATTTTGAAATGGTACTCTAATATCACACGCAGTCTTTGATTTTAGAAACATTTTTTACAGTTCTAATTCAACTAGAATATAATGTAAAATTAGATTCGAATTTAGGAAATTTGAACAAAATTTGTTTCGTTACTTGGAGCATTCGGTAAACTTCGTTTATACTGTAATTTGGGTATTCGGATATATTTAAATCTCCAAATAATGAAAAATTAGTCTGAATATTTATTCGGAATGAAACTAACCGCACATGTCTGTTCTTTAGTACATTGGATACATTGCACAGATACACCACTTCACAGGTTCATGGGCAGAATTGATTTTAAAGTGGTTCAAAGGCAGGGCATTTTTTACCTTAATGTATTCCCTGCATTAAGGTAAAAAATGTCCCAGTTTTTGTATTGTTCTCCCACTGCCATAAGTCCTATTTCGAGCCAAACCAGTGCCCGTCTGCAGCGGCACTGGTCTCTCTTCCTTTCCTCAGAAGTCACAGAGGCAGCAGCAGGAGCCATTGGCTGGCCTGTGAAGAGGGAGCAGGGGATAGGGCCGAGTCATGCTGTGTGTGTCTATGGGCGTACACAGCCCAGCTCAGGAGAGAGCCCACAGGTGCACCCCCATAGCAAGCTGCTTGGTAAGGGGGCACACAGAAAAGGAGGTTCAGGTTTCTCTGCACAATACCATTGCGCACAGCAGGTATGTATAACTTGTTGATTATTATAGCAAAATAATCAGCTCCCATTGACATCAATGTGGTTTGTATTTCTATTCATTCATTACTTCAGCACATTTCAGCAAATCTCCTGAAAACTGAACCCATGTATGCATGGCTCATCCCTAGTAACAGGTTCACTGGGTAGTAGGCATATTACTTACTTGTACTAGCACATACTTACTCTTCTATTTCCACCATTCACTTTCTGGAGATCCAATAAAAACTTCTAGATATCGTGGAACATGTGAATTGCCCCATTCCTTGCTTAAAGTATCCCTGAGCTCTGTGCTTGAACCCAGTGTATGGTCAGAACCTACAAAAAGAATTTGGTGGCTTGGTGAAAGGGATGATGGGTTTATGAATGGAAGGTTGACAAAGGCTTCACACTATGCCTATTATCCAGGGAATATTTCACTTTCCCCTAAATAGTTGTAATAGTTCAGTTTTAAGCCAGTTTTGTATTCATGGGACTTCAGCTGGACAATTTATCTCAGTCAGCTGATATTAACCATGATTATTTTAAGAATTGTCATATTTATAGTTATCAATTATTATATTTTGTAATATAGTATATTTATACTAATTGTTTTTTTTTTTACAGAGACAATTCATATTAAAAAAAAAATGAAGTTGATTTAAAAACGGTGGATAAAAATTTGGCACCTACATTAAGAAATTATTTGAAAGCTTAATTGCTCATGCAGGACTAATAAAAGGCATAAAATGAATGACTTCTATGACTTTTATGAATACAAGTCTGGAAGCAAAATATAAGAGCTGTGTTTATCATAAACTGAGAAAAAGAGCATGGACAAGGAAAACAAAAGCATCCTGCAAATAATTATTATGTAAGCAATGATAGTCTTCCAGCTTGTTATATATTACGAGGACTGTTACTGAATTTAAAAAATGGAAAAGAAGTTTCTCAACAATTCTAAGTGAATCCTCATGTTTGGGTCACTGGCTTTGCCCCTGATCTACCCTAATCTCCCCAAATGAATCTGTTAGTGCAACATCTACCTCCTCCAAACAAACACAGAAACATCTTATAGAAGAAGACCCGGACAACTGGAGATACCGGTATAAGCCTCAGACCAGGACCTCCTCACCTATTTTCCTAAAGCAGAGTGTGCCTACTATTTTACAGAAATGAGACATGCTGGAATATATTACATAGATCCTTGCAAGAGCAGTGATGCTTTCCATGCATGCTTTCCTAAGCTCAGTGATGTGTGATAACATATATCTGAGCACAAGTGACACAAGTGACATATGAGAAATGTCAATACACTCTGACAAGAATCTACGTATCCCAGCATGTACCTGTTCTGTTCTACGCTCTACATAGTGGCAAGTCATACTGTGGGAAAGAAAAGGAGGGTCGGAGAAGATCCAACCTAGACCACTTTGTTACTGCCTTCTGTATAATTTCACTTAAATATTTTTGCATAATTGAGTGCAGACTGTTACTGGAAGTAAAAATATAAGCTAAGAATGAGTGGAGTTCAGAAAAATTACCAGTTTTGCTGGAAAATTTGTGATTACCCTGAAATGGAAACTCCTAATTTTGCACATTTAGCTAAGAATTTCTTGGGGGAAAAATAAGCAACATATTCTTTTTGTTCTTTAATTAGAGAATAGTTTTTTTTTTCTTTCTTTCTTTTTTTGTGTATTTGACCATTTTTTGTGTATTGTTGCTATCATTTTTTTTTTTGCTTTTTTCTTTCTAAGGAAAAGCATAAAATAATTAGCTACAAAGGAGCCATTTTTTGTATTAAAACAGGTACAGAATAGATAAAAGGGGCAACCATAACCCTGAGGAGTAATTTATAATATTAATATTCATACCCCTTGAAATTTTCCACATTTTGTCATGTTACAACCAAAAACGTAAATGTATTTTATTGGGATTTTATGTGATAGACCAACACAAAGTGGCACATAATTGTGAAATGGAAGGAAAATTATATATTTTTTTCCATTTTTTTTTTTTTGCAAATAAATATGTGAAATGTGTGGTGTGCATTTATATTTAGCCCCCTTTACTCTGATACCCCTAACTAAAATGTAGTGGGACCAATTGGCTTCAGAAGCATCACAAAGGCCAAGGAACACACCAGAGGATAACCTTGTGGAGAAATTTAAAGCAAGATTAGGTTATAAAACAAATCCCAAGTTTTGAACATCTCACAGAGCACTGTTCAATCCATTATCCAAAAATGGAAAGAGTATGGCACAACTGCAAACCTACCAAGACATGGCCGTCCACCTAAACTGACAGGCTGGGCAAGGAGAGCATTAATCAGAGATGCAGCCAAGAGGCCCATGGTAACTCTGGAAGAGCAGCAGACATCCACAGTTCAGGTGGGAGAATCTGTCCACAGGACAACTATTAGTCATGCACTCCACAAATCTGGACTTTATTGAAGAGTTGCAAGAAAAAAGCCATTGTTGAAAGAAAGCCATAAAAAGTTACATTTGAAGTTCATGAGAAGCCATGTGGGGGAAACAGCGAACATGTGGAAGAAGGTGCTCTGGTCAGATGAGACCAAAATTGAACTTTTTGGCCTAAAAACAAAACACTATGTGTGGTAGAAAACTAACACTGCACATCACCCTAAACGCACCATCCCCAAACATAAAACATGGCGGTAGCAGCATCATGTTGTGGGGATTCTTTTCTTCAGTAGGGACAGGGAAGCTGGTCAGAGTTAATGGGAAGATGGATGGAGCCAAATACAGGGCAACTTTAGAGGAAAACCTGTTATGCTGCGTACACACGAGCGGAATTTCTGACAGAAAGAGTCCAATGGGAGCTTTCCATCGTATTCTGACCATGTGTATGCCCCATCTGACTTTTTCTGTCGAAAATTCAGACAGACTTAGATAGAGAACATGTTCTATATTTTTCCAATGGAACAAATTACTATCGGAAAAAACATTCGTCTGTATGCTGTTCCGTCGCACCAAAAACTACGCATGCTCTGAAGCAAGTATGAGACGGAAGCTATTGGCTACTGGCTATTGAACTTTCGTTTTCTAGTCCCGTCGTACGTGTTGTACATCACCGTGTTCTGGACAGTCGGAATTTGGTGTGACTGTGTGTATGCAAGACAGCTTGAGCGGAAGTTTATTCTGATGGCAAAACCGGTCATGTGTACAGGGCATTAGAGTCTGCAAAAGACTTGAGACTGGGGCGGCTGGTTCCCCTTCCAGCAGGACAACGACCCTAAACATACAGCCAGAGCTACAATGGAATGGTTTAGATCAAAGCATATTCAATTGTTAGAATGGCCTACTCAAAGTCCAGACCTAAATCCAATTGAGAATCTGTGGGAAGACTTGAAAATTGCTGTTCACAGACGCTTTCCATCCAATCTGATAGAGCTTGAGCTATTTTGCAAAGAAGAATGGGGGAAAATGTCCCTCTCTAGATGTGCAAAGCTGGTAGAGACATCCTTAAAAAGACTTGCAGCTGTAATTGCAGGAAAGGTGGTTACACAAAGTATGCATTCCACATTTTTCACATATTTATTTGTAAAAAAATTGGAAAACCATTTACCATTTTCCTTCCACTTCACAATTATGTGCCACTTCGTGTTAGTCAATCCCATAAAATCCCAATAAAATACATTTATGTTTTTGGTTGTAATATGACAAAATGTGGAAAGTTTTAAGGGGTATGAATACTTTTACAAGGCACTGTATGTGTCAACTTGTAAAATAATCCAGAGAACAGTTATCAAATAGTTTTGAAAACAAAATTAATACATGTGCTTTTAAAAAGTTATGCTCACTTTGTAATATTATATAACATAGCATGAGTTATTATTAATAATTCATTGTTTTTGCAGACTATTCCTACTTTTTAACAAGATGCCTTTTTCCTCAATTTCAGCAACTGAGTAAAAGTCTAATCAAGATTGTGAACTCTTCCCTGCAACTCTTTCCATCTGTGTGAATAAATCCAGTGCTGCTGAGTTAGTGCATACGGGAATAACATGTAAAATTGATAGGCATGAGTGAATTGCCCTTGCATCTTATAAGCAGGCTTACAGTCATTACCATTGCTAGCAAATCTACAGGTGGAACCTGAGCCTCAGAAGGCCATGGACTTGAAAGCTTAAGTGGAGACACAGAGAAAATGGCTTTTTGGTACATTATATTACATGATGGTTGTAATGAGGTGTAAACTTTAAGTTCTTACACAGCTGTAAAATGCCTTAAAAATAAACTTCAATGCATTTTCAGTGATAATGTATTTTTAATTATAAGTGTAATCTTTACTTTGAAGTGATTCTTAATGTGATTTTTACATTTTTTATACCATTACCTTTACTCACACTGGCTGATCAGCTCATTGCTTATTGCATTATGTGGACCAATGGGGCTGATTTACTAAAACTGGAATGCAAAATCTGGTGTAGCTGTGCATGGCAGCCAATCAGCTTCTTACTTCAGCTTATTCAATTGAGCATTCACAAAAAAACCTGGAAGCTGGTTGGTTTCTATGCAGAATTACAGCAGATTTTGCACTGTCCAGTTTTAGTAAATCAACCCCAGTGTCCCTGCTTTATGGTAAGGTATGTGTTTAAGTTTGTTAGCTGAGTTCCAGGATAACTGATAACTTACACAATATGGCCAAAAGTTTTGGATATCGGACCATCACACATATATGAGCTTATTTTTGCCAGATCATTTGCCTCCTTCAATCTTCTCTGAAGGCTTTCCATAAGATTTTGTAGTGTGTCTGTGGGATCATTGTACCACTAGGAAATGTGCCTTACTGTATATATAGTTCAAGGATATAAAACAGACTTAACTATTTTGTTGTCCTTGAGAATGCTGTGATTTCCTTTTGATAATGTATACTCCCTATTGCAGGGAAAGAGGCTGTATTACCATTTATTACACATTATCTTTAATATCAACATTATTTCATCACATTTATTTTTAAAACAAAACATTTTGCACAATTAGTACTAGAAATATACATTAACAGAATTCTAGAAGAATACTAGCCAACAACATCATATTTATATATGATAATGCACGGCAATACAATATGGTCATTCTAATTTTTAATAGTAGGTATTAGTGACTGTCTACAGCCATATTTCCATGAAGGAGTAGAAAGATACTAGGCAATGTCACTTTCATTATTTTTAATATCCATTGCATGTGTTGGCTGGCAAATCAAAACTGTTAAACCAAGCGGAATGAAATTGTATGGAGAATCAGACGATGTGCAAAATTGTTATTATCAGAATGTTTGCAATAATTACACTATAGGATTTGCAATTTTCCAGTATTTAGTTATATATGTTTTTAAGAGATATGTTATCGCCCTAGCTAAAATCTCACTTAGAGGTATGACTCACGGCTCAGTGGAACAAAATTTTTAGCTTTCCGCTGGAAACATTAGCTGAGCTGTGAATGGAAGGTTGTACTTCAAAGAATGGCCTTGACAATAAAAAATAATGTGTATATATATATATATATATATATATATATATATATATATATATATCCCATCTAAAGTAAAGATAATGTTGAACTATTGGTCTAAAAATAAGATATTTGATATGACTTGTATAATTTGCACGTTAGTTTAAGGAACCTCTAGAATTGTTTGAGAAGAAAAAAAGTAACACTGTTGGAATTATTTAAGTTCTCATATTCACATCTCAAGGGCAGCAAGGATCAACTTGGCCCAAGGCTGACCTCATTATTTCCAGCCTAAGCAGAACAGCCAAAGAACTGCAAATAGCCCAAATCAAATAGACAGAAGACAGCACTGGAGAAGTCTAATGAAAAAAAAAAGAATAGAAAAGGAAAGTCGAATGTGCTCATTAAAACTTGCTTTTATAGTTAGGTATAATCTCAAGAAGTAGAAAGGTAGAAGTATAGTAAAAATAATGATGCTATGGTAAAGAGGGCCCACCTTTGTGACTGCTACTATAACTTGTTATATAGAATGGGCTCATGTCACGTGAATCTGGGCACATTCAGTGCTCACACAACTGCAAGTCTGTTTTGTTAGCCTGGATCATTTTCTTTTTTAAAACTACTCTGTGCTATAGTGGAATTGTCTAAATTAACAGGAATAGCAAAAAGGTTAGGGACTGCAGGTATAACGAGAATAAGATGGTATGTAAAACTATTGCCATATTTTCTTCTATATTTCTTTCTTTTTTATTTTTCATTGCTTTTTCACTAGGAGTGTTGAGATCCAGTAGTCACTTTTGTCTGTACTAATGTAAACATCTTGGGGGTTTGAAGCATTGTAACAGCATTTGGTGGCTAAATATATTTAGGTATCAGTCCCCAATGATCTGTGCAATATGTGTGATTACCATTCTGTAATATTTATTTAAATGGATGAAACAAAGCCAGTTACGGTCTTTTAGTATACAGAGTCCAGTCTCTGATGTTAGTGATCAGCATACTAGACAGCCTCTCATATAGACCAAACACTGAGGGCTTGGCCATTCAAAGACTCATTTCTAGAAGGCTAGTAATAAAGCAAACTCTGGGGGCAAAGCTGCTACATTCTGGCTAATAACATTCAATCAGAGCTCCAGCAAAAATTAATATGTTACAATCAACAGTCCATTAAAATATAAAATAACAAAACCATCTTTTGCTGCAATATCTACTGTCAATACAGAAATTCTCTGCAGTACTTTTGTTTTCCAACACTCCTTAGTCCAATGGCCAGCATCAGTCTAACAACATCCCTTAAGCTCAGATCCTCCTCCTCCTCCCCAACCTAGGACTGGACAGTGAAAGCATAAGCAGTGCAGTGATGAGTTTATACACCTAAGAGCTGCATTTCTGCATTGTTTTTGCATCTACCTAGAATTCAGCTTTAAAATTATTCTAAAGTCAAGACATTTTTTTTTACCTTAATGCATTCTCTGCATTAAAGTGGTTGTAAACCCTCACATATACCAGGCGAAGTGAACAGCCTCAGTTTATACACAGAGATGAAACAAATCCTCCTACATAGGTTTAACTTGTTTATCTGCAGTCTTGTCTTGACCACAACCCTTCCAAGGTGTAGTTTTGTGATATAATCTTTATGCATCTGTGAGGAGTACAAAGGTAAAGGTGGAGAACTGCAGTTACTGCTCTTATACACCATGTGAGAGCTGATTGGAGGAAAGGGACAACCCCCATGTAGACACAAGAACAAAGGAACATGCAGAGCTGTATTCTGAATAGACCAGCTGTGTAATTATCTACCTCCCTGACACAATTTGTATCTCATGTGTCGTGAAAACTTCTCAGAAGTAACTCCTGCTGATAACAGAGGAACAAAGCACCAGAGAGAAACGACACTTAGAGCTTTGGAGAGAGACAAGTAAACACTACAGATATATGTGCTCAGTTCAAATATCATGACAAAGGTTTACAACCACTTTAAGTTAAAAAAAATCCCCACTATTTGTTCTTCCCCATCCCTCTAAACACTTAACCAAGTCCTTTCTCAATCCATTGCTGTGCCCATCTGCAGCACTGCTTTCCTCTTTTCCTCTTCACACAGGGCATGCAGGCAGCAGTGGGAACCTTTTGATCCTGCTGTTTTTTGTCAAATCATGTGAAGAGGGAGGGACATAACCAAGCTACGCTGTGTGTCTATGGATGCACACAGCCCAGCTCGGGAGTGCACCCGCACGAGTGCCCCCTCAGCACAAGGCTTGCTAAGGGGGCACTGAGAGAAGAGGAGCAGTTGACAGCACTGGTGGGGGACCCCAGAAGAGGAGGTAAGGGGATGCTCTGTGCAAACTTATACCATACAAAGTATAACATCTTTTTTATGTTAGAGGAAAAAAATACTTATAGAACCAATTTAAGTTCACTTTCACTGGTCCAGTCAATATAGATGCTATCTGGTGTATAGTCATCATACTCCATACCAACCTTTCTTGAGGTGTTACTACAATAGATGGGTGTTGTGTACTCAAGCCAGGATTAAATATATATGACTCTACTAAATGGGAAGTGACTCAGTATAGGCAGGAATATGTCTATAGTATATAATTTACCCAGTTATGATTACAGTTTAAAACACAGATTTGTAAGTAGTGCAAGCAAGCAGTTTTTACTATTTCTGAGACAAACACAAATGGCAAATATCCAACAATAAGGTTATATTTGTATTTTTAGGCCAGCAAGCTGAGAACCATAAACTACAAAGAATGTTTTTGCAGACCTACGCGGCACAATTCCTGTGTCATCTCTCTCACTTCCATAAACATTTGATCTTGAGTCTCTGACATATCCTGTATTCAGGGTAAGGCAACTGTGTCATTGTCTTTATAAAGTATTTCTACACTGACTGAGATGTTACGCTTTTCTTTTCCTTTACAGGTTTTCAACTACCCTATAGTACTCTAAGAAAAAAGATCCACATCTAAAAAAGATATGGTAATAACAATTCTATGTGAACAATATACTTTCTGACCCCAAGTGTCAAGGTTACATTTTTCTTCTATACTTTATTTAGCACCAGAATTTACTATTCTTCACATTTTTTTTATAATTCTTTATTTAAGAACTTCACTGAAGCATGCAGATAATACAGCTATCCTTACAACCAGAACTGAAAAAGTGATACATAACTAATTAAAAAATGCCATTTGAAGTAGCATTGCATGTTATCATTGCTGTCCATAGGAGGAAATCAAGTTTTCTAGTCATGTGGGGCAAGGGAAGAGCTAAAGGAAGGGAAGGATTGAGGTTTAGAGTCTATGTAGTATCACATACACCCAATACATTAAATTTGCTTAGGCATATTTTTTTAGTAAGTAACAATACAGGCGGTCCTACAAACAAGATAGGGTCTGTGAGTTTGTTGTTATGTTGAATCTGTTTGTAAGTCGGAACAGGTACATTTTTTAACCACATGCCGACCAGCCACCGCAGTTGTACTGCGGCAGAATGGCACGGCTGGGCGAAATGATGTCATGTAACGTTGCTTCACTCTGTGGCCACTAGGGGACGCACATGTGCTGCCGAAAGCACGTGTGCGCGCGCCCCCCGCTCTCCCCCCGAGCCGATGCAAGTGCCCGGCGGTCTCGATAACCACCGGGCTCCCACGATCGCCACTGAGACACGGAGAACCGGGATCTGTGTGTGTAAACACACAGTTTCCGGTTCTCTGAGGGGAGAACAGACAGATCATCTGTTCATACAGAGTATGAACAGATGATCTGTTATCTTCCCTGCACAGTCCCCATCCCCCTTCAGTTAGAACACGTACTAGTACACACTTAACCCCTTCACTGCCCCCATTATTAACCCCTTCACTGCCAGTGACATTTTTACAGTAATCAGTGCATTTTTAATCGCACTGATCGCTGTATTAATGCTAATGGTCCCAAAAATGTGTCAAAATTGTCCGACGTGTCAGCCATAATGTCGCAGTCATGAAAAAAATTGCAGATCGCTGCCATTACTAGTAAGAAAAAAAAAATAATAAAAATGTTAGAAATCTATTCCCTATTTTGTACATGCTATAACTTTTGCGCAAACCAATCAATATACACTTATTGCAATTTTTTACCAAAAATATGTAGAAGAATACATATCAGCCTAAACTTAGGAAAAAAAAAAAAATTTTATATATTTTTGGGTTATATTTATTATAGCAAAAAGTAAAAAATAATGCGTTTTTTTTCAAAATTGTCGCTTTTTTTTGTTTATAGCGCAGAAAATAAAAACCGCAGAGGTGATCAAATACCACCAAAAGAAAGCTCTATTTGTGGGAAAAAAAGGACGTCAATTTTGTTTGGTTGCAACGTCGCACAACCACGCAATTGTCAGTTAAAGCGATGCAGTGCCGAATCGCAAAAAGTGCTCTGGTCAGGAAGGGGGTAAAATCTTCTGGGGCTGAAGCGGTTAAGTGTAGCTCTAGCCACAAAAACGTTTTTTAAGCTTTTTGGATAGCATAGGGAAAGGTTAAAACCCCTGTAACGTTTGTTTTGCTGTCTGTGCCCCTGTTCAGAAGATTTCACCTCACTTTCTGTCCCTGTGACAATTGGACTTTGAAAATTTTGGGTTGTTGTGGAAACAAGAATTGGTGATAAAGCTTCAGTGGAGACACCTTTTTCCCATAACAATTCTTACAGGAGAGAATTTCCCTTCCTAGGGGTAGATTTCCTCTCACTTCCTGTTGTCTCCTTCCGTTTGTAAGTAGGAGTCATTTGCAAGTTGGATGTTTGTAACTAGGGGACCGCCTGTATGCAAAAAGGTATAGGTGAAAGTCCAATATAAGATCAATGAGTCTAAAATTCAAATAGGCTTCACTAAAAAAGCTGTTGATATTTTGTACAGGAAACAAAGTAAAAAATATAAAGCTGGATAAAGTATAACACCGTGTCTGCTGAGGGAAAAACAAACCTTTTCTGCTCTACAAGTACTCTTGCCTATTTCTTGACAACTAAATGTGGGTAATCGTCCTGCTATAGTCACATGATCAGTCCCAGTGTGATATGAAAAAAACTGCTGTACAGAGGAGTGAACCATTCACATGAGTGAATGTGATCAATCGCAGTGACTTCAGTATCCATAATATATAAAACTCCCCCATTTTAAAAATGTTGCCAGGTTTAAAAAAATCATAGCTGGCAGCCGATTAATCTAGAAAGGCAATTTTTTTCAACACCTGTTGTTCACACTATTGGTGTTGGGCTGCACTGGGCAAGCTATCTGGTTTCCTATGGTATCAGTTACCTTCTGGGTGACTTCATTAACCATAGTGTATAGAACTACCCCTTATGCCGCGTACACACGAGCGGATTTCTCGAAAAAAGATATAACAGCTTTTCCGACAGGATTCCGCTCAAGTTTGCCTTGCACACACACGGTCACGCAAAAGTTCGCTGAAATTACGACCATCAAGAACGCAGTGACGTACAACACTACAACGAGCTGAGAAAATGAAGTTCAATGCTTCCGAGCATGCGTCAAATTGTTTCCGAGCATGCGTAGGGATTTTGCACGTCGGAATTGCCACAGACGATTGCACTTTCAGATAGGAACTTTTCCTGACCGAAAAATTGAGAGCATGCTCTCAATCTTTTGCTAGCTGGAATTCCGCCAGCAAAAGACCGATGGAGCATACACACGGTCACATTTTCCGATGAAAAACTCTCATCGGTCTTTTGCTGGCCGAAATTCCGATCGTGTGTACGCAGCATTAGAATAAAGGCATTTTTTTTTATTTTTGCAAGGCTTTTAAAAACATAGCTTACTGCAGATTGATCTAGAAAGGCAATTTTTATAATACTAAAGGCTGGGCACATGAGCCGAATATAGGCTGGTGTAGACAGAAACCAACCAACATTCGGCAAGTGTCTAAAGCAGCCTGTCCAACAGAAGCTGTCCTAATGTCCGGCTTCTGTCAAATGGGCTGGAAACACAGCAGCTAATCAGCATCCAATCAGTGCTTTCAGCCAATTGCTACAAGTGCTGGCCGGTGTGTTCTGGAAGGGGGGGTCTCCCTGTCAGGACACAAAAGCACAGCAGGAAATCTCTGTACTAACATTGCATAGTTAGTCAGTGAGCTCCTTGTGAGTTGCTCAGTTTTTTTATTCCTTCAGCTCGCTGGGTTGAATGAAAAAAAAAATTACTGTGTGTGCCCAGCATAAGATCTTGTTCACACCATCACATTTCCAACACAAAGACAAGCAAATTTGCCTTGTTTCCTATCATGCACTCAGTACTTTTTTTAACACAGCAGGTTGCAACACAAACTACAGCATTGCAGGGCCATTGTTGGACTAGTTCTTAAAGTGGGAGTAAACTCCCATGTATGACTTTTACCTATAGGTAATCCTATAATAAGACTTACCTATAAGTACAGTAAATATCTCCTAAACGTGCACCGCTTAGGAGTTTCTTACTTTTGACGTCACAGGCACATGCGCTCTGAAGGAACAGCATACTGTGCCATTCCTTCAGAGCCCTCTGCCATGAACGGAGGCTCCTGCAAGCATTTGTGGAATCTACGTCATCGCGGCTCCGGCCACTCACACAGCCAGAGTCTGCAAACCCGTAAAGTTAGCCCAATTTTTTTTTATATTCTGAAAGATAATGTTACGCCAAGTAAATTGATACCCAACATGTCACGCTTCAAAATTGCGCCCGCTCATGGAATGACGACAAACTTTTACCCTTAAAAATCTCCATAGGCGAGGTTTAAAATGTTCTACAGGTTGCACATTTGAGTTACAGAGGAGGTCTAGGGCTAGAATTATTACTCTTGCTCTACCGATCGCAGCGATACCTCACATGTGTGGTTTGAACACCATTTTCATATTCATACTCATGAATGCGTTCGCTTTTGCACGCAAGCTTGTTGGGACGGGGCGTGTTTACATTTTTTTTTTTCTTATTTATTTTACCTTTTATTTTTACACAGTTTTTTTTTTTTTTTTTTTAAATGTCACTTTTATTTCTATTACAAGGAGTAATTAAAAAAAAAGAATGACAGGACCTCTTAAATATGAGATCTGGGGTCAAAAAGACCTCAGATCTCATATTTACACTAAGACGCAATAAAAAAAAAGAAAACATTTTCATTTAAAAAAAAAAAAAAAAAAGGCCCCTTAAGAGCTGAGGGCGGAAGCGATGTTTTGATGTCACTTCCGCCATGTATTGCTGCTGCCATAACAACGATATCCCTCTTCAAACAGCCGACGAATAATGACGGTGGGCGGTCCGGAAGTGGTTAATGGTGACAGCGTATCCCTGGGGGGGCTTCATTTTAAGGTAGGTTTCACATAATGTGCTTGTATGTGATGCATACTAGCACATAATGGCATTGTCTTGCAGGATTTAAAAAAAAAGAAAAAAAACAACAGCAGTTTACTACTGCTTTAATGAAATGTCACTTGTGACATTTCAATAAAGTTCTAACAAAAAAGAAAAAGTAAACAATTTAAAGCACCAGGCACCGTTTCCTGCAGCATAAACCAGAGGTTGTGTAATCAGTGCAGCTGCTGGTGTGAATGAGCCCTCTACTACAAAAAGGTTTATGTTACAATTATATATGTTATATACAGTGTGCATTTTTCAACATGAGTGGATTTGCCCTTTAAATATACTGTAGTTATTTTAAATTACAGGGGGGTGTCATTAAAAATAGACAATGGAATCAAGACAATGGAAACACATACAAAAATACAAATGCCTTGGAAGGTAAATCATCTCTAGTACAGATATTTCAGTTGTGTATTTAAACATTTGCCTGGAGTTTGGCTTTTAGTTAGTTTGTAATATTTAACTAAAAGTGTTAAAACAAGAACTTAAAGATATCACTTTTAGAGAAATAATGCACAAAACAACATCTCTTTAATGCTTGGTGTAGCAAATCATTATTCATGCCTCTGTTTTTCTATCTTCATCTGACTTTGCTGGTATTCTGCCCTTAGGGTCTGTAGACAGTGCAAAGCAAAGCTGAAGGAAGCCGCAGAAGGATGTGTGAACCGCTGGGTGAGCACCTGCTAAAGAACTGAGCTGAATGGCCTGCAGCACTTTATAAACCTGAACCCCTGGCCACATGTCCTTCTTCTGTCCGGTTGCCTGAACTTTCTAGAAATACACAGATAACGGGTTATACTCTAAATGATTTCATTATTCCTTATGTATTAATTTTAAAAAGTATAAGACAAAGACACAAGAACGTCTTTACTTTCTGGATAATGGCCAAATGTAAAAATGCTTCAGGCTACTGGAAACTTTTTATTTAACAACTACATAGTCAGCTTTCTTGCATAATTTAAAACTGTCTAAGTTGGAGCACAAAGAGCAGAGCATGGTGAAATGTCATGGAAGAAGTATTTGCCTTATAATATCTACATTTCATTATCAAATTAATCAAAATCACTATTTCATTTGGATACTCAATGACCCAGAGTCTCCCTCAGTAGTTCTATTTATTTGAGAATATAAAACATTTTTTATTACATGTAAATATATAGAATATGGAATTAAATTTTTTCCTACAGAGGCATATTAAACAATAAAAAAAGACAGTAACTGTCTATTAAATGATATTTACCTGCCTTTTTGAAGAACCACTGATTTGACTTCTTCTACCTCTCTGCTATGCTTGGCCAAAAAAGTTGACAGTCTAATGCCTCAGAGATGTCATCTCAACTTTCTTCCACTACTTTCAGAGCCATGGGATATGCGACAGAGAGCATCTCCTGGGTCTTCTGTCGGATTGGATCTACATCTTTTGTTTGGTTGTATGATCCTGGAATAACCTCCCAGGGGCAGCCATATACGCTGTCCAAAACACTTCGGGAAGACTCTCTCAAAGGAGCAAAAACCCTTTTCCTGTGTGAGTTCAATAACTGAACTACACAAGCTACCATGTAGAGTAATACATTTATCCTTGAAAACACACCAAGGTTGTGTTACCTGCATTAGTGAAGACTGGTAAAATACAAGGATTCCATAAAAAGTTGCAAGTTGTATGAAGCCATGAACATTGCAAATAATTACTTAGTAAAGTCTTTGTAAACAATCACCTCATAAAACAACCTATTCAGTTTAAAATAGAAATGAAAGGCAAAACAATTTTGTATAGATATAAAAATACACTGTAAATACTTTTTCCCTCTTTTTTATAAGTGATCACATCCCCTCTGTTCTCAGCTGTATAAGAGCTGGGGGAGGAGAAGCAGCAGCACACTGAGCTTGCCAGTAAATGGCTGTGCAGTGGGGATGTGCCAGGACAAGTCTTATCATTGGAAGAGATCAGGCTGAGTTCCCAGAATAGCTAGTGAACTGACCACTGTGTGCTCTCCTGCTTAGTATGGTCAGTGTTTAATAAGAAAGCAAGGGGACTAGCAGGATCTCCAGCATTGGTGTGCTCAGCCTATGGCATTAGGGTGTGCTCCACAAAGCTCAATCACATATCTGTGTGTATATATACTGACAGTGTCAGTAGAGCAGTGGACAGTGTCAGCAGGGCAGTGGACAGTGTCAGTAGGGTAGTTGACGGTGTCAATAGTATTTATTTTTATTATTTTCTTTTTTACAATTTTCTTTTTTGTATTATATTTTTGATTTAAAGCATCAATATAAATCCATCTCCTGTAGCATGTCTTTATTTACAACCACGCATGCCTGCAGTCTCTGACCATCTCCTGTAGTGTGTGCACATTATCTGAGAGTTTTCTGAAGTATGACATATAATAAATATAATGGGTGGCCAGATGGCACAGATGAGATCCCATACACCTTAAAAGCTGGCCACTACTGATGTAGAGGATCCTTGGGCATGCTCTGTCACTAAGTCCTTTTTTACCAGTACAGCTTTGAAGATAATCCCCACCCATCTACCATTCTACTATCTATTTCCAGTACCCTTTATGGATGCTGAGATGCTTTAATTGAAGAATCCTTGGATGTATATGTAGGTGCACCTACCGGTAGTACAAAAGTACATCTCACATAATCAGTTCAGGTCCACCCTATAGCAGTTTTACAGCTACAGGGCAGTACCTGTGCGCTGGATCACGTATATATACATGATCCACACTTCTGGGTAGGGGACGCGCATGGATTGCTTCTGCTATGATTACACACAGCGGGAGCTGGTCAGTGAGTGCTGCAGGCTCAATGTCCGCCGGCATGTAAACAAGGCAGACTGCCATTTTGACAGGAGGGAAGGGATAGAATTGGTGTCCTTTCAATGCAGAGAATAAATTCCATCTCTTCCTTTAGTAAAAGCACTTCCCACAGTACAGTAAAACAAAGTACAGTAAAACACTGGCTAGGCACACAGTTAAAGGAGTTGTAAAGGGAGAAAGTTTTTTATCTTAATGCATTCTATGCATTAAGATAAAAAAAAATTGGGTGTAGCAGCCACCCCAGCACCCCTCTAATTACTTACCTGAGCCCCATCTCTCTCCAGCGATGTCCATGAATGTCTAAGCTCTCCTAGACACTCTTCCTGATTGACTGAGACACAGCAGCAGCGTCATTGGCTCCTGCGTGTGTCAGTTAAAGTCGGTCAGCCAATCAGGGGAGAGAGGGGATGGGGCCAACTTGGCTGTGTGTCTGAATGGACACACAGAGCTGTGAATTTGCTCCAGTGCCCCCATAGGAAGCTGATAACTGTGGGGGCACTCAATAGGAGGGAGAGGCCAGGAGCAGCAAAAAGGGACCCGAGAAAAGAAGGGCCGGGGCTGCTCTGTGCAAAACCAACTGCACAGAGGAGGTAAGAATGACATGTTTGTTATTTTTTTATACAAGTCTTTACAATCACTTTAACCCTTTGATCACCGTAGATGTTTAACCCCTTCCCAGCCAGTGTCATTAGTACAATGACAGTGCATATTTTTAGCACTGATTACTGTATTATTGTCACTGGTCCCCAAAAAGTGTCAAAAGTGTCAGTTAGTGTCAGAATGTCTGCTGTAATATCACAGTCCCGCTATAAGTTGCTGATCGCCGCCATTACTAGTAAAAAAAAAATATCTCATAGTTTGTTAACACTATACCTTTTGCTCAAACCAATCAATATAGCTTATTGGGGTTTACCAAAAATATGTAGCAACAGAATACATATTGGTGTAAATTGATAAAGAAATTAGATTTTTTATTTTTTTTTATTAGATATGTTTTATAGCAGAAAGTGAAAAATATAGTTTTTTTTTACAAAATTGTCTTTTTTAGCAAAAAAATGCAGAGCTGATCAAATACCACCAAAAGAAAGTTCTATTTGTGGTAAAAAAAATGTGGGTACAGTGCTGCATGTCCGCGCAATTGTTAGTTAAAGTAATGCAGTGCCGTACAGAAAAAAACTGGCCTGGTCATGAAGGGGGTTAAATTTTCCGGAGGTCAAGTGGTTAAAGGACTTTTTGATACTTTTAGTGATTGGGAACATCTAATACATCAAACATATTTCAGGTAAAAAAGCCTTCACTTCTTCAAGGCTTAAGCAGTCTATAATAATAAAACAATTTTATTGATTTTAATTATTTGATGCTCTTAACCTTTAAATGTTTCAAAAAGTCCTTTACGTCAGATGAACTTTTGTACCAGGAGCTCCTCTGTACACATCCAAGAATTTTCCATCTGGCAAGCTCTCCATTTGTCGCTATAAGAAAGGCAGCAGCTTAGAACCAGAACAGGGTCCATCCTCACTATATTTTAATCACAAATCTGTTTCTTTGATGGAATAAAACAATTTATGATATATCCATCAAAACACATGTTCACTGCTATCGGCTCAGCACTATTATACACACATTAGCTAATTAGAGAATAGAATAGTAGATAGGAGGTGCTCAAATCCTGGGGTGGAAAATGTGTGTTGATACGTTTGCCTAGAGCTACCTGGGCATACAAAACAGAACTTTCATATTAATATAGGGCCAGGCAGCCATGCTGGTGCCTACTTTTAGCAGAACTTAAAAAAACGAAAAGTTTAAAAAGTAAGATAACTTTTTTAATGTGTACCGAATGTAAATTCCTAGGATACATATACAAAATGGAGGGGACCATCCCCTTTGGATTAGGAAGAAATTCACTTTTTAATCAACTTGCAACAGAATTAATCTTGCAGAGACAAGCCATCCAGGTACATTTGCTAAACATTAAAGGAGTAAAAGGTGGGAGTGAACAAAACTCTACATGCATGCTAAAAAGTTATTCCTAATACAGTACCACCTTGTATTTTACTTATAAATTTCCTTTAAGTAATGAATCACTAACTGCACTGTGTTTGACATGATTTATGGCAGAACTTTGCCTACACTGCAGAACTTAAATAAGGTAGATTAAATTGAATTAAACAGTCTCTACTTAACACAGTAAAACGACTCATCTTCTCGCAGATATTCATAAATGCTATGCGGTCTACAAGTAATAATTCACAAAAGCCAAGCTAGGTTGTATAAGTTGAAAAACATCTAAAATTCAGTAGCATTTGACTAATGCAAAACTCTTCCCTTAATGTTATTTTCTATATACAGTTTTCCAATTCATTCAGTAATTGTCCCTGCTTGCTATGCAGCTGAAGTCATTTGGTGCCTTGTTCCCTGATAGCATTGTGGCAGCTGCAGTTCATGATTTACTGTAGAACACCTGCAGAATAGCCACAATCTGCACACTGTAATTCCGTAAGCATTATTCATGTATCATAAATGCATGTATAAACTATTATACAGTGATTTACGGCCACAACAAATATTGCCTTGACGTGATTCAGCTAATAATGGCCAAAGTATAGCAATCCTGCGCTGATAGGAAAATATAATGAGATTGACTTTGCATTAAGTTAATTGTATTTTTCTTTTTTTTACTTCTGGAGAAATATTCATTAACCAATAAATGGCGGCTCAATGTTCATGAGTGATACAGTCAGGTCACAACATGATTCATTAATTTGCTTATTATAGACCTTTATTATAATAGTGTGAAAATACAAAACACAACACTTCCTTCGGCTGTTGCCATTTCTAGACAGAAAAAAGTGTACCTTTAGCCCAAACCTTTTTATTTTTTTAGCTGTGGATAGAGTAGGGAGTACATAAAGCCTTTGCCAGGTTGTAGTTGCCATCTGTGTAGGAATTTACCCTCTCTATTTGTACTGATGACCATAAATCCTGTATAATAATAATTGTCTCCCAGACAGGAAATGTAAAATGTTACAGTTGCCTCCAGAAGAAGATATCAGAGGGAATCATTTAATTGGACATCTTTGGGACAGGAAGTTGAATAAAATCTCCCTAACCAGAAACATACAGCAACTAAAAAAAATGATAGAAGGTATAGCATTCCAACAGAAGTACCTAAAACTAACACAATGGGCTTTATTTACTATAGGCAACTTCACTATGCGCTACAAGTGCACTGCCAGTGCACTTGGAAGTGCAGTTGCGGTAGATATGAAGGGGGGCATGCAAGGAGAATAAAAAAAAGCATTTTTGCTTGCACATGTTTGGATGATAGAAATCAGCAGAGCTTCCCCTCATTTCAGATCTCCCCCTCAGATCTACAGCGACTGCACTACCAAGTGCACTTGTAGTGCATAGTGGAGTTGCCTTTAGTAAATCAACCCCGATGACCAGGCCTGGAACTGAACTTAAAGGGGTTGATTTACTAAAGGCAAGTTGGCTGTTCACTTTGCAAGGGGTTTTACCTTAACTTAGTCAATGTGGTGAATATTCATTTTGCATAGAATAGCCAATTATGTGCAAGCAAAATAAACTGTATGGATGATGGAAGCAAGCAGAGCTTCACTTCATTTACTAAGCTAGTGGGAAAACTCCTTTGCAAAGTAAAAATTATCTTGCAATGTAAAAAGCATATTTGCCCATAGGGATTGATTTACTAAAATAAGTAGAAGATGTTTACTTAGTAAATTGTATGTTTACTTAGAATATAAGGTGAAGCTGTGGGAGTTGTTTTACTAAAGGCAATCAAACTGTTCACATTGAATGGGAGAATGAGGTGAAGGTTTGCTGACCTCCATTATTCAGTCATGTGCAAGCAAAAATACATTAGCCATTCACACTACTGTAAGCTAAGAGAAAATCCCTTGCAGATTCACAGTACCAACCCGACACAAAAATGTAAGGGAGTATCCATTGCTTTCCATAAAGCACTCCCTATCGAATTATTCGATCATTTGGCGGACCCGCAGGGAAGATACGTGTTTGTGAAAATCTCCATATGGGGGACTAAATTTACGATAGCCAACATATACCTGCCTAACACTCACCAAACATGTACCCTACATACTAAACAACCTACCAACCTTATATCCCACATACAGGACAAATCTGGGGAAACCGTTTCCTCTCCTTCTAAGCTGGGCCAGATATTCAGGGATTTTTATCAATCCCTGTATAACATACCTGCTGCAAGCCCCATCGACTCTCCCTCTACTACGGCGGAAGCTCAGGCCTCGTACATCTCACAAACTGCATTATCTACTTTAGATGATGAAACAATAGAGGACCTTGAAACATCGATCTCGGAGGACGAAGTTGCTTACACCATCACTGCTACCCCATCTGGTAAAAGTCCGGGCCCTGACGGCTTTACTCCAAAATTTTACAAACAATTTGCCCCCCTCCTTACCCCCTTCTTAACAAAAGTGTTTAACTCCCTTTCCGAAGGATCAGTGTTCCCTCAGCAAACACTAGAAGTGCATATCTCCTTCATCCCAAAGACCGGACAAAGACCCGACTCTATGTGCGAACTATCGGCCTATATCATTGATAGGAGTAGATCTGAAGTTGTTTGCTAAGGTGCTGGCTAATAGAATGCAGCCATTGTTGCTCCGCCTAATACACTTGGATCAGGTTGGCTTTGTGAGTGGATGAGAGGCATTAGATAACACCCTGAAAACGCTTCTCATCACTGATTATCCCCGCACCCACAATATCCCACTGTGCCTCCTCACAGTCGATGCGGAGAAGGCCTTCGACCTCGTTGACTGGCAATTCCTTCGCTTATCCCTACAGCAGATAGGATTGGGCCACAATATGATCTCCATAATAATGTCCCTCTATTCTTCTCCCTCCGCTAGAATCAGACTAAATGGATCCCTATCTGCAAAGTTTACTATCCACAACGGAACACGACAGGGGTGCCCCTTGTCCCCCCTTCTCTACGTCCTTGTCATGGAACATCTGGCCATTGCCCTTAGGAACAACCCTGCTATCCATGGCATTGACGTAGGTCCTGTACATACTAAAATTGCTCTCTTTGTGGATGACTTGCTAATGTTCGTGACCCAATCGCAAGTATCCCTGCTCTCAATTATACAGAAGTTCCGGAGATATGGAAACATAAGTTAACTTCAAAGTTACCAAAGTAAATCAAAAATCATCAATATTTCACTTCCAAAGGAGACCCTTCAACAACTCTCGTCTTCCTTTCCCTTCAAGGCGAGCTCCACTTCTATTCGCTATCTAGGAATTTACATCCCAACGGACGCATCTGGACTCTTTTCCAGTAACTTTACCGCTCTACTCCTCAGAACACAAGCAGATCTGACTATCTACGCATCCAAATGGCTTTCTTGGTTGTTCTCCCTCGATTCTTATACCTCTTTTAAACCATCCCTATCTATATTCCCACCTCGTTCTTTAAAAGACTCCATCAGATTTTCTCCAAATTAATATGGAAGGTGGACCGTCCCAGGATAAGATTTGATACAATGATTCTTCCGAAGGCCCGGGGAGGGGTGGGGGTCCCAGATGCCTCCACATACCACAAGGTGGCGGTACTCACACGTATCATAGATTGGTTTGATCATCCCTGGTCCAAACTCTGGGTTCAACTGGAGAGTCATCTAAATGAGATTGATCTCTGCGCTTTGCCGTGGACTCCTAGGGTTCAACATAAAGATGCCGCGCTCTCTACTGCACTTACTCGTTAGACACTTCAGGTGTGGGGCCGTATGGTCTCAGCTGGTGAAATATGTCAACCACAGGGCCCTATGACTCCTCTCTTTGGGACCCCGGCTTTCCCTCCAGCTGTAAGTGGGAGGAGATTCAGACCCTGGAATAGTGAGGATCCTAGACGCCTAGCTCAGGTCCTTCCCGCGGACCCATCTGAACAGACACACCTCCCCAGACAGCTTTGAGGCACCCAACAATGTAGCTACAGAGAAGCCAAGTTGTGTCCTACATCGACAATGACCCATCGAATTTCAACAAGATGCTTTTACAGCCTGACCCGCCGACGCATGTGGTATCCCAAATTTACTCCCTATTACTGAACACATCTACCCCTGACCTTCCACCATACATGCAGAAATGGGAAGTAGACTTACAACACTCTATCTCACCTGCTGATTGGCAAAAGTGCTTCATCCTGAAGCATAAGATTTCCCTAGCAACTAAGACAAAAGAAAAAGGGTTTAAACTGTTGACAAGATGGTACAGATGCCCTGCGACTATTCAACGCTTTAACCCTTCTTTGCCAGATACTTACTGGCGATGCCTGTCCTCTAGAGGGACCATGTTTCACATTTGGTGGGCTTGCCCTCCTATTCGGAAATTCTGGCAAAAAGTCTTTGACTTATACTGCAGGCTGATGGTGACCTTAATTAAGCCCACACCATAGGTAGCCCTCTTATTTATAATACCAGGACCCCTAAGTCGATTAAAAAGGATATATTGCATCACTTTCTGGCCGCAGCTAGGACGGTGATTCCTCGTCATTGGAGAACAGCGGACGCACCTTCCCTGTGGGATTGGGCTGTTGGAGTGGATGAGATAAGAGATCTGGAGCATCTGTTGGCACCGGAAACCAGGAAGGACGAACAATTCTCCATCACTTGGACCTCATGGTCAATGTTTCGTCACTCTGAAGACTTTTATAGGCTGCAGACGACCCAACCTCATCTACCGTATAGCCATGCTAGAAGGATCTTTAACCTTAATCCCTTCTTCTGATGTAACTTTTCTCTCCCCCTAATTGCTCTCTTTCCCACCTTATACCAAACACCCCAGCATATGAACTGAGGTCTCATGTCTAGTCTGGATCTGTGAACTAGATATATACCTTAAGACAATGAGGGATCCCTACAGCATACCATCCCGATTAGGATGGAACACAATACTTCAAAGATCTGCGTACAATTAGAATGGAATTGTATGGTGGAACCCGCCTGCATGTTATTATTCACTCTTCTATGTGGCATGCAATTATACTGTGATGCACCAATATTCCATCAGGAATTCTAAAGATAACATACCTCAGATTACGCATATTCCGTGAAGGTTTATCTCATTGCTTTATGGAAGTTACATGTTTATAATATACTGTAATGTGATTATTACATTTGTTCTTCCCTCACCTTTCAATAAAATAAGATTGAAAAGAAAATCCCTTGCAAAGTGAACAGCCTATTTGGTAAATCAACCCCATATTAAAAATGTTATACTCAAAAATGTTAAAACATACAAAATAGTGAACAACACTTGAATTTCATTTTAGACACTACAGGCTTAATAAAATTGTCATTCATTTTTCTTTTTAGCATATCCCTTTTTTTGCAGTTTTCTGATGGACGGCGTGCAAGATAAGCCCTTCCAAGTTCCCCAAGGGTTATAAGGAATACAGTGCAATATGTAATTAAATTCAACCCTGACAAAAGAAGTCAAGTATCTACTTTTAGCAGAGTAAAATTAATTTAAAAGCTAATTAGATTCCAAAAAGAATGTTTTGAATTGCGTGGATTAATAATAAGATATTTCGAAAAGATATTTTTGAAACATTGTTATTTATGCTTTAAAACTTCACTTTATATGGAAAGGGATTAATAAATTTCTAACGTAGTTTGCACAATAAGATTTCTCTGTTAGCGTGGTCTTAAAAAAGTTAACTGCCTATTTTTATTCAAAGATAGATCCTGTGCATTTAAGAGTTAAAATAGATGTTAAATTTTGTTTTCTAAAGCATTAAGAAAGCAGTTTTTTTTTCTCTTTTCATCTTTTTCTCAGCTTTATTGCTCTCCTCCGGCTTCTTATAGCCACTTCCTGTGGCATTCCAGTATCCAGCTGATAGAAGCAGCAGAAGAGCTTTACCTCACTCACTAAGCCCTGGGAAAATTCCCTTGCAAAGTGAACAGTCTATTTGCCTTTAGTAAGTCAATCCCAAAGTCTCAACGATGGCTATGTGGGCCCGGATGATAATGAAGAAACAAAATTAGTAACCAGTTGTCACCCCAAAATAGCAAGTGCCCAGACAAGGTCCTTGGTGGCAGAAAGCTACAGATTTAAAAAGATTTAAATAAACTTTTAAAATGCCAAAGGCATGTTAATCTTACAGCTATTATGGGATTCTGCTGGTTTGGTTTAGTGGCTGGATATTTTGGGGGCCCAGTTATAGGGATAGGTGATTGTGAATCTGACACATATAAGATCAAAGTGTTGTTGTGCTCACTGAAACAATGTAAAAGTCACTAATTATTTTGGTACTGCAGGGTTATAAATAGTGAAAAAAATCACATATTTTGGCACCTTCTGTTTAAATCTCTGTAGAAATCTGTGGAGTCAGAAGCTCAGCATTGCTTTGCACCTAGACACTGGTCATAATTATAATACTTAAAATGGTCATCCTCAAGATCAGTTATGAGTTAACTTGTAACGTTATTCTAGACAATGACTGACCTAAAGAAAGCATCTTGATTTATTCAATTAGTGAACTGATGCATGCCCTAGTGTTCCTTCTTCGTGACAGAATCTCTTTAAAGGCAATTTTGGTGGATTCAAGCTTTGCTGGTTCTATAACTCATCTGACAAAACACTTGTAGTGTTACAAATTGATTAAGATATTGTTTAATGTGCAATTTAAAATATTGATCTAAAATATTATTACATTTTTATTAGTTATAAAAAGTTTTTAAATGTCCCCGGAAACATCTATATGCATTGTCATTGGATTTATAAGCCTTTATCTAAAGAAAACTTAAAACATAATTGTTCTCTCAACATATTTCAGAACCAAAAGCAACTTTGAAAATACAACTTCTTACTTTTGTCTTTTCTTTACCTTTGCTATAAGAGCTTTCATCACAGGTCCGGGTAAACATGGTTTTATTTATATTCAGCCTGTCTGCAGTCTTCTTAGTAAAGTGTAGTAGGCACAATTTACTAAATCAGGAGTGTCTGTCTGGGATTAGAGGAGATGCAGTATAGAGATCTTAGCTAAATTTAGGCAGAAGTTGTCTGTTTGCAACAGTTTGTGATCTATTTCCTAAGTTATTACATGAGTGCAGTGAAGTACAGAGGTAATCATTTTTAGCTCCTGGCACTGAAGACTTTGATTCAAACATGTAGTTGATCTCTATACTCTACTGTTGAATAGTGCAGATTGGAGACAGGCCAAATATAGAAAAAAAAACATTTACACTGCTGGGGACCTTTGAAGAAAACTCTTAAAGAACAAAGAAAGAAAAGTAAAAAGTAAAGGGTTATATCTGAAAACTTGCTTGGTGCTCCTGGATTTATTAGCTATGCCCTGTAAAGCTTACATGTTTTGAAAGTACAGTTATCATTTAACCGAAGATGTAGCAAACCTAGGAAAATGATGTGCATTTGATAGAAACCATGTAAGAGTTTGAATCAATACAACATCCTCCGGAGGAAGATGCTAAACAATCCTTTCGTTTAGCACATGATTTGCAAGTAATACGATAATATGAAACCATATTTATTTATTCTCTTTATTTCACCTTTATATTTTGTTTCTCATAAGTTGGGTTCTAGGTTATATAGTTTGGATGGTAGTTTTCCTAGATATGCATTTTATTTCTTTCACATGTGGTAATTATGCACCATCAAAATAATGTGTATAAGTGTATATTTTGTGATTTATCTTTTGTGTTGTATAGTGTGCCCCACTGCCTCATACTATTTATAATAATATCCACTTAATGTGATACTAAAGTCTATTTTGTTTTTTTTTTTACAATAACAAACATGTTATATTTACCTGCTTTGTGTAATGGTTTTGCACAGAGCAGCCCAGATCCTCCTCTTATCGGGTTCCTCTTTGGCGTTCCTGGCCCCTCCCTCCTGTTCAGTGCCCCCACAGCAAGCAGCTTGATATGGGGGCACCCGAACTTGGCCAAGCCACAGCTTCATGTATCCATTCAGACACAGAGCCGTATCCCAGCTACACCCCTCCCCTCCTCATTAGCTCACTTTGATTGACAGCAGCGGGAACCAATAGCGCTTTGCTGCTGTCTCAGTCAATCAGGACGGACAGCTGAGTCTCTCGTGCAACATCGCTGGATTGGAGGGAGCTCAGGTAAGTATTGGGGGGGCTGAGGGGGGCTTGTGCACATAGAATGCATTAAGATAAAAAAAAAAACCTTCTGCCTTTATAACCACTTTAATATTTTTGCTGATATCAAAAAGACTCATCTTTTATTCTTAGAAATTATAGGTGGGGCTTTTATGTATTGCATCTTGGATCTATTTTTCATTTTTTGAAAGTTTTATGGGTTAGGATTTCGCATTGCAATTTAAAATATATGTGTCCCCAACAAGAATAAATGTATTTTTTGTTCTTTATATATATGGAACTTTTTGTATTTTTTTAAATGTTGGTATTTTTCAATTTGTACTTTGGGTTTGAAATATATGATTTTGTTGCTCATACAGTTCAATATACTTTGGGGAAATAAGGAACCATGCAGTCTAAATTTAAAACATACCAGTAGAAAAATTAGAAAATGATAATAATAAGCTATAATAAAAAGTTAAAGCAAAGCGTATGTCTAAGAAAAAAAATCTACGCAGTAAATCTCTGCAATAAACGCACTTTTCTCCATGTGTTGTGCCTTTAAAAACACTGCATGTGCAGAAAAATACCCGATGACTCTACAAGAAATGCATTCAGCTTCTAACTTCCTTTTGTAAGCTGACAACACAGTCCCTGAAATCCAACGCAGTCTTGTCAGCCATATCATTGTTGGACTAAAGAACACATCACCCTCTCTTCATCTCCATAGCATATGAGGGAGGTGTTCTGTATTCCACAGACGGGATCCGGGCATGGCTGAGAACATCTGGGGATTTCAGTGTAGCAGAGGGAGCATTATCAGCTTACTCTAGGAAGTTAGGAGTTCTCAGGGTTTCTGGCAGGATAAACAAGTATTTTTCTGCACTTGCAGCATGATTAGAGAGAGACACATCATGTGAAATGTGCATGTATTGTAGAGGCTTTATTTTAATATTTTGTCTAGACATACACTTTGGAGATAAGCTAAAATTCTCCAGAAGAAATAGAAAAAGACCTGAAGGTGAGAACTGCACTAGAGAAATAAAAAAAAAACAACTTAGTATCCAGATAGGTTAAAGTACAGTATATTGAGGTTTTAGAAACAACCCTGGATAGTATGTTGTAGACTATTACAAGTGGAAGGTATAGGAATGTTCCATTTGTCCCAGAAATCTGCTTTTGGCAAAATGTGGCCATTACTGATGCAAACATCAGATTGTATGTTAAGCCTCTACTATCTTGTCTTGCACTTTAACATTTATTCAGATTGTATTGTTTAGATGCTACAGGGCTTCTTGAGTGTATCAAGGCTAATTTTCTTTAAGTATCATGTACCTCTCGGCTAGTAAGTGAGGAAACGTGTACAAGGTGAGGTGTTTAAAAGACCAACATCAATGCATGCTCCAAGGCTGCTTCTAGCTCCACTCTAAGCCTACAAAATGATGTGTGTTATTTAACCTATGTGAATGGCACACAGTAACGTATGCTCATATTTTTACTAGAATTAATGCTAGCATCAAGAGCACAGTTTCAGCAAGGATGAACTAAACTGTCATGTTCTGAATACATAATGACAAGCTAGTAAGACATTACTATTCAAACGCCATCATTTATGTAAATGTATTTACATGCAGTTGAAAAATCCAACACAAACCACAAAGATGAAGCCTATGTCTACTTATATATTCATTAGGGAATCTCACATTTACTGCATTCTGGATATGTCATTATGTTAATTAATAAAATGCTTCACTAAATTCACATTACAAGGGCTAATGAAAAATAAATCTGTCTATAAAACACTTATTGGTTCAATAAAACGTGCAATAATTTGGAGAACAAGTAATGACTTCACAAATGGACTGGTTTTTGTTTTAGCTGTGGGAAGGACATGGCAAAATTCTAAATACATCAACAATAGATCGCTCCCTGAACAAGGACATTCAAAGGAACATTTTGTATATTTATGCTGCCACAGTTATATGATTATACTTACCATTGTTTTCCGGAAGTCGGTAAGTGATGTTACTGCATGAATTGAACAAATTAGCTATCAGGGATCTACAGCATAATTAATGGCATTAACACCATAGCTGCTGTTGGAGTCTAGATTGGATTGGGATTCTGCAGGAAAATACGTCATATAGCCCCATAGCAAATTTTAAAACGATCCCTCTTTCAAGAAGCCTACCAAAAACATTCTGTGCAGCAGCCAGCACTTTGCTTTGGTGGTTCACCCCAACATAAGACTGTATCACCATTGGTGGTCAGTGGCCTATCGTTTACCCTCCTCAATAATAATTTACGTTACTTTTGGTAAGTAGCCTACTGTAACATGGACCGAATGTTTAATGGCATTGGCGGGTTTAATAGAAACCAGTCAACATTCAACACTTGTGTACTGCAGTCGGTCCAACAGAAGCCAGCCATTTGGTGGGCTTTTGTCGAAGGGGCATGAGCGAAAAAGGTCTGCCGATCAGCTCCCAATGGCTGAGAGTGCTGACCACAGTTTTCTGGCGGTAGGGCCGTCCCACTGTCAGAACACAATAGAACATCAGGGAAAATTGCTGATTGCTGTGCTAACGTTGGATAGTTATTACAGAGGCTCCTCCTGAGCTGTTCGTTTTTTTTGTTTAGCCCTGCTGGGTTGAACGGAAAAAAACTACTAGTGTGTACTAGGCTTAAGTCTAATAAATTTATGAACAGAGAAGTTTTGTTTTTTTCTTTGTTTTGTTTTTTAATCAAGCGTTTGCTAACACTACTTAGTACCACCCATCATCTCCCCAACTACAGGCCCTAAGGCTAGGTTTACACTGATGTAGTGTGGTTTTGATACAATTTTTAGTGCGATTTTCAAGTGCAGTTGCAGTGCGACTTGATGATATTCTGATGAAATTTTGATGTGATTTGAATACAGCTGCAATTTCTGTGCTGGGAAAGAAAACCTGCTGGAGTCATATGACAATAGGCAGAAGAAGCACAGGTCCCTTTCCCAAAGTTTGATCACAACTGCACTGCATTGATGTGAACAGGCTCTATAGGAACCAATGTCATTTCCTTGTCATGCGATTCAGTGCGATCCCATTCACATCAGGGATCACATCAGTGTGAACCAGGGAAAAGTCAGTCACATGGGTGGCTATGGCTATCGTTAGGCCTTTGAGTTTCTGTCACTCAAGGCATGGTATTAAGTTCTTGCACGAAATGAAGTACAGGGGCCTCGCACAGACTTTCATGATGGCTCTCAATCCAACCCTGTAGACTTCCTCTTTTCTATGTTTTACTCCTTTCACTCCTTTCTCTTCTTCCTTATCTACTTTCCAATTTTGAAGCTCTTTTGCTAGTAGAGTGTATTCTCCTTCAGACATCTCTGACACAGTCTATGCTGTGGGCACAAGTACAATTTAAGAAATTATATGACAGTAATTCCGCGCTTAGGAATAAGAAGAAAAAGAGACTGCTGCCCCCCTAATAAATGAATATCACCGAGGTGATATCTAAAAATGGATAATATTCTAAGCAGGGGAATTGACGCTGTCCAGCTATATGTGCATAGAGGAATATAAAACTTCTTTGATAAATAAAACGGAATAATTGTAAAAGAACAATACGTAACAGGGGCTGTGGTGTACCAAATACAAACAATACCCTTAATAGATAATAATAAAGTGCAACGGGCTCCTAAAAATAAAGAATGTGCCTTAATACCAATTTATCAAATGCCCATGTGTACGTGAAGAGATATGCCTCAAATTTTATATATCTTTATATATTTTTTTATATACATTTTTTACATTTTTTATATATCTTTTTATACACATTCCCTACATGGTATTGTGCGTTTTGGGGCATGCAGTGTTATTTATATCCATTATTGTTTTTACACCTTCTGCAGATTATAATATGTTTTTCATATTAATCCAACGTTGTGAATTAAATGGAGGCGCCCAAACATGTTAATATCTATTTTATCCACATGATGGCGCATTACCATCAACTATTACACCACGAGATCTCGAATAGAGGTCACGAGGGTAGGTTAGCATCAGCGGATTGCTTTCATGGCACCTCCATTTCCCTATATAGACGTGTGGAGTGTCAAGATGGCCACGCCTCGGATCACGTCTTGATGACGAAACGCGTAAGGCGTGGCCTTGTGACACGCACACGTCGCTTTCTCTTTGTGTTTCATTTTATTGGCAGAATTGCTTTCATCTGATATAAGCTTAATTGTCACTGTACTGTCACTTAATTTGCACATTGTCACTGTAAGAGCCATCAAAAACAAACTGTTGTTCCTTCTTTTCTCCATATAAATCTACAGGAACACAGAAGCAGCTGAAGTTGTTTAAAGTGTATGTTACCCCAAAAAATAAACTTTAATTATCAGTGTTAAGTTATTCACATAGGTCTTGGTAAAAGTAGTTACCGGTAATTATTTTTATTTGATATGGTATTTTGATAAATATATAGTGATCCTGCTAGTTCTCCTTTGTTCCTATATCAAACTGACCATGTCAAGCACAAAAGCAGATCCCTGTTGGCATGGTCAGTTTGCATCTCTGGGCTTGTTGCTAGATAGATACAGAGATACAGAATGGTGTGCTGTATTTCCATGGTATTTCCATGGTAAAGTGTCACACACCCCAACTCATTCTGAGAGATGCAGGATTATGTGCTTGTATCTCCTGTAGCTTGTCTAGGTGCCACCCCCCCCCCCCCCCACAACAAGCCCTGCTGTGATAATAGATAGCATCTCCCAGCAGGAGCATTGCTGTTAAAACTGTTAAAACTGCAGAGAATAGAGAACATATTCCCCACTGTGTGTGACATCACACACTGCCCAACTGCCTGCCTGCAATGCATCCAGCTATGGGAAGAGAGGTGTGACTGAGGATGTGCAATCACGTGATCGCAGAAACAATAATGCAAAAAAGTACAAAGCATTTTTTTTTTTTTTTTTATATAATCTTTATTTTAGAGATATTTCCATGAAAAACATACAGAAAGACATAGCATAACAGTTAATGCATACAAAGTATGTACGAATTACATATGTGAGTGTTATGTATCAAATGAATATGTGTATTATTTAGGTTCCTGTACACATCAGTGGCAATATGGTGGGGGGATATTTATAGTCATCTAATCCACACTTATAAATTCACGCAACTATTGATCGCCCCGATTGCTCCCCGATGGAGGATCCCAAAACAAGACTATAACCATCAGTCAACTATATGGGTTTAACTGGAACCCATAGTACTTGAGACCTGGTCGAACGTCAGGTCATAAACCTTGATGTAAGCCATAACATACTGTAATTATTCCTTTTATAATAATGAAAGTATCAGACAAAGCAGAGAAAAGAAGTAAAAAAAAAAAAAAAAAAAGGGGGGGGAGGGGATAGGGGAGGGAGGGGGCCAAAGGGAGAACGAAAAAGAAAAAGGAAATGTTACACCTCTTGTCATGGGCTATCATATTGAACTGCTCTGGGTTTATTAGAGCACATCAGTGTATCAGTCACTTATTGGTAGTTACTTCAATATCTGTCAAAAAACAGCAGGCAACATCTTCAAACGTGAGGGTCAATTGGGATTCTGTATCTGAAAGGAACCACTGGCTGGCACCTTCCCCTGACTTGTGTAGTGTATCCATGTGGCCCATATTGAGTAGAACTTTTCAAATTTGTCTTTACACTTCGCCATCCATTCCTCTGCAGCCATGATATTATTAACCAACCCTATCCATTCGGCACGTGTGGGTATTTGAGGTTTTTTCCAATATATAGGGATCAACCTTCGTGCTGCATTAAGTAAGTGTGGTAAAATTGACTTGCGGTACTGGCCGAGAGGGATGGTAGGGAAGTGCAGTAAGGATTCCAGTGGTGAGTCTGGGAGTTCCACATCTAATATGAGTTTAATTTGAGTATGTATGTCTAGCCAGAATGGTCGTAGTTTGGGGCATTCCCACCAAATGTGGAGGAATGAACCCCGAAGCCCGCACTCCCTCCAGCATGCTGCGGAGAGAGACGGGTAGATCTTAGTGAGCTTAGTGGGAACCCTGTACCACCTGGTCAAAACCTTATAGCTGTTCTCTTGCATTTTGGTGTCAACAGTGCTTGTATGAGTAAGGCGGAAGAGATGTTTCAATTGAGGTTCTGTAAAGGTGTGATTAAGATCTTTCTCCCACTCCCTAATAAATCTCAGTTTTCCCTCTTCCTGTGAAGATTGCAGTAACTCATATAGCACTGAGATCGCATGGGGGGTAATAGAGGAAGACATACATAGCCGTTCAAAAGGCGATGCCACCGTGGGGGAACGAACCCCCTGCGGTAAGCTATCAATAAAATGTTTAAGTTGTCTATAGCGCCATTCGTCCATTGGGGATGGGCCGAACAGTTCCCTCAGCTTAGCCAATGGTATTAGGCCCTGATCCTGAACAAATCTGCCGCATCTGATCTCCCCGTCAGCTGTCCACGTACGGAAGAAAGATGGGTGTTCCCCCGGAGCGAACCATGGGAAGCCACCTAGGGGTGCCAGAGGGGAGATCGCCGAAGCGAGCTTTCCCCTCTTATTTAAGGCATCCCACACGTTTAAGGTATGTGAAGCCATAGGAGAGACCAGCATTGACAGACCTCTGCTCTCCCTGGGGACCCATGGTGCATGTGATAGATTTCGGCCAGCTAGAAATTTATCGAGCGGGACCCACAGTTTAAGAGAGACATTGTGATACCAATCCAAGATACGCTGTAGGGCTATAGCTTCATAGTACTTGCGTATCATTGGGACCCCCATTCCCCCTCTTGCTTTAGGGCGTTGTATCGTGCGAAGGGCTAGTCTGGGGCCCTTCCCACTCCATATATACTGTATAAACAGGCTGTTGAGGGTCGAGAAGAAAGTCCTAGGAAGGGCGATGGGCACCATCTGCAGGAAAAATAAGATGCGGGGTAGCACATTCATCTTCAGAATGCTGACTCGGCCCATCCATGAGAATGCAGCTCTATTCCAAGATTTAAGGTCTGTTCTGATGTTAGTGAGCAGTGTTGAGTAGTTACATGCATAAAGCTGGGAACATTGTGCGGGTAGGTTAATCCCCAAATATTTCAGGGAGGTCTGGCACCACGTAAACGAGAAGGCAGTCTGCAGCTGTGTACGTAAAGCCGTGGGTATATTTAGGGACAAGATCTCAGATTTGTTGTAGTTGATTTTAAAGTTAGATAGTAAGTGAAATTCCTTCAGTTCTGACATGATGTTGGGTAGTGACAGGAGGGGCTCCGAGACGTAGAATAGGACGTCATCCGCATAGGCGGAGAGCTTATGTTCAGTTGGTCCTACAGTGAAGCCTCTGATATCCCTATTAAGGCGTATTTTGTTTAGTAAGGGCTCCAATGTCAGAGCGAAGATCAAAGGGGATAAAGGACACCCCTGGCGTGTCCCATTATGTATTGGAAAGGCGTCCGATAGTAAACCGTTCACCTTTACTCTAGCTGTTGGGGAGCTGTATAGGGAGGATATCCACGAGAGCATGCTGGGGCCCAGGCCAAGCCTGGTCAGCACTGCCCTCATGTAAGCCCAATCAACCCTATCGAATGCCTTTTCGGCATCGGTAGAGAGCAGAAGGCGAGGATGTGCTGTGGTCCCAGATTCTGCCCAGTGTATCAGTTGGAGTGCTCTATTAGAGTTGTCCCTGGCCTCCCTGCCCATTATGAATCCCGTCTGGTCCGGGTGTATAAGTGACGGAAGGATCGGTTTGAGTCTGTTGGCTAGAATTTTTGCTAGGATTTTGACATCAGTGTTTAGAAGGGATATCGGCCTATAGCTCCCTGGCATGGAATGATCCTTCCCCTCTTTTGGAAGGACTGTGATATGTGCCATCAGAGCTTCCTTAGGCATCACCGTACCGGTAGCCAAGGCTGTGAAATAAGCACACATGGGTTCCGTGAGTACTTCTGAGTACTTCTTATAGTATGCGTTAGTATAGCCGTCCGGACCCGGGCTTTTCCCATTAGGGAGATCTTTAATCACAGTCTTAATTTCAAAAAGGGAGACAGGTATATCCAGCTGTTTACTAATGGAGGCCGCCAGTTGTGGGCATTGGGCTTCTGTAAGGTATTGTGCAATACGGTCAGTCCGTTGGGTATCCGTTAGGCCAGGCACTGTGCTCGGGAGGTGGTATAGCTGAGCATAGTATTCTTTGAAGGCATGGGCTATTTTTGAGGAGTGCACCACCGGTGTACCTGTTGTCGAGGTCAGTTTGTGTACATGGCCTGAAGCCCGTTGGGGCCTAAGGGCTCTCGCTAATAGTCGTCCGCACTTATTACCAAATTCGTAGAATTTGTGTGTTACATGCCTCATTCGTGCCCTGATCCTAGCGTCCAGCAGTCTGGATAAGTCCTGTCTGAGGGCCTGTAGTTCTGAGGTGACTGTAGGGGTTATGTGTCGTTTGTGTATCAATTCTGTTTTTCGAATCTTCCCCAAGAGGTCCTGCAATTCCCCTTCTCTAGCCCTCTTTAGTCTTGATCCCTGGGATATTAGCTCCCCTCGGATGACCGCTTTATGTCCCTCCCACACCGAGCCCATGCCCACCTCACCAGTTGTGTTCTCAGCAAAGTATAGAGAGATGGCATCCAGCACCTGTTTGTGTGCCACCGCATCATCCAGGATGCATTCGTTTAGGCGCCAGCTCCATGTACGAGCCTCCGTGGACAGGGGCCGCAAGGAGATGAAGACTGGAGCGTGGTCCGACAGTGTAATGGAGCCAATTGAAGCGCCAGACAGGGAGTCTAGGGAGTATTGGTCCATTAGTAGTAGGTCTATACGAGTGTAGACATTATGTGTAGCTGAGAAATAGCTATAATCCCTATCTACTGGGTGTAATAGCCTCCAGCAGTCTACTAAATGGTGTGTCTGTAGTGATTTCCTGAAGTGTTTCAGAAAGGCAAAGGAGTGAGCCGAGCGACTGGAAGAAGTGTCTATCTGTGGGTCGGGACTGACATTGAAATCCCCTCCCATTATAAGTTGTCCTTCCTTAAAGGAGGTCAGGGTATCCAAGACAGAGTCTATAAAGGTAAGTTGTTTGTTATTTGGGGCATACACAGCTGCAAACGTGAACCTACGGGAGTAAATGGTGCCCTTGATGAACACATATCTGCCTTGGGGGTCTATGAGTTGATCCGTTAGGACAAAGGGGCAATTTTTGTGTATCGCAATGGCAACACCTCCAGATTTGGGTCTTGGGGAGTTGCTAAGAAACCAGGACCGGTATAAGTGTGTGGGGAGCCGGGGGACCGAGTCAGCACTGAAGTGAGTTTCCTGCAAAAAAAACACATGCGCCCCTGAACGCTTCATCTCAAGCCACAACTTACCCCTTTTGAAGGGTGATCCCAGGCCTCGCACATTGTAGGACCCGATTTTTATATCAGCCATAGTAGCAAGGAGTGGAGAAGGGTCGCCATTCTGTCAGCAAGAGGGAGATTGATCCTAGGCGTAATCTTAACATCAAAATGTAGCCTGTGGGATACATTAAGCTCCGATGTGTACCTAAGAAATAAACCATGGTTATTGCAGGTGTTAAGAACATAAACATATAAGAAAAAAACAATCACAACAAAAAACATAGAAAAACCAAAATTCCCAAAAGTAGGGAAAAGTGCAACCTTGCCACTGGTCGGTGACCCCCGCCCCTCCTCCAGTAAGAAGGAGCAGTGGGGGTCAGCGAGCAGCGCCATTTCCCAATACGGGAACAAAACTCCTAGGAGTTGACCTATTGGAGGTAAGTGATACAGCACGGGGGGTGAGACCGTGGTGAAACCCGCTCATTGTGGTGGGCACAAAAATTGCACCTCAATGTCAAATGCATATGATGAATCAGCAGCTGGGGGGGGTGTCATAAAAATGACAAAGATGAAATAAAGAAAAAAAAAAGAAAAACAATTTCCCCCATAAGAGAAAGTAGCGTCCAGGGGACATTTAGGATACCCGTGTTGGGAAGTTCTGTTTCTTAGGTTTCTCCTTGAGGGGATGGAGGGTGGGATGCTCGAGCAGGGGGGCCCCTCCTGGATCCTCGGCGGCGTCTGCGGCGATTCGCTTGCCACTGTTCAGGGCGATTTGGGAGAGGTATCTCCGACGAGGTCCTCCAGTCCGGGATGTCCACCTGCGGCAGTCCAAGAGATTCCAGAAAATGGGGCAAATCAGCTTTGCTCCGCAGTGTAGATTGTTTACCGTCTTTAGTTGCAGATAGGCTGAAGGGGAATCCCCACCTATAGGGCAGTTGGGCATCCTGTAAGGCCGCCAGCAGTGGTTTGAGGGCGCGACGCTGCATCAGCGTGCGTCTGGAGAGGTCTGGAAAAAAAGATAGTTTAGCTCCATCAAAATCTACATGCCTGAGTCCGCGGACTTGAGTCATGATCTGTTCCTTAAGAGAATACTTATGCAGTTTGCAGATAATGTCTCTGGGCTTGTCGGGATCTTCAGATGGAGGTCTCAGGGCTCTATGTGCCCGGTCTATCTCAATATGTTCTGGCGCTTGGCGGCCTAATATTTGTTTAAAGACCCCTTGCAGGGTAGGAACGATATCTCTCTGGCCCGTGGCCTCAGGAAGGCCTCTGATGCGTATGTTAACCCTTCTGCTTCTGTTCTCAGCATCATCCATTTGGTCAAGCAGGGCTTCAATCCTGCGATCCTGTGATCTACAGCGGTCTTTAAGTGCTTGTAGTGCGGGAGCAGTCTCTTCCCACTGTGTCTCCAGCGTTTCCACTCTCCCCCCTAGATGTGCTGTGTCTGCTTGTAAGTCCTCTATGTCCTGCCTCATGGCCTTCTCAACTCTTTGCATAAACTTCTCCAAGTCATCCTTAGTGGGAAGGGAGAGTATATGAGAGCGAATGTCACTATCCCCCCAGGTATCTCCTCTTTCAGGGGGCCTTTCTGACCTGTCCGATCCGGAGGGAGAGGAGGGGGGAGGCAGGGAAGGTAGCGGTAAGCGTGGGGAGCTGATAGGGGAGGTAGCTCTGGAAGCGTGGCCTCCGGGCGCCATCTTGGCTGTACTTGCCGTTCCTCTGCGAGTCTCATGGAAGTAGTTGTCCAGCGATTCTGACCGGCCTCGAGGGGTCCGCTGTGGTTGAGGAGAAGGTTTGCGTTTCTGGGGCATCGTTGTGGGTGAAAAAGCCCCCTTAAATGCTGCTGATCAGGCTTTATGTAGAGCGGGCTGCACGGAGCTCAAGGAGAGCACGTCTTCACTCCTGCATGCCGTAGCCACGCCCCCAAAGCATTTTTTTTTTAAATAAAATACAATTATATCTAGGAAATGTTTTCTATGTTAGAATGTATTTTTGTAATTATGCGTTCACAAAATGCAGGTCAAATGCACCTGCAATAAATTCTAAATGATCTCAAAAAGCCTTGCAAACTGATGTTAAAAGCATGTTGCATGTGATCTTTGATTCAGGTCCTTAAGTAGGTGATCCTAGCAGGGGGCAGTTGTTTTGGGCACCAAAGTTTGTATTAAAAAATGATGTGCAACATACAGTGCTACCCAATAAAAAAACAAATAATTCATACCATGACGAACACTATACAAAAAAAAACAAAGTGCATTAAATCAATACATCAATGCATAAAATGTATATATATGTATATATATATATATATATGTATATATATATATATATATATATATGTATATATATATATATATATGTATATATATATATATATATATATATATATATATATATATATATATATATATATATATGTGTGTGTGTGTGTGTGTGTATATATATATATATATATATATATATATATATCTATTTTATCCACA